>CP053165.1:5282905-6652905 GCA_014607495.2 Carposina sasakii
TTATTGTTTTCCCAACTTAGGTACTTACATTGCGTGATATAAAAATTAAAAGGTGCGTTTAGTTAATAAGTACGTACGGTTACCAATACTTACTTAAATGTGCAAGGTACCTAATAAGGAAGGGATATAATATGTATGGGTACCTAGTCTACACATAGTGAACGTATCAATCGCATTTTATTCGGCGATATCGGCTCCATTTAACAGTAAGTACTCGTACTTACCTAACTTTTTAAAATCTACTTACCTACTTACCAATGTTTCATTGACTGGCACCCATCATAAACTTAAATGAGATCAGTGCTGTCGCCAAGGACGTCCTCGTTGATCCCTGCCTAGACGATTTATTTTAAACTTCCGGCATCCCTTTTTTAACTACTTACGTAAATGCCTTCCTCCATCATCATCTCCCATCCATTATTGTTGTCTCATAATAAGGTGAAGGATAAAGAGTACTTAATCACAATATGAACCCGTTATCGTGAATAAGATAACTTTTTATTTTGTAATAAACACAACGCCACAGTCAACGGCAAATATAGCTGGTGACATCATCCTTATGTCTCGGGATAAAATCAAGTTTGTGACCAAATCCGTTAGCGTTTCAAATGATCAAATGAGTCTAATAGCTATTTTAAATGTATTATTTAGTCAGCTATGGAGGCACCTCGGTCAAGTGTAAAATTGGAAGTTGAAATCGAATGTGGTTTGGATTCTGCATTGTTGAGTCAAGTTGATTGGTTTGTGTTATCAGGGGGGACGCCGCGGAAAGAGAAAAATTATCGGCGGAGCAAGCCTTGGTGGAAGATCGTGGATCTGTGTACTGGAATCGGCAAAAAGGTAGGTAACCAGTTTTTCCATTTTTCGTTTTATCGATCAAGTTCAAGGCAATTAATGCGATTAATCTTTTAGTGGTCAGGTAAGCACTAGATGTAGGAACATGAATGGTGTTTAGTAAAGTATTCTTACTTATGGTAGCTAATATCCATTCTATGGATTCTTAATTATTTACCTAGCAAGAACATGTACTTACATTGCATTCATACGGGCACTTAACAAATAAACAATAAATAGATACGGCTGTGTTACAAATGGGGTAGCCATCGTAAAAGAAATCCCACATGCCACCTTTAGCGTATCAGGGCAGATGTTAATGGTATACCTGTCTGTATGTACCTACGGGTGCCGTATGTAATTACGCGATTCCTATTTCAGGGAATCCAGTCAATCGCTGGTTTCTATACCGACGTGATCCGTGAGCCAATAACTCAAAATGAAGAAATAATTAATGATACAGAGAGCACTTTAGCCAACGAGGTCAAAGAACTTCGAAAATATGTGGAACGGGTCGATGAAAAACAGTCCAGGTTGACGCGGGAAAACCAACACCTCCAAAGTGAATTGAAGAAACTGACAAATAAAATAGAAGATTTAGAATTGAAACTGAGGTAAGTACCTACCTAGCTACCTACCTATCTAACTTACTTACTTAGCTATTTATCTCGATCGATCGTAGGTACCTACCTACATGTATGTAGGTATGTAGGTACTAAGTACATTTTTAAAGTCTTGTTTAGGATTTGATCAGGGGTATGCGGAGGCATTTGCCCCCCCCCCCAAACTTGGAGGCCCGGGGCGGGCCTCCCCTTCCGCCCCACTGTTAGTCCGCCACGAATTAGGATGAAGTCGTGGGCGGCCGCTAGTCTATTATAAATGCATCTATCGCTATGATTTTGACAGACAAAAGGAGAGTATACCTCAGCCCCCTTGCGGGCCACCACCGCCGCCGCCGCCACCTCCGCCGCCGCCACCGCCACCGCCACCGCCACCGCCTCCGCTGCCACTGGAAAAATCCAAGCCAATACAACGGTCTCACACATTGCCTAGATGTGGGTCTGCTCCTCCCAGGTCCAACGGGCCTAGACTCACCATCACTCCGCAAGACATAGCCAATGTGAAATTAAGGAAGGCAAAGGTAAGTAGAACATACTTTTCAGCTTGATTAATGGGTTAATTAAGTAAGTATCTATCTAACGTAAACCCCATAATTTTGTACGGCAACCGCTTATTTTGCCAACTAAAGCCGACGTCCATGGGAATATAACATCGTCATGTGACCGACCATTCGTTTTCTGTAGGTACCTACCTACATACTCTTGCTTTTTTACTGGTCGGTCCCACCCAATGATTGATTCATTTCACTGGCCCCAGCTCATGGTATCATTTCTTGACATGGAGACTAGCTTGATTGTAGAGAAATCGATAATTAAGTTGATTTCATAAGATAACCCGCTAACATACATCATCTCCCTACATCCAGGATAACCCAATCCGCACGAAGCCCCCTCCAAAAGGAATGCCGCTGGTTACGCAGCAAATGTTGCTATCGACTCGCGCCAAACTCGGGCGTACTAAACCTGTGGCATCGTCTACACCTAAACAACAACTTTCCGAATTGGAAAAGTAAGTTCACTTACCTATCTACACCAGTGGCGGATTTACAAATTTGCCGTCAGAAGGCTATTCAATTTTTGCCGCCCCTACAGACCTTTGAAATTCAATACGCTAATTTAGTTCACAATCATATCAATTACATTTATTATGTAATGCAATTCGAGAAATCATTAATTAATATATCGTAAATTTATATTTTTCCCGGACTCCCTCAAAAAGAAACATACTAATAGGTTTATTTTGTCCCACCAATTTCTAAAATTGCAGATACATTTTTATCAGTAGATAAAATGACGCGAGCGAAGCGAGCACGAAATTTTAGGTAATATTTTTTAAAAAGAAAAGTTCACAATTTCAGCACGTAATTTTTTATACTAATAATTACTCACTATAATGTCTACCTACAGAAAAAAAATCAGCACCGTACCTCGTGGATAACTATAATAGAGATATTTGCGATTTCATATGTCAGTACCTAAAGTGCCTAATAAATGGTGCTAAATGCATCACGGCAATGGATACGAAATCTGTAGTAAAGCGTGAAGCAAACGAAGCCCCTAACGCAGGGGTTCCCAAACTTTTTTTCTCATAGACCCCTTTTGAAAGTTAACTCCTTACAGGCCTACACCACATACGAATTCATTGTAAACCAACAGTTTTTCACGTCAACGTGAAACGTGACTCGATGGGGGTCTCCATCGAGTCTCCTGTGGACCCCTGGGGGTCCACCTGGACCACTTTGGGAACTACTGCCCTAATGTGTCGAAGGGCGACACGTTAGGGGCCCCGTATCATTGTTACGGCTGATCATAGTGTGAGGCAATCACGAGGCAATATCCCGCAATACTATTTACAATATTATAAAAATAATAAATTAAATTATTTACAATATACAAATTTACAAATATTTACAATAAAATGGTTTAATTTCTTGCAAACAAAACATTCCATTATGTCAAGTAAACATAGATTATTTACACTAATGAGTATATAATCCAAGCAAGTTAATCAGATTTCCCTTGACCTAAAAACTGAAAATAAAATATTTTTTTTTAAACGAAAAACCGACTTCCTCCCAAAACTCGAGCTTATTAAACAAAAATTTTACTAAAGGGAAAATATATATTGCGTTAAGCCGTGTACGACGTTTAGAAGGCATAATATTGTTAGATTTATATGCCAGCAAATTATTAAATAGGCCACATGACAAAAGAGAGAAATGACTAGGCTTCGAAACTTTACGTCTGACAATATATAAGCAACATATAATTACACTCCTTCTTCCCGCCCTGTTCCCAATCATTTGGGGTCGGTGCAATACGTAGGTAGGTACTCTTCTTTCAGTCATCCCTATTATCCGTCATCTCGTTATTCTCATGTCTACCTCTTCCTCTATAACCATCTTACTTCGGACACGGCTTAACGCAACATATAATTACACGACTTAACACAATTATCTTCATCTTCGTCCACTACTGGACGTAGGCTTCCCCTGCCATAGGGGGATTTTGTTACTAAAAAGCTCCACTATCTGTTTTTCAGCGGCTCCATCATCAGACCCTCGTTTCCTTTATATTATGTGTAGCTGACCAAAATTCTCTATAAAAATCTAAAAACGGACTACTCGTGCCTATTATATTTGAGGATATCCCTAGATTCCTTAGAGATTCCATCATCAGATTTTATGTTTTATATGTAGGTGACTAAAACGCTCAGTAAAAGTGTAAAAACAGACTACATGTGCCTACAATATTCGAGGATTGCCGTCGATTTCTCCAAGATCCCATCATCAGATCCTGATGTGGTGAATATGGGACCAACCTGGAAGTATACCATGACCAACTATAAAAGAAAAATTGAAATCGGTTCATAAATGACGGAGTTCTGAGGTAACACACATTAAAAAAAACATACAGACGAATTGATAACCTCTCTTTTTGAAGTCGGTTAAAAAACAAGCACTTAGATGTCCGGTGGTCTAGAATTCTATATTATTTTGGAATGAATACTATTGAAGAACATGAAATATTTTCATGTAATATTGAAATATTAGCTTGGCTGTTGGATAATCAATGGATCCCGACTGTTCAGTTGTTATGTTACGATAATTAGAAAATATTTTATGTTTTTTTAACCGACTTCAAAAAGAGAGGTTATTAACCGACTTCAAAAAGAGAGGTTATCAATTCGTCTGTATGTTTTTTTTTATTTTTATTTATTTTTTTATTTTTTATGTGTGTTACCTCAGAACTCCGTCATTTATGAACCGATTTCAATTTTTTTTTATAGTTGGTCATGGTATACTTCCAGGTTGGTCCCATATTCACCATATGAGGGTCTGATGATGGGATCTTGGAGAAATCGAGGGCAATCCTCGAATATTGTAGGCACATGTAGTCTGTTTTTATACTTTTACTGAGCGTTTTGATCACCTACATATAAAACATAACATCTGATGATGGAATCTCTAAGGAATCTAGGGATATCCTCAAATATAAAAGGCACGAGTAGTCCGTTTTTAGATTTTTATAGAGAATTTTGGTCAGCTACACATAATATAAAGGAAACGAGGGTCTGATGATGGAGCCGCCGAAAAACAGATAGTGGAACTTTTTAGTAACAAAATCCCCCTATGGCAGGGGGGGGGCCTACGTCCAGTAATGGACTGCAATAGGCTTATGAAGATGAAGATAATTGTGTTAAGTCATTATATTTTGCGTTAAGCCGTGTCCGAAGTAAGATGGTTATAGAGGAAGAGGTAGACATGAGAATAACAAGATGACGGATAATAGGGATGAATGAAAAAAGAGTACCTACATATTGCACCGACCCCAAATGATTGGGAACAGGGCAGGAAGAAGGAGTGTAATTATATGTTGCTTAAATAAGTGTGTACATGGCTGTTGTGCTGCCAAATCTCTTATATTCCTCCGAGGCGTGGTGCATGTACCGTCGCCACATACGCACTCTGGATCGATTCCACCTCAAGTGCCTCCGATCCATCATGAGAATCAGATGGTCCAACCGAGTGCGTAATACTGAAGTATTGCGAAGAGCCAATGTAAGTGCCATTGAGGCCTACTTAATGCGTCGGCAGCTTCAGTGGTGCGGTCATGTGTCTTGTATGGCGGAGGAGAGATTGGCTAAGAGCATCTTCTTTTCTGAACTAGAGGAGGGCAAGCGGAAACGCGGCGGGCACAACCCCTCAGATACAAAGATGTTCAGAAAAGACATGAAGAGATGCAATATAGATCCATCTAAATGGGAAGTTTTGTCAGCACAACGACCAGAGTGGCGCAGGACGGTGATAAAGCAAGTACACGATTTCGAGGAGCAGCGTCAAGCTGACATTGACGCTAAACGTGATGAACTAAAGACTCGTCCTCCTGCTGCCATTATCTATAATACAATAATGGCGCACTAACCTGTCCTCTGTGTGCGCGGGCGTTCAGGGCGAAGATTGGCTATGTAAATGTAAGCCATCTCCGAGCGCATGAACGCCAACTTAGTAATATCTAGAGTAGAAGTGGTCGCCATGACCGAAATTGGTCGGAGGTCATCATTATCATCATAATCATCATATTGTCAGACGTAAAGTTTCGAAGCCTAGTCCTTTTTCTCTTTTGTCATGTGGCCTATTTTATATAAAAATTATATAAATCTGACAATATTATGCCTCCTAAACTTCGTACACGGCTTAACGCAATATATATTTGCCCTTTAGTTAAATTTTACTTTAGTAAGCTCGAGTTTTGGGAGGAAGTCGGTTTTTCGTTTTAAAAAAATTATTATTATGTACATTATTTGGTTCTTTTTTAAGCAGTCGGGTTTTTGGATTTTTTAAATTCAGTAGTCGTTACGTATTTGTTTACGTAAGTAAAGTAGGTATTCAAAGACAAGACGACGAGAGTGTAGCGTGCGTATACGATCGATGCTCGCAAAACAAAACATTGGCGAGTGGCGCGGGCGTTGGGCGTCGCGTCTAGTGGTACGAGTAGCTAATATAACGTATAGCTTTTAAAAATAACATACTATTTGTCCATAGCGCAATAACCAATGATTTAATTGACTCGTTCCAAGCTAAACGCTATAACGATATGCGCGCTTCACGTGTCGCGTACGCATGACTCATCGCGCCTTCGACACGCACATGCATAGCGCGTGACGGCCGGCGCCGGACTACCAACAGCTATATGAAATCGCGTCAAATAGAAAATAGCGTATTCGTGACTTGTCATTGGTTACCAACTTCGATCAAATATATGGTAGATACACAATATACGCACGAAAAGTGGCACCGCCAAAAGAAGGCATAAATCAAAAGTTGGCACTCTTTTAGCGTCAGTCACAATAAGCCTCGCTAGCGTTCAATCGTCTCGCGATGCCAAAGTATGCCGTGAAAAACTATAAAAACTACATATTAAAAATGAAAAAAAAAATTATGGATGTTATATTTTCTGTAAGTACTGTGTTTTGTAATCAATATTGATAATAATTTGTTCATGGAAACATGTCTTTTTTCCTGATTACTGAATATTTTATATCAATTACAAATACTTCTTACTTCGCAACTATCCCTTTCGCACACCGGTGCGCTTCGTGTAAGTTAAAACGACACCGAACTTACATAGATAGAACAAGGTTGGTATGGAAAGATGTGGAGACGTCATTGTTTTGACATCCGATTTATAGTACATGCATGCAAAATTTCAGCTCAATCGGAAGCCAGGAACTGGATCAAATTTAACTTGCACGATTTGATTAAAGACAACGGGAAATGTCAGACTAAATAAAAGCTTGTAAAAAGCTTTATATTTTTATGCATAAGTATATATATTTATTTTTTTAAACCTAAGAATTTTGTGTTATTTCGTAGGCTCATTCCATAAATTTGTTCAATTTCCTGATCTAAACATGGGAATAAAATTACTAAAATTTCACGGTGTATAAAAAATATTTATATGCGATTGCGACTCCATTATTCCTATGTTCCTAACGGCAGCGATAAGGTAAGCGCGAAACAAGAGTAACAAGTCGAGTATTAATTCTTACAATTTTATACTTTATTTAAATAGCATTAGAGTTATTTTTCTTGATAAATATTTTTAGTTGTGTTTGGTAATAAACTGAACTGTGTGATTGGTTTATTGCTTTAACGCAAATGGCTATATGTCAGAATCAGGTGCAAATGTTTTACAACTTTATTGCTAAGATATAAGGTTTAACTTAACATACTTATGACCCAACTTAAGTCTTTCTAACTATAAGCAACTCCCAACAGTTTAGATCTGTATAAGTACGTATAAAGTGTTGATGCGGCGCCATCGTTTATGCTTGATTTAGTATGAGACTGTGCAATGAAATGAAATCGCGTCAACTAGAATACAGGATGTTTTTTTGTTGCAACCGTATACGAAAGGTATGTATTCTATACATCAAATAAAGTTTGTTTATACAAAAAATATTGCTGGGAAATGAGTTTAATTTTTCAGGTAATTTTTTTTTATACATTTGGTCGCGCGCAATGTTAAGCTAACATCGCTCAACTTCGTCCGTAACGTGGTACGAGGTTACGTAAAACGGAGAATAACATCAGTGCATAAAACTTACCTACTAACCTATTTGTTTAGTCGAAATCCTCGGGAAGAAATATTATAACAAATGCGAATTATCTGCCATCTTATCCTAGCATAAACCTTCCAAACAGAATACTTAATAGCAAGTAGGTACTGCATTTTCCACCGGCATCGCCGTCATTTTACCATTGCCTAACTCGCGAAGCGAATCACCAAGGACCACAGAAAACCTACAGCCATCACAAACAATTAACATCATAAAGAAACACATGAAATTAAAATTAAACTAAGACAATATTTTTTACGTAAGTTCCTAAGTACCTAAATGATACGAGTATTTACCAACAAATTAAACGGAACACAAAGAAAGATCTGATTAATAGTAGTTAGGTAACTTAGGTACCTACCAAAATAGTTATGTGAGAGGCAGGTACTTACCTAATTGTTGTTGGGGTCGTCGGGAGGAGGCCTCTCAATACGTATCAAATATTGCTCAATTACTGTAGGACACGGCATGTCGAGAGCGATGGCCATGCCGCTGGCGGAGCACTCGAGCCGCTGTCCGAACCCCTAGCGCCGGATTCACGTTCATGACGGCGAGAATAGCGTCCTGAGCTGCAACTGAAATTTCTTGGCCACTGCCATGGGAAACCGGGACAATCGGCTGGTTTTCCAGGATGCGGTAGACGGCCCTCAAAATAACCGAGAATCAGTGGGTTGCTGTGCTTCAGGATGCCTGATGCCGTACTCACGAAGAGCCAATGCTGCATTTCCATCGGCTCTGCCATAGCAGTACACCATGTTTAGGTATTCGCGCGAAGTGTACTGATGCGGCATTTTTTCAATGTTAATCAATAAATACCTAAACTGCACAATAAAACAAATACACACACACACACACACACACACGCGCGGTAATCAGTACTTAAAACACAAAAACACAACTCGAGAAAAGAAAAAGCGTACGCATCAGGTGACGTATCAAACCGAACTGAATATGAAAAAAAAATCGCAAATAATAGGTAACACAAAAAAATTGTCATTAGGGCGAACTTACACGTTCTCACAATTTAACACGTACAACACTGAGCCGATTTCATTGCAGAGGGAAGTGAGACAAGGAGATGTTATTTCTCCGAAAAGAAAAAAACTAGTGGATGCCCGCGACTTTGTAGACTACAGAAAAAAACAAAATGTCGAAACTATCCGAGATAAAAATATTTTCCCGGTATAAAAATATTTGCCCGGGATAAAAGTTAGCCTATGTGTTAATCCAGGGTGTCAGCTAACTCCATACCAAATTTTATTAAAATCGCTCCAGCAGTTTTTACGCGAAAGAGTAACAAACATCCATCCATACATACTCACAAATATTCGCGTTTTTAATATTAGTAGGATTTTCAGAAATTATCCAATTTTAAGTGTGTCCTATTTCTCTTGCTCTAGTCTCGCATATTTAACCCCACGGTCCCGCAAATCTGTGTAAGTATAAAAGTTGGCAATCCTAATCGTGATACTGTAGTTGAATGTGTAAGATTAAGTAAGTAAATAAATCATGATATATGGGTGTAATAGTATAACTAATCTAAGCGAGAAATTAATGATATTACGGTCCGATATCGTCATCAAAGTATCAACCAACATACATAAACATCAGTCCCGATTTGTCCCGTAATATCGACGAGACATCGTCGTGTATAAAAGCCCTAATGGATGAACTAAGCGGTCATCCCGTCCATTGATTTTAAATCTTAGTGCATGACCATAAGATTTATTTTTCAATTATTTATTTGTTCAATACTTTTGTGCTTGATAGGTATGAATTTTATGTAGGTAGGTGTAGGTAACTTGTCGATTTTATTGAAGTTTGAAGAAGTTTCTGATTATTGTGAAGGATGTTAATTGTGCTATTAATTTAGTTAATTAAAAAACAAAGTATGTACAAACTAAATAAAGTACCATTAAATACATACTAGAGTACGATTCACCATAGTTTTGATGGATGATGGCGCTAGTTAGTATGTGTATGACCATCTGGTTCACTGAATTTTCGAAATCAGGAACTATTGAGGAACTTGCTTTTTAAACTTTACTTTTTACTTTAGGTACTTACAAATTCCGGTTTTATCCTAGGTTTTTCGTGTTGTTTGTTATTACTAGACTAGAGTAAGTAGCAGATATTTAACGCGTAATGCGCTGTAATTATGCTTTGCTATTTTGAATAGAAATTTATGATATTTAGGTAGATAATAGGGTCGATTCCGGCATTCACACTTAAACCTAAACCTAATCTTAGTCAGGTCTCTCCCATCTCTCTCCATTCTTAACATAAATGGCTGTGTCTTAAGCATAAGTACCAGTTATTTTTGAATGGTTGAATGTGATTGAACCTAACTAAACGCACGATATCAACGAATGCATTGAACATCAGTCCCGGAGGAATATCGATATGTAAGAAAGAGTGCAAATAAATGTGCGAGCGAGCGCGCGCGCCGCGCGCCTTTGCGGTAGTTCAAAGGCGTTGACAAAGATACCGCTCGCTGCTACAAACAGACACCGCCGGTCGGTCGACATGCGTGCACGGGTTCAAGGGCGGGCAGCTTTACACGTGCCACCGTCTGTAGCGTGATAGCTTTCGAATTTCGTTACCTAAATGCTAATACCGACGAAGAATTTATTGTTGTTACGTTAATTTTGACAATGGTGTTTACTGTTTATAATTAATTTTCCGTTATTTATGTTATGTGTGACTTCGTCATTTTATTAAACTTGAAGTTATTGATGAAGAAGTTTGTGATTGTGATTTTTGCCCTAGAAAAGGTACCTACTTACTTACTCGATTGTTTCGTAGCTTAGGTAGCTCGAAAGAACCTAAATTAAGGAAGTTTCCCGCGTATCGCGTAGGTAGTCAATAGTACCTACTACTATTATTAATAATTTACACTGTAGGTACTGTAGTTTCAAGTTAGTGTGCCTACCTAGTTAGGTTATTCCTGTATGTTATGAGGATTAGTAAGAAATAGACACTGGAAACTGGAGAAGTTTCGATCGATAGCCGGCAAGAGCTCGACCGGGCAATCAGCTGATCGCTAGCGAACCACGTTCCTGTCATACCTAGTAGGTATTGTGCACCATCTCTCATTTGTGTGTCCTCGAACTTTTCCACTAAGAATACGATCGTAAATGTAGGTAGGTACCTACTTCATTAATAATAAGAACTAACTTTTTTGTGTTAATAACAAAGTAGTAGTTTTGTCTTAGCTGGATTTTTCGTGTTGGTTGTTGCTGCGAGTGTAGCCTAGTGTAGGTTTGAATATGCTTCGCGCGAGAAGCTAGAGAGCCGAGATACCGATTCTAGTACTCGTAGCATTACCCACCGCGCGCTGTAACTTTTGCCTTGGATTTTTGATAGGAAATGTTTGGAATTTAACTAACGTTTCTTCGGGAAAGATGTTTGTTAGTCATGCCTACATGCATTTCTGCCAAAAAATGCAACTTGATAAGTCGACTTTAGACCTCAATATCTTGGAAACCAGACACTTCCCAGGTATGCTTCCATGGAGAAAAATGTTCGTGATGATGAGGAGAATGCGTGGTATTCAAAAACGTTGACGACCAAAAAATACCCTGTATAGCGTTTTCACGACTTGTCATTGGCGGGATAAGAATATAGCGTATTCGTTCTCATTCGTGACTTGTGATTTGCGCGCAACTCATAACGTAATAAATTTATAATATAACGTCACGGAAAAAATTGCGCGCAATTTGCATGTAGCATATAACTTTCACGCGTTCCGAGAATATAGCTTTTTTGAACACCACTAGTCGCGTCGGGCGCTCGGAGAGTGCGGCAGGCAGGAAAAGCGGGGGTTGTTACGTTGAGACACTGCCGCGGAGTAAAAGTGTTCTGTGCTGCCGCCGCGCCGGCCGCGCGGTTTGTCTTCGCTCGCTGCGCGCGCTGCTCTTATCTATCACTCAAGCGATAAAAGTATAGGTTTTGATAGGAATGAGTTTCAAAAGGGATTTATTTAAAGTACTTATAAAAAACCATGAGAAAACTAGTGGAAGTGTTTGACTTTTATCCTCTGAAATCAAGTGACCGTCCTCTGAAATCTGCCACCCCTACCTAGGCCGCGGCCTATACGGCCTATTTATAAATCCAGGACTGATCTACACGCAAATCTATGACACAATGTGATAATAGCGATAACGGATTGTCGAAATTCGAGAGATTCGTTGCCCCACAGCTTTTGTCACCGGGATGAACAACCCAGGCGGTAACGGCTGCCGACCCTATTTACCACGCATCGCTTCATTTGCGATTTATATCGCAAACTTCTAATCGCTTATCTGATGAAACATTTTAAAACTTTCAGATGCCTTCTACAAGAGACAACAGTGTCTTCGTTATTTCGACGCCGCGTGGCTCGCAACTCGTTCCGCAGTGCGGAGGAGCTGCGCGTACGTCCGTATCCACCCACAAGGGGCCCTAAATCACCACGGTCGCCGCGGTCCAACTCACTACCGAGGAAAACACCGCTGTCGCCACTTAAAATGCCAAAAAAACTATCATTACATCATAGCTAAATGTAATAAATTAAGCATTTAACTATACTTTATAACTACAAACACAAATGATATGCCATTGACAACAGCTAGTAGCTACGTAGGTGCCACCTACTAGGTGGTACGCACAAGGATATAAAATTGCTCTGTATTAGGTAGGTAGTAACGTACCTAATAGTACCTATTATATTAATTTTGAGTTTAAGTTTAACAAAATAGCAGCTCTAATTTTGTTCAGTTATTATAGGTAGGTACCTAGGTACAGAAACTATTTTACTTACTTACATACTTAATTATTTATAAAACACATTACTACTAAAGAAGTGTTAAAAATAATTTTAATTTAGGAATGTAATTTGAGTTTATTTAGCTAAATAATGATGAAAAATTAGTTATGTAATGACACGTTCTAATTTGATTTGTGCATCCGATTAGGTTTTCTTTTGTATACCTAATTATTTACATGTTTTGTACCAAATTTGGTAGGTACCGTTTAATTAAACTGTGATGAGACATGGACTTTGTATTAATTATATGTATACAACTTACATCAAATAAAATTAAGTAAAAAAAATGCCAAGTACCTAGCTTTTTACTCGAGAAATCGAGACCTTAAAATCAGAATCGGAATTTTAAATCACCTTACCCCTTACCTACATATCGAGAAATTATTCGAAGTCCATCTTGAAATTGGAGGTAGGCACAGAACAGGTAGGCCCCCCGCACAGCAGTGGACTTCCTAGAGCTGAAATGATGATTGCCTGTGTTCTTGTGGCGTTCTAGTAGATTAGTTATATTTTGTTTACTTGTGATGAAATTCTGGTTTTATATGCAGGGAACTCGAGTCAGAATATGATCTCGTAATGGGCTCATGTAAGCTATTTTTTCCGACTAATTTTACATTCATTTTTTAGGAATTTTCCGATATTTCCATACGTTATTATTTATATGGCTGTATGGACATAATTTCTCCTGCCTTTTCTACGGCATAAACAAAACAAACAAAAAATGACAGCCGTTTGTTGTGATTCGGCGGGAAAAGTTGGGGATTCGGCGGGAAAAGCTGGAAGGGTGCAGGTGTAATTTTCTTGTGAAAATCAAAAATTATTTGTAAATGGCTTTTGATGTTTTCTGGTAGATAAGTTATATTTTGATTACTTGTGATGTGAATCTAGTGTGTGAGCATGGTTTTATACGCAGGTAAGCTGAGTAAAACTTTAGCCGGAATATGATCTCTTCATGGGCCCATGTAAGTTGTTTCTGCAATTATTTTTTAGTTTGACAAACTTTACACTTGTTCTTGAGGATTTTTCCGACGTTTCCATTCATCATCATCATTATCATCCCATAGAAATGTATACAAGCTGGAAACAGCGCTTCTTACTAAAAACTGCCTCCCGAAAATTTGACCAATTTGACCTTGAAAAACTAGACGGGGAAAAAGTAGAGTGTACTCACAATTTAATTTTAATGGACATTTCATTCAATGACATTTCTACCACGAACAACCCAAGTAACACAGGAAGCATTTTAACAAACGGATAATTAACTTATGTAGAACTTAAGGTTCGTAGAAACTCTTATATGAGTTTACCGAGCATCTTGATGCTTTATATGAGCATTTTGAAACCATTATGATGCTTTACACTTTATAAGGGGTGGATAATGGCATATCAAAATGATTTTGTAATGCCTGTAGTTTTAGTGCATCAATACACAAAGCAGCTTTGCAGCTTTCAGCTGTTTTTAGTACATTTGGCTCTACAATTGCATTTTTAAGTAGGATATACTCGTAAATGCTCAATGCTGTTTAGTAACATAAACATAAACCATTATGTCATGTAAATGCCATACAGCTTTTAGCTGTTTTTTATGTCTAAGGGTCTACAATAGCATTTTTAAATAGTAAGATAATGCCTAATGCTGCATAATAGCATAAACTTGTGCTATTATAATGCAGCGTAATTCCATTCTACAGCTTTGGGCTGTTTTAGTGCCCTTCGTTATTTAATAGCACTTTTAACTAGTAAGGAAATGCCTAGTATTGCTAAGTAGCATAAACGTGAATCAATGTAATGCTTGAATTTTTGAAGGTCAACTGAGTTCTTTTAAACAGCTAATTTTTATGGTGGATACATAATAATTAATAAGTAAAGATTAGATTATCCGTTTCTAAAGAAAAGTAGGAATAATTGCAGAGAACCCAATGGAATTTGTATTGGCCTAAAAATAGGTAACATAAAATTTGCACAATTTACATTACACATTTACAAAATAAAAAAGGATGGTCTTAGCCATTGTGATATTGTCCGTGATCCTAAAGACCTCTAAAATGTAAATTGGTATATTTACGAGTACATAATTATGAATACTTATATTTCGTACCACTATTGCATACGTACAAATAAGAAACGTTGTTTTAAGTGCTTTAGTGTCTTGTTCAGATTAAAGGGATTTAACAACTATTAAATAAATAACCATTAAATATATTTTATTTTATTTGCACAAGTTTTTCCATCGTTCTTTGAAGCTGAGCATAAGAACGATAAATGTTTTTGTAATGAACGACAAATGTTTTGTGCTCTATCTGCCAGTAATTGATCCAGTGATATAATATTTCGGTAGCTGTAACGTTACTATAATCCATACGTGGGTTTCCTTGATTATCTGAAAATTTAAATTTTAGCACCTATACTAACTAGTGATTACAAAATGTTACAGTGACAGGCGCCACCAAGCTAGGCGTTTAAACCTTTTCTGGGTCCACCTAAAGCTACGCAGAGAAAATTATCACTAAAATTAATCCGCTCAGTAAATGGCGGCAGTAGGCGTAAAAGCGAGACAGACAGCGTTACTTTCACATTTATAATGTTATATATGATAATAAAAAGTATAACATTTCAAAATAAATTCATTGTAGGGTCGGTCTCTTGTTATGGAAAAGTATGTGCACCCTACTCAAAAATATACAATACACAGAAAATGTTTAAAAAGTAGCTTCAGAAGCAAATATTGGGATTATGAGGATAAGCAACTAACTAAATAAAGTTTTGTGACAAATATTTAAAAAAGCAAGAGTGAATATTGCCTAAAATTTGCCGTTTAAGTTTTTGCCTAGGGCCATAGTTTGGAAATTCAATTTTTGTACTTACGAGTGATATAATAAGTTGGATCCTGGATGCCACTCGCTTCTGCAACCACGAACAATACATTTCACTACTGTATTTATATCAATACCACCAAAATATCTTATTTAGTCCACACAAATATGCGAAGCGATTCAAACAAATCGACTTGACATGATTTGACAAAATTGTCATGTGCTACCCAGGGATACCATTACATAGCAACAGAACATTCCTTAAAATACAGAATTTTTGCTACCGCGAAGGTTTGTTTTACTATATTATGTACACTTTATTTATAATACAAATTACATTAAATACATTTCATTACTCTATTAAATATGTAAACATTTTCAAAACGAATCCAAGTTTTTCATGATAATATTATATTTATGCCTTTTTCAACGTCGTCTTTACTTACATTATAGGGTATTTTTTTGCTGTGTAAGGGATCCCTTGTGGGAAAACAAGGGGGGGAGGCTGTCATTTTTTCATGTTTCAATTTCTTGTTCAGAGCTTGGAATCCATCCTAAGAGGAGATACCAAATCCCTGTTATCATCCATCATAAATTTAGAAATCATTTCCTAAAGACAATGGCTGCATGGGCTTAGTTCCCCTTGCCTTTCCTTCGGGATAAACTAAACAAAAATAAAAGGGAAAAGTTGGGATTCGGCGGGAAAAGCTGGAAGGGAGCGGGTGTAATTTTCTTGTGAAAATCAAAAATTATTTGTAAATGGCTTGCATGTGTCCGTAAATTGTTGTTTATTTATTTATTAAATTAGAAAGCCAACATAATACATAACAGTTCCATTAAGATACAGATTGGACAGAAGCACACGAAAATATTATGTTTTCTGGAAGATAAGTTATATTTTTTTTACTTGTGATGTGAATCCAATGCGTGTGCATGGTTTTATATGCAGGTAAGCTGAGTAATACTTTAATCGGAATACGATCTCTTCATTGGCTCATGTAAGTTGATTCTGCAAATCTTTTTGATTTTCATTAATTTCACATTCGTTTTTGAGGATTTTCCCGGTGTTTCCATTCATCATCCATCATAAATTCAGTAATCATTTACTAAAGATAATGGCTGTATGGCCATAGTTCCCCTTGCTTTTCCTTCGGCATAAACTAAAAAAAAAAGTTTTTCATTTTCAGTTTTCTTGTTTTCTTTCTGAATTTTCTATTATTTTGTGATTATTTATTGAATTCGTATTAAGTGAGACCCATACATTAAAATAATATTGACTACTTACAAGGAGTTTCCTGCAATATCTTCATATAAATATGAGATATAAAATTTTACGTGCAGGCAGTGCCTAAGTTTCCTCTCAAAACAAGACATTATTGATGATTTATAATGGATTTTAGTTATTTAATACCTACTACTTCTAATGCTCTAAGTCTTGCTGCTAGACTAAACGACGTAGAAACGGTGAGGCGGCTACTTAATAAAATAAATCCAAACTGTATTGATAACAGAGGATGGACATGCCTTCATGAAGCAGCTGATAATGATAGTTATGAAAGTTTGTTATTAATTCTTAAACATCCCGACTGCCGTCCATTAGTCGAGACTCACGAGGGCCATACTGCATTATTTTTAGCATGCAGAAAATCCAACTCCTTGCGTACTATTAAGGCTTTACTTGAAAATGTAGATGATATTGCAAATTATGGTAACACAGAAGGTGTAACACCCTTGCATCTAGAAAGTTCACATGGCAGGGTTGAGGCAATGGAATTACTTATTGAATATGGTGCAATGCTAGATGTGCAAGACTTTGACGGTGACACACCTCTTCACGATGCAGCTAGTCAAGCTAAATATGAGGCTATAAAAGTTTTGCTGTATGCAGGGGCAAGTCCAGAAATACAAAATGCTAGACATTTCTGTACTCCCTTTCATTTAGCCTGCTTCAAAGACTGCTTTGAGTCTATAAAAGTATTGTTTCCTTTTGTTACTGATATTAATCAGCCTTCCTCAAGACAGAATACTCCGTTGATCTTGGCATCATATGAGGGATTTGATGAGGCTGTGAAGTTTCTGTTAGAAAATGGTGCAGACCCTCATCTGAAGAATGATGATGGGGAGAATGCTCTATTCATTGCCTTACAAATGGGATGCAGTTCAACGTTTAGAATCCTATTTCTAGCCACAGATAAAAGTGAAATCAACAAAAATATAATTCTACTTGCTTGTAAACCACACATTTTTCGCTTGGAGATATTAGAAGAGCTTTTAAACAGTGACCTTGGCCCTGACTTTTATGATTTCTATGAACCATTCCATGTAGTTCTAGAGAAAATTGGTGATATCCAACCAACATATTATATAAATCCCCCTTTGAACTCATTCTTGCATATTTCAGAATATATTTATAATAGGTCTGCTGAAAAGTTTACTGAATTCTTTTATTTATTTCTAATGAGAGGTGTGCAAGTAAATGCTTTAGATACAATGGAATGTCCTCCATTAGTCTACATTCATTACTGTATGCATGCTACATGTTTTGATGAAGTAAGTTACCTTTATAATATTTTTTTCTTTCCTGCCTATACAGTATTAAAAAAACGAAACTGCTATATTGTCTCATATAATTTGTATTCTTTATTTCAGGTTTTTTCCATATTAATTAAACAAGGTTGCAATGTGGACTACTGCAGTTCTTCAAGTTGTTCACACATAGATGGCTGTATCCCTGATGCTTTCATAGCATCTCTGTCTTCAGATCCCAGAACTGTGCCAATAATGGTGCAGCATAGTTTGTACTGTGAACCAGCATACTTGTTATCCTTTGCCCATGCCAATAATTTTTTGGGTAGAATCACATCAACGGTAGGTTTTTTTTAACACTGGTAGTCTGGTGATATAAATCCCTACTTCCTTAATATAATAAATGCAAAATTAGCCTTGTCTGTCCCGCTTTCACACCAAAACTATAACTGATTTACATGAGTCTAGAACCTAAAAAAGACATGGGCTACTGTTTATCACATTTTGTTTATTTCTGCAATGTTGGGCATCCAGTGTAGTAACAGATATTTGATTCCAAGCATACTTTTTTAATACTGAAATGTTAATTTAAAGTTTTCTAACATTGTATTATTATGAAATTATTAATAAAGAAATGGAAAAATTCTTCACCCGAGTGGGAATCGAACCCACAACCACTGCATACCGTGCTAGTTGCTCGAACTACTGAGCTACCGGGTCAATTACTCGGATGACGAATTTTACCATCTCTTTTCTAATTGTTTTATTACTTGGAATATGCACAAAATTTGTGATTTTTTTCCAGGTACAAGAAAAACTAATAGCAATGTTGGATTATACTGGAGATGTAGCTGTAGAGAGATTACCATTCACAGTGCCTTCCCTCAGACATTTATGTAGATTGACTATACGCAACTCATTAAAAAAGAGACTAAAACGAATTACTACTCAACTTTTTGTTAATATGTTATCTGATCTACCAGTGCCTAGGATTGATAAGGATTATTTGCGTTATATAAACTAAGTATAATATTGCAGATTGCATCATGTGAAACTACAGGCCCATTTACGTGATACCATTTTCTTGCACATTTAAAAGCAATGATTGACTTAAAAAACTTGATAATGGCAGTTATTTATTGCTTCAATAAATTGTTTGCATCAGGCAAGAAAATGGTAGTATCATGTAAATTTACTAAACTAATGAAAGGCTTTACATTGTTATAAGTAAGGGGTGGATAATATTTGATATTAATGGACAATGGAGTGCAATGTTTTAATTATGCAGCATAACAATATGGCTATGAAGGGTATTAGTCTGATATTTTGATATGCATGCTAACCTACTAGTGTTGCAAATATTTACAATGTAAAATGGAAAGAATTCCCACAATTTAGTTAAGTTATTTAACTTAACACATTCAGTACCGTCGACTGCGTATTAGGGTCAAGACACACATTACACGCCACGCGATAACACGCGTGTACAGATCAATCACATATATTTTAAATGATTCACGACACACTGTTAACACCCCCACGTCAATGTGTGTCTTGACCCTTAGTCCGGGTACTAGGCGTTGAACTGATGTCGGCGTGCTTAAAAACTGCTGGCAGTGAATGTGTTTGTCACTGCTCAAAAGAAGTCGGGTGCAGCTTCATTATGATTTCAAACAGTTGATAGTTTCCTAAGGGAAGGAATCTCCTTTTTTGTATTTAATCTTCTGAAGAGCTTGCTTGGCGCAATTGTCATCTCTATGGAAGGACATTTCATCATCATCATCATCAGCCTCTTGCAGTCCACTGCTGGACGTAGGCCTCCCCCAGGGCACGCCACAAGATTGCCATGTGGAGTATCACCACGCTGGGCAGGCGGGTTGGTGACCGGAAGGACATTTACATGTCCCAAATGTATCAATGAATACAGTAGTGTAGGTAAAATTTTATATGCTTTATTTTATCTGTGATGTAAAAATAAATATGTTTAGTTAATTATACAAAAGCAATAAATGATCAGTCACTTTAATACATCTTGTACTTAATACTTAAACCTGTCGCTCGTTACTGATTGTTATTAACGTAATTTCTTACTTGCTCCATTATTTATAGAGACAGAATATAAAAATACAAAGTATTTACATAATTAATTCTACAGTCCAATATACACATAACAATGTCTTGCTAGGCTTATAGGTTTTATTAAATGTTGGTTTTCTTTACTATTTTTGCTTGAAGTTAGCACCGTTGGCCATGAATTCTTCGATTTCCGCCACCCTGTAAAATTTTAAAACGGATGGATTGTAAAATTAGGTACCTACTAAACTTATTTTACAGTTACTTGAAATTCAAACATGGCACATATTATCTGCTTAGCTTAGTCCAATGTGCCCCGGCTTCCGGACAAATCCAGTCCCCCTAGCATGACCAGTGGCGTAGCTAGGTAACCAGGGGCCCTGGGGCAAATAAAAAAATGGGGCCCCACTGCTATTTTCAACTAATTAGATTTTGAGCAAAACATGCTCACTTTCTATCTTCTTCGGTTACTATCTTCTCTTTATTGCACGTGAATAGTCATTACGAAGAATTTTTGAAGTTTACGAGCCCCATAATAGAAAAACTGCCTATATATACAATAAATGTGTGAGCGTAGAGAGCGCGAAAATTTTTCTCATGTTTACCAGGTAACTTGTCTATTACATACATACATATAATATAATCACGCCTTTATCCCTTACGGGGTAGGCAGAGCAGCCGATAGAACCACATGGTGCCACTTCTGACCAATTTTGAGGGTATAGTTGAGATGTACAAGTTCGGTTACTTGTCTATTACCTTCTTGAGAATTCAAGCTCTACCGAGAATTTCTGACCATTGCTAAAACATGAGATAGGTTACAATCGAGCAGACGTTACCATACCGTTTCTCGCATTTACCACATAACTCAAGTAAGTTGTCTATTACTTTTGAAAATTCAAGCTCTACCCAGGAATTTACGGTAAGGATTCAAGGGCCCCGGTGTACTGCCCCGCCTAGCCCCTAGGTAGCTACGCCACTGCATGACCACGCATCGTGGATATCGTATCGTCTATACAAAATTCAACATGGCGGCTATATGTATTTATCGTATTTCGACAGGCTAAATGTCGATAAATCTGTTTATCATATCGTGTTCCGCAGATCATGCTAGGTTTGCCGGTTCCATGGTTATAATATAACTCTACTTATATTCTAAAACGCGAAAGTTTTCAGGATGTAAGTATGTTGGTTGCTCTTTCACGCAAAAACTGCTGAATGGATTTTGATGAAAGTTCACAATAATATAGTTTACATATCAGATAGGTTACAATTCATTATTCTAGGAAAATATTTTTATCCCGGACAACGACATTTCGATTTATTATCTCTGCAGTCCACGCGGATGAAGTCGTGGTCGGCCGCAAGTATCTTCTACTAGTAAATGGTAACTTACGTTCTGGGCACGAACGTGAGGTTCTCTACGCCATCCTCGGTGATGAGCACATCGTCCTCGATCCTCACTCCGCCGAAGCCGACAAACCTCTCCATCATCTCCCAGTTGAAGAAGTGCGACTGCTTGGGGTCATTCCGCGCTCGCTCCAGCAACTAAAATAATTTATTAAATATATTTTATAATTAATAAAATAAGTTACTTAGTACCCACGACACAAGACCTTAGGGATCTTAATGTGGGACTAGGTTAATGTGTTGTGTAGTGTGTGAATATTTATTTATTTATTTATTTATTATTTATTATACAGGGTGTGTATGACAGCCAGGCAAATACTGAAATACTAAACAAGTACCATTGTTTTGAGTTATACGAGATCTCTACGGAGATTGGCCAGGTACGCAGGAGATATATATATTATATATTATAGTCCGATGGGACGGAAAGCCGATACGACCGGAGAGAGATCAGGCGCAGGACCAACGGTTTTACGTACGCACGAGAGTGTTATTATTACTCGCAGGAAATATTTTAATATGATTATCCACAATGTTTGGTTTCCGCGCCAATTGTATTGGGTGATCCCGTGTGACTCTTCATTGGTGTTGATTAGTATTTTAAACTTTTTTGGGACCAACTTTTTTTTTGAAAATCATACATAAGTTAAAATTTTGTTTTCAAGTCATTATCTAAGATTTACCTACTTAAACGAACTATACATTTTTTTTCCTGGAATATAAAAAAAAAGTTCGGAAAATTTTGAAATTTTCCTGCGAAATTTTTTAATGGTTTTCGCCTTACAATCATGGCCTGAAGTCGCCATATCAATATTTGCCTGGCTGTCACAAACACCCTGTATTTGAATTTTTCTTAGGGAGCGGGTGGCTATTTACATAAATTTACAATAAACAGTAAAACCAAATTTTCTTCAGGCAAGCTATTATGCCACTTACATTTCAATGAGTGATGATTATTAGGAACTGTCAAAAAAGATATAATATTCCCTTTCTATTGTTATCATCACCTTCCTGCCCTGTTCCCATTTATTTGGGGTTGGCGGAATATGTACTTTTCTTCCATTCATCCCTATTATCCGTCATCTCATTGCTCACTCCCAGTGCACTCATATCCTCCCACACACCGTTCATTCAACATATCTTAGGTCTTCCTTTATATCCATCCACATTAATGCACAACGCTCTAGGTAAAATATGCTGTTCATCCTGTAGCTTTACATGCCCGTATCAAGACAGTTACTTTGTAAGTTGTTTGTGATCGGCACAACTTTCAGACTTCCTCTTATATGTACTCGTATACTCATTTCACCATTGTTATCATTCATCATAAATTCCTTGCTTTTCTTGTGGGATAAACTGGATAGACTAGAGTGCGTTTCATGAAATAGTTCCCTTGAATGATGGCGCTAGTTAATATGTAAATTACTACGTTATTTCTGTTACTGCATACAATAAATGTTAGTTCCAAAATGAGACACAGGACTTGTTCTATTAAACGGATTCTACACGAGTTACATGACAATGTTCGAACATAGTTTCCCTTGCCTTTCCTTCGGGATAAACTAAACAAAAAAAACTCACCCTCGGTATGAAGTAGCAGCCGGGCTCCACTGTGAGCAGCATGCCGGGCTGCAGACGGCGCGCGGTGCGCAGGCGCGCCAGACCGCCGGCGGGCCGCGGCGGGCACGCGGGCAGGTAGCCGCCCGCGTCGTGCACGTCCAGCCCCAGCAGGTGCCCGAGCCCGTGCGGCTGCAGCACGCTGTTTACCTCTGCCTGTGTAGAGTATTGCCACATCATTATTATTTACCTTTCAAGGCGCATTGGCGCTAACTGTAATACTCTAAAAATGTTTTTATAAAGAAATAAATAAATCACGGTAACATTGGCAGATTTTTGCGGGAATATTCCGTCTCCTGATTACGTAACTTGTAATAGAGCCGAGCAATGCGATAGCGAAAATTGAGAATGTGTGTGTGCGCGGGGGGACGGCTCGTGTTCGTCGCGCACACTCACACCCTCAATAGGGTCGTTTACGGTTTTTTTTTAAATTTATATCGAAAGATCATAAAAAAAAGAAAACTTTCCGGGATATAACGATTTCAAAACCAAAATTTTAGACTTGCCAAAAAACGCTCTATACAAACGGTTACCACAATTATGACGTCACTCTTTCAGTAACTTGTATGCGCGTAAAAGAACTTTTGTTCTGCAGCTATTTTAAATAGGTATTGCGTTTATAAATATGGTCACAAAGCAAAAGTTGCTGTATATGATGCATGTGGACATATAATGTTGTAATTTTCAATTAGTTTCACATTTGAAAAATTAACTTGCCCACTTAACTTTGTAAGCTTATTACTACCTCATTTGGACACTTAATTAAATTGTAATTTTACCCATTGGTATGATTTTTATGATGTATTCTGATAAGCATAAAATGTAATTAAAATTCAACTATAGTAAACATACCTATTTTCACTATCGCATTGCTACGGCTTTGCTATTGCAAATTAGGTAGGTAATCATGGGGCTGATCTGAGAGCCTTTTTATCCCTTATATTTATATAATAATTGGTTTCCTTTTTGAAGAAATTATTAACTCGTATCCGTGGGCTATAAGAAGGTAAATAATGAATTACCTTAATCATTTCCTCGACGTCACCTTTAAGTAGATCTCCTTTCTTCAAATGCTGAAACATGGCGCGATTGGCCAACAAGTGCATGTCTTGCCACATCACGCCGGGTTTCGCTTCTCTGGAATTAAAAATTAAACTTATTCGGGACGAACTACGCATTGAAATAGACTTTTGACATAACATGTAAGAGAGAGCGTATTTAAAAAAATGATTTTGTCAAATAATATGCTTGTGTGAGACGCCGTTATAAACTGTGTAGGTAGACCAGACATCTCAGGACTCTGTAGCTTTGATTTTATCCAAGATATAATTTGTTTTGTTCGTCTACGGATCTCAAAATTCCATTTAATAATAGGTACTAACCTTATAACAGCGTCTCTAGCAGCTAACACGGCTTCGTATACCAGCTTCTGGTCAGCATTGAACTTGCCATTAGCGGGAAAGGAGCAGGTGATGTCAGCTGCGTAGCCCGCGTAGTTACCACCCATGTCGAATAAACTACGAGAAAACACACATTCTATATTTAAAAGTGATCGATGGTCTAGAGCAGTGGTTCCCAATTAGTTTTTTCTATGTACCACTAGATCTCAAACTCGCGTACCCCTTATTGCAGGAACAATAAATAAATAAGAAATGAAATCAGATGTATTTTGAATTTACCAGGATACATTATAAGTACGAGAACACGAGTTTTATTAATGTGACAAATGGGCACGGTTTTCTTTGCACAACTAAAAAATCTGGTTGTATAAATATTTTTTGGTAATTTTGGTTTTTTTTTTGGTACGCGCCGCGTACCCCTTGATGCAACCTTGCGTACCCCTGGGGGTACGTGTACCACTAATTTGGGAACCACTGGTCTAGAGGAAGTAGGGACAAAAAAAGGTTTTTATCAAGGAGAATGTATAAGCAGTAACAATACATACAGCCTCCTATGCATTGTATTGTAGGTATGTGTACAACATCGACAAAATACCTAACGCCACATTTTCAAAAATATGGCACTTCCTCTTCAAGTTACACCCTTTCCTAGAGTCCGTTTCATATTATAATTCCAATGTCTGATTCCGAAACTAAAATTTTTTGTATGCAGTGACACAGAAAATGTGGTCATACACTAACTAACTAACGCCATTATCCAGCGTAACTTTACGGTGAAACGCACAATGCAATACTACCACATATCATGTCCCTTTATAAGCTGAGCATTAGGGCTGCGCCGCATGTCCTTAATGCAGCCCATTGACATCGACAACAGTACCTAAAGTCACATTTTTTAAGACCATGCACTTCCTCTTCAAGTCACACCCTTTCTTGCCAAGCTACCCCCCCCCCTTCAATACCTACCACATGTCATGGTCCCGTATAAGCTTGGCATTAGGCTGGGCGGCGTGTCCGTAGTGCAGCGTGGCGGCGTTGTGTCCCGAGCCGCAGATGCACGTATAGCTGACGTGTCTGCACCCGCCCACGCGGTAACAGTGGTCTAGGAAGACCGATTCGCACTCGTACTCCATTACCCCGGGACGAGTGTATAACATCACCTAGATAACATACAATTATAAGTATTAAGATGTATTAAGGCATATTAAACACCCTGTTACAGGGTCCCTGTATAATTCCGGCCCTAGTGATTATGTAACTTGCACATTCAGCGTCACTATGTACATTATGCCGTTTTGTACCCATTATGTACTTCAGGTAACTTCAAAATTGTTCAGATGTTGCTTCTTCAAAGGTTAAGAAACGAATGCCCGCAACTTTACTCACATAGGTATTTATAGCAAATAATCTGTCGCAACTAGTAACTCGCAGACAATACACATCTGAGTCGACATGTGGCGGGGTTGGGGGTAAATTCATTTAATACTGCTGCAAGGCTCCGCGCGCTTTTTATTTGTATGAACAATTGTAAAAATGTGGGTAAAAACAAGTATTAAAATAAATAAAAATCTAAAAATCGCAGGCCCCAAGTCTGCAAGTATACGCACAAAAATGTTATGTTGTTGTGTCAAGGACAATAGTCCCTTACCATCTTATGAGGTTTGACTGCTAATTTTTGGTAATCAGCGAAGAAAAAAAAATTAAATAGATTTTCTCCCATACATTTTTTTCTTAAATATTTTTTTTTATTATGAAGGAGTAATTTTTATCAAAAAAAGTTAGAATAAATGTTAATCAGCATTAAATTTACTATCAATAGAAATTTTTTATTCGGTGTAATATGTCCACTATATAAAAAATCGGGACCACTGTGCGCCATGTTGAAATTTGTATCGAGACGATACGATACCCACGGTGCGTGGTCATGCTAAAATTTGGAATTCCCGTTTGTCCCGTTCCTGTTGAAATTTCGGGAATATGTTCTCAGTGCTTCCTTATACTCCCTACCGAATATACCTGTCATATTTCATCATTATGTGTGAAGTAGTTTTCGTAAAAAATTGGGAATTCCCGTTTGTCCCGTTCCTGTGGGAATTTCGGGAAATCCGTTCTCAGTGCTTCCTCGCACTCTCTAACGAATATACATGCCCGATTTCTGATTTATATGTAAGTATAGCGGTTTTCGCAAAAAAACAGTATGCCCTGTTTGTCCTGTTCTGGTGGCGATAAATATGTTCTCAGTGCCTCCTCTCACTCCCTACCAAATTTCATCGTTATATTGTGTCATATTAAATGGTTTTCGTTAAAATTGGGAATTCCCGTTTGTCCAGTTCCCATGAGATCCCATTACGGGAAATTCGTTCTTTGTACTCCCTAGCAGTCCCTAATGAACAATTTTCGATTTCAGCTTCATAATAATAGCAGTTATCGCAAAAATTAAGAATTTCCGTTTGTCCCGTTTCCGTAAGAATTTCAAATAATCCGTTCTATGTGCTTCCTCGCAGTCCGCAATGAACATACATCTTCGATTTCACTTCATAGGTAGGTATAGCGGTTTTCTTAAAAATTTAGAATTCCAGTTTGTTTCGTTCCGTTGGGAATTTCGGGAAATAATATGTTCTCAGTGCTTCCTTACACTCCCTATCGAATATACCTATATTTCATCTCTATATGTCTTGTGGCTTTCGTAAAAACTTGAAATTCCTGTTTGTGCCGTTCCCATGGGTTCCCACAAACAATTAAAGTTTACCTCTTTATAATATTACTAGGTATAGAAGATCAGTTTTGAGGGCTAGAGCGCATTTTATAACTATTTGTCGCGCTTCGACGACGACGTTTTCCGGAAAATGGATATTATGTATGACACTAAAGAATACCACGAAGAAGAATAAAGCGAGGGCAGGCCAATTATTATTGTTCTATACACAAAGGCGTACCTGTTTATGTGCATCCGACGACACTTTACAAACGTAGCGCATCACTTCCACTTCTTCCGGTGTTTTGATAACGCGTCTAAAAATATAAAAAAATATAAAAAAAACATACTTTCCATAATCTAGCTAGATGACTTTTACTTTAAATAACTTTAAAAAATTAAACCGGTTTTAAATGACGCAGTTCTGGGAAAGGTTACATTAACATAATATACCGACGAATTGATAACCTCTTTTTTCGGAGATCGGTTAAAAAGGGTTCATCTGTAGAGTGGAATTAGATTTCTAGTTTAGTCAGGAAAAGTCATTCTCATGTTATTCCTAACGCCCCAATTTATCCCACGCCCCATGCCTACCTAAAATACGTACATATAATCACGCCTTTATCCCTTACGGAGTAGGCAAGCACCAAGGGCCGATAGAACCACATGGTGCCACTTCTGACCAATTTTGAGGGTAAGTACCAATAGTTGAGATGTACAAGTACCTAAAAATGTTATCCATACTAATATTATAAATGGCAAAGTGTGTGTGTGTGTGTGTGTGTTGTCCGGCTTTCACGGCAAAACGGAGCGACGATTTGACATGATTTTTTAAGTGGAGATAGTTGAAAAGATGGAGAGTGACATACGCTACTTTTTGTCTCTTTCTAACCCCCACTTTCCTAAACTGGGGAGTGGAAGTTTGTAGGGAGTATTTTGCAATTTTTCAGGTAGAACGCTAAAAATTGGTATGCGGACTATTTGAGACTAACAAAAAAATCGTGCATTATTTTTTTTATAGAAGTCTGCTCCCAACCTCTTAAAAGAGGGGGTGAAATTTTATATGGGACTTTTCGAAGGAAGTTAAAAATCGGTACACAGACTCTTTGGTACCAACAAAAATACCTGCTTTATTTTTTTTATATATTCCACCAGCCCCTGAAATAGGGGATGGAAAGTCGTGTTAGTTACGCTGTTTTAACTCGAAAACGGCTGTACCTTGGCTGGAAATTGGTAGGGAGGTAGCTTAGAACCAGGAGACAGACATAGGATACTTATTATCCCGGGAAAATATTTTTAATTTCGACATTTTGTTTTTTCTCTGTAGTCCACGAGGACGGAGTCGCAGGCTTCCACTAACTAGTAATTTCATATGTTGTGAATACATATAGTTTTTAAATCATATATAGGAATAGGTGCCTGTCTAACGGTAATGCTGTTTATGTATGAAATAGGGATAAAACAAACACATACATATCTACTAATTACATACTAAGAACAAAGAAACCATAAATTTACGTATTTTTATGGTGACAACAATACAAATAGAACCTCAACTGTAAGTGCTTATATGAATTATCTTGCATGTGTACAATATGGATTGTATTTAATCAATACATTCTGCATTATCAGTCTCATTATGTGATAATTACCTAGTTTTCTTATCAGACTGATTGAATACTTACAGTTCAGCTATGATCGGGAATAATGTTTCATTGTCCACCTGAAAACTGAAAATATTCATAATTTTTCATGGAACCTAAGCAAAACCAAAATAATTAGGTGGCTTTGGCATTTATTTAATTGATTATAAAGTATGATAAAAATATTAAATCACACATTTTTATTTCAAGATTGGAGGGTCCTATGCCAAGGTCCATACATGAAAGTCCATAGTGTTCACAAACATCTTTGGAATTACTTACTCATTTATGCCTTCAAAAACAGCTTCCCTGGCTGTCAAACCACTGTCTGTATTAGGGCCACTCTGAAATGGACAATATTTATTT
The DNA here is from genome assembly GCA_014607495.2 of Carposina sasakii. Taxonomy (NCBI): domain Eukaryota; kingdom Metazoa; phylum Arthropoda; class Insecta; order Lepidoptera; family Carposinidae; genus Carposina; species Carposina sasakii. The sequence continues at coordinate 5,312,332 of CP053165.1, forward strand.
TATTAATAATTTTATAATATATAATATCTTGACTAAGATAAAAACAATTCTCCATAATATAATCCGTTAGGATATGGTTGATCGTTTCATCATTAAAACATTGTGCTGAGGGATTCAGCTTTGTTTGCCGAGATTTGGCTTATGTATAGCTATCAGGATGAAAAATAACGTTTCCAATAATGTAATTTCAAAAAGAGATGGTAAAATTCGTCATCCGAGTAATTGACCCGGTGGCTCAGTGGTAAGAGCGCTGGCACAGAATGCAGAGGGTGGGTTCGATTCCCACCCGGATGAGGAATTTTTTCCATTTCTTTATTAATAATTTTATAATATTTATTTATTAGGTTTGTGATGAAATTAGTTCATCTACATCATAATTTGTAATTAACAATTATTTGTAATAATAATTATTACTCACCAAAGTTAGTAAAGTATCAGGATTCAAGCTTTTGAGCACATCTCTTAGCTGAAAAAGGAGGACAGGAAACATTAATTCAAATTATAACTAACATAATAAACTTAATGGTATATTCATAACCAGTGCCCAAAATAGGGTGGTGCCACCAGTGCCCAGGCACAGAGCTTAGACTGAGAGGCGCAAGAATGGCCACTTGGCCAGATCAGGCAGGACCAAATAGGGTGCAGATATAGAAGCTAGCACAGGGCACAGAAAATACTATTAACGGGACTGTTTATAACCATATGAAACAATTGCCATGCATTGCAATTACCTCATCAACATAATGTACTTTGTCCACACAGTATATCTGTTTGAAGTCTTCACAGGACAGCAGTTTCCCCATCCAAACCTCATACTCCTCAGGGAGCCTTGGCACAAACAGGTAGGAGGTTCTGGACGAGACGTCCAGGGCAAAGTAACAGCCAGGCTCACGGACACCACACACCCATGTGAAGTATGATTCCTGGAAATCATTGTTAGTGTGCTCTTTGATAGTACCTACATCAAAATTTTTAGTGTGTCTGACCTACTGTGGATTATTTCCCATAATAAAGGTATGATTCCGAGTTAAGCAGCATGCTGCACTGCTACCTTTTTTAATGCTGCCACTGCAGTGCTGCCATGACATTGCTGCAGAATAATATACTCTCATATAAATCTGTAGACAATGTATGCGGACCAGTATTGCTGCGGCAGCAATGCAGAGGCGGCAGTGCAGCGTGCTGCTTAGCTCGGAATCATACCTTAATCCAGTTGCCATACAAGGCAAGGTCTAACCCATAGAGTACACATATTAAGTTATAGTGCAGACTTTACAACATATTGAGCCAGAGGCATCAATATGAGCAACCTTATGGCTTTATCACTGGCAATCAGTAGAAAAACTAGAAAATCTTTCCTACTGTAGGCAAAGTGATTCTATAGTGAACTCTTTTACACTTGTGCTTAACATTATAAATGTAAAATATTCAGTTCATGCTTAGACAACTCTGCAAGAAGCAGATTTTTATAGAAACCATATAGCACTAACTACAAAATATAATGATAAGGGCAGGTTAATAATATTTATTAGTATTATGTATATATTTAGTATTATGTATATATATATATATATATATTGTATGTATTTTATTTAGTTAGTCTTACTTGTCGAAAGAGGTACTGAACATCAGTATCATAGTGGTTCACATCCTCGCCTCCTTGAAGTACGACCACCTGACCACTTTTCAGTTTTTCAGCCAAACGATTTCGGTTCTTCTCAAACAATGAAAGGGGTACTTCCAGGGTACCAGGCCCCATTGACCAAGATGCCATTGTAACGGCTGTTGTAAAATAAGGATGTTCTTAGGACAATCTTAAATGTAATAACTGGAAAAATATCAACAGCAGCTGTTGTAACCACCAATACACAGGATTATTATTATTATTATTAGAATTACGTAGGTAGTAGTTAGCTTCTTGATAACCAAATCTTAATCTAAATTGGCCAATAACTAGATAGATTAGCTACAATCATGAACAGCTACTATAATTAACAATTTAAACCAGCTCTGAGTAAAACTAAAAACACAAGTAAATATGTGAAGAGTTTTGATAAAAACTTTAATTTACACCAAAGAATATACTTACTCTCTAACCAAAGAATATACTTACTCTTGTACCTAACAAAATAAAATTTGGATTGTCACTGTCAGCGCCAGGCAGTGCCAGCGACGTGCCTCACCACCACAGAAACTTTCAGAAACCATGTTGACTGAAATTTAACTACTTCCCGACAGAGGGCTTAGGTATCGTTTAGGTTATATGAGTTCTTGTTGGCAATGATAGAAATAAAAACATTACATACCTAAATACATAAGTATTGTATTGTATAAGATCAGATAATAAACACTATAGAAATAAAAATAATAAACATTATAGGATAGGATGAGTACCCACTAGTGAGGATAACAGTTAGATATCTATTTATTTAATCATCTAAACAAAATTACAACAGTTGTGGAAATAGTGGTATAATTTTCAAGCGCCATATACTATAGCAAGATACTATGGTGGACGTAAAGGTTCATTTCATTTGTTATGCTACTAGTTACAAGATGGCGCTACTAAGATGTTGGTAAGTTCAATATCTTAATGAAGATTAAAATATTTCTATGATCTCAACTCTAAATCGAAGTGTACCTACATAAATTTTTGAAATAAATTAACATAATTCAATTTTACTAACAAATAATATTCGCTTTTTTATATAATCGGTGACAAACTTGAATAGAGGGCACAGTTAGGTACTACCGGTACTACGTACGGTACCTGTTCAGCGAAAGCGAGTTTTCTGAATTGTTGTACGTCAGATGGCAGCACTCAGACACGGGGGGTCCAATCAACTGTCAAAATGTAAAGAACTATATTTTTCGCCTGAAACTTTGATGTTTTTTCGGTTTATCAATTCAAATTACAAAAGGTATATTTTCTAAAGATATCTAAAATGCTAGCAGTATTATTCGATGCCTTTGTGTCATCTATGTATAGGTTCATAGAAAACAGGATGGCATACGTTCCCTTTACCAATAATGACAAAATTTTATAAAACTATTCTTAACATACACACTTTAGTAGGTTTAACCAAGGAGGAAATTTATTTCCTCCATGGGTTTAACTTGTCTTCTATTCTCAGAAAGGTTAGAATTATTATTTCCAGTCAGCTTAGATTTATTTCTTATTTGTTATTACTGTCATAGTCATTTATATGTAAGTATAATCATTTCTATTGTATAATTAATTACTAATTATAAAGATAACTGACAACTTACTAAAATACAAAACTATAACTCAATAGTTAAAAAAACCAAATCAAAGTCTGTAAACAAATACTTTGTTACTTATATAATTTTTTACAAATTATATAATAAAATTGTTTTCTTCTATGCTGCTCTGGGAGTGAAAAAAAAACAACTACAGCTGCTTTTCTTCCCGGGCATACTGTACAATTCAGTAAAGGGGCAAGAGGGTCTTGGTGTTTTGTAGGCAATGGGCTGACCACCTGTCACTACTAACCGAACTTGTAATACATCTCAACTACACCCTCAAAATTGGTCAGAAGTGGCACCATGTGGTTCTATCGGCCCTTGGTGCTCTGACTACCCCATAAGGGATAAAGGCGTAATTATGTATGTATTAGGTTGTTCGGAAAGTCATTTCGTTTTTTCCCGCCAGAGGACTTATTACGTTTTTTCGAAACTAACTTCACACTTAAGCCCCATAACCATTATATGTCTTGAGAGCTGATATTGCAAGGCTTGTGTGTGAAAAGTTCTATTAATTCTACCCAGTAGTTTTTGGTTGGTGCCCTTTACGAAAACTGTCTTTCATGTTCCCCAAAAAAAACGAAATGACTTTCCGAACAACCTAATATAATAAAATTGTAAAGTAATTTATTTATAAAGTAGCTACAAAGTTTTATACCTACTTGTCACAGATATGCCTATGCCTACATTGGGTAACCACAGGTACCTACTAAACTATATGTTATATTTAGGACTAGTGGACGCCCGCGACTCCGACCGTGTGGACTATAGAAAAAACAAAATGACGAAATTATCCGGGATAAAAAGTAGACTATATGTTAAGTGGGACCTGTCACAATATATTCCTGAAAACTTTATCGAAATCGGTTCAGCCGTTTCTGAGATTATCGTGCACAAAAATTCCAAAAATCATCGTTTTGGGTTCCATTGCGTTGATAAAGGTCTCTAATAATATTTTTTCTCATCTATCTTCCATGTACAGACAGCAATCCGTTACATTTTTATTATATGTATAGATTAGGAGCAATTTTTCCAATAGTCAGATAGCCTAACTGGAGCCAACATTTAATGCTGTCTTTCTTTAAAACTTGATCAAGATAGAGACAGCATCAACTTTATTCTTCAGATAGGCTATCTGACTATTAATATAGTAATGTTATTAAAGACATTTTTTATTCCTTTCGAAAAAAGGACATTACAACACAATTACAATACAGTATATAAAAGTGTAGGTGCATTTAAGTATTATCCCTTAACCTAGTAAAAATAAAACAGAAATATAATCTTTTGAATAAATTCCATTTATTAAGACTTACCTAAATCACAAGATCGACGTTTAATTAAGCTATCTAAAAATCACAAAATGCACTAAAACATGCACACATGTAATCATAAAGTTTTATACTCTAACCCAATAATGGTACTTACACATTATTGTATAGGTACATTTCCATATGGGTTTTATTTAAAACATTTTCTATTACACCAAATAACAGGATCTCCTACTAAATTGCTAGGTATGCAACTTTCTTCTTATTTATAAACTTTACATACATACTACTTATAAAATATATAGATAGAGAATAGATCTATGTACCTACCTATCTACTTGTTTTGTGCAAAACTTATATTGGTTATTAGGTAATAATTATGTACTTCATTAAATACAAACATGCGAGGATTTGTTAAAACTGTATTATGTTATGATTAAAGAGTGCATTTTCTATATAAAGTAAGTAAATCTAAAAAACCAATTATAAATGCAAGTATGAACTACATTTTAGTGGCAACCTTAGTTAAGAAAACTGTAACATCATTTTGAGGCTTAATGTTGAAGTATCAATAAAGGGTCTTTTCCTATCCCTATTTATTATTGACTTCTATTTGATGCAGGTATATAAATTATAATAATAAACCATTGAATGCATTTGATGCTACTACATTTATATACTTAGGTATAAATGGGATAAAACGAAATATCTATGACTAAGTAGGTAATATCAATCAATACCTATATTATCATGCTATATATAGGTAATTTAACCTATTTGTGTGTGGATTATAGGCTGGAAAAACGGCTATTTCTAGTAATATTATATGAAGTCATGACGTGTTTTTAAAGTACCTATATATTTTTCAGATTTATTCTTGTGTTATCGTGTAAGAACAATTATTTTAAAGCTTTCGAATACTAAATTTATCACTAAGTAAAATTATTTCTCATTTCTCTTAGTTGACGATTTGTCAAATATTAGAGAAGTTGGTATTAAGTTACATAAAAAGTAAAAATAATAACATAAACGTATTATTACGTCATTCAGTACTTTGATCAGTTAAGGTCACTATAAACGAAGAATAAATATTATGATTGTAGAATACGGCGGCCATTTTGGTTCATTCTAGTGATTCGTGTCGTTCCTGCCTGACACGTCATAATTTTACGTCTCGCTCTTACATGCTCACCGCATATAGCACCATTGTAACCCGACACGATTCTTACACACAAGCGATTTCACAACACGTTTCACACTTTCACAACTAAAATGTTTTGTTTGCTATAAATTATGAGTCCACTGAAATCTCGTGACATGGTGTTTTCTTCTCCTGTAATCTTCGTACGGCTTCTGCAACGAGTGCTCTTTGCTCCAACAACCTTTCCACTAGATTCACAGGTTCTTGTTTTCTAATGTAGTAGGGTGCAGCTCGAGCTCTTGCTTGCAGGTGTAATTTTTGTTTGAGGCCAAGTGTCAATTCATCAATTGCTGGTAATCTACTCGAAGCTAATGGACGGCCATCGTCTTGAGTTGACTTTTGACTATCAAATCTCGAATTGTCCTTCAGCATAGTGAATTAAACTGGAACAGTAGGTACTGGAAATTATTATGTAGCACTTGGACTAGAAATTTCACCAGTGGTGGTAACGCGCAACAGCGATTGCGAATGTGGAATGAATGAGCGAGAGAGAATCGAGCTCTGCGACCCCGACGGCGACGTTGTAGAGACGGGTCTTCGCGAGGTAAGGGACGAGGGGGGGATGACGTAAACAGATGCGCAGTCGTGCCGGCCTGTATACAAACAATACCACGGACGTAAATAAACACAAGCCCAACTCTAAAATACTTGCTGCTGTATATGAATTAAACGACTTCCCATGCCTTTAGCGATTAAATTATGTATAAATGTTAAGCGACACAATAGGGGACTCAATTTTGGGTCCACGTTATAGGTCTCTAGACTAGTCTAGGCCAACATTCTGACGGCACGCCTAGATCTAGGAGATTTCCGGAAATGCCCGGGTACATACACACTACTACGCAGGGCAGGCCGTATGTATGCATACCGTAATGATTCCAAGAATAACGGTTAAATAAGGTCAGGTTTAGTTTAGTTAAGTACTTACTGTACAAGTATAACTACTGAAATTCCGATGATATTTCATGTAAAGCGTAAACATTTTGTAGTACTCAAAGACCTAGCTAGGTAGTCTAAAGTGTATTGATATATACCTACTAGGGCATGTAATATCGGAAGGTTTCGAATTCCGAAAATGAATTTCTATATTAGATCTCAATATCGGAATTCCGATATTAATATCGGAATTGCAAATATTTGTTATTGTTGCACATATTCGTTAAATTATTGTATTGTTTGGAATTAATAAAAAAATATTTAAAAGTCAAATTATGTAATATTCACAGACTTCCTCTATAATTATTTTAAATACAGTGGTGCCTCGCATAACGAACGCCTCGCACAGCGAACGCTGCACACAACGAACTTCCTTTTCGTTCATTTCACGATTCATACAACGAACTTCGCTTCACACAACGAACTTCGCTTCACACAACGAAGTCGCCCGATCTTCTACGATCACTGCCGATTAATTGCATCCTTCCGCGCAGGCAGTCGTTAGTCACTGAGCAGTACGCTTAACTTACGCACGTGTCGCAGCAATCGTTCATCATTACAACGAAGTCGCCAGATCTTCTACGATCACTGCCGATTAATTGCATCCTCCCGCGCAGGCAGTCGTTAGACTCGTTAGTCACTGCGTAGTACGCTTAACTTACGCATGTATCGCAGCAATCGTTCTTCATTACGAATTAAATCGCACACGTATCACGGCAGTCGTCCTTTTAAGATAAACTCAACATTTTTTTAATATGATGGGTTCTAAAAAAAGCAGGAAGGTGATTTCTCTTGAAATGAAAATGGATGAAGATGTGCAAGATTTGATTATTTCTTAAAATTAAAAAATGTGTGTTTTTTTAATTATGTTTTTAGATGTATCTAAATAAAAATAATAACAAAAAATTTATCTTTTTTTTATGTCATCTTACCATATTTTATGCTACAGAACGAATTATTTTTTTTAACATGTATTGTTATGGGAAAACGCGTTTCACATAACGAACTTTTCGCATAACGAACTTGCTCCTGGAACGAATTAAGTTCGTTGTGTGAGGCACCACTGTACCATCATCTTATAGGGCAGGTACCTACCTTCTCAAATTATTTTCAAAAGTCATCAACATCAGCACGGACGTTGCCCTCTGTTTTTCCTAACCAACGAACATCGAGCGACCATTACCTTTTTGATACCCACCTATTATAGTTTAGTATTATTATCTACTACTTACCTACCTACTTACATATATCGAAAGAGAAGAATGATTCAACCAACATTAGTCATGAATCGTGCTTAATTCGTCAAATACTAGAACATTCACAAATTTATTGTTGCACAGTTATTTTGTTATAATGTATTTTCATTTATCCTTTAAGTATTGAGAAATTAACATCGTTGTGAACCCAATAATAACTAATCTGTGTTCCGTGAACCATCCAATACAAACATTTCGGTTACATTACGGTTTCTAAAGCCATTGACTCGAATATAGCTCAACCGTTGTGAAAATATACGCTTACATTTCTGATTAATGAATTACTTGTTTATATCTTTGAAACACTTGTTTACACTCACGTTGTCATTTACTATAAACATCATTATCAGGAATCATTATCAGTTTGTAAACATTGTGCGTCCTACCTACTACGTAAGCACCAATAAATATCTAGTTATACCGCCATTATATAGAAAATTATAATTAGATAGGTAGATTGTTTGGTTAAACTGTTTATTTATTTTGCATGAAATATGTTACCTAACTTTGAAATAGGTAAGTAGCGTTAATGGAATTTGGCCAATACAATAACCGTGGCGGTGAAAATATAATAATAACATACATACATACATAACCTCACGCCTATATCCCATAGGGGTAGGCAGATCTCCATTTAGTACGTTCCAAACATGGTTGATCGTTTCATCTTTAAACATTGTGCTGAGGAATTCAGCTTTGTTTGCCGAGATTTGGCTAGTGTATAGCTATCGGGATGAAGAATAACGTTGCCAATACGAGGTGAACACGATGTCCACAAAAACTGGATAAAATTTATCCATAGACATGATTTGTCTTAGTACTTTTGTACCTACACGTACCTATAGTAGGTACAAGTGATACTTAAGAAACAAGAGTTAAGGATAATAAAATACAATAAAACACTAATACCTATTAAGTACCTACCTAGTACAATCCAATGATTTATTGTTTTAAAATATTGAAATTTAAATTTAAATAGGTACTTAGGTATGTACCTACCTATCTCTAAAACTAATCTTCATAAAAAAATAAGTAATTTCACTTGACGAAACTTAACGGCTTTTCCTTCCATTTCCCTTTATATAATAAATTTTTCAAATAAATATCCTATCAACTTATAAGTTTATATTTTGTTATCTATAATCCATCCATCCGATCCAGCAAGGTCAAAATAAGGAAGACGATTGCTGATTGTGTGTGACTATATTTTACAGAGTGTAAAATTATGAAACATTCAAATGCGATTATAAAAAGGTACATTAAAATTTATAGAAAAAGCAAAAAACTATGTAGTCTTGTGGATTATTAATCAAGAAAATTTTGGGATTTTCCTGAAATTAATAATTAGGTACCTACTTACGAAATACGATCATAATTTACATTATGATCATCATCAGCCTATTGCAGTCCACTGCTGGACGTAGGCCTCCTCCAGGGCACGCCACAAGATTGCCATGGGGGGTATTTGCCCACAGTCACCACGCTGGGCAGGCGGGTTGGTGACAGCAGTTTGTATTTTTACCCGTCTGCGCGACGCAAAGGAGTGGTATTGTGTTTAACAGCCTATGTATGTATGTATGTATGTATGTATGTTTGTATGTTCCTTTGAAGCACTAATCAGACCAAACGCCTCGGCCAATTTTTATGATTTATACGTCAATCGATTCCTCTTAGTCCGGCGAGTGTCACTAAAAATATGACGTTAGTGAAAATCTAATATGGCGACTACTAGACGACATCTTGTGAAAATGAAAAAAATAAAATTCGACAAACTATATCGAGTGGGGTATCGTTCAATAGGTATTTAAAAATCATTTTAGGTTTCTGTCAATATTTTTCGATTCGACTAACCGTTTATGATCTATATCGATTTAAATTTGCGTAACAACCATCCTCACATATAAGTTTTTAGACAGCAGCAAGACGAAAACTTCTTGCTACCGAGCATGTTGAGCATGTTTCTTCAAATGTATCTATTAGTAGCTAGGTACTTATAATAAAAAAGTATAAAATAAAAAAAACATAATTTAAAAAATCCAAAAACCCGACTGCTTAAAAACGAACCAAATGATGCATTTGGTTCGTTTTTAAGCAACATAATATCGGCGTTTTAATGGTAGGTAATACCATTAAAACGCTTATTAAGCAATATCCTTATTTGAAGCCTAAATAAACACTATTTGAGAGCAACGAACCTGATTTCCGGCAATGAGTCGGTATTTTTGCTCGAGTGTCTCTTCCATACTACGTCACATCCCGTACACCAGGTGGGGAGTCTTGCTCATGGTGTGTCCGGGAGTCTGTCTTCATTGGCGTTTTGATTGCCATGACAGTCGGTTGTATTCAAGTAAGTGCACCCATTTTTACTTACATAGATTTATTTTACAGATATAAACGAAAACGATGTTATCGTTCGATGTTTTTTGTAATTATTTTTAGTATAGACGTAAACGTTGTTTCTTCGTCCAGCTCGAGTTCTCAATAGTTTGTCAGTGTTACAAGATCTTATGTCTATGTTAGTAATAGATAAATTAATTATTAAAATAAAGTTAAAGTTTTTGGCAGAACATGTAAGTGAAATCCAATCTTTTCTTTCTAGTAGCGTTGCAATTCAACCTACTTTTCACTCCAACGTAAACCAAAATAATTCCAATGAGTTTAATGAAGGGTATGTTTCTGGCATGAGTGCTAATATTAGAGGAGAGCTTTATACAGAGGGGTAAGCACGAACCTTAAGATAGTCCGTAACGCTATTCAAAATTCAAATACAATTCAAAATCATTAAACTGTCAATACCCATAGATTTTGCTAGCAAGTCGCGTTACGCTGCGTAAAAAGGTTCATGCTTACCCTACAGAACTAGACAATACAACACCGGGGAGTTTTCGCCGAAGTAAAGAAATCTTATTGTTCCACTCCTGCTTACACATTTTTAGAAAGTAATGACGAAATTAAACCTCAGATATTAATTATTTCTCGTGAAAAAAATCTTGCTACGCGCTCTATGTGCATTTATGCAGAAAAACGCAGTCTATTTACTCAACTTTGGACCCTAATATTTTGGAAACTAGACACTTCCCAGGTATGCTTCCATGGAGAAAAATGATCGTGATGATGAGGAGATTCCGTAGTTTTCGGGAACGTTGACATCCAAAAATCAACCTGTATATAACTGAACAGTCGGGATCCATTATCCGACAGCCAATAGAATTCTAGACCACCGAACATCTAAGTGCCTGTTTTTTTCTTTTCGTTTTTTTTTATTATGTGCATCATTTGGTTCTTTTTTAAGCAGTCGGGTTTTTGGATTTTTAAAATTAAGTTTTTGGACTATGCTGTCAACACGGGAGGCGCTGCTGCCCACCTCCTGGGAACCCTTAATCGCCTCGTACGATACCCACGGGCAGACATGGGGTGGTACGAATTCTACTCTGCCGGCACCACGCGGCCATTTTACATTATAGTGTAGTGGTTGGGTATCCTGGTATTGCACCACTACGTTAGAGTTTCGGGAAGACGAGTAAAAGTCACCGTTGAGCGTTAGGAAACGAATCATGTTTTATTACGGACACCGGGCTATATATATACAGAACAGAACAGTGTAAAAAATAGGGATGCCTAGAAAGTTCGGAGTACAAAGGATATTGTTTTAGCGCTAGATGTACAAACAAGACAGTGTAAAAAAGAAAGTTCAAATAACAAAGGATAAAAAGGTAACTACGATGGATAACGGGTGCGCAGATGACGACGTAACTACAATAGATAACGGGCGCGCAGATGACGATGCGCGGGGTACGAGGGTCGCAGGCAGGCCGTTGTTTTTGCTGGTTTACTGGCAATCCCCATATCACTCCCCCTCAAGCGAAGCGTAAATTTTTCTTGACTGTTCTGCCTGCCCTCGTGACGTAAGACTCCTTCAATGCTGTTGCTAGGGCAGGCTTGGTACTTGTAACTGCTTGAGGTAATGGTGGGGTTGGCGTAATGTTGGTGATGTTGCTGTCTTGATTTATCTGCGGCGGCGTCCCGGTTGATTGATTTTCTTCGCTGTAGATGTATGCCGGCTTGAGTCTCTCTATTGTGACGACTGTAGTACGCGTAGGTAGCTGGATCTTGAAGTACTTTTCATGACGATGTAGAACTTCGTAGGGCCCGTCATATGGCGGTGTCAACGGAGGTCGTACGGTGTCATTGCGTACGAAAACATGACTACAGGTAGCGAGATCTTTGTGTACGAACATTTTGGGTTTGGTTGCACTCGCTCTCGTTGTAGGGCTTAGTGAGTGCATTGCTTCGCTGAGCTGTCTGACGAAATCTGCATCTTCAATTTTCGACTGTGTAGGTACGAATAAATCAGATGGTAGTCGTAGCGTAGATCCGTAGGTCATCAAGGCAGGGCTGAGATTATTGTCTCGTAGTGCTGTACGCAGTCCCAGTAGAACGGTAGGTAGCTCGTCGGACCAGTGCGTCGTGTTGCCTCGTGCCATCAGAGACGCTTTCATGGTGCGGTGCCAGCGCTCGACGAGTCCGTTCGATTGTGGATGGAATGCTGTGGTACGTATTCTCGTGATGCCCAGTTTCTTCAGAAGCGAGTTGAATAGTGCTGACTCGAACTGTCGACCTTGATCTGTTGTTATGCGAAGCGGACATCCAAATCTTGTGATCCAGTTTTCATAAAGTGCTTTGGCGACGGCGTCAGCTGTTATGTCGCGTACTGGTACAGCTTCTGGCCACTTGGTACAACGGTCGATCATCGTGACGATAAAGCGGTATTCATTTGATACTCGTAGCGGACCGACTATATCGATGTGTAGGTGTTCAAATCGCTGTGACTCGGGAAACGTGCCGATAGCTGGCATTACGTGGCGTTGAATTTTTGCTCGCTGGCAGGTAATGCAGGCTTTTGTCCAGTCTCCAACCTCTTTGTTCATCGACGGCCAAAAGAATCTGGTCGCCATCTGTTTACGCATTGTCTTGGTACCTGGGTGACAAATATCATGTTGCGCTTTGAATGCGGCATACCGATATTTGAGCGGTAAATATGGGCGAGGCGATGCCATTGTGTTCTCGCACGTGATGGGTCGTTTATTGCCAGGCAGGGTAATTTCGACGAATTTTAGGTTTGATTGCAGTTTTAATTGTTGAAGCTCGCTGTCATTGTGTTGGTCGTCGGGTAAATTCGTGTAGTCGATGTAGCTCGGACAATGAATTTCTTCGATGCGGGAAAGTGCATCCGCTACTGCATTTTCTTCACCTTGTATGTAGTGTATGCTCGAACAAAATTGACTGATGAAGTGTAGCTGTCGTTCTCGTCGTGGTGTGTCGCTGCTGCTTGATGATCTTGTTAGCGCATGAGTTAGAGGTTTGTGATCGGTAAATATGATGACCTCGTTGCCCTCTATTAGTCGGCGAAAGTGTTTGACAGCTGTGTAGATCGCTAATAGTTCGCGATCGTACACACTGTAGCGGCGTTGCGTAGGACTCATTGCTTTGGAGTAGAAAGCTAGTGGCTTCCATACACCATCGACTTGCTGCTGTAGAACGGCTCCCATACTGTGGTCGGATGCGTCAGTCATTATCTTGAGAGTTGCGCCGAGGACGGGAAATGTTAGTGTGGTTGCTTTCAGAATGCTTTGACGGCAATTTTCGAATGCAATTTCGGCTTCGTTCGTCCATTCTATAGGCGTTTTATCGTTTTTCTTCCTGTTGTGTAGATATTTATTCAACTCGTATTGCATCTCGGCTTGACGTGGTAGGCAGTCGCGGTAGAAATTGAGCATGCCTAGAAATCTTCTCATCTCGTGTACTGTCTTCGGTTTCGGATATGTAGATATAGCTTGTACGCGATCTTGTGTCGGGTTGATGCCGTGTTGCGAAACTTCGTAGCCGAGGAAGTTGATTGTAGCTTTCCCAAACTCGCATTTGTCTACGTTCAAAGACACGCCGTAGGTATTTAGGCGGTCGAGTACGGTGCGCAGATGCTCTTTGTGTTGCTCCTCGTTCTCAGAGTAAACGAGTACGTCGTCCACGAAGCAAAATACATTGTCGACTCCTCGTAGTACTTCGTGCATGAAACGTTGAAAGGTTTGCGATGCGTTTCGTAGCCCAAATGTCATGCAGTTGAATTCAAACAAGCCAAATGGAGTGATAATGGCTGTTTTCTGCGCATCTTCTTGTGACATTGGTATCCAATAGTAGGCCATCTTGAGATCGAGTTTGGTGAATATTTTCTTATTGTGTAGTTGATAAGTGAAATCTTGTATGCGAGGTATCGGATATCGGTCTGGCTGTGTGACTGCATTTAATCGACGATAATCCCCGCATACACGTAGTCCGCCATCCTTCTTCCTTACGATGTGCATAGGACTCGCCCATGGGCTTTTCGACGGCTTGCAGATGCCCATCTCGATCATGCGCTCGAACTCTGCTTTTGCGGCTTTGTACTTGTCAGGCGCTAGCGGGCGCGGTCTGGCGGAAAGCGGCGGTCCTGTGGTCTGTATGTGGTGTGTGACGTCATGCTTAGGCGGTGCGTTGGTTGACATCGGCCTCAGTACATCGGGAAATTGCTTGAGAATGTCGTGATATGTTTGCTCGCTGCTGACCATATACACGGCTTCTTGTTGCGTTGTGATACGTATCGCGTCGATTGATAACTCGGTGAGTTTGTCGATGAGTTTTCTTCGATGTAGGTCAACCAGTAACTTGTAGTGTAGTAGGAAATCTGCTCCCAGTATCGATGTTTTGACGTCGGCGACGATGAATGTCCAGCGAAAGTCGCGTCGTAGCCCCAAGTTTAGTCTTAAATGTTTTTCGCCGTAGGTGCTGATCGGTGTGTTATTCGCGGCGTATAAAGTGTAGGCGCTCGCTGTAGGCTTCTTATTTTTGTGATTAGCGAGCACAGATATTTCTGCGCCTGTGTCGACGAGGAAACGTTCTCGCGTATTCATATCGAAGACACATAGGCGGTTGCTTGCCGGTGATGTATTCACGCTGGCCACGGTCGGAGTCGTTTTAGTTTGCGTGGCGGCGGTAGCTGCTGGCTTGTACGGCGTAGTGCGTCGCGTGTGCGAATTGTGACTCGGTCGGCGATATCCCTTGCGATCTTGTCGGTTTGCGGCTTCCTTGCGTAGATCGGCGAGTTGGGCGGTAAGATGCTGGACTTGTTGTGCTAGCAGTAGGCAGGCTTCTTCCTTGGCGGACGGTGTGCTAGTAGCTGGGATGGTCGATGATGCTCTTCTATGTAGCGTCTCGTCGGCCATCATCATAGCGTGCACGTAGGGTGATGATTCGTGGCTCGTTGGTGTTGGCATGGTGCGTGCGTGGGAGGGAAACTGGTCGTTCCAGCTCACCATCTTGCGTGAAGGGTCTTCCATGGCGTGTGTCTGTGAGACGTGAACTCGTGGCAGCTGGACAGGTTTCTTCTCCCAGGCTCCAGGCTGCTGATGAGTGTGCCAGTCGTCTTCTTCGTGCTGCGTGCGGTTGCGTGCAGCTTCTTCAGCGCCGATAGGTTGTGGCTTCTTCAGCTTGCGGTTGCGTGTTTTTCTTCAGTCGGGGTCACCAATTGTAGTGGTTGGGTATCCTGGTATTGCACCACTACGTTAGAGTTTCGGGAAGACGAGTAAAAGTCACCGTTGAGCGTTAGGAAACGAATCATGTTTTATTACGGACACCGGGCTATATATATACAGAACAGAACAGTGTAAAAAATAGGGATGCCTAGAAAGTTCGGAGTACAAAGGATATTGTTTTAGCGCTAGATGTACAAACAAGACAGTGTAAAAAAGAAAGTTCAAATAACAAAGGATAAAAAGGTAACTACGATGGATAACGGGTGCGCAGATGACGACGTAACTACAATAGATAACGGGCGCGCAGATGACGATGCGCGGGGTACGAGGGTCGCAGGCAGGCCGTTGTTTTTGCTGGTTTACTGGCAATCCCCATAATAGTAATATCAAATAGGCACTTTTCGCTTAGCTTGAGAAATTATATCTTTCGATTTGAATTTATATACATACTTACTTCAACAGTAACCTCAACTGTCTATTTATTTTACTTACATATTTTTTCCATTTTTGTGATAGTAAAAAAAATGAACGTCCACAATGTGCCGCCCACTCCTGTACTGGTTGGGAGCTCGATGCTCGAAGTTGTTGACGAGTATGTTTACCTGGGACAGACGGTCAAACTAGGTAGGTCAAACTTTGAGAAGGAGGTAAATCGGCGAATCCAACTCGGCTGGGCAGCGTTCGGGAAACTACGAAGCTTATTTGTGTCCAAGATACCCCAGTCCTTAAAGACGAAGGTATTCAACCAGTGCGTGCTGCTGGTGATGACCTACGGTGCTGAGACGTGGTCTCTGACTATGTGCCTCATAAAGAAGCTCAGGATCGCACAACGAGCAATGGAGAGAGTTATGCTTGGGATCTCTCTGCGTGATCGAATCAGAAATGAGGAGATCCGCAGACGTACAAAGATCACCGACATAGCTCAACGGTCAAGCAAGCTGAAGTGGCAATGGGCAGGGCACATAGCTCGAAGAAGATGGCCGATGGAGTCGGAAAGTTCTAGAGTGGATACCACGTATCGGCAAGCGCAGCGTGGGAAGGCCACCCGCGAGATGGGCGGACGACCTGGCCAAGGTCGCGGGCGTCGGTTGGATGCAGGCGGCTTCCGACCGGTCGGAGTGGAGGTTGTTGGAGGAGGCCTATGTCCAACAGTGGACTTCTCAGGACTGTAAATGATGATGAAAAAAAAAAAAAGAATTTTATCGGCTCCATCTATTGGTTAAACACTAAACTAATGTTAATAAAATACTTTCCAGAGCCATCTATTATCGAGTAGTAGTGTTAGTTATATATTTTTTATTTCACTTTACTGACCGAGGTATACACTCTCCCATCCAGCCAGAACAAAAATCATGAAAATCAAAAATGAAAATATAAAGTACTTATCTCCTTCTGTTCCGTTTCTCTGTCCTTGAAAAACAGAAGGTAAGTAATATGTAGATAATAATATTAATTATCGTTACTTCTCGTGTTTTCCTCACGTACTTCGTGCCCCACCAGAGACTAGATGCTGCAACTAGGTACTCCCACGGAGGACATAGGTAAATGAGTACTTCTCCGACAAATTTGGATAGTAGTTAGCGTTAAATTGGAGGTCCCAAAATTCTAAGCATAAACACAAAGAAAAACTAAGTACTAACATAATACCTAAGACTTTCTGAGACCTACCTCGTTTCCTAGACTCGTAAAGGGTTATACAGGTGTATCGAAAGAGCAGCTATATTGCCTACTATGGGTAATACCAAAGAATTGTCTTTGGTAATACTTAACATTCTACAAACTTTTCCGTATTGATTGAATAGTTAGCTACTTCTCATTATTATTAGAGGGGGAGACAATCATTCTCTTGTTTCTCGTGTATAACTTATGAAATTTGTAAAGGTATTATATTGGAGCGTTAAAAGGCGGTCAAAAATAAGAAAAGGTTATTATGAATGTATATCAACATCAGCCTGGGGGAGGCCTACGTCCACTGCTGGACGTAGGCCTCCCCCAGGGCACGCCACAAGACTGCCATGAGGGGTATTTGCCCATAGTCACCAAGCTGGGCAGACGGGTGGGTGACCGCAGTTTGTAGTTTGGACTATGTTGTCAACACGGGAGGCGCTGCTGTCCACCTCCCGGGAACCCTTAATCGCCTCGTACGATACCCACGGGCAGACATGGGGTGGTACGAATTCTACTCTGCCGGCACCACGCGGCCAACAAATATACCAAATTGGTGATGTTTTAAGGGAAGTCTAGTCAAGAGCACCCGAACCTTAAATGTGGACGAGGTGAAAGAGGTATGTGTGGAAAAGGTGTGGAATGTACTAAATGGGGATCTTTTGTTCTGCCTACGCGGATATAAACGTAGGTTACGTATGTATATGTTGAAGATAGAATTAATTACGTTTATAAAATAAGACAACATGTGTAAAATATCTGTGATAAATGTGATGATATTGAATGTTTACATAAAGCAGATGAGTGGATTGTGGTATTCCTAATTTAATATTACAGTCAGGTGCTCATATTGTTTAGTTAAGATTTTTTTGTTTGAATTTATGGTCTACCTACTTGTTTAAATATTAAAGTCCAAAGTAAGTAGGTAAGTATATTGAATTTTAGTGTTAAGATCTATAATCACTTTTTCATCATTTCCAGCCTTGAGAAGTCCACTACTGTACATAGGTCTCCCTCAGCAAGGTCTATACAGGTGTATAAATGACAGTCAGGGTACCTATACGTATACACCATGTCCATGTTCAATAATTTAAACATAGAGTACTTATTCATTCGTTTACAAGATATCTAATCTGACTAAATGATATCAGTAGATTAGTATGGTAAGCTCACTGATTATACAAAACCACGAAGTTATATACTAAAGCACAAGTATACTAGCTACAATATTATATTACACATAGTCGATGTAAATATTTACATGCAAGCGAGCAAAACTCGTTTATGTCGACAACTGAACATTCATAGTGCATACTCAAAATACTGGTAAAATGTTGAAAGAAATCACTTTCTCAAGCAACCCCATCAATCGGCCTCGTGGTGGGAACTGGGCAGTATAGCAACCTACACTATCTATGGCAGTATGTACGAACGCGTTCGCCTTGGACGCTCGCTTTATTCGTTGGCGTGAAAGTACACTATCGAACACGCGGTCTTCTATAATACAGAACAAAATGCTACGATAAAATTAAACTAATAAAACTTTAAAGATGGATCTGATAAGTGAAGCCAGCAGTGGGTCCAGGATTTTTACGGCGCGTCATGTTAATGTTGAAAAAGCACTTCCTGTATTCGACGAGGCTGTGAACACAACTTTCTTATGCCATAATTACAACAAGGAACCAGAGTTTGCCGCATATCATGCCGGTGAGATAAAATAAAAGGTCGGCTAGGTGTGATCGTTTTTAGGGACTTATTTTTTTTTACAATTAGCAAGGCAAACATTTGACCGCCATCGTCATTATTTATTATTATTATTAAATGATTGTACTCATTAAATATTATGTAGGTAATGTAAGTAAGTAAATATTATTCTGGTATTATATTATGCCTAGGTATAATAATTACCTACGAACGTTTAAAAGCATTAGTACCTAAGTACCTATGTAAAAGTTCTAAATTGGTAAACCTAAATGGAAGGATGCTCTGAAGTTGGTTTTTTCTTTCAGTATGTAACTTTAGTCTTCCGTTACACCCTGTATGATAAACATAAGCGATAGTAATAATGTATTACCTGCCTGTATGAGGGCAGGTAGGTTAGTCGATAAAAAAAAGTATATAAGTAGGTAAGTACAATTTTATTAATTCTGCAAATGACAAAATAAATTTTGACCGAAAAAACCTAACTGTGGGGTAAGCACGAACCTTTTTACGCGGCGTAACGCTAGCGACTCTCTAGCAAAATCTATGTGATTTGACAGTTTGACGCTAGCGTTACGGACTATCGAGAGGTTCGGGCTTACCCCACTGAAGTAAAATTCGTGCATCTTTTCAGATTTTTTGTTATAGGCTTTCCTAACTAACTAATAACCTACACCCGTTTTTTTTAACTTAGCTAGTTTTTTTTAACTTAGTTACTTACCTAATTACTAAACCCGCGATTAACCGGCTTTTTAACCGGTGGCGAAGCGACTACAAAACTAGTTTCGATATAGATTATGTAGGTAGGTATGTATTACAATAATTAATTCACAATAACAATATTCATCATGAGTCTCATTTTTTGGCACAATTCACGTGTTCCCACGTGATAATTTAGGCAAGCTTTTGTTGTATTTAAATTCTCGACCTTTCGTTTTTGCCATCCAGTCACTACAAGCCACCTCTTCAAGTCATCGGTCAATCAGGACCGGAGGGCGTCTAACGCTATGCTTGTCTAGTCGTGGTCGTGGTCTCCATTCGAGAACCCGCTCTCCACCGTCAATCTGTTCTACGACAGATGTGACGAGCCCACTGCCACTTCAATTTGCTATGACAATAATCTGTTACTTTGGTAATCTATTTTAGTAATCATTTAATCTATTTTAATAATCCTTTTTTGGTCAGGTTAGACATTTTTTCACTAGACAGACGACTCGGCCACGACACGACCAAGGCTTCTCGTCATCATAGGGAGCCGTGGTCGTGTTGTCTACTGGAAAATCGAGTCATTCTATAGATATATTAAAAATTTAACGCATCGCTTTCTGTACCTACATGGAAGATATATGAGAAAACATATTATAGGAGACCTTTATTAACGCAATAGTACCCAAAAGAAGATTATTGATTTTGTCTGTTTGTCGGTTTAATTGTCTGTGCGTTTGTGCACGCTAATCTCAGAAACGGCTGAACCGATTTCGATGCAATTTTCAGGAATATATTGCGACAGGTTCCAGGTTTTCCCTGGATAAAAAGTATCCTATACGTTAGTATAGGCTACTTTTTATCCCGGGAAAATGTTTTTATACCGGATAATTTCGACATTTTGTTTTTTCTGTAGTCCAGGCGGACGGAGTCCACTAATATTTAATATATTTTTGCTTTCAAAAAAGGCGTGGTCGTGTCGTTGTCGTAGTCGTATCGTGGCCGTGTCGTCTAGTAGAAAAACGAATACATGTTGTTATACGTATTGGTTAAATGTTCACAAAATTAAACTGTAGATCGTAAAATGGATGTAATTAGACAGTTTACATAACAACCTGCAGCGGATCGCGGATATAAGTATTTTAATTGGGCACCAAAGTACCTTCGTTTTCAGTCAGTCTCTACCGGCATCGTATTCGGATGTTTAGATCTTTGAACTAGGATTGAATTTCTCTAAAGCCAATATTTACGATATTCTATGATACGTCTAGTCTACGATAACAATTCTATGAAAACAATGTATCAAATCTAACAGCTTAGAGTCTTCCTGCAAGTGTGAATTTGTAAGTTGATTCACCATAACATTCACATGTTTTCAGTCATTTATGCACACAGAAAATTTAAACACAATAATTTAAACGCCATTATCATAGAGGTGTGTAATAATTTATTGCAATAGCATGAAAGATTCATCCAGGAGTTTACATAATAAAAAACATTTTTTTCTGTAACCGCGAAAATCATTAATATTCCTCTGCTGGGTGTTCGGTATTTAATCAAAACATGTGGTTTCGAGTTTCTTCTTCGAGTAATTTTAGGAATAGGTTCTCTTAGCATAATGGGCTATTTCATTATTACAGCTCTGCAGCCGTACTCGTGGGCGATCTGGTCCACCGGGCTGGTGGTTCTAATGGCCACGTGCGTCATCTCCGCGCTCTCCATCCGCAAGGCATCGCAGATCTGGAAGGATTGCTTCTTAAATGTTGCCATTGTTCTCTTGGTATATCCGGTAAGAAATGTGGTTTTTAGAGTGTTTAGCAGAAGGGACATGTTTTATCTTTAAGCAACATGCTATGGAAAAAGCCTACTGAGGGACTCGAAACTAACGGTGTTATATTATAACATAACCGCGTCTAATATTAGACAATGTTTAAAAATTACCTAATCATTAAAAACCTAGCCGCTTGGTGCCGGCAGATTAGAGATTGTACCACCCCTGCCTGCCCGTGGGTATCGTACGAGGCGATTAAGGGTTTCCAGGAGGTGGGCAGCAGCGCCTCCCGTACTGACAACATAGTCCGAAAATCACACTGCGGTCACCAACCTGCCCAGCGTGGTGACTATAGGCAAACCCCCCTGTGGCAGTAGCCTTGTGGCGTGCCCTGGTGGAGGCCTACGTGACTGCAATAGGCTGAAGAAGAAGAATCATAAAGCAGATCCCACAGACACGTTTTCCATAGCAGGGACGGGTTGATGCACGGAACGAGATGCAGCTGATGTTTTCTAGTGACACCCTACAAGAGTAAACAGAATATAATCTGCTATTCGGGATCGAGATCGTTTATGTGGCAGAGGTAAATCCAACATATCGTACCAAGATTTAGCACTTTCAGTTATTCTCGACAAGTAATACTTACATATCTATTCTCGAATAATTGAATTCTCCTGGAGTACCAAAATAAAGGCCTATTTACATACCTCATTTTTGTATTAGCGTGCCAACTGCCAAGGCCTCAGATTCGTAAGTTTGTTTAACAGGTTGACTTCATGATAATTCTGATGACTTGTCATCATTTGAAGCATACGTATGACTAATTGATACTCGTATAATATCGATTGCCAAATTTTTGTTTAACTCTAATATTTTTAATTATTAATCGTGATTGAGTTAATTGACTCGGTGGCTTAGTGGTTATAGCGGCTGGCACGGTTTGCAGTGGTCGTGGGTTCGATTCCCACTCGGGTGAAGAATTTTTTCCATTTTCTTTATTAATAATTTTATTAATCATGAGTTATATATAATCTACTTATTGTATATCGCCGTGTTGCTCTACACATAGCTGGGGAATAGTGCAGACGTATCTCTTAAATTTGACCTCTCAAATGGTTGGTCGCTAGGGTCTTTTGAATGTTCCTATTAACTTAGTTGGTAATCTGCCACTTTCATAAATGTATAATCTGTAGCCTCAATAACGGGTGCCAGGTACAGACAACACGTAGAACGGTTGCGTAAGCCGTTGCGTTTCGTAACCGGCCCCACGACGATTGCACCGTATTTTGCGGGTGTTGTAGGTACCACTTGCCTTTATAGAATTTACTGCGATGTTTATAAAGTTTAACCGCAAAGTTCTGATGAATAAGGAGGTTGTAGAGCTGCATGAAGTTCTAGATAACAAAAGAAAAATAACAAATTCAAAGAGCGAATGAGTTGAGTATTATTGGGAACATAATGGACCCATATTTTTCGTGAATATTCGCCTGTTACAAAATCAAAAGAGTTTTTGGGTAGGTATGTTTCATAACCATTTTATTTACCTAGGTCTTCTTAAGTGTAGACTCCCTGATAGAAGTACCTAAGCGCGTATGGAGAGTTACTCCCTACTAAGAGTTTTTTGTCTGCTTTCCAAAATAATAAGAGGCACATACATAACATGCCACTACTATTTATCAAGTTTCAATTAGTGAACTGTCACAAAAAATAGCCGATACGGGGGCAGATGTAAGTAAGTACTTGCCAAACATCTCCTTACGCACAGTAGTTGCGACTACTGCGGCTGTACTTGTAGGTTTGTTTGGCATCGCTCAGCCAGTACAGGTCGATAGCAGCCCTATCGCCATAGGACTGTACCTACTTATTTTATAACCAAATACTAAGTTAATATTGGTAAGTGGTGAGGTTAATAAACAAGATGTTGATCTCTACATTCACTTTTTAATAGGTGTTTAGCAATTTCCTTAGGAAGGGGATAATCACCTCACTGGGAAGGGGGAACTGCGTATTTTGGTAAAAACCAATGAAACTTGCCGTGTTATTACAAAAGACTTTAAACATAGTTTTAGCTTCTTAGCAGAAACAAATGAACATAGCCTTAATAGGCCTAAAGCTCTGCATGAAAATGATGTGGTTAGGTTCAAAAAAATCGAAAGTTACCTCAATTTGGACGGAAATAAGAACAAACCACGTTGCTTGACCATGACCCACTCTATGCAGACGTAATACCCAGACGTAATAGATAATTTACTCGCCATTCTCATAGAAAGATAATGTATTCTAGAATTTATAAATTATCGGTATCTACCATAGATTTAATAATTTTTTTAAAACGAAAAACCAACTTCCTCCCCTATGAGCCAAAATTGAGCTTACTAAAGTAAAATTTTGCTAAAGGGGAAATATATCTATATTGCGTTAAGCCGTGTACGAAGTTTAGAAGGCATAATATTGACAGATTTAGATGCTAGCAAATTATTAAATCGGCCACATGACGAAAGGGCACTGAGAGAAATGACTAGGCTTCGAAATTTTACGTCTGACAATATAAGCAACATATAACTATAGTCCTTCTTCCTGCCCTGTTCCCAATCATTTGGGGTCGGTGCAATATGTGGGTACTCTTTTTTCATTCATTCCTATTATCCGTCATCTCCTTACTCTCACTCATGTCTACCTCTTCCTCTATCCTCTATAACCATCTTACTTCGGACATGGCTTAACGCAACATATAATTACACGACTTAACACAATTATCTTAATCTTCATAAGCCTATTTGCAGTCCACTACTGGACGTAGGCCTCCCCCTGCCATAGGGGGATTTTGTTACTAAAAAGTTCCACTATCTGTTTTTCGGCGGCTCCATCATCCATCACACCCTCGTTTCCCTCATAAAACGAGAATGCAAAAAAAGGTCCGTGGTCTCACTACCCGTCAGTCGCCGCCAGCGCTACGTAGACTGCATCATACGTTCTCGATGCGTTAAGATCTGAGGTTAAGATATATTCAACTGACCGAATTAGCGTTTAAATGCCTTCTTGCTGTCAACAAAGTCGTCTGGAATCACGTATCATGCGTAAGTATTTAAAAGTTTATATCAATCATTACAATTTTGTCGAAAAATATTTTCAAATAATAAATATTATTCGTGCATTATGTAAGAGAAAAGGAAAGAGTATATGAATACAGGTGTGCACGAATGAAACGATACGCGCCATTCATTTACGTTCATCGGAAGGATTACCCGGTCCGTCTCGTACGCGCTACACTGAAAGTACGTTTCCCTATCTCTGTCATTGCTTCTAATGTTTACTATCTCGTAAATGCATGTGTTTGAGTAAGAGTGCGAGTGTAGTTGTTTCTAGCTCAGTTTTCGAGCAGGCGAACGTAAGACTATACCCTATCTTCCTTTTCTAAATCTCTGGTATCTACCTACTTTTAGGCTGACTTTCCACCAGAGATGAGAGAGCTATATGTATGCTACGTTGCTTATGTCACAGATATGATAATACTCTTATGTCTACCACCAAGCACCATGATTTCAATGAATTTTAGTGGTGAATTTCACTGCTGTTGGCCACTGGAATTATCGGTTGCTAACTATCCGTCATTCTTTTTGTTGTTCAGATATTAATATTATAATAAATTATGTATACTTCCATGCAGGCTTACATGTTATCTTTAGAGATAATGTCTATCGAGGGACATGAGAATCGCGGGTTTCTACTTTAAATCACTTTGGATTGGGTAGGTCTATACGCAGGTGTTAATCTAGTGCAGTCTTTCCCAAAGTGGGCGATAACGCCCTCTCGTGGGCGTTGGAGGCCTAGAGATGGGCAGTTAAAGCCCCAGAAAAAAATAGCTCAACTAATATGCTATTTACATTTTTAAGGTGAAATTAAAATGGGGGGCGCTACTGATTTTTAAAATGGGCGTTAGACTAAATAAGTTTGCAAACCTGATCTAGTGGAATGTCTCAGGTTATATTCATATATTGTAGATATAGGTTGGGGGAGGCCTATGTCCAACAGTGGACTTCTCAGGGCGAAAATGATGATGAGGTATAGGTACCTAATTGTGGTACCTACGAGTATTGCATTGTATTCTATGTTTACGTATTTCTTGAAGCACGACCTTTTTCGTTTACCTACTGTAATACCTATTGTTCGAGCTAAACCTTTTTGAACATGAATTCCAAAATTTACTTTGTGATTTTTAACCACAAATAATAATAGAAACAAAAACCTACTTGGAAGTAAATGTAGCGATCGCACACAGATAGAATTTAAGCTCTTGTCGAATTTTCTTCATTTATTTAATTCTACTAGTACTTACCTACTTACCACATAGTCAGAAAATCAAACTGCGGTCACCAACCCGTCTGCCCACCGTGGTGACTATCGGCAAAACCCCCTTGTGGCAATAGCCTTGTGGTGTGCCCTGGGGGAGGCCTACGTCTAGCAGTGGAGCAATAGGCTGAAGAAGAAGAAGAAGTACCTAATTAGATATTAAAATTAATTTAACTGAAACAGTATTATACCAGACTTCAATAGTAGCTGTTTACATATTTTAGGTAGGAACATTCATACATTCTACCAAATTATATTTAAATTCTTCTATGCTGCTCTGGGAGTGAAAAAAAAAAGTATAATCCGACAGCTGCTTCTCTTCCCGGGCATACTGTACAATTCAGTAGAAGGACAAGAGGGTCTTGGTGTTTTGTAGGCGATGGGCTGACCATCTGTCACTACTAACCGAATATGTATATCTCAACTATACCCTCAAAATTGGTCAGAAGTGGCACCATGTGGTTCTATCGGCCCTTGGTGCTCTGCTTACCCCGTAAGGGATAAAGGCGTGATTATATCTTCCTCACAAACTTTTTATTTCGGTATAGTCTGATCGAGTAGATATTGAAACTGTGAGTGCCGTGCCGTGAGAACAAAATAATTCTATTGTATTTTCATTACCAGTGGACATGGAAATTCATGGTAGTTAACCTTTTCCTTGACTAATTAACTACCTACTTATAACTTACTTAGGTACGATTATGTTAGTTACGAGTACATGAAAGAAAAACACTAAAGGCAAGTTTTTTTATGTAGACTTTAGGTAGCGCACTAGGTACAGGGCCTCGCCATGTTGCTCTCTGTCACTTCTCTAAATCCTGGACCACGTCCGTTTTTACTGGCAGAAACGAATCCAACGTTAATACTTCATAGTCTCGGTTCGGCCTATAATTATCTTTGGATAATTAATTAGTTATGTGGTTTGGCAATTAGTCAGGCGTGATGTTATTGAAGATTCTTTTGAATGAGAAATCATTTAAATAAATATTGATAGCGTACGAAGGGTATAATCACTTTCCCCTACATTACATACATACTCAATACTCATGGCTGCTTTGTTTCCTAAATGGGTTAGACAGAACTGCAGGATTACAATGAAGATCCAGCAGCCACGTTTAGGTCTGCGCCTGACAGAACACCCCTTAGTACATTAGTCAATTCTTACGTACGACATGTACGGAAGGAGTTGCATTCTAGATTTTAGCTTATCGTTCAGCAAATGTTTGTTTTCCAGTTGGTGTCGGCATCAGCCTTCATAACGGTGTTGGTCCCTCGAGCCCGGATCCTGTCCGAGGCGCTTGCGCAGCAGGCGGTGATGGTGGCGATGTACCATCTCTTCTGTTTGCTGATAGCCGAGTGTGGGGGGCCGAGCCAGCTAGTCAGGTATGGACTATTCTGTAACTGCTTCATAAGATCTGGCTTTTGATAGGATCTAGTTGGATTTTTGCACGAAACTCCAATGAAGTAGCCTTTATTATCCCATATTTTATACTTTGCGAACTTTACTGGTCTCTCGTAAATAGAACAGTTAGATTGTCTTGGGCCTCTGGTGTCACTTGTTATTTTATGTGGAAATAATGCCTTACCTGGCGCGGTTATATTCTGTAACATCAAAAAATAGCAAATTGCTATATAGAAAAGCCTCGCAGAACATGGTGACTCAATGCTCATGGTGTCAGTGACATCTATCAAAATCTTCGACGCATGATCTTCGGAGATGATGAGAAATGCCGCTTCCCGTAGAGCTTATATAATGGATTGTAAAAATATTTTCAGGCGAGCTGGAGGGGCTTGTCTAGAGACCAGGGTACTGCCTTGCTGTTGCTGGCCCTGCTGTGTTATTCCTAGACCGCAGATACAAAAGTAAGTCCACTTGGTAATTAAAGCGTATCATAAACTATACAGATATTTTAGAGATGAGTGTAATGCTAGTTCGAAAGTTACAGATCAGATCTGGTGCTACAAGTTAGGTAAACCTGTTAGACAGATTAGATACTTTTGACCTTTTTTTTTAAAACATTCGTACTTTTGTACACGCTTATTTCGAAATAATGCAAAAGCACATCTGTCTACATAAAATATACTTTGTCCGGAACAGTCCTCCAGGATCACCGCACAGCCTAAACCGCTGATCTGAAGCTCGAATTCTTTTGTATGACGCAGGCATACATAAGAAAGGATTTCCCGAAAGTCCTAGAGGGAAGGGAAAAACAAGAATTCTAAAATTTAAGCGGACGAGGTTTTGGCGAATCTTTGTAGGTATACCTACGGAAAGGTTGGTGAAACCTCTAGATTCCAATGTCCTGTAAGATTACTTTACTTTTTGCAATGATGCCCAAAGTTTATTTGCAGAAATATCCGATCAATGATAAGTACATACTAGTAGGTAGGTCCGATCAATGATAAGTACATACTATATCATTAGGATAGTGAGTGTCTCTAGGCAATAAAAGCTTGTTAGTCGAGGCTTGCGTGCAACCATCATAAACTAAAAGAGTTACCTACTAATGACCAAATTCCTTAATTACACACGTACGTTTCGCAGAGAACATAATAATGGATCCCTTTGGTATTAGCTTAGATGAATTATAACTAGATTCAGTGACAGCGCTCAAAAAATGACACAAAAAATAACTGCTCAATTGTATGGCTGGGCATCTATTGTCATAAATTGATACAAGCAAAGTCGAGTCTTATGGTAACTACATAAGATTCAAGTTTAAAAATCTAATCTAATGCAGTTATTACGTTTACATAGATTTACTGATGCCACTTTTTATAAAGATATCATTATGAAACCCCGCGTCTACCTATAAACACGTCACTGGGTATTAGGTATAAAATGTAACCTACCCAATTAAACATAGCTACGTAATTTACTGATTTTCCCTATGTTTTTTATATGCACCCCGCGAATGGAGTCGCGACTACAGTTAACTAGTGAACGCCCGCGATTCCGTCCACGTGGACTACAGAAAAAAAAACAAAATGTCGAAATTATCCGGGGTAAAAATATTTTCCCGGGATAAAAAGTAGCCTACGTGTTAATCCAGGGTGTCAGCTAACTCCATACAAAATTTGATTAAAAACGCTTCAGCGGTTTAGACATGAAGAAGTAACAAACATAGACCAGTCACACACTCACAAACTTTCGCCTTTATAATATTAGATTTGTTTTGGTTTTATGCTGTTCCGTGTTTCATAGTTCGCGGATAACGATTTAAAACGAACCCTGATACCTAGATACTTGTTCAAAATTTATTAAGTTACTTACGATTTGTATCTTTTGGAGACCATTAGGTACGATCTCTGGAAAATCACATAAATTTCTCTCTCATAAAGTGCATAAGTAACGTTTTTAGGTCCTACCTACGCCCATCTTTTTGTATTCTTCGTAGCTCGTAGGTGAGATGGGCGATCTAATGACAACAATAAAATAATTTGGCAGTTGCGGTAGATTATAGGATATTCGTACTCAGATAGTTATAAATCGTTTAGGTGATTCATGAGAAAATGATAACACTATTAACAACTCAGACTTAGGTACAATCACAATTAATTTATTAAATTGCTATTTTTGTACCTATCTAAAGATAAACGTACCTATTTATAAATGTTTTTTTTTGTTATACATTAACATTTATCTAATCCAGTGATTTACTGATTGCTACGCGAGTGGTACTTTGCCTATGTTCAGAAAAGTTAGTCATTATCACAGAATATACAAGCGGCTATGTTCCCAAAATGCGAACAGAACTGCGATCACGAATAATACCAAAGCCACGTTTAGCATAGCGGGCCAGATGTACCTAAAAGATTAGTGACAAGTTGCTGACCTGAGGAACGCCTCTGAGTTCCTTCGACTCTCTTACAATATGCAGGGAAGGAGATGCAGCTGATGTACGAGTATAACACAAATTCTCAAATCAAAATATATCATCTTTATTAATTGTGGATCATAGATTTAAGCAGATTCGCAATTTAGCGAGTCTAGCATATTTTTTTCACAAAATAGGTTCGGTTCATCAGTATATTCAATTTCCTTTATTCAATACGCTTTTCCTTTAATATTCAACACGACTTTCCCTGTAATCCTGTATATGAAACTGTACCTATACCTTCAGGTAATTCATCTAGCAACAAAGGTTTCAATGTCTTAATAAAATCGTTAATAGCGATGGCGGTGGGCCTGTGTAAACTGAACACAGCCTTTCACCCTAATTGACACCTTTGGCCTAGCCCATTTAATTAATTGTAAGTACTAACTTTTATTTAGGTACACTCAAGTTCAAACATCTTTACGTACTCTTTAACGATTTTTATAAAAGTTTACAAGATAAGTAAAATGAAAGTATTTGCGCAATACCTTCATGTTATGTAGCGGGTAACGGGTTTCCAAATTAGCTAAACCTTTACTGTGGGTGTTGCTGACTGTACAAGGATATTGTTGGAGGTATGAAACAGTAATTAACTAGTTACACGATCGTAGGGCATTTTCCATTTGTCGCGATCATTATAGTTTCATCAGTGGAATTCACGAGATCTTATCGCATACCTTCGTTAATCCCAATTCTGATAATTTAATGAAAATTATACTCACCTACATTTGTTTACGTGTAGGTATACCTACGTACGTAGTGTCTGTCTTTTTTGACATTTTAAGTATCATCTTTAGAGTCTTGTCTAGGAGCTACCTTTATACCTACTTATTTCTATTGTCTTAAATTCATAAGACAACTACAACAGCTAAGTGCATAATTAAGGTGTTTTCAAAATTAGTAACTTTTTTGACACGTGATTTGGTTAGTTAAAATAAGCAACTTTTACTATGGGACCAACTTTAACATCGTGAAAAAAATCAGCTGTTCCATACAAACTTGAACACCTGCTGCACTAAAATGTATGGACCATTGGTTAGGCAAGGTTTATCGAACTACCACGAACTGATCATGGTCAACTAGGTGCCTAGGTACCCAGACACCTTTGGTACATACCATGTGTGTATAATTTCCGAAGCACTTGACATGCAGATTCTATTTTACAGGAAGCATTTGCAACACCTGCGGTACCTGGTGCTGCAGATGCCTGTCATCCAGGCCATCATTTATATATTCATCTTAACCATATGGTTAGAAGATTCGGTAAGCACCAATTAAATGATGAAATAAAATCTAGAAATATTTAAAAAACACTACGGATGTATGTACTAACTTAGAATTTTGGAATAGGACTTCCCGTAGTACATAATGTATATGTGTACTAACAGATTATTATTTGATAGTGACAGGGATATTTTAGTACATAGATCTCTCAACTCAATCAATTTTATATACCTACGTAGCTAACTCTACCACGACGCGACGCCTACGTTCTTAACTATCCCATAATTAACTTTCCTTGTAAATTCCAAAACGTTTGATTTCAGGCACTATACTTCAAAAATTTTGTTTGGATCCAACCGGTAGTGGCCGCTTCCATCTTACCAGGTGTATGGGGCGCTATAATGTGCGTGCGCGCAGCCGAAGCGGCGGGATCCAGACCCAGGGCTAGGTTCCTTGCGCTGCAATTTGTGCTGCTCATTGTGAAACTGCAGTGCGGCTCTGCTAAGCTGATAGCTGAAGTGTTTACGCTGCCTTGTATCCTGCCTATTCATCCCAGCGTTCTTGTTAATAGTAAGTATTGGATTCCAGGGGCATACTATCCGAATGTTAGTTTGATGCCGCATCATCTTAAAAAAATTTTTAGTTCCCTTATACCTTTCCTAACAATACCTGATCTCTTACATCTGACCCCGCAGTGCTAAAAGTGGCTGTAGGATCACCCCCCTCGGCTACCCCTTTTTCGGGAACACAGCAGTGTGTATTATGTATGTATGTAAGACCAATTATTATTTACATTGACATAGAGGAATAAGTTCCTCTATGACATTGACGAATTTCAAAATTCTTCTTCTATTTTCCCGCAGTGATCCAAAACTGTTTGATGATGCTGGAGATGCTACTCCTTGGCCTATGGGCGTGGCGTCTGTACGGGGTGCCTCCTGGGAAAATTTTGGACAAAGTGCAACCGGTCGTGGTAGCAGTATTAGATGACAGCATATTAGACGTTAAGAGCAAAGATGGCATCGATAACCGATCATTCAAAAGTGAAACGAACTAAAATTGACAAGTTTAAAGCCTTGGATATAAGGAATTATGAATGTCAGTGATTTATTTTGTGTACCTACCTTCCTATTGTAGTACTTACTTATTTAGGTTTACAGTGATTAGGATAAAGATACCTACTTATATGTGCCTTTTGCCAAGTTTCTGTCTCCCTTCAGGATCTTTCTCTGCGAGAAAGAGTACCGGCACTTTTTGTTTTAAGTGATGTAGCTATACCTAGATGGTTGATGTGACTAAATGTTTATTCATTGTGTTTATTGGTAATCTTTGCACGAGCATGGATGGAGTACGTTGACAAGCAAAAACGTCGTAAAAATCACGTTAGAATGTTTCATTGGTGTCCCTTACACGATTAGAACATACTCGTATCTTAGAACTAGACCTATATGTACCTGACTGTATTATAGTGTTTACTTAATAAGTTCTATGTAAGAAATAAATAATCATTCTTTAAAAGAATTTGGATTAAATTTTTTCACAATCACAAAACCCAAATGACATCATTTAATTACAAAAAAACATCAATAAGCATAGATATCAATAAACACACTAATTTCAACTTCCTTGACTTTGATCATCTGTACTTTGAGACCGATCCTCAATATCAGATGGTGTTCCAGCTCTAGAATTTTCAGAGGGAGTCCCACCTCTGGAATTTTCTGAACCGTAAATATTGTGAAGCTCTTCTAACTTGTAGTTTAATTTAACTCGTTTTGTATTCGTTTTATTAACTTTTTTCACTAGTGATTTGGTTTGTTCTTCTAATGATTTCAAACGTTGGTCACGAGCAGCAAATCTGGTTTCATGATCTACGTCACATGAAGTGGACGCTTCTCCTTGTTCTTCGATTGTGATAGAACTACTACCGGTGTTAAAATTTATTTCCGTAGCCCTTTTGTCTTTTTCATTTGTTATGTACAAATCATTTGACATGTCTTCTGGCATATTTTCAAAAGAAGCTCCTGCTTTTTCAAACTGTTCAGATTCTTCATTTACTGGATCCAGGCATTCTATAGATTGTTCACATGTAAGGGGCGTTTGAATACCAATAGTATCGCATACTGTTTCGGGAACATATTCTGAAATACCCTGCGCACTACCCGATGGTCGATTTAGTATTAAGTCCAATGTATCATTTAATTGTTCCCCAAGTGCAAGTGTATTTTGAGTTTTTGACAACAAAGCTGCACTACTTTGCTCTAAATATTGAAATTTTTGGTCTTTTCTTAACAATCTTTCATTTTGTTCTCTTATGCTAGCAAGAATTTCGGCTGGGTTTATGGTATATGTTGTTTCATTCTTAGGTAATGGGGCACCATTGATTTCGTCTGAGTTATTTTCTGTAAGAGTTTCTCTGGGATATCTAGGATTAGCTGTATTCTTTTCCAAATCTATGCTATATTGTATGCTCCTACTGGTAGCTTGGTCACCTTCTGATACCGAGTTATGTTCATTTGGTTCTGATATTGGTGGCCCGCGATCGACAGCAGTGATAGGTTCAGTTATAACTGAATCTATAGCGATATCCATTGTCTCATCTTCGGTTTCATCACAAACTTTTTCATTCATTTGTAAAATCTCACTACGACATGAGCTACTGGGATCTGGACTGTCACCACCATCATGTGTGTCTAAAGGTAATTCAGCTACATCCAACATATCACTGACAGGATCTTCACGTTCAGCTGCTAAATTGAAGTCAGTACTCGAATCCAACATGGTTTCCACTGAATTCTTTATCTTTTTCTTACTTCTTCCAATTGGTGGATTTGCGTATTCACTTTCATCGTTAGACTCTGAAGATTCATCTGAAGGTCTTTCATCACTATAACCACTTTCAGCGGAATTGTTAAAGGAAGAATTCATTTTGGTTTTTCTGCTAGTAAATTCGGCTCTGAGTTTTCTCCAGTCTTTCTCCGATTGTGTATTTTTTTCTCGTGCTTGTACCCATTTCTCACGACAGTATGCCAACTCTTCTTTGAGTTCATTTAGTAGTTTTCTCTTTTGTTGCAATTCATATTTAAGTATTTTCTCATGTGTATGTAGTTGATGATGATGGCGCCGTAATCTGCCTACCACGTGCCAAGTTTTAGTAAGTTCATTTGTAACGAGACACAATCTACGTTCTTGTTCTTCTAAACGAGTTTCCAAATGAGTATTCAACTGTTTCATCTGGCTAACTTCTTTAACTAATCCTAACTTTTCGACGATCAAATCCTGAAAGTAGAAAACAATTTTAGTTAGTGTAACTTGACAATTAATTAATTGATGCGCACTACTTGTTGGTGTCATAGCCATATTCTTAGATTAATATAGAATGTTATAAATACACAGACAAGACCAATTCGCCTATTCTTATTTTATTATTCATGTATTTTATTGCATTTCGCATTTTTCTCATGTGTAAGAAAGATTGGCTGTGTACCAAAACCAATGTCGGTTAATTGCTTTATATCTGCAATGTTTAATCATACCTATATTTATTTTTAAAAGCTTACATTACAATGGAAAACATTGAGAAATCTAAATGTTCTTGGAAAATAATGGTCTATCTATACCGTATAGTTATTTAATTTACCTTTAGTCGTATATATGTTTGACTAACACTTGGAACTAAAACTGCCCCTGATTTTGTTTCAACCGACTTAAAACAGGTGCTAACTTTTTCCGCGGGATTAGATTCAACTACAGTTTGGTGACTTAGTAGCTCCATTAATACTCTCCACACTTTCGGAAGATTCTCGACAATTTCTTTAGCAGTAGTGTTATTAGTTTTAGAATCTTTTTCTGTTTCTATTTTATGTTCTTCAATGTTATCTATATTTCCAACATCAGTCTTACATTCTTCAATCTCATTATCTTCTTTCTCATCTACTTGACTTACGAGCTCTAAAAGTAACTTGGGTAGCGCTATTGAAACTTCTGAATCAATTTCATTTTCAGCCATGTGAGTTAACAGACCATGGTTTTCTTCAAGGCGGTGCACTAATTTATCCAAGTCTTTTTTGTCTTTGTAACCCAATAATACTTGTGAAAATAACTGAAACATAACAAGAAATATAATAACATACCTATATAGTATTTGTAGTACTAAAGTGTAACGTCTCTCGTTAGGACAAGGTAATATCCAATTAACTGATCATGGTTCCAGAAAATTAGCTACCGTTTCTAACTCCATACTTACTTTATTAATAACCGACATTTCAGCTCGCAACCCCTGAGACTCAAGTTGACATGTTGATATTTGACTGTTTTTAGTTTCAATAGATTCTTCTAATGTATCAACTTTGGCTTCAAGTTCAATCACTCTCTCATTCATAGACTTACACCTGCATGAACAAAAAAAAAGTATGATAGAGCTGTACTTAATATATCTACCTAATAAGTTTTAAATATTAGTTAACAACGTGGCGGTTGTATACCTGTCTTCTTCAGTTTGTTTAAGTCGCTTCTGTTCTTCTAATTCTCGGGCCAAGTTTTGTCTAGTGACTTCAGCAAGTCGCGCACGTTCTTCATACAGACCACGAAGTGTGCGAATATTTGTCAACTGCCGTTCATACTCTTGTCTTAGATCAGTTGACAACATACTGGCTTCTCTGTCAGCTAATGATTGTTCGATCTCTGATAACTTCTGTTTTAGCTAGAACAAATGAAGTATTATCAGGTTTGGTTAATTTTCTATATAAACATAAATTACGAAATGAACTAATAAATTTGATTAGTTGTATGATGTTGGCATATTGACAAAATTCTCCTTGCCAAAAACTTCGGGAGTATAGAACGTGTTCGACGAATGACTACGTCGTAATGTCCGAGTTGCGTCGCACCGGTCCCTGACCGTATAGCACACATGTCTAGCGCAGGTCATTGTCTTCCTTCCTAATGGTACCTATACTTATAAAAACAGAACAAAGGAGGTTTTTGGGTCCTATGGAAAATAATGCCATCAAGTCTACATCCTACATAATCGTAAACTATGTCAACCATTGGTAATTTCAATTTGTTATTAGTATTTCAGATCTTATGATTTTTTTGATTATTTTATCTCTGTGTTTTAAACGGTTGTGCAATATTTGCGAAATATTGATATCTTAGTATTTTATTTATACCTAGGTAGTTAGGTACTTATAATAAATTAAAATATTTTTGTCTTGCATTTAAACCAATTCGAAAAAAAAACGCACTTGTAGGTATGTATATTTAGGTACTCCAATGCATAATCGAAATAAAACTTCTCAGTTGTTTTCACTAGGTTAAGATATTATCTTCTATACATAAGTATAATAAAAATGTAATGGATCGATGTCTGTACATGGAAGATATACGAGAAAAAATATTATAGGAGACCTTTATCAACACAAAGGTACAAAATTTTTTTTTTTTAAAATTTTTGTCTGTTTGTCGGTTTGTCTGTGCGTTTGTGCACGCTAATCTCGGAAACGGCTGAATAGATTTCGATGCGGTTTTCAGGAATATATTGTGACAGGTCCCACTTAACATACATATAGGCATATACTTTTTATCCCGGGAAAATGTTTTTAACCTGGATAATTTCGACATTTTGTTTTTTCTGTAGTCCACGCGGACGGAGTCGCGAGCGTCCACTAGTATCCTAATATGACTGGACTTAATAAGGACTATTACCTAAAATAATGTAAATAAAATTTAACTTACCTCGTCAAGCTGATTCTCACGTAGTTTAAGCATTGTCTTGCTTACGGTGACAACTTCTTTTAACGCAGTTATTTGTTTCATACATTCTCCATTTTGCAGGCTTAAATCTGCAAATTCGGAATTTGCATTTTGAAGAGAAAGATTAGCCTCTGCTAAATCTTTTCTTAGTCTATTATTGCTGGCTTTAAGATCTTCAAATTCAGAATTGATTTTATTAATTTCATCTAAAACTTCTGACTTGAACTTACATATCTGTAGCTCTGCAGGTATTTCTATGTTATTTTGTTTTAATAAATCTACAAGTTCTTTATTTAGTTCATTTAACTCCTGTTTGGTTCTTTTTTCTGCTTGTAAAGATTCCTCTAATTCATTTTTTTCCTGTCTGTGTCGGCTCAATATTTCTCTCCTTTGTTCTCTTTTAAGTGTCAATTGTTTCTTAAATTCTGTCATTTCGTCTTCTCTAATCCTAGCGCGAGTTTCAGAGTCACTAATCACATCATGGAACTCCTCTTCAACGTCTCCACTGTCGTCATCACGGGATCCGCAGGGGTTTTCCATTCCTGCTATTCTGGACGCAACTCCCTCACTTGTTCGGTCTCTCGCCGGACCGCTACTGACGACACTTCCCATTTTGGAATACTTTTATATAAACAACTCTTGTTTTCATTCACACGGAATTGAGGGTGCGTTATTTAATTATCTGCAGCAAGGGCTACCTCTCTGACAAGACAAAGACCTGTCGACTAGTCGAAGTGTGCGGCATGTGCACGGTACGATGAAGCACGATCCCGAAATAGATCCCGCGGGAAGCCGTAAGATCCAGACTTGTGTGTGGCTGGCATACACTAGCGTACCAAGAAATAAGTCCGGAAAATGCAGCGGCACTGTCTACGCGAAAACATTTAGTAGCTTCTAACAGCATTGGTTTTGCTCAAAAGCCGCAAGTCTTCTTCACGTTAACAGCTTTTGTGTAATGTTTCTGTCCAACGAACGTGTGTTCGACGAATCTCTATCAATATTTTATTTTTAACTGGCTATTTCAGACTTCACAGTCAGTTGAAAAATGTTATAC
The DNA here is from genome assembly GCA_014607495.2 of Carposina sasakii. Taxonomy (NCBI): domain Eukaryota; kingdom Metazoa; phylum Arthropoda; class Insecta; order Lepidoptera; family Carposinidae; genus Carposina; species Carposina sasakii. The sequence continues at coordinate 5,349,927 of CP053165.1, forward strand.
TTATGCATACAAACGACCTTCATTATTTTTCTTGAAATTTTATTAGTAAGTAGGTAAGCAGGTATAGGTATGTAGATTGTAGATATAAATGTATGTATGTAGGTAGATATAAAGTGCCCTCAAAGTACAATACTATAATTAAGTACAATATTATAGAGCGGACGCACGCGAATTCAAAATAAGTCAAAAGACTAGGTAGATATTAGGGTTGAAAAGCCCTAGTACTACCTACCTACTGGTAGGACTACTTGGGAATAGGGGATATACCTTACACTGCTATTACTGAAAAGAAGGAACGGTGTACTGTACCGTGTAGTCTGCCTGCTACAAATTTGCAAAAAATTAAAGTATACTACCCACTACTCGTATGTAGTACTTACTATAAGAGGTAGGTATGTACGTGCTTAGATAAAATGGTACAATCAAGTAGTGCTAATTTAACTACCTATATGTTTAGATAGGTAAGTCTCGACAAGAAAGACTAGTACTTATACAGGATGTAACAGAAAGGGTATGTTAAGCGAAAAGCTATGTAAATAGCCCACTAATATAGAGATCCTATTATGGTAAATGTTTCCATAACTTTGCGAAGTTCGTCGTCGAAAATTGTAGTTAGGTAGGTACCCTGTACCTTATACCTACTCTAGGTCTTATCGACTGTTGTAATAAATGTACGTACGATAAAATATTTTCCCGGAAGAAAGAGTAGCCTAGTATGTCATTTCTCAGGCTCTGGATTATCTATGTACAAAATTTCATTTACATCGGTTTAGTAGTTTTGGCGTTAAAGCGAGACAGATAGACAGACTAAGTTACTATCGCATTTATAATAGTTAGGCATTTATACCTACGTTCATGTAGGTAGTAAGGGTATACATAGATTTAAAAATTTTAGTTGGGTTCACTCACTTAGTTCGAAAAAAATGTCTCGATACATACTTGTTATGTTACCATTGTTACCATATAAATCTATGATTGTTACATTGTTATTAGAAAGATATAACACGACAGTTTTGAGCCTACAATTTACTGTACTTAAATAATTCTTCCATAGGTCTTGCATCATTTGGTTGCATGTTGAAGATTCCTTTCGAAAAAGATGACAAAAGGTAAAAAGTCTATGATTAGAGATTAGAAAGTGATGGGCGGGAAAAGCTGGAAGGGTGCAGGTGTAATTTTCTTGTGAAAATCAAAAATTATTTGTAAATGGCTTGCATGTGTCCTTAAGGTGATGTTTTCTGGTAGATAAGTTATATTTTGATTACTTGTGGTGTGAATCTAGTGCGTGTGCATGGTTTTATACGCAGGTAAGCCGAGTAAAACTTTAGCCGGATTACGATCTCTTCATGGGCGCATGTAAGTTGTTTCTGCAATAATTTTTCATTTTGACTAACTTTACACTTGTTCTTGAGGATTTTCCCGACGTTTCCATTCATCATCATTGTCATTCATCATAAATTCAGAATACATTTTACTAAACAATGATTAGGCTGTATGGGCTTAGTTCCCCTTGCCTTTCCTTCGGGATAAATAAAAAAAATAAAAAAATAGAAAGTGATTATTTTCTCCAACTCACGGTGTCTCCAGCTTTAGGATTTTCCCCTAATCTCGTGTAAGATTAAATAAGTAGAATATATTTAATTTCGTAAATTAGTTTTTAGGTTTATATCAATAATATTTCATTTTGTATATGTAACAATAATCAGGATATAAATTTTAGGGAATGAGGGATTTTCTGACAACTATTAAAAGTAAAAAAAATAGTACAAATCGCCTGGATAGATGGCGTAATGGGAACCCGAAATTCTGTATGGTCACGTACAGGGGAGGTGAAGGGGGAGGAGCTAGGCAGGAGATGTATCGCTATCAATATACAGTTTTTTAATTTGTCAGAAAATCCCTCATTATCTTAATTTACAGACAAGTTAGGTCTATTAAAACCTAACATAGTTACTAAACAATACATATTAGGAATCAGGATAAATCAACAGCAGCAAATTAGTGAATTTAAATTTTGAAATTTGTCTAAAACAATTAAAGATTTAATCGATATCATAAAAGAAGAAAGTCGAAATTTTTGCTGACTTAAATACTTAGCGTATTACATTCTTACTATTAGGTATGCACTTATTTTAATTTAAATAGAGTTTTCAAACTATTATTAAGTTCGGATAAGGGTCCTGGAAAATAAATAATTAAAAAGAAAGTGAATAATTAACTTTCACTGTGCATTTTCCATTTCTTAAAAAGCAGCCATTTGACTATTATTATGTCACATTATTTTTTTCGTCGCTTGGGATCGTTTTGGCTTATGGGCGTTTGAGTGTTGTCACTGGCGTGACAGTTTGTGTTTTTTCTCAGTTCGCTAGTTTATTCCATTGTTTCTTCACTTGTCGTCGTAGTTTTTTTGTTTGTTTGACTAACAAAAGAGAGCAAAAGATAATAATAGTGCTAGTGATTGTCGCGGTCAAGAAAAACAACATCCAATTGCTAAATTGACTTCTTCTTAAAGACATCTCGAATTGATCGCAATCACGACCCATACATTCGGTGGTCAGTCAACTTGAATCAGCACCCGCAGTTGTCAAGGTTTGCTAGAATTTATGTTTCAGCATCTGGGAGTAGCGTTTACAGCGAAAGGCTATTTTCAGAGGCTGCTCTGGTATATGAAGCCAAGGGAGTCGCTTCTTACCAATAAATGCCGAAAATTTGGTATTCATTCACCACAATTTATTAATTTTGAGTACTTAACTAATTAATGATACATGATAAATATAAATAAAACATGTTTGACGTGCAATTATAAAAATAAACGGTAAAATTATTCTGTAAAATTATTAGAATTTTACTATACTGATTACTATCCGGTATCCGGCCGGATGGAGAAAACTAGGCCGGATAGGCCGGATACCGGATAGTTACTGGATATCCGTTACATCTCTAGTAGAAATACAATTAAAAACAATTGGCCCAGAAACAACATTAAATTCTTTTTTTTGTTGATTGGGTTCAAAATAACTGTTATCTTTTTAATTTTTTACATTATTTTGGTAATTTTCTTTTTGAGTCGGCATCCCTAACAGCTGATGTCAAACACACGTCAAATGTTCAACCAAAGACAAAAAAGAAACAAGAAAAGAAATCTATACGTCATGTCGAAACATCAATCAAGTCATTAAAATCGTAAAAAATAAATGGAAATCGAATTTTATTAGAATTTGGAAAAACCGGACGCGTAGGGTTTTTGAAAAACATTAAACAGAATTTGGTGACAAATACGCTGATTAAAACATGTTATTAATCATTTAAACAACGTAAATATTATTTTACATTGTGTGTCCTAATTGATTTTTTATTTTATTTTGGTATCAGTGGCTTATTCATAAAAATAATAGCTATTTATTCACTTCCCACGTGATGCATAATCATCTCCCAACCAATTGGAAATGAATTTAATTTGAAATGTGAAGTATTTGAGCTTAATGAGTTATGGACGAAAGCAATAAGAATTCGCCTTGTAAGGTAAAAATCCAGTTGTTTTGTGTTTTTCCTATTATACGTACATAATTTATTTAAAACTATTTGAATTATTTTTTATTTATTGATTTTATTGGTACCTATCTGGAAAATACAATAGTTTTGAATTGTAATTTCTTGTGTTCTGTTTTGTGATTACATAGTTGTTTGAATTTCTTAGTTACAAGCATCCTATAATGGTTTCTTGTCAGTATAGACATCTACATGGCAAAAAGTACTTATTACCATCTCAAATTTGTTAAATATACCTGAATGCACTCAGCTTTTCTTATGTGTTGTGTTGCAATTTTTTTTAGTTTTAGTTTTCATTTACTACTTAAAATATCTTAGAATCAATTTAGATTTTTCAAGTTTAAGGATACCTTGTATGTTTATTTAGGTAGTATATTTCAGAAAACTTAAAAAGTATACTAGAAAGCTGATTATCCAAATTAATTGGGAACGGGGTTGATTTGGATAATCTAAAATTCGTATAATCGGACATAGACTGGTAATAAAGAAAAACAAACTATCACACATGGAATAAACTTATAAGCCGCGCGATGCAAAACATGTATGGTGTTATTACAAAAGAGGACCTAATGTTAGACTCGATTTTTATGACATTTGACAGCAAAATGTATGGCATATATGTCAAATTTAGGGCATGTTTAGCTTAAAAATTGTTTAATTTCTTTTCTAATAACATGGGTAGTGTCTCGCCTTTAGCTTTAAATCATAACAGTTGAAATATGTCTATCTGGATGGACTCCAGAGAGTTCCAACTTGTTACAACAAAACAAAACAAAAATTAAGTACTTGGTTTGAATTTTTTATATTATGCTTAGCACAGATTTGGTTAATAGGCTTGGATCATCTGCATTCTACTGTAATTCTATTTTGAAATCACCAATTTCAATAAAAACCTTCTAGGCCTTGTATTTTTTGCAAATGAAAATGTCCACTGCTTTGGTATTGTTTTGATGTGGCACAACACTTGGTAGGAATGCAAAGATGGTGCTGGTGAAGTGCAATTGCTTGCTGAAGTGGACCACCTTCGACAGCATCTGTCCGAGAGAGATTCCCACATTCTGAATGTCGAGGCAGAGTTTCTCAAGTGTTCAAAGAGAAATAACGATCTTGAGGAACAAGTTGATACATGGAGGGAGAAATATGAAAGGTACTTCACTATTTTTTATTTATGATCGTGTACATATTATGCAAGTTACATAGCTAATTATTATGTGACTAACAGACACCTATGACTTCATCCACATTAGCCATGGAATTTCTGGTCCCGTTCACATGAGGAATTGAGAAACCTTTCTTATTGGATCCCATCATACACAAGATCACCAACCCGCCTGCCCAGCGTGGTGACTATGGGCAAATACAAATACCCCCCATGGCAGTCTTGTGGCGTGCACTGGGGAAGGCCTACGTCCATCAGTGGACTGCAATAGGCTGATGATTATGATCATACATATTATATTGAAAAACTATTTATAATGATTTATTATTTATTTCAGACATTGATATGGTTACATCACAAATATGTCTAACTACCCTACAACAAACCAACTTTTATAATATAAAAGTTGGGGTAGAATATAAACTACTTGACAGACAAGTTGTACACATAACAATACACAAGATGGATTGGATGATACTTGTATTTATACTTTACAGCTGTGTTACCCTACAAAATGTAGCCTATCGACGATGAAGTGACAATACCTCCTAACTAACATCTTTTAACAAATCGATTTTTTAAATGCAATATACGTTTAATTCAATAATAAGTATATTGCATAAAAAAACGACTTGTTAAAAAAATGTTAGGAGGTATTCCCACTTCACCGTCGCCATGTCCTGTATACTCCCAATATAGTTGCAAAATATTAAGAAGATTGGTTAAGTAAAACTTAATATAATCATCATCAGCATATTGCAGTCCACTGCTGGAAGTAGGCCTCCCCCAGGGCACACCACAACACTGCCATGGGGGGTATTTGCCCATAGTCACCACACTGGGCAGGCGGATTAGTGACCGCAGTTTGTATTTTGGACTATGTTGTCAACACGGGAGGCGCTGCTGCCCACCTCCCGGAAACCCTTAATCGCTTCATACGATACCCATGGGCAGACATGGGGTGGTTCGAATTCTACTCTGCCGGCACCATGCGGTCAAGTAAAACTTAATATAATAAAGAGTGAAAATGTAACAAACAAAAAAACTTACTTTTCCATACTAGTTGGAATTGGAATTTGCTTGTATTAAATTACATTAAAAATATATTCTTATTTGTTTTACCTATGATTAAAAGTACCTATTCAAAATTCAAATTGATTTGTAATATTTCAATTTGCAGATTATATGACTCACATAAACGGGTGCAAAAGCTGAATCAAGTCTTAGAAGATAAATTATTGCAATTAGTAGACAAGATGAAGAGTGAGAAAAGTCAGTTGACCAAAGATATAGCTACTCTGTCAGTAAGATTGGCAGAGTCGAAGCACAACTACAGCATGTTGCAGAAAGAAAATGTATGTATTCTGTTTTATTTGCTACAATGCTATAATAGGTTTATTACTTTATTATGTTTGATTTAATCAGAATAGTTCATATTACTAAGTAATAGCAAGTATAGTCTTGTTTGCTGTTATCACAGGTGTTTTCCTGAAGCCTGGCCTGGGTGTATTTACACAAGAGACTACATTTGTTTATGTAGACCATTTTCTAGGTTTACTAATAATGATAAGTAATGGAGATCTTAATTCATTAATTAATAAATTTAAATGGATAAGGTTTATCTACTTTCATAAAATATAAACCAAATATAAATTAATTTCAGGAGAGGTATAAAAATGATATGAATCTTGCCATTCAACTGCTCCAGTGTAAGCCAGATAATTTTGTATCTCAGAAACTGGATAATGTGAGTATGACTTATTTAATTCAAATGGGATATATTTTTAATATAAATAATCCCAAGCTCAATGTTATTTACCCAATTTGGTAGTTCTGCAGTTGGACAACTAAAGAGAGGTTTTATTCCTATAAAAATTATTAATAAAGAAATGATTTTTTTTTCACCCGAGTGAGTTTAAACTCACGACCTCTCGCAAACCGTGCTTTCGCTCTAACCAACTGTGAATTAACTCGGATGACGAATTTTACCATCTCTTTTTATATTACATTTTTGGCATTTTATTCCTAGCTGATACAGTTATTTAATATTGTCTCAGGTTCTATTCTGGAGTTAATACTGACAAGGTAATTTTCTCCACAGCTTCCAATAGACACTCAGGCACGGGTGTCTCAGTATGTTATGTCAAAAACGCCCCGACCTTCTACAAGCTCAAATCAGTCTAAAAATGGTAATGACATAACTGAGACTTTTGATGCTAGCGAGTATGAATTCAACATTTCCGCTTCGCTGATGTCCAAAATTCTTGAAGACAGCATTCAAGATACCCTGACTAAGCACTGTGATACATGTTCATGTACAAAAACGCAAAATAAGCCATTTTGCTACAATGAAACATTCTATTCAGTGTCAACTCAAACTGCTATGTCTGGAGATATGAAAAATTCTCATTGTTTGAATTGTAATGCAGAGATAAAATCATTGAACTCAAATATAAGTATCCAGAGTGGATCACCTCATGCTGTAAGGCTAATAAATGATAAAACACCCAATATCGGGCTAACTGGGCCTTTGTATTTAGTTCCTCAACCTTCAAACAATGCTCATGTGGACAAGCCAGAAGATTTTATTGAAAAAGGATTTAATCTTCCGAAAATGCAAAATACCATCAATAGTCAAATAGATCATCCTAAAATAGATGTTGTGCCACCGAATATTGTGGCTCTAAATAAAATTGATGTGAAAGATAATGCTTCGTTGGTGCATGCTAATCCACACATTCAGAAAGATATTATGAATAATATTGCTGAAGAAATAAATCCATATCATAAGAACACAGTACATATAGAGCCTGCAGTCCACCACAAACTCTGTGATCGTACGAAAACTCCAATTTCTGGCATGAAAAATGGTGCTCCTAGTATTGCGAATGAAGATTTGTTAATTAAAGACACAAAGAAAGAAGATGATGGTAAAGAAGTAAAGCCTAAGAACGAAGTGTTTCCAGGAAATGTTGTGAGGAAGAACTCGATTGGTTCAATGGGTTCTGTTAGTAGAACATCATCGGCTGCTAAATCTACTGTAAGTACACATAAATCTAATACTCAGGTGGGTCCAGGCCCTAGATTTTGTCATTTACGTATGCAAGCAGGCTCCAAAAATATCTTACTTGATAATGCTGAACCCGATGTTCCACCAGTTCTGTATAGGCGTCAAAGTAAGTGTAATGATAATACCATCTTTAAAGAACTCCACGACAGCTTGGAGAACTTTATTGATTTGAATAAAGACAATGACAACAGTAAAAATAACAACATAGCTAATAGTATAGTAGTCGAGAGTACATTAATTGATGTACATACTGATACCGCCAAGGACTCAAATGTTTCATTGAAACCTGTAGCTATGAATCCTGTCCTATTAAATGTCTCATCCTCTCCTTTACAACCTTTAAAAACGCATAACTTTTCCACGAACAGTTCTGAAAATATCAATGACAATAATCAAGATAATACAGCAAAAGAACAGACCACTAGCGAAATCGATAACCTCTTAGAGGCATTTAATGTTGGAAGTAATACGCAAAATGATAATGATGTTGAATCAAATAAAGTACAAAATTCAACCCCAACAGATAGCCATAATCTAAAAATATTTAATTTTGATCGTTATGAGCAGAGCAAGCAAAACAATCATTATAATAGACCTTTACGAAAGATTGATATGGCTCAACTGCATTCCCTTGAAAATACGAAAATATCAAAAGATTTTCCACCTTTAGGGACGTTTCCAAAACTGGAGATCAAGCCTGATATAGTTAACAAATCAGTGTTACCGGCTATTGTAAACGTTTATCCTAATCTGACACAAACTCATTTGAAAGTCAATGAGAATAAAAAGGTTTTTACAAATGAGCAAAGCACCAGTTCATTATCGAGTGACGATAGTGCAGCACTACTGCAAAAGCAGCAGTTGTTGAGGGTAGCTGAATGGGTGGAAAAGAACTTGGAGCAACAAAATAACTTAAATGATCCTTTGGTTGACGACGTGGCCTTTGCCACCCGGGCACTGCGACGTGATAGCAAAATAAACAGGCTGTCAGAAACACTCAATGATCTTGCTCTAAACATGCCTCACCCCGTATCAAAGTATTCGAAATCTTTTCCACGAGACAATCATATGAATTGGCTTGGAGGTCCAGTGCCTGCTCAAAATAATAATCAAGAAAGAAATGGTACAAATAGCGCGGCAAATCTAAAGCAAACAAATACTGTTAAAGAGACGATATTTCCCGTTGAAGGTGATGGCACGATCACAGAAGTTAGCAAAGAAGTGTCAAACGTTGTAAATGCTAGAGACTTTGATTTTGGTAAAAGGCTTAGGGAGATTCAGGCTGCCAATGGAGAAAGAGTGATTTCAGCTGAAGAACTAGCTCGAATGGAGTATAATGTGAAGCAGTTTCTTTTGAGCGGCCCTCATTGGGTGAATCCCGGATTAGTTAGTAGGAGTCGACGCACAAGTAGCAAAACTGAGACTGACGTATAAGCTTCTCATATTGACAAAATTACATTCCATGAAGTAAACTGCGCTGCTAATTTAACTATGGATAGCTTTTGCAGGGCTGATGAATTAGATTTTATTCCCAAATTATGTGATGGTAGTCTATTGTATGTAATCTAGTAGATATCAGTTCTCGCTGTGTTGATATAGTTTGATGTAACTGAAAATATAGTTGTATCGTGAATATAACGTTTCAAATTGATCCTATTTCCGGTTGCATTTATAACGCGCAATATACAATGACTAGTCTTTATCTGTTGTGAAAATATAATGCTAAGTTTTGTAGTGGTACTATGAAAAGTTTTTTGCCTTAAGATTATGTTATAAGCTTCAGATAAATTAATTCTAAAAGCATTATTGGAAGAGTAAATGTATTTTCCTGAACGTCTATCACGATAAGATACTCCCAAATTCTAGAGGGCGTCTAAATCCGGTGTCCGGGAGTATGATTTTAGAAGTTATCGATATTATATTACTTCTGAAATGGATCTCGCTCCATTCTAAAATTTACTTCGGGCCGGCGCACAGTGGTTCCAATGTATGGGAGGTGCTGGACATTCGCATCCAAAAAATAAAATTGGTGAATCTTGAGAAACTAATTATGCCATCTTGTTTGGTAGATCAATGTCTTTGAAAGTTATTATTTAAAGTTTTTTTGTAACTGTTATATTTGAGGAGATAATTGAGAAATAGTGTTTTCTTACTATGGAAATGGTCAAACTTACTTACATATCTCTTGATTCCGGCCTCGTTTCAAGTTGCGGTCTTCGGTATTGTGTTTATATTTGAGAGAACTACAATTAATGCTAACACACATAGTGCGCCAAACGTGCACTTTCTGCGGTACATAGAAATGTTTGATTTTTATATTATAATATACTACAATGACAAGGATCTTACAATTTTCTGTTAAAATCATAGAGGAATAAGGGCCCCTCTAAATATGCGTATCGATAAATGATGTTGCAGAAATAAAAAAATAATAATTAAATTAATTAATTTGCAAACGAGGGCAACGATCGATCCACAGACGGTCTTAGACTTTTAAATAATTAATTAATGAAATTATTGCATTATCATTAAGACAGTAGTCATTAGCATTTCTATCAATTACAGATGTCATTCTTAGAGTAATTTTTAGCATTTTCAACAATTATTTGATGCAGGTGATTATTAATTGAAATCATTAGTACTAAAACATTACAAGAATAACAATTGTACGCAGTACGCAGTAATGAGGGTAGTGTAGTATAAATTGGTTGGTAATCCTTTATTTTACATCAGTTTTGATTTCTATTTCGTTCTAATAAATATGTCTTTCCGTGGATTTGTTACAAATCTTGACCTTTATTGCGCTTTACGCAAACACAATGATCTACGTGACTTTGATCATCTATTCGGTGTCCTTAAAACGAATTGCAACGTTTCTCTTTGTGAAGGTGCCGAAGAAGACTTAAAGAACTGGTGTCGTCGATTTTGCTACCGGATCTATCCTAAATGGTCTCAAGCTGGAAGAAGCGAAGGAAAGTTTCTAAATAAACACTCAGAGTGGTTGCAGTCTGAAGTCCAGTGGCCGGATTCCCTAAAGGAAAATAATTTGCCTTTACAAGTATTACCTACGAACGCAATAGAAGAAGAAACTACTGAGCAGACGAATTTACCTTCTAAATCCGATGCCTCTACGTGTACTCATGTCTCTCCTCGTAAGCCCTTTGAAGATTTAAGTCCTCGTCAAAAGAAAAGACGCACTGAAGTACTTAGGGCATCTAGCAGCACTGACGAGATTATGTTTTCTGCACAAAGCAGTCTTAGGGCTGCAGGGGAAAATGATGTAGCTGATATTATGAAGTTTTTAATGGAAAATCCTACAGAAGCTTCTAAGATCAAAGATTTCATTGGCGGACGGAGTACCACAGATTCAGATAAATGTATATCTCCACTAAAGGCCCTAGCTTTGTTTGTGTCGATGAACCTTTCAAAATGGCGTTATATGACTTTACGGGATTTTCATGCTAAAGAAGGAGTAGCTCAATATCCCAGTTATTACATGCTTCTGAAAGAAAAAAAGAAATGTTACCCAAAACAAAAAGACGTTACAATTACTGAACACTCTGCTAAAATCAAATTGCAAGCGTTGCTAGACCTTACTACGACAAGACTTCTACAAACCCAAAACCTCTCTACCACTGAGGAGAAAAACCTGGTGCTCGTGAGCAAATGGGGCTTTGACGGTGCTTCGGATCAAAGTGTTTACCACCAGAAAACAAGTGAAACTGAGGAAACGAATTTCGCCAGTGTATTTGTTGCAAGTCTTGTACCAATCCGGCTCACATCCGAAACTGGCCAAATAATTTGGGAAAATGAGCGGCCCTCGTCAACATCTCTTTGTCGACCAATCCTAATCAAGTTCATCAAAGAAACAAAAGAAAATGTTCAAATGGAGATGTCTGAATTCGAAGAAGAGATTAAGCTTCTGCAACCTACTAAGAGCGATGACGTAAGTGTAAAGCACCAGTTGCATTTGACGATGATAGATGGTAAGATTCACTCATACATATCAGGCACAGCAGCATCAGTGTGCGACATTTGCAAAGCGCGTCCAAATGAGATGAACGACATTAGTAAAGTAAGAAGCAAGCCAGTGCACGAAGACATGTTTAAATACGGACTTAGCTCGCTCCATGCATGGATCCGGACCATGGAGTGTTGTCTTCACATCGCATACAGATTAGACATAAAATCATGGCAAGCTAGAGGTGATGAAGCAAAGAAGAATGTTGCTGAAAGAAAATCAGCAATTCAAGAAAACTTCAAAAAAGAAACTGGAATGCGTCTTGATGTTGTCAAGCAAGGGAGTGGAACCACCAACACCGGTAATTGTGCTAGAAGGTTTTTTGAAAACCCAGAAAAATCTGCTGAATTAACCGGATTAGATGCGAGACTTTTAAGAAGGCTAGCTGTCATTTTACAGTGTATATCTTCAGGAGAGAAACTCGACATTGACAAATTTCGTATGTTCTGTAATGACACTACTTTGCTCTACGTGGAATTATATCCATGGTTTTATATGCCGTCTAGTCTCCACAAATTGCTGGTCCATGGGCCAGATGTCATTGAGAACTTTTCAATGATGCCTATCGGCTTTTTGTCCGAAGAAGCCTTGGAGGCACGAAATAAAGAATTTAGAAAGTACCGCGAAGGACATTCAAGAAAACATAGCAGTGTCTCGTGTAATGAAGATGTACTACACAATCTTTTATTATCTTCTGATCCGGTTCTTACAAGTATTCGCCCAATGTATAACAAATTTATTAAAAAATCTTGTTTCTCAGAATTTTATGAACTGACTAGTGGACGCCCGCGACTCCGTCCGCGTGGACTACAGAAAAAAAAATGTCGAAATTATCCGGGATAAAAACATTTTCCCGGGATAAAAAGTAGCCTATATGTTAAGTGGGACCTGTCACAATATATTCCTGAAAACTGCACCGAAATCGGTTAAGCCGTTCCTGAGATTAGCGTGCACAAACGCACAGACAGTCCCTTCCCGTGGGAATTTCGGGAAATCAATTCTTAGTGCTTCCCCGCAGTCTCCGATTTTAGCTTCACATGTACAGCGGTTTTTGTAAAAAAATTGAATTCCCGTTAGTCCCCTTCCCGTGGGAATTTCGGGAAATTCGTTCTTAGCGCTCCCTCGCAGTCCCTAATGAACGTACAGGTCTAATTTCGAATTCATATGTATCGCGCTTGTCGTAAAAAAATGAATTCCCGTTTGTCCCCTTCCCGTGGGAGTTTCGAGAAATCCGTTCCTAGTGCTTCCTCGGGGTCCCAAATAAACAAATATGCCCAACTTAAGATTCATATGTGTAACCGTTTTCATAAAAAATAATTAATTCCCGTTGGCCCCCTTCCCGTGGGAATTTCGGGAAATTCGTCCTTAGTGCTTACTTGCAGTCCCTAATGAACATCTATGCCCAATTTCAGCTTAATATGTATAGCGGTTTTCGTAAAAATTATGAATTCCCGTTTGTCCCCTTCCCGTGGGAATTTCGGGAAATCCGTTTTTAGTCCTCCCTTGCTCTCCCCAATGAACATATATGCCCGATTTCAGCTTCATATGTATAGTGGTTTTCGTAAAAAATATAGAATTCCCGTTTGTCGCCTTCCCGTGGGAATATCGGGAAATTCTTATAGCCTATGTTCATCCAGGTCCTATAAGGATTCTAACGGTGAAAGAATTTTTAAAATCGGTCCAGTAGTTTTTGAGCCTATTCATTACAACCAAACAAACAAAGTTTTCCTCTTTATAATATTAGTGTAGATTATATCCGAGACAGGTAAATTTAATTTTGTCGATATAAACGAGTTAATCGAAATAGACTCCGCATCAGAATTGATCGATGATGATTGTGAAGACGATTCATAAATAAATTAAAATTTTAATTAAAATAAATATAAATAAATAAATTTTTTATTACAGTTTAATAAAAAGATCTCATTCGTGTAACTAGGGTCTTTCTCTCTGTGTTTATAGACATTTTTAGTTAAATTTATCTGTACTATTTTATAGATTTATAATGCATGTTGTGCTTTTCGTATTTTTTGAATTTTATTAAATAAATACTACCACTAACAATTTTAGTGTAATTTAGTTCTCAAACCATTTGACCTACATTTTGGACATGTCAAAAATCAAAATTACAAGATCACTTTCATTGTAGTGTTCAGTATGGAACTTTTTCGTATATAAAAATAGACATCTCTATGTACCGCAGAAAGTGCACGTTTGGCGCACTATGTGTGTTAGCATTAATTGTAGTTCTCTCAAATATAAACACAATACCGAAGACCGCAACTTGAAACGAGGCCGGAATCAAGAGATATGTAAGTAAGTTTGACCATTTCCATAGTAAGAAGATACTATTTCTCAATTATCTCCTCAAATATAACAGTTACAAAAAAACTTTAAATAATAACTTTCAAAGACATTGATCTACCAAACAAGATGGCATAATTAGTTTCTCAAGATTCACCAATTTTATTTTTTGGATGCGAATGTCCAGCACCTCCCATACATTGGAACCACTGTGCGGCGCTGAATACATACAATGAATTGATTAATTTTTGCATGTGATGAGCTATCGTTAAAAGTGGGATAGAAAACAAAAGCGTAAATAGAAAGTAAATAAAAACATCTTAATTACATACTTGAAAGTAATTAATATTATTTAGCAAAGATTGAGATTAGTGTTAAGGGGAGGTTTGAATTAAGATCGAGTAACTTTGGTATATTTCAATGTAAATGTGTCGTGAAAAGGCTGCTGTTAGCCATAGAAATATATTAGGTTCCATGTACGTTCCATGCACTTATTTAGATTGTAAGGTAGCTAAGTATGACGATTAAGCTAAACTAATTCGATCAGTTCATATTGTAAGTATTGTTTCTTATTATATTTGTACTAAATGATCATACTTCTCAGATAAGTTTTATGTCATATTTAGGAGGCATCCTATGATGAGTTTATACCTAAGATATTACTAGTTCTGGTGGTTACGAAATATGATTTCATAGAAAATTTGTTAAGAATATAAATGTGCATTTTTTTCTTTTATGTTTATTATTAGGGATTAAAGTACATTGGCAGAAAGATCTGTATTGTCTTGCACAGAATTATATTAATAGAAAACATATTGAATTATATGACACTATTTTAGTCAACTCGTCGTTGGTTGACTTCGATATATTCTAGTTTATTTATCGTTATAAATTATACTATATTTATTTATTATGATCTCTTTTGATTACTGGGATAAGATATATTTTTGCGATATCAGATAAGGAACTATCTGAAGGTAAATGACCATTATTATGGTATATTTTCACAACTGTTTTGATTATTTTGTTTAATTATTTAATTTATGTTTTTAAAGGTATCTTTATTACTTATGCTCTACTATACTCTGATTTTTAATTCCGTAGAATTCTGATGTTTCTAGATGTTACAAGTAAAAACAATGTTCCCTTAATGTGTGGTAATAATTTGTTTTATTGTAGCCTTTTTTTGTTTTTATTGTAGCTTTAAAATGTGATTCACTATTAAAATATAATTGTTAAAGAATTTTTTAGGGTAAAAAAAAAATTCGAGTGGAGATCACTACAACGAATTACATGAAACATAAACATTTGGTATTTCATTAACAAAATCTATACAAAATCAAATCCATACATTTTAAAATGTACTGGTGGGTTGTTTATAGCATGGTCAATGAAACAAGACAATTTTTGTAAACAAACAGCCCATACTTAACCTAAAATGTACTCTTTTATTATAGATGTGTATTGTAAAAAAGATGCACCCGGCCAAAAACGTTTGTAATCTCTGATATTTCAAAAAGTGACAGCTCATCAGAATATAGCTTACTTAAATTCTTGTGTTGTTTTTTGATTTTTAATAACATTTTTTTTTTCAATAATAATCGATAGACGTCTCGATGTTATAACAGCATAAGTACACAACGAATAGCCCGTTGTCTTTGCTTGAAACTTATCTATTGTTTTATGAGATTAAAGCTGCTTTTCCACCAGAATAGCTATGCTACGTAGCGTGTGATATCTACCAAACGGTCCATGATGTAAATGAATTTAATTGGTGGATATCAAACGCATTTATAGCAACGTAGCGTACCTAGTGGAAAAGTAGCATTATACTTAGCCCAGCGCAGCGCACAGCAGAATATGAATGAGGAAGAAGATATGAAATAGGTTAAAATATTATACTCGAAACCATAATTCGAGAGACTAGTTTGAATTTGCACAAGTGTTGCCTAATGCTGTTCGTATCGATATTTTAACAGGTTCCCTGTCCGATGAATCATATTTGATTCACGTGACACTATTTGCGACACACTAACAAGTCCATGAATCATATATGAACAAATTTAGAAGGTATTTTGTTTATTTATATCTACTGGACGTAGCATGATAAAGATATTTTTTTGTATGTGGACGTATGAAGTAGATATTCATTTATCGAATAATGAAAAAAAATACATGATCTTTTTATATATTTTTCATGATGAACATTTTACTGTTGCAAAGTAAATTTAATGTTATGGCATGTTGGTAAAAAACACAAACAAAGTAATTATTGTCAATAGACTTTATTGAAAAAATACATCTAAAAGTAAAAAAAATCGAAGCTATAATAGGATAGGTAGGTATAAAAAATCAGCAAATTGTGAGTAGGTATTTTTATTTCAGTGGTCCCTGTTATAGCAATTCAAACTAACTTTTGCCACATGCCACACATTCTGTATTTATTTGTTTGGTTTTCAGGGGAATTCCTGCCGCTTTATTATTTGCATAACAAGTGGCACACATATATTTCAGTATACACAAAATATAAATCAATAAATTATTATGTAATCATGTACGTAGCATCTCAAATATTGAATTGACACGTCCAATGAATCAAATACGAGCAGAATTATGTATGATTCATAGGACTTATGAAGTAATTATGTGACCGTCACGCTCGTGAATCATATACGCGTTACGTTTTTTTATATATTTTTTTTTTTTCTCAAAAATACAGGATGCAAATATCGAAATATATGTATCTACCCTCTTCATGAAAAATAATTTCCGAATTCATAAAAAAAGCTTTGGACATTACTAAATGATACCTATGTCTATTTTAGGTGGGGACAGGGAAAAATACGGATTGGTATTTTACGTACATATTTTTTTCATTAAAACAATCAAATTAAGAATTAATTTACAGTGCGAGGTATTATATTACAATACAATTCAAGAAAAATGGTTGTTTGTATTTTTGGCGTTCTTAATATTAATTATTAGCATCACTTTTACGGAACGTTTTTGCAATTCGTACAACGGTATTGGGTTCCAACATGAGCACTTATTCTTCATTTGGAATTGAAATGAACTATAATATGAAAATTTTTCAATTTAAACAATTTATACAGTCAAGTCTTATTTGGTTATAATCATATCGATAATTATCGATATCGACTATAACGTCACTGTTTAATTTCTTCTAATTCTGGTAACCCTTCAACTGTCACTTAGTTGTCAAATTAGTCTCTCGAATTATGGTTTTTAGTATAGTGCATACTTGCATTTTTTCATTTGCTATATCAAAGCGAATGAAGCTAAGCTACATTTTTATAAATAAGAGAATTTTCTATTGTCTGTCTGTATGCGCTGGGCCTAGTATGATAACTTAGTTTTGTTCTATTAATAATAGTTTTTTGTTTCACTGTTATATAGGTAAATTACTCATTCATAGCTAAGTCCAAATATATGCCGTCGAATTAAATACTATATGAAAATCATTTAATCAAATTTTAATACACTTCTGCTTACAACCAATGTACAACTTTTAATGTAATAAGAAAAATATTATCCATTATGATATCAAATCTCTGTCTTTTGTGCATATTTTCGTAAAAATACATAAGTAATGGAATATATTTTTGAAATGTTAGCTATAAATAAAGCGTTATACTGTAGTTAGGGTGAATTAAATAATTACGAATGATGCCAACCTGCCAATGTGTGTGTTGTCATTAGATTCGGTTGGAAATACATTCATTGGATTTTAGGATTTTTGTTTATGACTGTTTATGATCCAAGTAGTAAGCTTCATATAGATAATATACATAATTTTAAGCTTGAACGTTGTATGTTTTCTAATAGTACAGATTTGCTCAGTAGTAATACAGAGTAAAGGATGATTCTCATTAGAGCGGGCTGTGCCCGGGGCGGGCGGTGTACGTGGCCCGGACGGACACGAAAAAAAAACGTTACATATATTTTCGGACCCCCGTGCAACGGACGGGACACGAATAATGCACTGTGTAATATGAAATGCTTCATACAAAATGTATGTAACGTTATTAATCCATGTCCCGTCCGGGCCACGTACACGGCCCGCTCTAATGAGAATCATTACTAAGATGGGATTGGCCATATATTTTATTAACGCATTATCCACGCTGATAATGGCTCCTATTGAACTGAGACAATGTTATGTAAAATAATTTCTCGATCGCGTCGCAATAGTTTCGTCATCGAAACGTTTGCTCCAACAGGAAGCTTTCATTTACGCGCGTTCGTTAAATAGCGTGATTAAGTGTAGTGCTATTGGGAGGTTACGACATCGAACGTCATACAAAACGATGTTACATTATCTATGAATGAAGATCTTACATTAACGATGTTACAAGCACCTTGATGATGCATTATTATAGTCGGCTTCATCTACATTGCATTCTCGTCAGTTCATATTGAATTACATATATTATATTCAATTAAAAATCTCCCAGTCGGGTAAATGCGTCGATAACAAACTCGGAACTTAGGAAGTTTACGTGAAGTTTTAGATATACTTATTTGTGCACTGTGTATTGTGTAAATCTGTAAAATTTCAGATTTCTCCCTCTTAATACTTTATCAGTATTAATAGTCATAAGTATCGAGGACGACTTGCTCCTCTTCAATGAATGTATTTTCAACTATAAGTAGTTTATATTAAGCACAATTTAATGTTTGGTGTTAGTATTCAATATTTCAATGTACCTACCCCTCGTGAACCATTAGTTTTGTCCCTGCTTTGACGTCAAAATACTTAATTTTATAGCTAGAGGTCCTGACAAAGTAACCATGGTCTGTAGTAACACGATTACTAAGTCCCTTGTTCCTACGTCTGAAACTGTTCGCTCATGGGTCGGTATGTATCGGGCAAAAACATTTGGGTGCAAAATGCCGAGTACTTAGTATTTGCCGCTCCATACAGTGTTCGCGCCGAAATATCACCGTCCCATATGTGATCTTATTAGACCATACCGCTTTGTCACTCAACTAAATGAAGGTTCTGAAACAGACAAGGATAGGGCGATGAAAAAAGAATAACGTGCAGGTGTGATCTAACCCTAATAGAGGCCATGCCATGACATTTAACTATAAAAACCTGCGATTCACGTCAATTTGCTGACTACTACTGATACAATTTGCTGCTACTAATACATTGGTTTAATAGTATCATTCCAAAAGCTAACGAGCAATGGATGTCAGTCAGTAGTTATTCAGTATATCACGAGTTATTACAGTAAGGTTACAATGGAAAGAAAGTTCTGTAAAGAATGTGTGTTTTGTATAATCGTGATATCCATTGAAGACTAGTTACACATTCACGAAGGTGAGCTTATATCTAAGAGATTTCTTCCAGTAAACATCTATTAAAATTTCGCTGGCACCTATTCCTCTATGAAAGATAGGATTAAAGATAAAACGTAAAGTCTGAGATTGTAATTCCAAAATAATATAGATTGTGTTGTATTGTATCTTATGTGTTTGGATAACGATTGTTTTAATTTATTTTGTTATTTTATTTTGAAATTTTATGTGAATTTAATTTTATGTGATAATAATTATAATGGTACACGGCTCTACTCAGTCTGGCAGTTTTTTTTTTAAATTTTGTGTCTACAACGATGCCTGTGTATAAACTTTCTTGTTTAAATGTCTTCGTCGTACTACACTGACTGTATTAAAGGTGATTATATAAAGTGTTACTGGCAAAGTACTCAATCATAACTTTGTTCATGACAATGTCACTAACACCCTGTATTCAGAGAGGAATTATTTAAACATTTACATTCATGCATCGTCTAATCATCCTATGTATCATAGATCAGCTTGCTTATATATAAAAGTACCTACCTAAAATGATGCAATTTTAAATTTGATTTGTATAAATTCGCTTCTAAAATCTTCCTTATTATGTAAGCTTCAGCAGCATTATAATGTATGTGTTTGTTTTTATTAAATACCGCCGTGAAATAAGTTTAACTTGTGAGTTTTATTTAACTCTTAAACCTAAATTGGCGTATGTAAAAAGGTTTGAAAAAGAACTGAAGTTAAATCGGTCGTTTGAGGTAAATTCAGGCACCAAGTTATTTAATATCTGATATTTGTACACATAAGGTCTATCCAAAATTAGTGATTATCTTTTGACACGAAACTAGTAGGTAGCTAAAAATAAACAACTTTCACTATGGGACCAACTCCAAAATAGTGAAAAGAAATCTGCTGTTTCATACATTTCAGTGCAGTAATTATTCGAGATTGTATGGAACAGCTGATTTTTTTTCACTATTTCGGAGTTGGTCCCATAGTGAAAGTTGTTTCTTCTTACTTACTTAGTGTCGTGTCAAAAGATAATCACTAATTTTGGATAGACCTTATATATAGAGCTATACCTAATACAACTTATAAGGCTAATTAGTGTGTTGTACCTTTCGGACCCTTGGCACCACCGACTCACCACCACCGGTAGTGTGATGGGTATTGCTGTATGATAATGACAACATAGTACTACCTAATAAAAAAATATTGGTTTACTATTTGGTAAATGTGGTAGATATATCTTAGATTTTGCAATAAACCTACATTTCAAGATAGACATGGTTGCGTTGGTTTTCGCGTTAAAACATCAAAGTGGGCGACGAATCGATTATAAAAACCACAATGGGGCGTGGAGTTATTAAAGATTTAGCGAGTAATGGAATAATTGCGACGGACGACATGTCCTCATGAGTTATCTTGATTCCGTATGAAACAAGTCTAGGAACTATGGTCGTTGCTAAACTTGTAATTTTGGAGACTTATTTATGATCTGTTAGATCTTGTAAATGCACTAATATTACTGGGCTATACTTATAAAAAAATTAAGCAGTGATTAGGCTAATCAACGCTTAATTTGGCAGATATTTTCTTGATGTCAAATGTGCGACACACGGTTATAAGTAGCATAACTTACATCGTAGGTATAACTTTAAAAACGATCGGCGCATTTTCCGTCGGCAGCAGCTCAGTTCTTTCTAATCTCAGACATTGTCAATTTCCATATCGGTGACATCAATATCCGATTTTCATGGAATCGGACGTCGTGCGCGACGCAACGGTTCTACTTAATAGAATCTAAAGACTGACCTAAGGCAAAGATCTTAGGTGCTTAAGGTGTATTTACTAACTCTTGACCTACCCTCATGAATATAATAAAATAATCCTGCTTGGAGTTTTTGGTAAGTTGGGCTAGCGCACCATACAGCCAATTTCAATAATCGATCTTGATAGATTTTTTGCATTTTTCAGATTTAATCATCATTGGTTTAACAAAATTTTATAATTGCAAATAAAAAAGTTTTTGATCATGTATTGAAAATGGGCCGTTAGCTAATTATGTAATTCTGATGAGATGCGTCCACAATATAGGTACCTATTTTGGAAACTTGAAGGGCTGACACCGCAAGTGCCGAAGCGTGTAATAGTTTGAACAAGATTGTACAGCTTATCACAAATCAGGAGGACTGATGACCTTCGCATTTCCAAAATCGTTGTGCATTGTTGTTACGCGGCCTTGCCTTGTCGGCCATTGTTTCTGGCGTCTTCAATTTTCGCGTTAACATACGAGTATAATTTCACCTTGGGTTGATTTACAATTAACGAGGTGTAATTGTAATTTTTTTATCTTGCTCTTGTTAGCGTTGGATTGTGTAAGTGTGTTTTGATTATGTGATCTATACATATAATAAAAATATAACGGATCGATGTCCACATGGAAGATATATAAGAAAAAATATTATAGTATACCATTATCAACGCAATAATACCCAAAACAATGATTTTTGGAAAGCTTTGTCGGTTTGTCTGTTTGTCTGTGCGTTTGTGCACGCTAGCTCTCAGAACTGGCTGAACCGATTTCGATGCAGTTTTCAGGAATATATTGTGACAGGTCCCACTTAACATATAGGCTACTTTTTATCCCGGGAAAAATGTTTTTATCCCAGATAATTTCGATTTTTTTTCTGTAGTCCACGCGGACGAAGTCGCGGGCGTCCACTAGTAGATAATATTTTCAGTAACTTCTGCTTATTCTATGGTACCTATCCATGTAGGTAGGTATGTACCTATCTTCCACGACTCAAATACCTAGAGTCTTCTAGAGTACCTACATGGGAACTTAATGATATAGCTGAAATAACGATATTAGGTAATTATTACGTAAACTTTTAGCACAGATTTAATAATGGCTTCTGTTATACCTAATACTATCTGTCCATATAGGTATCTGACGTTTTAGGTATGAAGATAGCAACTTCGCGGATCTTTCGTCAAATCTATGCGTCAAATATGATACCTTTAGGCCTGTACGTGGACACTACATTCCCTATTCCATATCCCATTAAATAGGTATCTAGCTATGTAGATATATAGGTAATGGTATATACATATAGGACTTACTCCATCATGAGCATTGACAGCCGTGTCAGGCATCCAAGATATGAGGACACCTGTCGCGTTTCAAATCGGTCGTTCACCAGCGAAGCTGCGTCAGTCCGCATTCCGAATTGGTTATCGATTCGCGCCAACGCACATGCCTTGTTTTCGTTATAGATCTAATGATCAGTCTTATTCCATAAATACAGGTGTAACAAAAGGGTTATGATAAGCGAAATAGTATGAAAATAGTCCACTATAGAGAAGCTCCCCCTTATTAACTATCTAGAAAAATGCAATGCTATAGTAGAAAATTCGCCGATTGCTGGTCAAATTCATGACGTCAAAGGGCGTGACGACGTTAATTTTTTACGTGTTTTAGACAGCAAACGTTACGCAATCACTAAACGTGTAAAATAGTTCATAGAGCAAAGTAGGTAATTAATTCTGTCATACAATCCTTTGGAACAAATTGGTAGAGCGAGCGAGTAATTACGCTCTTTGTTGGGACCAATCTGACCGTTCAGCCGTCATATTGCACAACAGGCACGTCACGGGGTACCTGTCTAAATATATTTTATTCAAAGGTAAATAAACTATTTACTTCTCGACCTTGGAGTGTTTCGATCCTTGTACCTACCTCTTGTAAAATAATGTCTAATGCCTTAGACCGCATTTCGATCATGGCGGCCAATTTCTACTGAGATTAGCCAGGTGCGTAGCGCAGAAGATATATAGTGCACGTGTGTGCGCAAACACAGATGCTCTCTCTATTCCGTAACTCTCATAGTCCGATGAGACGTAAAGTGGACACGACCGGAGTGAAAACAGGCGCAGGATCGACGGTTTTACGTGCTACCTCTTGTAGTGAGTACCTAGGTACTGCCATGTACTGCAGACTATTCTGTGGATAATAGACATATAGGTATTTTAGGTCCTTTTGAAAACCAGCACTGTTTGTATGATAGGCAAACCCTGTCTCAGCAGCATCCAGCTGAAAATTACGCATACGCGTAGGCCCCTACTGCACGGCTCTTCTGTAATTTATGTTGTACCTACTTTTCATAGAAATGGTGTTCACTGTCGTCATTTCTACCTGAGGTTGTTGTTGTTGCTATTGTATCTGTGTATGTGTAATCTTCAAATAAAAACCTATATACCTATATCATATTGGGGCCTTCCTACATTACTACTCCGCGATAATATTAGTTTTAAGCTGAATTTTTTAAGGCAAACTACGATGCCATGGTTGGAGAGTTAGGGAATATTGATTGGCAGCTGCGCTTCTCTGACTGTGACTCTTCTGACGATACGGTGTCTGAATTCTACAATATACTAAATAACTTGATAACCAAAGATGTTCCAAAAGGCAAGCACAGAAGAGCTAAGTTTCCGTCATGGTTCACTCCCGAGATTAGGATGCTGGCAGAGAAG
Source organism: Carposina sasakii (assembly GCA_014607495.2). NCBI lineage: Eukaryota > Metazoa > Arthropoda > Insecta > Lepidoptera > Carposinidae > Carposina > Carposina sasakii. The sequence continues at coordinate 5,373,894 of CP053165.1, forward strand.
GAAAAGGTTCGGCTCAGATATAGAAAATATAAAAATCTCCGTGATAAATTTGAATTTCAGCTGCTCCGCAAAAGATGCCACATACATTATGACAGATGCTATTTAGAATATAAAAGCAGGATTGAAGCGGCATTAACCTCTAATCCCAAGGTTTTTGGCAATTTATTAAGCAGAGGCGTGGCGGTGACTCTTCTTTTCCTGCCAGCATGCATCTGAAAGGGCTTTTTGCGGACAATGGTCCCGATATAGTGGAACTTTTTGCTTCACACTTCTCATCTGTATATACTGATGACCAGCCCGATCAACCCAATTTCTCCTCTAACAATATGTATCTGCCAAGTGATGTCTCATTTTCAGCGATAGACGTGAAAAAAAAGTTGCGCTTGCTGGATGAGAGCAAGGGCGCTGGTCCAGATTGCATTCCTCCGGTATTTTTTAAACGAAATGCTTCTGAATTATCCTTGCCTTTAGCCATGATTTTTAACAGATCGCTTCTTGACGGAATATTTCCCAGTATATGGAAAAAAGCTTAGGTAGTGCCAGTTTTTAAAAAGGGAGATAAATGCAATATCGAAAACTATAGACCCATTGCTATTCTGTCATGTCCGTCCAAAGTGTTTGAATCCCTTTTATATCCAATTATCGCAAGATATGTGGATAGGTTTTTGTCCCCTCACCAGCATGGTTTTAGGACTGGTCATTCTGTCCAGACTAACCTTGTTAATTTCATCTCCAATATCTCTCATGACATTGATAGTGCTTTTGACAAAGTTTGTCATTCTTTTCTGATAAAGAAACTAGAATGTTATGGTATATATGACCCGTTACTGGCCTGGTTAAACTCCTATCTTGATAACAGACCTCAATCAGTTGCAGTAAAGGGATATGAGTCTAGGATATATTACGCCAGCTCTGGAGTTCCCCAGGGATCTCACCTGGGACCTTTGCTGTTCACTGTCTTCATAAACGATATCACGTCGATCATTCAGCATTGCAGATTTTCTCTTTTCGCGGACGATCTAAAAATTTATGGACATGTTTCTAATCCACGTGATGACAATGATGTCGCTTTAATCCGTAATCTGGATGCTATTGCCCGCTGGTGCAAATACAACTGCATGTCTCTGAATTTGGGTAAATGCAGCCACATTCGCTATAGCAGGAAGGTAAAACCTCTGCCTTCGTCATATGAATTAAATAGTGCAACATTGCAAGAGGTATCGGAGATAAGGGATCTAGGAATTATCATTGACAGTCAGCTTAAATTCATCTCGCACATTGACCATATTACCAATAAGTCCGCGCAAATCATCGGATTAATAAAGAGAAAAATTATTCTGTACAACTAGCTTGTCCGGAGAAGATTGGAGTATGCTAGCGTTGCGTGGATTGAAAGTGCGCAGCGTCTTGAGTCAATACAGCGAGCGTTCACGAGATATATTTCGTTTACTTCACGCGGCATATCTCATAGATATCCATATGAGCAGCGTTTGTCATTTTTTACGATGGATTCCTTACGTCATCGTAGGAGGGTGCATGATCTGGTATTCCTTTATGAAATTCTGAATGGGCGGATTGATTGTGAGATGTTGCTTGAATCTTTGGCAGTTCCCAGTCGTATACCTAGAAAACCCATGTCTAGGTCTTTCTTTTTACCCCTATATAGAACCAACGTCTGCAGACACTCGCCTGTAGTCAGAGCATGCAGTGAATATAATGACCTTAATTCTAAACATCCTGAACTTGATATATTCTCTCACTCTCTATCCAAATTTAACATATGATAGATAAATTTGTGCCTGCTTAGATATCGACTTAGCTAGGCTAAGCTGATTGTATATCATTTATGTTGCCTGCCTATATTCTGAAGTGTCTACATATATTGTACTCGTATACAGAGCAGTAAATTGCCTTTTCTACGCCCTGTGCGAGCGTCTATAACTGCGCTCTATTTAGTCCTGCCTGGTCTGGCCAAGTGACCATTCTTGCGCCCCCCAGAGTCTACGCCCTGTGCCTGGGCTCCGGTGGCACCGCCCTATTTACGGCACTGCTTGTATATTATTATTGTTTTGTTCTTGTATCAATCCTACTAGGCTTTTGTTGCCGGTATTACAATATTGAAGGGCCATATGTTTATTATTATTGTATTTACCTTACGAGTTGTGCCTCTCGAAACTTATCTCGTGATCGAGGCAGGGATATTTGTCTCACTTAACTGTTGCGAGATGGATTATTGGGCGGCGCGGCCGTAAGGATTTTAATGCATGTTTTGTGTGCGCCAGTCATAGTTGCATGTATCAGTATTGTGTTACAGTGTATAATCATTATTCTACCTTTTTAATACACACGTGATGTTGGTGTGCCTAATCTTAATAAATAATAAATACTACTCATGGAGGAGGGGGGGTTTGGATCGTAGGTTGGCGGGTAGCCTCGTTCGTTGTTCTGCAGGGTGCACCGCGATGAGGATGGCTTGGGTCCCGTTAGAACTAATATGGGACAAAGGTAAACTTAAACTATGTCTTAAAGTATTTTTTTCTTTTAGTATAAAGATAAGTAGGTATATCGTATGGTAAGGGTTGTAAAATGCAACTTTTAAACTTGTTAAAACAACGGTGTCTGTTTCATAGCCACGTTCCTAAATCCTCAGAGTTAAATGGATAGCTATAAGCTATGACCTACAACCGCCAGAGACTATTATTATGTACTACTAAATGTTTTCTTTTTATTACATTTAGTTGCGCCACTGTACGGTACAGATAGAAAATTACATAAAAAAAGCTGTTAAAAACGTTTATGTGAATGTTACACGTTTGACGGTTATATTGTATTCACGGTTTCGGTTAGCGGTACCTTCGCCCAGGCACGCATGACTCTTGCCAAGTGGACTCGCGTAATTTTACCCAAAACACAAGATAACGTAACATGCAACGTGTACGTTTTGTTGCCGACCTTCTCACGGTCACTCGAAGGCGACAACGAGTTAAATGTACGGTAGGCAATACCGCTATGTTCTCGATGTTTTGATTCGTGGAACTATTTGAATCATTCGGGCAAGACATGCACTTACCAAAATGCAGTGCTGCAATGACTCATTGCGGCTTTCGCGTCTCTTGTCGCGACGCGCCTGAAATAGTCTTTGTCCAGCCTAAGTTTCATTTATTGATTGCGACCACTTATGTCTATTTTTCCATACCGTTATTCCGTATCCACTTAAAATACTATTAGCTCATCACAAAAGCTTTTATTTGCGAGATTTGTAAGTAGGTAAATCGAAAATCATCGGTCAGTTAGAGCTGCAAGATTACCCATTTAGGTTTTTAACTGTGGTCTTATTATGAATCTGGGTCGAGTTTAGTGCTTAGTAAACGTTGAATAAATCTATAAGTAATAATTTTGTGAGTCACGACACTTGGTTACTTTGTTTACTTTTATAAATATTTGGAGTTGTGTATTTCCGGAGGATAGAGATATCTAAGATAGATAGACCTATTACTTTAATAAATATAATCTTCTAGATTGTTTAGGTAATTGCTTTAGCTATTGAGATCGTAAGATTCGACTATGGAATTTGGAGGCTCTCTCAGGCGATGAGAGCCACTTGTCACTGATCATTTGCATCTGTCCCCGCTATACTAAACGTGGCTGTGGGGTCTCCTTTATGCTCCTGCAGTTCTAGTTACCCTTTTCGGGAACACAGCCGTATTTATATATGACTATATATGTATTTATTTGAATCTTAATAAGTACAAGCATTATGAAGAAAAAGCGTAATTAAGTATGTACATATAGTAATATGACTTGGCCGAATAAAGGCTCAAGCAAGAGGGCCAATGAATACCAACAAACATACATACCTCATCTAGATCAGCTTAGAACGTGGTTAGAACCATGACCCTCCCTTATGTTCTAGCTATCAACAAAAACCAAATTATGATAGGTTCTAAACAAAGAACTAAAATTGGGCCACGCGATTAAGTGTGAAGTGCAATAGAATAGTTTTCACACGCTCACGTTACGTGCCCTGTCAGCCAGTCAGCGGGGCAGACAGTCAGCCGCGAACCGAGGGTAATTAGGTGGCCAAAATATAGGTAAAATGTTTTTGAGCTGCGCGAAAAATGACAAATTTAACGGTCCAATAGATATTGTTTAGTTACTTTAATCACGATTATCTTGATCTTGGCACGTCACGTTATCCTGGCGTTTTTTGCTTGGTCGTGCTATGTGTATTTGTGCCTGTCTGAGGCCAACTTACTTTCGGAATGCTATGGTTAGCATTGGTCTTGCTAACATACGGACGACTAGAACCCCAGAGGCGGCTCGTCCTAAAGAGCGCTGGTGCAGTGCAATCCCACCCCACCCATGAAGATTACATAGGCAGACTTTATTTCTTTATAAATATTTCTACATACTTATTCAAAATTTTATTTCTATTCTAATTTGCCTATACAATAGTCTAACAGATACCTATCTATTCCTGCTACGCCTTTGTATCAAGTAATAGTGGTAGGTAAGTTGTATCTTGTAACGAGTGGAATGCCTGCAATTGCGCTCCTATAGAACGAAATTTGGTACGATTCCTAGTACTGTCTTCAATGAATGCGAAAGAGATACATCGACATAGACCGACGCGTGAAACAGAAGATTTCGTATGAGAAATTAGCCTGATCGGAAGCGCCGCTCCCGCGTAGCGTTGCCATAGCTACCGTGGATTTGCGTGCACGGGGGGATAACCTACGTGTGCCATGTTGCCGGTGCAAAGAATATACTTACTCTTTGCCGATGTTACCGTTTTATGTTCACAAACAAACGTGTCGGCTTTTTCAGTTAATTCGAAGTTTTTCTTTGAAATTAATATTAAAAATTGTTTGTGTGCGACATTTTGTGTTAAAAATTGAACAATATAGTGTATGTTTTATTGAAAAATGTTAAATGGACTCAAAAGCGTCATGAACTGCCAACACGTCCTGGAATTTCTCTTTCTCAAAAATGTAAGTAGTAGTTTGAAAAGTAAATCTTTACAATATTAAAAAAATATGAACCCCCATCAAAAAATATCACGAGCCGCCTCTGGAACACACAGCCACGTTTGGCATAGCAAGGATACACGGCTTTTACGATTGCCTATATAATGCAGAGGCTACGGTCGTAGGTGCCTGCGTATCTATGACTCCTTTATTGATCAAAAGCTCTCGGCCACCAATCTTAGGAGGTGTGTGCTCAAAGCGTGTCACGTACCTTAACAAAAGCACAGCGAGAGCTCTTTTGCTACCCTCTACGCAACTGAGGTTGCAGGAATGAGTACAACTTGCTTGCAGGATGTATGACCACAGGACTACAGAATACTATGCGTACTCTCCATTATTGACTTTCCATACCATCTTTACATGTTTCCTTAGCATGCTTCATACAAACCTTGATAAAAACCTACATGTCGAATATAATGTTGAAACTTGACACTGCGTCAAATGCACGTCAATCAAATGAATTTGCATGGCGGCTGGTGTGTAACGCGGGAACCGTATGATTTTATAAAATAGTTTTATTTGCTAAATTACCGGTAAAATCTAAATACATAAAGGTGTGCACACTCAATGAAGAAACGAACTAAAAAAACATCCGTCCTAATTATAAGTCTCGTTTCCAAATTATAAAGTAAGTAGACACATCTACCCATTGATTTATCATATAATAAATCTATGTATCTAACAGTACTCATACCCTCATAGGTACTTAAAATTCACTTGGTTTCTAAAAACACAGTATTATTTTAAAATATTACCTATCTCATTGGCATGAACAGAGTCGAAATGGAATTCCTGCAGATAGATAATAGCTTCATGGTGCTAGACGGGAAAGCCATAACTAGCCACTGGTCTCGATTGGGACTATTATTCCCATTTGTCACCAGTGGTCTTAGTTGGCACAAGAAAGGTGCCTGCTGTGAATAGGCGTACTCAGAGGACTGACTCCCGGACGTTTCAGTGGACTGATGATCATGGTATTCTTGAAATACTTTTATTTGTATTTTTCGCTTCGATTCTGCTAAGTTCAATACATTTTATTTTTAAGTTTTGGGATATCTACCTTATCTAGTTTTAACTAAGATACAATATGTATCTCCTGTGCGTTATTAATTACTATAATTTCTTATTTAACACAAAATATACGAGTTGAATTAAATGAAAGTCTTAATGCACAGTGGAAGTCGAAACAAACCTTTAACCAAAGTCATATAACTAGATGCATAGGTTCCGAATGTTACACACACTGTGTTCTCGAAATGGGGCAGCCACAAATACATGATTACATGGGAGATCCCACAGCCACGTTCAGTATAGCCGATGATTAGATGCCAGTGATCAATGACAAGTTGCTAGCTTATGGCCTAGAGAACGCCCCTGAGTTCCCTAGTCGACTCATACGGCGTACTAAAAGGAGATGCAATTGATGTATTCTAGTGAAGCCCCGCATCAGCACAGGTATCTAATATTTGCAATCGAATTGTTATTTGGCAGTGTATCCAGGCAAACCTATATCTGCCGCAACATCTCAAGTGGGGGAAGCTCTCGACAAGAGGACCCCGTTGGTGTCCCGATTTGTGAAGGTCCAAGAGAGCGACAGCAGTCTCTGGAGACGGAACTGCGGCTGTTTGAGGACCAGCGAGAAGCTGAAGCAGGTGCTGGCCCAGTTTCCTCCGCCGCCACCACCAACGCCTGTGCTTGAGAGCCGCAGCTGTCATAGCCACAGTGTAAGTTACAGGTTATAGCATTAATGATATAATGAATAAAATGATGAATATTGATGTTTATTAGTCGTGGATGTTTATATACTTAGCTATGTATTCATATGTTTAGTACCCACGATACCTTAGGGATATCTTGGTCAATGTGTTCAATTGCATTAATTAAATATAGACCAAGCTTATTATGAGCGGAAACTGAGTCTAAATGTACAGACAGCTATCTATGTTCCCAAAATGGGGTAGCCAGAAGTGAACTACATGATCATGAAGGAGGTCTTACGGCCACGGTTTGCTTACGCGGGGTCAGATGCAAAAGATCAGTAATCAGTTGCTCGCCCATCGAGAGGATGCCCCCGAGTTCCTTAGTCGACTCTTACGACATGCACGAAAAAGATGCAGCATGTATTCTAGTGATGTTTCGCATCAGCACAGTTACTAATCTATAAATTACTTAATAATATGCTGTACAGTGAATGGTTTTCTTGTTTGTGAGTATTTTCCATGTCGCGGTTATTTTGTTGTATCCTATAATGCAGTTAGTAAAATGTGTAGTTTTGCTAAAGCAGTTATAGTAAAATAAAGGTGTTTTTCTATTACAGAGCCAGAGCACCTGCATATCTTCATTCTGCGTTCGCAGTCACAAGAGAGAGGGGACATTAAACCGGACTCCATCGATAATTCCGTCTGCTTCCATAGAGGATGTTCCACCAAAGGTACGAGTACTGTACCTTAACTCTATTTATACTGATCACCGTAAATCTTATGTCAAATTATAAAATAGTGTGTACTTATATGGACAATTATTTATTCCTATGCTGATGCGGGGTTACCAGGGTGCATATAATAAGAGTCGACTAAGGAATTTAGGGGCGTTCTCTCAGGCCTGTAACTAAACTGCTCTTAAGTGCTCTTAAACATCTGACCCCGCTGTGTTAAACTGTGGCTAAACGTAATTTTAGAATCTCCGCGATCCTGAAGTTTTGGCTACCTCATTCTTGGGTACACAGTCGTGTGTGTGAAATCATATATCCATCATTGCTCATATTTGTATGGTACATCCAATCTAATGGTTTCTTACTACCTGTTGCACTAGCTTCCGTGTCTATTACTCATTCCCATCCTGAAAAAAAATTCATCGGTATTCGATCAAATTAACACACTACCTACAAGCACAAAGAATTACCAAGTGGAATTACCAAACGACTGCTGCGTGACAGAGTATTTTATGTGTCCCTGTGGTCGTTTTTTCACTGGAAGTGGCTGGTTGACCGATTGTCTAATTGGCCGGGGCAGGATAGCATCGTGTCGTGACACGGGGTGGGCGCGGCGAGGTCGTGCGCTCTGCATCTCGTGTCAGCGATGATGAGCTCTGCCCTGGGTTTAGGTGGAATGCTGTGAAGTGTGTAGGTTACCTACTGCATAGAGAGCTAAGACAATGTAACGATTTTGCCAGTGACAGCGAAGTTATGGGACTGAGCGCGTTTGTTATTTCGCGCGTTAGATTTTTTTCTGTTAGATTTAAATATGTTTGCAATTAAGGATTTTAGGATTCGCAGGTTTTTTCATGAAAAGTAAAATTAGTTTAAACAAAACTGTCACCGTTCATAGAAAAACGAGATAATATGTTGAGAAAACATAACTAGAGTTTGCAAACGCGAGTTAATAAAATCGGTGATACTTAAATGTATTTTTGGGAGTTGGGCCGACCCCTGATTACCTAATTTGCAATAGCAATACCGAAGCAAAGCGATAGCGAAAATTGTACAATATTCACCTTGAAATGTCAAAGTTCCTTTGAAATTCATTTTACGTAATACGATTTTGACAAGCGATCAGCGATTTTTGTACAATTTTCGCAATCGCTTTGCTTTTGCTAGTTACGTAATCAGGGGGCGGGTACAACTATAAGGTGTGTAAAACCGTCCTAAACGTAATATATTTCATATCAAAAATAATGAAATTTCTTAAGAATATATAGGAACCTACATAATAATATTATTATCTCGAGAGAGTCAAGTGCTCCCCTATCTCTTGTGTAGGTAGTTTTAAATGATCTCATTAAGGATTATAATCTTAACTCGGGCTCAAACATAAAAATATTATATTTTTAGTCTTTTTTGTGTGACTGACATAATATTATTTGGTGCCCCATTTATAATATTTTTATAAATCTCTACACAATGAGTAGGGCACACCTATTATGAGATACCTAGGTAAAATAGTTACAAAATGTGTATGAGTGCAACGAGTCACGCTTCTGTTCAGATTTTTAGAAGACTGATGTCATTGGCGTCATGTTCTAAGTATACATTATACGTACGTAGGCACTAAACGGATTTTAACAAAATTACCCTAACTCAATATCGCATAAACATTTCTTTATTCTACTGTACATACAAAATGAATAAAAAAACCGCAATTCTAAATAAAAATGCACTGAGGTGAGCTTTGCTTTAAAGGAGGTTTCTTCCAACCAACCATTCGGTCAAGTAATTTGTATCTACTTCGGAGTTAAAATTAAGTAAGATAGGAAAATGCGGCAAAGTGATTTTCTTTTAGGTACAAAGTCTTCGAAGTGAAAACTCTCACAAAGCCCTATGAGCCTTACTATATTGAACCTGTAACGAGGTGCCAGTCTTTCCTATACATATGCTTTGCCAGTGTGAACAGACTCGTGACGTCAGATAGTATCGACTGGTCGTGACGTAGCTGCGCCCGAGTGTTCCCAGGCTGGAGGCGATGCTTCGTTTTTACGTAATCCCGCATTTTTCGACAGAAAATACTTGAGGATAGGTGCCTTTATACAAAGTGTTTTTTCTATGCCACCCTTAACAAAGGGTACGTACTCTATACATCAAATAAAGTAAGTTTATGCCAAAAAAATGCTGGGAAACAATGTAAATAAAAAAATTACTCGATCAGGCGAAATTTATAGTGTCCAGTGTTTATGCTAGTTTTTTCATAGACAGATATTAATTATTTCTCGTGAAAAAATCTTGCTATATGCGTCAATCTGCATTTTTGCAGAAAAACGCAGTCTATTTACTCCACTTTGCACCCTAATATTTTGAAAACCAGACACTTCCCAGGTATGCTTCCATGGAGAAAAATGATGGTGATGATGAGGAGATTCCGTAGTTTTCAGGAAAGTTGACGACCAAGCTTTTCCTGACAGTAGTGCGAGTTTGCCATCAGATTTCTATCGTGGTGTATTATTAATATCAGCATCATCATTTTGATGATAAACCGAAAAAACGATTAAATGTTTTCATAATACTCATACATATTTTGGAATGGATTTATGAATTCCTTTGAAATCTCTTCATATATTAACCTGTCACGTAAATTACACTAGCAGAGCCATCCTTCTTATTCATTAGCATTAATTATCTTCTTCTTCAGCCTATTGCAGTCCACTGCTGGACGTAGACCTCCCCCAGGGTACGCCACAAGGCTACTGCCACAGGGGGTTTTACCCATAGTCACCACGCTGGGCAGGCGGGTTGGTGACTGCAGTGTGATTTTCGGATTATGTTGTCAGTACGGGGGCTGCTGCTCCACCTCCCGAGAAATCCTTAATCGCCTCGTACGATACCCACGGGCAGGCAGGGATGGTACAAACTCTACTCTGCCGGCACCACGCGGCAAATTACAAACAATTAATTATAAACCGACATAACTTACGTATCAAGTATATTCCTACTTATAAATCTAATTACCTAATTAAAAGTGACCTTTTGTTTCGTAATAACAATACGTAATAAAATTTTGATAAGCAAGCGTCCACCGGATCAGGCCCGGATGCATTGAAGGCTTCATTGTAATAACATTTGGTAGAAAAGAAAACAGATATTAGATACCTTTGCGAATGGATTTTGGTTAAGGTTAATTGGGGACCTTAGGCATATAGTAACATGGGTGAAATCTGAGATTCCTACTCCTAAACATAGACCGACGGGAAATGACAAAAACAGTACTTACATAATGACGTGTGTACTAATTTTGATTTAACGAAGAGAACGCCGATGATGAAAAGAAGGGAAATTTAGGTTCGACCACTAAAATAAATTATAAGATAAATATAAGATATTAATAAGAAAATGAAAAAATTCTTCACCCGAGTGAGATTTGAACTCACGACCACTCGCAAACCGTGCTTTCGCTCTAACCAACTCAGCTATCGGATCAATTAATAAATATAAGACGCTTATAAAAAGTGAAATAAAACTCCTTAACTTCCTGTCTAGCCAAAGCAAACGATTGTCTAGTCCACCAAATATCTGGACTAACCTTATACAATATACGGCCATTAACCACAATAAAACTGTACTGTGGTCTTAACCTAGAGAGATACCATCTAAATAAGTAATTAAGTGATTTTAACCAACATTACGCCCGGCCTCCTTTCGGTTCATCGAACATGGTGGATTTCCTCTTTGCTTCATGTTTTCTTTCTTCTTTTTTTGTACGATTTCTCAACATCCCTAGCAACGCAGCATAGTAAATCCCTGGTGAAAAAGCAGCCTAAAGCCTGTGTGACCCCTATATCCTTCACATGTTGTTCCCAGGGTGTGGCCCGATGGCACGTGGTCACCGACGTGGTCAGACTGGTGCAGTTCTCCGTGACAGCCACTGCGCTGGCCCTGTACTACCTGATCTACTGTTACATGCAGCTCATATACTACACACTGCGTAGCGCGCTGTATTTTCACCATGCTGATGGGTTTGTACTTTTATATTCTTACTAGGTGATATCTGTTACTTTATCCGCGTGACCTTATATGTATGCTTATATGATGTATAAACTGCAACTTGGTGACAGCCCAATGGTTAAGACGGGCGCTTTCCGATCGAGGGGCGTAGGTTCAATTCCATTCACGAGCCTGTACCTACCACTGTATTTATTTAATACTAGTGGACGCCCGCGACTCCGTCCAAAACAAAATGTCTAAATTATCCGGGATAAAAACATTTTCCCAGGATAAAAAGTAGCCTATATATTAACTGGGACCTGTCATAATATATTCCTGAAAACTGCATCGAAATCGGTTCAACCGTTTCTGCACAATCGCACAGACAAACCGACAAACAAACAAAAATTTAAAAATCATTTTTGGGTACTATTGCGTTGATAAAGGTCTCCTATAATATTTTTTCTCATATATCTTCTATGTACAGACAGAGATCCGTAACATTTTTATTATATGGGTATAATAGGTATAATTATAATACAGATTTTAATGTTGTAAAATTATGACGTAGCACAAAGTATGTCGCGGTCCAGGTTTATAATAGGTTACCAGATACCATAAAAGCTATCTGAGGACAAAAATTTAATAAGGAGCTTAATAAGTATCTGATGCAAATATCGTCATACTACTTAAAGAGTATCTTGACAGCAAGGTGCATACCTAAATTTTATGATGTGTTCCTCACCCGGGTGGGAATCGAGACCTCTGCATGCATGCCAGCGCTCTCATTTCAATTAGTTTTATTTGAATAGGTCTTAGGAATTTTTAAATTGATTATTATAGTTATTTTATTGGTGATGGTAATGTGGATTATTGATTTTAATTTCATTTACGTCAAGTATAATAGAAATCCGATCACGGCACTTCATCCAAATTCACTATAAGTTATGTCTTGTCAAACACATTGACCGCACTAAGTATTTCAAGGGGGCATAAGTGGCTTGACGTTTGTCCTAGCTTTTCTATTAGTCCTTACCATGAAATCAGCAAATCTTTGTTTATTTCCAGGCCTATGAAAATCACACTGGGAGTAGTGACTGTCACATCCATCATCGTCGGGTTCAACCTGATCCTTAGACTGGAACGTTTCATGCATATCTTCTAAACGTTGTTCTGTAAATGTAAGTGTCTTTAATTAATAAAGTCTGATCGAAAAGCGAGCTCTTTCTTTTATTGAAAGTTAAGAACTTTTTAATATTGATGGCTGAATTCAATGTTCAGATGATTAAGCATTTGTTTAACCATCTTTGTAGAAGATGCAATTAAAGGGCGATTTGGATTGGGGAAAACTTGCGCAATCACCATAGATTATGCAATTCCACAATTCGAATCATAGCATTCTGAACTCAAATTCAATCGCTCGGTCATTCATTAGCGGTCGAAAAGAACGGATTAAGCGGAACCATTTGGCACCTGGTGATTGTTTTCCCCAGTGCATTAGGAAGCGATTATAACCCCTCTCAAAGTCAGCTGCGCTCAATGCTGCGAGAAGCATTTCGCGGGTGAAGAAACACGCTGGAGGCTGTAGCCAGCACTCCATATTCAGCTCTCGCGGAAAACGCGCGCGCTCTGCATCCGCCATCTTGCCCGCCAATTTTGAAACGAAATTCGAATATGGATTTAAATTTTAGATAAAGGTTTTAACACCACAAAGGATTTTGAATTATTTTAGTGAAGTGTGAATGACAAATTTAGTGTGATCCGCACAGTGAATCTCAGTGCAAAATGGTGTTAAATGTGAGGTAAGTGGAGTATAAAGACAGTTTTTTTATTTTGTTTTAGTCGCCGACTGCGGTGCTTAGGTTAAAGAATTGAAAGAGGCATTTCTTAGGTTATGAACCTGCTCCACTTTTTGACTATTTGAAATTCTTAAAAATTGCATAGTTATAACATCTAGTTCCTAACTTAATATTAGTTTGATAGAACTACTTAAACAAACCTTAAACCTAATAACCCTTAATCTATGACTAGATTAACGTGTAAGTACATAATATGTAGTAAGATATATGTGTATAGTCTATGGTGTAGATTCTACGCAAGTGAATGATGAATGAATGAAGTGACGGATGAATGGTGCTACGAGCCGTACTCTTTCGTAGTGCGCATACTTATTTCACGTCCATATCATAAGTATTGCTAAAATCGTCTGCACAAAGCTCGCCTTTATTAAACGAAGGTTATCTTATTGTACACAGAATACTACAGTAATTACAGAGAATAGCACAAAAAATGAATACAAAGATTCTCTATAAATTATTAAGTAGTCATATGAAATTAAAACGATTAAGTATTACAAAACATTTTAAACATTGATTAAGCTAAGCAGTGTCTACTTTGGCATGATATATTTCCATACATTTTGCTGTCAAACGTCATATTTAATCGGTTCGGTTAGGTTAAACTTTAGACACAGTTTTGTAATGACAGCTTAAATGTTTTTGGGACGTAGCTAAAGAATTATGACTGTTTGAGATGTCGATAAAATCTATGGGAACTTTATATATACACACAGCTGTATTGCCTAGCCAGAACTGTAAAATCATAAAGAAGATCCTATAATCACCTTGAGCATAGTGGCGACAAATGTAAATGTCAGTACCAAGTTGCTAGAGAGCTTTTCACATGTCGGCACCGTAAAGAAGGCTGTCTTATTGCGTTATGAACGTCTTATGGCTGCCGCTATATGCCCGAACCGCAATCTTAGGAAACTTTTTTTAACTATAACATTTTTGCAGTTAATATTAATAGCAATTAATAGTGATGGTCATTTAATTAAACTTATCAAATGGCACAATGCCTTATTTTCCAACACACGCATGCATACATCCTTTCAGTTCATGAGGGATAATCACTATGAACTGTCAAAAAAATAGCCAATTGGCCTGCAGAACTAGGTAGATAAGCGTGAAATAAAAATGCGTCCAAAAAATGAGGTTACCTATTGTCGAAATTGGCGAATTTTAATTTAAGCAAAGTTCGTCGTGCATCAGACTAACATCTGATCTAGTTCTCTGACCCCGCTACGGCTGAATAAAGTCATCACTTGGACTGCAAAGAGTTGAGTAAACAACGCCAAGTTCAAACGTGCGGAAATCATTTTTACAATTTAGTACTTACCTAGTTGTTTTCTTAGGAATTTTAGTAAAATCAGTTTATTTACTTTGTCTTATAAAAGTGTTGACATACTTAGGAAATTTTCGTCTTAGAAGTTTCATCTCGGGTAGCGTTAGAATTCGATTATCTATGTGTAACAGAAGGGGTAACTTAGACTGTCTTTTTTTTACTATGCTACGGATGCATGTGACATTTATTATAACTAATAATAATAAAACTTGCACATAAACCATGAAAATGGTTTTGCAAGAACGTGATAAATATGTGTTTATATCGGAATGTATAAATATATAAAATAAATACATACATACATATAATCACGCCCTTTATCCCTTACGGGGTAGGCAGAGCACCAAGGGCCGATAGAACCACATGGTGCCACTTCTGACCAATTTTGAGGGTATGTACAAAGTTGAGATGTAGAAGTTCGGTTAGTAGTAACAGGTGGTCAGTCCATCGCCTACAAAACACCAAGACCCTCTTGTCCCTCTACTGACTTGTACAGCATGCCCGGGAAGAGAAGCAGTTGTCATATTATAAAATAAATAATAATAATAATAAAAAATCTACCAATCATATTAATTGGTCTATGTCAATGAGTTTGATTTATGGTTATCAAACGTATCAGCAACATAGCAATCATATCTCTGGTGGAAAAGCAGCTTAAGGCGAAATACAACGAAAAGGCATAGGTATACCTAATAAAAGTTTGTGATAATGGATATTACTGTATGTTTAGTCTGTTAGATTGAAACTTTTTAGTTATATTATAGATATTAGAATAACTTGTAAATAAAATTTATTACGTTCAGTGGCTGCTATTTGCAGGTAGATATGCCTACTGTTGGTATAAAAATTATTATTTAATTTTTATTCTAAATTTTTTATGTATTATAATAATTTTAATACGATTTAATATGAATTAAAAAGTTATAAAATAACTAAGTAACCAGAACAGCAGCATTAGACACGGTTTATGTATAAATTAAAATCCAACACTTGTTATTGTTACGTGATTAACAGAGGGTTAATGTTAGTGCCCGATGTGACCCCGGGCGAGACGTAACTGTGCGTCAAAATGACGGATGCGCTTCCAATTACAATTTAGACAAATATTATGATTTTTCTCAACATATTCGTAAAACCTTTTTATTTATACGCCATATTTACATATTATATAAAATTAATACCTAAGTAAACCAAATTAATTTATTCTAATATGTAAAACATTTATACGCCATTCTCCTATAAACCAAATTAATTTAAAATTGCAGTTCTCTATTTGTAGATACATATATCGCCTTTTTCTTGTGTAGTTTTAATCTTACGTAGTATTTTAAAGGACAAGAATAACACAAACATAATAGGATCGTTTACAGTTTTTTTTTATTTGTATTTATATCGAAAGATTATAAAATAAAAGAAACATTTGCGAAAGAAAAACTTTGCTAGCGTGAAAATTTTCCGGGATATAGCAATTTCAAAATCACAATTTTAGACTTGCCAAAAAACGCTCCATACAAACGGCTGCCATGATATGACGTCACTCTTTCAGTAACTTACAACAGTATGCGCGTAAAAGAAGTTTTGCTCTACAGCTACCTATTATTAATTACTAGTTAAATGTTGCATTTATAAATATGGTCACAAAACAAAAGTTGCTGTAAATAATGCTGGTGGACATATGATGTTGTAATTTTAAATTGATTTCACATTTGAAAAATGTACTTGCCCACTTAACTTTGAAGGCTTATTACTCATTTGGACACTTAATGAAATTTTAATTTTACAAATAGGTATGATTTTGATGATTTATTCTGATAAACATAAAATGTCATTAAAATTCTACCATAGTCGACTAACCTATTGTATCTCAAGCCTATTTGTAGATTAAAGTTGTATCAAATATGAATTTATATGAGTGGGATCCACCGACACATGACAGTGATAGCACCACTTTTAGGATCTATCAACCTCGGATAAGGATTCAAGTTTAACTAATTAGTGATTAAACGAACTTAGTAGGTACCTTTGTATGTAAAGTTTAATCACAAATAATTAAAGCGTTTCGTTCGATGAGTGCATTTTTTTGAATCTATAAACTCCGGATAAGGTTTAATTAGGTAACTTGGCTTATGTGATGCACGTACTAAAACGTCTCGTTCCTTTCAAATCTCCAAAACATAGATATGTTTATGAATTATGTATACAGTTTGTTAGAGCACATATAGTCATTGTTCCGTTCATATTTACGTCGGAAGTGTGGCCTCGCCACTTCCAGGCCTCGTTGGCTACTTCCTTGCTCTTGCGCATACAACACGGAGGATATTAGATCGTCCTCGTAACGTACCGTATATTTGACGCTTTACGTGTGCCCCTGATATTTTCATTTGATATCTTACCGGCTTACTTATGTTCATAGGGATACACTAGCGGGTACACTGAGTACCACTTGCACACAATGTGCACCTAATCTTGGATTTAATTTAGGTAATTCGGGAATTAAAGCTATTATCGTCCTGCTTTTTTTAAAATAAACAAAAACTAATTTTTGTATACAGGATGTTTGTGACAGCCAGGCAAATATTGATATGGTGACTTCAGACCATGATTCTGAGATGAAAACCAGTGAAATTTTTCAAAATTTTCCGATTTTTTAAATATTTTTTTTTAGGAAAAAAACAGTGTGGTTCGTTTAAGTAGGTCATAACATAAATAATGTCTTAAAAATAAATTTTAACGTTCGGATGATTTAAAAAAAAAGTTACTTTAAAAAAAGTTCAATTAACTGATCAACCCCAAAGGAGAGTCACAAGTGATCCAAAAAAACAGCAATGTATCACAAAATAACCAATAAGCCTATTTAACTAGTCACAGGATCGCTCGATACAATTGGCGCGGAAAGCAAACATTGCGTATAATCAAATCAAAAATTAATTTCCTGCGAGTAATAACACTGTCGTATAACTCTATCATCTGTCAGATAATACATGGTGTGTGTGACAGCCAGGCAAATACTAAGATACTGAACAAGTACTATTTTTTTGAGTAAAAAATGGGCTTATTGGTTATTGTGTAATACATTGCTGTTTTTTTGGATCACTTGTGACTCTCCTTTGGGGTTGATCAGTTAATTGAACTTTTTTGAGAGCAACGTTTTTTTTGAAAATCATCCATTGGTTAAAATTTTGTTTTTAAGTCTTTATTTAAGGCCTATTTAAATGAACCACATTATTTTCTTCCTGAAAGAATGAAAAAAATATAAATATTAAAATAGATTTTTTTTTATTTTCCTGCGAAAATTTTCATTCGTTTTCATCTCAGAATCATTGTCTGAAGGCACCATATCAATATTAGCCTAGCTGTCACAAACACCCTGTATACTGTGTAACACACAAAGTAAGTAGCGCCATCGTTTAAGGGAACTATTCGGTAAAACGCGCTCTACGCTATATCCCTTGACTCGGGAAAATTGCTAAAATTTAAGTTAAGTTAGGTAACTTTTAGTTGTTTAATATCTCCTAAGTTTTATGTCTTATGATAGCCAGTCGATATAAATGCTATATAATTGTTACTTATTTCTAATGTGTGCGTTAGGCGGGCAGCCGATTATCGTAAAGCAATATAGGGTAGCTTTTGAAAGATGCCATATTTCTCATGTAGTTAGTCTCTCACGTAGGTAGGTAGATGATGATGGTAAACGCTTAAAAATAATGCGAATACCCTCTTGACAGTTGTTCTGACATATGCCACATGAAGTCACGCTATCTATCTACGCGCATGCGTAATTGACGATGAAACAAAAGATATGAACGCGCGACGTTTCCGCGGATTTACGAACCTTGACCAAGGCTAAAGTGTCACCGTTAGATCTTTGTGCGGAGAAATAAAACAGTAGCGTAAATAAATTTCCGGATTGTTCAAGTGTCTGGAGCATGGACTACGTAGTTATACTAATTCGTTTGCACAGTTGGGAGTTTTGATGCGTAAAAGAAAGGTTTGTCAACAAATGAAGAAGAAGAAGAAAAATGTACTGAAATAGATGTATATTAATAATATCAATGTCAGCTAGAGTATTTTTACTCTTTAGGCATCTGTATAAATAGGTAGAGTTGCTTCAACAGAAAAGCTCTGTAAAGCACAGGCAGAACCTGAAATAATGAAGCCATTTGCTCCAATCTCGTCAATTTACCTTAAAAGCTCCAAATTTAAAATTACACCACGTCCCTGGACTCACGAGTAACGGACCGATTCTTTTGGAATTCGATCACGAGCGAACTATACCGATTATAACTGACTATCGATGGTTGGATTCGATTAATTGCAGGTCGGATCACGCTCGGTCATAGTTCAGATCGATTGCAAATGTTAGTAATCGGCCGTTTGGGACAGTGGCATGCAGATTGTGGGATACCCTTAATTGTCTAACGGAAGGATTTTGATTGGATCGAATCGAATGACGGGACTATTGTTCTGTACTCGCCTGTCGAGGCGCAAGCGCATGGCAAAGTTCACTCTGATGTAGGATAGATAGATACATCGATCTAATTTGTTTAAGATCGACTAATCTTGACAGATGTAATTTTATTTATGATAAGTAATTTTAAAGAGATGGTAGGGTATTAGGGCACTTCTTGTAGGCATATCAGTTCGGCATTAGGTAAAATTTAACTATAGCTACATACATATAGGTACTGTACTGTATGTAAAATAAATGGAAGTAGTTATTTCAGTTAATGAAACTGCTTATCTTCATTCAATAGAATCTCAAGATCTCTATTTGCTCATACAAGATCTAGAAATGTGTTCTATCTAGAAATGATACAAATTCTAAGGATCGGGGTTCATGGTCCGGTGGAGACAAAAGGTCACTGACTGATGACCACTCACAAATGCTACGGAACTCTAATTGAAATTCGGAATCGAATGATTATTTCCATTCGAAATATCTCACGGGCCCGTAATTATAGTCTGCGCATTTTTTTTCATAAAGACATCGCTTTTGTATTTTACCACTAATGCCCATATTTAATGAATACTAGAAAAAGCTATTATTTTGCGGTTGTAAATATATAATTTATTAACGTTTCGTATATCAAACAGCTCCATCAGAATACTCGTATTAACATTAATTTACTTTTCCATCTAACCGAAGTGATAACCGTTGTATTTTTTGTATCATTTAACATTTACGTTATTTTAACTAACTTATCAATTATTTAATACTGTTAGGTACATTGTGTATCCTGTTACATTACAAAGATTGTTTTATTACATTGCAAATAATAAAATTACATCTAAAACACACATACACATCGGCCTATAGCAATCCATGCTTGTGGTAGTAGTATACCTATATGTTATAATTTGTATTCAATATATAATCATGTTACTAAGTAATAAACATGAGTCTTTATACAGCATTCTTTAGTTTCATTTGGTCTCTCTGCGCCGATCCCTTCATGGCGACCCTGCCAGGATCCTAGTCCTCTCTCAGGGCACATCACAAGGCTATAGGGGGGTTTTGGCCATAGTCACTACGCTGGACAGGCGGGTTGGTAATCGCAGTGTTATTTTCGGACTATATTGTCAATTTCCGAGGTGCGTAGAATGGAGTGAGGAAATTAATATAAATCGAACTTGACATAAATAAGTAGGTACGTTTGATCGTCCTTTTACAAATTATAGAAATGAGAAGCTCTTATTATTCAGTGCTTTATAAGCCCACGCAAATTGTTATCCCAAAAAGAAAAGACACCGTTGCTTCTTACTAGGATTATAAAAATTACATAGTTCTAAGGTTCGGGCCCTAAAAGTAGCCCACGCGTATTGTATTGAGTCATCCTCAAAATAATATACCCAGTAAAACAATGAGTGCTTTACATTGTTACGAATACAAAGCGAATAATGTCGAATCGTTCACGTAATCGTTATTGATTCCCGGCGCTCATTCCCGGGGCCTGTCATTACTAGTGTTGCCCAAATTCAGTCTTGGTCTTGCAGTCTTGGTCTTGTTCTTGCGTTTTTGCAAGACCAAGACCAAGAACAAGACCGCGTATTTTTAGCAAGACCAAGACCAAGACTGGTGCAAGACTTGAGCAGAACAAGACATGCCTGCAATCTTGCGTCTTGCAGCTAGGACTTAGCGCTATTTCACGGAGTAGTTAGGTGTAACAGTTCGGTGTAGTAGGTACTTAGGAATTCTATGAGACGCAAAAAACTGTATCAAAGAATATGAAAAACTGGACCTATGCGCATTACGACTAAACCATAAACATAGTAAAAAAATATCTATTAAAATCAAACTGAGTGCATGCATAGTTATGTTTTAACCATCGGCACTTTGATAATGCGGCATCAAAGGTTTTGTACTTACTTCTCAAAGGAATTTGCCGCTTTTCGGAAGTACATGGTTATGAACTTATGATACACGCGCCGGCGGCTTCTTTTGGAACTAAAACAATCGTTGCCGCCACGCCGAAATCATAACATTTGACACATTTGATTGCCGCCATAGGGCGTAGGTATACTCATGCAAAATAATTTCGAATTTTAAGAGTACCTACAGGTGTTCCAAAGAATAAATAAGTTTCAGAGTGCTTAGAATGAAAATAATACATTATACTGAAAAGTAGTATTATGATTAGGATAAAATGGTAAGGATAGGTAGTAGATATCATAATAATTCATTCTAGTAAGTATATATTATAATATTGATTACTTAATGGTTTTAAACTAATTACTTAGGTATATTATTGTACATTTAGTCATTATATTTCTTAAGTTTTTACGAAAAAATAGCGTGTTCAAATATCACCCGTTTGATAAATATTGTAGCCACTTTTAAATATACTTGAAACGTGTAAAAAATTCTACAAAACTAATAAAATAATATAAAAAGGTACTACCTACTAATAAAATAAAAAGCCTGCGATAAGAGTTTTGTATTACTTCAGCCCGAATATCTCTGAAGAGATGATGAGAGTAAGTATTTACTAGGGCCCGCGACTGTCCACGAGGAATAGTAACTTTGTATTAATTTGTTTTTTTACATGTTTTAGCAAATGCTTATAAATCATAAATGTTTATTAAGAAACAGTTACTTCCATGGAAAACCATATAGGTCAGTTGATTTTTCGAATTTCTTATCAAATCTTCAGTTATTTATTAATCTGATCTTTACTATGGCATGTTAATTCAAGCTCAAATGTCAATTCTAATACGTTTTTCTAAGATTTAAAGTAAACTTTAAAAATAGTAATAGACAATAGGTAATTGCCTTGCAAGACTCTGCTGCAAGGACCAAGACCAAGACTGGGAGCGCAAGACCAAGACCAAGACCAAGACCAGGTGTATTGGCGCAAGACCAAGACCAAGACTGGCTAAGTCTCGTCTTGTTCTTGCATTTGGGCAACACAAGTCATTACCCTGCCGTGTCTTCTGACCCCGTATCATCGGAAGCCATTATGGTGCAAACATACCGTAGGTTGCGACTTGTGTTTTTCATAAAAAAAATAAGTTGTTAGTGTTGTTGACGCCCGCAATTTTTGCGCAACCGTAAATACATCTTCATATTCTTACAAACGATTTTGATTATAATATTAAAAGCTTACCTAGTAAAGAAAAATAGTAAGTATTCTTTCTTTTCTAGCTACTATTGCAGTTACTTGTTTAAAATATAAATATGGATACTTCTATTCAAACCGAACTTGTACATCTCAACTATACCCTTAAAATTGGTCAGAAGTGGCACCATGTGATTCTATCAGCCCTTGGTGCTCTGCCTACCCCGTAAGCGGTAAAGGCGTGATTATATCTATGTAAACTGATTCAAACCGATATATTATCGAACACCTCGCGACAACAAATACCGTGTATCTAAATAGTCTTTGGGTCTTAGAAAAACAATATTCCTCAGTCGAATCGATGGAGTTTCGTCACCAACACGTTAACTCCAACAGGAAGCCTTCATTTTCGAGCGTTCGTCAAGTCACGTGATGTATTCCAACTGCTATTGGTGGGAGTGTTGTGACAACGAACGTCGTTGCCAAATAATGTTATATGGTCTAAAGCACCCTTAAACCTTTTCAGTCGTGACTGAAAGACACACTATGTGACTAACAGACATACGCCTACTCTATAAGATTACCTATACCCGCACGAAATTTGACTTCATTTAGATAGTTTGTTTATCGATATTGCGAGTAATATATCGATATTAGAATGTATCACGATTCTGATTTCGCTTTGATTAAATTCGTTTTTGCAGTAGAAGTAAGAGTATGAAGCTTTGATATACATAATGAAATTAAAATTGCTTTGTTTGTTTCAGATTTGCGTGTGTAATGTTATGCGGTTTAATCGTAATACCAGTAAGTTTGATTTATGTATTATCTTAAACTCCGGGGATATTTGGAGAATTGAGTAATAAAGTTTATGAAACCTAAATGGCGATACTTTACTAATAATATTTTATTTAGAATGACTGGGACACATTTCTCATTGCATTCATTGCCGATCTTGTTTGTGGCCAAAAATCAGCGATAGGCTCAATGCTAAACTAAAAGCGGGTATAATTAGTTTATTTCTTTCCAATCTGAGTAAATGACCAGTGACAAGTTGCTAACTTGGCCTGAGAGAAATGCCCAAGTTCCTTAGTCGATTTTTAGACCTGCACGCAAAGAGATACAGCTGATGTATTCTAGTGAAGCCCCGCATCATCGAATGAATGAATGACAGGAATACTCGTATATGATTATTGTACATGTAGTTACTAATCCTTTCTTTTTCTTCTAGTGTTCACAAGCAGCCGTGGTCCACGTGGACAGTTCATCTGAAGAGACCTCCACGGAGGTGTCCGTGGTGTCTGTTTCCAGCTCCTCGTCCACGGAACTGCACGAGGGGTCCGGAGATCCTCCTGATCCTGTGCCTGCTTCTGATAAGGTAATAACATATTATATGACACTAGCGGCCGCCCACGACGCGAAAGGGTAACCCGTGCGAAGCCGGCGCGGTCCATATAGTAAACCTTCCTGTTGAATCACTATATGTTTTTTTGTGGCCACCTTTAACGAAGGGTGCGTATTCTATACATGAAATAAAGTAAGTTTATGCATATAATTTTTTTTAAATTCCTATAATATAAATGTTATGATCGATACGGATCGCTACGTCTGTGCACAGAAAATGCAGATTTAGATCTATATGGAGAACTTCCCAATGCTTCCAATATCGTATGAGAGAGACCGTTTTTCAACGTCAACATCCTGCTAATAGTAACGGATCCACAAAGATATATGAGAAAAAATATTATAGGAGACATCATAGACCCAAAAGAATTTTTGGAATTTTTGTCTGATTGTCGATTTGTCTGTTTGTGTGTGCGTTTGTGCACGCTAATCTCAGAAACGGCTGAACCGATTTCGATGCAGTTTTCACGAATATATTGTGTCAGGTCCCACTTAACATATAGGCTACTTTTTATCTCGAGAAAATGTTTTTGTCCCGGATAATTTCGACGTTTTGTTTTTTCTCGAGTCCACGCGGACAGAGTCGCAGGCGTCCACTAGTTATACATATATACAAATTTTGGTCGTCAAAAAACCGGAATCATCAACGATATCCGGAAGCATTGCTGTTTCCAGGGTTTTAAAGATGCTTTTTCTGCAAACATAGACATTTTTTCACGACTGTCTATAGACACTATAAATTTCGACATCAAGAATTTAAAAAATAAAAAAATAAAAAATTCCCACCATTTTTTTTGATAAACTTTATTTCATGCGGTTAAAGACAAAAAAAAATTGTTAAAAAAATTCAATGTTAGTTTTGATCTATACATAACATAGTTGTTAATGTATGTATGCTGCGTTTCCGAAATGCGGTATCCAGAACTGCAGTATTATAAAAGACATCCCAGAGCCTCGTTAGACATAGCGTGAGCAATTAAATGTACCTACTGTGTTTATTATTACAAAGGGATTTTTCAAACAATATCAAAGGATATTTTTTAAATATATAGGTACGATACAAATTATCTAGATATACAAAATATGACATCAATAATTGCATGATACACATAAAATATGGTGCTCAATAATGAGAAAACATTTATAAATATTTAAAAAACTATGATTTGGAATTATTCTTATTTTTTATTGCACATATACAAAAAGAAATATGGCATACAACATTAAAGAAGAGATGCATGTACAATGGCAAGCTTATCTCTACCAGAGATCTCTTCCAGCAAGCCAAGCAAGTAAAGATTAATTAAATTGTAATATTCTCGTGGCGAAATTAAAGTAGTATGATTATCATTTAGGGTGTAACCCATAGTGAAAGTTTAATTAAAAATTAAATAAAATATAATTAATTTTTAAAAAATATTATGTTTTTTTATTACCTGCCAAATTAATTATTTATTATTAATAAATGTTCGTCTTACTGTATTAACTATTTTGCTATTATATTATGTATGTACAGCTTAAGATACTTATTTACTTGATCGACTTTTATGAAATAAAAATATGTATTTTCATAATACTCGAAAAGTCTCGAGTTGGAACGAAGCCGAAACGGAACGGTTGTAGACGCTCAGAACAAAGCAATATTTACTTTATGGTGACGTAATTAGACACATTTCAGCACGATACAGATACAATGCAACCTAATATAACGTACCTCAATATAACGATTTAACAATTTTTTTCATTATCCCCTTTAATTGTCCATAAGAGTCAATGTAAAATATACTTTTACATTGCAAAAAATTTTTGCGAACAACCTCATTATAACGAATTATCGATTATCAAGAAAAAAATATGAATAAATTTATATTTATACTTTATTGAACACAAATTAAAAATATACACATAAATTACGAGTTACTTGATATAACGAATATTTACTTGCTCACTTCAGATGTTAAATCGAGGTTGCACTGTATTTGTTTTTATTCTGTCATACTCGCGACCGCTGCGTGCAAAAATATACCTACCTACCTTAATACTCACGCGGTAAGTATATATTGCTTCGCACTGCGTTTCGTTAACGGTTCATTAGCAGTTGAGTTTTGGCATAAAAATTTTCAAGAATTGCCGCCCTGTTCATTTGATATTAAATTTTAAGTAGTTGGCACTATTTGGTGTAAGTGTGCCCGTTGATGTCTTTTCTTCCGCGCTCTGTTTCTCATACGTACCTAGTTAAATATAGTTATGCCTATGCATTTTATTTTTTTGATGACTTAGATTTTTACTTAATTTGATCCATCCTGTCATCCAGGTCAGTTTGTGAGATTGTCTCATACAAAAATTTCATACATGACCTTTTTTTACCAGTCTGCGACATGTCAAGAAAACGAGCGTCATTGCCAAACGAGGTTACCTATCCTCATTCATTGAGAAAAGGTATATTAGTATATTTTGCCTAACGTTCTGCCTAAAATTGATTCTATTATAATTTCCTCCTCAGAATGAAACTCGGGAGGCTCTGAAGACTGATGGCAGTGAACAGGATCCGGTAAGTGTATACAATAATATACTTTATCCAATAATATGAATTATAGAAAATTGTATTCACATAGTATATTTGTATGTTTATGTAGTATATTAAAGACTAGTGGACGCCCGCGACTCCGTCCGCGTGGACTACAGAAAAAAGAAACAAAATATCGAAATTATCCGGGATAAAAACATTTTCCCGGGATATAAAGTAGCCTACATGTTAAGTGGGACCTGTCACAATATATTCCTGAAAACTGCATCGAAATCGGTTCAGCCGTTTCTGAGATTAGCGTGCACAAACGCACAGACACACAGACAAAAATCATTGTTTTGGGTACTATTGCGTTGATAAAGGTATTCTATAATATTTTTTCTTATATATCTTCCATGTACAACAGCGATCCGTTACATTTTTATTATATGTATAGATAGATAGATTGTAAGATTGATACGTAAATTCAAAAATCGCAGTCTCTTGGACTCGTCTTCGGGTTTTCTTTTCACGGTATTGCTACTGCTACCCTAAATTGGATTTAACACGTCTGAGTTCCCAAAGTGAGGTAGCCAGTGCGATCACGAAGGAGATTTTTACACGTTAAGCAAAGCGGGGTCAGATGTTAATAATCATAAAACGTTAAATAAAAGCTTTTTAAACAAGTCTTCTCTTCTCTCCTTATGTGCTTAATAAAGCACGCATGATAGCACAAATAGAGCTTTACATAATCTTCACTTTCATTCATAATACACCTTGTATTATCTGTATGACCTTGAGTTAAGAAACATCTATACAGAGTGTAACAGAAAGGGTATGTTAAGCGAAAAGCTATGTAAATAGACCACTATAGAGAACCTATTTCCAAAATTTGAGACTCGAAATCACATGTTTATTTTTCATAATTGTACGTACATTCCTAAGTTATTTAGGAATTTACCATACTATCTAAAAAATAAACATGTGAATTAGAGTCTTAAATTTTGTAGATATGTTCCATTTAGTGGGCTAATTAGCTTTTCGCTTAACATAACCTTTTGTTACACTCTGTATAGGTATCTACTTCTAAAAAAATCCCACGGGAAGGTGACTTACGGGAATTTCAAATTTTTTACAAAAATTGCTATTTTTACGAAGCTTTAATCGGATTAGGGGCTATGAGGAAGCTCTAAGAACGGATTTCCAGAAATTCCCACGGGAAGGGGACGAACGGGAGTTCCAAATTTTTACATTGTAGCTAATGTACTGATATGTACCGAAGTGAAGCGAGGGCGGGCCACTATCCCAGATAATTTCGACATTTCGTTTTTTCTGTAGTCCACGCGGACGGAGTCGCGGGTGTCCACTAGTTATTTATAATTTTGAGCCATATTGGTAACGGAAGTATTAGGGTAACCACATTGGGTCAAAATTACCCAAAATTGTCGTAATTTTTTACAGTACGTTTTGTTTATTTTAAAATGAAATATTTCCATTCACTTTCGCTCTCTGAAACAGTGTTAGTAAACGTTAAGATCAAACCACTTTACGATATTCAGGGCAGTCTATCGGTGTTAAACCATTTACTGCTCTTGGGGCGTAGCGTCTCCACAATTACTATGAAATGGGTGAAAGGTCCAGTAATTGCTATCAATTTGGACCATTTGAGTCGCCATTCAATGAGTGATTGACTGCATTTGGCGGGTTGGTGACTAGCTTGGCTAAACACGATTGGTCACAGCTCGGAAATCTCGGAAAAGCAGCTAATGTAGTTTATTTATATTTAACGGTCAGTTTCTATCCAATTATAAGGTGAGTTTTGTGTGTATTGTTAGTCGTAAGAAATTGTTTGGAAACAAGGTTGTATGTATCAATGTCTATGGGGTAAATAATACTTACTTTCCATAGCTACTTCGACCAACAATAGTTACAGTTTAGTTTGATCGAAAGTTTTAAGCAATTATACGTACCTACCTAATCATTTTATACAAAAAAGGACTATGTCTGTAAAAGAAAAATATTCAGGTCTCATGAGTATTCATCCAACAAATAAACAGAACCCATATTAAGCTACTAGAAAAATATCTACTTACTCTCAATTTACATGGATTGCATAAAGATCCACGCGTGAGTACCCCCGAGTATGTAAGTCTTGAAGGTAAAACAATGAGGAGATGCAATGAGTATTGAATGTAGACCTCCAAACATTGTACCAAACACTATTTAAATCTTTGGCAGTATGAACTAACGTTTGTCCAATATGTGTTTGCAACGGCTGTTAAGTACCTACTGACTGACAAACAAGACACTGTAGTTACTGGGCGTAGATAGCTGTCATTTGGCATGTACGAATAAGTTCCTTGCAGAGAGAGAGCTAAGGAAAGATCTCCAGAAATATCTACAAAGTAGGAAAATCAGGACTCCCAAAGCTTACGCGGACGTTGAAGTTGTAGGCGGACGCTAATACTACATACCCACGTTATCCCCGTTGTCGATAAGTGTTACTAGTATTATGAACAAACGTTGTTAGGTCATCTCCCCTTTATCCTTCGTTCATGGTCTAAATACACGGCGCTAGGTGCTATAGATGCATGGGGATTGCTCAATGCCCGTAATACAGATGTATCGGTGTGTCTAAGTAGCCATGGAGAGTACCGAGCCACCGTGCTACTGAATGGGATATCCACCTACTTTAGTAATACTGTGTGATTATGTTAGGTTAGGTTATATTTGATCTATTTACCAAAGTGTTTAGGCAATGTAACATCACTTTGCATCGATGTTCATTGCCGTACAACCTATAGCGATCGATATCAATAGACTTCACTATGTGATTTGACGATCAATCGAAAATTAAGGTTTCCTAAGGTTGATCAATATAGCTTACCTACTGTTAGCGAAAAACTCAATCTTTATATTTTTGATATACCTATACCTATTTTAACTAATAGTACCTATGCTTAACTACCAGATAATTAAATTAAGAAAGAACATGTAATAGAAATCTTACGTACTTATAACTTTGCTACAAAGGTTAGTAGGGCCTGTAATTCTCCTTTTTGAAAGTCGCGAGATCAGTTTAATTTCATACATACTTTACACATCAAATCAAATAAAATAATTGTATTGCACATAACAGGTCCCCCAGCGCACACCATAAGCAGAGTGATTTCGCCCATAGTCACCGCTGGGCATGCGGGTTGGTGACCGTAGTGTGATTTTCAGAAATCCCTAACAAATATTTAATCTACAATTCAAAAATAAAGGAATATTCTTTTCCAGTAAATTAGGATTGTTATTATGTAAAAATGTGGCTACTAGTAGTAGCCACTTGCGCAATAATACAATATGTAGAGCTGTAGGGCTTTACTCTATCGGATTTTTCTGCAATACGATCATATCTATGTTCCGGTTATGTAATTTATGGGCCTTTTTGTGGGTTACCCATATTTATAACCGTAAAGAGATAAGACAGAATTAGATAGGTAGTTAGTTGGTGTATACTATAGTGAGTACAATTGTACTTTTATAAAAAGTGATGCATGGGTCAATGGGGGCAGATGTGAAAGATCAATTACCTACAAGTTGCTAACTCTCCTGAGGGAACCCGTGAGTTCCTTGCTCGACTCTTACGACATGCACGGACTCCTTCCGTTCATGCAACTGATGTATTCAAGTTAAGCTTCTCATCAGCACTGAATATACATAGGTACATTTATCATCATTCCGAAGTTATCTGCAAATTGGACCGTCATATCGCTTGACCTTTTAAAATAATCCGCAAAAGTTAGAAATTTTACAAAGTTGAAGTACGTCGACTCTACAATGAACTCAGATTATTTCAGGCGAAGAGATAGCAACTTGTCACTTGTGATCTTTTGCATCTAGTCCTGCTATGATAAATCTAGGATTTTCTTCGTGATCCTGCAGTATTGTATATCCTATTTTGGGAACAGAACCATATGTATGTATGTATGTAATAGCACGAAACCCATGTACAGTGATACTATCTGACCCGATGCAGTGTGCGCACGCGACGTTACTCGACTCACATTGCAGCTTACCATGAAAGGTGACCCATATGGCATACCTGACTAATTGTATCAGATGCACTTAATAATTAAACGGTAAAGCGAAATCATCTAGCTGACTTTCTGCTTCTTGATAAGCAACCTTTGCTACGGACAGAAGGAGTTAACTGACTGAGAAACACTCTCCGATTTAATAAAAGCCCTGAGCCGGTTAAATAAATCTATCTATCCTATTTCCCAAAAAAATGTATTACTCGTAGATGTATATTTGGATGTTTGAATAATAACTCTTTCACGCAAAAAACCACCAAAAGGATTTTCATACAACTTGGCAGTTATATAGCAATACATCAAAATAAGACGGTTATATATATCGTATAGTATAGGTTAGGTACATATAGTAAATGCGCCCAGTAGTTACAGCACCCCATGCATGGAGAAGGTATAAACTTTTATGATAAATGAAAATAATATCATAAAAAAATATTATAAAAGTTTATATCTTCTCCGTGGCCCCATGCCTGCCCGTGGGGATCGTAAGAGGCAATAAGGGTTACCAAGAGGTGAGCAGCAGCGATTCCCATGTTGACAATAGTGCAATAATCACACTCCGGTCACCAATCCGCCAGCCCAGCGTGGCGGCTATAGCCAAAATCCCCTCCATGACAGTAGCCTTGTGTCGTGCCCTAAGGGAGGCCTACGTCCAGCAATGTCATGCCCTAAGGGAGGCCTACGTCCAGCAATGTCGTGTCCTAAGGGTGGCCTACGTCCAGCATCGGCCTAGGCTAATACGTCCAGTGGACTAGTACCTATAGTACCTATAGGTGGACAAAATTGCGGGCATTCGCTCATACCTACATAATAAATATAAAGTTTGATCAGTTAACCTACTGTAATATATTATGTATGTAGGTCATTACTGTAAAAGACATTATAAAACAAATAATTAGCAAAATAGACGAGCAATAAAACTATGTAACGTTTACACGAAGTGACATAATCTAGTTTTGGGGTAATTTGTGCGTAAAGTAATACGCGTAACGGAATGGAAACACGTCGTCGTACGTTAATCGTTGCAATAACGTATCTAGTGTAGTTTCATGCTCGGTAAAGTAGCCGTTCCGAGGCGGTTATAAAAATGTGTAATGTTAATAAAATGTTAGTTAGGTTATATCTCAATTTATCATACCCATAAGAAAGTGTTTTTGTGTACTAATTAAAGTTATATCTAAGTATTTTAAAGCTCTTTCTATGTAGGCAATATTCTTTAGTGTACCTAGGTAAGTTTTATCTAATAATTCCAGATTGTCCTACCATACCTACCTACTGTATTAGTTAGGTACCTGTGCTGTCTACCTATAAAATACACGCTATAATTAATTCTTAGAACAAAAAGGGTATGTTGAGCGAAAAGCTAAGCGAAAAGCTACGTAAATATAACTAACAAAATTTGAGACTCGAAATCAAATGTTTATTTTTAAATTTTGTGGATAGGTTCTCTACAGTGGGCTATTTACGTAGCCTTTCGCTTAACATATAATTATAACTAATTATAATTATTAATTAGAACATCTCAACACATCAATAAAACCAGAACGCATTTTCTTGATTTTCACAACGATGGCTGTTGACACGCACAGATACAAGATAGTCCTATATTCCCATCGAGTCGACAATGGCCGATGGCATATCATAGTGTATGTTCGTATCTAGCTGTGTCCATCTGACATGTGCTCATCGCACGTACGGGAAGGTTGAGCAACCGAGATAGCCATGAGATAAATATAACACTAACCGCCTCCTTCCGCCTCGCGCCTTCGCCCTCAACACAAACTGTTTATATCCGAACAGATTATCTCACTGACCTAGAATTTAATTTAAACTAGACTTTCCAAGATTGAATCCATTAGCGCGATAAACTATCGGATTGTTCGGTAATGCACTATTTCTCAGTCACGACCCTTTCGATTTTGCGTATAAAAGTCATAACGCCAGTACCTAAGTGTGTCAAATGGTTCGCACGGTGGCCGCGCTGCCTCACGCATTATGGAACCGGGCCAGTGGACCTCGCTGGTACAACCATACCGCCTCATCAGGCCGACAAATTGGTTTCTATGAAAAAAAAGGTAAACAAAACTGCTCGTTCCGCGTCTGCCGGTTAAGTGCATTAGTTTATTTATTACCAAAATAGATTTTGGTGTTGATTTTACGCGTTGATGAAAGTGAGAAGGGGGAACTGTTATTATGACCTTTATATTTTTTTGGTTTCTATGTCTAAATAAAGATTGAGTCAGGGATGTTAGGTTTACATACTCTCTCTTATGGCATCAGAAGTTCTATCAAAGACCATAAATCCACACCGGTACTGCAATGAAGACCATGTCATTTATTCAACTCCCAGTCTACAATCATGAGCATAAGTTCTCAGCTGTCTACTATATCCTTCTCCCTTCCTCTTGCAGGTGGTGTTCCTGTCAGAAAAGAACAGCTATATCCCCGTGAGCATCAAGCCGCGGTCTCCCGTCACGGACTCCGCCTGGCGCGAGCCTCCGGCGTGGGAGCGGGAATACAGGAGGCATCGAACCAATAGCAGCAGAGTTCAGTGTTAGTAACTTTGTGTATTATAAACATTCAAAGACCTTATTCTTAAGTAATGTATGTATGAAAAAATATGTATGATTTGTATTAAGCTTTACTTCGCGGTCCACGGAACCTTTGCTAACCCTCGAATCTGAAAAGTCACGACCATAACCAACTACAGTCGCCTTTCTACAGTCGAGTTGCATTTATGTCCTATCGGACTATAGCAATGAGTATAAGTATAGGCGTCCTAGAAAGTGCACACACATGTGCACAAAAATATCTCCTGCCAAGTTGGTCAAAGTCCGTTTTGATTGTTCGCTGTGACCGAAAGCAATCTTTTGAGCGACATTATTACAGGAGTTGCAATAGTGGGAAATGGGAATATTGGGATTGATGGACTAATCCCGGTATATTACCTATTATCAAAACTTATAATTTCGTATTAACCTAAGTAAGCATAGGTAAATTTTAAAACGGTTACGAAATGATTGAGATGTAATCGACAAGGGCGGGCAGTGCCGACGTGTCTTGCTCAACCTATTGTGCGCTCTTATATAGTTTTTATACAACCATTCAAGTGTTAGGAATATCTACAAGATAAATATGATGTATGGCTCTCTATGGTATTGTTTTAAGGTATTTTATGCCCTTGGCTCGAGATACCCTTGTAGGTACATACTGTTTGTAAACTTGCCTGGTTTTAATGGGACTTAGTGGTAACTTTGCCTAACTATACATATATTTGTTCTACAATGAAGGCTGGTTTTAAGCTGGGTAATATTTAGGCGGCAGGTTGTAATACAGTTATTGCGAACTGCTTTCAGTAAATTGTATAAGGGGTTATTATTTACTTTCTAATAAAGGTTTGCTTATCTACTTTACACGGACATCCAAAAGGTTTATAATAGTATTCTTACTGCATTATGTTTTTTACAGATATTGAAGCAGAATGCCAGGATGACTTCATGAAAATAAGAGTTGGATTCAACGGCTCATTCAACGGATTGGTTTATTCTGCAGGTAAATTAAACTGATTTCCTGACTTCTAATGGCAGATTTATTCAATGGTCAGAAAGCCTATCTAAAGCCTATCTAACATCAATAAATAAAAAAATATTTATTCACAGACAAATGAGTCCATAGTTTATTAGTATTACATGATCTTATGTCTATGTTAGTAAATTGCATAATATATATCAATTATTGAAATATATAAAATTAAAGTATACCACGTTTTACGTGTAAATCGGTGAACCGCTAGAGAACAGCCGCGTCCATCCTGTCTGCTATGATCCTCAGGATCTCGTTGGAGCTCCCCCGCAATCTGCGCACCACCGCCAGGCTTTTCTTGCGCATGATGGCGTAGAAGTCATCCAACCCAGCATCCGCAAACATGCCAGACGCGCTACAGAATCAATGCATCAATGCTGTTTCTATTTTGATAAAATTTTAGAGAAAGACAGCAACGAATTTATTCTTCAGATAGGCTATCTAGCTATTGGTAATTCTCCCTCAACCGTCTCTAAAACTTCTCACTAAACACATATAATTCATCTAAGTTCTGAACACCGATTTTAATAATACTCCTGAGAGACCCCATGACGTAGCTTGTTAGGTACTAACCGTTAACTTGATAAGTGTCATTACACACAGTGTTATTGTCTGTTAGATATCAGATTAGACAGAAGCCTGTCCATTTTGAACCGCATTTGGATCTAGATATACAGGATGTTTTTTTGTGGCCACCTTTAACGAAGGGTACGTATTCTATACATGAAATAAAGTAAGTTTATGCCAAAAAAAATGCTGGGAAAAAAAAAAAAAAAAAAAAAATTAAATTCCTTGATCGTGCGAAATTTATAGTGTCTAGTGTTTATGTTAGTTTTTTTATAGACAGATATTAATTATTTTTCGTGAAAAAATCCTGCTACGCGCGTCTATGTGCCTTTATGCAGAAAAACGCAGTCTATTTACTCAATTTGGACCCTAATATTTTGGAAACCAGACACTTCCCAGGTATGCTTCCATGGAGAAAAATGAACGGGAGTAGGCTGACGATACGCCACACAATAGCGGGCGAAATGTTACTACAACAGAGGTTGAGGTATTCTAATACTGTGCTAAGTGATTTAATTGTGATATTGCTTATTAGAGGCTCTTTACCGTTTGTATGTATGACTAGTAGACGCCCGCAACTCTGTAGTCCGTATACTGTGGTAGTTTTGGAGCCTATTCGCTGCAAACAAACAACAAACTAAAAAAACACAAAATGTTAAGTGATGCACATCACAATATACTCGTATTACCGAAAACTGCATCCAAATCGGTGAAGCCGTTTTTGTATTAGCGTGTACGTACAGTTACAGTTTTAATAAATGTAAAATGTTATAAATATTAAATAAGAGAATGAAAAAAAAAATCACCCGAAGTGAGATTTGAACTCACAACCTCTCGCATTCCGTGCATCGCTGTAACCAACTGTGTTTGTAAAATGTATAAGATATAGAAGAAGAAGAATATATCTTACAATCAGAAGACGAATAGTTACGCTGGCCCTGCGCCTGATCTCTATCCGATTGTGTTTGCTTTACGTACCATCGGACTAGAGAGAGAATGAGGGAATAGAGTGCACAGCTCCAAAGTTTTATTATACATAATTTTGTATTTAACAATATTGTAGTTATAAAATATAATAAACACATTTGTTTTCATGTATAGGTCCACCAAAAAAATATATATATACAGGGTTAATTTTAAAACATCAATATCCTCGCAAGACTATGTAGCTACCATTATAAACAACAACATTTGTTCTACGAGTTTTGATAATTTGTCACATTTTACTTTTATACAAAAATAATTATCAATTTAATATTACCTCTGAATGTTCTTAAGTCTGTACATTATACTGAGGCGCGATCGTGGGCGTCAACCTTCCCCCTTATTACCTAACTAGCAAAAGCAAAGCGATAGCGAAAATTGTACAAAAATCGCTGATTGCTCGTCAAATTCGTATTACGTAAAATGAATTTCAAAGGAACTTTGACATTTCAAGACGAATATTGTAAAATTTTCGCTATCGCTTTGTTTTTGTAAATTAGGTAATCAGGGGGCTTTTCGTATAGGGGAAAGACTAAATGATCACGACAGTACAGGTAAAATCCCTTGGAAAGTTATCCTGAATAAAACTGCAGTTATTGTTTATGATTTTAGCTATCTTAATAGCTATAGGTACTAATAGCTATAGACTAATAGCCTTCGTATAGCTCAGTAGCTGAAGGTCATGTTGGTGTAGTCTATAAAGACGTGGCGATTAATTGCGAAAAATAAAAATCTGTGAACACTGTTCGAATAAGGCAAGTCAACATGCATATTGCTGAATTATGCTTTGTAGTGGATGCCCGCGACTCTTGTCCGCGTGGACTGAAAGTCGAAATTATCTGGGATAAAAAGTAGCCTATTGTTAAGTCGGGCCTGTCACCTGTCAATATATTCCTGAAAACTGCATCGTTTTTCTGAGATTAGCGTAACACACCACAGACAAACAGACAAAAATTATCGTTTTGAGGTTATGTTGACAAAGGTCTCCTATGTAATATTTTTTCTCATATTTGTCAGACAGCGATCCGTTACATTTTTATTATATGTAGTATAGATAAATTGATCCTCCTCTGCGAAACACGATTTGATAAACTATTTATCCACTAGTGTTAAAATGATAGATATTAGCTGTTGAATGTATCGATACCAATATAATCATTTAATTTTACCTTTGGCTATGAACGAATTAAAACTCTGTTGGAGCATATGTGAAAACATCAAACCAAAGAATATAATAGGTATTTTCGATCTCTACCATCTACGCTTATCGCGCATAAATTATCGATAACAATATCTTGAATTGAATAAATTCGTTTTTAACGGTCATATTCGGCGCTATGATAGTAACCTTTACATGCTCGCATTTTATAGACTATCATGTATCGTGCCGTGAGTACCGGCATGGTTATTTCAGCTGTATCGATAAATTCATGGCGGCTATATTTATCATTTACAGCAGGTATGCTCGATAACTTGAAATCGTGTATATGGCTGCGATGTTTAAACGTGGAATGAGATTTCTGATGATTATGCAGTTCTGGCTTCCCCATTATATATACGAGTATGTGTACTTATGTACCTATGAGTATTTATTTTTTCTGTACCTATGATCTTTGATTTTATTTATGCTGTGCATAAGTTACCCCCGTTAAATAGCGCAGCTCTGGTGGAAAACCAGCCTAAATAGAAATAAAAGTTATTTATTTTTATGTGGCCATCATACCCGTGATTGTATCCAGGGTACTCTTACGATCCGGACTGCATGTACATTCAACGGTCTTCGGGACTCTACTAGAGTTCTACATCCACATGTGGGACCTCGACGGAACAGCCAATAGAAGGAGAAAGCATCCCAAAGTATAAATATAAGGAACTTTAAGAAAAATATCACGGGTACCACTGAATTTAGTTCAGGTACTAGGATTTTCATTTTAAAAAATTATTTAGCTATACCTGAGGAGGGTTGGCGTCAGGCAGGCAGCCGGCCGTAAAACAAACGCCAAAAATCTTAGGCAATGTGAGTTTTGAAAGAAACCATATTGCGCCGACGCCATATATAATGGTCAAAAGATAAAAGTGTAAAAAAATCCCTGGAAAAAAAGTAAAGGAAGCAAAGTAGTGTAAAATAAGGAGTCAGTAAGAAAATGAAGTTGGTAAAGGACTCGAAAAGTTTTAAGAAAGGCAGTTTAAAAGAAAACTAGTGTAAATTCGTGATTAATAAACAGGAGTTGGTGATTTCGAGTGTCAAATTCGTTAAAAAATAGGTTCTCTATTAGTGGGTTATTTTGTTACCCCTGCATAGGCAGCTTAGCACAGCCATCATATTCAGAAAACATTTAGGCCATTTAAACACCGTTCCACTTCGACCGGTTTAGTGCACCGCAAGTGTAACTGACAGAACCGTAAATCTCAAAAGAACCTGACGTGGAACACCATCACGGTGCAATACAAGATCGAGGAATGGAGCTGGACGAGCACTTCAAGAATGTCACCTGCGAGGGCTCGATAGGATACGACTTCTGAAGACCGTCACCTTTCCCTTTCTTATGTGAGTGAGTCTATTGATCGTTTCGGAAATTATAGGTAAACAATGTAATACTTTAAATGAACAGCAAACGTCGTACATTATTGGATAACATTTTCAAAATAGTGGACATTATACACTGACTGCTGATTACTAAAGAGACAACAATTAATTTATGACGAACCACATAGCTTACAACATACGTTAGAAAAACACAAAACTAAGTTCACATAATAGTGAGGGACTTAGCTATTAAAAAAAGCATATAAATCCATACACGAAATTATAAGCGCCCTAATCAGGCTCCGATTCGGAAATACTTCTGACTTCATGTAACTAAGCCGTAAATAAAGATGACATTAATTTTATGCATCGGAGAGACAGACAAAATACACATATTGTCACATGATACTATGCTGCTTATAAATCAGTCAAAGCTTATTAGATTGGTATTAAGGAATATTCACTGAATTAAACTTAATTTTAATTAAAAAATAAAGAATGTCTCAAATCTACAGATTTTATTGACACCAAGCAACCTCTATGACACCCTTACAATTAAACATTAGTAGTAGAATAAGTAAGCCCTGATTGACATCTTGACTACAACAACCCTATTGCCATTCTTCATGTAGACAAAAAAATAATAAAATCGATTTAGTTGTATTAGATTTTTATTCCTTAGGAAAAAAGTCGACCAATGCACCAATATCATCAAATTTGAAACGTACAATTCCATATTTTTTTTCAAAATAGATAAATTAGCGTATACAGAAAAACATAGTTAAAAAATGTATTATTGAGCTTTCCGTCTATAACTTTATATACATCTGCACCAAAACATAAATGGTCTAGTTAGTAAATCAGACATGCTCCTGTAGTTTTCTGGATTTTTCGTTGAATGCCAGTAATTCCTTTCTTTTTATGTTTACAGAACACAATATTCTCTGGTGATGAAATTTTCTTTAATTCCAATTTAAACCATTCACTGAAGATTCCTACGACAAAAGGTAATTTGGTGCTTACCAGTATTTCTCAAGTCTCCTTAGAATATTGACTGGTAAGTAAATATTTCTTCTCAATGGTGAATTATCTAGAATGCTGTGCAATAAACTCATTAAATAATATTATAAATAATTGTAAATAATAGTCACAAAAAGAAAACATGTAAAAACTTTTTTAAAGATTATCCATTTGGTGACAAAACCAATAAAAAGTTATTTTGCGATGCTTTTCAAATTGATATCACTAGAAAATTCAGACGTCTTGATTTGAAACCATATCTAAGTCAAATATTAAGAATCTATCCTAAAATCGAACTAGAAAAAGTAAAAAATGTATAGACAATATACTGTATAGTACTGCTGTTCATCCTGAGTTGAGGTCGGAGGTGAGATAATTCGGTCGAAACAGCACTTTCAGACCATTCTTAGCAAATTTGAAATAAACTATCGAAAGTGCTCATTGTCCTTGGTCTATACAATTGACTTAAGCTTCTGAAAAATTAGCATTGCAATGTATCTCCAGCCTATCTTTTCGTGAAGTTTATG
Source organism: Carposina sasakii (assembly GCA_014607495.2). Classification (NCBI taxonomy): domain Eukaryota; kingdom Metazoa; phylum Arthropoda; class Insecta; order Lepidoptera; family Carposinidae; genus Carposina; species Carposina sasakii. Next base: position 5,413,268 of record CP053165.1, read on the forward strand.
GTTTTTATGGACATGCTTCAAACTATGACCTCTGATTCCCATTAAAAACTTCAGTTATAATTCGGTAGAATCAAAAATGGATATCGCGCGTTGCAGCAAACTGTAAACACTATTATGGCGTTACCGAAACTACTCAGGTGTCTTACTAGATCGTTTATTTATTTGTATATTATTTTGTAAATCAAACTTTGGGTACACCAATGATAATTATGTTGATTATAAACCTATTTTTTAAATGAATTAACATCGATTAAGAACGTGGGAATAAATAAATTAATAAAAATTAAATAAAAGAAATAAATACATAAAATTGACATGTATAATAGGTTAAGTTTATTTTAAAATAAATGTGATCCCACTTACATAGCTAATTATTTAACAGTTTTATGACCAAATAAACTAAATGATACACCCTGACAAATTTTTCATAATTATTTAGTTATACTTTTATTACACCAACAATTATATCACTTGACATTCAATAATTAAATCTCATTAAAAAATAAGACATAGTGTAGGATATGACGATATTGCGACCATAAAGTCATAAAATCCGTACATGTGTGCAAATCACAAAAACTCTGTAGGTATTATGAGACACTCTAAAAACGTCGATTAAAAGCTTATATTAATAAGGACGATAAAAAATGATAAATTTATAGCTACTCATTAGCTTTTAATTAAAAAGTATTTACGTATAAACTAGTCTGGAAGCTAAAAAAATTTTTTGATGACCAGGATTCAGGATAAAACCATTAACATGGCCATAATGACTTGTACATAAGGTAATACTTCTTCTAGGTGTGAGTAGAAATTGAGTGCTGTATTATGGATATGACCAAGCGTTCGACTATGTCAATCACGATTTCTTTTACAAATTAGAACGCTATGTACGCGGCAATCTATTAAATAAAATCTATCTACATGATAGAATGAATTGCTTTAGGATACTTCAATAAGATGCGATATGTATCAACGTGTCGTAAAATAAACCGTGGTGTGCCACAGTTGTTTGGGACCATTGATTTTTGGTTTATTATAAATGATTTAAACACATATACATCACCCATGGTATTTTCCATGATAGCACGTGTTATCAAATAATTTATAAGGACAATATATTTACGAAAATCCTTAGTATAACAATACCTTAAAGCAAATTATAGAATGGCTAAAAATAAATCAATTGCAAATAAACCTGGATAAAACAAAGATAATGCACTTTAATCAAAAAATTAAAGTAATATTTACTTTAAATTATGACGATAAAAAATTGACGAAATAGACTACACAAAATAGGATTAGTAATTGACAAGCAATTAAACTGGAAAGTTCATGCAGAACTGATTGTAAAAAATTGAATAGTTTCTTCATACGGCCCTGTGTATAAAATGTCACGAGTTACAAATCGCGAAGCTTTACTTGTCGCATACCACGGTTATGTGGCATCAATATTAAGATACGGTTTAATATTTTGGGCCGATTGGAGTAATTCGACGTTAAAAGATAAAATATCAATGTTTGTTTCCGAGTCATGGATGTTTCTTAAAGCCCAAAAAAAATGCATACGTGCAATTTGTAATTTAAATGCTGCAAACCATACTTTAAATCTTTAAATATACTCATTGCCGTCAATGATTTTTTCTGTACATTCTGGAGGTTTGTATTTAGTCGTTCGACAGAATCCAAATCTTTTCAGAGAGCTGGCCAATCACCAGGGTACTCTTAACCGAGCCCTCCGCTTCAGGGTCTGGTCGGTACTTTGTATGGTTGCCACAGACGCCCTCACGGAAAAGTCTATTTTGTATCGCACCCAACTTATATAATAAATTGCCTAAGGTCATAAGAGGAGTTTTTTTAAACGTAGGGTTGAAGTTTTTAAAGAAACCATGTTATTATACGATTTATTAATATTTAAACGACATTCTTTGACACCGTATAATATGTAACAATTATCCATTTATCTTGATGTGACTCGAAAACACATGCCATATTTATTTTCCAGACAATATGGAGAAATTTCTAAAAAACAAAACTCAAGAATGTTCATACATTCGTGAAATTTAAACATGTGATTTCGAGTGTCAAATTCGTTAAAAAATAGGTTCTCTATTAGTGGGTTATTTTGTTACCCCTGCATAGGCAGCTTAGCACAGCCATCATATTCAGAAAACATTTAGGCCATTTAAACACCGTCCACCTTTCGACGCGGTTTAGTAGTAACACCGCAAGTGTAACTGACAGTTTTAACCTAAATCTCACAGAAGAACCTGATGTGGAACACCATCACGGTGCAATAAATTTCGAGGAGGAGCTGTTCAAGGTCATGCGAATACGGATACAGAAGAGCTATGTTGTAATTGTGCAACCTAGATCGATTTGATATTTGATTATCACTGAATACACGAACGAAGTAAATGAAAGCTTCCTGCTTGAGGAAATAATTTGTAAATATGCGAACACTGCTGTCTCAACTTTCTCCAATAATTAAGGCAGGAATTAACACAAGGGCGATTTTATAGTCCTTTGTTTGACTATGCGAATTCTAGAGGATCGTCTTGTCTAGTGTCGCTTGATATCACCATGCTACGAGTATATCAACATCCAGACAAAATCATTCAAAGGCATTGGAAGCCAAAGAGCTTAGGAAAAGTTTCCAACGCTGACGTCATATTACAGAAAATTTCCAAATCTTCAATCCTTACAGAGAGTAACAAATTTCTTGTTCCATTCCAGGGTAGCGACAGGAAACCCGGTAGTTTTCACGCTGCAGCCACCTGAGTGCTACATGGAGATCCGTTCAGGGTACGGAGCGACGGGGGCTCGGGTCGCCGGGCCCGTGCGTGTGGGCGATCCTCTCACACTACTGATCTATATGAGGAGTACTTATGGTGGTAGATTTTTAGGGACTTGGACAAGAGAGAGAGGGAATTGCACCTACTTTTATACTATACATACAGTTAAAATCAATTTGTATAATTTTGTGTTAGGGTGGTTAGGGCTGATTTTTCCAAACGTTTCCAAAGCTTTAGAAAAAGACAGCATCAACTGTATTCTTCTGATACTGTCTGACGTTTGGAAAAATCGGCCCTTAGTCGAATCCCAAAACGACGGTACTTCAGAATCAAGTGTCCATTAATTAATATTAAGAACTAAGAAAGTTTTCTGTATAAAAGACAAAAATCACTCAAATCTCAACTATGGCATTGGGCATATCTAAAAGTTAGTTTACTGGAATAAGCTCTTACTTTCTAAAATGTCACAGAGTGTGAGAGTCAATAAAAACGTTTGCTCGTGAGATACCGTAAATTAAGAGCACCATTAACGGCGGCGTGAGCTTGCGTGACGCGACGCATAAACGACTGAGCGACGCAAGTTCATTGTTCTGGATTCAACGCCGAAACACATTCGATTTAGCGCCGTTTTGTTTTAATGCCTTTGCGTTAATTGTACTACTATTGAGAACTTATTTTGTTGTTACGTTTTGATAGGTACTATAACAATAATGTTTCCGACCGTATTTCGGTCATGGCGACCGATCTCAACGGAGATTAGCCAACTGCGCAGGAGATGCAAACACAGGTGCACTCTTTATTCCATCACCCTCATAGTCCGATGGGACGGAAAGCTGACACGACCGGAGAAAGATCAGGCGCGGGACCAACGGTTAATGTATTTTTGAGGCACAAAGCTAAGTGACAACTATACTAAAATCCGTACATGAAATAAATTCAGTGGTAGGTACTAGGATCGAACCTACGTCCTATGATTGGAAGGATCTTAAATACCTACTTGGATATCATCGCTTACTACTACTAGTAGTATGGTCTTAGTTCTATTGAGGGTTTAGTTTATCTGTCTCTGTCTCAATATTTTGAAGAATCAAGTTATGTTAGTAATTATTTTATTTTGTTTTTCAGACGGGTTCGATATTGTTGTAAACGATTGCTTTGCACACAATGGCGCAACGAAGAAAATCCAACTTATTGATGAACTTGGGTAAGTAACCACAATGATTTGATCTACTAACTTGTTACCACACATAGAGAAGAAATAAAAGAGGAGTAGCAGCTAAGTATATTTTCATACAAAAATAGTGTGCCGCGGAGCGGGGGTGAAGTATGGGACGAGGGGAGCATTGAACACTGTAGACATGCCCATTTACATAGAAACCACCTTGTAGTGACTAGTCAAACTACTTGCTCATTATCAATATGGTTCAACATTGTTTTACTAGTGCAATTACTCATCACTAGATGGCAATATTATACTACATTCTAGTAAAAAACCCTGATAAAAGCGCTAGTGTCTTTGTAATTATAAAACGGTTACATTTCGGAGCGCAAGCGTGTGGTTACAGCTACTGCGTTGCACTGGCGCTGAAGCTCCGCCCCTATCATGACGTCATGGCCTCACGATTGCCACACGACTCACTTCATAGTCCCACCTCCTCTTTTATATCTTCTTCATGTTACCACATAATTTTTTTTACCTGCATTTGACTAACTTAAACTAATATACTTAACTGATGTTAAATGAACCTATGTTTAACTGTAGTACATCTCGTACATCCCATGTTAGCTGAATTTCCGAAGAAGGAAAACACCTTTACATGGGAAAATTGAGGCTCATCTGAAAGCCTCATATTATTAACATTCGCAAAATCTTTTTATTATGGAAAAATCATAATTAACGTCCAATTTCAATACTAGAGATTATAAAATAATCTCCGATTTTTAAATTCCAAGTATTAATTTTGTATGAAAACAATTTTATAGATTTAATTTGACATAATATGCAAATAATCTCTGGAGATCGGTTATTGAAATTGGCTGCAAATCTACCTATTTCTATCTAGTTAGTAGTAGGTAAGTTGCTCATAGCATAATTATCTTCAAAAACATTGCATAAATCCACAGGTGCCCAGGTAAGTTGCTCCGGCGTGTTCGATACGCTTATAATTATCTTCAAAAATGTGCCACGGCCGCTGTCCGGTGAGCATACTATAGCCGCTATGTATTTTGAAAAACTTCGGCATGATTTGACACAGGGAATGGCGGTTAAGAGCGTTACGTTTTATGAAAACGTTCGGTTGCGCCGTCAGTGTAGGACGAGTGATTTTGTTATACGCTAAGTATGGCTATAAGTCTCCAAAACCAAAGCTTAATTTTCGAGTCCGGTTACGCATTGCATCCGTTCAGATGTGCAAAGGGTGACACCTACGTGGCGGTCATCAGTCCGCCTGCTAATAATACTGAAGCCGCAAACTGTCCACCGCAAGGCATACGTTTCAAGGATATTTGCACACCGAGTGTGACGACCAACAGAGACCGGCGCTACTCTCATTACCTTCTATTTAGGTAGGGTGGTGCGTAGTCACGTAAACTATCCACACGCCTCTAATCTAACCTGAAGCCGTCACAACCTTGTCACACGGTATAACGTTTGAAGAGCGTACGCAAGCGTTCCGGCGAGTAGAAGCTTACGAGTAGACCCGGGGGCCCCTAACGTGAGGGCCCCAGGGACAGGGGACGTCCCCGGGCGTGGAGCATCGGCCATCAAATTTTTAGAACGCCGCGGCACTGAAAACATCTCGCTGTTGTTCGTAATCTGAGGGTACTGCTTCATTGAGGGAGAGGAGGCGTCGAGAGGCTGAGATTTACATACTAAGACCAAGGAGTCGTAAGATTCTATTTTAGGGCTTGTATCTATTTACAGCCTCAAATTTTTGGTCATTCTTCCCACGATCCACGCTTAGGGATCTTCATTTTAGCAATGTTTGTGTTGTGAATATTTTATAAAAGTTTCTTCCTGTCTCTATGGGACGATGGCCAATGTTTTTTACCTGCATAAATATCCTGTATGCACTTGACATGTTGACACGAATAATTAAGCTTCACTGATAAAACTTGACATACTTCGGTTGCTGACCGCACGTCCATCTGGTGCTCCGAAAAGTACTACCGTTTCCAATATCTTCATGTTTGGGAACGATAACTTTAGAGTTTCGCTTTCTAAAACCCAAAATTAATTTGCACTAAAAACAGTTATCTTGAATCATATGACGTAGTTTCGTAGTCACTGATGGAAGGTAGGATTTTCCGGTGCTTGTTCTGCTCCCCTCGTCGATATTTTTCTTCCACATTTCACCGGCCTCGTCCCTTCTTCCCTTCTTTGTCAAGAGGCTATATTTGTATTTTTTTATTTCAGTAAAAAGTGGACCACGACGTGCATCTTCCGCCTCATCCTGTGGTGTCGTGCGTCGTGCATTTTCTTCCTGATCGGCACGGCTAGGGGGGGCGGGGCTTAAATGTGCCGCATCGGGGACGGATCTTCAGAGTAGACTATGAATTGGTCTATAGTCCTGAAACACAATTTTCTATCCCTGCCTATTATGCAAGTCTTGAGAAGCGGATTCGAAAGGTACTGTAGTCAAGTGTTGTCTCAAGGTGTACAGCTTCTTCATCATATTCTGAACTCCATTCTTCATCATTACGTTGACGGTCAACGCATACGCATCGGGCTCTAACGGATCATCGTCGGTATCTTCGATGAAGGATTTCTCACCTGAGCTAGATGAGCTGGAGCTAGAAGAATACTACGCCGACGCTAGGTATTACATGTTCGTTTCATTTTACATGATACCTTTTGATTGCCTCATCTTGAACTGCCATTATTTGTAAAATATTTGATAAACAATGTGACATTGAACTTCTTAATTTAATAAAAAATAATTTAATTACCGCGACATCCTCGAAGCGTTTTAACTAATAGTATAAAATTGCATACAACGCATGCTAACACAAGGCCATTTTATTTTCTCAATTTTCAAAGGAACAACGTATTAAAGTGATGAGCAAATAAATCAATTATTTTTTAATACTAAAATGCTACATGTTGTTTTGACACGAATAAAATTATAATAAAATTGTAACCTTTAAATAAGGTGTCAGCGGTCGTGACACGTTTTGTCTTAAACAGCGAAATACTCTCGCGCGCTGTGTCACATGAAGTGGGAATAAGAGACCGAACGGGAGCGGCTACATCGTGAGCCCTCTTTAAAGACCGGATTTTTTGTCGGAGTATGCTTAAATTATAATTTTTGCACTGAGATTCGGGTACGGTTAATAATTTTGAAGAACAATAACTTGATATGCCAGTGATTTATACGTTCCTAACAACGAGCGATATTATGTTGCATAAAATTTTATACATAAATGCAAATGCATAAAAACATATGCTAAGTAGAAAATTATTATCGAGTAAGTTTAATTTAAAAACAGTACAATTAGTTAAGTAATTTTTAGCTTAGAATTTAAAAAAACTCTAGACCAAGAAATACTTCTATAAAATAAATAATGGGACGAATTGAGAGGATTCATATTTTAATTATAAAAAATGTCTCCTTCTTTTTGTCTGTCACAAGACCAGTGCTTTTAATATTGTGATAAATTAGTTTAGATTATAATATACAACCTATTTAATAATAATTATTTTTTAAGGACCATTAAGGTTTCACTAACTGGTAATTTCTGTGCACATTAACTTTTAATTATTTCATTTATATTTAATTAATATTTTTGTAAATATAAAAATAAACTTTTATACATGCAAAATGGTATTTTTTTTAGTTAATTAAATACTGATTTCGTTACAGACATTTTAATAAGTATATAAAAATATTATTTGATAATTTTACCAGGTACTTACAGAAATAAAAAAAAAATAACAAACAACACAATATATTAAAATAAATTGCACACAAAGTTATAAGTAAATCAAAGTTGTGACATAATGTATAAAAGTAAAAAACACACTCAAAGCCATTTCTCATTATCGGACAAATATTATCTAGGAGTCAAAGCAAACTATAGACGGTTCTGATCATAATAATTTAATTTTGTTGATAAAAAAATGTATTTGTCTGATATATGAAAAATGGGCAAATGTTATAAGCAGTAATAGAGCTAATTTAATTTGATGATATTACTTTAGGGGAATTACCTATAAAAGGAAAGGATAAATTCCAAGAACATCCTAAATGACATCTCAATCTAACCTCGGTATAACTTTATTCCCCGTTTTATAAGTAACCCCACGGTACATAGACCTACGGTAATACCATAGAGTACTGCTTTCCTAAAATAGGAAATGAAATGTAAAAATATGTATATACAGTTGAATTGAGAAATCTCCTCCTTTTTTGAAGTTGGTTAAAAACCTGTCACTAAATCAGCACTAATTCCATTCCTTACGTCAAATAACACAGAAAAAGCAAATGATTCGTTGCAAAAAATTCGTATAAAAATCTTACTTAATTTTAATTAATAAAATAACAATAATGTTGTGTTAAATCAAAATAAGTAAATAAAATTATCAAAGAGCAAATAAATAATAAAGGACTTCCGCGGGGGCAAATATATAGGTATATTGCGATTACATTTAGGAGGCATAATATTGTCATTTATTTGATTCGAAAATTAACTTTAGGCTTCGAAACTTATATTGCTGTGATGATGATAATGATGACTCTATTCTACTCCTATTATTATGGGAAAATAGATAAGGAGAATCAAGTTTGTTCGTATGTGGCGACGGTACATAGGGAGATGGCAGTAACAGAAAGGCCCTGTATTTTGATCGGTGCAATATGTGTTCTTCTTTCATATCATTATGACATTATTCTCATGTCTACCTCTTCCTCTATAACCATCTTACTTCGGACATACTTATGCCTATTCCTACTTGAAAGTTTACTATACTCCATCATCAGACCCTCTGGAAAGTTATTCCTTAGAGATTCATCATCAGATATTTTTTTATATGAAGCTCAGTCTACACAATATTTGAATTGCAAGATCCCATCTAAAATGCAGGTTCCCAATAGTGGGCTAACGATCACATTTTACATATTATTCGAAAAAACTTTCTTATATTTGTCTCTATTTCTTGTGCTTTTAGAAGCATGAAGCTTATTTTACACATTGCTAAGTACATCTGCACCAGCACTTGCCAATGAGTAAACAAAGCTTCACATAGCCCTTCTGTTACATTCTGTATAATATCTTTACTGGAAAAATAACTATGCAGGCTGCAACAAAAGAGGTATGTCTTTATTTACCCCTTTTGTTACACCCTGTATAGTTGTGATTGTCAATGTTGCTCTATTTATTCCTCTCATCTCTATTTATAGTGAATTCTTAGGTATGGGTTGTGAATTTTAAAGTATATGAGCCGTGAATTCACACGACTTTGTGATTACTTCGTGTACAGGTATATCAATTTTCACAGTTAAATTATGGCTTAATTTTTTTGTACTTCAACAGTGATGCTTCTAGTAAAATATTATTTTTCTATTTAGGAATACAAAAAATGATACAATTTATTGAGCTTATTAAGATACCCGTCTCATGGCCTCATGTTGGTAGTAAACACTATATTGAGAAGCTATTTTTGAAACAATATTAAAATTAATATAATAATTTGTTAAAGTTATGTACATATTTTGTATATTTATCTATATTTGGTCATCGGAGGGTAGCTTAGCTATAATACTTTCCAGATTCTCTATGGCACTGTCCAAAACTTTCATTTCGCATTTCTTTAGCAGCTTCACGTTTCTGCTGTAACAAAATAATATCAATCTTTATGGCCTTATGTTTTTCGGATTCTTTAGGCACCACTGAACTTATTTCATGTACGGATTTTCAGACAGGCAGCCGGCTGTAAAACAAATGCCAAATGTTTCGCCGACCCCATAAATAATAAGATAAGGGCGGGAACTGGTTAATTTGGTTAAAGCTAGAGTGAATAAGCACTTTCTAGCCTAACCTGTACCACCTTAGGTCGCATCTTGCTTAACATCAGGCACGATGGCGGACATGTTTGTCTAGTCATCTATTCTATACATATAATAAAAATGTAAGTTTATGCCAAAAAAAAATGCTGGGAATTTTTTTTTTAATTTAAATTCCTTGATCGTGCGAAATTATAGTGTCTAGGGTTATGTTAGTTTTTTTATAGACAGATATTAATTATTTTTCGTGAAAAAATCCTGCTACGCGCGTCTATGTGCATTTATTTATTTACTCAACTTTGGACCCTAATATTTTGGAAACCAGACACTTCCCAGGTATGCTTCCATGGAGAAAAATGATCGTGATGATGAAGAGATTCCGTAGTTTTCGGGAACGTTGACGACCAAAAATCATCCTGTATACAGGTCGGCGCAATATGGTTTCTTTCAATTTAATTCGATAATTACTTAGGATATGAGTACATAACTCGATTTAGGCCTATCTAGCTATCCGCAAAATCGGCCCTTATTAGAATATCTTCAAAATACCCAGACGCATACGTTAGCCAATTGATGGCAGATTGGTAGTGAAAATAATTACGTGTTCCTAGTATGAACTCCCTACTCATACGTTTATGTACCAATAACCTCGAAGGAACACATTTTATAATGCTGTTATTATAACGCACAAATAAACCGTCAAGTTTTTTCTTTTCGCCACCCACTAGCTAAGCCATTAATCTCGCCAAGTCTAAAAAGTTATGAAGTCATCAAAACAACATTTAAATCGAAACCTATAATTTGTCTATCTTCGATGTGTTTATTGCATGTGTATCTATATCATAATCATTGGTATCACGCCAATAAGAATCTTCGTGTAACATGTTAAGACTCAGAATTGTAGTATCACGTTTATGTAATTATGTATGTAATTAAATGAAGAGAAAATATACCACGGTGCACGAAAATAAGTAGAACATTATAAAAAAAAAAAACAAAAAAAAATTTCATTCTAAAGAAAGGAATAATAACGAGATACGTAAATATTAATTTGAATCAGTCCAGAATTATCACATAGGTCTATCTTGTCGCAAATCTAGATTTTTTGTTGTGTGCTAATATATTATAAATATGTTCTACTAACATTCTTATGCCTTGATGCCACCTCAACAATTCCAGTTAAAATAGCGCTTCTTACAAGTGTTATCCCAAGAAGATAGTAATTTTCTATTTCTGTAAAACAATGGTTAATAATTATATTATACTTTCATTGAATTACAAAGTTCTTTTTTGTTTTGCCACTATTGCCTGTAGTTTTGTGATGTTTACAGACGTATGACATAAGTATACAGCGTGTCTGTAACTCTCAAGTTTTCTAATTTATATAGGTAGTATACTAGTGGACGCCCGCGACTCCGTCCGCGTGGACTATAGAAAAACGTATTCTAGTGTATAGTATATTACCTAAACATACACAGTATTTTAATAACAAATAGGTAATCTAAACACGTCGAAGTAGCGGAAATGATTTTTTCTGAAAACATGTCCTATTCGTCTTTCAGTTGCCGCCGGATGGCTTCAGGTATTTTGAAAACACCCTGCTGTAGTTAACAATTGGTACGTGCCAATGCATCCGTGTCCGCTACTTATAAATAAAGGATAGGTATAAATGGTTCCATATACGTTGAATACGCCACCATTTATTTGTTTATGTAAACTTAGGGCAGATTTTTCCAAACGTCATGTAGCCTACCAGAAGAATAAAATTGACACTGCCTTTCTCTACAACTTGGTTTTGAGACAACAACAACTTTTTTCTTCAGATAGGTTATCTGTCGACGCGACGTTTGGAAAAATCAACTCTTACTGCAATAAAACGTGCAGGATAATGCCGTGTGAACCTGGCCTAAGGCTGCAGGAATTTACGCACTGTTTGTACAGAAATGAATCTTTCTTGGACAAGTCGTTTTGTTAACTTCTGACACACACTGCAGAAAATGACTGAAATATTGATTTAATTTGCCCATACGAATTGGTACACACGGTGTCTTGCTTTTATCTTTATAAAAAGATAGAGATAGTGTCTGTGACAGGTTTAATTTAAAATTAAATGTAAGCTAAGCTGGCAAATAAGTAAACATGAAAGAAAGTAAGAGCGCGTGTGAAGCGCAAACGGATGATGAAACAATGACCCGTGCGAGAGTGATTACGTACTCCGCTAGTATATGGGAATTTGGATTATTAACGAGATGAGACCATGGGGCAAATATGGAGAAGAGAGGCTATAATTTTGACCGCGATTGCAATTTCCATCAAATATGTCCAAAAACTGAACAAGTTTCCTATCTTCTCATATATGAATTGACCCGGTGGCTTAGTGGTTATAGTGGCTGGCACGGTTTTCGTGGGTTCGATTCCCACTCGGGTGAAGAAGTTTTTCCATTTTCTTTATTAATAATTTTATAGTATGAAAAATTATTAACATACGGCCAATTTTATGATTTTTGTGTTTGTTCGAATGGGCTCGACATGGCTCGACCTGAATGAAGGAGGGACGGAAGATTTAAATGCAAAGAGGGAGTCGGTTGGTGTCGTTCAAATGATTCCAGTAAGCGAAGCTGTTGAGGATACCATAGGAAGCTCATAGATAATCCCGGGGACCTAACAAGCGACTATACTTATACAATGTGAAGTATGAAGATAAGCTTAATATTAAATTCACAACATAACTCCTTAGCTAACAACTCCCTTTGTACCAGCTTCATGGATGGGATTAGTTTGTACGATTGTACGTGATATTGTACAGAGATGTTGGATATTGTAACGATATGGGAAGGAACTGTGTATGCTAATGAACTAGAGAATCTCTAATGGATTATGAAATGAAAATGTTATTATTATATGTGGGAAAGATATAACGATAGACATTTTATTATTATGAGGTAATTTAAGTTATCTGCACTTTCAATTCTGTAAGTACCAAAAGATAAGCTAGACTTAAAATAAACAATGATGTATATATTTTATAACATGTATTAGTATATTATGCAGTAGCGAATCATAATATATTTTTGAAATAATTTTTGGTTCATCCATAAATGAGTGGATTTTCATTAGAAAGTACACAATCTCTGGTATTGACCGGGCTACGGGCCTTAATAGAAGCATTCAGGAATGACACTTCATTTGGACAATGAACCTACGCACACGCAACTTGTACGTCAACGACAACAACATGCCTTCGATAAATATAAATTCCATGAATTTCAGGCTATGAAAACAAGATTATTCAATTGAGTGACGCGTGATGTAGCTCATGATCCAATCCAAACAGAACTCCTAATTATCTGTTTGACTGTGACTGATGACTTCATCAGTGATGAGAAACGTCCTAATATAAGAAGTTTAATATGTAATTTCTTTGTCTGTATCACAATTTACATTTGTTTTCTTTTATTACTTTATAACTAGAGACCGGATTATATGCAACATAAAAAGCTATATGCAGGTTATATGCATGAAAAATGCTTGAAATATGCACGAAAATTGGCAGAATATGCGTAATGAAATGATAAATTTTAGGAATCCCCAAAAAAAGAGGAAAGTTTTCATTTTTTTTTACTTCAAAATCAGCATACAATGATTTTGTACTATACTGTACTGTAGGTAGGTACTTATTATCGCCTGTCAAAAAATAATTAACATTATATGACATTAAAATTTTTGTAAACGTAAGAAACGTAAGCAATAAAGTATTTTCTAAATTTGGTCGAATTCGCGATATTATCACTTTTATCGCATTTCGGAACGCAGGGTGAGTGTATTGCTCTCGGAAAAATATTGTAAATGTACCGATAATATGCATCATAACGTGATCTTAAGTAAAATATGCTATTACTGCTGAGAATTGCTTAAATAAGCATGTGCAAATGCATATAATCCAGTCTCTATTTATAACTATTCATTGCAGTATACTATACCTATACATACCTACAGCTCTGCGTTTAATCCAAAAATAATTTGTATTGTATATTATTTCTACGTAATTTAACATCTATGTATGTTTATCTAGTCAACGAATAGCACATAATTGCATTGTCTCGTTGCATATTCCCAAAAGACACGACTTACAAAAAGAACTGTGAAATCGTGAGAAAAAATCGCAATACCTAAATAAAGCACTAAGCACAAGCAAAATTCATTTATTAAAAAAAAAATTAAAGTATTTGCCATCAACACTTCTGTTGTACTCGCGGAACCTACTTTCAGCGGTCTATTATCAATTGTTCACACCCAACCATAATAATTTTCATTATGCAATCCAATAAGCGGTTGCGTTCAAAACGTAACCACAGCCGTTGCGTATGCACCCACAAACTAGTCTTTAATGTTTAGGTAATAAGGCCACTCACGTAACCATAGCTGGTAATGTGTATAAAACCGGCAAAAAAGATTCTATTTGTAGTTATTGCATAACGTGTAATCTCGCGAATTATTGCTAGAAAACAGGTGCGAGAGAAATGCCTGCGGTCCAAGTAGGCGTGAAAATTGAAATTCTAAGGTAGTCACGATGACTATGAGGTGCCTATGCGGAAGTCATGGTTTTTAGCAAACAACATCCAATGAGGAAATATTACTAAATTCTTAACTGGCACGTAAGTCTAAGTTGCCAATACTCGTCGGCTAAAATTGATAATTCCGTAATTACGGTTACGTGCTAGCATTTTAATGCCAGCTTAATTTAATAGACCAGTAATAGACATAAATGTAATAATGATGGATAATGCTTATGAAATTATTTTTAAGCACCTATCTATTTATTCAGCAGGATGCAGCAACTAAGGAGCAGCAACTTATAATGATTGACATGGACGGATATATATCTACATACATACCTACAATGTACCTACTACAGATCTTGAGGTATTTTATAGAAACCAAACTTTTTGCATTGCATAGATTACTAGGCATTACTATTACATAACAAAATACTTGGGTACCTATCTACCTATTAAACTATACAATAAACCAAATATAGTTACCAATCTTTCGTAGTACCAGGACAGAATAGCGGTGGTACGAGACCAAATAGGTTTTCCTGCGCCATCCACGAGCTTCTATAACTGCGCCCTATTTACTAGTTCTGCCTGGTCTGGTAATTCTTGCGTCCCCCAGAGCCTCCGCCCTATGCCTGGGCACCGGTGGCACCACCCTATTTACGTAGGTACAAAAGAACTTTTCGGAGGAAAAATCTCCGATTCTATACCTGAACGAACGAGCGGGCGGCTGTTAGTTTGGTATAAAAATATAGTAGATACTTAAGGAAGGCAACGTTACACAGCCCACATGAATTGCAGCAATTTTACTATAAAATAAACAAACGGAAGACAACATTTCCGCGTATCAGATAAGATGCCACGCGGATTTCACTAAAACTATAATTAAAATGTATGAAACAGCGCAAAAATTTGATGGAAACTGGCGCCAATGTTAGGTGTCCATCTGGACATTACCACAGCAATGTGGCATTCAGTATGATGATTCCACGAAAAAAGACGTCCGCATTTTTCTTGACAGTCTTTGCGGCCACTCCCGTTTCAGCGGGTCCGGCCGGGGAAAGGATCCCGGGGTGACGAACGCGGTGGGCCCGGGCGTAACTCCCAACCCGCGCTGGTCGCGTCGCGCCTCGCGCACCCTTCACCCGTGTGCGCAGCTCAGATATCAGCCGCGGCGTCGTCGCGTACTAAATACGCGCCGGTCACCCTATTGTATGTTGTTGTCAAACCCACCCACTGTATGTTGCTGTCGCACCCCTGTATGTTGTTGTCGTACGCGGAGTGAGAGAGACAAAACACACTTTTCTTCCAAACTGCGGGCAAGAGGTCAGTCTTCAGGCAGTCTTCAGTGGCTTCTCTTGTTCCTATTTTGCTTCCTTTTCACTTTTCTTCTTCTTATATTTCTTCTTAGGAAACTCGCCTCGGATTGAACACACAAAATCCGTGCGACTTACAAATATGTCGACGGTTCACCCTTACCGTCTGGAACGCGGTAGAAACTCTCTACGATTTCTTCTAACATTTTATCTAGTTTGTCCCTTGACTGACCTCTTTTGCGCCCTATATTTATTTCAAAATAAACATTACATACATGTGTTATATATCGTTAAAAAGGTCTCAATTAGCTCTATCTAATTATATAAGAATCTTATTTCTAAGTTTAAATAATAAAAAGTTGTCAGAGGAGAAAAGTCAAAAATCTTACAAATTTTACCGACTTGCTAAGTTTAGCCCTTAATAAAATCTAATTTACACAATCTATATACATGAATTATATATCACTAGAAAGGGCATAAACTGAACTCTAATAAGAAATAATCAGATTCATTCTAATTGGAATATTCTCGAAGCTACTGTGAGCACAAGTTCAAAATCTTAATGAACTATGAAATCGCAAATATCTACTAAAGTAATTATTCAATTTACTTAAAAATACTCTTAATGTGCTCAGAATAGCTACCTACACCTAATAAAACTCAAAGGGATAAGAAATAAGTCAGACACAAAACAACCCTACCTAGTACAAACTTAATGTTAGCGCTATACCTAACATGTATTACAAATTTTTTATTCAAATATCAACCTTATCTATATGTACATAACATCGAATCATTTAATGTTCATGTCTTCGTCGCCGACATTCTCCCCCTCGTGCAGAGCACCAACTCCCGGCTCCGGCGACGACTCCACCGGCACCACCAGGATGATTTTCGAATACGGGCGACGCAGTACTCCTCCGGGCGTCGCGACATCGACGACTCTCGTTCTCCCATCAGGTCCAGGGTAGACTTGAGTGATTCTTCCTCTCGGCCAGGTGCAGCGTGGTAGTGTGTGATCCACCACCAGCACGATGTCTCCACAACGCAGGTCCCTTGTTGCTGCTCGTCCATCAATCTTCCTGGGCAGCAACGTCGGCAGGTACTCCTTGATCCACCTGCTCCAGAAGTGGTCGACCATGCGTTGTGTGCTCTTCCATGTGCTCCGTCCTGCCATGTCTTGATCGGTGAAGGCGCCCACCCTAGGCGCTCCGCAGGATCTCCCAATCAGGAAATGATTGGGAGTGAGAGCTTCTTCACTGGCGTTCTCGTCCAAGTCTGTCAAGGGTCTTGAGTTGACGATATGTTCTGCTTCTACCAGCAGCGTGTGCAGTACTTCTTCTCTCGGGGTCTTCTCGTTCAGGGTCGCTGCAAGGGCTGTTTCACGGAACGGACCATTCTTTCCCAGGCTCCGCCCATGTTCGGTGCGCCAGGTGGTATGAATTTCCACCGGACGCCAATCTTCTCTGCTTCGGTCGCTAGAGTGTCTTCTTTCTTCAATTCTTCTATGGCCTCTTGCAGTTCTCTCTTCGCCCCGACGAAGTTGGTCCCGTTGTCGCTGAACAACACGCTGGGCATTCCTCTTCGTGCAGCCATTCGTCGGAGAGCCAGTATCATTGAGTCGGTTGATAGAGAGGTAGCCAACTCAATGTGTACCGCTCTTGTGGTGAGGCATGTGAATAGAGCCCCCCACCTCTTCTCATATCTTCTTCCGATCGTCACAATCATTGGGCCGAAGTAGTCCACCGCAGCACACGTAAAGGGGTGTGCTCCATGTCGCAGTCGTTCTTCTGGCAGATCTCCCGTCAGCACCGGTTGTGGTATCGTCTTCTTGACCCTGCACCATTGACAGTGATGCAGAGTCCATTTAACCGCAGATCGTAGTCCCAGAATCCAGTACCGCTGTCTTAACTCGTTGATGACCGTCGCGTGGTTCCCATGGTTGAACCTCTCGTGGTAGTGCTGGATCAGCAACTTCGTGACGTAATTCTTCCCATCCAATACAACTGGTCTTTTGAAGTTGCGATCAATGTTCTGTGCCGCGTCGATTCTTCCTCGTAGATGTAGTAGACCATTCTCTTCTATGACATCCAACTTCTTCAATTTGCTACTTCTGTCTAGAGGTTTCGATCTTCGCAGGCAGGTCATCTCCTCTTCAAAACAATCTCTCTGGCTTCTTTGCAGTAGAAGCTTTTCTGCTTGCTCTAAGTACGTAGCTTCTAGAGGTATGAAGCGACGTACTTCTTTGCTCTTCTTCACGGTAACTGGTCTTGCAGGGACATTCTTCTTCTTCCTGTTGACTTTCCACGAGGTTTCGTCTTTTTCTCTCTTCCTCGCAGCGTGGACTCGATTCTTCTTTCTGCACATGTCAATGAACTGCAAAACTCTGGCAGTTGCTCTCCATAATCTTGTCCAGCTGGAGAACCTCAGTGGATCAGGAGTCATCATCTTCGGGCCAGCGATTGCAGCAACTACTGCATTCTTTTCTTCCCCAGTAGGCTTCGTCTTGAAGGATCTGGGAGCTGGCCATTCTTCTTCTTTTCTCTGAAGAAACTCGGGGCCTGTGAACCATCTGTGCGCCTGGTTGAAGTTCTCAGGAATCTCTCGCGTCGCATCATCTGCCGGATTTTGTGCCGTGGGAATCCAACGCCACTCTTGAGGCTTCGTTGTCTCTTCTATTTCCGCCAGGCGATGTGCGACGTAAGGCTTGAATGTCCTGGGGTCCGACTTAATCCAGGACAGTACAGTGCTGGAGTCGGTCCAGAAGGTCTTCCTCTTCGTCTTCAGGTCCAACTCCTTCTCGACTGAGTGAGCCAATCTGTTTCCCAGTAACGCCGCCTGCAGCTCCAGCCGAGGAATCGATATCGGCTTCAGCGGCGTCACCCTCGCCTTCCCAGCCAACAGAGACACCAGTATCTTGCCATCTTCATTCTTCGTACGCCAATACACGGCGGCAGCGTATGCTGTCTCGCTGGCATCTGTGAAGACGTGCAGCTCCCCCTCAGTGTTGGTCGGAGATATGCATCTTGGAATATGCAGATCTCGCAGCAGCTGTAGGTTCTTCATATACTTCTTCCAGGTTTCACAGGTTCTTCAGTTATCTCTTCATCCCATCCAAACCCCGCTTCTCCAGACATCTTGCATCAGTTTCTTCCCTTGTATCAGTACTGGAGAGACTAATCCCATGGGGTCGAATGTTGACATGATCGCGCTGGTGATTTCTCTCTTCGTCGGAGTTCTGGCCTCGTTAATAACATATTCTGGAGTGTTCCGCAGACTCGTTCTAAACCCCAATGCATCTTCTTTGATGAACCAACGAAGTCCCAGAGTCTTCTCTTCATGACCCAGCGTGATTTCAGTCTTCATTTCTTCGGTCTTCATGTCAGCAAGAACTTCTGGATGGTTTGAAGCCCAACCGCGCAGTTCAAACCCAGCCTTCAGATGAACGGTATCCACTTCTTTGGCAATCTTCTTTGCTGCTTCAACCGTGGCGAAACTCTGCAAGTAGTCATCCATATAATGATTTCGCACGATCGCTCTTGCTGCCTCAGGATACTCTTCTTTATGTTCTGCTGCATTCCGATTCTTAATATAGATAGCCGTACTGGGAGAGGATGCTGCACCGAAGATGACTGACTTCATTCTGTATTTCTTCGGAGATCCCTCTTGTCCTTGGCCCCTCCACAGGAATCTCAAGCTATCTCGATCTTCATCTCGTATTCTTATTTGCAGGAACATTTCCTTGATGTCTGCTACTACTGCGATGTGACTCTGCCGAAACCTCAAAAGAACTCCAAACAGTGACTGCAACAAGTCTGGTCCCGGCAGCAGTGCATCGTTGAGACTCTTTCCTTGGACCTTGGCGGCAGCATCAAAGACAATCCTCATCTTCTTCTTCGTCGGATGCGTTACGGCGAAGTGCGGAGATACCATTCTCTATCCGATGTACATTCTTCTGGTGCTTCTTCCGCGTAGTCATTCTCGAGAAGATGATTGATTTGCCGCTCATATTCTTTCTTCATTTCGATGTCCTTGTCTAGCTTCTTCTCAATATTCTTCAATCTGTTCTCAGCTGATTTGTAGCTAGCAGGCATCCTTTCATCTTCTGTCTTCCATAGAAGTCCTGTTTCGAAGCGACCTCCTTCAATGCGACGACTTGTCTTCTCCAGTGTCTGCAGGGCCTTGGCTTCAATATCCATACTCGGACGACGAGGCTGTATCCCCAGCGACTCAATACTGAAATGCTCCTTGATAATCTTCTCCATGTGGTCATCTTCTTCTCCAGCCAGCTGCGCACAGTTGATGAAGTGCACTGGCTTCGACCCTCCTCCATCGGTGCCATGCAGTACCCAACCCAACTCAGTAAGGGAGGCGATGGGTTGGTTCTTCTTTCCCCTCCTGATGGCTCTTGACACGATGAGGTGCCAGTTGTCTTGCCCAATCAACAACTGTGGTGGATCTTCATTGTAGTGCAGCTGGTCTGCCATCTTCTTCAGATGTGAGCATTCTTCTATCCTAGACTTCTTGACGTATTGAGGCGCGAGGTCCATCTTGTCAATTGTTCGAACCTCGTTCAATCTCTTCTTGCCCTCTTGATGAACTCCTCGTATCTCCATAGACAGCCTTTGAGAGTTCTTCTTCATAATAGTCTTCCGCCGACAGTGGATATCGCCAAAGTCTCTTCCGGTCCTGACGCTCCAATCTTCTCTGCCACTGCTGAGTCTAACAGTGATACGGTAGACCCTTCATCCAGTAGCGCCAGGACCTTCTCCGAACCCCTGGGACCATACAACTCCACAGGAATTATCTTCAGGAAAGCTCTTGCTGTACTCGCAGTGTTGACCGGCAGCATGACGTGATTGGAGACCTCTTGGACGTCTTCTTCTTCTTCTTTCTCCGGCTGCTGCTGTCTCTTCTCTGTATTGTGCAGCAGTTGATGATGAAGACGCTTGCAGATCTTGCATGGAGGTCTCTTGCAGGTTTCCTTCCGATGAGGACTATGCAGACACTTGAAGCATAGCCTGGACTTCTTCACAATATCCCATCTCTCTTGCACCGAAGACTCCTTGAAGCGTCGACATTCATACAGCCGGTGCTCCCCTCGGCAAGCTGGACACTCCATCTTCTCAGCCCGCGTTGGTTCTACTCGTTGCTCCGGCGGCCTTGGCTTCTCCGTAGTCTGATGCGTGAAGTGTTGCTTCAGGCCAAATCTTCTCGGCGTTTCAGGTGCTGCATATGCTCCACATCTATCAGCTTCTCGGTCTAGGAACCTGGACATCAACACCAGGTCCGGCTCTTCACTGTCTTCATGTTCAGCGGCGAAGTCGTACCATCTAAACTTCATGATAGGACCCATCTTCTCTTCGATGGCCTTCTTTATCTCTGGTGAATACAGGAAATGTATCTTCTTCAGATTCTTGATCGTCGCAACCCCATTACTGACGATGCTGGCGATATAAGCATACATCCCTCGCAGTATCCATGATCTTCGGTAATGCCTTCATTCTTTCCAGTTCGTGCATCACCAAAGCATCTGGTCTTCCAAATCTTCTACGCAACGCATCGATGATTTCTTCAGGTGCAGAATCAGAATACAAAATATTCTTGATCGCCTCTCTTGCTGCCCCTTCAGCGCTCTTCTCAGCCGCGCCATATTCTGAGTGCTTGAGAAGAGTGGTGCAGTATCTTCATATACTCTCTTGAAGGCCAGCCATTCCGCGCTGTTTCCCTCGAAGGCAGTAACTCGTGCATATAACTGGGTGGCGGTGCTGGACTTCTCACTGGACTGGACTCCATCGCCATCTTGATAGCTCCAGCCAACTCGCTGACTCGGTACCCTGAAGACTCGTGCGGCCTCGCGTCGATGGCTGGAAGAGCTTCCTTCATCGGCTCCCCCTCCTTTTCTTCTACGTCCATCGTCGCTCGGACCCATTCTTGCACGTGCGCCGTTCTGTCTTCAGGCTCCTCGTCTTCTGATCTGGACTCGTTCTCTTCATCTTCATATTGGATACGAGCCAGTCTTGCTTCTGCCAATTCTGCTTCAGCCTCTATCTTCTTTAATCTTAGACGTGCCAGTTCCTCACGCGCCTCAAGCTCCCTCTTCCGGGAGCGTTTCGACTTGGCGAGCGAGGGTGCCTTCACTGGAACCAAGGTGAGTGCTGAAGAGCTCTTCTTCTTCGGGTGTTCTTCTGTACCAGCGGCACTGGCCATCGTGCCAGAGCCTGTCGTCTTCGTCCCGGCGGAATCCATAGTCGACGTTCCTGTGGTGCCCGAAGTCGCTTCAGAAGAAGTCGTTCCCGAAGTCATCTCTGATGATGTTCTATCCTTTTTGTGCCGAAGACCTTCCGTATTGCGATCTGGTGACGGCATCTTCTGCGCTGATATCTTCTCTTGTCCGAAGGATCCGGCTCGAAGGACCATCTGTTGCGGCCAGCTCCCGTTTCAGCGGGTCCGGCCGGGGAAAGGATCCCCGGGGTGACGAACGCGGTGGGCCCGGGGCGTAACTCCCAAACCCGCGCTGGTCGCGTCCGCCTCGCGCACCCTTCACCCGTGTGCGCAGCTCAGATATCAGCCGCGGCGTCGTCGCGTACTAAATACGCGCCGGTCACCCTATTGTATGTTGTTGTCAAACCCACCCACTGTATGTTGCTGTCGCACCCCTGTATGTTGTTGTCGTACGCGGGAGTGAGAGAGACAAAACACACTTTTCTTCCAAACTGCGGGCAAGAGGTCAGTCTTCAGGCAGTCTTCAGTGGCTTCTCTTGTTCCTATTTTGCTTCCTTTTCACTTTTCTTCTTATATTTCTTCTTAGGAACTCGCCTCGGATTGAACACACAAAATCCGTGCGACTTACAAATATGTCGACGGTTCACCCTTACCGTCTGGAACGCGGTAGAAACTCTCTACGATTTCTTCTAACATTTTATCTAGTTTGTCCCTTGACTGACCTCTTTTGCGCCCTATATTTATTTCAAAATAAACATTACATACATGTGTTATATATCGTTAAAAAGGTCTCAATTAGCTCTATCTAATTATATAAGAATCTTATTTCTAAGTTTAAACAATAAAAAGTTGTCAGAGGAGAAAAGTCAAAAATCTTACAAATTTTACCGACTTGCTAAGTTTAGCCCTTAATAAAATCTAATTTACACAATCTATATACATGAATTATATATCACTAGAAAGGGCATAAACTGAACTCTAATAAGAAATAATCAGATTCATTCTAATTGGAATATTCTCGAAGCTACTGTGAGCACAAGTTCAAAATCTTAATGAACTATGAAATCGCAAATATCTACTAAAGTAATTATTCAATTTACTTAAAAATACTCTTAATGTGCTCAGAATAGCTACCTACACCTAATAAAACTCAAAGGGATAAGAAATAAGTCAGACACAAAACAACCCTACCTAGTACAAACTTAATGTTAGCGCTATACCTAACATGTATTACAAATTTTTTATTCAAATATCAACCTTATCTATATGTACATAACATCGAATCATTTAATGTTCATGTCTTCGTCGCCGACACAGTCATTTTTATTGGCAGTTAAAATAAGTTAATAAACTTTCTACCCAAACAAGTAGGTACCTTAGCATTATTATATTTATACTGCGGTGGCCAATTACACGAGATTTTTATCGTTTCGATCGAGATTTTAGATTGTTGTGCTTGTAATAAATGTTTTATGATGTTTAACTATATAGCTCTACTACTTTAGGGTGCAGAACACTGGCGGCTCGTCCTAAGGAGCGCAGGTGCAGTGCACACCCACCCACGAAGATTACATAGGCAATCTATATTTCTCTATAATTATCTTTCAATTCTACTATGTTTATACAATAGTGTCTACGCGTTCGTCTCAAGTAAGTTGTAATCTTACTCGTATGCTAGCGATCGCGCTCCAATGAAACGAAATTTGATACGATTCCTAGTACTGTATTCAATGAGTGCGAAAGAGACATACCGACATAGGACGGCGCGTGAAACAGAAGATTTCGTATGAAAAATTAGCCTTATCTGGAGCGCCGCTCATATTAATTCGCGTATGCGGCCACGAGATGTCACTTAGTCCGAATTAGAACGCGATATGGTTGTCTTTAATGTGTTTCATTAGGTCATCTGAATTTTAATATGAGAGACGTTGCAGTGAACTCCTATAAAAATCCCCAGGAGCCGCCAGTGGTGCAGAATAATATTGTATGCTTTTAGTATGACACATTGCGATACTGTACCAGTAATATGATCACTTTTACTTCAAATTAGAACTTTAACAAAATTATATACAGACAAACACATATTTAGTGGACGCCCGCGACTCTGTCCGCGTGGACTACAGAAAAAACGAAATGTCGAAATTACCCGGGATAAAAACATTTTACCGGGATAAAAAGTAGCTTATATCTTTCCGAAACCGTATATAATTAATTTAATCTTTCTTAGCTTAGACCTAATTTCGCAAACTACACTACAGTGTAGCAAGTTACTTATGTGGATGCAAAACTATGTAATTATAATTGATCATCGAGTAATGACAGTTCTCGCGTGCGCGCGCATTCCGGGCGGGAGCCGGCGCGTGCGCACATTCCGTTTCACAAAGTCTTCTGTATCTTACTTATAAAGATATACAAACGCTATAGAAATGACTAATATCTTTAAACTTCGACTAATTTATTAATTACTTAGGTACACTAAGTTAAAAGAAACTGATAAGTATGTATCAAAAACCAAGTAGGTGGGTATCTAAAGAGAGCTTATATTTAGTTAGACAAAGTTTCATAAATTATCCCTGTGCTTGCTTATAAGGTAAGCATAAGCAAGCGTCATAATAAACACAAATAAGCAAAATCAAATGATATGACAAAATTCTAATACAAGATAGAATAGTTTCATAATATGTAATAAAATATCTACATCCACTATCAAAATAACATTAACTAATTTACAAACGGAGGCTTACTTATTTGAAATAATGTCCTGTTATTATCTATTTAGCTCTATATTAGGTACTGGGACGAGTACCAATGGATATCAATCTTATGCAATATGCATATTCAAGATCTCCGTACACACATCAGTAGCACGCACCACTGACTTCATCTCCATTCTCCTCACTAGAACAATCTACGCATTGTCTAACATAAGCCTTTCATTCATAAACTGCTATCAAAACAAAACTGTTTTATAGAAAAAATACAAGAATAAAAATAAAGGGTTCTCATTTCAAAATATAGCATACTTTTAGTTTAGAACGGGCTAAGCGACTGCGTTCAGGTTTAACTCCAAGAGGCAGCCGCCACTCGAACGCATCGGGTAGTCGCGCGCTAACGTGTGCCGAGACATCACTTTCACGTTCGGATACAGAAAAAACGCGGGAAACCTGCATGAGAAATCTCGCATTTTTCTTCGGCTAACAAGCAGTCACATAATTGCCGCCGAGACGCTCTTACTGGCGTCGGACTGTTTACAAATAAACGGTTATAATGTGAAAAATAAAACATAATCGCTTGAGCAAACATTGATCGCGGCGACCGTTAAGAAAAATCGACTACTAGATCGCTGTTCGTTTCGCGAGTCCCTCGTTTTCCGCTTTCCTTCTCTTCTATTTTTCTGTACTCTGTGCTCTTTGTGAATCGAAAATTTAAATTTTTGAAGCGAATTGAACGTATTCTAATTTAGTGCCAGTGTATAAGTGTGATCTGTGTAAGGGGTGTATTGGGTAGACCTTCTGTTATAATATGGGTATTACGAGAGCTACAATGCCGCTGTTGAGTACGCTGGCCGCGCTGGTGCTGATCGTGCACTCGATGGACGAGGACCTGGACTCGGAGTACAGCCGCCACGAGCTGCGTCCGAGGGCTGTGGACTCGGAGATACACAGCTTCGAACAGGTGAGCCAGTGACCGTTGTCCTTTTTGCCCATCCCAAAGACGCAAAATGTGATTTTCACAAAATCTCTTGCTGGCAAAATGGGCCATCGTTTTGCAAAACATGTGCAATAAAAAATCCGTCATCTCTATCCGAACATACCTACTCCGACTTTAAACTAAGAAGTTTCCATTCACAATAGGGTCGATTCCGGCAGTCACATTTAAACCTAAACCTAATTTTAGTCAGGTCTATCTCTTTCCGTTCTTAACATAAATGGCTGAGAGAGAAAAGGACAGGTAGGACTAATTTTACGTTTAGGTTTAAGTGTGACTGCCGGAATTGACCATAATGTCACTTTACTTACACCTCGGAAAGTTCACGTTTATTAAATAGATGTACTTAAGTAAATAACAAGTATTCGACGTTACACATAAACAACATATAGGTTTACGTTTATGGGTTAGGTTTCAAGTGTTTAGGTAGGTACCTACCTAACTAACATTATTAGCAGCCATTGTAGGCCTATACTCACAAAACCTGTTTGCGACCAGATGGTTCATATAGGTAAAGTAAAAAGGTATTGCGGTGCAGTTTTTTCAGTGCAAAGAGAACTAGTCAATTCTCCTTCCCAACTTATACAAACACTTAGTTTGTCTAGTTGTATCTCTGTGAATTTGACGTTTAAAGATGAGATGTATCTATCTTATCCACATTAAAAATAATAATTTGACGAATTTTGAGCAGTGATTATACTATAAGAGTTTGAATAGTAATAAGCTCTAAAAAGCTACCCTAAACTAAAAGTGAGACAAAATAATACGTATTCTCTGCACTATCCACTGTCCAGTCTACAGCAGGAAAGAAACAAGAAAATATACAGTATAGAAGCTTAAATAGTGTTTCATAATCCCGGTAGGGAGTGTCGCGAAATTAATGCATGAGAGCTCTACGAAGTTAACGAGCGGACAGCCACAAATATCGCTTTTCCTGTAGAAAACAATAATTATTATTGTAAAAACTAGGTACTTTGTTTTTAGATTAATAAGGTGCGAATAATGTAAGGCTATAAACGACACTATTTAAAATGACACTGAAACCGTAGCATGCTACGAATATTCGTTGATATTTTTGGTTTTAGGGCAGATTTATTAATAGGAAGATGGGTCTAACAAATAAATTAATTATATGCTTTTTTCTCTAAAACTTGACTAAGATAATATGTCGTGGCCATATCGTAGATTTGACCATTTCAGGAAATGGTCGAGCATTTAATTAAAAATGGTCGCATTTCATTAAATGTTCAATGGTCTATTAGCCACATCATATGATTTGGGCAGATCGATGATAAAAATCGTTTATCGATATGGGCAACTAAACGCGCGACTATTTCTAGAAGTAGTCAAGATTATTGATCATATCGTAAAATAGTTACACGAATCACCGGTAGAGGCGCTTTGTATATGAGTGAAGATGGCAGATTTTTCTTTTTAGGTTATAAAACAAATTAAGGAGAGTAGGGTGACTATGCAGAAGAAATCCACGGATAGTAGACTATGACAAATAATAAGTGCCATAAGCGAATAGCTTTTGTAAAGCCTTTTATGTTTTTTAATATTATAGATTGTGATATTTATAGCAAAAAAATCATACCGTTAAAAAATCGTGAAATGTAGACGATTTAACGATCTGGTCAAATTGAATTGTCCACTTCATGCCAAATGCTCGACCATTTCATGAAATGATCAATTCTACAATATGGCCACGATATATACACTAGAAGAATATACCTATCTGACCATTGGAAAAATCAGCCCTTAAAAAGATAGAGTAAGTATCAAAAGTATATAGTAATTAGATAGATAGATAGAATATGTGTTTCCAAACAAAAATTTCTGAATAATTTAAATTTTTCTAAAATCTTGCTCGTCATACCGCCCAAGTTCATTAACAATGGTGTTTAAAACAATTCAAAAAGGCGCAATCAATTTGGAAACAATGGAAGTTTATCTTTGCTCCATAACGTCTTTTTATACACAATCTTCGCTATCAAGAAATAACCAAAGAAAGCAGCAAAGTTTTACGTTAGTTGCTACATTTTATTTATAGGAAGTAGAGATGTCTGCCGTGGATGACTTGATTAGATGAGGGGTTATGAACTGATCAGTTACAGCATGAAATGGTCAATATTAACTTGGCTATTATGTGATATTGTCAATTCAATGACATGGTCACGTCAGAAATAGGTACCTACTTGTAGAGCCAAAATACCCTTATAACGACATTTAACGTACCTTTTATAGTTATATACGTTATTATTATTTTTGTTTCAAGTACCTACATTTGAAAAAAAATATATAAAATACATACTCATGTACCTAAAAGGAACATTAAATTTTGACTTCAATATCTACATAGTACCAGTAGTATAGTAGGTTCAACAGTGCACCTAACGATTTAACCTACATCCAACCAGCCAATTCTCGCAAATGGCGTAAATTGCAACATAAAAGGCAGGAAAGTTACCGCGGCCATACTATTAAAACAAGCCTTGAACCGCCAAGTATGGGAAACCAGTTAGAAAGATGACCATAGGTAGAAACGCGTAGAAAACAGGGCGTCGCATATGCCGCAAGTGGAGCGTGGTTGCACTTCACTGACGACTAAGGAGGCGGTCATATGCAAACTTACAACACAAGCACTGTGCCAACCCTCAGATTTCATAATAGGATTGTGCATTAGGCATATCTGACTAAAATTCGATCGGCATAAGGGGACTGTAGTCGCGAATGACATATATGTCTTGGTCATACAAATCGAATGTTTGAAATTTGCTTTACTTAACACTCAAAATGAATTTTATAACGTAGAAATATTTTCTGATAGGCAAATTATAGCCAAAAAATACCACTCTGGTTGATTTGATATGCTGATATTAAAACACTATGATAGACATTGTATTTCAGCTGTTTTGGTTCAGTCTTAAATAAGGAGTAGGCTTTAGTTTTTTCATATTTATTGACGGTATTTTTCCGGAACATGATCGTAATATATAATTTATAACCGTAATGCATAGGCTGTTTATTTATGTTATGTTGTGCATAGGTAATATTTGCCTGAATAAATAACTTCTCATTGTTATAATGAAGAACTTATCAAAATACATCATCTCCTTATTTAGCTAACATCTACTTAAATGCTTCAGTGAATAAGCTACGTGAACGAGTAAATAAATAATTAAGAGGTTAAAGTAATTCACGCTTTGCAAACACTACAGCAATTAAGATCCTATTTTTGTCTGAATCTTACTGATGCGAGGCGTAATAAAACCATTAGTGGAACATTGTCCATAGTAAATAACAGAAAAAAGAGCCCAATAAAAATGGCTAACTCAAAATTCCTCAAACCAGTCGAGCAAGATCGGCTTATAACATCAATATTACGTTGCATTACGTACAAAATATTATACTTGAACACATAACCCGTATTTGCATAAGGTCTAGCGGTCGACTCGCGAAGATAACCGGTGTGGCAGCTTTCGACTTTTCCAGTATTATGTAGGTACATTGTGCAGCTTTCTTCTTCGACGATGAGATAATCGAATTACTGACCTCTATAGTCTAACAAAATAGCTACTCTGTGACTGAATGAATGATACGCAATTAGTATTGATTTATTGAATGATTCGCAATTTTAATGATGGACAAATTGTATTTTTGTTTTTGTTCGTTTTGTTTCGAATAGTATGTAGTAATGTTATGTACAAAATGTAGTAGATGCCTAGTTATTTTTGTAAGTATTATTTCTTTTATAAAGTTGCAGATAATTCCTAAACAAAGGTAACTAGTAAAAATAATATAATAACCATTTAAATAAAGGTAACCTTTACTTAAGTGTAGGGGGCGAGGGTAACAATATGTATCACATTATTATAACACAGGCACATTACATAATGACTCTGTATCTAGAGAATGAGATAGATTTGAGCACCCCAGTTCATTTATAAAATGAACAATAAAAACTAATTGCATGGAGATTATCAGTACATCTCAAATAAATCGATAATCGTTAGCCGCCGACAACCTATTAATATGAGGAGTCTGAATTACTTTCTAAAGTGTTTATAATAAATAAGGACTTTAAAGATCATTTTAATTTAATGTCATCTTTCCTAGGTATGCTTTTTTTTACATTAAATTAATTAATTAAGTACAAATAAACTAAATGTTTAACAAAAGAACTACAGCAGATAATTCGAATTTATATATCAGCCCAACATAACTCTTTTCCTTGAATGCAAGACAAATTAATACCTTTTCGTACCAAAATACAACAATCTCATCATAAATACTGACTGCACAGCAAATTAACCTTAGCGCAATACAAATAAGTCGAATAGTGACAGTTTCCTTTTCATACATTGATATAATGATAAAAATAATAGGTTAGGTTAGAGTATGACAAACAACGCACGAGCCGAGCGAGCGAAGCGAGGGTGCCGCGGCATCCGATGTGCCAGAATCGAATTGTTGAAACACTTTGAAGTTACTCATCTCATATAGCATAATGAGATCAACGATAAAATATAAATTCAGATACAAATAGTAACTTCAATATGTTAAAATGTTACAAATAGTAAATTAACAAATAATAAGATGATTATGTAAAATAAAATGCCGTTACATTTAGGTTAATTGCTTTATGTTAAATAAAATAGAAGCTCTTAAAAAAAAGAGTGAACAGGTATAATGTGCATTAGCAAATATTAGCTGTGCATTATTAAAAAATCTTTATTTTAAGATAAATAGCGGTATGCCACAAACATAGATTGCAGTTTGTTTAACAATATTCTCATTTGAGTATTTTGCTGTGCAATCAGTAATTTTGATATGAATTCCGATTATTTGTGACTAAAAAAATCATCTTATTTCATATGCGTTTAAATACTACCCCATATTTAACTAAATTATTTAATTACTAATTAATATAACATTGACTACATACTTAAAGCATGTAATTTAAAATGTACCTATGATGGTTTATGCCGTTATATATAAGGGACAATTTTTCCAATGCCCAGAATCTGAAAGATAAATTTGATGCTGTCTCTCTTTAAAACTTTATCAAAATAGAGACAGCATCAACTTTAGATACACAATTTCGAAGAATAATACCTTAAGTACTCAAAGTAGAATATATTTTATTCTACACCTATTTCATAGCCTAGCTAGGCGATGGAGTGGTGATGTAGTTGCCAATAGTGCAGCACTAGCTAGTAGCTAGCTTACTATAAAACGTCACTTTCTATTTCATTTGTTACACGAACATGCAATGTTTTCTTGTAAACTATAGTAAATAATCAGTCGCATAGATGGTATCTTCACGGAACATTCATAGGATTCCTTATCATTCAATATTTATGTTTAAAAAATTTACCATATTGAGTGTAACCGACATATATTATGTATAAGGCACATCTAAAGTTAGTGCTCATAGGAAGCTGAAATATTAATTAGATAAGTAAGGCAGTATACGTATCAAAAGTTCGTGCTTGCCTTATAATAAAGTAGGACAATGAGGTAATCGTTTTATTGGCAAATCTCATAGATTTTTGTCTGTTATGGTTTATCAAGAATTATTTGCCCTACTGATGTTATTGTTTGCGATATGCAACTTACGTAAGTAGGTTTGTATGTACACTTTTTGGTAAACCTAAAGAACCGTCATTATTAAATAAAGATTTACGCTTGACGTTTTCATTGGATTATCAAGTAGTTTTTTTTTCTTGAAATTGGCAAACAATGAGCGTGTGCGTGCGTATGTGGAGCAGAATCGGTTGCATTCTCAGTTCCCAGCAAAGGTGCTATAAAAGATTTTTGTTCGATTAAGTACTGAGTAACTGACTGTTGAACTCATAGTACAAGAGACAAGTTATGGCATTCCGAGATAAACTAGGGGTAGTATTTAAACGCACATCAAATAAATTGTTTTGTTAATCACAAATAATCGGAATTCATATCAAAATTACTGATTGCACAGCAAAATACTCAAATGAGAATATTGCTACACAAACTGCAATTTATATTTGTGGCATACCGCTATTTATCTTAAAATAAAGCTTTTTTATTAATGCACAGCTAATTAAATTTTTTTTTAAACATCTTTTTCATCAGCAATTAACCTAAAAGAAACGGCATTTTATTTTACATAATCATCTTATTATTTGTTAAGTTACGATTTGTAACATTTTAACATATTGAATTTACAATTTGTATCTGAATTTATATTTTAGCGTTGATCTCATTATGCTATATGAGATCAACACTAAAATATAAAATCAGACACAAATAGTAACTTCAAAAGGTACAACAATTTGATTCTGGCACGTTGTTTATCATACTCTAATTTAACCTATTATTTTTATCATTATGATGATGATCTCCGACCGAATTTCGGTCAAGGCGACCATTATATTATATCAATGTATGAAAAGGAAACTGTCACTATTCGACTTATTTGTTTTGCGCTAAGGTTAATTTCCTGTGCAGTCAGTATTTATGATGTGTAATAAGGACTCCGACCGTATTTTGGTCAAGGCGACCAATCTCTACGTAGATTAGCCAGGTACGCAGGAGATAGCTGCCTGCGACGCCATAGGTCCTGGGTTCGAATCCCGGTAGGTGCAAACATTGATATGATGAATATCGATGTTTGTTTCCGAGTCATGGATGTTTCTATACTTATCTATGTATTTATATACCATTGCTTAGTACCCACGACACAAGACCTTAGGGATCTTAATGTGGGACTAGGTTAATGTGTTGTGTAGTGTGTGAATATTTATATAATAATAGTGCACAAGTGTGTGCGCAATCACAGATGCACTCTCTATTCCGTTACTCTCATAGTCCGATGAGACGGAAAGCCGACACGACCGGAGAGATCAGGCGCAGGACCAACGGTTTTACGTGCTTTGCGAGGCACGAGCTAAATGATAATTTACAACATTAAAATCTGTACATGAAATAAATTCATTGGTACAGGCCCGTGACTAGGATCGAACTTACGCCTCCCTCTTGGAAGGCGCACGTCTTAACCACTGGGCTATCACCGCTTATGATGAGTATTGTTGTACCAAAAGGTATTAATTTGTCTTGCATTCAAGGAAAACAGTTATGTTGGGCTGACATATATTTTCGAATTATCTGCTGTAGTTGTTTTGTTTATTTGTACTAAATTAATTTATTTGATGTAAAAAAGCATATAACAGATGACATTAAATTGATGGGCGATTATTTATTTGATGTACAATAAAAAATATCCCATAAACTAGTCAAATACCTATATGACGTCAGACACAAGCATACGTCCATGCCAAGACTTACAGTTACTTGGTACAAACATTTATTCACTACGACTAGGGACGATTACACGATATTTGGCGAAAACCTTTGGACTTCCAACTCAAAACAGTAATACTTGTGATACCCTCAATTGCTGGAAAATTCCTAAATCTTGTTTAAGAAATCCAGAATTAATTGAAATTGATGTCATACTTTACGTTTCAGCCATGGAGAGCAGTTGAATCTGACAAAATAGCTGAAAAATGGAACCAAAAGAGAGACGAGACACAACCGAAAAGACGAAGACCAGGCCGCAAACGAAAAAGACGCCCTGAACTAACGCCAGAGGAAACCATAGCTGAGCCCCGATACCAGCAATCAGACCACCAACCATCTCCGGCCTTTATGGACATCGAAAACACCGGAATTGTAAAGACTGCCAGGCGACGACGAAAAAAACAGGAGATCCAGCCCACATTTGAGAATGAACATGGCGACCAGGAGAGACCTTTGCGAAGACGCTTAAGGCGAAAACGTCCTTCACTCGATATTTGGCCACGATTGAGCGAATTTGGACACGGGGCTAATGACAATAAAGAAAAATTTAAGAAGGCCGAGTATGATCTCGACGATGATAACAAAGATGCAATGAGAAATTCACATTTAGTAGAGGATGATATGAATGAAGATCCGCGGAAGTCACATTTGACAGGAGATATAGAAAATGATGGCGAAGAATCTTCCGAAACAGTATTCCCAACGGATGAAGATCTTGCGGATGCCAAAAACCAAGATAAATCCCTTTCTGAATTTTCAGTAGAAATGTTCCGTCCATTGAAAAAACCCGTTTTAGACCAGGCAGCAGCAGACGAACAAGTAAGTCAATATATTACAGCATACACAACTAGATTTAAAAATAATTTTATTTGTGGTAACGATACTACTTATACTATTTTTGTTCATTTTACTAGATATATTCGAGAATGTTTAGAAAAAACACATTTATTATGAGTAAATGTCAAATAAAATACTTTTAGAATTTGTTTAGACTTTTAATCTAACGTTTTTTTTATTCTATCTTCCCCAAGGAAGATAAACTTTCTATATTAACAAATTGATTGAATTTTATTCTATCTTCTTCAAGAAAGATAAACTTTCTATATTAACAAAGTAATTGCAAATTTGCTTACAGGAAAAACCAATTGATCCAGTCACATTAAAAGAAATTTTAAGAAAGTCCAATGGTACAAGTTTAAGTGAAATATTACAACAACACAATCTATCTCTAGCTGATTTACTTCATGGAAAAGAGAACGCTATATCCATTTTAAAATCAGACGATTTATCCGAAAAGCATCGTAATACTCTAACAAGCAATAAAGAGGACACATCAGTAGACAATTATGATTCGAAACCACTTTTAATTAAACATATAAAAACTGTTGAAATTGAATCAGATATGAAAAGAAGTGATTCTGAAATTAGTTTGTTTGCTCCAGAATTTACGACGAACTACCCGGATAGAAATATAGATGAGCATACGGTAAATATTACTGATAATCCAGAAAATATTTTAGATAATACCGAAGTTACCGAACATACGCCAAAGTTGGTTACAATAAGGCATCTTCCTACCCTTGTCCACAGAAAGTTGAGATTAAGGCCAATGAGAAATGGAACATTTAAAGGGAAGATAAATAAAGATTTTGCATCACTTCATACCAGAAGATTTCTAGATAGAAGAAATAAAACAAAATCCAGAGAATGGAGAGATATAATACCAAAAATGTTAAGCCATACATCTGATTCTAATCAACCTGCTAAAATGAATATTATAACGGAAGTTATACCCACTAGTACAACAGAAGAAATCGAAGAAACAACCACGTTGTTTATTTCTCCAGAAGTTTATTCAGTAACAGAAATTATAAATGAAAATACCAGTACAGATATGCCAAAGACATCAAGTGAATATGAAGAAACAACAACAGAGATTGTGACAACTTCAG
Organism: Carposina sasakii; assembly: GCA_014607495.2. Taxonomy (NCBI): domain Eukaryota; kingdom Metazoa; phylum Arthropoda; class Insecta; order Lepidoptera; family Carposinidae; genus Carposina; species Carposina sasakii. The sequence continues at coordinate 5,448,165 of CP053165.1, forward strand.
AGAAACCAACTGTTGTCTTATTAACAAAACCTGCTTATAATATTTCCAGTCAAAGAAGATTAAATCGGTTGAAAAAGAAAAGAATAAGGCAGAAAAATTACTCAACAGAAACAGAGACAACATCCATAACATCTAGTTCAGTACCTAACACGGAGTCATTACAAGCATTCATTTTACCTAATACACAGTCAACACCGATTAATAATGATGAGAAACTGTTCACTTCATTAGAAAATGTAATAGTTTCAGAGAAACCTGTGAAAAATGAATATAATGGTCGCGGTACACGAGTTTATACCACGAGATCAACAACATCCAGGGCAAAGCCTACACAGAGTGTTGAAACAACAACTGAGGAGGCAGCTAAAATTGAGATTGAAGAGATTCTCAATGATACTCGAAGTAAGATTATCCTTCATGTTACATTTTTATAGAATTTCAACAATTAATTAAATACTATTTTTAAAAGCAATGAAATTAAGTTATAACTTGCTTAACCGTAATAAATGTAGTTATATTAATTTCTTATTATTTTCAGCGAGTGCTAAGCTATCGAGAATATTAATGGAAAGGAATATGACTTTAAGCGAACTAGTGGAGCATAGGGAAAGGGGATCTAGTCATGTCCATTTGGCAGATATATTCCACAATGCATCGAAGGAACCTAATCCACCAGAGCCGTTCCTTTCTAAATCTCTTTTAGAACCAATTTCTAAAGAGACCTATCCTTTGAGAGCTCTTTTAGAAGGTAACCCTACGGCTAAGTCCACAACAGTAGAACCAAACCCTACTGAAGCTCACTACGTCGATATTCCAGTAGTTATGGACTTTGGCAACAATGTAAACGAAAATAGTGAAAATATGGGAATAATATCACTATTTAAGAACTTTACAAAGAGCGACATCAATACAGAAAGGTCCGTGGATGAAATAAACATGAGTACCCTCACCATAAACAACAATAACACAAAGTTGAATGAATCTAGAGAAAGAGAAAGCAGGATATTGAAAGAAGGTGATATGGTGACCTGGAATGACATATTTGACTTAATGGACAAAAACCATAATCAGACTAGCACGATAGAGACATTATCAAAAGGTAAGTTTGGACAAACACAAAACAACAATTGCACCTTTACACTCAGAAACCTTCAATATTGTTTCATAATAAAATTTAATATTCAAACTTACACACCATTCCTATAGTTGCAGTAAAATGATTTTGTTTTCCAGAATTAAAAGAACCTTTCAAGAAAATCAGTCTGGAAGATGACACAGATGGCGACGGCGTTATAGTGTTGGAAGATTTACAAAATCTAAAGGACTTCGACAGCAACATAGCTTCAGCATCCGAAGAGAGGCTTGAAGTGAACATGTACGAGAAAACAGGTGCCAATCTCCACTCGCCTGGCATTTTAGACAGGCCTAACAATGCTAAATCGGTAACCGTAGCCACTGCTAGCATAATAGGTCTAGCGCTAATAGTATTCCTATTAACTTACGCCCTATTCAAATGCAAACAGCAACGAAGCGCTCAAAGCAAAAGCAAAGCGTTCTGCAACGACCAAATTCCAACACCCGTGTTCGAAAGTAGGAAAGGAAACAAAAATAATTGCAGCAGTCGTAGTATAAGCCCGATGCTGTCGTCCAATATTTACACAATGAACACGCTGGACTCCCGAAATGGGAAGGAGTCACCTGATTACATGTGGGAGTCGTTACGAAAACCTTTCCAGTAGATGGAGCTACTGTGCATGGTATTAGACTGAAATATTGATAGGCACCTAAAGTAAACTAGATCTGTATAGAAATATGTAGAATAATTTTAATGGACTAGTGACCTGATTTTGACATAAGAGATTTATATCATAAAAATAGTCTTAAATCTCTATGATGATGATTGTTCTTATCATCTCCTTATATAATAATTATAATTTAAGAACTAAAGAAGTTGCCTTAATGGTACACCAACTACCAACTACTAAACCTTAAAATTATATAAGACCATCTAAAGAAAATCTTAAATATAGGTTATATTTGTACATAGTAAATTGTTATCAATTTGATAACCTTAAAATTCATAGGATTTTAGTAGGATTATTATAATATTCTTAAAACCATTATTTCACCTAAAATATTTTTATTAAGTGTTAATATTAAAGTTGTGAGTTTATTGATAAAATATTTTCTGAATCATAATAATTGTAAATATTAATAACTTATATTATATCACATATATCATTTTACTACCTAGAACTATCCTGTATGTTTAAAATCCATTCTGTATTTATTTATTTGTACTTTTAATCTAAATTAAACTTCAGTATTAAGTGGCGTGTGCAATAAGATGTGACAAGATGTATTTTACATGTTTTTACACATAAGGAATTAGTAAATGACAATTAATATTTTGGATTTTATTTTAATTTAATATTCAAAATTAGTGATTATCTTTTGACACGAAACTAGGTAGCAAAAAAGAAACAACTTTAACTATGAGACCAACTCCAAAATATTGAAAAAAAATCAGCTGTTTCATACAATCCCGAATAATTACTGAGCTGAAATGTGTGGAACGGTTGACAAGTTCCACTTAACATATAGGCTACTTTTTATCCTGGGAAAATGTTTTTATTAGGCATGGGCTAATCATATCCGGGAAAGGATTGAACATGTAGTATATCACTCCGACTAAGGATATATATCCTTTTAACATATCCAACTCTGTTATTTAAAAATCACTAAATAGGTACACTAAAACTATTGTCCTAAAAATAATTCCAAATACAAACAGCTTTTATTTACATTAGAAAACAAAATACTTAAGATCAAATATAATAACTAACCGGAATGAATAGAAATTTTGAAAATTAATAATAGCGAAAAAAAATATTTATACTAAACGGCATGCCTGTCGCTCGTGAGTATTCGTATATACTCGTGTAATGTCGTTACATTCGCGCTCATGCGTCTACTGCGATAGTACCGCGCGTTCCGGCGCGTTCGCATTCCGTCTCGCTCACTTATTCTTATCTTCGGTGTTATTCGGTAGGTCGGAGTGGGTCGGATATAGGATATGGTAACTTTCTTTAAAGTGAAGGAGTTGATTCATATCCACCTCTGGATATATATCCGAGGATATAGTTGTGTCCGGAGTTACTCATGTCTAGTTTTTATCCCAGATAATTTCGTTTTTTTTGTAGTCCACGCGGATGGAGTCGCGGGCATCCACTAGTCCTTAATATAGTTGATAGGTAGAAGTGGTCTTACTTACCTATAGTTAGTTAGTTAGTTTGACCGGACATTTTCTGCACATAGCCTGTATATGTGAGGCCATTGTATGTATTACTTACCTATAACTTTCAAAAGTAAATATATCCTTAAGTTTCTTCAATACTGGTATGTCTAGGGTGTGAATTTTGTTGTAGAAATATGCATACTGTCTTGTTATGCTTCTATACAACTTGAGTGCTGGTTCAAGAACTGGTGATGGCTGAAAATTCAACGAAATAACAAGGATTAATCAAAACTACATTAAAATACTGATTCAGAGATACAAAATAGTCCTTTATTATAATTTCAGTAATGTAACCACTTATAATTGAAGAATACTTATTATTATTACCAGTGGTCGGAGTAGGTATATTGAATTAAGGTCATTGACATCAAACATATGTTAAAATGGATATGCCTCCGAGTTTCCAGATTATTATGATAAAAATAAAATAAAAATACCGAAACTTCGAAATTATTACATGAAACTAGTTAAAAATGTATCAATACTCTCAACGCTATGCTGCTAGTGGCGTAGGTGACCAGAATTTGATAGTAAAAAATGACTGGTGTGTAAAAACCTTGTTGTAGTTAAAGTGTTGGAGTAAAAGCCTAAACCATGTATAAAATAATATAATAATAATATTCATTTCAACACACGGCATTAGGCAAACAGGGTCTTTTGTCATCTTATCTCTATGCACAACGCATCTGACCAATTAGAATCAAGTATCCTGGATGACTCATTGACTGTTTGTTCGAAAACAATGTGCTCGCACCGACATTCAGACCAGGTGGCTCACTCACTTATTTCGGTTTGTGGAGTGCGCTTATTTTATGTGTTGTGAATATCTTGACTTGACCCTGGCTTGTGTACTGTCTTCTGAAATCTACTTAAAACGACGAATTTGGCTTGTCCATGTTATGATATCATGACACAAGTATGTAAAATCAATATACCTACTCTGACCACTGATTATTACAACAAACAAATAGTACTTATATTTAATTAATGAAGGGATGATAACCAGACTCATCTGATTTTTCTCATCTTAATTCCAATGAAAATCTTATTTAGACTCATTATAAAACCAATTAAAGAAAACTTATAAAAGCTTCTTAAATACACTAAGAAAAAAGGATTTCTCAAATTTTTCAATGTAAACGAAAAGTATGAGAATTTGAAATTTGACATGTATAGTATAATTTATATTCGTAAGGGAGCACAAAGAAAGGATTTCCCAAATTTTCCAATGTAAACGAAAATATTGAGAATTCTATGGTGCAAGGCTAGTCACATATAAATTTAAATTCCATTGATAATAAAAACTATTTACTTGGTATGGTAAAACGGGCTTGTTTCCACAACTCGACAACTATGTGCCTATTTTGCAGTGGAACTAATTACTTACTTTTAACTCTAACAGTTCCTCGGGTGTGAAATAGAGTACTGTCGAATATGTCTGAGGCAGAATATCAATGTATGGCTTCCATATTGAATCTGAAATTGTACAAAAACACAATATTCAAAGCAAATTATGATAAGTATAATGGAATAATGGCGGGCTGGTCTTGGCTATTCTTTTGCAATATAACTTATGACGTGAAACGATAATTATTCTAATGTGGATGAATATAGACAGGTAGATATTGATGATAGATGGATAGAAAGTTGTTTACTATGTAAAGTGAGGTAAGTGAAATAGAATAGTACAAACCTGGTTTATTTCTTTCTAATAGCAGATACAATGCTAATGTAATGTTCGGCATGTTCTGCAGAAGTGGGTCGACTGCTATAAAATCTTTTAGCTCGGACTCTTTGGCATGTTGCTCGCTCATCATAATCTTTGAAGGCACTGTTAAAACTAATGAGCCTTCAGTAAAGTCTTTAGTTGCCTTCAAACCTAGATCATAACCTTTGAATTCACTTATTTCTATACCTGAAATATTAGAAAAGTTAATTTTACTTACAATATATACAATAGATAATTAAAATAATTAATAGACGGTATGGCAAAAGTTTCTCATGATTATAGATTGAATACCTACTATTCAATTAGTAATGAAAACATAAAAGGGGTCAAGGTTTTCTGATAGGTATTATAATTTAAAATTTATTTACCATCAAATTCAGCCCCATTTGATTTCAACCAGGAAATATATTTGTCTATATTATCCTGACGTCCACTGCTTCCTTTAGATAGTTCAGATCCTTCAATATTCTGGATATCTCTCAAAATAGTACATATTTCTAAATGATGCTCCCAACTTTTATTGAAATTTAGCGTTGCTTGAAATACGCTGGTCAACCTCAGCAGTTTATCCACAAGAATTGAAAGCTCTTTTCTCTGTTGCTGAAGAAACTTATTAACTTCTTTCCCTGTTTTTCCTGGTTTGGTTTTCGATGCTTGTTTAGACTGTGATTTACGCCCCATGATTGTAAAACACAGATAACTGTCGAACCAGAAACTATAGCATAGACTGCAAGCACAACTGCAAGTTTTTTAACTAATACGTGGGAAAATAAAAACTATAAATAGTCATACAAATACAATAATGTATAAAATTACCTACTTTCCTTTCCTTTTTCTAACCTTTTCAAAACGAAATGAGAACAGCAAGCAAGACAGAAATAAAATCAAAGGTGACAGTGGCAACCGAAAGCACTACTAGGTAGGTTTCCAAACAAATTTATCCGTTATTATTCGTTCCATCTCTCACTGAACTAAACTAGATCTAAGTAGTTCTAAGTTAGTTTTATATTTAATTAACAAAAAATTTTGATGCTTAGCCTATAATAAATTCAATAGAAATGGGAGTTGTAAAGCCTTCATCATTTGCTTAGCGTAAATTATAACGACCTTATTCATCATACACTAAATGAGTAAAAGAGAGAAAAATTACTTTTCAATGACATTTACGATCCGTTTATGGGGAAAGATACTCATGATTCATTTGACACTATGCTATTCGCTTACAGTGACTAAATAAAATATGTTCACTACTTTGACTGTTCACTATGTATTGGATTCTTAGATTAGATTGGATATTTTTTGCTTACACATCCAAAATTTGAATTTTTTTTGTTTAGTTTATCGCGAAGGAAAGGCAAGGGGAACTAAGCCCATACAGCCATTGTCTTTAGTAAACAGTGACGGTTAGTAAATGATTTCTGATGGATGATAATGATAATGATGAATGGAAACGTATAGGTGCAATTTTCTTGTGAAAATCAAAAATTATTTGTAAATGGCTTGCATGTGTCCGTAAAGATAATGATGTTTTCTGGTAGATGAGTTATATTTTGATTACTTGTGATGTGAATCTAGTGCGTGTGCATGGTTTTAAGCGCAGGTAAGCTGAGTAAAACTTTAGCCGGAATACGACATCTTCATGGGCCCGTGTATGTTGTTTCTGCAATTATTTTTCATTTTGACTAACTTTACACTGTTCTTGAGGATTTTCCTGACGTTTCCATTCATCATTATCATCCATCATAATAATATGTTCAGAAATCATTTACTAATGACAATGGCTGTATGGGCTTAGTTCCCCTTGCCTTTTCTTCGGGATAAACTAAAAAAAAGGATATCAGAGGAATTCCACCGCTGATATCAAGGATAGGTTCTGATAGGTTCTAGTAAGGTAGGTATGGCATTTAACGCCCAGTGTGTAATAACGCCCGAATGCTAAAAATCGGAGATAATGTCCCTCGAGTTATGTTACACTTTACGCACACATATAATAAACCAATAGGAACGCGCAGACGCGGCGCGGCGTGGACGCCACGAATATTCTCAGTTGTGAACCACACTGCAAGGACGCTGATAGTACACGCTGTTATTATAAAATACATTCTGATAAATTGATAAGTTTTAGTTTATTTTTCTACCTATCTATAGATATTTCTAATTTTGTGATTAGCTTTTATTTTAGATAACTTTACGAGTATTTCATATTTCATTGAAAATTTGATTGATTTGTTTGTAATTATGTGTGAAAATATGAGAATAATAGAAGGTACTATTCGGGTAATAACGCCCAGTAAAGTGAGGTTTGGGCGTTAATAGCCTGTATGGGCGCTATTATCCAAATAATATCCATCCAAAGGACTGTAAGACTGATTACTGATAGGTACTCTGAATAGTTCTCAGGATAAAATTAGTTGATTACTTATCTCATAAATGTTTAAGCTTTGTCCTTATTTTCAGGGCGTTAATTGACGCAATGTTCTGGGGCGTCATTAGCCATCTACGTTTAATAGCGCCCAATAAGTATTTCATAATAATTAATATTTTTATGAAAACTCCTTTATATGTTGATTTTCTTTAGTTATTAAACATGTTAAAAGTGAGATATTTTTTTTAAAGATGATTAAATAGAAAGTACGAGATGTGTTACAAAATTTAAGTATTGTAGTATTTGTAGTTTATTCATGACAATTTAAAAAAATTCAAAAAACAAACAATATAATAAACTTCATGGTTTTGTACGGCTCTAAGTCAAAATATTTATGTTTATTAAGATAATTCGCAAATTACTATGTGGGCGTTACTAAAAACCGTATGCTCAATAACGCCCATGAGAGGGTATTAAAAATTCTTTGTTTGCATAATTTTATCTTGAGTCTATAACGACTTATAGCACTCAAGTGTTACTTTTCTGTATTTATTTTTTGGCCATAAAACAATTTTTCTAAACAGTTTTTTAACTCAATTGTTTTATTAAATAATTTAAGTGGTTTGAAATTAAGTGGAGGTTATTTGCCTGCCTTAATTTATCCCTAGGAATCGAACTAGGGATCTTTCTCTAAATATAGGTACTTAAACTCCTGTTCATTATATAACTGGGTAGGTGCCTACCTACCAACAATTTGTCAACTTATTCACTTGGCTGATTTTCTTGTTGCGAATTGTGACATCGTTATGTATGCTCACATTAAGAATCGTACACCATTAATTTTAGAGGTCATTCTAGTCGTGAAAAGTAGGGCGCTAGAGCGATTTCAAATAATGTTTCGGGGAAGCGGGTGGGCGCCTGCCAAGTGAGCACTGGCCATTGTCATTGCCAAAGTGTTTGTTTTGCTGTCGAATCGCAATCAATCGGATAATCGGTATGTCGAAACAAGCCGTGTGTATGACGTATGTAGGTAGATGTCTGAGGCACACTTATTTGGAATCCTCGAGGCGTATGCGTGGCCTTCCTAAGCAAACCTGGCGGCGGACAATCATTGCAAAGGTGAAGAGGCTAAGGAAGTCCAGGATATAATTGAATGGCGATTGTCAACACCAAACGGGATGGCATCAGCAGCGCACTATAGAACCCTCTGTCGCATCTAGGGGACGTAAGACCTTAAGTTTAATAAATAATATTATTTTTTATAATTTTTTAAAAGAATAAAATGGAGATTAAATGCACCGTATACTTAGTACTTACCGTACCTACATACTTGATATACCTACCTACTATATACTACGCTTATCCTTCGTCATGTCATATAACATAACAACATTACATGTCAAACATTAATAAATCAAAAGCACACGTGTAAATAACAAGCGACAAACAAGCGGGTTATCGAAATGTTAATTTGTTAATATTTAAATGTAAACTTGGAGTGATTAATTAGTGTTTCTGATCAAGGTTGCCTCTGTTTCCGCTTACCTCTGACCTAAGTCAAATACCTTCGTAAGTTTTTTAATTAACGCATCACTTTAAAATAGCGGCCGCCCACGACTTTGTCCGCGTGAGAGGGCATTGCAACCGTGCGAAGCCGGGGCGGGTTGCTATATAGCTTATAGTTTTCTACGATTAATGGGCTATCTAACACCGAATTTTTTTTTTAAATCGGACCAGTAGTTACTAACATAGCGCGTTCAAACAAACAAACTCATGAGCTTAATAACGTTAGTATATACAGGGTATTTTTTGTTTGCCACCCTTAACGAAGGCTACATACTCTAATACATGAAATAAAGTAAATTAAAAATGGAGGGAAACAGTGTAATTTTTTTTGAAAAAAAAAAATCATGACTTGATCGGGCAAAATTTATGGTGTCCAGTGTTTATGCTAGTTTTTTCATAGACAGATATTAGTTATTAACCGACTTCAAAAAAAGGAGGAGGTTCTCAATTCGTCTTTTCTCATTAAAAAATCTTGCTACGCGTCAATGTGCATTTATGCAGAAAAACGCAGTCTATTTACTCAACTTTGTACCCTAATATTTTGGAAACCAGACACTTCCCAGGTATGCTTCCATGGAGAAAAATGATGGTGATGACGAGCAGATTCCGTAGTTTTCGGGAACGTTGACGACCAAAAATCACTCTCGTGTAGATTCTGTAGGTACCTTTAAAGGCCCTTATAAAGGTAGAAAACACCCACAGGCTTTACAGTCGTTTGAAGCTTGGCTGAAAATATTATGTGGCGTTAGATTGATTGAAGGGATGCACAGGGTAGGTTCAACGTCACGGCTACCTACGCTCCTTATAAGTATTTTGTATGTACTTAAGGCACCTTATTATAGTACGTTTAACTAAATACATATTTCCTTTGCGATGGCGCTAGTTGCTTTGTTTATGATATGACTACATTTATCTGTTAGCATACAAAAAATGTTAGCTTCGAAGTCAGAACCCGAGGATTATACCATTATATGACAGATCTGAAGCGTTAGAAAGTGTACGGTCAGCCTAAAAATCACAAACGTGACGTCACTGAATTGGTCGTAGACCTCACGATAAATGGAACAATCCCTAAGCAAATTCCTAAGCAACAGGTCACACCTTTCGTTATGAAGTCAGTGCAGTACTTAGACACATGCTAAACAGTCTTGGGCTAGGCCCAGTTTCTCCACGCTATAATGTCTAGGTATAATGCCGTTGAAACGCTCATAGTCATTATTAATTCTATTAAAGGCTATGAGCTCAGCGTCGTCGTGGAATATGTTATCAATTTGAACTTTAGTGAGCTTACTTTGCATTTGCGATAGATATGGAACGTTAAAGATTTAAATAGAGATAGATCACTAGGAACTCAGTGGGTTTCTATCTATTAGAGCCTTTCCATACGCTCCGGTTGTCGGTTACCCGTTGGCGAAACAGGGTGTAACAGAAAGTTAATGTTAAACGATATATTCTATGACTATGTCAATATTTTTCAAGATTGTATGAACATTCCGGAGTTGTTTAGGAATTCTCCACGCTATCTGAAAAATAAACATGTGATTTCGAGTCTGAAACTTTGTGCGTAGTTTAGTGGGCTAATTACATAGTTTTTCGCTTAACATACCCCATTTGTTACACTCTGTATAGCCACGTATGTTAGCTTTCACACATGTATTACGGCTTGATTTACCGGACAGGCAAATACCTACATTTCGCCACCGGATACCCGGTAAATGGCCGGACTGTGTGAAAAAAAACTACGTCCTTAGATAAACGTAATATTTACATCGCAAGTTATGGAATAAATTTCCTCAATCTCTCATACGGGTGAATTTCCCAGGTACGTTTTTAGCGCGGCGTGGATGAAAATCGTAGTGGAAAGTGCAAAATGCACATTTATTAAATTTTTTTCATTAAGTTCAGACAGTGATCTAGACTAACGTTTAAAACTTAAGACCAAAATCTATTTGTTTACGCATTAAAAAAATTATCACAGGCTCTAAATCTAATTGCGGTGCTATGTCCCCACTTCAATTGCAAAAATAAATTTGGCTATTTCAATTTTCGGGTGAATTAATTTAACAGAATACATACATATTTTTAAAAATACATTAAATGATACTATTATTTACACCATGAGCAGTAATTTAACTTAACCCGGTAGTACCTGTAACAGCTTTTTAAAAATGTCCCGCGGAAAAAGTCAATAACGCTGGCGCATTTTGAACATTACACTATTTCATCATAATGAATGAGATAGATGCTAAGCTATCTTTCCCTGCACTGCTCTGTCAAGCTATCGTATACCAAGTACAAGGATGTTTGATTCAATGAACAGTTTTCCCGCCAAAAACGTAAGTATAACCTGCGGTGGCGCAGGAATACAAATTTATCATATAACGGTGTCATGTGTATTTAAAAAACTAAAAGGCTGTTTAAAAAGAAATTTTACAGATGATTAAAGATTAGATGTATCGACGTAATTGCAAATTAATTATTACAATTAAAATAATAGTGTCTGTTATAATTTGAAATTTGTTACTTAATTCTAAGTACGGTGTCGCAACTCCAGTGGCTCCGGTGGCAAAAAAGAGGGCCACCGTAATTTAATAATGTCACCGTAATTGATATTTTGTCTTTTTGTATACAGGATGACTGGAAAACGGGTATTATTTCTATTGAGATGTAAAAGTACAGCCCATTTTCTACCTTCATGGGTAGGAAGACCCATTAAAAAAATTACGGCTTCAGAGTTATGCCCCATTTTGTAATGTTTTTAAAATCACCTTATTATTAAATGGAAATGCATAAAAAACTAAAATACGTGTATATTTCAGTAATTCAACTAGATAAATAAATAATCATTGGAGACAAAACAACAGACATCAACTTGGCATTGTCAAAGTACAATTACCAAAAGGTTTACAATTTTTTTTCCTGATTCTTTCCTATTCATTCAAAATAATGATTTCACGTAATTCGCATACTTAATTAAACTAAATTCAAAAGGTATAATTATGAAAAAGCTTACCAACAGCTGACTAATAAGAATTTTAAAAGTGCTATCCTATGGCGCGACGACCTTTTTTAACAAGTAACCTAAGTTTGTAGTCAAATTTAAAAAATACAAAGGTGATGAACTGACATTATAATATATATGACGTGGATGGGTCGAATGGCGTGCCGTTAGGTGTGTCCGACATCTTCCAAAATCCGAAATAAAGAATGCGGCGTGTAGTAAACAAGCTTAATTAGGAATCACAAACACTTTCACTGTATTTACGCACAAGATTACTAGGATTCTAGCGGATAACGTAGAAACGTGGTAAGTACAAGACAGAGGCTGATTAGCACCCGTGCTTCGCTCGACAGACGCAACCAGCCAAGCCCAGAATACCCTCCGGCTCAATTCAAACGACCCGGTAGTCGTTGTAAATCTACAGTGGCGCCCTCTCAGTACTCTGTCTTGTCTTTACCCAAGTGACAGCTGTCCTCCAGTCAGTGATAGCTGTCGACTTGACGTTTCTAACTTCAACGATTGAAAATAGATGGCGTTGGAGATCCGACTGTAGGATATGACATCTTGATCTCCGACACGGCCATTTTGACAGACTACCCGTCCTCGGGTAGAACCGATGAATCTGTGAACAAGATAACTCAAGGAAGTATCTGCGCTCGGCCATTCTGCCTTAACTTAAATTTAAAGACTTCTTATTACAATAGTTCATGAAATCACAAAAATCGCTCATCGACCGTCAAGTTCCCAAAATCTTTACGTAAAGACATAAAAAATAAAAGATAAGCAGACTCGCACATACGTTTAAATCAGTCAGACCTTTCCTTCGGTCAACATTACAGTAACAGTTAGTCATATAGCCAGTCCTTCGGCTATCTACTATGGAAACACAGTCCTTCGGTTTCCAACACACACATGTAGCACAGTCCATCGGCTACCTACTACGGAAACACGGTCCTTCGGTTTCCCACACACACACATGTAGCACTGTCCATCGGCTACAGCAGAAACTCGGTCCTTCGGTTCTGCCACAAATACATACTACTGTCTGTCAAGGGTTTGTCAAAGTCACAATTAAAAAAAACCGGTCAGTAACTTGTACATCGCATATGAAAATTCATTCATTTAGACTCTGAGGTCACATTAATTTCGATATCAAAATTACTAGGAACTTGATGGTCTGGCACACACAAGGTAAATAATTCCAAAACAAGGCTACAGTATACACAATCCATATAAAGTAACGTCAGTCAAGTAAGTCTAGTTGCCTCAATCTAGCAACTCTTGGAAACTTCCATCCAGCTTCCGTAAACCAGTCTAGTCACTTCCATCCAGTGACTCTTAGAAACTTCCATCCAGCTTCCGTATACCAGTCTAGTCACTTCCATCCAGTGACTCTTGAATACCTCTATCCGGTATCCGTAAACCACTCTCAATCAGTCAACTCAACATTAATTTGAACATGACGGTCCATCCCCGTCAAGTTCGCACAGATTATCATCACGGTCACATGTCAGCATGTCATTGGTAATGTCATTCGCAGGCATTCGCCTAAGTCTGTCATGTGCGTACTTATAGGTTCTATTGGAATTAAGGGCTTTAAGAACATAACGATTACCTTCAAGTACCTCCGATACCCTAAAAGGACCTCTATACTTCGGATCAATTAATCGAATTTCGAGTTCACCTGTAGTTACACGAGTTTTTGGCAAACCTGTTGTAAAATAACTGGAATATTCACCTAAAATAGTTAAAAGATCTGACTTTTTACAAGAGGGTATATCTGTGTCAACATTACTAAAGTCGTTACTGATACTAGAATCGGTTAAAACGTCACAATTTAAAACTGTCAAATTATTTTGTTTTGAAATGCTAAAATTATTTGTTGACAAGTTAATAACGAAGCCTTGACTCAATATTTCACGACCTAGCATAATATCACTACGCATATACACATCGGGTAAAACATGTAATAAAAGTTCTAAACAATAATCATTAATTTCAACATTACACAGTATTTGCTGGGTGCTGAATACACTGGTTTGACCAATTCCCGTTAGAGAGACAGTTTTAGCAATTCTTTTACCATTGAAACTTGATGCAACGCTTTCTTTTATTAGTGAACACTCAGCACCCGAATCAAAATGAAAATCATAAAATCTACCTTGATTATTAAGAGCGCCGGTCGGTGGTAAAGCGGTAAGTGCAACTATCTTTCGTGGATTCAGACGAATTTGACCTCGGCGCACCTCGAAGCCTAGGTACTCTACTTTTTCTTTCAGGAATGAGCACTTTTTAGGATTTAACGAAAATCCCTTCCCAGAAAGAACTTCTAATACTACCTTTAGTCTATCGAAAGCTTCGTCGATGTTACTGGCCACAACTAGCACGTCATCCATGTACACTACAACGTACTTGTTCACGAGATCGCCTAGAGCATGTACGAGGCTATAGAAGTTTGTCCTATACCAGTCATAGAAACATTGTCATAAATTCGCTTACCACTAAATTTCAAAGCAATCGATTCTTTAACTAAGGAACACTCTGAACCTGAGTCGTAAGTAAATGGGAATGACTCACCAGAGTGACGCAGAGAACCCGAAGGCGCATTCACAATGCACACGTCTACTCGCTTTTCCTTAGCTGGACCAGTTCCAGTGCCGCCGCCGGTACCGTTGTTCCCCTCCTTGATTTTCCTCTTCGGGCAGTCGGATGCATAGTGGCCTTGTTCCCGGCAGTTGAAGCAGGTGATGCGATCGGTTCTCCCTGTAGGTTGGTTGGTCGAGTTATGGTCCCCGTGAAAGGACCTGTGTTTGGACCGGTCATCTTGCTTCTTCGAATTGGCTTTGTTGCGACATTGAAGAGATTTGTGGCCTAGTTGTCCACAATTAAAGCACTTGATGGTCACAGCAGATCCATTAGGTCGGTTTCTTTTTAGGTCGGGTCCATCACGATAAATACTTGATGAATAACTTCTCTTCAGGAACGAGACAGCCTTCAGTTCCTTTTGTAAATGGTTACGCGTCTTGATGTCAGTCGTTATAGCAATCCTCTGAACACGTGGCTCTTGTTTTGAAATATGAGCTAAGACAGTGGCTATTGCTATCTGTTCTGTAGTCAGTCCATTCCACCTTGCCATTAAGGATGTTATGAGGGTAGCGGCGTATGAGGCCAGGCACTCGTTATCTCTCGGTTTCTTGTCGTGCATACTGATGAGAAAGGAAGCAGCAGTTTCAGGACAGTCATACCTTGCTACGAAAAGCTCCTTAAAATCGGCCCACGTCATATTAGGAAACGATATTGAAGACAGCCAAGATGATGCTTCGCCCTTGAGTGCGTGGCTTAACGCGATCATCAGAGAAGATCCATGGCGATGTCGATCTGTGATACACATGTCCGCGGTCGATATCCAAGCTCGGGCGTCGATGTCTCTTTTCTCTGGGTCGAAATCAGGAAGGCGAATAGAGTCCGAAGATGCAGGTAGTTTATTGCTTGCACCAACGCCAGAAAATTTTGATTTTGTTGCTCGAAGAGAAGACGCCATTTTTCTTCGCTCGAGTCACTATTTGAAGCACGTGTTTCATGTGGGTGATCCGGGTTGCATCCCACGCCTGATGACGTAGATGGGTCGAATGGCGTGCCGTTAGGTGTGTCCGACATCTTCCAAAATCCGAAATAAAGAATGCGGCGTGTAGTAAACAAGCTTAATTAGGAATCACAAACACTTTCACTGTATCTACGCACAAGATTACTAGGATTCTAGCGGATAACGTAGAAACGTGGTAAGTACAAGACAGAGGCTGATTAGCACCCGTGCTTCGCTCGACAGACGCAACCAGCCAAGCCCAGAATACCCTCCGGCTCAATTCAAACGACCCGGTAGTCGTTGTAAATCTACAGTGGCGCCCTCTCAGTACTCTGTCTTGTCTTTACCCAAGTGACAGCTGTCCTCCAGTCAGTGATAGCTGTCGACTTGACGTTTCTAACTTCAACGATTGAAAATAGATGGCGTTGGAGATCCGACTGTAGGATATGACATCTTGATCTCCGACATATATATTATAGCATAGGAATCTTACTGCTATCCAAAGGCCTTTTAATGATGCAGTTCAACTCGAATCGAGGTCATACCGCCACCTCCATCTCGTCTTACTCCTACCCCAGGCAGCCTCTCTGTAGCATCCAGCCAGTTGCACTGTTCGTCTATCTTTCAGTGTCTAAACGACTAACATGGCCGACACTTTTACTGTCCAGTTCCTTTTTGGTAGGCGATTAGCATACCTAATGGTTTCCTGATGCAGTCTGAGCACTGTAGGTCAATCGATAGACAGCATAAGTACACATATCGACAAGTAGACGTTATAAGATCATAGGAAGGGAACCGTTCCTAAATGAACTAAGTTCTTCCAGGCACTTAAGATTCATCTCTCAATATTAATAGCTGACCAATAAGAATGTAATATTTTTCTGAGTCCTGACTGTTCTCAGAAAAAATGTCTATATATTGAATGTTCTACTGGCCTAGTAGGTGTACTCATGCACATAATTATTATCTACTTCAATCCCACATTTTGTGATATTGATTATGACTTCAGTTCAACCTCAAGGAAACCACCCAAAATTGCTACTATAAATGAACAGTTACGAATAAACCCGAGTAACTTTGTGATAAACCCGAGTAGCTTGAACAAGTACGCCTGATGATAAGATAACAGAAGAGTTCTACATTCTACTTACCTCAATATAACACTGCTATAGGCTGTAGCGCCACGGGATGTATTTTTCGAAACCTTTATTGGTCAGCTGCTAGTAATCTTTCTCATAATAAGTTACACCTTTTTGAGTAGCTTATTAAATAAGGAATTTAGTTTGATAAAGGGTACGCATGACGCAGTATATTATTTTGAAAGAGTAGAGGCTTAATTGGCAAAAACATTTAACAAATTTTATTTGACCATTCCATGTTGATAGATTTTTGGGAGGTCAAAGTATAAAATGTGATTCATGTTTTATATGCCATTCTACTTCTCTAAAAGGAAATTTAAAAAAAATCATATCATTGTCATATCTCCGACACCGTGAATTTTCGGATGGGGTGTTCCTTATATATAAAGGTAGCTAACGAGGTGCACTTTCACATGTGAAAAGAAATGATCCTTATTTCTGGTTTTCGAAGATTTTTACGTACATATAAATAAATACGGCTAGGTTCCTGAAATGGTGTAGTCAGAACTGCGAGATCTTAAAGGAGATACCATGGC
The DNA here is from genome assembly GCA_014607495.2 of Carposina sasakii. Classification (NCBI taxonomy): domain Eukaryota; kingdom Metazoa; phylum Arthropoda; class Insecta; order Lepidoptera; family Carposinidae; genus Carposina; species Carposina sasakii. The sequence goes on from CP053165.1 coordinate 5,465,382, forward strand.
CACTACGTTTTATGCTAAGAAAAAACTCACTAGGAAGCATTTTAAAGTATGTAATAAAATATTTCTCTAACTGTTAACGTGTTCCTTAAATTTGTTATCATAGTTTCTAAGCTATAATCATGATGATAAACATTATTACCAACTAATAAACGAAAAATATAAAGTTTTCAAGTTCTTATAAAATAAATAAATAAGTAATTCATATGATGTTCTCCTGTATTTATAATTCCGCTGATTGTAATCAATTTCAGTGGAGAGATTTGCAATTTCGGTGATTTGATAATAATATCGGTGGCGATTGAAATTTTTAAATGCAGATATCTTAAGAAATAATACATTTTTAAAAATATGTACCATATGACTGAATATTATATATTTTTGGCTATTACTTCGAATACAAAAAAGTTATAGAAAGTGGATATAAAATTTCGCCAGCGTAATTAGTCAAAAATCGAGGTTGTTGAAATTCACCCATACACTTATCTAAGTTATAATATTATATAACTACTTCTTTTTGGACTTCGGGAATCGACTCTTTTCCAGCGTAAGTATCTAATTCCAATTCTTAATTATATACAAAAAGGCAAAATAGTAGGTACAATACATAGAACATGTTATAATATAAACAGCGTAATATCTTCAAGATATTTCTTCCAGCAAACCAGTCCATCGATTTATTTATACCCTATCTATGTGCGACTTCTTTTTATTTTATTATAACTAGGTGTTCCCTAGATTCCTCATCCCAGCAAAAGCATTCTGAGCACGTACCTTGTAGTTTTCGCCTTATTCATACGATACTTCTGTAATATTACGTCCCTTGCTGTTTGGTCACACAGTGTCACAGCTGTGACGTGTGGTGACGAGCTTTACGTTACGTCTTCATTACTGGCTCGAGATTACGTAATAGAATTAGTCATAATGTGTGGCAGTTGCAAAAATATCGATATCGACAATCTGTAAGATCGACTCTAAGTAAAAATGGTACCTATTTAGAATTCTAGGTAGGTACATCTTCCACGTAAGGGTACGTACTCTATACATCAAGTAAAGTAAGTTTATGCCAAAACAATGCTGGGAAACGATGTCAAATTACTTGATCGGGCGAAATTTATAGTGTCCAGTGTTTATGCTACACGCACCAATGTGCATTTATGCAGAAAAACGCGGTCTATTTACTCAACTTTGGACCCTAATATCTTGGGAACCAGACACTTCCCAGGTATACTTTCACGGAGAAAAATGATCGAGATGATGGAGAGATTCCGTTGTTTTCGGGAACATTGACGACCAAAAAACATACTGTATATAATAAGGTCTATTCAAAATTAGAGTGATTATCTTTTGACACGAAACTAGGTAGGTAAAAAGAAACAATTTTCACTATGGGACCTTCTCCGAAATAGTGAAAAAAAATCAGCTGTTCCACACAATCTCGAATAATTACTGCACTGAAATGTATGGAACAGCAGATTTTTTTTTTCACTATTTCGGAGTTGGTTCCATAGTGAAAGTTGTTTCTTTTTCTGAAAAGATAATCACAAATTTTGAATAGATCTTATATAACGCTCTTACCTGCCTGTGTATCTAATAGGTACATAGACAGACAGGTAAGGTACATCTAAAATTAAACTTAGGTAAAAATCCCACAAATATATCGATGATGTACGCAGTTTAATTTTATCGAAAAATCTCAGTAGCACTAAAGCAGCACGTTTAGAACAAATCATCATTTATGATTACGAATTGCATCATCAAAGGATTGAGTCACGGTCACTATTGAGCTTGATCCTTTTGACTGTGGGCAGGTTCCTTTAGTCATCCATCATCCATCACACTGAACTGGGTGAAGTCACTTGACTGACCGCAATTGTAAACATATTTGGTAACTCTTTTGACGGCTACAATGAAGACATCCCGATCCTTTGGGATGACAAATGTTTCTTTATCAACTTACCAATACTTACCATTTATATTTATAGGGCTCTACGTGTAATACTTTCGCATTTACGTTTGTTATCGTTACATATGTTTATTAGACTTGATCACCTAACGAAAGCGCGATATATTGCATCAAAGGAAATGTCGAATTTCAATCGATTCGATCAAAAATCGATGTAACTTTGTCTAACCCACCTAATCTTACATCGAGCACAATAATTTTATGCATAAGAAAATAGTCCACATGCAATTAGTTCATACAGTGACTACGGTGATTATTGTACAAAATTAACATATTTTTTCACTGTTACGAGTATGTAGTAATCCTCGGCTAATTCCGGGGCTTCTTGACTAGTGAAGTCCTTGCATACAACCTTTAATCTGTGTTTACCAATAAATTAACAGTTATCTTAATCCAATCACAGATAAGCTGGGTGTGTCTTCAAAATAAGATTCTTGGGTAAAAAAACCGGCCAAGTGTGATTAGAATTCACACATCGAGAAGGAACTATAAACTTATAAAGGCCACATAGACTTAACCTCATCAATTGCCTGATGATCTAGCCATGGTTTTCTAGAAGAGCGGTGCCGTCATATAGCGGCCATATGAATTCCAAAAGATAGCTGTCGCTATGGCCGCTACCTAGGTATACATAATAAGAGGAGCCCTAATATCAGGTAGCTATAATAGTATAATAAAATAACAGTACCGCTATGTTAGAACTTAGGAAACCATAGCATTTATTTCTAATAGTAAATACGCGTTATAGCACAAAATCCCTACTATGAAAAGGTTATGTTTATTTCTCTTTCATGACTGGTTTGCTGGAAGAAATCTCTGTAAGAGATAAGCACGCCCTTGCATATTTTCCTTATTATAAACTTTATATGTGAAAACCTTACTGTATACAATAAAGAATAACAATAAAAGGGTCTTGCTTGACAGGCAGATATTGGACGGACCACAAAAAACCTATAAGCATTATTTTTGCTTCACACGGAACCCCAAAAAAAATGAATAAATATTGCTCATTCAATTTATAATATTACCTTGATATAAGTGTTATTTGATTCCTTAATATGATAATATTGTATTCAAAAAATGATTTGAACGTTTAAGAGATTTTTAAATAATGTCGTTAGACGCAACTTATAAACCCTAATTGTATTGGATTAAATAAATAAGTAGGTAGGTAAGTACTTAACATAATAATTGTATTTCAATAAATAAGGAACTTAAATATCAAAGCTTTTAAAATAGATTACAAATTATGTCATAGTTTACCTCATAAGCCTCCATGCAGACGACGGCCCCAGAAGCCGATTTTTACTGGCCATCTCTGTGTGTGCCACTGGTCTTAATACCAGTTCAACTTCCACTAGGATTTGAATTCTGGCCGGACCAAAATATTAGAGATATTTTTATGTTCTCGGATTGTGTTTTCTGTGTACCTACTTACTTACTTTTACAAGTGTCCATTATGGTACCTTCTGCGGTCCCGCGTCCTGTTCTAGTGCAGCGTTGTGTAAGTATAAAATTTGACAAATAACAACTACCTACTCTCCCTATACTACTTATAATGGCCATTTTTTTAGATGACCTCAGCGAAAGATACAGCGCATAAATATATTATTTCCGTGTCTCACAATGGGAAGGCTTTAGTCGCGTTTTTAATTGCACTATGTATTAAGTGTTGCATTTCATTATGCCTATTTATGTAAATCTATTAAACGAGTAGTCATCTTGTTGCATAACTGAAAAGGATATGCCGGATTTATTTCAATTATTTCTGTTAGCTGTGAACGAGTAAGACTAAGTATCCGGGTAATGAGTTCTTGTTATAATAATCATGAATTATTAGACTTTATGAGACAAACTGTACCTATAGGGTTGCCAAGTTGTCATCATCATCATCATCATTTACAGCCCTGAGAAGTCCACTGTTGGACATAGGCCTCCCCCAACAACCTCCACTCCGACCGGTCGGAAGTTGTCATATTACGTTCTAAACCTGTTTTGTTTAACTGATTTTATTAATTTGTACATACTTGTAGAAGGCAAATGTATTTGGTATACTGTTTTAACAAACGAGTATAAAGGACTTTGACATACCTAAATACATACATACATACATAATATACATGGCTGTGCACCCGAAACGGAGTAGCCAGAACCGCAGGATCATCAAGGCAATCCCACAGCCACGTTTAGCATAGCGGTGACAGATTGCTAGCTCATCGCTTGACAGAATGCCCGAGTTCCTTAGTCGACTCTTGCGACACGCACGGAAGGAGATGTAGGTAATGTTATCTAGTGAAGCTTCAGAACTTTTGGTAGGGAAACAGATCTTTTTATATTTGAAGAACTCCTAAAGTTTCCAAAACATGAAAAAGGACCGTAACACGTCACGACGTCACGCACAATTTTATACTATTCTCACGTTTTCAGGCATAAATGCCATCTGTAAAGGTGACTGTTAGTGTAAAAGTAACAATTATTTAAGAAAATAATGACGACGATTCAATGATAAAATTCGAGTTACTGCAATGACTGACAAATAATAATAGGAAGAGGTGTTAATTGCCTTATTATCCAAAAATTCTGACTCTGAGTAGGCCCATCACGCCCATCATGTTCAAATCTATCAAACGGATAATAGACCTTGGTAAATGGATAAAAAATTAACACCTATACTTAAAACAAACTTCTACGTTCACGTACGCGATGGCACCACTGTTTTCATGATAATCGAAGTTTCGTAATAAAATCCCTAGTTAAGTATTTTCAACAGATTTCATTAAACTTCGATCAAGCTTAGCTACCGAAGGTTGTCAAAACACACCAATTTGTTTTGTCAAAAGTAATGTTATGGTCATTTATATGGTTAACACTTCAGAGTATCAATTAATGTAGATACCTACCTAGTGGACGGTTAATTGGTTTGATGGATGCCTTATAACGTTAATGGGGGAAATAATAAATCAAATTCTTATTTTCGTAATGCGACGTTTCTATGCGTATTTTATCTTTATCTTATAAATATTCTCACAGAATCCGATGGAGGAGATGACGGTCCACGAAATGATATTGTGGAATTTTAAATTTATTTTTTATTCGTGCATGTGATAAAGGTCACACTAGAGTGTGAAAAATATGATATGAGTGAATAATAAGTCCTGACGTGAATTATTCAAGGTAGACTGGCAGAAAATGTAGGTAATGTTGCGTAAAGACGTTATCCGTAAATAATATTTAAATTCTTCTATTTTGTAATTAGGGGAATAAGGTATGAAGGTTAGGTACCTATAGGCTATGGGCAATAGACCCGTAGGTTCATTAGGTATCTTTTTTCCAAAAGCAAAGCGGTAGCAATGAGACAGGGAAAATAGTAAAATACTTACTTATTCGCGTTGAAATGTCAAATTCCTTTGAGATACCTAAGTACTCGTAGTTGTTACGTAATACGAATTTTACAAGTAATTTTCGAAATAGTATTGTACATACAATTTTCCCTATCGCATTGCTTTTGCTAGAGGTACGGACCGGACCTTTGAATGGTAAATGTACAGATCAATCTAAGATTGTGTTATAAATATTAGGAAAAATACGAGGTAGAGATGCGGATATAGAATAAGTAGCAGGTATGTTTGCAAATACGTAGAATGACTACGCCGTAGTCGAATACGAATCTGTACCTATAAATAAGTTACTTCTACTTAGGTAAGTTTATCATTTCTATTCACCATAAATTGATCTATAACTCACGTCAATCACTGAAACTTATAGTACATCTTCAGTCACGTCAACTTTCTTAATTCATTTCCGAAATTCCATTAAAGACATTAAGTTACTCCTATTTAGGTAAGTTTATCATTGCTATTCACCCTAAATTAATCTATAACTTACGTTAATCACTGAAACTTATAGTACATTTTCAGTCACGTCAACTTTCTTAATTCATTTCTGAAATTCCATTACAGACATCATTTATAACTCTCAGAAGTCGTTTCTCAAAGATGGCGGCGCTTCATTTCAGTAACGAAGCCCCATAATCTTAATGTGGGCACATTATCAATGGAGCAGCACGTGTATTGCTCCCACTGAAAAATTCCACATGTTTCCGTTTTAGGGTTCCGCTGAGGAATAGGACAAACTATTCCCATAAATAATACTTACTAACTTTTACCAATTTTGAATACCTTTTCTTTAAACTTACTACGGCGGCAGTCATCATCATCGCTTTAATGACAAACACTTTAATTTATTTATTTATTTATTTATTTACTCTTAGGGAAGATTTACAGCAGTATAGTATCAATAACTTAAAGAATATCCATATATACTATGCCAATTACAAATCTCCACGTATAAATATTTAATATTAAAGAGGTAGGTGTGAACATATACCTAATATAAGACACTTGAATAAAAAGACCAACTGCCAATGTCCGATAACAGTAATATACCTAGGCATAGCTGCCCAATATTAACAATGGTTTTCACTTATCACAAACCCTCAAGAATATCACTGCAAAAATAATTTGCATACGGATAATAATAATAGTGTCATTTCTAAGAAAAGAAAAACAAGATAGCAGAACATATATGTATCAAGTATATGCCTATTTTTCCGCACAATAGAAAGAAAAAAAAGTAAGAAGAGGTTCAAGGTCTGCAGGAGCATGTAGTTTTTGAATTTGTTATTATTATTAATTATATATTCTTATGGATCCAAGGTGTAAAAATAAATAGGTAAGAACAAAAATCAACGTTTTATATTTAGTACATACAGGGAAAAATTAAACTAACACTTATGACCTAATTCTAAGACCTAATTTGCCCTACAATGACCGTCGCCTAGTATACGTCCGTTCCGAGCCAACGCGCCGCCAAAAGTGAAGTCTGCAACACAGGTCTGGAACGTCGTCCATCCGCATGGCGTTCACGTCGGTAGTGACGTAGCAAGGTAAAGGTGGTGCCATCTTTATTCTTTCGACAAAACGGCCGTTCCTGACTGCGTGACGTCCTCGTCAGCTCTATAAACAGAAGATCCACTGTCGTCATCAGGATGCTCGTCGGCTGCAAATAGCAAACACAAACTGTTATGACTAGTCAATACTAGGTAAACAACCGAACCAAACAAAATTCTTGCATTATAAAGTCTATGCGCACTTAAACAGTATAATGCAAGAACACCTTTCACAATCACATTCATAGAAGAGTAATGCAGGTACCAAATATACATTCAATCAAACTTACTATCACACGTCCTTTCATTGACAACTAACTATGGCCGGCAAAAGTAAATACCATGAGCTCCCATGATCATATATGGGACAAGTAAAACGAGCGTTATGGTCTGCCGCGATTCCACATCGCACTGACACCAGCAACAGTGCAGTCTGCCGGTCAGAGACCGTACTACGAAAACTCGTAGTCTGCCGGCTGAAGGCCGTACTACGCAAAATCGTAGTCTGCCGGCTGAAGGCCGTACTACGCAAAATCGTAGTCTGCCGGCCAGAGGCCGTACTACGCAAAATCGTAGTCTGCCGGCTGAAGGCCGTACTACGCAAAATCGTAGTCTGCCGGCCAGAGGCCGTACTACGCAAAATCGTAGTCTGCCGGCTGAAGGCCGTACTACGCAAAATCGTAGTCTGCCGGCCAGAGGCCGTACTACGCAAAATCGTAGTCTGCCGGCTGAAGGCCGTACTACGCAAAATCGTAGTCTGCCGGCTGAAGGCCGTACTACGCAAAATCGAAGTCTGCCGGCCAGAGGCCGTACTACGCAAAATCGTAGTCTGCCGGCTGAAGGCCGTACTACGCAAAATCGTAGTCTGCCGGCCAGAGGCCGTACTACGCAAAATCGTAGTCTGCCGGCCAGAGGCCGTACTACGCAAAATCGTAGTCTGCCGGCTGAAGGCCGCACTACGCAAAATCGTAGTCTGCCGCGACTCTGGAGTCGTCGTTGTAAAACATAACGAGCGGTACTCACTCTCAAAAAACATTGCACACGTCTCAGGTGTCCACTCTCCGCGCCACGGTACCATATATTCTGCGGCGGCTCTCGTACATTTCCCGTACGAGCCAGACAATAATTCAAGTTCATAGCGGTTGTGTGGCAAGACTGACGTTATCTTGTAGGGACCCCTCATACCGGAATCTAACTTCCCAGTGCTTTGTGCTTGTTTTATGACAAACGCAAATTCACCAACTTTATAAGCACGTGGTTGCTTACGACTTTCATTAATTACATCGTCTTGTCGTTTTTGTCTAGCGGCCAGTCTTTCACTAGCGCGCTGTCTCTTTAGCACTATCAGTGCCTCGCGGTTTCCGCTGGTATTACTGAGAGCAACGTCACGTACTAGAGACCGCAATACCGGCGTAGTTGCGTCAATACCCACGAGCAATTGGAGTGGTGATACGTTTGTGGCGGCGTTCTTGGTCATATTAAGGATAAGTTGAACTCGCCATAGAGTGTCTGACCACTCAGCACCCCTATTATTCGCTTCTACCCTTATTAAGTTATGAACCGTACGACAGTAGCGCTCGGCCTGGCCATTCTCATGATGCATTTCAGGTGTTATAAAATGCATTTTACTACCTAAATCAGATACTAAACTCTGAAAACTATTACTTTCGAACATTCTACCTCGGTCACTAACAATAAGCGAAGGAGAACCAAACAAAGAAACTGTTTTAGTAACAGCACGTTTTAGCTCGTAGCTATGGTATTTCGTTTCAGCGCCTTGTGTAGATTTACTAAAATATGCAACTACCCTCTTTTGCTTATTATGTTCTTGCAATAAGATTGAGCCGTACCCGCTCGCGCTTGCGTCGGTGTGTAGTTCTGTAGGGAGGCACGGGTCAAAAATGGCAAGGACTGGTTCATCGGTAAGGCATTTAATAATATATGTGCGCGCCTCTTCCTGCTCGGGCCCCCAAACAAAGGGTATACCTCGTCGTGTAAGCCTAGCAATGCACGCCGTCTTTTGAGAATACCCAGAAATATAACGGCGAAAGTAGCCTGCAAGGCCTAAAAACTGGCGTATTTGCTTAACATTTTTTGGACGGGGTGCATTACTTAGAGCTTTCGTGGACTCGGCCGTACCTGACCTAATGTAGGTTACACCGTCGCGATTCAAGACATCGGTCCCTATTAAAACCGATGCGTTCATGTGTCTTCGGCACAACATATAAACCTACTTCAACAGATATTTCAGGAAACTCAACTACTAAAGTTACGTAAGAAGTACATTCGATTTCTTGACTTCCTATGCCCCGCAATACTCGATAAGTGGGTACTCTGTTACAATTAAAGTATTTAAGAACATATTTAGATATTAGGGAAACACATGATCCACTATCAACAAGAACATCTAGTGAGACGCCTTCAATCACGGCCGTTATAACATCAACATTAGCTACAGTGTCCCGTTTGCGACACAAATTAACGTTATTTGCACGTTTGTTATTAGTACTTATTAGTTTCAACGCGTTGCTTCGCAAAACATGTCTCCGCACTATGACCTGTCTTATGGCAATACGAGCAAGTGAACACCGTTTTATTATTCGCAGTTGGTGTATGTGAAGAAGTTGACGTACCCTCACTGAATCTATTGGCACTCGTAGGTGCGTTGCGAGTAACATTTTCCACACGCGAATTTTTAGGGCAGAAATTACGTTTATGACTAATATCGCCGCAATTAAAACACTTCATTGACCCATTATTCGTTCTACTAAATTCCCGCTTACGCGCATTAAAATTTGCGGGTAGATTGGAACGGGCAGGATCATGGAATACAACACGCGTTTCATTTTTAGGCTTAACAAATACCGACAGAAAATCGACTATTTCCTGTGGTTTCAGTTTAGCATTAGTGGCAGATGCTTTAATCTGTGAATCCGTAATGCCTCGAAGAACAATTGCCGTCCGGAGGTCATCTGACCTGCGCAACAATGTACGACGCGCATATTCAGCATATGTAGCGAAACCTTTCGAGTCAGTACGCATAACATCATAAAGCACAGTTGCCACGTCTATATTTCGTGGACAGAGGGAACGAAAATCGATTTTAAAATTACTCCAGGTGCGATTATTAGTCACCCAATCGCTAAGCCACGATCGAGCATCTCCTTTTAAACAATTAGCAACACGCGATAAACACTCATTATCTGCCCAATGGTTTACGATACGTGCGCGGTCAACCTCTGTACACCAAACATCAAAATCATGTAATTGAGGATCGAAAGACGAAATGTAATAATGGGTCGGTCTTACTTGAATCAGTGACGAAAGCGCATCCATGATCCTCTCCGTTACCTCGCCGGAGGGCGTATCGCCGCGTGAAGTTGTCTCAGACGCCCTAGGTTGTTCTGGCAGAGCCTTGCTGCCGTTGACAACAGATGCGTAGCTGTGATCAGGACTCAACAATGGCGGTGGCAGAGGAGGTGTTGTGGATCGATCTGTAACAGGAAAAGAAACAGTACGACGTTCTAATAATCCCGGAGAAAGCGGCGGCGGTGGCGTTGTAGATGATCGTCCTAATCTATCTTCCATTGCCCTCAATTTACTTAAAATCGTACTCAATACTGCGTCAGTCTCGTGACTTTCATTTTGACCCCTATTACTAGAAATGCTATCCGCCATTTTAAATAAACCAGTAACTATCTACGAGTAACTACAGAGAACTAACTATTTACACTTTTAATTCTAACCACTGCTAATTTTATTTAGAAAAAGTACCACTCTTGTATTTTAAAGTAAAATCAAATTTATAACGAATTGTCTGGATGCCACTGGCGTAAATTCACTATCCCGCTTTCTGATCTTATGGATCCAAGGTGTAAAAATAAATAGGTAAGAACAAAAATCAACGTTTTATATTTAGTACATACAGGGAAAAATTAAACTAACACTTATGACCTAATTCTAAGACCTAATTTGCCCTACAATGACCGTCGCCTAGTATACGTCCGTTCCGAGCCAACGCGCCGCCAAAAGTGAAGTCTGCAACACAGGTCTGGAACGTCGTCCATCCGCATGGCGTTCACGTCGGTAGTGACGTAGCAAGGTAAAGGTGGTGCCATCTTTATTCTTTCGACAAAAATATATTATATATATATATATTATATATATATATACACACATACACATACACATACACACACACATATATATATATATATATATATATATATATATATATATATATATATATATACATATATACATACATACACACACATATACATATACACATACATACACATATATATATATACATATACATACACACACATACATACATATATATATATATATATATATATATATATTATATATATATATATATATATATATATATATATATATATATATTATATATATATATATATATATTTTTTTTTTTTTCACTGGTATTGATGCATGTTAAAGTAATTCTTTGTTAATGTTTGTCTAACGGTAGAAGTACTGGTATGGAACAAATCTAAGTCAAGATGCACTGAGCTTTGATTGAACGATCTAGCTGCACGGTTCATAAAAGCGTTCTGTCGATATTTAGTTTTAGAGAAGGGTACACTTAAGATCGGTCTATGTCTGAGACTAAGATGATTAGTTCTTAAATGTATATTCGATAGTAGATCTGGACTGTCAATATTCCCTCTAGCCAAATGTATAAGGTAGCAGATGTCGGCAATATTGCGTCGCACTTCCAACGGTAGAATATGATACCGTGCACAACGATGATGGTAATTTTCGGACCACTGTTTAGCTTTGAAATCGAGATAGCGTAAAAAACGTCGCTGTATGTTTTCTATTCTGGTTATATATATCTGGTACTGAGGATTCCACACCTGGGATGCATATTCGAGATGGCTTCGCACGAAGGCACAATACAATATCTTTAATGTTTTAATGTTACTGAATACTGAAGATGTTCTCATAATGAACCCAAGCGCCTTTGACGCTTTATTTACTATATTATCTACGTGATCGTCAAATATCACTTGTTATCATAGATTACACCCAAATCTCTAACATTCTGTAATTTGACTAGTGGCTGGCCCAACAATGTGTAATTAGAAATTATAGGATTAAGTTTTCTGGTAAAAGTCATTTGGAAACATTTAGATACGTTAAGATCTAATTTATTTACAGAACAAAAAAATTCGAATCTAACTAAATCACTTTGAAGATCGTCAACGTCGATATACTTCTTAATAGTTTTAAAGATTTTCATATCATCTGCAAAAAGTAATATTTTAGAGTTTCTGATGTATTTTTTAATATCCATAACGAAAATTATAAATAATAAAGGTGCTAGAATTGAGCCTTGAGGTACACCAGATGGTATTGAGGTCCAGTCGGACGTGAACCCGTGTAGAACAACAGCTTGACTACGATTATCGACATAGGACTTGAACCATCTAAAAAGATTACCATGTATTCCGGCCTCAAGTAGTTTTTTTAATAATATAATGTGATCAATTCGATCGAAACATTTACTGTAATCAGTATAAATAACGTCGAGTTGATCACCTCCATCCATAGCAACAGTCGCATATTCATTAATTAGTAACAGATTAGAGGTAGTAGACCTATTTTTTATGAAGCCATGTTGTTCGGGACCAAACGAACATTGCAATGCCGCATATACGTCACCATGAATGATTTTTTCTAGAATTTTAGCAAACAGGTTCAATTTCGAGATGGGTCGATAATTTTCTATACTTGACTTGTCTCCTTTTTTATGTATAGGGGTTATAAGTGCCTGCTTCCACATACTAGGGACAATTCCCTCTCTAAGAGATCTATTGAAAAGTAAATGGAGTGGTTTAACAAGTCCTCGTGAGCAACGAACTATAAATATAGGTGGAATTGAGTCTGAGCCGCCTGATTTGTTTAGGTCTAGACATTTCACGAATTTTTCAACCTTTTCATACGTTATATTGACTGATGAAATGTTGGCGCAGCCCGAGTTAGGCAAAGATCCACTATAAATTTCTGTAGTAGTGACGTTGTCAACAGTGTACTCCTGATAATGATAAAAGTTGAACTTTAAGTTAGGTTAATTCGAGATAGTGTAATCTTTAACTAATTTAGTTATTAAAGACTAATATAAGTAATCTTATGTCTAACTAAGGTACAGATGCAAAACGGCTATTTCTATAAAACTTCAATGACTCAGGTAGGAAAAAATGGGTATAACGTAATGTGTGTAACGTTTTTATAGATGAATCCATATAATGTTTGCTAGTCGATAAAAATTCGGCATGTATTAACTTTACCAATTTAAACTACTTATTCTATAATGCATTCTCAAATCACCTTACATTATATTACATAAGTATGGTTAGCTGTATTAAAGCTAAACTTTTTAGGTCCCCTCTAGTTTTTTCTTGCTTTGTTTGCATTTTTTCTGGTCGTCTCTGATGATCCTGGCTTACAGGAGTTGCAGTGACGGAAATGAGTGGTGGAACAATCCCAGATATATTAAAACTAAAAAAAGCATTTTCGTCATACCTACCTTTTCCTCTGGACCATATTAACTTTTTTATTTTCATTAAAAATAAATAGCAGACTGCCAAATATACGAATGTAGAACTCTTTCTCACGGAACCCCTAACTAGTGAATTAAACTTGTCACCCACCCCATTTATCAGTCGCACAGCTCTGTCTACGTTTAATTTACAACTTAGAACAAAGAACATAACTTCCCCTGACACGTGAACTATGAGAATATCAATGATTTGAAGCGAGTGGTACCTATGTCGTAGCCATATCATAGAATTCGTGGTTTAACAAAACAGCTAGTTATGTTACAGTTTTTAACCAAGTTTAAAAAAGGAGGGGGTTTGTCAATTCTACCGTATGTTCCCAGATAACTTTGTCGTTTATGAACTGATTTTTTTTGTTGGATGAAAGAAATCTCAAAGATGGTAAGGCGACTAGAATCTAATATACCAGAGACAGAGAGGACGCTTTGGTAATATCGTAGGTACCTAGTAGTGACTAGTGCCACGTTAAATTTCATGTTGGAAGTCGTATTTTATTTGTTTAAAAGGTTTTATACTAAATAAATATCTAGTAATTTAATATTATGCAAATACATGTAGATTAAATCTTGTAATCATATAAAGTGCTATATCTCTAATCTAATACGTTCTAGGCTCTTGGTAAGGTAACTGAAGAGCGCAGATAAAGCCGATCGCAAAATTAATCAGTACATATCTATTTTTCTGTTGTGATGTATGAATGAAGTCCACAGTGAATGAATTCCAATTCAATGATTATGTAGGTTAAACAAATAACCAGGAGTTGATAGATACGATATCTATTTTCCTTATCATTGTTCTATTCATGAAAATCAAAGAAATACACAATATTTGGTTGTGAAAATGGATCTGGCTTCACGTTACGACTGTACCTAGTGTCTTGTGTTCGTGAACATGAGTCGGCAGATCTGAGGGTCAGCGGAGGGCCCGGTGGTGGGCGAACCCTCAATGTAAAAATAAACACGAATTATAGGTAGCTTGAGAATAAACTGGCACAAAAATGACCATATTTTTTATTGATTTTAATACCTTAAAAATCATATAATAACTAGGTACCTAATCCTAAAAAACCTTCCTCAAATTTATTTAGGTAATGGGAAGGTTTCTTTGCAACTTTATTTGCAGCTTCGGGTACCTCATACTCGTATATCTTCTTCTATACATCTATCTATATCTATTCCATCTACCTATATACATATAATGAAAATGTAAAATGGATCGCTGTCTGTACACGGAAGATACGAGTATAGGAGAAAAAATATTAATAGAGACCTTTATCAATGCAATAGTACCCAAAAGAATGATTTTGGAATTTTTGTCTGTTTGTCTGTGCATTTGTGCACGCTAATCTCAGAAACGGCTGAACCGATTTCGATGCAGTTTTCAGGAATACATTGTGACAGGTCCCACTTAACATATAGGCTACTTTTTATTCCGGGAAAATGTTTTTATCTCGGATAATTTCGACATTTTGTTTTTTCTGTAGTCCACTCGGACGGAGTCGCGGGCGTCCACTAGTTAAACTTACTCGTGGGAACGGATGTTTGAAACTTTCCTTACTCATGCATGTTTTAAGTGACCTATTTTGTACGTTTAGCTTTCGGTTATTGTTAAACATCTCAAATTATTGCCTATTATTTAAGTAAGAATGTAGCAAAAATGCAATATTCCCGTAAAACGTTAAGGCGTTTACAAGTAACATATTAAGATGGTACATATATTTGTAAACAAAGAATTCAAAAATAGGGAGTCACAGCTACACCATTTCTATCAGCAATTCGTCCAGGCAGATAAATCGTAAGCGGAGTGGTCTCGTTGTCTTTGTGCTGTCAAAATGTCAAGCGTTCCCCTATGCGCAGGCGCCGACACCCGCCACCTATTACTATGTTACACTTGGAAATAATTGGTCTATTACTCAGATTATTATCGAAGTATATGGAGTTCTGTATTAGTACTTTTTTAGTCGAGTTCTGTACATTCGAATTTATAAACTTAGAACAATCATTATTAAAGGGCAAAGCATAATATGATAAAATACCTACATTTTTCGTGTTATATTAGGTATGTACTTACACAATTATTTAAACATTATTTCACAGATATTTATTACATAGATTTTGCTGTCAAATATCATTTTCAAACAGTGAAAAAGAGTGGTCACAGCAGTGTATGTATAGATACCAGCGTAATATTCTTGACACATTAAACCGTTTCTTTATAAAATTTAAAGTTGATGAGAGAGGTTTATGATAAGCATTGAAAACGTCACTAATTTAGAGCAATAAGCTTAGTTATCGTGGTCAGTGCAAACAACCTGATAAGTTTATCTAGCTAGAATAATCTTCACCCGAAGTCTTGCGCCAAGGCTACTTCCTTTGTCGGTAGTTACAATTTAATAAGTACCTTTGTGTATTTTAATCGAAGATCTCGGTTTTTAAGACTGGTGCCTAAACAAAATTATAACTGCACGACTTTACTTAGGCATAGAAATTTTCACAGAAAATATAATTACCTAATGGGATAGATCTACATAATCCCAACTTATAATTATAAAAAAAGTTTGTTTGTTTGCTACCTCTTTACGCTTAATTTACTCAAACAATCTTGAAATTTCAAGAAAAGTTTGCATACGTATAATTGGAACTCCCAACTTGGAAGTACGGAAAAGGTCATAGTTTACTTTCTGTAGATAATCAGTTTAAATATTATCCATACATACATATTGTGTGTACAGCTACCATTTGAGAAATGTCTTTAGTTATTTAGAAGCTTACGATGAATTTGGTGAGAGCGAGACGTCTCACTTTTAAACGTCAAACTCACAGAGCTATTAATAACTAGATAAACTAAGTGTATGTACTTTGCATGTAAAACATAGACTTAACAATTAGAATAGACACTCGTTCTCGAGCCAGGACTGAATGAATTAGGGCTGATAGAAGTGGTTTGCAATCCCTTTTTACACACCAAGTAGAAACACTTGCCTCGTCTAGTTATTACTCAGCTCTGTGGGTTTGACGTAGTGAGACATCTCGCTCTCACCAAATTCATCATACGCGTGCAGTTTTACATATTTTACCTACCTACAAAAATAATAAATAATAATAAAAAACATATTTATTTAGGTATGCACCTACCACTCACTTATATTGAGAAAAGATCCCATAGCATCTTGTAGATACATACTTAAAAGTACAAGTACATTAAGTATGACTTAGGTAATAAAACGCATACCTCTTAGAAATATAATCAATTGCAGCTTTATGACTAATTTTATGGATTAATTAAAGTGATAAACATTGGATGTGTCTATGTGCGACTATGTAGATAAAATATGTGTTATATGTAGTACCTACTAATAAAACAAAGTGATTATTATTTTATTTTTAAAAATGTTGTCGATTTTGATATTAGACAATAGAATAGGGCAAATAACGTATTACCTACTTTTTCAAAAATGTTAATATATTTCAAGTAAATTAATTCTTATGTCCATCAGTTCCTTTATTATAAGTACTTATTCATTTATTGAATTCATCTTCATTATAAGTAAGGCCCATAGTACACGGCGTATTTTAAACGCGCCGACGACGCGCGTTTCAGGAACGCGCGTCTTCGGCGCCGTAGACGCTGCTTGTTGCGTTTGCATTGATGATATAAGATTGATGATGTAAGTTTCAAAATTAATTAAGTACAGGCGCGTTTTACGATCGCTACGTGTGCTTAGGTTACGAGGTTGCGTTCAAATCTCGTATGAAGCGCGTATACGCGCGTTATCTGCGCGTCGTCGGCGCGTTTAAAATACGCCGTGTACTATGGGCCTAAGCATCATTATAAGTGGAAAAAAAACCTGTTTAGTTTACTTTTGTATGACAAATTGGTTCACTTTGCTTTCATTCACTTATTGTAAGATAAGAGGATAAGAGCCAGCACAGTAGGGCCATGTAGAGTTTTCGATCTAAATAAAATTAAACAAGTTTTCGACATTGTAAGACTTGGCAACATTTAACATGAAAATACATATTTTGTTAGGATTTATTATTTCTGCAATGTACCTAAGACAATCACAGTTTCGCCATTAGAAAAATATTTATTTAACATTGTGCGGTTTACTACAGTTCTTAGTAGGTATTAGGTAAAATACTGATATTGAATCATTTGTATGTATCAGAAAACGTAAAACACAAATTACCCACTTTGTCCGTGTAAACTACGAAAAACGAGAAAAACAAAAAAAAAGTCTTACTGCTCGGCAAAGGACTTTTCTGACGGTTCTTTCTTGATTATAACACCTGCATCTCCTTCCGTCGTAAGAGTCAACTAAGGAATTCAATCTCTTACATCTGGTCCCGCTGTGCTAAATGTGGCTGTTAGACCTTCTTTATGATCCGACTACCCCATTTAGGGAATACAGTCATTTGTATGTTATGTATGTAATTTCTTTTCAGGAACAAAATCTCAAGCCGTTATTACTAATTTATCGACGTGCATGTCCACGTGCAAACGTGTTGATCGAAACACTTCGTAATGTCGTAAAGGAAGAGTACCCTCGCAAAAATCTAGAATTTCTCATAAAAAGTCTCAAGTGCCTCCAACAAACAAGATTAATAACTATAAACAGACTACAAATTTACTTTTTTATTAATGGATACCTACTTCGACAAACTAAAAACCATTGTTTGTCTTCCATACAAAGATGCAGTTACAAAACCCTCAAATACCTACACGTGACAGTAAACCACAAGCAGGCCACGAATCGAATCGCCTCGTGCATTCAAAAACTAATCATTATGGTAAGCAATGCTCACGGTATCTCACGGATACAGCCATACAAATTAATCCTCGCATAATATGATTTTTTAAACAAGCAACTCACACACGCACAATCCACGCACACTACTAAAAACTAGTTTTTTTATCAATCAAGTTTTATTGTTGAGGAAACATCAACTTTATGCTGTGCATGTAGAGTTGGAAATAGTTGGTTGTGCAACCAATAAACATGGCTCCTGATTTTATAGCAGGAGCAAATTAAACGTTGTTAGAGATGCGAATTTAGTATCAGTTTGTGTGATTATTTTAGTTGTATCAATATTTTTTTATTTAAAAATATCTACAAAATGGACCTTTTTTAGAAAAATGTTACTATGGTACCATGCTATTTAAAAGTTCTATACCCACCTACCTAAGCAACGATGTACCTACCTATGTTGGTTATTTTATATAAAAAAATAGGCCGGTAAGCTCCATGTGGATTTCCGAAGAGCGATAGAGCAAATTCTTTCTCCTGACAAATTTTGTTTTTTTTCTGCTCAATCTAAGCGACACATGTCGTGGGAAATAGCTAGTTTATTATATTATTCAAAGCATTATTAGGTAGTCGTTAAAAGCAAATGTTGTGAGGATTCGCACGACTCTCGCGGCAATTCTATTTTACATTTTCATTTGACTAGAAACTACATGCTCTATTATTATAAATCAAATTAGTCGTTATAAAAAAAGTTATTTGCATGTATTTTAACGAATTTTTATAGTCCTTATCAGCAATTTCCATCGGCAACGATTTCCTATCAGCGCTATTTTATCAAAACTTTCAGTTAATCGCGAATTGAACTGCCCGCCGCGTGCTGGTAGAGTCTCGTAGGTAATCCAAGTCTTGACCAATAAGAATCTCCGATGGCGTGATATTCCCTCGATGTTATTGGTCGGCAATGACGTGATATCTATATTTGGATTATAACGAGTATGCGCGCGCCAAGCCGGTTTGTTCGTGTGCGCGTGTGACGAGCGCGCAGCGGTGTGCGTGTGTTGTTGGAGCCAGTGTTTACAGTGCGGCAGCGGCCGGCGAGCGCTCACGTGTGTCCTGCAAATTCGAGTTTTCCGGCAGTCGCCGAAACACATTAGCGTCCCATGGTGTTATCCTCGGAATTTATTAGTGCTAATTCGCGCCGGACGTGAAGAAACCATTCGTGGACCAACTCCCAGTGTGCGTGTGCCAGTGTCGGACGCGGCTCGTAAAAAACTTTTAGGTGTTTTCGGCGGATGCGATGAATAAATTTTGCGAATCGAGTGCTGACGCGTGCGAAAAGGGTCTGTGAGGATCTATGTTTTTGATCGGACGGCGTGGTAGTGGTTGTGCCCGTGTTGCGGTTGTGTTAGCGGCGATTCTCAGTGGAAATTCGGTTGTTTGCCAGTTGTGGGACCCCTGGATTAGTGCTCGAGAGTTGCGGGTCGTCGCCCGGGTACTGCGGTTCGCGCGATCCCCGGCACGTGTTAAGGTGAGCTTAACCTTGATTTTCGGTAATTTCGCTTCACATATGTTTGTTGCTCCACAGTTGTGTTATCGCTTTGCTATGCATGTTTGTTTAACGCTTTTTACGCTAATCAATTTATAGGTATAGTAACCGCTACTATTTGTCTATTTGCATCATTTATTCTTACAGACCCACTAACCTATTTTTTGTATTTTACGAAGCTCCTATATTTCATTCGGTGCAATTTAGATTATATAATATATCGAGACGAAGATTCTTGGAAATACTTTGAAGAGTTTATTGCCGTAGTGTTGCAAACGACAGATGCATGTTTCTTTGTGATTTACAAATTATGACACCTACTATTGTGAAGTTGGTCACATCGCAGGATCACATGGCCGATCTATAGATCACAATGTATCTCTCTTTGCACTTTGTGATAACATCCTATATGAATCCTAACAATGTTAACTAGGCACCTACGACACACATCTAGAAACTGGTATAGATCGTTATGTTCTTTTACAATGGAATAGTTTAGCTGTTTGTCAATTTCAGTGCCTATGCTAGCTTACAATTTGGCAAATATTTTTTATTCCAAGTGTTTTATTTGTTAACATTGAACAATATAGTTTCAGCACGATAAAATATGTAGAGTTCTCTTTAGATAAACTGTACTAACGATATATGGGTCAGAGTGAAAAATATCTTTTATCCCACGTATCGAAAAGGGGAAGACCCAAGTTGTAAATCCTGCATATGTACGAGTACCTACATATCTAGCTACTTTAAACTTGTTGTTTTCTGCAATGCTTCTCGTTTGTGCCAATAGTTTTGTAAAGGAATTTAATTCATTGATTGAATCACATGATTTCAATTTTACTTATTTATATTCTTATAATTAGACTATTCAAATCAATTTCCATGGTAGGTATATACTTTTATAATTGTTTGTGAATAAGTACCTATATCCATTTAGAACGCTTCCCGCTGCTTTTAACCACATTATCTATAATATTCCTTTTCTATATGTATACTTTACATGCACTTATGTTTCATCCATAGTTTCTGTTTATGTTATGTCTGCGACTTTACCATAATATTTAGTTTACTTACTATACATTTTCTTGATGTTAAACGGGTACCTTTGTATGTGAGTTAAATACAACATAAAATGAGATTTTTAAAGTCTACATAGTTACTATATTTTAACATGTACCTAACTTATGCATAATACTAGGTAACCTACTTACTACTAATTAAATTTAAATAGCAAAGTCAACTTGCAAAGTTGAATCCATCGATATAATTTATTATTAACTTGATAATGCATTCCGAAATTGCACTTAAATATTATATTAATCGACAAACTGTATTAATATCATTCATCGCTTGCAGATCATAATAATCACATTGTATAGTGTGGATGTAATTCTAACAATTTGGAGCATAACGAAACCGTCGCCATTATAAAAACACTTTAACACATAATGTAGGTACAATAGGTATAAAAAGTGCTATACCCTTTGCATCGACCCCATTAGCGATGCAGAGGACTTCATAATAATTCACAATACCAGTTATATAACATTTAATGTATTTTGAAGGTGGCCGTATGAATGAGCCCGCCCACACTCGGCTACAATGTTTTTAGTGAGGCCGCGGAGACCAACGTAGATGCTAAAACATTTTTTCAGAAACTTGCACTCAGTGATATGAATACACATAGAAGCAACCACACAGAACGTCCTCAGTGAGGAATAAGGTTAAAAGAACCCAGCTGGCATTATTTGGAGCAGATACAAACGGCTGACTAATCGACAAGCGCTTATAGAATCTGAGAATAATTAACGATCCAAAAACTGGACACGACATTAAAATTTATATGTTTTTCTTCTCTCGCTGAAACAACATGTTTTATCTTTCTATATGCTACTTGTTTACGCTCTTCGCGTAATCTCCTATCTCTATATCCTTCAACATTGGTATTCGTTTACAAAAAATAGCACATCCAAAGTTAATGGCAAGCAACAATGCAGTCGACTATAACAAATTCGCATCTAACACCAAGCACACATCCGCGATATGAAGCGCGGCCACACAAGCAAAGCCAAGGCCTTTCGTACATGAATGGATGTTAATTAGTACAGTATTTGTTCTTGCGCACACCCACAGCCCCACTCTCACACGTGTATAATTGTATAATAATGAGCCTTCACATTTAAACGATGCTGATTTTAAAATAAACAAACCTGCCACATTAAATCGACATTCAAAATCCAGCAATTTGGTAACATTCAATCGAACTAATACATCTTCTGCCCACGCGTTTTGTGAAGATGTCGTGCTATTAACCGCAATAGAATAGATGTACTAAACGCTTTAGAATAGAGTCTATATTAATCATTCGATACGAGCTTTTTGGTAGGTGTTAGTACGATCGTGAGAATAATATGTTCTAAGTTTTGTTATTTTTTATTGAAACTTTAAACACTTAATCACTTCCTACAGCTCAAAGGGCGGAAGTCATGCGTTTACAGAAATAATAAATTAACGCTTTCGGTGTTTCTAGACGTGTTCAGTATGTGGTGCCCTTGACAGAAGGTCATACTGGCTCACTGGCCGCAGCATTAGATACTCCTTGTGACTCGAGGAACATAGAATTAACATTTTGAATGTTTGTCTGATTTGTGTGCTTGGTGATTTCCAAGTGGTTACTGAATCGGTCACTTAAGGTATCGAAGGACAAGCGCCCACGCATTGTTAGAAGTGTTTCGTGTCTATCAACAGCAAATAGCGTCTATTTATTTAGTTAACTCTAAGTGAATCTATGCAAAGTATATCTATGTAGTTGTGGTAATTTGAATTTAGTATTCCATAAGTAGTGAGTCGGGTCATGAGAGAATTTGGCGATTTCAACTAGTTATATTATATAAGTATAGATAATAATTTACCAATATGAAGATGCACATACATATAGAATGACTAACAACAAGTTAAATCAAAAAGTGATTTTATTCTAAAAATGAATTCACGGGCTACAGACCCATATAGTAGATTGGTTAATTTCTTTCTGAAATTCAATACACTTGTTTAATAGGACTAGTCTATAGAAAAATTAAATCTGGCTATAAATGTAAAGCTGTGAAATAAACTGTAATAACCGTCAAGAATGTACGTAGTAACGTACCTAGTTGATAAGCATAGCATACATATTTTTTATGACTAACTCCATATAGAGAACATGAATACAATTTTTTTTACATTTGAGAACATGAAACTGGAAAACAAATGATTGTGGATAATAACAATCATTCATAAATGGAAACAACGGTCAGCACCTAATTATCTGTGCAAATTAGGAAACATGACATTACATATCAATTATAGTTAACTACATACTTATTTTCAGTTCCCATAGATAATATAGGTCAATTCAATGGAAACTAATTGAAATAAATTACGTTGTTGTAATTCAATTACCTAATAAACTTTGTTTGAAAAGTAAAGAATTGAGTGCACAAATAGTTTATGCAAAGAAAATGGCAGACATTACTAGTAGTTTTAAGTTAACAAATATAATATTATTATTTACTGTAAATAATGTACCTATATGAACATTTTAGACTTGCTAGACCCAATATGCGTTAACTCGCTTCTGACCTTAAATCACCTTTTCGTTCATAAAAATATTGATAAAATTAATTGCTTACACAAAATTTTTAAAGAAATTTAAACATCTATCTTCAAACGTTCAGGAATATCCTTACGAGTATGTTTCTTACGCAATAATTTAGAGTGCTCTCTGAGCAAAAACAAATCCCTCTCTACATCGTTACTAAAGTGGCGTAATTATCACCAATATTATTATAATTTATTGCTGACCATCTTTATCACGTAATCTTAATAAAACAGATGGCGGATTATTTTATCTTGTAAAATTCGCAATGGCGGCGGCTCCGAGTCGCCTTTGGCCCGTTTGCGAGATCTCAAATATTGGCTCGGGACTGCAAACAATCTTATCCAAGACAGTTTACTTCCACCTATATGGACATGCTATATACATACTTACCATATACATACAACTACAGAATATACATGGCCTCTATTTCGAAAACTTCTATACCTACATGTTGAGTTGGTTCTTGTATATTTAATTTATTTTTGTTGAGATTAATAACTAATCACAATTATTGTGATCGTCTTTTTTGTATTCTTTTTAATTGCATTGTCTTTTTTCACAGACAATGTAATGTAATGATGATGCTTTTATTTTCTTAGTTGCTTTTCTAATTTATCAACATCAATATCGATTTCAAACAAACTAAACTCTGTTACAACATACTTACGAGTATACAGGATATTTTTTCGTTGCCACCCTTAACGAAGGGTACTTACTCTATACATCAAATAAAGTAAGTTTATGCCAAAAAAATGCTGGGAAACAATGTAAATAAAAAAATTACTCGATCAGGCGAAATTTATAGTGTCCAGTGTTTATGCTAGTTTTTTCATAGACAGATATTAATTATTTCTCGTGAAAAAATCTTGCCACACGCGTCTTTGTGCATTTATGCAGAAAAGCGCATTAAATTTACTCAAGTTTGGACCCTAATATCTTGGGAACCAGATACTTCCCAGGTATGCTTCCATAGAGAAAAATGATTATGATGAAGAGGAGATTCCGTAGTTTTCGGGAACGTTGACGACCAAAAAACATCCTGTATATCAGTATGGAGCTAATTTTCATTAAGTATCTACCTATTTAATTTTAATTTTTATAAAACATTTCATCATTGTGGCCAAATCTGTTTGGTCAATTATGTGTAGAACGTCTTACTAGTAAATGTTGAAATTCAAAAAACCCTGCCATAAAATTTCATAATTCATACAGTCTGACTCAAGTACCCACTTAACCGACAAAGACCCTTTATCCTTATTATTATTACACAACCCATGAGCGTGAATGGGAAAGTTTAACGAAAGCTGTTATTTTTATGATTATTCCTACTAAAAATACCCATTTTCCTAATTACTTTTAACAATGCTCAAGTTTCTAGACGTGTCGTCGTCGTGAACATCCGTTTAAGTAGGTAATTTAATTAAATGAGACATTAGAGTTTTTAAATGAAAGAAATATATTAATAAACACCTTACCTATTTATATTCTCCTTATGTATAATATATCTAATAGATATATAATAGATACCTATTCTTCTCCTAACAATAGCTCATACTAGTGGATATAAAATATTCTCTTGATGCGGTATGAAATAAGTAAACTGACGTGTATTTGGAAATTCCCTAGTAGAGAGAAGTACTTAACAATGTTATAACACATTTTTACAACAAAAGTTGAGAGTGGAACTAGCACACGCTTTTCAAGATAATAGGGGTGACAAAAAAGGAATATTATTGACAATACATTTGGGACCGTGTGTTTAATGCTCGAATAACCTAATTATAATGGTTCCTTCCTAAATCCCCAGGCATGCGACCCGACAATGAGGTTACAGGTCGAGCGAGGAATGCGTCTGTCTGTCCGTGTGTGTGGAACATTTAGCCTTGTTAATTTGCTTTGCACCTACCTAGACTATATGACTGGGTAGACGGGTATCTGTGATTTAATTTTATACAATGGTTTTTTTTATTTAAAGATAGAGAAAAATACAAATGTGTGAACTAAATAATATAGAGTAAAAGTTTTAAACTCTCTGAAAGCAGACCGTTGAAAAAGAATTTTCATAAGTTTACATGATATGGTGACGGTTACCTACCTAAATAAGAATATATAATGGTTTTAAGTGGAACCACAAATGTACCTTTGGTTTATGACTGCAAGGAAAAAAATACAGCCAACGACGAATAGTGTAACTTTGCAAAACGGTTCTCGATCGAGCATAAACCTTGTAACAATTAGAGTAACATTCAAAACAAGCCGTCTATATGTATGTAGAACTAGTTCGTGTAAAACTGCACCGGACTGACCCCGCCATCAATTTGGGACTTGCTAAAAAGTTGTACGAACAAAGCGCTGGAGAAGATTCGACAAGTAAACGTTTAAGAGCCAGCAGTCAAATAAAAGTCCCACGGTTGCTCCGCCCACATACCCCGCCACCCGCAATGCAAGGATACGCGTTAAGATCTGCGTAGTGTTAAAATTCGAAATTCGCGCGCTTTCGAGCAGGCGGGTCAACGCTAGGTCAAACGCAGAGAACATAAAAACCCATAGAGTCGTTATTATAATTGATTTCAATGTTATGTTCATTTTATTTTTGTTTGCAAAATACAATTAAATTAAATTAATTAATTTATTAATAAGTAATATAGGTATGTTAAAAAATCATTCATACAATAGAACACATTACCTGCATTATAGTTATATTTATGTATGAAATTCATCCAATGCAACAAGTATTAGGAAGTTTTGAATAAAACGAATTAATGGTAGATATCAAAGATTTATTTTATATATCACAAAAAATAGTATCCGATACATATGTGAAATGGGACCAATTTACTCATGTAGATCGCTTTTAAAAAGGCTTTTAGGTGAGTCAATATGTTAAAATGTTACAAGAAGTAACTTAACAAATTTTAATATTAAGATGATTATGTAAAAAAATGCCGTTTCATTTAGGTAAATTGCTGTATGTTAAATATAAATAGTAGGTGTTTTTAAAAATAAAGGGTTAACAGGTATGTATAATGTGCATTCGCAATATTAGCTGTGCATAAATAAAAAAAACTTTATTTAAAGATAAATAGCGGTATGCGTATGCCACAAATATAAATTGCAGTTTGATTAGCAATATTCTCATTTGAGGATTTTGCTGTGCAGTCAGTAATTTTTATATGAATTCCAATTATTTGTGACTAAAAAAAAACATTTTATTTGATGTGCGTTTAAATACTATACAATTAAATTAAATGATTTTTCTTACTAATCCTCTACACTCCCCAAGAAATATATATGTACTATTTACCTTATACAGTAAAATACATTCTGTTCTATGCTCCACCTCATCTGTTACCATCAAACTGTCAATCGGAGAGCTAAGTATGAAATGAGTTTAAAAATATCAAAAAAGTTTTAGTAGCCAAAAGTGAAAACAAGTGAGCAAAAACAACAAAATTATAGCAGGTAGGTAGGTTCTCACTCACTTTTCTTCAAACATTACAGGTGGTATTAGTTCGGTATAAACTTTGACGGGCGACTCCAGGACTTTTTGTTCGGCAAAATTTGTTTGAATTCTATAAACAAAATATTGTAGATAAGGAACTGCTGCCGAAGATGCTACGTAGTAAGTAAAGATGGGTCGGATTAGGTAAAAATCGTACCTGTTCGACCTAATACATACTAATATTTATGCAATATGGCTGTTCCATTACTGTGATCCATTACGTATTAGATAAATACGTAGAATCTTTATTCGGTGAATATTTAGTATCGGTTTTCGGTGAATGATCCATTATCTAATAAATACCTACGTAGAAAGAATAGTTGTGGAAATAGAAAATATCGTGATAATAGCGAAATGCATTTTTTATATTAGGTTAAATTTTTAATATTTAGTTAAATTGTTTTTAGTTTGTGTCACATATTTTGTTTAAATAAAGGATTTTAATTTTGTAAAAAAAAAAGGAAAAAAAAGTCTTGTCTGTACCCGGATACGAACCAGGAATATCTGATTTTCGACTCCGCCGATGTAACCGCTAGGCTATTATAAACTTGTTAGAGACGGTGAAAATTATCTTCATATTCTAATGATATTGTAGTATTTTTGCTAAATAATAAAATTGAAACTTATAGTCTATGCCTTACGGTTGATTTCTCATAATAAGATGATATTTTATGCGATACCTAATACCTAATGTCGTCTTGTATCTGAATGCTGGGCCGTAAAGAAGAAGGATAAAAATCAATTCCATGTAAGCAAGATGAGAATGTTGAGATGGATGTGTGGAGTTACAAGAATGGATAAAATAAGAAATGTGTAAATAAGAGGAAGTTTGAAAGTTGCGCCGATCACAGACAAGTTACGAAGTAACCGTCTGTTTTGGTACGGGCATGTAAAGCTATATTATGAGTCTATTATGTAAAGCGACGGGATGAAAGGCATATTTTACAGAGAGCTTTGTGCATGAGTGTGGATGGATATAAAGAAGAGGTAGACCAAAGAAATGTTGGATGGACTGTGTGAGGGAGGATATGCGTGTACTGGGAGTGAGCCATGAGATGACGGATAATAGGGATGAATGGAAGAAAAGTACATATTGTGCCGACCCCAAATAAATGGGAACAGGGCAGGAAGATGATGATGACCTAATCACGTTGTATTAGGTACCGACTAGTATTGAAAAATACCTAATCCACATACCTATTCCAATATGATATTCCAATATGCCTCACCTGTAGTAGTAAGTAAGTTCCTTAGGTGAGTGAAAGATATTGTACCTACATATACTCGTAAATGTATATAAAATTTGTGTATGTGCTTCATGTGTAAAGCAGTGCGCTTATAGAATACTTCTCATGCTGTGTGTGTGATTTTGGAACTAATTTCTTTTGTAGACTTTTACATAGATAAACAAAGCAACTAGCGCCATCGTTCAAAGGAATTCTACCAATTTATAAAGGTGAAAATTTGTATGTGTGTGAGTGTGTATGTTTGTTACTTCATCACGCAAAATCCTGAAATGTATGGAACAGCTGATTTTTTTCACTATATCGGTGTTGGCCCCATAGTGAAAGTTGTTTCTTTTTACTTTCCTAGTTTCGTGTCAAAGGCAAATCACTAATTTCGGAAAGACCTTATATTAGCTTAGGTACGTATCAGAATAACACATTATACTTTTTATCCCGTGTAAATATTTTATCCCGTAATTTCGACATTTTGTTTTTTCTGCTGTCCATTATAAAATGCATTCTCAGCACTAAACTTTACATACTTACTAATTATGATTATAGCTACTTACACCTTTGATTCTCTCCCCTTTTTAGAAAATTCTCTCCAACGTTGAGCCATCTTCCTTTTGGAAACATATTTTTTAGTTTTATTTCCCATTAGTCCGAACTCAATCGAGTAATACCTACACCACAAGATAATAAAAAATGCCACTGCCGTGGGCGAAAGCGACATAGACCCTACGTCGTCGGCGCACAGCGCGGTACTGAGCGTCAGCGGGCACGAAGTTACTATTTAACGCTTTTCAGTAAGCATTAGAGTAGAATATCGCTTGCACGCTAAACAACTGATTGAGCTCAGAAGTAAAGGGCGTAAGTCTCAAAAAGATTTTTATTAATTGTGTGTTCAATTATGATTGTTTTTTAATTTTGGCTTTACAAAAGTTTACTATCATTATTATCTTGATATCCGAATTTATTTTAAACGCCTACCTCATGTAATAGCCGAAATAAAAGTAAAAATGACTAAAAAACATGTCGATTTCAAAAAACAAAACTATCGAGCGAAAATCATTAAATCATGTTTTTGGCTTTACATGACATAGTTAAGGGTACTAAGAATATAGTGTAATAGTCTCACATTAAACAAACATGCACCCGTTTCAGCATATTTCATCAAAAAGATGCTAAATAAGGTCTGCCTCCTCTTAATGAGATCGTTTGTTGCAACTCCAGTGGATGAGGAATATATTTTGCAAACAAATTACTTTCCTTCCATCCTTTTATTGTTTTATCATAATAGGAAAACATGTTCCTATTGGGTGTTCAAAACAGTTCAGTGAATAAGGACAAATTTTACCTAGGTAAGATTAAAAGGATACGACTGCGAGATCGCTTCATGATGTACAACCAAGATAGCTGGCAGTGAGGAGGAAATTACAAAACATTTTATATGCCCATCTTAATAGACCAGTAATAAAGAAAAAAAAACTGATAAAAGAATATTATTATCCAACAGTAATCAGAAGTTTCAATCTAGCCGTAAATCTTCATCCCTTGGTAATCACATTCTGCATCGGCCTTAAGAGAATTATGGAGCATCTCATGGCCGAGGGACGTGCGAAGAGCAGCAAGTAGGTCGCTCGATAACACTTCTAATGGTGATAAAAATGAGCGCGTAGGATCATTAATTCAGTAATTATCTGCGCCGCCGGCAAAGATCAAACGGCGACAAGCTACATTTGAACCACTAGGACACTAGTTGCTAAGTTTACGGCTTTTTGATGTACCATTATGATGTAGTAGCTGATTATTATGGAAGACATGTTCCGTTGTGACATTGAGTGCTGCTGTGTAGAGCAGTGCATTATTTTTATGGATTAGCTTCTTCAGTTGAAATGTGATTGGTTAATAAAATAAAAAACCTATTCCTTACATGACAAGTGCGACACTGGCTGCACTTTTTGAATGACAACATAAGGATGAAAGTTTAGAAGTTGCGAATCACGAAGCGATGTTGCCGCCGTCACAGATACTGAAAATGAGTGGAAATTTCCTTTATATCAAAAACAGAGAGAAGTAATCAGTCCGTAGATTTTAACTAGTAAGTACTACTTATGCTTTTGTAAACGATTACATATTTTGAAGGAATGACTATAGCAATAAGTAGAGTCAAAATTGCTGTCCTATTAAAAGCATAACAGGGAATTGCCGCTAGGAATCTACCAATAATAATGTCAGTAATAGCATTATAATGAAATTATGATTATTAATGTAATCGATAAAGATGTCTTGGGGGCAGAGGTCGGTTATCAAGTGACATTGTAATTTGTCGGCTCCGGTTTAAAGACGCCTACTGATAACGGTAGGCGGCGCGTTTTCAAGTCGCGACTCCAAGGGATTCATAGACGATATAGTATAGTCCATGAACTAAATAGTAGTTGACGTGGAATGCAACCTTTTCCGTTTTCCTCAAAAAGTAGCGCGTGTTTTACGCTCTTCGGTTTTAAATTTAACTTTAACGACTCAACCATGATAGAGTTATTTTAATTATTGTACATTTATATGTTTTAAATAAATAACTTATTACTTACAATTAATAGAAATATTTTAAAATTTTACCCAGAACAAAATATTATGCGTATAGTCTATAATATTTTATCTAATATAGAAAATAAATAAATCTGTCTCGTTTTATCTCGGCTACAAATAAAATATTTTTCACAAAAAAATAATTGACTATAGACTACCTAACTGGAATATAGGATTCGGGCCATACATAATTATATAGGTAAGTTCTTGACTTAATCACAAACTCTATCTATAGATAAGTACTTACTTCAAAACACAATTTGTACATAAAAAAAAGAAATCGTAAGCATACTTACGAATATTTATTTACCTCGACCACTTATACCGAAACACCTATAAACTGTGATAAAAAATAATTTTCGATTGCTCAATAACGCTCTTGCTCAACAAGCAACTGATCATGCGATTTTATTACATTTTAAAGCTAAAAGTCATAAATTAGGAATATTGATAGCACATATTAAAAACGATAAATCGGTATTCGCACCTCCCACAGGTGTGGCTGACAAGCACGATCGCCGTTACCTACTTCCACGTATGTGCCGAGAAAAATTACCTGTCAACTGTCAGAATAATTTTGACACTTCAACACAATTTGCACGAAGGTCGCGCCGAGCACGCCACAGTGTTTTTGTATGATTACAAAATTATTTTAATAAAACACGTATACGTAATTTAGGAAAGTCTTAAATAGGAAGTAATTTTCTAAGCTAGCTTCCTATCTCTTAATATGTTTATTAATTGATAGGATTTATTAAATGCTGTAATTATATTTAGATATTATTTGTTAATGACCGTCAGTTGTACGGGACCAACTGTCACTTTGAGTCAATGTTGGAACACTGTGCAACCGCACTTTTGAGAGAGAGAGAGAAATAAACAAATTGAGAAAAGAAGATACCTGCCTAGTTTGCTAGCAATGGTATGGAAATATTTTTATTAAAAAGATAACATTATTATTAAATTATGCCTAATATTTTTTTTATATCACTAATATGTAAATATGATATGCTATTTAATTCACCTAATGCGGCAGTTGTTTATTCATTTTAGTTGGATACACGTGTTTTATTGATTTAGGTTTTGAATTAATTTGTCTTATTCCAAATTGTAAACAAGTAATAATATGATGCGATATTTTCTATATAAATATTGTTAGTAAAATATCTGGTAGGTACTAGGTATATCCGAGAAATATAGTTTGGCAATGCAAGTTTCGAAAGAAAGCCTATTGCCCATGAACAATTGGATAAGGGCAGCAAGATAATGAGATAAATATACAGGGTGATTTTTGGTCGTCAACGTTCCCGAAAAGTACGGAATCTCCTCATCATCACAGTCATTTTTATCCGTGGAAGCATACCTGGGAAGTGTCTGGTTCCCAAGATATTAGGGTCCAAAGTTGAGTAAATAGACTGCGTTTTTCTGCATAAATGCACATTGACGCGCGTAGCAAGATTTTTTCACGAGAAATAATTAATATATGTCTATGAGAAAACTAGCATAAACACTGGACACTATAAATTTCACCCGATCAAATAAATAAATCAAAAAATCAAAAAGAAAATACTTCGTGTCCCAGCTTTTTTTGGCATAAAATTACTTTATTTGATGTATAGAGTACCTACGTACCCTTCGTTAAGGGTGGTAACGAAAACGAAAAAACATCCTGTATAAGTATATGTAGGTGTACCAACTGTTGAATAAAATGCAATTACATTTTATTACGCACTTAATATTTTATTACCTACTTTGTACCTAGCTATAATATTTATCAAGTTGATTTAAATGATGAAAAGTTAATACCCACAAACATAAAAATACAGACTGATAGAACCCGTAGGTACATGGTATAAACCAGCATCAAAAGTATGAACTTATTAATTAGTAGGAAAATGAATTAAAATACGCATTAATTAAAATGAATTCGGTTTACAAATGACGAGCCTGTCTAATTTGCGTCGAGTGGCCCAGGGATGGCCTGTGTTGGTAATTAGTGAACTTGAACTAATAACCTGTGGACTCGAAAAAATGCGTTCGTTCCATGTGTTTGCTTGCTTCTTTACCGTTGTTTTACCAAGAAAACGTACGTGCATATGAATTAAATAATTTGTGTATTCACGCAGTGGACGCGCCTTCTGTCAAAATAGGTGTTTTTTACATTAGGTTCGACAACTTTTTGATCGAGGGTTGTCTTTATTTTTCGACCTGGCCAAGTCTAGTAGTTATCATATATTTTCTTGTTGAGTCGTGTCCTAATGTTAATAAGTCTAATACGCAAACACACCTCTAAACTCTTCACAAAAACTGACACATATAATTAGTTAGACTCTAGTTAGCATTTTTATCAGTGGATTAGAAATGTAGAAAAAAGTATGAAAGGATCATTAACCCGGACTTAGAAAGATAAGACTAGAAGTCATAGATACATACGTTAACTTTGATAAGAGACTTATTTTTCCAAGCTAACCCTAAAAGTGAAACCATAGGTACAACATAGATCATCATCATCATCAGCCTATTGCAGTTCACTGGACGTAGGCGTCCCCCAGGGCACGCCACAAGACTGCCATGGGGGATATTTTCCCATAGTCACCACGCTGGGCAGGCGGGTTGGTGACCGCAGTTTGTATTTTGGACTATGTTGTCAACACGGGAGGCGCTGCTGCCCACCTCCCGGAAACCCTTAATCGCCTTGTACGGTACAGGTAGACATGGGGTGGTACAAATTCTACTCTGCCGG
Organism: Carposina sasakii; assembly: GCA_014607495.2. Classification (NCBI taxonomy): domain Eukaryota; kingdom Metazoa; phylum Arthropoda; class Insecta; order Lepidoptera; family Carposinidae; genus Carposina; species Carposina sasakii. The sequence continues at coordinate 5,498,876 of CP053165.1, forward strand.
CCTAGATACCTATATAAATATAAAATAGTATTAAAAATATAGTTAACTTTTTAGGAGAATATGCTTACGTCACAGATATAGGTAATGTTTGGATTAAGTAGGTACCTACCTATACCTACGTAATTAGAATTATACTTTGATTATTATTACCTATCCTATTTTGATACCATTAGCACTTGCTCAGTTTATTATAAAAAAAAGTAATTTTCTAACTTTTATCTTTTGTAAAAAAAAATCGGTATACAAACTATCGCGTTCGTGATCGTTCCACGTGGTTACCCACTCGTACAAAAGCATGGTTAACTCGTATTTTGTAGACAGTGCCATAGTTTTTTACGGCTACAAATTATATGTTCCAAAACGTTACCTCTAACTTGTTATGTTACTTTATGTTACATAATAATAGAGCGATCCACCCACTGAACATTAGAATATGGGTCAAGTGTGACAGACAGGACTTGGAATGTGGGTTCCGTTGTCGTGTGTTCGTATTAATTGAAAGTAAGTACTATTTTGGCATAAGCAAATGTCATTTGGTGGACATTACTTTTAAAAATATAGAACTACAGCAATAAGTGGGTAATTTTTATCATAAGATTCAACATTCAAGATATAGGAGACTAAATACCTATAAGAGAATCCATAATACATTAGAGGCAAACAAATGATCCAGTTTAAGGTTCACTTGTAGCAAGAAACTAAATGTAAATTTGAGTCAAAATGAGAATTAGCACATATTTATTATGTCGGCTATTTCTGTTGATGTCAAAAAAGCAAATTCTGCTGCTTCACGATTTAGTTTAAATCTAGATTTTATGTAACGGTTCCTGAGAGTGCGTCTAAAGGTTTTAAATTGTTATGCTATGATTTTAGTACGGAATCCTAAAAAATAAAATGAATTATCACTGTAATTAAATTAGCCGAAAATACCGTGAATATTTTAACGTCACAACAAATCAGTGATAGCTGATTCTTTTGAAAATATATGTCGCACGACAAACGTGTAAGCTAAATATTAAAACAAAAACAATACATAGTAGGTACAATATATACAATTTTGAGAAATGATAAAATAGAAATTCGTGAAAAACATTAGTTTTTGTATTGTAATAGATAGAGAAGATAACAGTTACTAAATGATTAATATTATTATAGAAATAACAACTTCTTAATAAATTGCCTAAGTTTTTTGCTAACATATTTTTTCGCCCACTTTAAAATGGTTTAAAGTTAGTTATTATAACAACCGGTAGGTACTCTCCGTACCTTAATATCTACAGCTATTTTAGTTTTAGCTATCAAATTATGTTTTATTACTACCGATTAAAAATGAAACACAAGCAACGCCACAGGGCGTAAACAGTATTGACATATAAACAAAAATAACAGTTCACCTTGAGCTATTATTTAATTTTAATGTGTATTGGGTGAGAAACATATGTGACGCACACATCGGTACATTGTTTGTTATTTCAGAAACTCTGCAATGTATTAAAACTGGCCTGAAATAATTTTATAATTTATTTCCTTTGTCCGGTCAGGAAGTTCGGAGTTTCTTCTATCTTCATGATATTTTTAAACGAATTGAAGAAGATTCTTGAATTGACTTATATAAACGATTACTTCATCGATTTTGTTGACTCTTTTTTTACTTGTTAAACCATCTATAGGTAGGTACACCAGTCAGAGTTAGTCTTATAGCTTTAGGTACATCTTACTAAGTGGTTGATTATTATTCTTAAAATTTATTGTATTACTAACAATATAATCCAAATATATATATATTCTGCCAAAATAAAGAAACATCATAAAATTATAACGTAAGTAATTTATATTGTTTCCATGTGCCGCACGCTCATCGTAAATGTGTCGGGAGAGTTCACATAAATTAACCAAATTGCCCACTATTATATAAGTCAGTAAAAATTAATTCGTTACAACTGGAGCAGAGTGAATATAACAAAATTTACTTACTTATATAGACATATACAAAAAGTATTGAGATTAGAGAAAGACGAAAAATTATAGTTATATTCGGTGTTTATAGTACCCGATATCTAGTGGTTTACCAATTTTGATTAATTTTTAAGCGACCTACATCTTCACTCATATAATCATACCGACTAAACAGTCAGAAATAGATATTTGATCTTCTTCTCTATCCTTTGGTGAAACTACAATGTGCACTTCCAGCCTAAGATCCTATTCCAATTTTACGTCACTAATAGTTACCGCCGCATTATAAATCAACAGCTATTTAGCTTTTCATTTAATTTATAAATTGAACGCAAATGAGTTTAGTCTGTAGGAACCCGAGTCGGCCAGGATTTGGCAGCCTGCCATACACTCTATCACGTTTAGCTAAATAATTGTTTACCTTATCACAGCAGATCATAACTCTTTCCTTGTTTTTATCTAATCGGGCGTAATGATTATCATTTACCTAAATGTTGCATATTGCACGGTTGCTTTTACTTTCGAATGCTTATACTTTTCTATTATTCTTCTGTGATTTTAGACAAATACCTACTAATTTGAGTATTTCATATTATTTGATAAATGAAATTGTATTAGACGTTACAATTAGGAAGTTCAAACATTCACTATGAGTGCGCCCACCACCGGGCCCTACACCCTCCACTCACCGAGGGTCTCGAGATCTCATCAGATCCATAGTGAATATTTAATATTGTACAAAATTATAATAACCTGCTTAAAAAATATATCATCATCATCATCAACAGCCTATTGCAGTCCACTGCTGGACGTAGGCCTGGGCACGCCACAAGACTGCCATAGGGGTATTTGCCCATAGTCACCACGCTGGCAACGGGTTGGTGAGCAGTTTGTATTTTGGACTATGTTGTCAACACGGGATTGCCCACCTCCCGGGAATTAATCGCCTCGTACGATACCCCGGGCAGACATGCGAATTCTACTCTGCCGGCACCACGCGGCCAAAAAATATATACGATTCGCTAAAGTAAAACTTAGGAAACGATTGCATTGCGGTTGCTCGTCATCATAACAACTCAGTATTTTTTGGTTTATCTCATTCCTAGAAACATGTATTAAATTAAAAACCAAGAATAACTGTAGTTTCTTAGTTAATTAAATTAAATTAAAGATTCGTTTAAAAGTTTCCAACTAATCAATAATTGACCTCTATCGTCTCTCCGCAGTTTCTGCGCCAACGAAAGCAGTTTTAGAACAAAATAAATACTATTGATATTTGACCATTCATTGCATTTCAATAAAGTGTCAAATATCCGGGTGGTCGTCCATCTGGCAAGGTTCCACAAGGTGTAGCAATATTTGTAGCCGTCCTGCTAGGTGAGACAAGGCGATTAGTCAAATTCATATGGAACAAGACGTAGGCTGATCGAAAAATATTTTGCTGTCTTACAAATTATATTAACGAGACCCTGGAAAGCAAAGGTTTCCGAGAATGTCTTGAATAATTTGAAAATCTAATTCAAACCTAACCTATTAAAACAAATAGCTTGTATTAAAAAGTTGTGTAAGTAGGTACTTACACGTGTCAAATAATACAGCAAAGATTAATAATATTGCAAGATTAAGATGTAGATAAATACATAGTTAACGTAACATTGAAGATAAGAAAATTTTACATGAAATGGTTTGTTTTCGTTCGCCACTCAACGCTTACGGTTGGCCATGAAACTTTGCACTCAGATAATATTTCTAACGGAAAGGAAAATAAGAAAAACCTACGACACAGTCTAAATTAGTGTGCAGTGCCAACTTTTAATTAAATAGGAAAGCAGGAAGAAATCCATCAATGGATAGGCCATACAAATAACTTTAGATTTATTTCGCTGAATATGAAGATATAGAAATATTCTGAATATACTGTCGTTGAAGCCAAGTATATAAATGTAAACAAATATTATGTATGTTTTGGAAGTTTTATAAAAAATGGCGGGCAGTCTGCCAGTGAGGAATTGGGTCGATATGCCTAATGTTTTCTTCTGAATTGACATTTTTGTTTTTGATTGATATGATGGCACGTGTTTCTGAACACTACATTTCGTTGTGTCCACGGGTTATTTCATTTTAGATAACATATTCTTTCTTTTCTACGTTTTCAATACTTGGTGTGATTAAAGACAAAAGATATTATTTTAATATGTGATATTGGAGTTCTTAATTGAAATACATTGTGTTACACCTAAACTTAAGATGATTCGGCTACACTTTTTGATTTAAGTTGGTTAAACTTTATGTCTCGACTTAAATTAAGTGTAACCACATTTTAGATCTAAGCCGTAATATATTTATGTATAGGTACACAAAAACATCTTTACAAAAACACAATATAAATGTGCACTTAAATCAAATGTGTAGGTACGCGTACAAAATGAACAGTGGCTCGATTTACTGTCATTTTTTCAAGTAATCCATTAGCCTCGCGTACGGTACATTTCCTTTAGAAATAATAAGAGTAAGTTGGGCAGAATGCCAGTCGCGAAAACTACAAATAATTAATGTAAAATATTGCCTAGCACTGTTCTTTTATTTATAACCATCGTCCCGTATGATATAAATCTTATGCTCATTAGGATAAACTAACCAAAGTACAGTTACGAGATGAGAAAACATATTTGTATGAATTAATTGTGTACGTTGTACCTAATTTTAAGTTCTAGAAATATTTAAAGAATAATAATAAATAAGCCCGCTAGGGCAGCTTGTGGCGAGCTGTTGGGAGGTAGCGTTCCCACGGACCTGAAGTGCTCCCAGGGGAAGACTCTGTTCCTCATCTCCGGCGCCGGAGTGAAGTCTGACGAGGAACCGCTCGCGACTCGTTGACGCGACTCCACTCTGCCTTGCCTTCGCCGGCCGGGCAGAGTGGAGTCGCGAGAGCTATGACAGCTCGAGAGGTATGCCCGTCCGTAAGTGGCGAGTTGGCTTCGGTTTAAAGTCCAGGGGCACCCCTCCACCCTAGCCGCTCACCAAATGTTGCCCCCTTTGTCGCTCCGTGCGTGCGGCCGTTTCAGGGGGCCCATGAAATGAGTCGGCGAGTCGCCGCCTGCCACCAAACAATTATGAGACTTGGTTGTAATGGCAGGTGTCCGTTAGTCTCCTTCAATAGCCCAGTTACCCAACCCCACCCAAAATTCAACCCCATAGCCCATGACCTTGTTTCCCATCGCATGACAGAGCTCTGCACTCCAATAGTCTTGCACAGTGGCGGGACCATCGCTTGGTGTATCATATTGTGCGTTCGGCGATGGTATCCGTCATGTGTATCCCACACCATATTAAAGTTCTCCTTAAAAGGGCCTCTACATCTTGACCGGGACTCTGTAGTCCCGAGAATTTCAAAAGAGATAAATAATAATAAGATGCAGTATACAGTTTTTGCATAAAGAGTTGCAAAATTCCGTATTCTCTAAACCTGTGTACCTACAGATATTTTTCCGTACTGTGATTCGTTTATGGTGTTTGCAAATGTTAAGGGCCAAGGGCAAGGTCTTTATGAGATAGAACGCTCTCAAAGAGTATAGTACTAACTATACAGTAGGTAAGTATACCAGATCGCTCTGTTAACTATAAAGACTTATAAGACATAAGTTCTTCTATCCAGTTCTATCCCTACAATACGTAATTGATGATCATCATAATAATTTCGTCTGAGCTATAATATAGCTGAATCGCTTTACCTTGACGCTTAGTTCTGGCTGTCTATGTTTAATATTAGTAATAGCGTTCATATTAATCTTGATGGATGCATAGGTTTCCCGAATTCCCATTTTTTTTTACGAGCTACATATGAAGCTGAAATCTATGTTCATAGTTCCCACGGGAAGGGGACAAACGGGAATAGTGAGGTAGGTATTTATTTACTCATATGAAGCTTCTATATGTTCATGGGACTTAGAACATTTCCCGAAACCCAGGGAAGGAGACCAACGGAATTTACGAAAACGGTAAACATGTGATCTGAAGTTTATGTTTAAAAAATGGGAAATCCCGAAATACGGGAAGGGGACAAACGTAATTAATTTTTTACACAACCGCGATAACCTACACACTAACATGGCTTTTTTATTTTTTCTGAGTCACGCGGACGGACGCTCCACTAGTCGTATAAATCTTGTGGAGTTGCATCTTTACCAACGCATATTTTTCTGAATCCGTGGAAGCATACCTGGGAAGTATCTAGTTCCCATGGTTTAGTGAGGTTGGACAGAGCTTTGAGCCCGCTATAACTAGAAAAAGACTAACCTCGTTTATTTTTAGCTAAACGCAAATATAATGCATATTAGCACAGCGCAGTAAATTAATCACTAAGCAAGACTTACAGGTTTTTTGGTCAACGTTAAAACTACGAAATATCATGATAATTTTTCTCCGTGGAAGCATTGTCTAAGATGGATCCAAAGTTGACTACATTTAGAGTAGCAAGATTTTTTCATTAGTCTATAATATTTGTCTAATACTACACTGGACACTATAAATTTCGCCGGATCAAGTAATTAATTTTTTTTTGAAATACCATCGTTTCCCAGAATTTTTTTTGGCATAAACTTATTTTATTTGATGTATAGAGTACGTACCTTTCGTTGAGGGTGGCCACGAAAAAACACTACAACATATAATATTACACTACAACATACAACGTATAATATTTTTAATGGTTTCAATTTTTTACCTATTTCTCGTTGAAGTACCAAGGCACGTAGAGGTATACGTATACCTAGTATTGCAAATTTTAACGAGTGCTTTTTAATTGGAATCGGTAACAACTAACAAGCGATGCAAATTGGCAGATTTTTATTGTATAAATACACTTAATATTGCTCGCATGTTGTTAATTTATTTTTTATTGTACCTACCTAAGAAAGTTCACCAACAGTTTCTATAGAAAAAAATATTGACATACCTAGATAATTTTCGAACGTACGTAAGAAGTCGTGACTATCGCTAACAGAGATTTCTGTAATTTCATGTTGTTCTATTAATAATTTAATTTTAAGTTATATAAGACCAATCTTGTATTATACATGCTGTACCTACAAGTTACCTGCCTAATTAGGAATATTGGCATGATATTATGCAATGCAGGTTGTAATAAGATCGCATATGTGCTTCAATTCCAAAACAAAACCTTAAAGTTATAAAGGCCGAATCAGCCGAACGATTTTAATATTCATTTTTCTATATTTTCCTAAGGTAGATTTTCATGGAAATATTCAGTTCGTGCTCTTACTTTTACCTTAAAGGAATTCGAGTAAGAGATGGTAATATTTAGTTTTTTAAATGATTTTTATTTAATGAATAATACCTATTTTGATCGTAAAGTGTGACTAAAGATTGAGTAAACGATTATTTACTTAATGGTGTCCAGTGACAAGTTTTTTAAGCTATAAAGGCATCAACCATATCATATAATCTCTATTATACCATATAATCTCTAACAAACAACCCCAAAATTAATAATTTAATTATATAAGGTTATGTAATCTGGTCAGAAGTGGCATCATTTGGTACTATCGGCCCTTGGTGCTCTGCGTGCCTCGTGAGGGATAGAGGCGTGATTATATGTTTATATATGTATATAATCATCACAATAATGTGTCTATGCTAAGCTTTATATCTGTAGTATAGGGGAATGCCCTACAGCGTCGTCGTCGGTACAATATAACATTTGTCAGCAAAATCGTTCAGAAATGCAGCTGTGTATAGTTTGTTTTGATTCCTACTGCACACACTGCGCTATCGTTTAATGCCAAATTATGAAGGAAGTATTAGGTGGAGATTCTAGTCGATATCACTATAGTCTCGAAGTATAGCAAACTGAAGTGGCAGTGCGCTGGTCACATATGTCGTAGAACCGATGGACGGTGGAGTAAGCGGGTTCTCGGATAGAGACCACACCTTGGCATGTGTAGCGTTGGACGATCACCGGCCAGAGGGATCGATGACATGAATAAGGCGGCTGGTAGTAGGTAACTGGATGGTGAAAATGGGAGATCGAGCCTTGTGGCGTGCCCTGCTACTACCCTACTACTACTGCCTACGTCTAGCAGTGGACTGCAATAGTCCGATATGATATGGTGACTAGACGATGTAGACCTGCCGTTTCGGCATCTACAATACATGTAGTGCAGTATGAACCAATGACAAACGATGAAGGAAACTACTGGCTAGGCGACTGGATCTGCCTCCCATCCTAGTTTATCATTGCACCAGTAAATAGCGAAAGATAGATAAACCTCACTTTTCACGTTTCCTCGTTTTAATACAAAGACGAACTTATTGAATAATAACTATGGCATTCTCTACCAGCTGTCCAGGTTCAAAAATTAAGAAACTGATTGCGACAATATTTTTTATGTGAAAAGGTTCGACCACCTCCATTTAGTCCTTTCTTCACGTGTCAAACAGAGTTTATTCACACTATGCAAAGAATGCGCTAACTAATGATGAATAATGCGGTTTATAAAATGTCATATTACTGAGTAAAAACAATTGAACTTGGCCTCAATTGGTAAGTAGATCCCTCGTAGGTTTAGATTTATAAGCCAGTGCTTTAAGGAAAAGTCACATTTAAAATTTATTTAAATAGGTCAATATGAAGGAAGTGAAGGTTAAAGACAGGACAAATTTTGGTTTAATTCACAAATTGTTCTCATATAAAAAGTACTTAGTCTAGTAGAAATTTATGTAATAGGGACTAAAGTAGGTATCAATACGATTCTACTAAGCGATACTAACGTATTTAGATTTCGACTTATAGAAGTCCAAGAGGTAGAGTCACATAGAGACTTTTTGCGGGTAGATTATGTCTGTTGACAGTCTCACGAACCTTTTACACCACTTACAATAGCGATACCTAAGTATTACCATGAATGTATTACGTAAAAAGTGGCTACTTAAAACCGTATCCGATTAAAATACCAAAAAACCCAAACGAATTGAAATAAAAGTCCGAACCCAGCCGATTTGGGTCGCACTCACAGTTAGATCTTTGTTTAGTGTTGTTTAAAATTAATGTATAGACTGTTTGTTATTTATTACTTCTATTCACTAAGACCCCTTTGTTCTAGTCGTTTGTCATTGAAAACTGAAAACATGACGCCTGTTTTTTTTATTTCAAAGGGATTCCTGTTGTTATTTGTTGATTTATTCATAGTTTTATAAACGAAAGCCTTGCTTCTTAGTTTGATCAAGTGGAATATGTTTATCAATAATCAGATGGACGTCAGCAGCTTTGTATTATAATAACTGGTCTGGAAGATAATAAAGAATTATTATTGTTTGTTAAGGGTTTTAAGAAGAAATTATGTTTCTAATAGATAGGCATATTGAAGGATAAAGTTAATGTTGTCTTTATCGTAATTAAGTTTTAGAGGAAAAGAGAATCTTGATTTATTACCTATGTATGAACTATTACCTAGAATAATACATTGTAACTACTTAATCGTAAGTAGGTACGTAGCAACAAAAAAACCACCAGAATATTCCAGTGATTTTCCCTGTAGATTTTCCCGATAAGCTTTCATAGTGCCTATCTAGATATTTCAGACAGCGTTTGTTGAAAACGTCAGCAAACAACATTATTCATTCACCGAACTCTACAAACGCTCATATTTCAGTTTCACAAATGTGATTTATTCGAGTGAATGTGTGGACACAGCGTGGGTTACATTATGTAAAATCACATGTAAAACGTTTTCAGCCCCAAACAGAGAATTAACGACCTTACTACATTATAATAAAGACTGTGGAATCACGGGAAGGAGGTTACGTGGTTTATTTTTGTGACTGCAGATGCGATCAAAGGTATAACGCGCCTTTATTGCCCGATATCTGAGATTCGGCTATTAGACTAATGTTACTTACATGTTCACACTTCTGGCGATGTTCTTTGATCTATGATTTTGGTTCTTATAAATTTTGTTTTGATGGTGCACCGTCATATTTGTTATGCAGCCGCTATTCTATAAGATCGAGATTTGCAGAACTTAGACTTACAATAAAATAATTACATATGGTATGTTAAGCGAAAAGCTATGTAAATAGCCCACTATAGAGAACCTATCCACAAAATTTGAGACCCGAAATCACATGTTTTCCCGATAGTATGGAGAATTTTTAAATATCTTAGAAATTTTCATACAATCTTGAAAAATAAAAATGTGATTTCGAGTCTCAAATTTTGTGGATAGGTTCTCTATAGTGGGCTATTTACATAGCTTTTCGCTTAACATACCCTTTTTGTTACACCCTGTATAATCACGCCTTTATCCCTTACGGAGTAGGCAGAGCACCAAGGGCCGATACTCGTAGGACCACATGATGCCACTTCTGACCAATTTTTAGGGTATAGTTGAGATGTACAAGTTCGGTTAGTAGTGACAGGTGGTCAGCCCATCGCCTACAAAACACCAAGACTTTCGAATTCAAATAATCGACTATTTCTGGTTATACTGGTAGATATTTTCTTTTAAATAAATAGGTAAGCATAAAAATTCATCGTTTACTGGTTTATAAGTAGGTACCTAATTTTGATAAAACTAATTTTTTCAACATGTCTGATAAATGTCAGCGAGATTACGACTAAAATAAATCTAATGTTCATGCATGATCCTGTCCCAAGTAGGTCAAGTCAAATCAAACACTCGAAAAGAATCAATAAAATATTAAATAGAACGTCATTACATTACGAAGTAACTTCAAATACATGTGAAATGCAACCGCGTTCAATCTAAACCAATCATAGCGCGGTATCAGCTGAGGCCACACCCACATTAATGCGCACTGACCTACGATTAGAAGTAACTAGTAATGCCTAGATTACATTAATTACGTAATATAATAGTTTAATATTATCAATCTCAGCTCACGACTTGTCTTTAACAATATATTTTCACACACCTTGATAAATAATAATTGTGCTTTATAAAAGCCATCAATTCCAAGGTTAAGGACGCATAAAACTTGCTTTTATATCTAAAGTTTCACTATCGATATAGCAATTAGTTAATGACAAAACAAATGGCACACAACATGTTTTTCTAATAACCTATAGAGATTCACATATCGTGAGGGATATAAAATATAATATTTTTTCATTAATCAAGTAGCAAGGTGACTAAGGGGTTGGCCTTGAGCATTTTGATTGCGTTTGAAAGACTAGGTATTAATATTATTCTGTGTTTCCTGGATGGCTATGTATTGAATATTGAGTATAATATCGTTTCTTATTGTTTGCATGCTTCATGAGTAGCTAGTCCATTAATCTTTTCTTTATTATGAGGCAACTAAACTTATCCGTACGTATCCAAACTTAATTAGGAACTACCTACCTGTTTGAATTTAGTTATTAACATCAGGGTCAAGAGCAAACTGCGAAAGTACCTTTTTAGGTCTCAATCTGCTGCGTTTTCACCAAAAAGCGGCTGGCCGGATATTGATGAAAGGCATAAGTACAAAGGGAATATTATTTTTAAGCGCAAATAATTATAACAAAATTAAGATTAATGTAAATTTGAAAATGCTCATGAAACAAAGTTTTACGGAAAATAACATTGTGCAACGTTAAACAATGGATAAGAAGTGATTAATACAACATTGTCGTTTTGTTTTATAGTTTAGCACGGCTGTATTTTACCGGCACCATAAAGTGCAAGGACAGGTAAGTTAGTTTCAGAAAATGACTATAAAGTAAGCTTACACGCGATGGCTACGTTAAAAAAGATTCAGGGAAATATTTGGTTGCGATTTGTTAAACTTGAGAATTTGGGATTGTAAACTAACTTCATGATCCCATTATTAGATCCTGATAATTGTGAACATGGGACTAACTAGAAAGCATATAATGTACCTATAAGTTTAAAAATATCGAATGAAAGACGACCTCTTCTTTTTAAGTTGGTTAATAAATGAGAATTTACTTTATCTGAACTGGGCTCAGGTTGCCTTTGATTCTAAAACAGCATGGTACGAGTATTAGCATCAATTGCATTAAAGTCAACACAATTTACTAAAAATAGATGTTACTCGTACCAACACTATGGAGGATGTCATAATAATATGTCATGCTATTTATGAAATAAAGGACTATCGTGAAACGGATAAGCATCTTTTTGGACCATGCTAGGTTCCGTTCTTGGGACTATTTTAGTCCAGATACACAAATCTGGAAATCTATTATATAATGTAACTTCTCGTATTTTAACTGTAAATTCTCGAGTAGGTATACAGCTGTGATTCTATATAATATCGACCAAGAATCGATGTTACGAATATCATTACCCAGGCACTAGACCGTTATTATCATCGTAGTAAAAAACTGTATTTGAGTTGACCCCAAGTGAATTTTTAGTAAGAAAATCTTTTTCTTTTTGAAAATAGTTTTTCTAATACGCCGCAATGTAAATCAAACTATTGAATGAATTGTACAGTCTGCTACAGTTTAGATGCTATTCGTAGCGCGTGCTACGAACTACGAGATTACTACGACGTAGAAGCGTATCTTATACAGTGTTGTACCTTGAAGAAACAGAGATACGAAATATCTTTGTACGCATAATATTAGTAAATATACTTAGAATTTCACGAGGCTTGTAAAAATATGAAACAAACAATTAGTAATTACCAATACTCAAATTTTAATTATGTGGAGAAAAATGACAGCTACAATCCGCATTATTTTTTTTAAATGTTGCAAGCGTACATAGTGAAATTAGTATTATAATATTTTATTGTGAGCGATTAATCGACTCGTCACATGAACTTTCGATAGTGTGATTTTACTCATTAGTCTGTATAAATACTCGTATATAAACTTAATCTCTAAAAAAAGGATTTTATTTAATGAAATCTATACATATAATAAAAATGTAACGGATCGCTGTCTGTACATAGAAGATATATGAGAAAAAATATTATAGAAGACCTTTATTACCGCAATAGTACCCAAAAAATTATTTTTAAAATTTTTCTGTTTGTCTGTGCGTTTGTGCATGCTAATCTCAGAAACGGCTGAACCAATTTCGATGTAGTTTTCAGTAATATATTGTGACAGGTCCCACTTAACATATAGGCTACTTTTTATCCCGGGAAAATGTTTTAATCCCGATCAATTTCGACATTTTATTTTTTCTGTAGTCCACGCAGACGGAGTCGCGGGCGTCCACTAGTTAACAATAAAATACAGAAAATCGATAAAATTGTATTTTGAAATATCGAAAAAATTTGTAACATATTCGATTCGGCACGTTTAGTTCGGAATTGAGACATTAGCTGGCCTCCTAACAAACCGTAAAAGCTAGGTTTATGAAATTAAATCGAAAAGTTCAATCGATAATGTCGAGTAATTTTGGATGAACATTATTTTTTTTATTACGCCAAAAGTGTTACCGTGTTACCAACACTCCAAATGTAATTTTTCTCTGCTTAATTAAAAATCGGAGTAGGTATAGGTACCTACTTACATAAAAAAAATTCCATAAAAGCAAGCAACTACTATAACGAGTATGAAAAAATTGTAGAGTATGTAAACATCTGCATAAATGCGGAATAGCTGAGATACCTAATTATATCGTGACCTAGATCTAGTGTCCCGGCCCACACCCGAACAAGCGTTCTCAATGTCAGGAGTAACAAATTGAGGAAACCTTTTATATAGCAGTCTCACGGACCGACTACGTAATAGATACCTCAAAATAGAGCTTTAAAACATAAATCGAGTATATGGCTTGAATTTTTAATAAGTAAAGCTATTTGAAAGTGCATCTGAATTATTTTTAAATTTTTGAGTGTGATTGCAAATTGTCAAAGATTAATTTATATGGGGGTAAACCTATGTCCAGATATGTATAGGTATTTTCTTAGTATTATGTAAAATGCTTGGCTTGAAAAGGACTAGTCTAGGCAGAGTCTAGGATACGGATAGATAGGTAGTGACTAATTACACGAAATGTACTTGACCCCATGTTAAATACCTTATTCATCTCCAGTTTTTAGTTCCAGGTTTTAGTGTAATTTTGACATTTAATTAGAGGGTTCTAATTATATGTCAAAATTACACTAAAACCTGACACTATCCTGTTTTACGTCTGTCTGTTCCATCTTATTTGAACAAATCACTTCATATCTATCGAGATGAATAACTTGTGACTGTTTACAATATGGTCGATTCCGGCAGTCACACTTAAACATAAACCTAAAATTAGTCCTACTTGTCCTTTTCTCTCTCAGCCATTTATGTTAAGGACGAAGGAGAGATAGATCTGACTAAGATTAGGTTTAGGTTTAAGTGTGACTGCCGGAATCGACCCTAATGTATTATTAATTTAATTTTAAAATATACTTTATATAAATGTTTATAAGATTAATAATAAATAAATAGGAATAGTAACAATATATACACAATATTGAGATTGAGATAGTAAAAATTAATTTATATTTGCATTTATCAAGGATACCTCAAAATAAATTAATACTTACACTTTTTGTTCACACATCTCTTACACGCATCCCTAGAAAGTTAATTCGCTAAACTTAAATAAAAACTAAATAATAAATTCTAAAATAAAATTTTCTCTATTAAATCTGTATTGTGTTATCGTATCTAACGTAATAAATATTCCCATCAAAGGGTTAAGATAACTATTTAACTTACTATACGATGATATAGGTATTATGTTATATTATGAATATTTCAGATCTTATTCCTACACAAAACTAATTTAGAGTTTCTATTTTGAATTTAATGCGAATTTATTGGATAGACACACCATTATTTTCCATTACTCAAATGGTCCAAAATCCTACCGATATTATATTTTAAAAATATAAGAAGTGTAAAGTACAACAGTTATAAAACACTATCAGGAATATACCATTCGATATCGATATATTTTCACATGCACCCATCCCTATTAATTCACAAATCATACTCTGAAGTAAATATTTACACTAGCGAATCCGAAAATATCGATCCGCGCGGACGACGACACGACCTTTTTATATAATTTTAAGTAGATATTTTGTAAACAATTTCCTTAAGGGGCATTTAGACTGGGTCGGTTTTCGTGTGATAAATCATGTCACAATTTAAAAAAAACGTCATAATGTGGCTCTTTTTATAGACTTATAGCAATCCCAAACGTTACATTTACGATGTACGCGTAGTATACGATAAACCGCGCGTAAAGTTATATTCTCGTTATACATGACTTTTGACAACAAAACATGTGGAATAACATATACCTAGTTTAAATGCAGATAAAAAAAAAGTTTAAATAAAGGATGCAGAGGTCGTGGGTTCGATTCCCACCCGGATGAGGAATTTTTCCATTTCTTTATTAATAATTTTATAAGATGTTTATCTATTAATAGGGCCCTTAAAATCCATCATTCTATTCCGAGCTTCGACTCGAGAGTATTTCATAAAAAAAATTAATTCACATCTCAGAGGTCATCTGATGACATCTTTTCTCCCAAGTTTTACAAACTAATAGGTAGTTAATAAATACTAGGGTATAAGTCTAGGTAGCCAGAAAGGTTACACATTTACGTTTCCCGTTTTTTTTATGCTTGAAAGTAGGAAGTAGGTGCTTATCAATTTTCGTAACGAACAATTTGTTTAGCGTAATGCATGCATCTGTGACCTAAAAGTAGGATTACATAAACCTAGGTAGTACTCGTAGGTACATTAGGTAGTCTACTTTGTAAGAGAGCGCACAGTTTGGCGCACCTCTATCCTTTATTGCTTAGCTAATAGAAAACTAGTTAGTATTTAAACGACTGGCAAGTTTCATCAAAGCCTGTTCTATAGTCTCTACGTGAAAGTGTAACAAACATCGTAACATTCCAAAATTTAGAATAAGCAAGTATTAGGGTCGATTCCGGCAGTCACACTTAAATATAAATGTAAAATTAGTCCTACCTGTCCTTTTCTCTCTCAGCCATTTATGTTAAGAACGGACAGAGACCTAACTAAAATTAGGTTTAGGTTTAAGTGTGACTGCCGAAATCGACCATATTATCTAGCTAAAATAAAAGAGTAGAGTTAATCCTGTTGACACTTGTATTATTAAGTGATAAAACAAACTAGACTTATCTTGACATTCAATTCAATCCTATTTTTCTACTAATTTTACATCAATAGGTAGGTACTGTTTCTTCCGCCATTACACGACAACCCGTCTGGCGCGGGCGATACCTATTGCATGCTGATTGGCCAACCTCCAGCGCCAAACCTTCTTTCTTTTTTTTGAAACACCTGGCACAATGAGTTTTCCCGAGATGGAGCTGTTTATAAATATTTCATGTTCTATTGAAAAATAACACAAGATTCATAGGAAGTTTGAATTAGTAAGAGAATGATAGCGGCCATATTGGGAAATATAAGGATGTTTAGACAATTTATTTATGTACAATCAATCAATCAATCAATATGTTTATTTGCTCAAATATGTGTATATATACATGTTATTATTTGTATTTACAGCAAGCGTTCTACATATTTCGTCATATCTGACATGCAAATTTTTATTCCATACAATTTAACATCAATAACTACTATTTCAATGTCAATATCAAAATGTAAATTTTCCAATCAATAATAGAAATATGCTAATTCCATACATAATAGGCATGTCCACAATTTCATATAAATTTCCTATCAAATTTCGAAGAAAGAAATTCATTAACAGAGTAATATACATCGTTAAGTAATAACTCTGTAAGCTGACTCTTAAATAAAGATATATTATCAATCTTACATAGTTTTGCAGATTATAATTATTTACAGCTTAGAAGGACACAGACAAAAAATAATTTTGGCCCAGTGTCACTTTCACGATTAACGAGTCTAATGATACCTCTCTAGCTTTAATGCGACTAGCCGTTTAAGCTCTATGTGCCAAAGAAATATATATACATACACTCGTAAAACAAACCATCTTACTGGGGCAGTTGTGTATAAAACCATCCCAGATTATGAACAGCTTATCTTTGTTTTTGGGCTATACGAAGCGAAGACTCGATTAAAACCGGTTTCATGGCTGTGATTCGCATTCTTACTTAATATTCTCATTTCGAAAGATGTTTACAGCCATTAAAGTTACTTCTATCATCGGAAATTGGAGGTTCAAATTAGCTTTTAAACCCAGGAAATTATTTCGATAAGTCTTATGGTTTTATGACAGCCTGATTGATTTGATGGTGACATTTAGAGGTAAGTTTGAATAATTTTATCAGTTTTATTAGCATAATATTTTACTTTTGGATTTTTAATAAACACAAATATTATATCTTCAATAAGATCTAGAGTTTTTAAAGTTTCCATTGTACGTACGTCTTACAAACTCACCTAAAACCATAACCTATTAGATTATCTAGCAAAAAATTGTTAGAAGGTAAACGACGACGGCTCTACTTTTATACCTATCATTTTTTTCTTTGAAAAACCATATTTAGTAATAAACAAACAAACAAAAGTTTCTCTTATTTCTTGGACAAAATGCTACTTTTGTTAAATTTAATCCACCGCCCACAGTGTTTTCTCAAATGAACGAACACAACATCGTCCTACATTTATTGTCCATAAGAGATGGTGGACCGTTACAGGATAACAAACAAAACATAACATCAGTAGATATACGAGCTATAATAATATAAAGACAAGAATAAATTAGTATTCGTTCTACTTAAGCACTTTTTTTATTTTTCAAAAGCTAATAAATATAGCAATCAAATAAAGCAATCTTTGTACATTTTTTTTTCATAATTTCTGCCTGTATATAATTGTAGGTATGTGTACAATAAAGAATGAGAATAAAGCCTGAACTGCTACCCCCTACTGCTTACAAGGGTTTCTGTCCCATAATAATACAATGGGATTGCCGTGCGTCGTCAGCTTTTATAGTCACTTAGTAAGATCAGGGATTTTTTTGTGCCAGATTGGTTAAGGCAATTAGAAAAAGATTCGAAGTGTAAATAGACCTATCTATTTTAATTTTATCCTATGCCCTATTAAATATACATAAGGTACTTTAAGTATTGTCTATCAAGGCCAGCATACAATATAGCTGGGCCATATGTTTATTTCTAAATACCCAGTCATAGAGTTAATCTGATGCTCAGTGAGTCCCAGGTATTGTGGTTTTATTAGTTTCCTGTAGTAAAATGTTCAGGGTCGTTTATATTGTGCTGCTAAGCACATCTAAGTATAGTTGCATTTTCATACGCCTTTATATAACCTTTAGGTACTTTGTTTAAGTAATTAAGTCCTTTGGCGCTGGTGTTTTTATAAGCTTTAAGGCTATGTCATTTATTTTATTCAGTTCCATCAAAATCCTTCTGACTTCGTGATTGAAACCCAAATATATCTATTCCTAGATAATCGATCTATGCCTTTATATCTGTAATAAAATCAAAATAATTGTTTCCTATTATTTACATAATTAAATGGCACTTTAATTTCCAATCAATAAAATAAACCTTAAAATTAAGTTTATTATCCAATATGTTTTTCTTATTGGTTAGGTTATACGAAAAAGTTAATTTATGTTAATGAAATAGCAAATAATAATATTAAACATACGTATAATAAAATATTAATTAATGTCAAATAATATAAGCATTAGTCTTTACAGCAAGACCGTTAATGGTAATAGGTAAACAATAAAAGCGGTGAAGGCCAAACCTATACTACCTATATAAATGATATTGTAACGTATCCTAATTAACATTACTTCAATGGTTCATCGACGATGAGGAAAATAAAAATCAGTACAATAGGTAGAGTCGTCTAATCGAAATTACAGATAATACGGAAGACAAAACATTTTAAATTTTTAACAAAAAACTACTTACCAAACGATGATTTGTCGAGATGATTTGAGATGTATGGGTTTAGCTCCTTCGGGATAAACAAAACAAAAAAAAAGATGATATGTTGGATCTTGTACTTAGAAGTTCAAAAGCGGATTGTTCTGCTATTGTTTGTCTACAACTCAACATACATAAAATCATTCTTCTATTCCGAACAGTAGGCTTTTATTTGCTATCAGTTGATAACTTTCATGATAAGTATTCATTAAACACGCTCGTCAATTTAGGCTGTGTTGTGACAAAACAGGGTGCATCCGTTATTTATATAACCTGTCAATTTTTAAAATTAATTATCGGTGTCATACATAAAGGACAACAGTTTTGACCTAGAGTCATTTGTTTTTGTTTTTGCGAATACCGCCTATAACAGGAAATATTAATGATGTGTCTAAGGAACGTCCGCTTTGATTGCTATAGATAGGTAGGTACTTACAAAAAAAGAGCAAGATCGCAAACGTATTTCAAATCCACACAAACAATGTAGAGTTTATGTAAAGGACAAGTCCAACAATACATTTATTTAGGTACCACAAAATGTGCCTTTGTGGTAGTTCTTATCCTAAAACTCCCTATAAGATATTTTTCATAAATAACCTTAAAATACTCATCAGGAACACCATAGACTTGTTTCTTCTTCATCTTTAGGTACTTGTTTCCAAGCTATTGTAATGTCAGTCAAGTAGTAAACAATTCGATTCGGCCACAAAAAGTTCACTGGTGGGCGTTAAGGCCATCAAACGAATTGTAATCCTCATGTCCAGCCAATATTTGCTGCAGTTACTGTAATTGTAACTACTAAGCCCGCTATATAAACTGCCCAATAGACTACAGAAAAAAACCAGCTTGAAGTAATAAGTGGCTCCACCGCCTATGTTAACGGACTCTGGCCAAGTCTCTTACTTAACTATTATTTAACTGCTTATTGCGTAGTAGGAGATTTATCTTAATGGTCATACATGGAGGGTAATTACGTTAAGTACAAGGACATGAAAATAGAATAGGTACGTAGGAAAACCTATAAATAAATATGTAATGAATGGTGTGTTTCATTGATTGATAACCCTTTTATAAATCTTCTCTTAGTGTAATGTAGGTACCTACCTAGATGGCTTCAAAGGACCAAGTCAATTAGGCTAATACTAAACTAATTACTAGAACTATTGGTTCCTGTCTTAATCTAGAAGACATAAAACATCGCGTGGGCGCTAATAGCATTGTATTAGCTCGCTGGTAGAGTCGGTATGCAAATGATTTTTTCGTCTACTCGACATGCAGACACGAAAACTGAGTGAACAATGCCTTACCGAACTTCCTTTGTTCCTTATACGATACACGCTAAAGCATAATCTGGCGCCAAATTATATAGCCAAGGCAGTGAACATACACCATGGTACAGATACGACACTTCTTGCACTTAAAATAAAAAGGATTAGGTACAATTTTTTTGTTGGAACTTTAAACTTAAACTTTTATAGGAATAATTTTTGAGGATGTCCAATACACGTGCAATTCAGTAAGAAAAGAAAAGTTTTTGCTTGATAATAAGGATAAGCATAAAATCATTTTTTTTCATAATCTGTTTTTTTTTTTAACTTTGATGAAAAAGTTTTTTCCAAAAGCAATATTCGATAAAAACTTACTGCTCCATTGGCTAAAAAACTGGTTATTTAAAACAATAGAGCTCCCTACAGCTATTTACATTAGCCGTGATGCCATTAATTGATTTTCAATTTGATGATAGCTTTACCAGATCCGGTGTTGAGGGACGCTGGTCTGTGTCGACACTCGCCTCCGTTCAGTATTGTTTTTATGCTCTATGGTCGGAGTTTTTAGTGTGCGAGTGGAGCATGGAATCGAACACACCCACTGACTGAACGCGCCGAATTTCGGACGAATGCCCGATGTTTTTGCCCGCTGTTGAGTGTCAAGGACACACGCGCTTGTTGCTACGTGAAGAAATAAACGATAGTCATTTCGCTGCTAATATTATACTCGTATTTTGAACAGCCATGTTTAGGTCCTTGGAGTTTATGTGGAACCATAGACTAATGCTGCATCTGTCTATGTAGAGTTTTCTTTGTAGAGGCTGTATGAATTATGAAATGTAAATTTTAATGCTAACGTTATCACACACCGTGGCTACCATAGATAAATTTTATAGCTACCGACTCTTGAGGTTGGGCCTCTAATAAAAACGTAAAATACATAGGTTTAAGGTAATTTTTAGAGCCAGTTCGCAATGAGTTGCAGTTAGATGAGATGTGTAGTTAAATGCTAATATGGTCATCGTGAATTATTTAAACAACTGTTTTCAATCAACTTTATTGAGCACGGTTCAGAGCAATTATAGACATGTTGATTGAAATTATAGTCAATTTAGTTGGCAATTATTACGTGGAACGAATCTTTAAAATCCATGTTAATGAACTGCACCCATTTTATGAACTTTTCGTTGATTGAGATGATTCAGTATAATTAATATTTAAATATTGGTCCTTCGAGCCGGACATAATGGTTTTTAACTTTCTATTAAATGCTTACGAATATTACAGTGAATTTAATTACTTAATAGCTAAAAGTGGCGATACATAGCATATATGAATAACATTATTCTTATTCTTCTGTGCCGATAGTAAATAATAATGTTAGGATATTATATAACATATGGAATAAATTGACTTGACAGGGATATTAATCAAAATGTGAATAACAAAAATTATTACATAAATAGGTAGGACTTGAATATTAGATACAGTAAAAATAAATTATTACATCATATTTCACACAGAAGCTTCACTCTGTACCTATGGTGAGCTTTTCTCTACTTCTTTCACTTCGACTTCGGACAGACCAAATGTATTACAGTTCTGACATGAAATGAAAATAAGGTAAAAGTATAGTAAAGTAAGCAAATACCTATAAATAAAGCACTATTCATCGAATAATGCTAATTTCATGAGACACATTTGCATAAACTTGTTACTTAACTCATACAAATAGAATCTATTATCTGTTCAATAGATACCTAATACATTTATTTATCGTGTGGATATGTTCATTTCATATTTTACCTACTTAGTACCTATAGACAGATATATAAATAAGCCATGTCAGGGTCAAGTCATGTCATGCCTACAATTTACGACTCTGGCCAGCCAATAAGTTGATTAGAAATTCCCAGACCATAAATTTTACTGAACAATAGACTTTATTATTTGGATTCACGAAACTGGTCAGTTCATAAAATTACATTGTAAGTAGGTAAGACTTTCCTTGAATCTATCGTACTCGTAGAAGCTGGATAGCGCAGACTGACAGAAATTGCGCTAAAAGAAGTCATTACGTCTAGTTTTTTGCTTATGCTACTGCTTGCTGGTAGCTTTTTTTAAACTGTATGAGTTTTCAGATGATACAATTTGGCTTCTACATATTATCTGACCATAAATACAACCTCAAACAAATTTAAAACAATAAAAAATGTATTTTATCTAATTTGTTGCTTCCTGCTTTAATTAAATATCTACCTAGAACGTGCTTAATGTGTGGTCTGTGTTATCTACGGTAAAATATTACGAATTATCTATCCGATGCCAAGTAGATGATGTTGAAAAATGGTGTCCTTCTACTACTAGTCTATAATACAACAATGGAATCCGATTATATTGTTGTCCGTTCTTTATATAATATGGGGGCTAGCTATGTGTATCATTAATCACATGTAATGATCCTGATAGTGCATGTTGATTAATGATTAATTTGCTTGCGAAAATGCTTAGACTCGGTACTATATTATTTCTATACTTATCTACGTACTGACTCTAGATTTCTGTTATAAGGCATTATTTCAAACCTGAAACAGGGCTTGGAATTTGTTCGTAAATAAATACTAACTTTATTACCAGAAGAATAAAAAAATAATAATTGCAATACAGTTTTTAACCCATTGTAGAAGTCTAAAGTTCAATCTACATCTTCACAAATAAGCTATCGAACGTCTTTCAATACAATATTATGCATTCAGGAACCACATAAGTACAAATTTTTCTTCGGTAGTTACTGTGTATTCAATTAAATTTAATTAAATATCCAATATGTCATATCACACGCTAATATCCCAATCTGAACTGCACACTATATAAATATGATTAGAATACAAATTGCGTGTACTGAAAAGAGGAGCACAATGTGCGCAGCGGGTGCGGCTGGAACTAGGTTACCCATTTCTCGTAGCTTTAGAGGACAAAGGAACTAAGCGACCTTCCTTTTATGGCTCGTTAAGTTGTTTTAGATTTAAACAACCCCACCCTCGATAGGGAACTCCGTCCTTTGTACTCTTAACTAAAGTGTAAGGGAGAAAAAAATTTGGTAGTTGCAATGACGCATTTAATTTTGAAAGTTGGGGTAAACATGATGTTATCTTCTACAGGAATGTAAAGATCTCTAGTAGGTCAAATACTTACCAAGGTGAGAATACGAAGCTATACCTATATCAACCTAAATAAATAATTACATAAGCATTCACATTTCTTTTTTCCGAGCCGTTAAGTTGCCAAATTCATTTATTTTTGTTGAACAAATACATTAATATATTAAGCCTAAAACTAAAACAATTTTAACATGCAAGCAAAAACCTACGCAAAAACCGCCGGATACATTTATTAAAGTTTTCCCTTTTTTGTTTTCGGACGTCCTACTTGGTATATGCATATTTGTCGGAAGGTATTTATTTGCGACCCACACATAAATGCACGTTATTTAGTGCGAGAAACCTTCAATAAGTAAAACAGGTTAAAATTGTGTATATTGAACTAAACTATGATTAGGCTCCAACTAGAGCTTTCGACGCATTATCAAATTTTTCATCCTAATTCGCTTAGGATCTTGTCTGGAAAACTGATTTTCCACTTGCTGAATATTTCTAGACAACTTTACATAGGTACAAGAAGAAGCAGCATATTCTATCTGTATGAGTCGCATTTTAAGGACTAGCAGTTTTGCATTGAAATGGCAGCAGACAGACAGATTGCTACGTTCGCATTAAAGATAGTATGATTGTAGGTAGCTTCTTGCGTATTATTTGCACAGATGTTTCATTTACTTTTCAAACATGGCTGCTACCTACATCGGGTAAGAGATTTCATCATTAGACAAACAGTTCGCAATCCATAAACAACCAACTTGAGTTTTAAGCTAAACAAGATTATGCGAACATAAATGTACTTAATAGGTTCTGATAGAAACAAATCTGCTTATTGGTATTTGACGATTAATCCCAAATGATTGGTCAAACCTAACAGACTTTAATTCTTTGCAAAAGTAATTTAAACCGTACACAAATAACTTTAACGTGGCATATTTTCCTCTCTCGGAATAAGTAAACCCTCACGCATCTAGGTTAGTCCGACTGCGCTTTATTATGTTTACGTGCCGCAGATATGAGATACACAGATACTTACTGCTGGGTCAAGGTGGCAGGCAGCTTTCGAGCCGCCTACCTATATATGGAATAGTCGTTTTAACTCCTGTTTGGAATTACTAATAGTTTTTTCGGTCACGACTCGTGTTCTAATTGTCGCCCGGTAGCCGGCACCCTAATTTCCACATAATGTTGTCTAAATCTAATATCAGCATTGCATGTTAATTGCTTAAACCACGTCCTCGCGTCCGGCATCAGTTATATGCATTAGAGATAAGCCTGAGCTGCAAACAATGCCCAGCTCGACTACACGCGGGAGAACGATAAAAATACGTCGTAAAATGCTTGTAGTTTTAAATTTTATGGCACGCATTCAATTGGGGCCTGTAAAAAAGCGTTTTATTTGAGTCGCATCCTGGCCGCGAGGTCGCGATGTGAAGATAGCTCTAATTAAAAACCCGCCGCGAGTTTGCGAAAGCGGGCCTCCCAATGAACCAGCGAAATATTACTGACAAATCTTACCCTATCACACGATTCGATCTTCTGCCACATTACCAGTAACAATTTAAAAAGGCTTCAACTAATAGAAATGTTTCTTTCTTTCAGATAAAAACTCAGTGAGAGAAACAATACCCGTGAAGACTCTTCGTGGACAAAACTCGAGTGCCATTCGAAACCAGTTTACCACACAGTGATATTTAGCCCTTAAGTTCTAGAATAGTGATTAACCGTGATATAGTATTAGGTTTAGGTGCTAATCGCGTTAAGTTTAGTGAGAAGCGTTACCAAAAAGAAGCAAAACTGGCTCCTTATAAGGATATTAATAATTCTTCGAGCATGAGCTCCGCCGTGCCGACAATCAAATGTGAGGATACGTCTCCGTCGCCGGCGCCTACGGTGGCCGACGGGGACAGTACCGGAGGTTACAATCTGAGTGTGAATGTCAACCTAAGCACAGCCATGATCAACCTTCTCCAAGCTGAAGCGGGAACCCCCACCACTCTGAGGACCCCAGAGATAGTCAACGATTTGATAACGATGACAAATCCCCTCGATCAGTACATTGATACTGACAAAAACTCCGGATTCAAGGTGAGGCACTACAATACATTTGTCTATGCTATTTAACTTAGGTACGTTTCAAACGTAGGCATTCTAAAGTAGAGGTATGGGATTAGTAGATAGACTTGGCTTGAGACAATTCAATGTCATAAAGCTTGAGTCGTGCTTTTGCACTAAACGATCCTAGTCCGATACGACACTTTTATTTTCGACAAAACTGATATCTTGCATTACATTTCATGATGTGTCTTGACAAATACTTTCTGAGGTTGGGAGAAACCTTACAACTTTACAAGCACCATGAATAAGCATCGTTAGATTGTAATTATAGCCAAATTATAATAAGGACGCGACGCGAACAATAACGCTTTATCCATGAACTAGCGACCGCCACCGACATTGTCCGAGTATAATCTATCCCTCCAAGTTTCAGATATCTACGATCTGCTGTTTAGGCTGTGCGTTGATCTGTCAGTCTGTCATTCAGCAGGACAAAACATTTTATATATATAGAAGATAAAAGGTAGATTAAAACAATTGTGTAAAGCTCTTATATAGCTCCTATATTGGCTGACAGTCACGATCGACTTCAAGTTGTTTAAACAGTCGACTGTTGGCACGGCAATGCAATTCGTGTAGCAGACGTCACATTAAACATTAGCCTGTGCGTCTATTGTCACAAAACTACGATAGTTACTTTAATTGGTTGCCACCTTACAAGGCTTTGATTGAAGCAAATAGTTTTCCATAACGAGAAATACGTGCTCAGGTAATTACTGTAAGAAATTATGATAATAACACTAATGAGGCTCTAGATTGTGACTAAGTAACTACGTGTTTTATAACGATTCATGGGCACTATTGTTATTATTAAATAGATCCTAGGTATGTACATTTATTTATTTTAATAAATACCTTGGAGCTAGATTGAAAGCTGAAAGTCTTGGAGTTCTAATGCATTATTATGTTACCTAGGTAGTTTAATCATGCCATATAGCAAAATTTATTCCTAAGGGCGTATTTTGTAAAAAGAAATAGAGTAACAACCTAAGGCACGTGATTAAGCATACAAAACCTGCCAAATCTTAATGGTTAATAGATAATGGTTAAAATATAATACAGAATATTAATTTTCTTAAATTTGACCATCACACATATACCTACACAATATACACTTTAAGTACCTAGTAACAGTCACTGTAAAGATTGCATTATGGAATAGAGACATGTAGTTCCCAATCAATATGCAGCAGATCTTGCGGGTATGGGTCACGGAAAATAAGTGAAGTTATTGTGCGATTGCCAAGTGCCACGTCATACCACGTGACATCCCTTCTCGCTCCATTAGTCGGTACAACATGGCCATCAATAGCCGACTCCAATACTTAACTAATGAAATGAAATGGCACATTTTCCGATAAATTAAGCCATAGCTCGAAAATTCATTTTCTAGTACTTATCCAATTTCATTATTATTGTTAGATAAGTATCGATTTTCCAAATGATGGGATGTCTTAAAATTTTTACAAGTTGCCATCAAAATTCCTTAAGGCTTAATTTGACCACTTTCCTCAAAGGCTTTAAAGACATTGTTTGTTTAGACAGATACAAGTAAACAAATTACATTACTTGCATCAGAAATAACACTATGGGATAAGCATATTTTATGATGTTAACATAAAATTAGGAAAATTCGTAATAACATTGCACAGCTCTTGGCATAGGGCCATATATACAAGACCATTGTATACTAAGTCCGCATAGACTCTATCCTTATAAAAACACGATCTGGTAATAACAGGCGAGTGTTTTTTCCATTAATTAAAACGAACATTCTATACCAATAGCCTATACTTATCGGGCAGTTAGCTAAGTAGCTATCACATGGCGCCACG
The DNA here is from genome assembly GCA_014607495.2 of Carposina sasakii. Classification (NCBI taxonomy): domain Eukaryota; kingdom Metazoa; phylum Arthropoda; class Insecta; order Lepidoptera; family Carposinidae; genus Carposina; species Carposina sasakii. The sequence goes on from CP053165.1 coordinate 5,526,128, forward strand.
GCGTCTGTGTTAAGAGTAAATAAGACTGCATAAGGTGCATGACCTCATGGATTGCTGTCTTGAGTATACTGCAGTTGATATTTAGTTATAGACAAATCTTAGTAAATCCTGATAAGAAATATCACGTAGGAAACCCTCTCTTGGTTGTAAATGAGGATGTAAAAGCTGGCAGTCGCCATTTAGCCATTTTGGCACTCATCAATAAATGCTACCACAAACTAAAATAAGACAAAAATAGACTTGTTAAATACAAAATAATATAGAAAAACTCTTGTATAAATTCTAAACAGTTTTACATGAGATATTCTGATAGTATCATATTCGGATAAATCAGGCATCGCATAAAAGTCAGACGTTGATCGCAGATTCGAGAGATCAGGTAGTTACGCCTACAATAGGTACCTACATACTGCTTGGAAAAAAGAAAGAGCCTCGCTGTCCTTATAAATATGCAAGCATAGTCGCATATTGCATGTAGGAGGAATGTTACCATATTAGCCGCTACGTTTCTGCAGGTTTTAAAACCTAACTTCCTACATGTTACGTATACGTTTATTGGTACCGGAAAAACACAAGACTTTATATTCATTGATGGCCCAAAAATTTCATTTCCTTTATAAATTAGGCGCAGTCCTGTACTCCATCACCTTGACAGTTATTTATTGCCGTTTTTAACAATAGTTTTAACAACTGAAATATAAATGAGCATAGTTTTAGAGCGTGAAATAAACAATGCACAGGAAAAATGTTATCTGCAGGCATTTATCTGATATACTAAACTATTTTTTTTAAATATAAAGTTACAAATTAATTTAATTAAATTCTAGTTCCGTGCTAGATTTATGACAAAAACAAATGTCTCTTGGGGTGGAGCATTCTAACAACTCGGTAGGTACTCAACTATTGGAACACAACTATTCATGATTCTGTTTATCAATGCGAATATAACTTAGTCCTCTTCTACGTTTTAATCTGTGTATTATTTTTATTACCGAAGGCTAATAAATGCGAGGGCTAACAATCCATTAATATAAAACCTTTTCCTAAATGACCTGACGCTGACGGATCAGCGCACAGCCTAAACTGCTGATCTGAAATTTAACAGACTTTCCAAAAGGATTTTCCAAAATTCCCACGGAAATAGGAAAAACGGTAATTCTCAAGTTTATGTGCTGAAAAATACAGGCTGATTTTTGGTCGTCAACTTTCCCGAAAACTACGGAATCTCCTCATCATCACGATCATTTTTCTCCATGGAAGCATGCCTGGGAGGTGTCTGGTTTCCAAAATATTAGGGTCCAAAGTTGAGTAAATAGACTGCGTTTATTATTTATTTATGATAAAACTAGCATAAACACTGGACACTATAAATTTAGCCCGATCAAGAAAAAAATAAATAAACAAAAAAATTACATTGTTACCCAGCATTTTTTTTGGCATAAACTTACTTTATTTGATGTTTAGAGTACGTAGAGTACCCTTCGTTAAGGGTGGCAACGAAAAAACACGCTGTAGGTATATGCATTAGAGTCGATGAAGTGAAAGAGGTGTAAGAATCATAGCAAATGTATGTCCGTCTGTGTCTACTCCTCTGAGAAAAGGGGCGTAATTGCCCGTACTTATGTGTGATATTGTCTTTTCAGAGTGGAATTGGAAGCGGAAACGAATCCAGCTCCTCAATGTCTAACGGCTCTCCGGCTACATCGCCAGCCTCTGGAAATGCACCCAGCATACAGAAGGTACTTATAGGGTTTTTATTTATGTATATGTATGCTGTCTCGATAGACGGTTAGACAGAATTGAGAAATTTTTACCAGTCTTTTTAGTTTGCATATTTTTGTATATATCTCTAGAGATATTTTCACGATTTTACATTATAATTATATTCCATTTTCATTTTTGGGCGGAATGCTAAGGTTACTTTTGAATCCCACTATTCGGAAAAATCTCTATTGCTTTTCTTTTGATTAGCTTTTCTTTGTTCCACGCGGGTTATTTAATTTATGTATTGGGATGACGCAGTAATTAATCCAAATCCCAAATTCAGATGTAGGTAAGAATGCACAAGTAGCTTTTAGCAAATGATCAAATCGTTTAGTGACATAAATATATAATATTTGAGTTATACTAGTTTTGTCCTTTTAAAGTGCGAATTAAATCGAACAATTCACACGTTTCCGTCATTTCGTAGTAAATACTATGACTAGATAGAGCCTGAATTTTATGTCTAAGTCTAATGGCTAGAAAAATCAACAAAACCTGAACAATGGACGGACGTTTTAAAATGTGAGAAATACAAACAATTCTTTGGAATTTTATTATAACACAATAATAGTAGTTATGTGAAGTGTTGCTCTTGCATTCCTTGCTAGGTGTATATCTATAGGTAGAGGACATTTTACCTAATTTTCTATTTCAAGAAAATGATTGATACTGCATCTATGTAGTAATTATAAATCGGTATTTACCCATTTGGCTCACTTGAACCAAATGGATAAAGCTAGGTTTTTTGTTCGCTGAGAATTGGGGCCCATGAATATAACCAGGCGAAGAATTTAAGGACTTGGCACAAATGTGTGTGACACATTGACACTGTACTTGATAATGAATTTATTTCATGTATGTACAGATTTTAATATTGCAAAATTGACACTTAGCTCGTGCCTCGGAAAGCACGTAAAACCGTTGGTCCTGCGCCTGTTCTCTCTCCGGTCGTGTCGGCTTTCCGTCCCATCGGACTATGAGAGTAACGGAATTAGGGGTGCATCTGTGTTTGCGCACACACTTGTGCACTATAATATCTCCTGCGTACCTGGCCAATCTCCGTAGAGATTGGTCGCCTTGGCCGAAATACGGCCGGAGATGATCACTTGATAGCCAGGGTGCACAGACAATGTAACTTCGTTTGGCATCGACATTCGTTGTCGTCACACTCCCACCAAGAGCGGAGCGGTTAGATTACATCAAGTGTTTTGATTACGACCCTTTACATGGGTATTTATTCGATCGAGATTATTCGAGATATAATGTTAGGTACTTTGTCCAGTTGTTTGATCAGTACTGGTACTTCAGGCTGTATGTCTTCAATTGTTTTTTTTTACTAACTACTAATTTGACTTGACTAACTGAGGTAATCCCGCCTACTGATCAAACAATTGGCTCTGACGGACACTAGCATTAACTATTCAGTCAGATAGCAGACTGCTTAAAGACTGTCAGACTGCCAGTTAAAACCAAACGTCTGTAAATCCCATGTAACAAGAGAACCTTGAATCACAATCAAGATATGTTAAGTCTCCGTGAATCATTGAACACACAAAAAATTTGATGCACGATCCTTTACTAATACATACTTACATACACAAACGTATGTTGCTTTATGTTTTTGTTCATATTAGCTTTAGATGAAATTAAAATTTTATTATGGTATTGTTTAGAATGATTAGTTTCCATCAAGTTAAATGATTAATGCCAATAGATAAATAACAAGCATAGGTAATTATAAGTAGGTACCTAAGATTCTATTTATTCTATAAAATACAAATAAGTAGTTATTATTATTATACTTATACAAGAATGAACCGTCTCCTTATTACGTATCTTGCAAAATGGTTTTTCATTATTGCTATAGGATAGTTATGCTTGAAAAACCATAAAAAAATGACAATCGACATAATGATCTAGCATGCTTTTGTGTCGAATAAATGAATTGAACTATAAACCAGCAGATGCTAACATATTTTCCATATCATTCCAGACATGCTCAGACCTAATAAAGGCTGGACTGAAACTGACTATCGAGTCGAAACGCAAGATGTCGGGCAGCGACATCGAGGGCGGAGTCAAGCGGTTCAAGAAGGAGGACAGTGACGAAGAGTACGACAGCAGTCATACGGTCACATGCAAGTCTGAAGGGGTAAGTTAGGACAAGCTTCAATCATCCTGTGGTGATGCTGGTGCACTTCACTAGGATATATCAGCGACATCTCTTGGGCATGTCGTAAGAATGGAGTAAGAAACTCAGGGGCAATCTCTCAGCGGCTGAAACTAGTTACTGATTTTTTACTATCCCATTTTAGAAATCCAGCCGTGTATGTATAAGAGAAATTTAGACCGATATGAGTTTGACCAATATTTAGAATTTGAACAACATTTTTATCAACTATTCTAGATATTACCAAAGGTGAGACAATGAGTCATCTAAAAGCACCCAAACCTTTCGACAAACAGCATCTAATCTCCGTTTTTACTTAGATGCCCACAGCCCACCAAAAACCCAGGCATTACCTTCGTAATTAGAATCCAACTTTGATATACATAATACACTCCCCCGCACCGAAGACTAGCCTATTTTCTCCTATTAATACCCACGATATTCAGGAAGTTTAGTCACGACTACATTCGCATTCGCAATGCCAACCTTCTTCGTAGCTCGTAAAACTTCACAGTGCCGTTGAATTATAATGCAGAGGAGGGCCGTAAAAGCCAGTTAAGAGCGATTCGCAATCTACAATTTTAATTTTATTTATTCCTCGTATCTAGGAAGAGCCTAGATGGGTGGCTCGTCATGCCATAACCTTATTACGACTGCGCCTTATTTATCGTCTTATTGTTGCAACTAAGTTTGTTATTGATATTATACCTACCGAATGATAGATTGAAGCTTGCGGTTTGGTGGACGGAGATGAGAACGCGTAGTATTGTGAAATTGTTGTTTTTGAGATATAAAACAAAATTGAAATTCCTCGTAAAAACATCAATACTTTTAATACCACACATGAAGGAAATATATCAGTCAGCTCTTATATAGAAGGAGGTGAAGACATCTCTAAATTTCGTTAACATATGACTTTTAAAAGTCATGGGCGGCAACTGGCATAAAATATTGGGATAAGGACAGGTATACTCAAGTGTTTCACCAATACAGTCAAAGGGTTTAACAAGATGCTTATCGTTTCTCACGTCAATTCTCTTTCTAGTTAACACCAGAAGACGAAGAGCGCAGACGACGTAGAAGAGAACGGAACAAAATAGCAGCAACCAAGTGCCGCATGAAGAAACGAGAGAGGACTGTCAACCTGGTCACCGAGAGCGAAGTCTTAGAGGTCCAAAACATAGACCTCAAAGCGCAGCTTAAGGTATTTTCCACCACATTATAAATTGGCAAATGAATGACTCACAGGGTTATCTATCAAATTAACTAGAGCATGTCGAATTTAAGATAGTGTAAGCTACAATTTATGTAAGCTAAGTTTACACAGAGCGTATACCTAAATAAACTCTCAAGAAACAGTAATTCACTCCCGACTGTTATCACAATGACGTGGCTAAACAACGATAACGGCTTAAACTATTGACTCATTTACTCAAATGCAGTTTAAGATATGTACTAAAACTAATTTGTATTTTCAGGATCTCGAGGTCCAACGGAAGCAGCTTATAGATATGCTATCTGTGCACGCGGCGTCGTGCGTCAAGAATAACAATTCCACGTCACCGAACCCGTACAACATGATCCGACCTTACGAGTCTCCAACCCCGACATTCCCAAACACGTACGAGGCTCAATCGCCGTACCTTCGGCCGGAGTCGGCCAACATACTCGCTTCCAGCTACACTTGTGCCACACCTCTCGGGGACTCTTCCATAGACACTATCTCTTCCCTCGACACGCCCTACATGACGCCGCAGCTCATCGACGTCGACTACAGCCGACCCGACAGCGTTCTTAGCATGCCAGTCTCTTCAGAGCAAAGTTACTTGAACACTGACGGGTTCCTTCCTAAAGCCACTAATGTGTTGGTCCCTCTCCCTGAGACAGACCAGAATTATTACGATCCAGAGGTCAACTATATCCTGAACCAGCAGTGCCACAACAGCAATTACAATGGCAACGTGCAAGAGAGTCAGACCAAGTTGAACAACGGCCTAAACGACGGATGCCTTGTCTAATCGTCCAACGATTTCTATGTCGGGTCCAAAATTTATTTTCGACTTGTATACGTATATTTTATAAGCATTGGTTTTATGAAATTCGAAATAGAGCGTCGCCATTTCACTTTCATTGTAATAGTTTCAGTCAGAATGATATTAAAACTTTTGATTAAGTAATTTCCTGTGTATCACACGCTTTTTGTGACTACTTTAGCCTGGTTGTTGAGTACAGATAAGGCGGGGAGTATATTTCGAAACGAAGTCGTATGTCTACTGTGTAGAACAACAACGTAAATAAGAGTGTTCGCTCCTGTAAAAAAAACTTGAGAAATTCGCGAAGGATGTTAGGTAAGTATTGACAAATACTTTTTAATCACTACTTGAACGTCACACCTTGTTGTAATTATGAATAATAATAATTATGTGGAATAATATAATATATTTTGAGTCGATATTTTTTTGCAACTGTCTAACAGTTTTATAAATAGGCGTTTCACATATTATTTTATTTTTTTGTCTAGATGTTTAACATTAAAATTACCATTATTACGCTATAAGTTATATAATTTTGCTTTGATCGAAACAAAATGTTTATTTTCCTATTTGAGATCTGATTTGTACCTATTTGTGGGCTAGTCGGACACTACGATTACCAAAATTCCAAAAAACATCACATAATCTTCCAGTACAATATAAAAAAATACCTCTTGTTGATTATTCAGATAATATATAAATACGTTACAGAACACTATTTCTATTCGCAGATTTTATAATGTCGCGGTAAATCAGAACATTTTGCCTTGGCGTCATTCCATCAATTTGGTCATAAACAAAATGCTGTATCTTTTTATATCTGATAGTTTTACTTACTACGAAGAATTATTATTACAATTATAACATGGCAAAGTGTCCTCATTTGTACGCTTAAGTATATTCCAAATACTTTATAACGCATAGTAGCAGTAACATAGGGCATAAGCTAATTAACTCATAGGTATAGGATACATTCGTGATACTATTTAAGATCCAATTGTCTGCTGTCAGAATAACATACTATTGTGGACTGATGATATGAAAAGTAACCAGATTTTGCCATCTTAGAATTATAATTTATTGGTTTTAAAATATGGATACGATATTTTCCAATGCCAGGCATATCTACTTTCATTATCATTGGCTTCCACAGTCCATTACCTACATTGTTCAAAAAGATACTTGCACTTATATCCATAGACAAATAATTGTGTTAAGTACATACTCGTATTTAGATTATTATTCAGGAGAATATCAATATCCATGATACTTATAAAGTTGTATATAAAATCAGCATAATTTTGTTATATAAATTGTTTATGGATGTATTACAAGACTACCTAATTAATAGATATAGAGTAAGTAGAGACCGTAAATTAAATCGACATTACATTTTCGAGGGCTTACTAAATACGTACCTACTCTGAATATTATGGTTAATCTTGTACAGATTCCACCACAAAAACTACTAAAAGTGCCTGAAATTCTAAACGAAAACGTAGGTATATATGACAAAATAATATAATTTATACAATATCATTTGTTATACCACTAATTGACAGGTAGTAAATTCTAGAGGTTGTATATTTCGTAACAAAGTTATTTATGTGATGGTCCTTTCCAAATCTACCTCGGTATCTGTCTACTATTTATTATATAATCAAAGACATATAAAATTACGGACTATGAGAGAGCAAAAGATCTTATTGATCTCAAACCTACCTAAGTAAGTAACCTAGTTCTGAGGGCATTAGATACACTTTCGAACTTTCAAAATTTTGGGATCTATCCTACCTGATTTTTGAGTTCATAATACAAGTGACATGTGTTATAGGACTTTTCTTGTTTTATCAATAAGACAACTGAAATTACTTTGGTTGTATAAAGACTGGAGTTGTACCTTTATTCAACTAATATGTAAATCCAGTTCTATTTATTGCGCAATATAATACAGAAACAAGACTGTAACAAGTGAGACTCAAATGGTATATAACTTCATTAAAATAAATAATAGACAAAAGAAAAAATATTCAGGCTGTATAAAGACTGGAGTTGTACCTTTATACTGAACGAATATGTTAATTTTGTGATATCTCACCTTGATATAGATTGAAAATGTCAGTTATAATCTCATATTAAAATAGATAGAGATAGTAATTTTATCGCTCTCTCATACAGTATCAACGTTCTTGTTGTAGGACCATCGCAATGTAAATACTAGTTTTTTCACAAGCTTCTAGAATTTACTGCCTCATTTCTATGCATATGATATTTCGAGTTAAGCTGTCCTTCTTTATTCCTAGAATAAGAAAACGACATTGCGTAGTCAGTAGTCTGACGATAATTGTATGCAACTACTAGGTTTTGGGCACTAATTTATATAATAACGTATAAACTAGCGCCACGCGTATAGGACTTGTATCTACGTTTAGAATTAAAGTGATTCATACATTACAGTGCCTTTAGCAATAACAATTGACCTAGTCTCGATCTGCTTTTGCAGTTGATAAGAGCAGTGAAGTCGCGCAAAGCATTTATTTTTGTTGGTTGATAATTGATTAAATCATGTGATAATAGCGTACGATCGCGCAAAACATATTTTAGTATCGCACTTTCTACACATTTTGTATTTATATGACCATGATGACAATGATGTTTAAATATTTGTAACCTATTTCCCGGTTTGCACTATATTTCTGTAAGTAACGCTATAATATTTCTATACTTAGCTTTTTATAGATATTAATTTATTAATTATTGTGTAATGACTTATTCGAATACTTATACTTATCTACTTGTTGAATTACACTGATGATGCATTATATTTATGGTATAATACACATAACAACTTTAATATTGTTTTGTACCACGTTGTGAGGCAGTATCTCTTTCTTATTTATAGCTGTCTCACTCAGCCGTTAAATATACTGCATCACAGAGATGTTCCATTAATTTATATTATCACCCTTTGTATACCTACTTAATAAGCAATGAATTTGAATTTATTTTAAAAATAAATTTCAGTTTATTGTACTTGCGTAGTTTAGTTAGTCGCTTGGTAGAGTTGATGACGGTTCGTAGTAATCTTACGTTTAAGATTAACTTAGAACGTTATTTAGTGACTGTGAGCTAATATTTATTTTTAATGTTTAGTGCCAGGTTTACCACTTGCTGCAATTCCGGATAACCTATCTGGCAACTAGTGAAACTGACACTTAATATTATGATATAATTATCTAATTTATATTATGGTATCTCTATTTTCCACGGAGTACATGCAATGAGCCTACATAATTATTTTCAGACAGAAAAAATACATTTTTCACTGTAATGCTTGATAAGTTTTTTACTTGATACATCTGTCACTTGTCCTTTTAAGATTCATATTGCTAAAAAGATTCTCCCTGTTTGTTACCTAAATATGGGAATTAGCGAATAAGGATACTCCATCCAACAAAATCACTTACGCGGTGTTAATGACATAGCCAGTGATATCAATAGGGTCGATTCCGGCAGTCGCACTTAAACCTAATCTTAGTCAGGTCTATCTCTCTCCGTTCTTAACATAAATGGCTGAGAAAAGGACAGGTAGGACTAAATTTACGTTTAGATTTGTGTGACTGCCGGAATCGCCCATAATCACTTATTCATCAATATTTCGCAGCTTTCATACTATAGGGGCACAACTCGAAAAAAAATGGTTATTGGGAAAATGCGTCTAAGATGTTTGCGTATTGATTTTGTACCGATATATTATAAGAACTCGACATCACAAAATTTTCGAGATGTGCCCCTATAGTATGAAAGCTGCAATTTGTTTTTCAGTTTTTCATGCGTATCTTAAGTATGTCGGCTCACATATGTACTAAGGGGTAAGCACGAACCTCTCGATAGTCCGTAATGCTATCGTCAAACTGTCAAATCACATAGATTTTGCTAGCGTTACGCCGCGTAAAAAGGTTCGTGCTTACCCCACTAAACTTTAATATTAATTGCATAAGTATTACATCTTGTTGTCGTAATTGAGTCAATATTTATTTCTAACGTGATATAATCCTTTTATACTTTTTATAATACATTATATGCATTACTTACTACTATTTAAAGTCTTCTAGTTTTATAGTACGTTGTTATATTAGATTTAGGAAATTTCTTGGTACTACAAGAGATAATTTAAAAATTATTTAACTAGGCCGCTCACGATTTTCTAACAGCCTTCGGGAAATCGACTGTATACAAATCTGCCAATATTAATTTGGAAATATAAAATTAGTCATTTAATTTCTTACTTACATTTGTTCTCCCAAAAAGATGTCACAAAGTGAACTTTTAATAGTGTTATAAAATACTAAATTATTATTAGGTGACTAATGGAAACCTCCGCTTTTGTATTGTTATATTAGTTAACTGAGTAAAAATGTGAAATTGTTATTGTACTCGTATGACATTAGGTTTTGTAAGTGTTGTAAACATCACCTGTACCTGCTTGGAAATAAATATTTTGAGATTCAAAGCAAAATTATTGTGCTTATCTATTGATATTGAAAAATAAATCATATATTGCATAATATATTGGTTTGATTTACCTTTTTCATACTTTTGTAGATAGAACTGATGAGATGCGATAAGTTTTTGGAACTGGAGAATAATAATTTCAATTTTGACAACGCCCCAACAACTCTTATATCTAAATTTTAGCACATTATAAAACAAATAGTCTGGTATACAAATAACTATTTATTTAATATCACAATGAAATCTTATACGAAATGTACTAAGTAACCTATCTTACATCATTGTCTATTAGTAGACATCAATATTATATTGACTGACAAGTTTAACACACAAAAATGCTACTCTATAATAATTATTATAATTATATTTCAAGAAGATTTTTTTAGGGATTAAGTTAACACAATATGCACAGTTTAAACTTTGTAACAGAGCCGTTTTAAGTTGTTTTTATTATCCACACTACAAAAAAACTGGTTGGCTGTACGAGATCTTTGAAATTAATTAGAGAGATGCACGACTGCATATCTTGCTGAATTGGTTTGGAAATCTACAGTAGAGTAGGTAAGTATAATTAATACAGAATAGATCAGTGATGATATAATACACATAATATGTAAATACATGAATATGCATGAAAACTACATATTTTTAGTTAAAAAAAATAGCGCGTAGGTATGAAAAGATTTTTTATACTTATACAACGTTGATCGAACCTCCTTGGTAATCTCATATTCTTTTACCTGAAATTTTGAAATTGCATTTCATTAGATACATTTCATAAGTTAAAAAATTCATGATACAAGAAAACAAGTTTTATTTATATTTTTAGTAACTTAAGCTTTAAGCTACGTTGTGACGTCAACATGTGTCTAGCGTGTGATATACCATGTTTTCTTGTATCACGAGTAAAAATGATATTGGACATGCCAGCCCAAACTAATCTTATCTTGACCTAAAAGCTAAAGCTAAGTGACTTTGTCATCCTCAATTTGGTAGGGTTATTTCTTTTGTTAATCTAATCTACATAATATGAAACAATATTATGATTCAAAAGGAAAAATATTAATAGTGATATAATGGAAAGGAAGAAAGTTATTATATTATATCACCATAATAGAAGTCTTTCTCAAAGCAAATTAAGAATGGGTATTTGGGTAAGCAAGGTTACACCAGCTCTAATTATACATTACAGTGATATAGTGGTCGATTTTAGCAGTTACTCTTAACCATAAAAAACTTTCTGTTCTACCTGTTCCTTTCTGTTTCAGCCATTTACCTTAAGAATGGAAAGGGACGGATATAAAAATTTACAGAAGATTGTCAAAATCGACCACATAACACATCTTCATACAAAGGACATGTTATGCTAAAAAGACTCTTAATTTGGTCGGATTATTTATCTCTATTTACCAAATAACTAATAAACAGCTATAGAAACTAAGATATAGTAAATTAAATTAGGGATGAATGAAAAGGTTGGATACAGCTGATAGATAGGCATATGCAATTCATATACAGGGTGTTTGTGACAGCCGGGCCAATATTGATATGGTGACTTCAGACCATGATTCTGAGGCAAAAACTACTGAAAATTTTCGCAGGAAAATTCAAAAATTTTCAGACATTTTTTTCATTTTTTAAGGAAATGAAAAAATAATATAATTAATAGAAAAAATAATATAAATAGGATAGTGTAGTTCGTTTAAGTAGGCCTTAGATAATGACTTAAAAACAAAATTTTAAGCTATGGATGATTTTCAAATAAAAGTTGGTGTCAAAAAAGTTCAACTGATCAACCCCAATGGAGAGTCACAAGTGATCCAAAAACAGCAATGTATCACACAATAACCAATAAGCCCATTTAACTAGTCACAGGACCGCCCTATACAATTTGTGTGAAATGTAAACATTGTGGATTATCAAATTAAAAATGCATTTCTTGCGAGTAATAACACTGTCGTATAACTCAAAACAATGGTACTTGTTCAGTATATCAGTATTTTCCTGGCTGTCACACACACCCTGTATACGAGCTAATGTTATTGACATACTAGCTTACGATTATATGAAGTTAGTTTTTCTAAATTACCAATAAATGTATTCCACATGCTCTAATGAAAAATTGAAAAGGTTAGTGATGGTAATGGAGGGACTAAATACACTTATCTGCTGGGATTTTCATTGATAAACCAACAGACATATTCAGTTTTAATGCGACAAGTTTGACATTATGTAGTAAGAGTCACACACAAGTGTCAACAATAATCATACCTGTTGTATTTTTTTTGGTTTCAATAGATTTATTTATATTAGGCTTAGTAGACACGTAGACGTTTGACACGTTCGTGCGATCAAATTTCGTGCGAATCAACTACTAACCCTTATATTAAATGTAATAATATTACCATAGTGAATTGCCAATAAGACCAGTGCATGTTCTCCACAGAGATAGATAGGCGAGATCTCTCATATTGGTACACTCTAAAAGGCCAATGCATTTTATGCGATAGGCTTAGAATATATCGCGAATATACATATAAATAACTATCGTCTAAGGGTCAACATATAATTTACACTGCATAAAAAAGTTACTTGGCAGCTATCATAAGTCATTCCAGTGTCAATTAGAGATCAATTCTCCCCTTTAAATATATATCCAGCAAATTGTTATTTATATAAAAAGTATTTTTTTATACATTTGCCGCTTTTCTAGGCAGAAACACAAAATGGTCCTGCGAGCCGGATAAGAACCAGCTTATAATAAAGAAGTTAAATTATTCGTTGTTATTAATCTATTCTAAATGATCTATTTTATTGTAATATAAACAAAAACTAATTTAAAAACTTTTGTTATATATTTAAATGTGCGTAAATCTCAGCGGATAAGTTTGATCAGTTCTTCGGGAAGGAAATGCGAATGTCTAAAGCGGTGACATGGGACCAGTTATGCGACAGACATGGAAACAAACAGAGAAACTGATTAGGTACAAAATGGAGGCATACGTGTATCGAAGCTTGAGTTAGACACGTCGTCCACGCCCACCTCACACGCTGGCGACAAAAGAAATATGTCATTTACCAATGTCAGAAAGTACTGTTGAAAATGACATTATTTACAATGTAGTGACGACATTATTAATGTAAATCTGTATGTCTGTTCATTCATATACACCCCACCATCAAATAGCTAAACGGATATCCCACTACAGGGCTAAAATCTCATCCTATGAAAAACACAGACAAAAACTTGGCTTCTAAGTTTTTACCAAGTTACCAATGCTTCCGCTGATTCAATGCCTTTCTATGGAATAGTAAGTCACTTATAAGATCCTGTTCAAAAAGGTAGCCTACTTTAAAAGTATGTCGCTGTGACCATAAATTACACGCTTTGTTGCCATAACTGAATCTAACATCAGTTTTGTCAACTGCCGTAAATGTTTTGTATTTCCAGCTTAAACATAATCTTAACGGAACCGTTGAAGAAGCACGTTATTTGGTTTTAGCTTATTTTCGCACACAGCTTCGTACCGCGCTTCTACAAAGCTTGCGTTTCGGCTGCGTTACAGGTCTAAACTTTAACAGAATTGCGGGGCTGATTTGTACGATGGGATAAATAAAATAACCTACCATTTGGACCGTTTAGACCAGTCTTTAGGGGTCCAGTGCAAGCATTTTGGATCGATCCTTAAACATCTCTTCTCCATAGCTTTTTCGTGTTGCTATTATTCAACCTGAAAGTGTTAAGCAATAAGTCCTAAAAATAAACAGGTGTCCTACAAAATAGACTGCATTTACTATGAAACTAACATGATACAAAGTTGCACCTAGACTTTGATATTAAAGTTTGTTTGTCATCTTTTCACGATAAAACGGCTAGACGTATCTTGACGAAATTTGACATATAGATAGCCGGATATTAGGTGATGGACATAAGGGTATTTTTATCCCGAGAAAATTAATTTAACTATGGAAATTTGTGTATAACAGACACGAGTTTACCTGATTGATGGAGATAATGTACTGTCCCTTGTAATAGTTAATCAGATTCAGGTTCTGAAGCGTGCTTATAACGTCTTCTTTCTTGATGCTTGTTAACTCACAGATCTCACTGAAAGGTTAAAAAGATAAGCATGCTATAAAACTAGAGCTTTCCAAATAAAAGACTATATGTCTCAACGTTCCTGAAAACTCGGAATATCACCATAAAGAAGCATACCTGGGAAAAATATTAGGGTCTGGAACCCTGCATAACACATAGACGCCCAGGATTTTTTCTTTAATATCTGGAACTATTTTCAAACATTTAGATACGTAAAAATGTACTGTCCGAAGGCAAATACATTTAGAAATAAGTCATATGACTGTGCCGAAGGCATTATTTTATTTTTCTGATAATTGTAGACAAATGTCACACTACTCACAAACAGATATTAGTATTCACTTAAAATAGTATTGAAGTCGCTTTCACCTGGATAACCGATATAAAATAGCGATATAAAATATATAATACAAAGAATAGGATTACAATAAAAATATTAATAAAAAAATGATTTTTTTTTTCACCCGACTGAGATATGAACTCACGACCTCTCGCAATCCGTGCATCGCTCTACCCAACTGAGCTATCGGGTCACTTAAATCGGATGACGAATTTTACCATCTCTTTTTAAATTACATTTTTGGAAACGATGTTTTATAACAGATACTTACTTTATAGTAATGATAGGTTTTTCATTTTCCCCGACCGGCTTGACACGTAATAATATCTCCAATATAGTCTGCGCCCAGTAACTGCGATACGACAATAGTCCCAAGTCAGACAGCGGTTTCTCTGGAGACCCCGTCTTGCCTTCGAATTTCGATAATTCGTAACCTAGAGAAGGTAAGGATTATTATAGTTTAACACGAAATGTAATTATTTTTTCTCAAAAAAATATACTCGGTGTAAAAAGACAACTTTGTTCTTTTAATACCTCATATTCTTTATAAAATCACGATCATTTTTTTCTATGGAAGCACCCCTGGGAAACCACGGGTTTCCAAGATATTGATGTCCAAAGTTACATCGATATTATCATTTTTGTACATAAATCCATCTGAAATCGGTTAACAAACATTTTTTTCAAAGATACCATGTCAAAATGTTACGTTAGTTTTGTAGGTATATTTGTACTTTGCGCATCAAACGAATACATTGCTTGCAATAAAATTTCTGTATCTTTGATAATTTTTTGTCGTTTCCCAGGGTTGGTTCCATAGAAGAAAATTATCGTAACCTTACAAAGAATACGAGGTATTAAAAAAACAATGTTGTCTTTTTACACCCTGTATAAGTACTGTTCTTATAAATAAATTAAGGTGTGTCCAGTTCTAATGCACAGCTTCTAATGAGAGCTTCACTAGAATACATCAATCAGCTCTCCTTCTGAACGTGTCGAAGAGTCGACTTTGGAATTCGGACATTCTCTCAGGCGATAAGCTAGCGACTTGTCTCTGGTCATTTACATCTGAACCTGCTATACTAAATATGACTATGTACTCTCCTTTATGATCCTATGTAGGCATATGCATGTATGTATGTGCTTTCATCCTTTGAGAAAGAGAAGAGCGTGACCAATCACAATGAGAACTGATGTGTGGTGTGGATAAAATTATATTCAAGACAAACAAATACAGCAGAGTATGTACGTAGGTACTCAAAGTAGGAAAGTATTATAACATTTTGTAATTGAGTAACAAAGATTACTTAAAAACGGCAGTAGGTAGGTACTTACTAAATTCCATTAGTAGTTTCCCATAGCCTTTCCTTTGGTATGGAGGTAGTGTGAGAATACATGCTACATTGTAGTCTTCCGTGCTTTCCTTCTCTTTAGAAAAATATCCAACTATGTGAAAACCTTAAAATATACACATTATGAACAGTTAGAAATAGAGTACGTAATAACACAGTATAGAATTTATTCATATAAAGAATGCATGCTCGACGAGTATTTATGGCATTGAACTGCACTTTCGTTTTCGAACATTTTGAGCACTATAATATCTCCTGCAATTGGCTAATCTTCGTTGTGACTACAATTATTATTTAGGCATTCCATGTCTAATACAAAAAATAGTACTATACAGTACTACTACTATTATAGGCAATTAAATTAATACTACACACCTCTCGAGTCAAATTCCGTCATGACGTAAAACAGAAACGGGTCCGTATCGTAGTACAACGTCTTGTGATCTAGAAACAGCTTGGCCAACAAGCATAGGTTCTGCGCGTAGCACTTGTTCTTACGTCCGTCTATCTCGAAGAACGATATGCTCCCTTTCCGGTAGATTTCGTTGCCGGGCGGGTGTTTTAGTTTGCATTTTACCTGGAATATGATAAGATATACTCGTATATAGAAAAATAAAATAATAATAATAATATAAGAAATGAGTCATCACAACAAAATTATTTACATGCACGGCTGTACTTTTAAAGTGGAAAAACCTGAACAGAAGGATCAAGAAGATCCTATACAGTTAAGTTTGGCATAGCGAGGCCAGCCCCCCTAGCATGACCACGCATCGTGGATATTGTATCGTAGGATATCGTATCAACTCCATACAAAATTGAACATGGCGGCTATATTTATCGTATTTTGACAGGCTAAATGTCGATAAATCGGTTTATCATATCGTATTTCGCAGGTCATGCTAAGCTTGCAGAGGTGAAAGATAAGTGTCGATAAAATAAAATGTCTTATCTTGATTGATTGATCTAGAAATTGACAAGAATTAAACAACCAAATTAGTTGTACTGAAAGTTATGGAAAAGAAATATAAGTGAGGTTTACTTACTAAGTGTCTATCTAAGCATTTTTTACTCTTTCTGTACTTCAAACAAAATTCGCAAATATAGATACAGGGCAAGCTGACCATTTCCTGAAAAGAAGAAATATGTCAAATCAGATGGTAAAACAAGGTATAAAGTAAAATAGAACTGAATGAGCGAGAGAATGTAAATACGACAGGAAAAAGAGACAGTAAACGAGAGACAGCATAAGGAAAGAAAGAATGAGAGAAAGAGACAGTAGAAATAGCTGAAAACCAGCGCTGCAGGCCATCTGTTTTGGTCTGCAGCTGTATGCTGAGCTGGGTCCATTTCAGCATAATTATGTTTATCTGTGTATTGTGAAACATTTTTGAATGCTGAATAAATAATTTCTTTCTTTCTTCTTCTTTCAAAATCGAGAGAGGATGGTAGGTGGAAGTGGTAAAAATGAAGAGAGGATACAGATAATGGAGATCGATAAAAAGTAACGGCTCACCTGCGGATACGGAGCGAAGTACCACGGGCGTATCTTATGCTTGCCCAGCTCGATCATCTCCACGTTCTTCATGCGCGTGACCAGGTCGTCGTGTCCGTGCGCCAGCATGCTGCCGGACTGGCGCGGCCGGGGCGTCGGGGTGGCGGCGCCGCTGGCCAGGTCCACACCGTCTATTGTCTCTGATGGCTCTGGCTGGAGGGGTTTTTGGTGTTGGTCAGATGGCGGTCTTTGCTGTTGTGTTTGTGGTGTATAGGTAAGTGTTGTCCGCGCAGTATATGCTCAGCATTGTTTATGTGTGAGTGTATTAAACGCGACACTTTGATCTTGTTTGATACGTACGCTTTCCATTCCAACGACTCTGGCTAGACGGGGTTTGGCGATGTGAGATTGCGCTCTTTGCTGTAGTATGGTCTGAACGGCTTGAGCTCAAGTTTGTATATGTGTGAGTGTACTAATAGATACGCCAGCATGCTGCCGGACTGACGCGGGCGCGGTGTGGGCGTTGCAGCGCCGCTGGCCAGATCCACACCGTCTATGGACTCTGACGGCTCTGGCTGGAGGGGTTTTTGATGTTGGTCAGATGGCGGTCTTTGCTGTAGTGTGTGGCGTCAGGTGTAGCTTGGGGACTGCTGTCGCCTACTGCATGAGTTTTCGAGTCGAATGGCGCGTGTTGGACCTCACTCGTTCCAAGTTTATGCAAGTGTAGTTCTATAGTATGGAAGAAGAAAGACGAGGGGGCGACTGTACAAAGCACATCATGACTTCTTGCTCAGATTTAACATATAGTACGAAATGCATTAGATAGTTGGTTGGTACATTTGAGGGGAGGGGCGCTGGACTACGGCAGCTAAATTGGTTTTACTCCTGGGGGAAAAACCCATGTTAATGTATTTATGTAAAATTAAATACATTCACATGGATACTTCTGATTTGATGAAGTTAAGACATAATTTGATATAGTATTGACTGACTGTAACCCCTGAAAACACGAAGTAATTTAGAAAATGATTCCAATGATACAGATACAGCTAGAACACATGGTCATTTCACCACAAACAAAACATCTTAACACATATTTGCCAACCTCATGGTCCAGAGAGTTGGCCTTCCGTTTCCTGTTCATCTTCTTCTGCAGGGCAGCAGCCAGCACGGCTCCACCGTTGACAAGCGACGAGGAGTCATGGCCGAAAATAGGGCTGGGAGGCCGCGAGACCAGCTGCCGGGGCTCCACTGTGACCGGGGCCGACGCACCTACTGGAGCAACAAACTTGTCAGAATTTATAAATCTAGCGCGGCTGGCGGGGCCAGCGTAGCGTAATCATATACACCACCACCATAAACCAAGTCTAAAACACAGAGTTGAATATAGTTTTAAGCGACATTTTACAGTGAAATTTATGAAAAATCTGTCAAACTTAGATGTGTTTAAAACAGAGTTAAGATGTGTTTTGTAATAAGACGCAATAAGCCAACCAACTTAAATAAAAGATGTACAGACACCCACTAAATTCGCGTCAAAATAAATTATGCACCTCTAGATTTTTATGAATGGTCCCGAAAGAATGCAATATAAAAGTTTCTTAAACCATCGATACTTAGATATGTATTTTATTGATACCAAATCTCAACCAACAAATCTCCGGAACTGTCAGGGTATAACTTTATTGTAATATTAATGCAATTGATACTTACCACACCACAACAAAATTAGTCATAGTAACTACCTACTTAATTATGTAGCATGAAATGACACAAATAAAAAAGGAAAATGTAATTATTGAATAAGCAAAGCATTCCAATTATTGTTGCTAGAAATGGGGCACTCTAGCTGCCCCTTTCTATTTATATGCAAGAAAGAATGGTGAATTATGCATGTAATAATATGTTATGCTGCATTAAAGATAGTAGGTGGGTACTTTTAGAAAAAAAAAACATGTGAAGATTCTGTACACATATTACTTTTACATGCTATGATACATATACCTATCTTTATACGACATGCTAACACTGCATTCTCTTAAAACGGCCCCCTGATTACGTAAAAGCAATAGCAAAGCCGAAGCCGCGCGATCGCGATAATCTCGAGTGCACGGGGCGAGGTGCAGGGCGCGGGAGGATGCCCCGCGCATGCACACACTCATAAACGCGGTCGCGCGGCTTCGGCTTTGCTATTGCTTTTACGTAATCAGGGGGCCTGTTGCAGTTTACTTGCAAAATAACAGCAATACAATGCATTAAGTATAAGGAAGTAGGCTACACTCTACAGTAACTGACATAGATTTACAGAAATTTTCAAAAATTACAGAATATTTCTGTATATCTATGGTAACTGGTCTCTTTCGGGGAGGCCTACATTCAGCAGAGTGCATTTAAATGGCTGAAATGAGAAGTATCCAGAAGTCTACAGTTATGTTGCAAGTAATCTGTACTCAGTTAAACAGTTTTAAGATGCACTAAATCTATGTAAGCTGTGAAGCAAAGAGTACAGAGAATCATAAACTAGACATACCAATTGTACTCTTTTGTGCTGAAATATTAGGTGCAAGACTAGAATTGACTTTTTCAGGTAATTTCGGTTGGGGTGGATTCACATAACTATTTGACTTCTGATTTTCATTGCAAACACTATCATCTGCCAAGGAAACATAACTTTAAAATTAATCAAAAATCAATTGAACATACAATGTAAGATAATTCATAATTAGGATGTAACACATTTTAAATACTAAAAAATATGTAAGTTGTCATTGCAACAACCCATAATCATCTGCCGATAGATGAGAGAAACATTTAAACTGTAAGTAATTAATTACATACAGTAAAAAGTTTCCAAAAATATTTTTCTAAATTTGTTTGAACACATTCTCATCAAAGTTATGCACTTAGCCATGTAAGGCATAATTACACAACTAGAGATTCATTTAGCAGTAGATACCCTATTTTAAGATTTTACCAGAAGTGATTTACCTGAAGGTGCTTCTACTAAGATTTGAAAAGGTAAGTGCCATTAAGCAAATACTACAACAGATATAAACACAAGTAGATGCTGAAGTAATAAAAAACCTTGCTTGTTAAACATAATGTTACAATTTCAAGGAAGGATTTATTTCATTTCATCAAAATCTTCCCATTTGCTGAAATAGGGCTTAATCAATTACTTTATTATTTTTATTGAATTTTATTAGCAAACCTGCTATGTATTAAGAAATGCTTTGTCCTAAATGAATAACTGACAGATCAAGGCACTGTATAAACCTCTGATCTTAAGAGCCCTTGAAATTGGAGGTTGAGTTCTTTTTATGATGTAGGCATTTACCAAGGATTTTTCTGTAATTCCCATGGGAACATGAAATACGGGAATTTGATAACTGATCATACAAAAAATTAAGTATCTTCAAGAATAATTAAGTATAAAAAAAATAGTACACTTCTTCATACAGGTTAAATTACAAACAGGATCTACTTATCTTTACATCTGTGATAACTAAACATGCAAAAAGAAATTCTGAAGAAAAATATACAAAATTTGCAAAAAAAAAGAAATAATAATAGCAACAAAACATACTAAAGTTGGGCATGATGCCGCCTCCAGAACCTATATGGGTCTTCTTTGGAGTAGTGGTACCACCTGTGGGAGCTCCATCCCGTTGGGGGAACTGAACCTTCCGGGTGTCCAGCCATGACTCTCCCACCCACTCGTCCAAGCGTTTGTTGACTGAAAACAGTCATCAACAATAATACCCTCCATGCAAATGCCTGAAGGTAGGGACAAACTGAGCCCACATCATCATTTCAGCCCAGGGAAGTCCATTGCTGGACATAGGCCACCCCCAACAACGTCCATACCGACCGGTCGGAAGCAGCCTGCATCCAACCGATGCCCACAACCTTGGCCAGGTCATCTGTCCATCTCACGGCTGTTCTTCCCACACTGTGTTTGCCGATACGTGGTATCCACTCTAGAACTTTCCGGCTGCGTCGGCCTTCAGTTCATCGAGCTATGTGCCCTGCCCATTGTCACTTTAGCTTGCTGGACCGTTGAGCTATGTCAGTGATCTTTGTACATCTGCGGATCTCCTCATTTCTGATTCTATTACGCAGAGAGATCCCGAGCATAACTCACTCCATTGCCCGCTGTGCGATCCTCAACATATATGCTTCACATTATGACATCTAGACTAGGAAATTTATATGAAAATATTGGCAATACACTTGTCATATGCAATGTTGCGTTGGCATGCCAACAACATATACATCTGTACATTAGTTTTATGTTATACCAGGAGACAGCCAAGGCTTTGTCTATGTGAAGTGAACTATGTAGCCCATTTGTACCCATGTCTATGTTTCAACAAATCAATTTTGTGGAAATATTGGTGTGAAAGAGTAACAAACAACTAAACACCTTCACAAAACATTTATATTTATTTATAACTAGTATGTATTCATAAATAAAAGAAAAATTGAAGATACAATGTGTCATTGAAACACAAATAAAATATGATTAGTCATTATTAAAAATCCATTCCACATCCATAAACCCTAGCCGGAGACTATGTACTGTAACCACACCTAAACAATTATCTTTTCCATATTAATATTAGTTCTAGGCAGTGCAGAGTTGGTCAGTTTGTTTCAAACCTAGAGCTCGTTGTAGCCAAAAGGCATGGTTGACTAAAGTCTTAACATAATACCTAACTACTACTATATAGTTTCCAGTTCCTTCAATTTAGTACCTTTGCCATGTAAAAAGATGAATTGAATGGACTATAACTTACAATCTACATAATGAACGTAGTATTCTCTTTGCCCTCGGTGTTCTTTTATACTAATTATTTCAGCTAAAGGCCAATCGTCGCCCCCTTGCATTCGAACTGGGAGACGACATCCTGCCACAAGCGAGCTCTGAAAAGTGTTTACATTTTGTCAGAAAGATTTTTTTAACAGAGAAAGCTGATATTCTCAATAACTAATATTACCGCTGAATCACAAAATGTCGTGAGTTCCTCATCGTTATCGATCATATTTTAAAAAACACTCAATATTTTCTAGAACCTAAAAACGCTAAAAAATAAATAACACCACGGAATGTGACATAACACAACAAACAAAATGGCGTTATTTTTTGACGTTACTTTTATTTAATCCTCACTTTAGATCAAACTATGGCTAAGGAATTAATATACACAACCAAGTGAAAGTATATTATATAAAGATAAAGTGTAACCACGCTAAGTTTACTCATTAATGAAACGAAAACAAAACAAGGATCCCGAAATCCAAAATTATCTTTAATAGGGGTATATAACTAATATGAAAAAAGAGTGGTGATCATCATTATACAAAATAAGCACGAATAGAAGCATAATGTTGATCCTCTCTACATCATCGTCGGAATAGAAAAAAAAGTCTGACATTGACATTTTTTGACACATAACCTAAAATTAGAAGAAAACAGGAAAATAAAAATAACCTAAAACATTAAGCTGAAACAGCTGAAAAGAGGGAGTTAAAAAGAAAATAGTTAATTAAATACAACTGCATACACCTCATATTTATTTTAGAAACTTAGATTGAAGCTGTTTTCTTTTCTATATTAAGCTGTGAACTGTAACTTGTTCATAATGGCAACTCCTGAAATGATGAGTGAAGTTGATCAAATTAAAACGGTAAGCAATGTTAAATGGTAATATAAGGGCTTAATAAAAAATACGCCATCGAATAATTGGATACTAACGGTTATCTATATTTAAAATTTTCAGTTCAAAGATTTCCTGGTGCAATATAATAAGTTATCAGAGCTTTGTTTCAATGACTGCATTCACGACTTCACGTCTAGAAAACTAAGAGCTTCCGAGGTAAGTGTAGATCGATATTCTACCAACAAATGTTATTATAACGTTATATAAAAAAGTATGGATATGGATGTTCTGAAACTTTTTATTTTATTTTGCTAATATCTAATATTTTTATAAAAATGTATTTTCAGGATAAGTGCACAGTCAATTGCATGGAAAAGTATCTAAGAACGAACCAAAGAGTTTCTCAAAGGTTCCATGAATTCCAGATGATAGCCAATGAAAATATGCTTGCCTTGGCTCAAAAATCTGGCAATCCCAGCTAAGTTGTAAATGTTATTAAGCACATACAAGTTGTATGTGTTTATTTTTTAGTTTATATTGTTACAGTTAGAAATAAACATTTTGTTAAATGAGATCTATTTTGTTTGAACAATTAAGACAGCTAGGCCTCAAGTCCAAAAAATATACTGACTATGAAGTACACAGTCTTAGAAGCCACATTCTTACCTAATTTAGTTTTGCTTAACATTCTGAAGAAATGTCAGAGGGTTGTTATTGTGCAACTGCTACCACCTCATTAGAAATTAGAATATTCTTTGCTAGCTATCCATGATTGTTACATGTTACATTAGGAGCATTGCTGTTCCGTTTATAGGGTACTATTGCATATTAAATCAAATTAGAATAGTCAATGAAGGGTTCAGTTGTACAAAGGTAAAAATCTGCAGTATGTAGGTATGACACATTATTGTTCTGACAACATGGTGGCATCAAGTGGTTTTTTGAGATGGTATTTGACAATATTGATCCTAGCCAAACTTGAACATCTCAACCACTGGCAGCTCGTCCTAAGGAGCGCTCGTGCAGTGCACTCCCATCAATTCTACTATGTTTATACAATAGTGTCTGCGTGTTCGTCTCAAGTAAGTTCCAATGAAACTTAATTTGGTATGATTCCTAGTACAGTATTCAATGAGTGCGAAAGAGACATAACGACATAGGCCGGCGCGTGAAACAGATTTCATATGAAAAATTTGCCTTATCTGGAGCACCGCTCAGCTCACATTAAGTCGTAGTGTATGTATGCGGCCATTAGATGTCGCTTAGTCCGAGTTAGAACGCGATATGGTTGCCTTTAATGTGTTTCATTAGGTGCTCAGAATTTAAATAATGAAAAGAATGTGAAATCCCATCTAAAAATACCAGGAGCTGCCTTTGATCTCTACTACCTATATACCCTCAAAATTGGTCAAGAAGTGGCACCATGTAGTTCTATCGTCCCTTGGTGCTCTGCCTACCCCGTAAGGGTTAAAGGCATGATATAGACATGGGTCGTACTTGACGATATGCGTACCAGGTCTTCAAAGTACGTCCATCAATTCGTACCAGGGCTAAAAACCAGGTTTCCAGATGACTGTAATAAGAAACATTATAGCGAATGGACAGCGAAATACTTTAAATACTTCATTCTCTTGTGTACCATACTTGTTGTAGGAAGTTTTAATTACAGTATGTACCTATGTATGAATGTACCAAAAAAGAGTTTCACAGTATACAGCACGTCCACGAGACTTCCTACTCCTGCACACTTTTGGAGGTCCATACCGGGTACAGCTCCTGCGTCGTCAGCAGAAGCGGGCACAGCACATCTATTAGACTGCCCACTTTTGCACACTTTTGGAGGTCCAAACTGGGTACAACTCCTGCGACGTCAGCAGAAGCGGGTATAGCACATCCTTTAGACTGCTCACTTTTGCACACTTTTGGAGGTCCAAAACGGGGACAGCTCCGGCGCCGTCAGCAGAAGCGAGCACAGCACATCCATTAGACTGCCCACTTTTGCACACTTTTGGAGGTCTAAATCGGGTACAGCTCCGGCGCCGTCAGCAGCAGCGGGTACAGAATTTCCATTAGACTGCCTACTTTTGCACACTTTTGAAACTCCAGTGCCGCAGCTTTGGCGCTGTCAGCAGGAGCTTGCTCACGTATAGTCGTGCTTCATACTATTTCTAGTCCGCTGTAGAAAGTATGTACTGTAAACAATATATAAGATTTTTATAGAAATATTATCCTAGTTTTCTTAGACATAAAGAACATAATCGTGCTACAAAATAAATACCTTTATTATATAAATACCTTCAAGTATCGGGTTGGCGCCTATGCCTAGGTACTAAAGTATTTCAGAGAAAATAGTCCTTATTTCAATAAGGCTGCGTGTTATAATGCCGCTAAGCCCATGCCTAAAAAAAAACTATTTTACTTTGAAAATATTTAGACTAAAGTACTTTCAGTTAGCGCGATTATACACCTTAATAGATATAGCCTAATGTTTAATTTATCTCTACGATACTTGCAACGTAAATAATTTCAAAGTCTTCCAGGTATTTCGGCCCGTACCTGGTTGCAGGTGTTGCAGGGCGCCGCCGATGCCTAATAAAGTATTTAATAGAAAAATGTCCTTATTTCAATAAGGCTGCGTGATATAATCCCGCTGGCAAAAAAAATACTTTTTTTACGAATACTTTGAAAGTATTTTCTTTCAATAACGCGATTATACACCTTAATAGATATAGCCTAAGGTTTAATTTTGGATTCAAACTATCACTATGATACTTGCAAGGCAAATAACTTCAAAGTCTTCCACGTATTTCGGCCCGTACCTGGTTTACGTACTTCCAAGTAAAAACCTGGTTTTAAAACCAGGTCGCGTAAATACGCACCATCCCTAGCGTGATTATATGTATGTATGTATATGATCCTAGCCAGAAAAAATATGCTCTGGATTTTTTTGCATGCAGCTAATTAGTTTGTTAGAGGTAAATGTAACGGAAATTCCAGAATTTGCAAGAAACACATCAAAATACACTTGTTGCCGCTGTTGTCTCAAATTCTTAAATTCTTTGTAATCCCACTTCTTCGCGCACCTTGTGGGGTGGGTGGGATACACACATTCTTAGGTCTATTTTATGTTATAAAATTATTAATAAAGAAAATGGAAAAAATTCTTCACCCGAGTGGGAATTGAACCCATGACCACTGCAAACCGTGCCAGCTGCTATATTTTATGTGTTTGAGAATGTAGTGTATTGACTAATGATAACCAAGATGATTTTCACATCTACGTAAATTGACCTTTTCGAAACAATCATCATTAAATCAAATATTATGTATTCAGCAACATATAAAGAATACGTTCATGGTATTCGGAAACAAACAATTTATAAAGTATCAATATTTTTATTTGTGATTATACATAATCGGTTTATTGTTGTGCAATTTATATTTTACAAAAGAATGAATCCAATTACTTCGCTTTAGCCTTGTCTTTGGCTTTCTCCTTCTCCTTGGCCTTATCCTTGTCCTGTGCTGCTTGTTTCTCATTTTCTTTACCTTTTTCCTTTTCCTTATCTTTGCCCTTTTTATTTTTATCATCGTCATCGTCGTCATCCTTATCTTTTTCTTGGCAGACCATACAACCGATTTTTCTTGGCTTAGGACAGACCTTCGGCTCAGGTGGCGAGAAGTCAATAACAAACGACGCTTCAGAGCTGGTATAGTCGAACTGGTAGTTGTTGAACTTCGCCTCGACGGTGTACTTGCCCTCGGATTTGTTGTCAGGGTCCGTATTAAGGACATACTTTAGGGGATGGGGTCCGGAAGGTGCGGTTATTAAATCGGATGGGCAAGTTTTGATGGTATACTGCCCGGCATGCCGGATTATCCTTATGAGCGGTGGAGGAGGAGGCGGTGCAGGCTTGCACGGCTGCGGCTGGCAGATGTCGAGGCATTTAGCAGAACAACAGGGCTTGGTGGATTTGGAACTGTGGGGGCATGGCGGTGATTCTTCTCGTTCACAATTGTGGTGCTCAATGTGCCGCAGAACTTGACAAGAAATGTGACCTGGACGCCATCCACATCTCAGCTGTGTAAAGAGATAGTAAGTATTATTAAGATAGAATTTCCGAGCTTCTGATAGCCTAGTGACATTTTAAGAAGTTGTACTCAAACCTATCTGCATGGAGTTAAAAAAATGCGACAGTGACGTGGCACCATCAGTTCAATTAATCAAATTCATGTAGGTACGAATAATGCAAGCAAGGGGAGAGAGAATGGGTTTCTTTTAGGCAAGCGCGCTCCATCTTAGACTGCAACGGTGCTTACCATCAGGCGCGTTGTGGTCAAGTGTAAGCCTATTTAATATAAAAAAAATTCTTTATAGAAAACAGCTGTTCTATCCACGTGAGAGGGTAGGAAGAGGGTAAGTAGAAGTTGGTACCAACACATGATAATCAATTGAATGTGCTGATACTCATTAGGTTTCCTTCCTTCATATAACTTAAATTCACCTGATGTTCTGGAGCTCCTTTCGCCGTATAATGCCAGCCCATATACTTTGGGACGGGGCCTGGTTTCACATCCTCTCGTTCCAAACAATGATGCCTGGGCAGATCGCAGCGCCCGAGGCAACTTAATGATGCTTTGTTAGCTGTAATGACATGAGATTCACGAGTTCAAGAGGATTCTTTTATCCGCTTGCGGTCAAAGCAAAGGACCGAAGGAGAAGGAGGCGTGTTTATCTCTAAAAGAGATTTCTTCCAGCAAACTATTCGAGAAAGGAGAAATACAGGTACATAATAGGTACGTGTGCACAAACAACAATCAACTAAAACTAGGTACATAACAAAAAACATAAGCCAAAATAAACATAGATACTTATCTACTTTTTGTTTAAAAATTATTATCTAGACGCACTTAGCGTTATGTTAAAATTAACCGTAACATTTTTAGGTAAAGAACCCTTGTTTAGCTATCAATTTGCTTCAGCTGTACCTAACAGAATTTAGCTTGGCATAATCATTGATTATAAAATATTAATAAGAAAATGAAAAAATTCTTCACCCGAGTGTGATTTGAACTCCACTCGCAAACCGTGCTTTCGCTCTAACCAACTGAGCTATCGGGTCAATTAACTCGGGTGACGAATTTTACCATTAATCATTTATCTCTATGTGCATGCTTTGCTTAAATGTAAGAGTACCTACTTTACTTACATCGACTTCCGCCTTTGCAGCAACACGCCATATTGAAGTATGTTATGTAAAAACTGTGGAGGTAATTTTATTTTTTGTAGATATTGCTCCTCATTTTGGTATCAAGTGTAAGAGTGTCAGGTGGAAATTAGCACATTTCCACCTTGGTCATATTGAGTTTTTATTTCTTTTCTGAAGCATATTTGCTTCAAAAACGCTCAGGCTATCGATATTGCTGCATAATATTATCATTTATTTGGTTTTGAATTAATTACTTAAATACATCGTAGATTTTAAAAATTCTTCATTTTTTACAAGCCAATGATGTCATGTCTTGAAGACATGATTCGTTTTTGACATGTTTGTTACAGTGGAATTTGTTAGTTTCTTCTTAAATACTAAAAAGTTTTTGTGCGAATTAATAAGTCTAAGGTTGCGTGCAGAATGCTGCATCATTTTAATACTAATTCGAGCCTTGTGGCGTGTTCTGGGGGCCTACGTCCTGAAATATACTGCAATAGGCAGACGACGAATCTAGATTGTACCTACCTAGGTGCTTATCTGAAAGGAAAATCAAATTCTGAAATCGCGAATGAATACGATGACCTACTTAGTACCTAGATGTGGCTGTACGTACACAGGACTACATAATATGATAGTAGCTTAGTTATGTTAACTTTAGATTGATTGATACTGGCCAAGTACACATTTTCGCTGAATTTTTTAAACAGTACCTACCTAAACTTCCTAAAACAAATAATCATGGCCAAGTATCTACCTTGTCCAATCATAAGATGTGATAGTAAATTAATTTTATTTACCACAGTGGACGCCCGCGACTCAGTCCGCGTGGACTGCAGAAAAAGTAGAATGTCGATATTATCCGGGATAAAAACGTTTTCCCGGAAAAAAGTAGCCTATATGTTAAATGGGACCTATCACAACATATTCCTGAAAACTGCATCGAAATAGGTTCAGCCGTTTCTGAGATTAGCGTGCACAAACATCGATCCGATACAATTTTATTATATGTATAGAAAAGATATATTTTATGAGTACTTATGTACATTACACTACACAGATACACTTTACATCACATTACTCATATAAAATGTAGACGTGCAATCATTTACTCTAGCTCTAGGAGTCCACAAATCGTTTCGTAATAAGTACATACGATGCTGGACCAGAGCCTATTGCCTTTTCGTGCATCTATAATACAATAAAACGAGACACAAGCTTTTATTCTAATCAAACCACGGCGCTCACAATCTGATTCAATGTCGTTGATAAACTCGAAGTGAATGGTTACCTACTGTCGACTGCGTGTCTAAATTTTTTCGTGTTTAAATATGAAACTTAATAGTGGCTTATTATTTACAATCTTCGCTGTGTTAGTTACAAATAGTCTTCCATACAAAATATTAGCAATATTCCCTTACAAAGGTCCAAGCCATCATATATTTTTTTCATCGTTTGTTGAGCGATTAGT
The DNA here is from genome assembly GCA_014607495.2 of Carposina sasakii. Lineage (NCBI taxonomy): Eukaryota > Metazoa > Arthropoda > Insecta > Lepidoptera > Carposinidae > Carposina > Carposina sasakii. Next base: position 5,556,240 of record CP053165.1, read on the forward strand.
TACGAGTACCAATGATTTGGATGTTACTGTAGTCAATTACTTGCCTATGAAAAACTTGTCTAGATTGCATCAAATATCTCTTGGTGAACCAAATGATGCTAAAGAAACAGTTGATCTTACAGCAAAATATAATGATAAGTCAAAAAATACATGGTTTAAAGAGCTAACTAACGTGTACGAACTAGTGTTAATATTTAAATCTATGGCCAACGTGAATTGTGAAAAGCTGATGTCCAACAAGGAGCTACAAGACATCATAAACTCCGGACAAAAGTTCGACGTTGTTATATCAGAGCATTTCGTGACTGACTGCGGACTGGCTATTGGTCACAAACTCCAAGCTGTCACAGTGGGAATGACCGCGCACACACTAATGCCATGGACATACTCAAGGCTAGGGGCGTCCAACCATCCAGCACTTGTGCCCAACCATTTTATAGCGACAGGGAGAAAACCTAACTTTTGGTATAGAGTCAAGAGCACTATCATAAACTTTGGATTTAATCTGTATTACAAATATGTCATCCAAAAGAGTGACCATGAAATTATAAAGAAATACTATCCTGATATGATTGATTTGGAGACTCTTGGTCGGAATTTGTCTTTGATGATGGTTAATCAATACTTCCCATTAACTGGATCACGCGCTTATGCACCAAATGTAGTAGAAATTGGTGGAATGCATATAACAGACGATTATATTAACAGGCCTTTGGGCGAGGTATGTACCTACCACTCCTTGATTAATTGTTAACTTTTTAAAGTTGCTAATTGCTACCTACTAAGGTGTGTTTAAACTCTATTACAACTAGAGCTATCTAATAGGTATTTTACTAACTCTCTGCACTATTAAAGTATTTAAGTAACTCTATTTACATCTTTGCAACTCTGTAAGATCAATGAACTGACCATGGAGAGGAGACAAATAGGAGAAGTTCTAACAACATTTATTTATAGAGAATAGTGTTTTTGTCCCGTGAGTACACGGTACCGGGTACAAGTCAATTACCTAAGCCATAATTATTTGTGCTTTGTAGGCTACACTAAATTGATGGTCGTATTCCGACATTAATTTTCACTTCTCCTCTCGTAGTTTCCTCCGTGGAACTGACCCGTTTGTTAATATACCGTTTGTTGCTGTTATATTTTGTTTTTAACACAGGTACCTACTTTGATAGGTAGGTAAGTAGGTATTCTACGCAACCCAGGCAATCTATTCGGTCATTTACTTGGAAAGCTAACGGTAAAAGATTGTCATCTGAACATTATTTTATGACCATAATTTTCAAACTTTTCTACAGGATCTGACAAAATTTATTCAAGAGTCTAAAAATGGAATTGTATACATGAGTTTTGGGTCTCTATCATCTAATATTCCCCGCAAAGTGATAAGCGATGTAATAGAAATGATGAAGAATTCGAATCTGAGATATATCTGGAAATTAGAAAATCACGATCAATATGATATTCCTAAAAATGCATATGCTAGAGCCTGGTTACCACAAGGAGCTATTTTACGTAAGCCATTTAAACATACGGTTATCTTTTAGATTTACTGCAATTGGTTGGGATATTGTGGGTTCGGCTAACACCTTAATGACCCAAAGTCAACCTCACATACCTACATACTCGTATCCATGGTGCACCTGACTGCATGAACGGATTACGATAGTTTTGGCTACCTACTTACCTGATCTGTTTAGAATAACTCGGATACCATACTTCTCGATGAATTTATTACCGGTCTCTAGATTTTAGTATTTTACGCTGACTGGTGAAAAGTGGAGATATATAAACAGGTTGTAACAAAAGGGGTATGTTAAGCGAAATGCTATGAATAATTTACTATAAAGAACCTATCCACAAATTTTAAGACTAGAAATCACATGTTTATTTTCCAGATGAAGAATTACTAACCAATTCAAGTATGGAATAAACGTATTATTTCAAGTCTTGGGATAGGTTCTCTGCAATAGGTTATTTTTATAGCATTACGCTTAACACACCCTTTGTGTTAGGTACATCCCTGTATATAGGTACTGCAATTGGTGATCGTTGGAAACAATATCCTGTATAAGCTAAATTATTTCAGATCAGTCCAACGTCAAGGCTTTTGTGACTCATTCCGGCATGCTTGGTTTGACCGAAGCATTCCATAGTGGAGTGCCAGTGGTCTGCATCCCACTGTTTGCAGACCAGTTCTCTAATGCTGCGATTGCAGTGGGAAATGGAATGGGAGTGAAGCTGGACTTTGAAACGATAGACCGAGCGGCTCTTGAGTGGGCTATTAATGAGGTTTTGCAACCTAGGTAAGTGATCCGCTTGATAAGAAATTAAGATTGACATTTTGTTTTTCTTTCAAATTCTGTTATTTCTATTAGTTTTAATACTGTCATCATCTTCCTGCCCTGTTTCCATTTATTTGGGGTCGGCGCAATATGTACCTAGGTACTTTTCTTCTATTCATCCCTATTATCCGTCATCTCATTGCTCACTCCCATTAGTTTTAATACTTTATAGTCGCATAAAAGTTCCCCTGGGTTTTCTGTTTTATTTTAATTTTTCTGGTCGCCTCTATTGATCCAAGCTTAAAGGAGTTGCAGTGGCGGGAATAAGTGGTGGTTAGGATTGCCAACTCTTAGGTATACATAGATTTGCACTAGAGCTCCAGAGTAAGAAATGCGGGACATAGGTACCTACTTACAAATGGATAATTTTAATAAATTTTTTACATAGAGACGCTATAAGTATTCAAAATCCACTTTTTTAGGGCACTCTTACTCGCACTAGGCCGGTTTATCCTCTCTGCTGAATTTCAATTCGGTTGATGTCGGATACCTGTAGCTTTGGCCTAATAAAATCAAGGATTTTTATGGACTCTACAGTTTTCAAATGGACGATAGATTTAACTAAACCGTGTGCTGTGTAAACTGACTTGTGTTTGGTTTGGTAGTGTTTGGGTGCTTATCTTAACAATTATTAACTTTTTTTTTACAATTAGCTAGGCAAACATTTGACCGCCATCGGGGCCTGATATTAAGCAAGATGCGGCCTAGGGTGGTACATGTTTGCCTAGAAAGTGCCTATTCACTCTAGCTTTGAAGAGACCAATGTTGTAGTGCTCGGGAAATACATCGGCAGGAAGTGCATTCCACTCCTTAGCCGTTCGCATTACAAACGAGTTAGCATAACGTTTGGTGCGGATGGGTGGGATATCAACAACATAAGGGTGATACGCTAGTCTGCGTCTAGTATCCCGATGGTGAAAAGGGGCTGGTGAAACTGTATTGTGAAGTTCCCACGCACACTCTCCAAAGTGTATCCTGTAAAACACTGACAAGGCAGCAATTTTGCGGCGGTCGGTCAGGTCCTGGAGTTTTGAATTTGCTACGGTTTCATCTACAATAAGTATTATTGCCCGTATTTCTACCAAGTCTAGTGCGGCTAGCTGATCCATCCCAAAGGTGGCAGCAGTACTCCATACAAGGGCGAACTTGCGCTTTATATAGCGCCAATAGTTACTGTGGAGTAAAATACCGCCTAACCTTGGATAGGACGCCTAGTTTTTTAGCTGAGATTTTTGCTATGGATTCGATGTACTTGCCAAAATTCGACGTTGCTGATATATCCAGGCCTAAGAGTTGAAGATGGTCATTGCCAAGGACACACTCTGGAAAGTCGGAGTCAGGTCGAACTTACTCCGTTTTGCGGTAAATATACACGCCTGCGTTTTAGAGGTATTAAATTGGACTAAATTGGCTTCGCCCCAGTCGGAGACTGCCTGTAGTACCAAATCAACCCTCTCAATCATTGACTCTCGACAAGACTGGAATTGATCTCTGGTAGCCCTTGCACCCGAAAAGTATCTATCTGCAACAGTGGTGTCATCTGCATACCCTAAGGAACCAGGCACAAGCAGGTCGTTTATATGTAATAGGAAAAGGTCAATAGTGATTTGATCGGACAAATGACCGTCAAGGACCACACGTATTGAGCGCTTCTTCAAAAAGTCAGCAATCCAGATGCAAAGATTATGAGAGATACCATACGATGGTAGCTTGCTTAAAAGGCCGTCGTGCCATACCCTATCAAATGCCTTGGAGATATCGAGTGAGACAGCAATGGCTTCCCCGTGCTTCTCAATTGCTTCGCTCCAAATATAGTTGGCATATGCAAGAAGATCGCCAGTTGAACGACCACGCCGAAAACCATATTGCCGGTCGCTGAGTAGGTCGTTGTCTTCAAGATATGCCAAAAGGCGATTCAGTACACGCTCCATAATCTTGCAGAGTATGGAGGTGACCGAGATAGGTATATAATTACTTCATTTATTATAAACTAGTGGACGCCCGCGACTCCGTCCGCGTGGACTACAGAAATAAAAACAAAATATCGAAATTTTCCGGGATAAAAACATTGTTAAATTGGACCTGTCACAATATATTCCTGAAAACTGCATCGAAATCGGTTCAGCCGTTTCGGAGATTAGCGTGCACAAACGCACAGACAAACCGAGAGACAACAATTCCAAAAAATGTAAAAATATTTATTTTCTACTATTTCCTATGTACATTATGTAGATATTTGTACTTACACACATCATCAATTAGTCAGAACTGTAGTATCTTCCAGCCACGTTTAAAATTGCGGGGCCAGATCCAGTACAAGATCTTAATCTATCTATCTTTATATATAATACTAGTGGCCCGCCCTCGCTTCGATTCGGTACATATCAGTGGAAATTTCGGTAAAAATTTGGAATTCCTGTCTGCCCAGTTCCCATGGGAATTTTGGAAATTCCGTCCGTACTCTCTTACACCCCCCAACGAACATAAACACCAAAAGGGAGTGGGTGTAATTTACTTGTGAAATTTAAAATTTATTCGCAATTCTTTTTGATTTTGTCTAATTTTACACTCATTTTTGAGGATTTTCCCGACGTTTCTATTCATCATCGTTATCATCCATCATAAATTCAGAAATCATCAGTACTAAAAACAATGGCTGTATGGATGCTGTATACCTCATGCTCTTTCTTCGGGATAAACTGAGGGATAAACCCAATAAACCAAACAAAAAAACAACAAATTTCATCTGTCATGTTGTGTCATGTCATCTGTACGTCACAGAATAATAAATTCCCAGACCCGTGATCACGCACACTTTTGAAGCAACTTTTTAGTATGTCAAATTTTTACAACCTATTTACTGTATCTAAAAAAGTGATAATATTTATCGATTTGGCAACAATCGGCGGGTAAGATGAGTGGAAGATGCGGGATTTTTGACTCGTTTTTGCTTCACTACCCGGAATAGGTACATCTGTCATTGATGACTCCTTCTGGGGACTTTTTATTCTATGGTGTATGTCAAACTTATACCTCTATGCGTCAAATGGTAAATAATTTTATATTTAAATGATATTTATTCCAGCCCAGTGGAAATTATGTGAAACCCTATAGCCTATGTTCATCCGGGTCCAATAAGGATTCTAACGGTGAAAGAATTTTTGAAATCTGTCCAGTAGTTTCGGAGCAATAGAAATAGAAATATATTTCCTTTTTCGGAGCCTATTCGCTGCAAAAAAAACAAACAAACAAACAAACAATCAAAGTTTACCTCTTTATAATATTAGTATAGAAAAATGTACAGGGTGTTTGTAACACCCAGGCAAATATTGATACCATTACTCCAGACCATGATTTTGAGGCGGAAAACATTTTAATAATTTCGCAGGAAAATTCAAAAAAAATCCGATTTTTTTTTCATATTTTCACCAAAAAAATAGTTTAGTTCGTTTAATTAGGCCTTAGATAATTTTTTAAACAAAAGGTGATTAAAAAAAAAAGTTGCCCAAAAAAAAGTTCAAATAACTGATAAACCCTTTGGAGAGTCACAAGTGATTTATAAAACAGCAATGTGTCACACACAATAACCACCAATAGCTTATTTACTTACTCATAGGATCGCCCGACACAATTGGCGCGGAGAGCAAAGATTACTGTAATCAAATCAAAAATACATTTCTTACGAGTAATAACACTGTAGTATAACTCAACACAATGGTACTTCTTCAGCATATCAGTATTTGCCTGGCTGTCACCTACACCCTGTATAGGCTACTTTTTATACCGGAAAATTTCGACATTTTGTTTTTTCTGTAGTCCACGCGGACGGATTCGTGGGCGTCCACTATAAATAATATTATTCTCATTACAGATACCAGAGTGCGGCAAAAAAATTATCCTACTTGTGGAAACTTAGGGAACCACCAATAGATACTGCAGTTTCTTGGATAAGGAGATTGGCAGCAGGATATGATGCATCGTACATACAGCCACCTTCTAAAGATATACCGTTATACCAATTTCTGATGATAGACGTTCTCCTCTTTTTAGAGCTGATTTTCCTAGTTCCTCTTTACGTCACATATAAACTTTTGGCTATATTAGCAATGTCTTTATTTAGAAAAGAAAAAAAAATCACAAAGTTAAGTAAAAAAAAGGTAATAAAAAAAGAATAGAAATATTTATTTACAAATTACAATGAAAATCAATCTATCAAGTTTAATTACAAAAGGTAGGTTCACTTACCTTACTGTCTTTTAAATTTCTTTTTGGGTTTAACTTTAATACTACTAATGGTTTTTCTATCTACTCGTAAAGGAGCAAATTTGTTTGAACATAACAAATACAAGCATATTTAATTACTAAGAAAACTACTGCTATATCGAGGTTATAATACTGATAGGAAGGAACTTGGACCGAGGCTGAGCTGTACGTGAAGTTTGCGTATCAAGCTGCGAATTCTGTCCAATAGATAGCTAGGTCCAAAGATGGGACAGGAGTTCACAGGACGGTCATGCTAAGATATCTGCTTCACCTTGTTTTCAAATCTATAAGAAGATATATAAAATTAACTGTAAGGGGAATACCTACTGGTACCCTCGAAGAAAAAAAATGTTCAAAGATTCCTGTTGTTCGATATACTCGTAGAAACATTACTTTGAAATAATAAAAGGCGTTGTGTAGGTAATTACTTAGGTAGAAATATATGATTCAGCTAAGTATATGATAATGATACACAGTTAGTTGGATGTTTTTTTGGTAAGATAGCTGAAAATAAAATGTATGTTATAATTTTATCTTATCTTTCGTCTGCTAAAGTCGCAATTCGATACCTACCTACATTATAATAATTATTTATGTGATCAATGTTACTTTAAACAAAACTACAGCTAGCACTGGAATTGAAGTGTTACTTACAGTTACAGTACGTCTGGGGCAAGCACGTGGGATATGTGGGACTCTCTGACCGACCGTGAAGGATGGAAAGTTTCGGCAGCATACCCACACCGCTTTCCACGGGGCAGAGCACGCCTTGCTAGCACTCCCTCAATGCCCCGTGGAGGGTGAACAACAACCTTAAAACAGCTTACAATTAAGTTAACCTTAATAAGTTAAGTCTATAATATCGCTTTACTCGTTCGTTAACTATTTACCTACGTACTAATAGTTTACGACTAATACTAAGTGTTACGTGACACTTAGTATTATAATTAATGAAGTTTACATAGAATTATGTACATAAAAATACTCACTCTTGTTAGTGGTTTTGATTTTACAACATGATAACCGCTTACTTCTATAAATTTTGCGGGAAACAATCTCGATCCCGTAGGTAAACACAAAATTTTGATAGAGATGTACAAACTTACGTAACCTCTTTCACCAAGTCTTCTAATATCATCAAAATACTTAGAGAAGTGTTCTGGTTTGTCCTCTGGTTTAGAAAATAATACACAGTCTTGAAATAAAAGTCAAAAATAAACCTTTCTACTGTTTGGTATAGAGTCGGTATAGTTCCACCATCAATGATGTACTGCGGCACGTACAATGGTATGGTATTACCCAGCCTGTTATAGTGGAATGGCATTAAGACATTATCTAAACTATAAGTTTATTATAAAATTAATGAGAATTTAATTCCTAGCTACAAATAGGGCAACTTCACAAAGAGCACGACTCAGTTTTTTTTAACTTTTCGTTTAGAAACCTTTTTAGACTTGCAAAGCGACAACAATAATTTTAAAATAACAAGTAATACCACAGCAATAATTAAAAATACAGCTGCTATGTCTAAATTATAGTATTGGTAGAGAGGAACATTGACCGAAGCAGAGTTGTAGGTGAAGTTAGCGTTTCTTGCAGCGAACTCTGTCCAGAAAACGGCTGTGTCCAAAGGAGGTTGGGGTCGGTCATGCCATGCTCTGGATACTTGTTTCACCTGCTCTTGGAACCTGAAAATGGGAGAAACATTTTCGGTAAGACACGACGATATCTTCAGCTTACTAATTCAAATTCAAAATACGTTAATTGCACAAAACAAGATAACAATATAGGTACATATACTTGTATACAATTTCTAAAGATTGCGGATAATTTATTGATAAATGTAAGAATGCGTATATTATTCAGTAGATACAATAATAAAATCATCTAATCGCCTTTATCAAATCCCATTAACCACTATGGGCTGATAAGATTATTGAATCATATCTAATTTAACCTATTTTGTAACGAGTTAACAAACTCGCTGTCTGTTGATTTGAGTTTATTGGTTTTGGGGAAATAAATTTTAACTTTTTGGATAAAATTCCCATCGACTGATCACAATTGATAAGAAGAGACTGCGGTAGACGTACAAAGCGATGGTTAAGAACCCGTATAAATTAGACCCAACTTTGTGATGAATTTCTATCGAAAAATATTAAAATTTTATGTTTTCGCTTCATTCACTTTCTTGCAAATATAATGTCACCTCTTAAAAAAGAGAGGTTATCAATTCGTCTGTATTTTTTATATTTTTTATGTGTGTTACCTCAGAACTCCGTCATTTATGAACCGATTTTTTTTTATACTTGATCATGGTATGCTTCCAAATTGGTCCCATATTCACCACATCAGGATCTGATGATGGGATCTTGGAGAAATCGAGGGCAATCCTCAAATATTGTAGGCACATGTAGTCTGTTTTTATACTTTTACTGAGCGTTTTGATCACCTACACATAAAACATAACATCTGATGATGGAATTTCTAAAGAATTTAGGGATATTCTCAAATATTATAGGCACGAGTAGTCGGTTTTTAGATTATTATAGAGAATTTTGGTCAGCTACACATAATATGAAGGAAACGAGGGTCTGATGATGGAGCCGCCGGAAAACAGATAGTGGAACTTTTTAGTAACAAAATCCCCCTATGGCAGGGGGAGGCCTAGGTCTAGTAGTGGACTGCAATAGGCTTATGAAGATGGAGATAATAAAGATAATAAATTAAGTCGTGTTGCGTTATGCCGTGTCCAAAGTAAGATGGTTATGGTAAGTGGAAGAGGTAAAATGATTGGGAACAGGGCAGGATAATTATATATTGCTTATATTGTCAAATTTCAAAACCTAGTCATTTCTCTCTGTGCCCTTTCGTCATGTGGCCGATTTAATAATTTGCTGGAATCTAAATCTGACAATACTATGCCTTCTAAACTTCGTAACATATATTTTAGCTAAATTTTACTTTAGTAAGTTCGAGTTTTAGCTCAAAGGGGCGGAAGTCGGTTTTTCGTTTTAATTTTATTTTTAAATATCAAATGATTTGTGATTTTTTATCAAGTGTTAAAGTCGAATAGAAAATCAACAATTTACCTTTGTAAGTACCTATGCCCACTTAAACCAGGACTTTTACAAATGGTTGGAGCATATGAACCTACTGAAAAACTTTTGCCGAGACATTTGCCTAGCCGTGGGACAAGTTAGGCTTGTTTAAGTAATAAAATTATTTAATAGTTCTTACTTAGGTTCTAACAGTTTTTTGAAAGCAGCGACGAGGTTCTCTTTTGTCAGATGTCTCATGTGTAGAACTACTCCTAACCCGCTTTTTTCGATGGCAGCAGCATTGGATGGCTGGTCTCCAAAGATGGGCATAGTAACCATGGGAACTCCGAAATGAATAGCTTCTGTTGTTCCACCCAGACCACCATGTGATAAGAATGCCAATGTCTTCGGATGACCTGTCAAATGACAGTCAATAATATAAGAAAGGATTTGCATACAGAGACATTGGGAATTGCGCAGTTCAGTTTTTAAAATGAGCATATTGAACACATTAGATGTAAAAACAAGATACCTTGACAATAGAGAAATATTTTTTTTTCAGAATAAAATACTTTTTTTCGTCCTTAACTATAGGTACATTTCAAAATATTACTTTAAACTCAACATTAAAATTAGTCTGTTTGTACTCTAATTTACCTAATTAGGTAATTATAAATGCAAGTAATAGGTAGGTACTGTTGGCAAACAAGGTTAAATATTATCATGAAAGTCATATTGAAGTTGATAAAAAAGCATCAGTTGCTTTATAAATAAAAAATAAAACACTTACCTAATATATCAACTTGCGGCATCCACGTTGACATAAACAATTTCTCTTTAGGTGCAAATTCAGTGGTATCATCATCCCATTTCCAAATAAATCTCTGAGGGAACTCGTTGATTGCTCCTACTATTGCGTCCACTTTTTCTTGAGGTAAGGTAGAGCTCCTCACCATTGATCCGAGACTTATAAAGATAACACCATGTTCAGCCTCATCGACAAATTTTTTCAGGTCCTAAAATAAATCATTATTAAAAACAGAGTTTTCCGACCTTTATACATTCATAATTTTTATTTTACTTTTTTTATCACTTCGTCTGCATGATTAAATAAAAAATATAAATCATTAACTTTTGATAATTTTTAAAAATAGTGGATACCCGCGATTCCATCCGTGTAGTATCTACCTATGCTATGTTTTAGGGTATTTTTTTACTAAATTTGAATGTTTCGCAATAAAAAGTTGCCTTTGTAGGTACTAACGTCCACAGGCTCTCAGACTATTTTTCTGTATCCTTTAACCGCCAATTACTATAACTGATCTTGAGAGATTTTTTGCATACCTATCTCAGATTTAATTTTCAATTGTTTTCATACAAAATTTCGAATTCAGAATAAAAAAAACCGAGATTCTTTATAATCTCTAGTAATGAAATTGGCCGTAAATCGGTTTAGTTAGATTTCGCGTGAAAGCAAGAAAGACAAACAGAGTTACTTTTACATTTATAATATTAGTAAGGATTCGTACTAGTGAGCCTTAGCAGCTTCACTAGAATAGAATATGCTTACAGGATCCAATGGATTTAATTAAGTACTTGAACTTTCCCCAGATTACACCTTGAATTAAACATTTAGCACAGTTTTAGTCATTCAAAATCTTTTTACTAATTATATTTGTTTATATTATAGATATATATATCTACTTACATACAAAGGCTACGTTACTTGCCCCGTATTATCAAAACAATTTTTTGAGAAATTTTAGTGAAATTATGTACTTACCCCAGTTAACGGTTTAGCTTTGCCCACATGATATCCACCAACTTCAATCACCTTAGACGGTAGTAGTCTTGAGCCAGTCAGCACAAAGTTCTGATAGAGTAGAACAATCTTGATTTCTTTAGCTAACTCCTCCAAAGGTGGAATGTCATCGAAGTATTTTGCTAAAGTATTTTGGTTGCTCCTTTGGCTTATGTAATGGAATACGCTTTTAATATAGAAATCAATAATAACTCTTTCCACTCTTTCATATAGCGTTGGGTTAACTCCTCCTTCGAGGAACATATGTGGTACATACGACGGGTTGTATTGAATACCCAATCTATTATAATGGTATGGCATAAGTATATGCGATGTAATAGCCACTACAGGAACATTAAATTTATACGCTATCCCCAAGGCACAATCACTATTAAACATTTCCATTACAACCAAATCGAATTTAGGCTTATCATTTATCAAATCCTGGACTTCTTTATTGGATAATAGCACTTCACAGTTTTCACTTGCCTTATACATTAAAAAGTTAGCGACAAAGAAGAGAACCCTATAAGAATTTTCAGCTGGTATCACTCCCTCGACCGCTTGTTTGGAAGAGTCTGTTAAATCGATGTCGCGATAATTTTTCGGCGGATCCTTTTCGGGGTAATATGAAATAACCGTTACATTATGGCCTCGCTTACTGAGTTCTTTGGTGTATTCCCTTAGAACTATAACATGGCTTTTTCCCTCATATGGAAATATGGCGAGGATGTTCAGTGAATTTACGTATGTTAGCGCAATGCACATAATTATAGCAATTTTATAAAATATTCGGTCCATTTTGGTTGTTTTGACGCAATGATAAGACACTTTCAGCAAGCCGCGGCGTGGTTGGACGTTGGATGGAGACTGAGCTCGTAAGTGCCGGCTCGTTGTATGTAATGTCAGTCAACGACCAAGATAAAAACATACCATTTGTTACAGCGTGCATGAATCGCCGAAAACGGCATTAGGTTATATAAGACCATATCATTTGTGTGTGTCATTCGCTCATCACCATTTTAGACATTGGTAGGTAAATGACGGTGCGATTTGTAATAAAACGTTTCGTTGTCGGAAGAAAGCTCTTTTAGATATAAGCTCGAATTTGTATTTATTTTTTCAAAGATGATACGTGTGCAATGATGAATAAAAAACTTTTCTTGAAGTTACATATATAAAATATGGTACTAAGTGCGTGTTTAGGTTTATACCTTTATAACTTTATAGTACATATTTATTTTATTTTAAATTTATTTCTTTAGGTACATATTGAAAATTCGCACATGGACCCTCCATTCCCCGTTCATATTAAAGTATGACATTAAATCTAGTTTTGAATGGATTCGCCTTTCCTTGTCATACCTACCATGAATGCAGAGGATTTTATACGCTTTGCATACGGAACCCTAAAAACGCGAAACGTGAAACTATCGACGAATTTACCTAGATCGACGGTTAGTAGGCAATGGTAAATGTTACATGCCTAGGTAAAGCCGGGTTACCTTTCTACAACGATGAAGAAACCTCATTGTTTGTTAGGCCCCTACCTATTGACAGCTCTGTGGTTATGATTTACCAATACTCAATACGAGTATCTTTTATTAGAAGGGAAGTGTCGACCGTTTCGACTCAGTAGGCGTGAAGGTTTAAATAGGTTTAAGTAGGTACTTACATTGTATTATATTACATTTTTAAGAGAATGTAGGTACCTATGTAATAAGATAGGTGAGGATTTGTCTTAAAAGATCAAAGTAGAGAAAACAAATTTAGTGAAATAGATTTTGAAAAGCCTAGTAGCTACAATGGGGAAAATGCGTCTGACACGAAAACAGATTTTTTATATTTTATTTGAAAGATATTACAAATACAAACCGAATAGTGCAAAAATAACATCAATCGGTTAGTAAATACCAAAGTTACAGGAGATTAAAAGTTAGAAAATTTAACGAAAAAGAAATTACAACATAAAAGGAGTCAAAACATACAATTTTACCCATATTTTGAATTATCTCATTGATTTAATAAATACTTTATTAATATCTGCACCTATTAATAAACGATTTTTATTGACAGCAATACACAAAATATAAAATTTTACGTTTATAAAATAAGATTGCATTTTTTCCCCATACTAATATGAGACGATTGTCTATTATGAGTATTATGACGTCAAAGTCTTTGCCATTTTAGTATGGAGCAAACGGAGCGTTTCAGGAACATTTTACCGGCTCGTATTTTTGAATTGCTGTAAATCCAAAACGGTTAAAGTTAGATATGCCATTCCAAGGGCAAACTTTATTCATATTTACGTAGAATATAAAAATGAAATAAAAAAAAATCATGCATATACCCTATCGTGACAGAGTTTAACGGATAATTTCAATTATCAACAAACGACGACGAGACAAAAAACTCTCGGATTTATTTATTTCAGAAATTTTATAATATGAAAACAATTGAAGAATAAATCTTATAGGTTTAGGTTATTGAAATTAGCTATGCTTAGAATGAAATAAAGATACAGTGCGGAATATTCTATAGGAACTACAAAAAATACTACAATTAAACATTAAAAACATTTATTTGTTACGTCTTGCGTCTATCTGGTAACAGAAACTGCAAAATTATGTGTCTTCGGTTTTATTCGCATTTAATTCCCCTAATACTAAGTATCTACTAACGTCGGATTGAGACGCGCACTGCGCTTACGTTTTGTGTAGTACTTAGGTTAAAACTAGCTGGAAAAAGTTTGTAATCTTAGTTCTTAGGCACCTACCAGAACTTACCTAAGTACCTACACCAAGTTTTAATCCAGTAGTAGATAGTATAGGTATCTATATCCTATTTTCTACTCATATGTATTATTATGGTAAACTTTACCTATCAAACTGTACTCAATATAGGTACAAGAAATGGAAGTAAGCAAGTAAATACATTCATTATTACTAAGCATTATTTATTTCTATGTTCAGTTAAATGTACTTTAAGGAAATTATTTGTGCTTGCTTCACTGTCATAGCTATTTATTAGCACTTACCTAAATTATTTTAGTTTTATTAATAACGGTGCCAATTAAGTACCTTCATGCTTAAAAATACATTGACATGATCTAAAAATAAGCTTTGATCTTTAGGCTGCACGAGTGTGGTCAAAACAAAAGCCACTAGCCCAACTGGATTAATAAATTGATCCTTCGTAATAGCATTCGGTCAATCATCATAAGGATCTGATTTATTTCCACCAAAATCAGAATTTTATGCCCCTTCTTCCTTAAATAGCAATTTTAAATCACATAATCTAAACTTCGTCCATTCATTCAAATTTTACACGTTTGGATCTTCTTTCTTCAACGTAGCTGGTTGTTTCAGTTTCAGTTTCGTGATGGCAACAACAGCAGCAAATCACTGATAGTATTTTGTAAGTTACATGGACCAATATGAACGCAACCAGCATAACAAACCCAAGTACGTCCCATTGTAGTTGTTGGTAGAGCGGTTTTTGGACAGATGTCGCTAATAGGTTTGGTGCGCCATTGTAGCGAGCTACATACTCAGTCCAATAGATGGCGGTTTCTAACGGCGACATTGGACGGTCATGCCAGATGCGGGATACCAGTTTGGTGCGATGTTGTACCCTGAAATGAATAAGATATGTAACACAATATCTCGAAATTAGTTAGATTTGCTAGTAAGCAGAACCATACGAAGGTAAATAAATCAGTCTGTCATAGACACAAAAATACATCACATAACGTAGGTAACTAGGATAAGGAGTGGAGCTGTCACGTAGTCTAAAATATTTTTATCTTTTTAATTAAACTATTATATTTTACCTGAACTACTTGAATGATGTTGGGAGATTAAATTTTTGATTGAAATTCAGGTAAATTAAAATCATGATTCTTAAATTTTCTATCGGTTCAAAAACTTACTTGACATCTAGTACATCGTTTATGGCGTCCAAAAGGTATTCCTTCTTCAGATTTTCATATGAGACGATAGTAGCTACACCAGCATCTTGCAAAGCTGCAGCATTCCCGTACTGGTCTCCAAACAGAGGTACAGCTACTACTGGAACACCAGCGTCTATTGCTTCTATGGTGCTGAGGATACCCGCATGAGAAATGAAGACTTTGACATTTTCGTGTTCTGAAATGTGGGAAAAAAGACTTTACAAAAGCAATTGCAGTAATTTACGTATTTATTTATGTAATATTAGATTATAGATTTATTGCGATCATAGGTCTAATAATAAATAAGACAAGAATCTATGTAGTCTTAATTAAAATATTTTTCGAAAATCGCACAATTCTAAAATATCAAACAAAATAGGAGAAGAAACGCAAAATGTTTGTGATACGTACTCAGAATGTCATATTGCGGGAACCACAGCATAGTCATAACGTTTCTTGGCAGTTCCTGCACATTTCCATCCCACTTCCAGAGCACCCGTAATGGCAATTTACTGAACGTTGATAGCAGTTCATTTAATTTAGTCTGTGGCAGCGTGGAGTCTTTCACTGTGGATCCCAGGTTCACGTAAATAACTCCATGTTCTGCTTCATTTATGAACCTCTCGATTTCCTGAAATTAATAATATTTTCTGTTTATTTACTTAAGTAATGAGATAAAGCGTAGATGTTTTTATAAGCAGAGATTTGGCAGAATCAGACAGGAGTTACTATTATTTGCTATGTGTTACTTATACTTAGGTACAGGGCCGGCCCGCCCATACGGTGAACGGAGCAGTCACTCCCTCCAGGCGCCAAATCCTAGACTAGAACTTTGCACTCACAAATTGGTATAGGTATATATTATTAGGAGCAAACAGGAGAGGAGCCATAATTGGATCTCGCTCCATTCTAAAATTTACTTCAGGCCGGCGCTGCTTAGGTATAGGTACTTTAGTGTATATGTATACTTCGGTGTTTAGGTACGTACATGTTTTTATACCAGACTCGCTTGTGTATAATATAATTATAATGCAATGCAAACCAGGGCTTAGTAAATAAACAAAATGTTTACTTTCACTATGGGTGCGCCCACCACCGGGCCTTACACCCTCCACTGACCCTCGGATGTGATAACTCATAACTGCGAACACAGGCACTTGCACTAACTACAATCGCCATGAGAAACCAGACCCCAACACCTATCATGCAAGAAAATACATTGCACTATTCCGAAATCAAAAACTAGATTAATAATCTACATAAGTTTCGCCAACAACCTCAGAATTATAGAAATTTGTAAACCACTAATTATTAGTTAACCTAACGTTAGGTTTTAGAGTTTCATAATAATTAGTGGTTTACTAATTTACAAATTTCTATACCTAATCCAGAGGATGCCACGGTAGTTGGCGAAACATATGTAGATTATTAATCTAGTTTTTGATTTTGGAATAGTGCAATGTATTGTCTTGCATGCTAGGTGCTCGGGTATGGTTTCTCGTGGCGATTGTAGTTAGTGCAAGTGCCTGTGTTCGCAGTTATGAGTTATCAGATTCGAGGGTCAGTGGAGGGCCCGGTGGTGGGCGCACCCATAGTGAATGTTTGAACTTTCGAATTGTAACGCCTAATACAATTTCATTTATGAAATGTTTACTCTTCAACATTAGTGA
Organism: Carposina sasakii; assembly: GCA_014607495.2. NCBI lineage: Eukaryota > Metazoa > Arthropoda > Insecta > Lepidoptera > Carposinidae > Carposina > Carposina sasakii. Next base: position 5,573,318 of record CP053165.1, read on the forward strand.
AGGAAATTCATTATTTCGTCGTAGGCTGATTGTTTTACAAACTTCATTTTACACGTAATGGTGAGTCAGTTTGTTTACAATAAAACCACTTACCGTTGGTATTACTTTCGGAGGTCTTATGTGAATACCGCCTATATCTATTATATTGTCAGGTCTGGCAACACCCCCGAACACTGATGGATGAGTGTTAACAAACATGAGACTAGCATTCGATGCTATATGTTCCAAGGCTGGTAAATCGTCCCCAAGGTACTTGTATAGATACACATGATCCGTTACTTGGGATCCAACATAGTACACCCAATTTGCCACATGATACAACACGTAGCTCTTCAAACGGTCGAAAAACCATGGATCCTTCCCATATGGCAGCACAGACTGTGAAATGTGCGCTGCATTGAAGTTAATCCCCAATCTGCTGTATTGCCACGGTTGAATAGGTTGAGGATTGAACGCTATGTAGGGAGCGCTCAGATTCGAGGCCAGAGCAAGTCCGCAGTCACTGTTAAACGATTCCACTAATATCACATCAAACTTCGGCTTAGTTCTCAAAATATGAAGCACATGATGATTGTTAATTAAAGTTTTGCAATCGTCATTCCCAGATTTCGTAGACACTAGTGTTTCGAAGGGCACACGCGAAATTTCATTTGCTATTACTGACTCGAATGATAAGCCTTTATACACATGTTTGTCACTTAGAAGAACTTCTTTGTAGGAGGCCGGTGCACCAGGCAGCTCGAAGTGGCTTATAAGTGTCACTTCGTGGTCCCTCGTCGCCAGTTCTCGGAACAAGGCACGGTATGTGAGGGAGTTACTGCGATCCAGTGAAGGAAATATTCCGAGTATTCTGTAACCGCCTGCAGCAAACGCTGTTGCCATGAGGTAGATGATGATTATTGTTTTCGCCATTGTTTTGACGCGTTCTCTTTGGTTCACAGTCAGGTAGTCACTAGGGCGTAAATGGATGCCGGCTTACGTAGTTATCTAATAATAGTGAGCAGTTATGAGGTAATCATGCCGCTGACGCCGCGGTAGTTTCGTAAGAATCAGAAATATTCGTGGTGTCATTGAACATGACCTCGATTTATATTCAATGCGTGTGGATGACTCCGTGCCTAGCTATCAACTGAACTTTGTTTTGCTAAACAATCTGGTAGGTATCGATGATAACGTTACCTACCAGATTGTTTGGCAAAACAAAGACCTACCTTGGCTATCATAAACTTTTTATTTAGGTAACTACACACTTGAGCTACTTACGAGTAGGTATGTGATCTCTTCGGCCTTGACATGAATTGGTATTGATTTCCTGGTACGAATGAAATTAAAGGAATATAATTTTCAAGTGTGACACATTCGATTGACCTTGTATATTTTTAGCTACATTTTGGTAATTTTATTTTATACAGCACTGTCATTAAAAATTCTATTTTTTTTAAACATGCTCGTTACATACTCGCTCCTATTAAACTGCGGAATCATAAAGGAGGTCACATAGGCACGTTTAGCATTGCTAGCTTATGGCCCGAAAGAATGTCTCGACTCTTACAACATGTTCGAAATGAGATACAGCTACTGTATTCTATAAAGACATATTTACATATTTATGTAAGTATGTATAATTATTTTATGGATTTCGCATTATATTTTTTGATATAACATTTACCTGGGTCGCAAAAATAGGCGATTACAAAAAGTTTACATCTAAAGCGGTAAGACTGGGTGTTTACCTATTTATTTACTACCTACATGCTACATCATCACCATCGCATGCTAAACGTGCTCATTCAATGCGCATATGTTATCTATAAGCAAAGTCCAATGCATAACAACAATGGAATTATCAGTTACCTACATTTGATACTATATATTCTGCTGTAGATATGCATAAATATAGTAAGTAGGTATGTAAATGTCAAGAACTGCATGATGTCTTCGCTCCGCTTCGTAATGACCAGCGACATCCATCGTTTTGGTTGCCTTAAATTAGACCTTAGGTACATATTAGGCATTAGTTTTGCCCATGCCCAGGTTTAGTGTGGTTAAAGAAAATATGTCAAACCTATCGAACAATTCTTTAGTTTTCCTAAACTGACTGACTTACAAGCAACATACCTACAACCGAAACCACAGATATCAGATTTGTCTTTTTAATATGTTTGGTACAGCAGGGGAGTACCTCCTACGAACTAAGAAATGATTTCCCCAAATTCCCATGGAAATCGGAAATACAAGAATTCTAATATTTAGACAAATTTAATGACTGGCGGCTGCTAGTCCGTTCATGTCGTGGAATATGTTTACCTAGAACTAAATAGTCTGCACTTAATATTTGCTAAAACTAATTTGTAGGAGTTTTGCCACAGCAGTGTTACGATCTTTGGCACCAAATTGTAAAATCTTTCAGTTGCCTCATGGATATTAAAAACCTGATGACAAAGTTTCTCATATCTTTAGTTTAACATAATATTATGTATACCTATAGGTAGAGTATGTACTAAGTATACTTATAGTAGGTAAGTACCCTTCCTTACAAATTATGTAAGTACAATATGAATTGAATACGAAACTTCGAGAACTCTATTAAAAATTCTATATCAATCGTCGCTAGCAATAGGGTATATGCATGATTTTTTTATTTCATTTTTATATTCTCCGTAAAAAAATGATAAAGTTGCCCTTGGAATGGCATAATGAAGGGTAAACAATACTGTCACCTCACATATAAACTACACAAAAAGAGCTCATTTCGTTTTGTTGCCGCGACTAGACACTATTGTATGGCTTCTTGTAGGGCTGTCACTGAAAATATAGGTGTTTATGTTAACTGTTCGTTTATCGAGAATGCGTGTGACAAATTTACTGTTAATAGCATAGGTATAAGTACATTAAGAAATTATACATTAGCTGATTTATAACCAACTAGTGCCCATGACTTCTTTTGCGTAAACTTTAGAATTCCCGTTATGTCCCGTTTTCGTGATAATACAATGCCCTGGGAACATTCATACATAATGTTTACTTCTTACGTTCAATAGTTTTGTAGCGGCGTTCATTAGTCAATCAGTCAGGACATGTTCGTTTATAATAGAAATAGAGAGCTAAGCTATGAAAACTCGTTATATTTATTATATAATCATAATTATTTAGATGTTTCCAAAACCCCAGCCGAAACAATAAGTAGTTATCCAAGAAAATAAAATAGGTCTGGGAATATTTAAAAAAATGGTAGGTAATAGAAAAAAGATAGCAAGTTCTTAATTAACTTTCTAGCGAAGTTTAACAGTAAAAAAGCTTGTTGAAAAAACCTACCACCCCTGAGCAAAATAGACGGGTGGGCGGATTAACGAGAATTATGGTCTTATTAGAAGGTGTTCGCTTGTTTTCTGTACTGGTTGTCCTTGTAGTGGTGTTTTAGTAGCTGTTAATTAATTAATTATTTTAGTTTTCTGTGTTTAAATTTTTCCAATGGTTAGATAGGATGAAGAATACCTTCATTTGATTATTATTCTTTCAGAAACTTGATCATGTTAGCGATAGCTCAACTTTATCTTTAAATAGGCTATCTGACCATTGAAATATCGGTCTTTGTACAAACCTGTCATCTTTAACTACCCAGAGATGAGGTTCGAGTCTGATTTTACTGTCCATACTTCCCGCTTACTCGCCCAGTAGACATTTAGAAAATCGCTGGTAAATACAATTTATATTATTGCAAGTGTCATCAATTGTATCAGAATCTGTGACCTGAAGAAACTTCAATATACACACAATGTGGATGTCTAAAAGAGATCTCGAGCTCCAACCACATCTCGGGTCTATTATTAACGCATTTGTCGGAAGCATTAGCGGACCCCTGGCCGACAACATAAAAATATAATTACAAGTGGAAGTTTCGCAGCACTTAAATATAGATTTACTCTTTGAAAGCGATTTGATGGGGGAGGTGTAAGATCCATCATATCTCGATTGTGTTCAGATCTCAATTATTCCCTGCTCGGGTTTGATAACTTTATTCATTTTTCAAGAGGCTGACGGCTCTATTAGGCATCGTTTTGTTATCGTACAATTGACGGCTGTGTATTTTTCGTTTACTTTTGTTTTTACATTTCTTTATTGTGTAATATAAAGTGTAAGTATAAGGGTTAAAAATAATCTTTGTTACCCGTGTTGGTATGCAGCGTGATACTCAATATTACCTATTAGGTAAAAATATACTTTATTTCTAAAACTATGCTACATGGTAAATTAAAGTTATTATTACACTAGTGGACGCCCGCGAATCCGTCCGCGTGGATTACAAAAAAAACAAAATGTCGAAATATCTGGGATAAAAATATTTTCTCGGGATTAAAAGTAGCCTATATGTTAAGTGGCACCTGTTACCATATATTCCTGAAAACTGCCTCGAAATCGGTTCAGCCGTTTAGCGTGCACAAACGCACAGACAAACAGACAAACCGATAAACAGACAAAAATTCCAAAAATCATTCTTTTGGGTACTATTGCGTTAATAAAGGTCTCATATAATATTTTTTTCTCATATATCTTCCATGTATAGACAGCGATCCGTTACATTTTTATTATATGTATAGATTACGACTAACTTAAACCTATGTACTTAGGACTATGGGGTTCGGTTGACCATCTTAATTTTTACAAGGTGGTCAACCGCTCTAACTTATCAGGTAGCGTGCCCAAAATGCTGGCTGCATTGCCGCGCTGGATGGCTATGCTAATTCTTTGGCCTAGGTAACAGCCAGCATTTTAGTCACGTGTGGACTCCACGAGCTGCCTGGCCAGGTCCCTGTATGTTTGGTAAAAATAAAAAGGGAATGACAATTTTTTCTAGTTATACTTACCTACCTAGTTACATGTAATTCAAAAGACTATGTCACAATTTTTATTAATTAGACCGAAATTATCCAAGATAAGATGTCAGTAACTCTTGAATAGCTAGATGGTAATCCATTTTGACAGCCAGCATCCGCAAAGAAGGAGGCAATCCGATCTGCGAAATAAACATTATTATAAGAGACCCGAGATTTCTTAGAAGTAGAGTCACTAGGTTTAGTTTGGTATTTCTCTTTAAAATAGTAACATATGTACATAATGATGTTGTATTAGTTAACAGTAAATAAATATCCTTTATCACATCGAAAAATTTGTTTTAAATTCATGATAACTTAATCCTTGAAAAACAAAAATCTTTAAAGGCTCGAGCACACCGGATGCGTATGCGTGCACGTAAGCGTAGACGTACACGTACCTCTGAGTAATGTATCGAACTGTCACCGTTTGACGTATATGCTTACGTCTACGCATACGTATCCGGTCTGCCCGTGCCTATACAGTTCCATACATTACAACTCAGAGGTACGTATACGTCTACGCTTACGTGCACGCACACGCATCCGGTGCCTCAAAAATTATATTTGCTAAAGTCAATGTTTAACCGCATGATAGGTTAGGATATCTCTTTCAAGTCTATTGCACTCACCAAGATCCTCCTGCCATTGCTAGAGGCAGTTAAAGGACCACCAGAGTCTCCACCACAGATATCTCTGCCATTGGCACCACTGGTGAATAAGTGGTGGCTCTGGATCACACTGCCATATACAGCTTGACACTCAGCGTTGGTGATCACTGATACCGATACTGAGCTAATTAGAGAAGACCCACGCTGTCAGCTGAGGAGATAAATAAATAAATATTGTTGTCGTTACAGCAAAACAAACGTGGAGTGCAGTTTTAGATAAAGAGAAAAGACAAGACAAAAATGATGAATTTATAGAAACAATGATTATAACAGTATTCAGATGTAAAACGTTTATAAAATGATTTTTTTGAATGCGTTAGCAGCTTGTAATAAAAAATTGTTTATTTTCATTAAAAATACATGTAGTTTTTTTTCCTTGAACTTAAAGCTAATAATCTTATATTTAAAGATTGTGATGCTTTATTTAATTACTTACATTACATTCTGGCACTCAGCCCACTCTGTGAAGAATTTTTAGGGATGTTTTTAATTTGATTTTTATTTTTGTTAGCAATTTTTTCTAAAATATAATTTGGTAGTTTATTGAGCACACAGGGTAGGCTGTACCTCTAGACTCTTCTGCCATATTCATTGTTACAGTTCGGTGTTTGGTATGTTAAACAATTTTTAAATATGCGCAGATTTGTAGGTCTTTTATTCTTTTCTAAGTTTCCTATATTATTATTGTATTCTAAGACTATTGCCAAATGTACCTTATCATAAACTTTTATTACTTTACAATATTGAAATATTATAAAATTATTAATAAAGAAATGGAAAAAATTCCTCACCCGGGTGGGTAATAGTATTAATAATAGTTTTTCATTGTTACTTTTATTCTTATATTTAATTTTTAATGGTACTATAGTTTTTAACAGCCTTATTTGCAAATCATATATTTTTTGTAGATATGTTTTATATGTCCTTCCATAGCTTGATAAGCCATAGTCTATTATTGAATCGGCCATGGACATGTACAAAAGTCTTAATATATTGTATGGCATTTTATACTTTAGTATACTGAGTTTGGCAAGTAAGGCTCTTAATTTATTACATACATGGCTAACATGGGGCCCCCAGTTGACCTTGTTATCTATTATCAGACCTAGGTATGTATGCTGACTCACAATATCTAATGATTTACAATTACAATATGTTAGCTGTGAGTGCATACAGCTGTGTTCATGGGCGATCCTGGGACTATTGGTTGTTTTTATGTATGGGGAGTGAATGTGTAGTAATTTATTTTTTTGGTAGTTTAAAGATAGCCCAACATCGTGGGCCCATTTACCCAACTTGTCAAATGCATTTTACATTGCATTCTGTGCTATTTCCATGTTTTTGTGAGCAGTTATTAGTCAGGTATCATTAGTAAACTGATATACAGAGCAGTGGTGGAATATATTACACATATCATTCACATATAATAAGTATTCGGTCGGTCCCAATATTGACCCCTGTGCAGTGCCATAGTGGGTTGGTATGAGTTCACTTTTCTCTCCTGCTATGCTGATAGTACTATATCTATTTTTGTGATAGTTTGTAAACCATTTCAGCACCGGGCCCTGTATACCATTTTGTTGCATTTTGTTATATAGGGTTTCATAATTCAGTGTATCAAATGCTTTACTAAAATCTACCATCACTGTCAATACATGCTTTTTATCGTTCAAATGGTTATTAACTTCATCTGCAAATTGGGTCAATAATTGAGATGTACTTTTATTCTTTTGAAAGCCAAATTGTTTTTTTATGAATTATGTCATTTCCTGACAAGAAATCATTTATTTTTTCACCAAAGTATTTTTCAATAATTTTGTCAATGCATGATAAGATTGTAATTGGCCTGTAGTTATTAATATTCGTGTAGCTACCTTTTTTGTGTATGGGCCTTACTATTCCTATTTTTAGTTTATCTGGATATTTAGAGCTGACAATGCATTGATTTATTAAGTGTGTTAAATTTAAGTTATTTGTTCTGCTTTTGATTTTATATCTTTTGCTCTTATTTTATCAAAACATGGACTCTTGTTATCATTAATGTTATATATATTTATTATCTTATACAATATATTTTGCTTTATTTTGTTTATTTTTATTGTAACCTTTGGTGTATTTATATATGTTTCCTTATCAAGCAGTGGCACATTGCATGTATTTATTATATTTAATACATTGGCATCAAATTCTTGTGCAAATTTATTTGATAGCAATTTAGCTCTCATCCTGAATGACTTAATAAGTACATCATCAATGGATTTTATGATTCTACCTGTTAGTCTATTAATAATTTCTCACATTTCGGGTTTTTAAAATTATCAATTATTTACTTTTTGGTCGCGTCGTTTCGTGCATTATTCATGAGTCTGTTTGTTCTATTCCTATACCTTTTATATATTAATTCATTACTTTTATTAGTTACACATGATAGCCCTTTTTACTCTATATAGTTTTAAGCTACCTCCCTACCAATTTTTAGCCAAATCGGTACAGTCGTTCATAAGTTAAAAATAGTGAAACTAACTAATAGTGTATCAGTTATTTTTTATGAGCGCAGATCTATGTTGATTACCGTATCTCTACTCTGTTCTTTCTTTTTATATTGTTAATATCAACATTATTTCAGTAGGGCTTAAAGTAGGTATATTATCTAGATAGTTTAACATATAACTAGAGAAACTCTGAGAAACTATTTTATGGCACGATCTATATATATAAACACGGGCAGTTTGCAGGTAAGGCAGCTCATATTTTGCATATAAAATTTAATTTCTTGATAAAGGGGCATCATAAAATTAGGGCAACAGACAACTAAAACAATTCAGGGCCTTTGCCCGAAGTTAGTACTTATATTATACTGAAAAGTCACAATGATAAATATTCACTTTATGTAAATCCCTGGGAATTTTATTATTTATTGTTAATAAAAAGAAACACAAAACTAATTGAAATCCGTATATTTATCGCTTAAACTACAGAGAGGATCCAAGAGAGGAAAGAGGTAATTCTTGCGTATGCAGCAGGGAAGCCAGCTGCGCAACCGGCCCTTGCGCCGTAAGATGTAACACCAACCTGAAAGAAAAATACAGATTTATTTTATTAGAGATAAGGAAAAATAAATCAAGGGTTTTTATTTACCGAAATCTACAAAATAGTTACTGTCCAAAGAATAGGAAGAAAAAAGCTTTTGTAAAATACAAAAGTCTAAACCTAACCTGTGGGAACGAGAGAGTCCACGATGTTGTAGGTTCCCTCCTAGTAACGGGCCTTCACTGAATTTAATTCATGAACGGATTTTATTGGTACAAGACGGCACTAAGCTTTTCCATGGCGTCAGCGTCAGTCAGACAACTCGCCAGAGCAAATGCCAATTTCTAATTAAGAAACCTTGACAAAAGTAGCCGATGATGTTTGGTGGCTTCAACCCCAGAAATAATGAAATGGAATAGGATGGAAAATGTTTTTTTTTATAAAGTTAATAATAGGTACACTATAGTTAATTAAGATTTGGGATAAATTACCAAGATTCCTCTGTTGTTGCTGTTGACGACGAGGGGGCCGCCAGAATCTCCGCTGCAGGTACCTTGGCCGTTGGCTCCGCTGGTGCAGATGTTGCTGTCGTGCACCCAGGTTCCGTAGACGGCAGCACATTCAGGGTTGCTGATGATGTTCAGGTTTACAGAGCTGATGGTCTGGCCGTTGCCAATGGAACCACCTGGAAAATATAATTTTGAATGAATGAAAGCTTGAGAAAATTGATAATAGAGAAATAAACTTCAATTAAAAATACATTATACTACTATGACAGAATTAGATATCATTCTCAGCCCTGGAAAGTCCGGTCGGAAGCAGCCTGCATCCAACCGACAACGCCCGCGAACTCGTCCGTCCTTTTAGATATTTGGAAATAGATATGCCGACCCTAAATGAGGATTTGTGGCAATTCGAGTATTTTTTCAGAGATTGAAACACGTATTCATCTGTTCCATAATAAGCCAGCTATAAGTTAACAAATTTTCAACAAGATTTTATTACATCTTATTGGTACTCAGTATAAAAGCTCATGCAACATTATAAGTACTGTTGTCAGATAGATGGAAATAGAAAGCTACATAAATATGTAATTAGCACTTACCATCAGCAGTAAGGCCAAAACCGCTGGCAAGACCAACACGTCCTAAAAAGTTGTCAGAGACTTCGTCTCCAGCTGGGAGGGCGATGGGCTGGATAACATCTAGAAATATGAAAACATACAGAATTATTACCACATAAGAGCTTAATTGTAAATAAAATTGGTCAGCAAACAAACCGAGCCACTCGCTACCTTGTTTCTCTTATAAATTTTGGGAATATTGGCGATTTTTGTATGGTAACAATAAATTGTTTGTATTAATGGTGCACCTGTTTCAGAGTCTGCTTAGTAATTATCAAAAGGAGTAGCATAATTTATATACACTTAAATAAGAGATATGCGGTAGCACTTACTGCTGAAAGTAACAGTGGAGATGCGAAGAATGGCGATATCGTTGGCAGCATTAGACGGGTTCCAGTTGGGGTGGACTGCAATGTCGTTGGTGACGATGCGAGTGCCACCGCTGAAGATTAAATTGGAGCCGAGCACAGCGGTGAAGGATTGAGCAGTGAAGGTACCATCATTGTGACAGTGAGCCGCAGTCACGATACGGTTGTTGGTGATGAGGGATCCTCCGCATACCGAGGTGAAGATCCAGAGAATGGTTATGACAAGCCCAACCTGGAGGACGAAGAGATAATCGATTAAATGTGGAATAAAGTAGGTATAAAATCAAAGCGTAGTAAGAATTTTAGTTATGTATTTGTCTATATTTGTAAAAGTTAGTGGAGAATTTTAGTTTGTAATTGTCTACATTTGTGAAAAGTCGATACAAGTTATGACGTACCTGGTAAGGAACTTCGGAGATGTCAATAGGGCTTCCACCGACGATTCTGGAAGGGGAGTTGCCATTCTGAATCACTTCTGTCTCTAAATTCTTGATCCTTGTTGCTTCGGGAATACCGACACGGCTATGGTAGTTGTATACGGTGGTATCCTCGATGGAAACCTCAGCATTGGCTATGGTGGCCAAGGCCAAAATAACAGCTCCTATTAACACCTTCATTATTAAAATTTTGTATCGGAGTCGTGCCACAGGAAATCGATAATCAATTTATACATGGTCAATAATCTTATCTAGCTTACGTTTATTCATTAATCCTTATTAGTTTGAGATTGATTTTGATGATTATTAGCAAATTGTTGATACGGTTTATTTATGTACTCAGACATAAAATATTATACAGCGTGTTTCTGATATCATTTATAATACTTCAGGGATAACGCGTTTGATGTGGCAAAGTGGCATATAATTCTGGGTTGACATTTTAAGTACCTACTATTTTGCATCTTCTATCATCTATTCGATGTATTCGATCTTCTATGCTGCTCTGGGAGTAAAAAAAAAACGTACTACAGCTGCTTCTCTTCCCGGGCATACTGTACAAGTCAGTAGAGGGACAAGAGGGTCTTGGTGTTTTGTAGGCGATGGGCTGACCACCTGTCACTACTAACCGAACTTGTAAATATCAACTATACCCTCAAAATTGGTCAGAAGTGGCACCATGTGGTTCTGTCGGCCCTGGGTGCTCTGCTTACTCCGTAAGGGATAAAGGCGTGATTATATGTATGTATGTTCTATTTTGCAACAGAAGCTTTTGATGTCATGGTGTATATTAAAAATCTGTTAGTGAGTAGGGAATGGTGGATAAATAAGACCCTCTTTTTAACCGACTTAAAAAAGAGAGGTTATCAATTCGTCTGTATGTTTTTTTTGTATGTGTATTACCTCAGAACTCCGTCATTTATGAACCGATTTCAAATTTTTTTTTATAGTTGATTATGGTGTACTTCCAAGTTAGTCCCATATTCACCACATCAGGATTTGATGATGGGATCTTGGAGAAATCGAGGGCAATCCTCAAATATTGTAGGCACATGTTTTCACACTTTTACTGAGCGTTTTGATCACCTACATATAAAACATAACATCACATGATGGAAACTCTGAGGAATCTAGGGACATCCTTAAATATAATAGGCACGAGTAGTCGGTTTTTAGATTTTTATAGAGAATTTTGGTCAGCTACACATAATATAAAGGAATCGAGGGTGATGATGGAGCCGCCGAAAAACAGATGGTGGAATTTTTTAGTAACAAAATCCCCCTATGGCAGGGGGAGGCCTACGTCCAGTAGTGGACTGCAAATGGGCTTATGAAGATGGTGTAATTTTATGTTGCATTAAGCCATGTCCGAAGTAAGATGGTTATAGAGGAAGAGGTAGACATGAGAATAACGAGATGACGGATAATAGGGATGAATGAAAGAAGAGTACCTACATATTGCACCGACCCCAAATAATTGGGAACAGGGCAGGAAGAAGGAGTGTAATTACATGTTGCTTATATTATCAGACGTAAAGTTTCGAAGCCTACTCATTTCTCTCTTTTGTCATGTGTATTTAATCATTTGCTGGCATATAAATCTGACAATATTAAACCTTCTAAACTTCGTACATGGCTTAACGCAATAAATTTACCCTTTAGTAAAATTTTATTTTAGTAAGCTCGAGTTTAGGGATGAAGTCGGTTTTTCGTTTTAAAAAAATATTATTATACCTACTTATATGCCCGAATCTGATGAACTCCATTAACAAGTTTAACTACAGATAGAAATTAACGATTGTATTCATTCTATAATTTTTTTCTACGTTGATAATATTAATCATATGATTTATTAACTTTATTTATATCCTCTGTACTATTATGTATGTATGCGAAATTTCAAAAGTATTGGTTGCGTAAATAAAGCGTGAAGAGGTAACAAACAAACAATTAAACCTACATTCGGATTTATAATATGTTTTGGGATAAAAAATCACAAGAAACAATTCTTTTTTTATGAATTTCTTCACGGAAAATTCCACAATGAATAAAAATTCGGATCACCGCTTGGTGCTTTCAATTATATAATGTGAACATCCTGTACATAATCTACTGTAGGCACTACGAGTAATAAATCAATCAGGAACTGGATTTTCCATTTCCTTGCATTATCTACAAATATAATGTTTGAATCTGTTTCTGTTATCGTTTTTTTTTGGATAACGAGAGTTGCGTTATATGAGTTTTTAATATCGATTTAGTTTTATAATTACCGAATTTAGTGCTTGTAGGTACTTGATTTTTTTCTTTTTTTCATTACACACACTTCACAATACATTAATGACTCCCACATTAAGATACCTAAGGTCTTGTGCCGTGGGTGCTAAGCAATGGTATATGAATATACATCGATAAGTATAGAAACATCCATGACTCGACATGACTATACAGGATGATTTTTGGTCGTCAACGTTCCCGAAAACTACGGAATCTCCTCATCATCACGATCATTTTTCTCCATGGAAGCATACCTGGGAAGTGTGTGGTTTCCAAAATATTAGGGTCCAAAGTTGAGTAAATAGACTGCGTTTTTCTGCATAAATGCACATAGACGCGCGTAGCAGGATTTTTTCACGAAAAATCTATACTAATATTATAAAGCTGAAGAGTTTGTTTGTTTGTTTGTTTGTTTGTTTGTTTGTTTGATTGAACGCGCTAATCTCCGGAACTACTGGGTCGAATTAAAAAATTCTTTTTGTGTTGGATAGTCCATTTATCGAGGAAGGCTTTAGGCTATATATCATCACAGTGCGACCAATAGGGACGAAGAATAAGAGGAAAATGTGGAAAAAACGGGGAAAATTATTCAACTTTGGAGACTTCCGTTGCGTGCGCTGCGTAAACGGTTCAAGTTATCCAAAAAATATGTATGAAAGAATAAAATGACGTAGAAATGATATGAAAGAAAAAAAATTGAAGGTCTAGACTGCCTGATGCAGAACCCTTAGCAGCCCCCAGCTAAACTTTGAGAGATATGAAAATACCGTCTTAGGAAAAGTTGCTCAGCATGATAAGCACTTTCTAATAACGTAATAAAATTGAAGGTCTAGATAACCTGATGCAGAACCCTTAACAGCCCAGCAAAATTTTGAGAGATATGAAAATACCGTCTTAGGAAAAGTTATTCAACATGATAAGCACTTTCTAATTTATACTATTGACTCATTATAACCTGTATATCAATATTTAATAGCTGTTGCCCGCGGCTCCGCTCGCGTGGATATCGCTTATTTCGTGGAAGGGTTATGAAAAACAGATAGTAGCCGATTCTTAGACCTACTGAATCCTACTAATATTATAAACGCGAAAGTTTGTGAGTATGGATGAATGGATAGATGTTTGTTACTTGCAGCTTACAACAGCTGGAGCGATTTTAATAAAAATTGACAGGCTACTTTTTATGTAGGCTATACCTATTTTATACTTTTTATAAAGATAAAAGTTTGTTTTTTTCTGCAGTCCACGCGGACGAAGTCGCGGGCGTCCACTAGTAATTAATATCTGTATACAGGATGTTTTTTTGTGGCCGCCTTTAAGAGGAAGCAGACGTTAGTTAGCATCATTTTGATGTAATATGCTGAAGAGGGTGCATGTTTGTTTAATGTGAGACTTTTACAGTATATTCTTAGTACCCTTAACTATGTCATGTAAAGCCAAAAACATGATTTAATGACTTTCGCTCGATCGTTTTGTTTTTTGAAATCAACATGTTTTTTAGACATTTTTCCATTTATTTCGGCTATTACATGAGATAGGCGTTTAAAATAAATTCGGATGTCAAGATAATAATGATAGTGATCTTTTGTAAAGCCAAAATAAAAAAACAATCATAATTGAACACACAATTGACAAAAATCTTTTTGAAACTTACGCCCTTTACTTCTGAGCTCAATCAGATGTTAAGTGCGCAAGCGATATTCTACTCTAACGCTCTCTGAATAGCATTAAATGGTAACTTCGTGCCCGCTGGCGCTCAGTACCGCGCTGTGCGCCCACGACGCAGGGTCTATGTCGCTTGCGCCCACGCCAGTAATATTTATTATTTTTGGTGTACTCGACCTAGTTCGAACTCATGGGAAATAAAATCGAAAAACATTCATATTTCCACTTCGATCAAATATAATGGTAGATGCACAGTCTCATACTACATCAAGCATTAATCGATGTCTCCGTATCAATACTTTATACGTACTTATAGAGATGTAAACTGTTGGAGTTGTTGTTAATTAAAAAGACGTAAGTTGGGTAACAAGTTTGTTAAGTTAAACCTTATATCTTAGTATTAAAGTTGTACACATTTGCACCCGATTCTGACATATAGCCATTTACGTTAAAGCAATAATCCAATCACACAGTTCTGTTTACTACACACACACACACGCACACACAACAAAAAATATTTATCAAGGAAAATAACTCTAATGCTATTTAAATAAAGTATAAAATTGTAAGAATTACCTTACCTTACCTTATCGCTGGCATTAGGAACATAGGAATAATAGGAGTCGCAATCGCATGTAAATATTTTTTATTTACCGTGAAATTTTAGTCATTTTTAACCCCCGACGCAAAAACTACGGGGTGTGATAATCCGATTTTAATGCGTTTTTTTTGTTTGAAAGGTATATCGGTCGAGAGTGTTCTTAGCTATTTTTGGTGGAAATCTTTATAGGGTAAAATTTTTATAGCGTTTAGCATTTTAAACCTTTTGTCATAATGATTGCATTTTTTTTGGGTCGGGGGTTTTTTTAAATTTTTAATTTATATTCCCATGTTTAGACCAGGAAATTGTACAAGTTTGTGGAATGAGCCTAGGTTAAAATATAGAAAATAACACAAAATTCTAACGTTAAAAAAATAAATAATATATGTATATGCATAAAAATATGAAGCTTTTTACAAGCTCAAATCGTCCAAGTTAAATTTGATCCACTTCCTGGCTTCCGATTGAGCTAAAATTTTGCATGCATCTACTATAAATTGCATATCAATACAGTATTATCACAACATAGAGCTGATCTGATGACAGCTGGAAGGTGGACAGAAAGTTCTTTGTTAAATCTTTCCAACTAGGAAACAAATATTGATGTCACAATATAGGTATATTTCTGACAACTGCTTTGAAATCGGTTCAACCGTTTCTGAGATCAGTGTGCATAAACGCACAGACACAGACAAAAATTACAAACATAATTATTTTGGGTACTATTGCGTTGATAATGGTCTCCTATATTATTTTTTCTCATATATCTTCCATGTACAGACAGCGATCCGTTAAATTTTTATTATATCTGTAGATTAGGTTAGGTTATAATAGTACTGTTAAAATAACAACGCACGAGCCGAGCGAGCGTAGCGAGCGTGTCGCGACAGCAGAAGCAATTATTACCTAGTCAAAGTATAAGTTAAGTAATATTTCATTCATTACCTACACGTTTTAGGTATTCTATACTTTGCCTAGGTATTGTAAACAATACCTGATTATACAGATTGTCGGTACCATTTATCGTACTATATCCTAGCTAATGTTAGAAATGCGTAAGAAAGTTTTTTTTACAATTAGATAGGCAGATATTTTACCGCAATCGTGCCTGATGTTAAACAAGATGCGGCCCAAGGTGGTACATGTTTGCCTATAAAGTGCCTATTCACTCTAGTTTTGAAGAGACCAATGTTGTAGTGCTCGAAGTTAGTTTATTTATAATAATACATAATAATAATAAAAATTATTGATAAAGAGATGAAAAAAATCCTCACCCGAGTGGGACTCGAACCTACGACGTGAATTCCGTGCATAATAATATTCATACACTATACAACACGTTAACCTAGTCCCACACTAAGATCCCTATACTCGTATACATTATTTACAGACAGCTAAAAGTAATAATTTACTAGTCATAACACCACTCTCTTCATCAATGTGGTAGGTATATTATTAATTATCATACAATGTGAATGTCGTAGGAAGTGCCCCACGATCATCTTTTATTCTGATTAATATCGCAGATTGAGATTACCTATTATTTCAACTAATAATATATTTATTTTGTTTTCAATAAAATCGTTTAACTGAAGAAAAATCTTTTACTTATATTTAAATTTTTAATATTTATTCATACTGAACTGTGTTTCAATGCAAAGCTCTTTCATTTGATACCCATTTTGAAGAGGTCATAATTTAAAAAAAAAACAATGATTTGGTAAAAAAAATTTTTAAAGCGGTCTGAATTGTATATGTATATGAAACTACGGAATCTCCTAATTATCACGATCATTTTTCTCTACGGAAGCATACCTGGGAAGTGTCCGGTTTCCAAAATATTAGGGTCCAAAGTTGAGTAAATAGACTGCCTTTTTTGCATAAAGGCACATTGACGCGTGTAGCAAGATTTTTTCACGAGAAATAATTAATATTTGTCTATGAAAAAACTAGCATAAACACTGGTCACTATAAATTTCGCCCGATCAAGAAATAAAAAAAAAATACATTGTTACCCAGCATTTTTTTTTTGCATAAATTTACTTTATTTCATGTATAAAGTTATATACTTTATTTGATATATAATATACCCTTCGTTAAGGGTGGCAACGAAAAAACATCCTGTAGATATATAGTTGATCACGTTACTTATTAGTAACTAAATTTATTATATTATGCAAACAAAAATAAAAAATAATTAAGAAAACCCCCGACCCAAAAAAAAGTACCCAATTATTATGACAAAAGGTTTAAAATGCGAAACACTATAAAAAGCAAAAAATAACTTTTAACACTACGTAAGTACCAACTAAAGCATGTCCGACTATCTACTGCCACCTTAATGTCGGAGGCATAACCGCTAATTTTGAACTGCAAATGGTTATCTTGGCCTGCTGTTAACCGTACGTATGAAATTTTTGATTAAATTTTGTCGCGTCAAACATAGCTAAGAACACTCTCGACTGATATACCTTTCAAACAAAAAAAACCGCATTAAAATCGGATCATCCGTTTGGGAGCTACGATGCCACAGCAGACATATACACATTTACACATACAGAGAGAGAGAGAGAGAAAGAGAGACGCGTCAAACTTATAACACCCCGTCGTTTTTGCGTCGGGGGTTAATCAACACTACTTTGAAATAAATTACTTATATGACTCCGTGGTTTTTATGTTCTCTGCGCTTGACCTAGCATTGACCCGCCTGCTCGAAAGCGCGCGAATTTTGAATTATAACTTCGCAGATTTTACGCGTAAGAACTTTGTGTTGCGGGTGGCGGGGTATGTGGGCGGAGCAACCGTGGGATTTTTATTTGACTGCCGGGTCTTAACGAAGGGTACGTATTCTATACATGAAATAAAGTAAGTTAATGCCAAAAAAAAAGCTGGGATTTTTTTTTTTTTTTAATTTTAAATTCCTTGATCGTGCGAAATTTATAGTGTCTAGTGTTTATGTTAGTTTTTTTTATAGACAGATATTAATTATTTTTCATGAAAAAATCCTGCTACGCGCGTCTATGTGCATTTATGCAGAAAAACGCAGTCTATTGACATGTCAATCATAAAAATCGGCCCAGGCCTGTATAGTATAGTGTAAGGTAGTTCTTAGTTGTTTACATAAACAACACAGTCAGGCTTTATAAGCAGGCGCCATCTTGCGCTCGTGTTCAGTTCGTATTACGCTTCTCTCTGGTGCAGTATCGGTCTTGGCGAGCTCTGGGTATCGTTATTATTTTTGTTTACTTTATTTTATGTAATTTGTGTGATTTTTGCTTTGTTCCACAATTAAAAGTCTAATTGAATTGTAAATAATTAAAATCTTGTTTGTGTGTTTGGAAATTGTTTTTTTTTAAAGTTATTTCGTTCTAAAAACCTTATAATAGTGTGTTAAGGCGATAAGGTTTGGTTTTGCTTAACTGAGATCGCGATTGAAATTAAAAATATACAAATACGTCTGTTCTCTTGGCTCCTTTATTTTGCACTAACTCAAATGACAAGTGGACTGTATACTTAAAAATAACTAAACATAGCTAGATAACTATCTATGCCTCACCTATGGCTCAGCTCACGAAAAAAGGGAATATTGTACCTTGGACTATCTGTTTAGACATTCCGCCCACCAAAGAACATAGTTCTTTAATCGACGAAAACTTTAAGTACTCTATATCTCAAAATTTTAATCTTTATCTCTACTACAATAGGTACAATAAACAACTCGTAAATATCTCACTCAAATTATATCAAATAAAATACTACCGATATACAGATAGGTAGGAAGGGGCGTTTGTAAATTACACTCGAATAAACATCTCAATAGTTTGACTTATCTCAATACTAACAGTAAATGATATAAAATATAACAATAGAATGTAGGGTATAGCCCGCCCACCGTGACAAAACAAAAATAGTATATACTGTAGGTAAATATAGTTCTCGTATATTTCATGTACATACTATACTTAATAATAATATGTAAGAACATAGAATTATAAAAACAAAAATGTAATTCATTCTTGTACACACAATAGTTTTCTCTTGGCATTCAAAGTAATAAAGTAGTGTTATTTTATAGGTATTGTATGATAAGTATAGATAAGTACTTACTAACTAAATCGAACACTATTACTCAAACTAAAGATTTATACTATTAGCTCTCAATACTACCTACTCCCATCCTTTACACTACTTTTATACATTAATCTTAAAACATAGTTTTCTTAACCTATTTAGAAATAACACAAATCTTACTAATAGGTCTTTTAAATTCTCCGTTTTTACACTTCACAGTTACAACTCTAGAAATATTATCAGGTCCTGGATGTATATTTATTATCCTACCCAATAACCATTTTGCAGGAGGAATATTATCCTCTTTAAGAATAACAATATCGTCAATTTTAGGCTCAGCACCCTTAGAATTCCATTTATAACGCTGATTAAGTGTTACAAAATACTCCCTATACCATCTATTCCAAAAATTAGTTACAATTTTCTGCGTTAACCGCCATCTATCTAGACCTACTACATTAAATTTGGAATAGTCTTCGTCAGCTATAGTTAATAATGGTTCGCCGACTAAAAAGTGGCCTGGCGTCAGGGGAAGAGGGTCGTTTGGATCTTCACTAAGTAATGTTATAGGTCTCGAATTTAAACATGCTTCCACTTGGGCCAGCACTGTCGCTAACTCCTCATATGTTAACGTATTGTTTCCGACTACTTTTTTAAAATGTGTTTTAGTACTACGCACCCCGGCCTCCCATAATCCACCAAAATTTGGTGCATGTGGTGGTATGAAGTGCCACCTTGTACTCTCTAAAGTAAGTAGTTCGGCTATCTCAGTAGGGATTGCTGATTTAGCACTATTAAACATCTCCCTCATCAATTTATCCGCACCAACGAAGTTGGTTCCATTATCGCTATACAAATCTTGACAATGTCCTCTGCGTGAAGTAAAACGTTTGAAAGCTGCAATGAAACCTTTGGCAGTTAGGTCAGTGACTGCTTCGAGATATATAGCCTTTGTCACCATACACACAAAAAGACATATATAACCTTTATAAGATTTAGCTCCTCTGCCTGGTGAAAACCGAATGTTAATCGGACCACAATAATCAACTCCAGTAGATTTGAATGGTTTGCTAGGTTTCAATCTCACATCAGGTAAAAGTCCCATTAATTGCGAAGTCTTCTTCGTAGAATACCTAGTACAAACTACACATTCTCTATAGATTTTCTTGACACGTTCTCTCGCTCGTAGGATCCAATATTTAGTCCTTAGAAAATTTAGCATCAGTTGAGGACCACCATGCAAAGTCTTCTGATGGGCATCTAAAATTAATAACTGACTAAAATGATTTTTAGCCGGCATAATTATTGGATGTTTTGTGTCGTAACTTGCGTCTGCTTGAGCAATGCGTCCACCTACTCTTAAAATCTTATTTTTATCTAAAATAGGATAAAGAGAGCGAAGATTACTTTTCTTCAGTACACATCCTCGAGTCACTAATTGTTTTATCTCGGAATCAAATTCTCGTTCTTGGATTTGTTTAATACACAAAAGTAAAGTTTGATTAATTTCATCAGATGTAATAAATTTTGGAAATATTTTACAACACAACTCAAGTCTAGGGATTGAAAGTTCCTTTTCTACTGGGGCAACCCTTGTTTTGGCAGTCACTAAATGTACATTCACTCTATTTGACTCATCTATTACTCTCATATATACTGCTGCCGCAAATGCTATTCTCGAAGCATCCGAAAATACATGTAACTCGACTCTCGACAATTTTGTCATATTAATCCATCTCGGTATTCTTAAATTCTTCAAATCATTTAAATTATCTCGATATATTAACCATTGCTGAAGTAACCCTTCATTTAAATAATCATCCCATTCTAATCCTGATTTCCAAAGTTTCTGTATAAATACTTTAGCAGTAACAACAACAGGAGATATCCATCCTAGAGGATCGTATAACCTTGCTACTTCTGATAGAACCTGTCGTTTAGTCATGTTATCTCTAGGTTCTGTTAAGTTAAGTTTGTACTCGAAACTGTCAGTATACCTATTCCAGCTTACTCCAAGAACTTTAATTAGATTATTTATTTTAATAGGGGCAACATTCTCGAATTGACTGCTCTTTCCTATTTTCTTCATAAATTCTTCACTATTGCTATTCCATTTTTGTAGTTCAAATCCACCTAAATTCATTAATTTATTCATTTCATTATATACTTCCAAGGCTTCCTCTACCGTTTCTGTACCCGTCATTAAATCATCCATGTAATAATCTTCCTTGGTTATTTTTGCTGCTAGTGGATATTTTGATTCTTCTATTTCTGCTAAACGCTGTAAAGATTTTACTGCTAAGTACGGTGCGCATGCTGTGCCGAAAGTTAATCTTAAATGTTTATAATGCTGTATTGGATCAGATGGATGAACTCTCCACACTATTCTCTGAAAGTTTGTATCCTCTTCGTTTACTAATACCATTCTATACATCTTCACGATATCAGCGACAATACATATTTTATGGTTTCTCCACCTCATCAATATGTGTCTTAAATCTTGCTGTAGTTTTGGCCCAACAAGTAATTCATCATTTAAAGAAACATTATTAGTGCCTTTACTAGACGCATCAAATACCACGCGAAGTTTGGTAGTATCTTTATCTTCACGTATAACAGCGTGGTGTGGAAGATATACTGCTTTTGGATTTTCTATATCCTTCTCCTCAACTAGTGTCATATGATTTAATACCATGTATTCTTCCATCACCTTATTGTAATCATCTCGTAACTTCTCATTCTTACCTAATTTTCTCTCTAAGAGCTTTAATCTCTTTATTGCTATTTCTCGCGAATGACCATACTGACATCTAGGATCATCCGTGTTAAATGGTAAGTAACCTCACTGAAAATCTTCCTGTAATATCTCTTTTTGTAGTTAAATTAAAAAACTCTTCACAGCTTTTCTCACTTTCACTCACCTCCTTTTTTATTATAGTTGGTTCATTTTCTATCTCCCAAAAGGTTTTCAATAACTCATCTTCCTTAACCTGTACATGCATGCTAATTAGTTGATCCCTAGAGATGTTAGACTCGTGTGACACCTTACCAGACAAGATCCATCCAAAGATTGTGTTCTGTGCCATTACATTCCCGCTCGGTTTCTTGATCATTCCATCTAGTAATATATTAGAGTATACATCTGCGCCTAACAATATATCGATCTTACCAGGTGTAGTGTACGTGGGATCTGCTAAAGGTAAATGCTCTATCTCTATCCACTCAAATGTACTAAGTTTAGTCGTCGGAAGCAATGACGTTAAAGAATGTAAAACAAATGCATTTACTGTTATTGAAACTTCAGAATTAAA
Organism: Carposina sasakii; assembly: GCA_014607495.2. NCBI lineage: Eukaryota > Metazoa > Arthropoda > Insecta > Lepidoptera > Carposinidae > Carposina > Carposina sasakii. The sequence goes on from CP053165.1 coordinate 5,595,743, forward strand.
GTTAGACTTAACGCAAAGTGAAACCATATACTTGATTTTGGTACGACCATCTCCTAAACCTGATACCCAACCACTTACAGGTTTGCGTACAAGACCTAATAACTGTACAGTAGCCTCCGTCACAAAAGAGGCTTGTGAACCCTGATCAAGTAAAGCTCTAATAGTTTGACTATAACCATGTGCATTAAATACCTTAACTCTAGCTGTTGCCAGTAGTACGCTGTTTGGTTGAAGCTCCCTCCTCGAAAATGCTGCTGTAATGTTATGTGCATCACCTCGAAAAGTACTCGTTGTCTCGTCTCGTGGTGCGCGCGGTGATGTTGAAACCTCTCTCTGTACATTACCCTCCTGAGTGCTATCTGTTTCAAAATGTAATAAAGTATGATGACGCCGTCTACACCTCTTGCAGCTCTGCACTCGTCGACACTTCATTACTAAATGTGAAGGTGAAAGACAATTAAAACACAAATAATTATTTTGTACGAAGTTCTGTCTATCTGGGGGCGTAAGTTGTATAAATCGCTTGCATAAACCCAAATAATGATGTTCGTTGCACATTGAACACTTCTCTTTAGTTTTATTCTCCACTGCCATATGAAACGTCTTAGTATGCTGTCTAGCTCCTTGTGTGCGTGATACGCTGGTGTCAATCATTTCTAGCGATCTAAATCTATATTCTAGGTAATCTCTCAGCTGTGACCATGTTGGCAAAGCATCTGATACATTTAATTGTTGTTCCCACTGTTTAATTGATTCGGTATCTAACTTGGAAACAACAAAATAAATAACAATGGCGTCCCAACTCACTATATAAACACCCATATTTTGCAAAGATTTCAAACAAGTAGATGTGACATCCAATAACTGCTTAATTGCGTTAGCTGACTCGGTAACTATTTTTCTCTGTGCAAAGAATGTCTTTAGAACTGCGTTACAATTATATCTCTTATTATCATATCGACGTACCAATTGCTTCCATGCTTCTTGGTAATTAGAATCTGTCATAGAAAATATACGCAATAAATTTTGAGGTTCTCCTGCTAAATTACTCTTCAAATAATGGAATTTCTGTATGGCTGACAAGTTCTTATTGTTATGTATAAGTGCAGAAAACATATCGTAAAAGGTTTGCCACTCTTCATATTTGCCATTAAATGTAGGTAACTGTATATAAGGTAGCTTCACTTCACAATGGCTATTATTTTCTTGCACAATTGCCGGTACTGTAGATGATGACGACTCATTTTTTGTTATAAATTTTTGTAAAGCTTCTCTCAAATTAACCCTATACTGCACATACATTTCCTCGAATGTCTCATATGTATTTTGGGTAAAATAAGGCTCGTCCCGATCTTGCGAAGCCGCCGCTACAACTAATTTATGTCCATCTTGAAATTTCGAAAATAATTTCTCTAATAACTCAAGTCTTGTTTCTATATAGCTTTGTTTTAACCTTTCTTTCGGTGTTTTCTTATAATTATTCTCAGATCTGATTAAATTCTCCAACATCTCATTTTGATATGAACAAAGCTGATCCATATTGTACGTGAATAATTATCTCGCCGGTCAATAACAATCTTGCAGATAATGCGGTAAATAGTTTTATATCTCTCTCGTATAATATTCACTATTAGTAACTCGTATGTAAAACAAATATTCTCAAAACTCGTAAATTAACTCGTGGCGATCTCAATTTTTCTCAATGTAGGTAGATTTCACTCGTAATTTCTCGATATACGCTGCATTTGTATTAATCGTTTTATGTTAAACTCACTCACTCGATGTTGATTAATACAATTATCTCAATAGTCACTGTTAGCAATTATTATAAATGTTCAATATTAGGGACTTGAAATCACAATTCATAAAACTGCCACATTAACTTGCGTAGTACCAAAACTCGACCTTTTCTTATCGCACTTCTTTTGTTCTCACTGGATAACTTGCTCGACTCCTCACTGATACTCATCCGGCTCGAAGGACCATATGTTAAGGCGATAAGGTTTGGTTTTGCTTAACTGAGATCGCGATTGAAATTAAAAATATACAAATACGTCTGTTCTCTTAGCTCCTTTATTTTGCACTAACTCAAATGACAAGTGGACTGTATACTTAAAAATAACTAAACATAGCTAGATAACTATCTATGCCTCACCTATGGCTCAGCTCACGAAAAAAGGGAATATTGTACCTTGGACTATCTGTTTAGACATAGTGTTTCAAAGGAACATACAAACATACATACATAGGCTGTTAAACACATTACCACTCCTTTGCGTCGCGCAGTCGGGTAAAAATACATTTCCTGCGAGTAAACCACTGTCGTATAACTTAACACAATAGTACTTGTTCAACATTTCAGTATATTGGCTGCCTGGCTGTCACCCACACCCTGTATACATACTGTATAGTGAAAAACTATACAGTGTTCGAGTATTTTCTAATGTGGGACATTTTTTGTTTTGAAATGCACTAATGACGTCATTTCTTCATTTGTGAGGAACAAATTGATTACTTTAATACAGCTAAGATAGCCGTGTCAAAACGGCAGACAGATTTATTCCTCGGGTAATGGAGTTATTCCTTCTTCCGTCCTTGGTAGGTATTCTGAAGGAAATCTCTTGCAGAGAGAAGCATGCCTTTGTATGCATTTCTTTTATAAATTTCTCTGTATTTATTGTAATGTTTTGTGTACAATAAAGAATATGAATAAGTCCTATTTAATTTTCGGCGTGAAATCGGCGCGACTTTTAATCGTTTAAAAACCACTTTTGCACACTTTTCAAGGTTCAGCGCAGCTGGTACAGCTTCGGCGTCGGCAGCTATTAGCAGGAGCGTACACAGCGCATACATTAGACTGCCAAATTTAACGCACTTTTGAAGGTCCAGCGGGTAGGCGCATCGGGTACCTACCTACCTCAAATAAAAACTATGGAGATATATCTCAATTCTTCACGCCGCCGCCGCCGATTTTTGACCGGCGTCCGCCGCCGATAATAATTATATCATCGGCGCACACGTCTAGTCCTATCTGACTATTGATAAAATCTTGCTATCTGTAGAATAAACGCTACCTGTCTGTTTATCTGGGGATTGAAAAATCAGCCTAGTGTAAATGAAATATTTATCAATGAATGTATCATAAATTCATAATCTACAAATTAGCATGTGAAGTGGAAACTTAACAGATATATTCATTTATGAAGAACGCCCGCGACGCCTTCCGCGTACTGCAGAAAAAACAAAATTTTGAAACTATCCAGGATAAAAAGTAGCCTATGTCGTTCTCAGGTCCTAAACTATCTCCGTGCCAAATTTCATTCAAATTGTTTCGGTAGTTTCAGCGCGAAAGCCGGACAGACTTACGAAAGACATACCTACTTTCGCATTTATTATGTAAGGTTTATTGGGTATTTACTATCATGTTAGGTATAGGTAGTTGTAGAAAAACATTTTGTAGTTTAAGTAGGTATCCACTGCGCAACTGACCTCTTAGTTACAAGCAGGTCATAACCTAATTTTAGGAGGTGATGAAGGAAAATGACGTCTTTCAGCCTATACCTCTACAAAATGTGAGTGGGTGAAAATGTAGGTCATATGCTGGGGTCCCTATTGTGCCGAGTGTGAAAAAAGTAGAGCCGAACTACAAAGACTTTGTGGACCTATTTGAAATTGATTGAATTTAACTTTAGACGACTTTATATTACGTGTAGCCACTCTGACTATTTACACCAAAATATGTTAGACCAATAGGGGCCACTCACGACTTACTCGTAGTACGCGTAAATTTTAGACAATTTCTAATTCCTGTGGGGATTCAAGTTTACACAATATTCTTCCGCATATTCCAAAGTAGAACCATTTATATACGCCTAAGTAGTTTCTGCAGCGCGTAATCTTTCAGTAACTCAGTTAAGGAATGGTTTTATACATACATACATAAAAATCCATCACTTTCCCATAGGAATAGGCAGAGATCACGGATTTCTATTTGCTATGATCCTGACACTCGGATCTCGACGGGTTTGATCGACCAAATTGGTGAAATTCTAAGTAAAGGTCAGGTCAAGAGTAGGTACCCTAAATAGACGAGCGTGCATAAATAATATTATGAAAGTTAGATGAAGCAAACGGATTTATTTGTAGATATATAGGTAATTTATTCTACCTAGGTGTGTGTTGCTCCACACCTAGGTAGAATAAATTACCTATAGCCCAGACTGATCGGATCAAAGTGAAGGAAATCCCTAAAACAAGGCATATAATATAGGGTGTTTGTAACGGCCAGGCAAATATTGATACCATGACTTCAGACCATGATTCTTAGGCGGAAAACACAGAAAATTTTCACAGGAAAATACCAAAATTTTCCGACATTTTTTCATATTTTCAAGAAAGAAATAGTTTAGTTCGTTTAATTAGACCTTAAATAATAACTTAAAAATAAAATTTTAAGCTAAATATGATTTTCAAAAAAAAGTTGCTTTCAAAAAAGTTCAAATAACTGATCAACCCTAATGGAGAGTCAAAAGTGATCCAAAAAACAGCAATGTGTCTCACAATAACCTATAAGCCCATTTAATTAGTCACAGGATACCCGATACAATTGACGCGGAGAGCAAAGATTACTGATAATCTATCCTGCGAGTAATAACACTGTCGTATACTCAACACAATGGTACTTGTTCAGCATTTCAGTATTTGCCTTGCTGTCACCCACACCCTGTATACTACAGGGTGTAAGTGATAGCCAGACAAATACCAGAGAAGAGAAAGAAAAATAGCGAAAATTGTCACAGGAAAATTTCAAAATTTTCGACTCTATCAACACTAATTGAGAGTGATCTAAAAATACAAATGTATCACACAATAATTGATAAGGCCATTTTCCAAGTCCCAGATATCCCGATACAAGTAAACCTTGCGGATACCAAATTAAAAATGCGTTGACTGGGAGTTAATACACCGCCGTGTATGGAACATAATGGTACTTATTTAGCATTTCAGTATTGCCTTGCTGCTATATACTTACACCCTGTATATCTGTAGATACTTACATACCAACATGTCAGATAATTATGATTGCATACGTAAGAGAGATAAGGGAACTAATTACTTTTTAATACTTACCACGTATTAAAAACAATTATGAAGTATCACTCGGGTGAAAAAAAATTCATTTCTTTATTCATAATTTAATAATAATAATGTAAGTAATGTGTTGGGTTTTAGAGGTTCATAATAATTAGTGGTTTACTAATTTACTAATTTCTATAATCCTGAGGATGCCACGGTTGTTGGCGAAACATATGTAGATTATTTATCTAGTTTTTGATTTCGGAATAGTGCAATGTATCGTCTTGCATGCTAGGTGCTCGGGTCTGGTTTCTCATGGCGATTGTAGTTAGTGCAAGTGCCTGTTGTCGCAATTATGAGTTATCAGATCCGAGGGCCGGTGGTGGGCACACCCATAGTGAATGTTTGAACTTCCGAATTGTAACGCCTAATACAATTTCATTCATAATTTTTATAAAGTAGGTATACATTATTAGATTTTTTCACATAAAACCCGAGATGATATCAGAAATCTTAAAGAATTTATTCAAGAAAGATAAACCTTCTTAATCTTAAGATAATGCCGTTATTTTTTTTTGATTCCTTATAAGCCCTATATTTTATCCTCTAATTTAAATAATGTGTGTCTAAAACAACATTGCCTGTATGTATTCTACGATTTGTATTGTATAATCACTACATATTATAAAACAAAGTCTGTCCCTATATGTTTATGCTTAGATCTTTAAGACTACGCAAAGGATTTTGATGTGGTTTTTGTTATAGAGAGAGTGATTCAAAAGCAAGATTTATATATAAAACTTGGGATCCGCCTCAGCTTCTCACGGGTTCAATATCCCCTCACACGGATGATGTTGTGGGCGGCCGCTAGTTCATAAGAAACGAAAATAATAACAAAAATAATAGCTTATCGTGAAGTGGACTCATGCTTCGTCTATTCTGTAGGTAGGTACAACACTATGAATTTAACTAAAACTAAATTTGTAGGTAAGTACCTAGTATAGAAGAGGTAAAATTAATATCTAGAAGTAGGTAGGACTTTTACGAAGGTAGATCCGTTGACCATCATAAATTTTACACTTTTGCTTTTACGGCCAACTAATTTTGATTATACGGGATAGGTACTGTAAAAGCTGTACTTATACAGACATAGTTACGAGTATAATCATTTTAGCTGTACTTTAAAGAAAGTTACAAAATGATGAGTCCTACGTTACATGTAACCTATTTTTTATCACGTATTTTTTTCTGTCGGTCTTAAAGCTGAACTAACAATAGTGTTCCAGTATATTTTCTTTTTTGTCAGGGAGTAAAAAATTTAGTACAACCTCTTTTAAACTTGACCTGTTATGGGATCATGGATGGCATGGAGTTGTATTATTGTAGAGTCCGTTACATAGAATAATTCCTATATGGTGAAACGGACATTAGCTACATTGGTTTTTGAAAAAAAAAAGTCTGTATCTGTAACGGCCATACTATATAAACATACTATCTGGCTGTAAGGCTTGTACATTTTTAGAAGGTTAAATAAATGAAATGTTCTGTATGCCTGTGTTTCTTAAGTAAGTGGCAATAAAACTCACCTATTCATAATTAAGTGATCGTACTTACATTAAATTCTTGATTTAAATACGAAATTAATAAGATGAAGTTTCTTAATAAAGTTAAATTTTATATTTTTATCCACATAGTATCTATTTCATTCGCTGTTCTAACCACAGCACTCGGTGTCCCCACATCCGAGCCTCGCGGATTACGTCGCGCCCTCCAGCGTTTTGTATTATCTGTGCTACTAGATTCCTCCTCAGAAACAAAGGGGGAATTCACCTTTTTTTAAATTATGCACTCTCCTGCACTCCGGCTAATACTTCATTCAAAGAGCTTTAGCGCTTATAGTGATAGTAAAGTTGTTAGTGAGGATAAGGAGGTGGGAAAGAATTTATTTAATAAGTTCGCGGTGTAAGTACTCGCGCTGTTTTTAGAATCCTTTGATTTATGAAAGACGCCATTTTGTTTTCGCAATCTTAGTAAAGGATTTGGAATAGTATTCTCCCTTGTTGCCTCAAATGCTTTATTGCATTTTATTTATATTTGACCATTACATGCTGTCTTACTTGTGTCAAAAAAAAATGTCGACTAAAATTAATTCGAAATTTGGGGAGTTGGTACATAAAGGAAAAAGAAAAGAAATGAATAAGAAAATTCTAAAACTTAACAAGCTGGAGTAAAATACCTTAGTGCTTTATAGAAAAAAGAATATGCTGGTCCTCGGGTTGACTGGGGCTCTTAAGAAGGAAGAATGAACAGGATATTCGATAATCAATGTGGAACTGCGACTGTAAAGAAGCCTAAGTCACTGGCTAACATTTGCCTTCCATTATTCTATAATTATGGAATAATATATTATTCCATAATTATATAAGTACGTTTCTCATCCGCGTAACACTATCTTCTATTAATAAATGATTTAGGGGAAGATCGGGTAATGGGAGTCAGCGGGTAATAGTGGTCACCCACACATCTCCAAAAGTAACACTAATAGAAACGCGTTAAGGGTCCTCCCTGTGTTTTGTTTTTGCGGCTCGCCGATGTAAATTTTCACGGACGCAAAATATACAGTAACTTTTATAGTTATTGATCTACTTGTATATTACTTTTTACGCCTTTACTTGTACATTTGGTGTAATGATTTCCTACTTACATAAACCCTGAGTTTTTCTAATGTATATTTTGTGTGTATATGTAGTATTTTTCTTCAAAATACTTGTGGGTAATGAGAATCGGGTGATCCCCATTGCCCGCTAGTAACTGCCACCCACAGAAAAAGATAGGGAGAAAATAAAAGAAAGGAAAAATATAAGGGGAGTTTTTTGGTCGTCAACGTTCCCGAAATCTACGGAATCTCCTTGTCATCGTGATCATTTTTCACCATGGAAGCATACATGGGAAGTGTCTGGTTTCCAAAATATTAGGGTCCAAAGTTGAGTAAATAGACTGCGTTTTTCTGCATAAAGGCAAGGTCAAAGGCTAAGGAAAGAAGATGAAAGTGCCGAAGAAGGGGACCGAAAGAGTAAAGAGGAAGGTTCTCCAGGAATCAAACGATGCCTCTGTATCAGACGTGATGCGATTTGTGTTAGATTTTTGTATGATCCTCATTGCCCACAAGGTAACCACAATTACCCGTGACTTAGTGCAATGGGAGTCAAATTAGTTATTTTTTTGTACTTTTATATTTCCCAAAGATTAATGTGATGATTACTGATCTCAAATTATAGCTAATTAAGTAAATTTTGTTATGAGGCGATTGCAATAAAAATTTTGTTAATTTTAGCTTTTGTATTCTAATTCTTGCTTAAGTGACCCCCATTACCCAATCTTCCCCTAATAATTTAATCAAAGCAATACTCAGCAATAAGTATTTTGTACAAGAGCTCGATTTACAAATTACCTATACCTATAGATTGCTCTTTGGCATGGTTAGAACGTCTAAAATTGTAAATGGTTAAGGTATATATGCAATTCATATAATCTGTCTGTCATATAATCATGTAAAATGTATCTATATCAATATACGGCCGATTGGTCTAGTAGGTAGTGACTCTGCCTGCGACGCCACAGGTCCTAGGTTCGAATCCCGGTAGGTGCAAACATTGATATGATGAATATCGATGTTTGTTTCCGAGTCATGGATGTTTCTATACTTATCTATGTATTTATATACCGTTGCTTAGTACTCACGACACAAGATCTTAGGGATCTTAATGTGGGACTAGGTTAATGTGTTGTGTAGTGTGTGAATATTTATTATTATTTATTTTTGTATCTCTTTCTAAATTCACGGGACTACAGAGTCCCGGTCCTTTGAGAGACGTGCATCCGGCCGTATTTAAGATTTAGAGGCCCTTTTAAGAGAACTTTAATATGGTGTGTACACATGGCGGATACCATCACCGAGCGCACAATATAATACACCCGGTGATGGTCCCCGCCATGTGCAAAGACTATTGGAGTGCAGATCTACGTTGTGCGATGGAAAACTAAGGTCATGGGCTATGGGGTTGAATGTTGGGTGGCTGGATAAGGGCTATTTTATATAGGGAGACTATCGGACGCCTGCCATAATAATTTAGTCCCAAAATTGTGAGGTGGCAGGCGGTGACTTGCCGCCCGTAATTTAAGGCCATGAGGTGGGCTTCCCATAAGTGGCACATGCCGGGGAGGCAACACCGGCGCGGGCGGCTAAGGGTGCAGAGAGGTGAGACTACGGGGCGTGAACGTCAGTTACCCCCGGCGTTATGACATTTTACACTTCCACCCTGGAGCAAAGGTTCCGCTCTTGCGCTGTTCCCTCCTAGCCGGCCAATGAAGGCAAGCTGAGAGTCAAGGGCCAAAGATGGTAAAGTGGCCCTCTGAACTCGGGTCCGTGGTGACGCCAATCACCAACAGCAACAACAACACAATCGTCACAAAGCTGAACTGCGGGCTTATTTATTTTATTAATATTAAATATAAGTGATATAAAATAATTTAAAAGAAGCATATAAATTTAAGGCACTGCCTCGCAGTTATACTTCCATGGACATCTTCATAAAACAATTTCTGATGCTTTGCATTTTGTGCTCTACTGACGGGCATACCGTGAAATCCTAAATTCCGTATATTGTAGTTTGTAGGTTAAGCAAATTTTAGAGTTCTCTAATATTCCATGTATGTAGAGACCTAATATGTAGTTTTCCGGTATAAATACAATTTGCTCTCTTTTTTCTTAGTGGTGATAGTTTCCTTCTCAATCGTCAGTGGTACTGAAACTTATGAGATTGAGTGTTAAAGGCTATATAGTATTTCAATTTATTACGCTTAATTAAGATGACATTCAACAATAAAATATATGTTGGTTTTGCAAGTGACTTTTGCAATAATATAGACAACTTTTAATTTTGCAGCACTGATTCCTGTGAACACCTGGGGTTCAAAATACTTTAAACGTAATTAGTAATAATACAGGAAAGGATAGAGTCTTATCTATTTACTTTTGGATGTTTATTCAAACAGAAATCCGAAAGTAGCGTGTTGATGTAGGAACAAACATTCCATACACGTGTTACTATTTAGAAATTCAAGTTTTCAACAACTTACCAGTATCAACTAGGTCACAATAAAAATACTGCTCTTATCGCATTGTAATATTTTCAAATTGAAAATTCATAATAATGTGATATTGTGACTGACATGACATGATCAGGCAATCCGGAAATACGTATTCCTCCAATTTCGGTATTCGGAGATTGCGCTCAGCCTATATGTATCAGGAAAAATGTCGGATCATGCTCTAAATCCCGTACAAAAGGCTGGAGATTGATGCGTCCCCTAATCGGCGCAGCTACTGGCGTCACCGCGCGGGTTCCCACGGTACTTGCGCTTAATCCTGCGGGTTATCAAAATGATTTCCCTAGATTCCGACGTGGATTTTACACCTGTCTCTTCTTTAATTGTAACACATATTTAAATAGTCGCGGCTGTATACCTAATATGGGGTAGTCACAAATGCAGGATTGCCAAGGAGATCTTGCAGCCACGTTTAGTATATCGAAGCCAGATGTAAAATGACAAGATGCTAGGAGATACAGCTGATATAATTTTATTGAAGCATTGCATTGACACATGTAATGTGTAACAATGTAATCAGGGCCGGCCCGCCCATACGGCGAACGGAGCAGTCGCTCCATGCGCTAAATCCTAGAGGGCGCCTAAATGGTAAAGATATAAGTATATATTATTAGGAGCAAACAAGAGAGGCGCCATAATTGGATCTCACCCCATTCTAAATTTTACTTTTGGTCGGTGCTGAATGTAATCAGTGATTTTTGGAATCAAATCTCGATCTCTGGTATTGCACATGAACCGTAAGGTTGCGCTACGCAGCTGGCAATATATAAGTAAATAGACATATGCGATATATGTATGTAAGTATGTATGTGCTCGTAAAGTAGCAAACTAGGTAAGTCGTCGTCGTCGTCAGCCTATTGCAGTCCACTGCTGGACGTAGGCCTCCCCCAGTGTACGCCACATGGCTCGATCTCCCGTTTTTGCCATCCAGTCACTACAAGCCGTCCTCTTTAAGTCATCGGTCCATCTGGCCGGCGGGCGCTCAACGCTACGCTTGCCGGGGCGCGGTCTCCATTCGAGAACCCGTTTACTCCACCGTCCATCGGTTCTACGACAGATGTGGCCGGCCCACTGCCACTTCAGTCTGCTACATTTTGAGACTATGTCTGTCACTTTGGTCTTCTGCCGGATAATCTCGTTTAGGACTTTGTCCATTAGCGAGATTCCGAGCATTGACCTTTTCATAGCTCTCTGAGTGACATGCAATCGGTGAGCCAGCCCCACCGTCAGGTTCCACGTCTCGGCTCCGTGAGACATGGCTGGTAGAACGCACTGATCGAACACCTTGGTCTTGAGGCATTGTGGCAAGGATGACTCAAAGATATGACGCAACTTTCCAAACGCTGCCCACCCAAGCTGCACTCTTCTGGTGATTTCTCCCTCGAAGTTGTCTTTACCCAATCGCAATATTTACCCAAGGTATACATACTTCTGAGTATCAACTAGGTAAGTACATAAAATAAACTATACAAGAATGGTTATTCTTTTACCAATATAACTTTTTTCTTTTATTACTTTTTCTACATATACATAGTCTTCTACATAGTTTTCTACATAGTCGCATAAAATCTTATGACTTTATTACTTAAATTATAGTTTATCTCTTTATGAAACTGAAGTGGTAGGTACTTATCTTTGTTCGTAGTTAAGTAAGAACTTTAATCGAATTTAATTGGAATGTCTACGAACTCCTTTTAGTACTAGAAAAACTTAGGCAGAAAGCTTTATTCAAATTAGTAAAAGGATTGCACGAGGATAGCGAATAACACGAATAGCTTTTTTTCGGGTTCCGTGACTTAACAGCATAAAAATAAAACCTATTTTTTGTTTGCAGCATAACCTACGTGTTCCACGAAAAGTACTTAAGCAATCAATATAATGTATATATATATATATATATATTTCGCACGTGTAATGACGTGTAGCTTCTCTTGAATACATCAGCTGCATCTACTTCCGTGCATGTCGTAAGAGTCGACTAAGGAACTCAGTCAGGGGCCTTCTCTCGGGCGTTGCGCTAGGTACCTACTTGATATTGGATATCTGACTCCGGTACGCTAAGCGCAGTCGTCGTCGTCAGCCTATTTCAGTCCACTGCTGGACGTAGGCCTCCCCCAGAGCTCGCCACATGGCTCGATGTCCTGTTTTTGCCATCCAGTCACTACCAGCCGCCCTCTTTAAGTCATCGGTCCATCTGGCTGGGGGGCATCCAACGCTACGCTCGTCGAGGCGCGATCTCCGTTCGACCGCTTACTCCACCATCCATAAGTTCTACGACAGATGTGAGCCGCCCACTGCCACTTCAGTCAGCTACATTTCGAGACAAAGCGTAGTATCTCCGTCGAAATCTTGCAGTTCTAGTTACCCCATTTTGGGAATATAAGTGTGTGTGTGTATGTATAGGTATGTACCTATACAGGATGTTTTTTTGTGGCCACCTTTAACGAAGGGTACGTATTCTATACATGAAATAAAGTAAGTTTATGCCAAAAAAAATGCTGGGAAAATTTTTTTTTTTTGAAAAAAAATTTTAAATTCCTTATCGTGCGAAATTTATAGTGTCTAGTGTTTATGTTAGTTTTTTTATAGACAGATATTAATTATTTTTCGTGAAAAAATCCTGCTACGCGCGTCTATGTGCATTTATGCAGAAAAACGCAGTCTATTTACTCAACTTTGGACCCTAATATTTTGGAAACCAGACACTTCCCAGGTATGCTTCCATGGAGAAAAATGATCGTGATGATGAGGAGATTCCGTAGTTTTCGGGAACGTTTACGACCAAAAATCATCCTGTATAATGGTGTTATAAAACATACTATTGAGGTACAACTGACTTGTCTTGAAACATTAATTAAACTAACAAACAAACTTATAGTAGCGGAACCCATAGCGTATACAGGATGTTTGTGACAGACCATGACTTCAGACCATGATTTTGAGGCGGATAACGCTGAAAATTTTCGCAGGAAATTTCACAAATTTTATGATTTTTTTTTCATATTTTCAGGAAAATTTTTTTTAGTTCGTTTAATTAGGCCTTAGATAAAGGCTTCATCTCAACTCAAAATCAGAAACTCCATACTAATCAATGAAGGTCGCGTCAGAACTGTGTGGCTTTTCAGTGAATCAAAAGTATGTGACTGTAAATTATACCAAACATTTATACTATTACAGTACAGCTGTCATATATTCGTGATCACTTTTGACTCCAAAAGTCTTCTCTAACTCACTTCGCGTCAGAACAAAGAAGTGATTTTTTTTCTAAACTAGTGAACAGTCAATAACAAAAATTAAATGACGAAACTGAGGTAATACGTAAGGTAAAACGTAGGTAATCACGAGGCAAAGTAATTAAATTCATTCATAGTTATTATATAAATATCCCAGTAATTTAGTTTGTTTACGGATAAACAGCTGAATTTGATAAACATTTGCTACTGTCTTGAGGAGTTTTGCCCATAGTCACCACGCTGGGCAGGCGGGTTGGTGACCGCAGTGTGATTTTTGGACTATGTTGTCAGCTCGGGAAGCGCTGCACTTACCCATCCTTCGGAAACCCTTAATCGCCTTGTACGATACCCACGGGCAGGTATGGGGTAGTACGAACTCTACTCTGCCAGCACCATTATAATATAATATATTATAATCTCTGCATTTAGGGAACTTGTGTCAATGTAATTTAGCCGCCAGTGTATTGTCATAATAATATGTGTAACTACATAAAAAAGTTCTTAAATCATCCAGAACGACTCTCTAAAATGGACTCTAAAGTACCGCAGTGGATACATCTGCAAAGAATCTCCAATACGTACCGCGCCGGACGTGGCGCCGGACGTTATAAATTCAACAGAGTGTGGGTATCAGTTGCACTCGACCGACGAAGCTCCTTGCCATTTTAATAAATCAAAGGTATTGGCACCATACCAGAAGTGCAGTACAATCATAAGTGCTGTAACTTGGTGCAAAGTGCAGGTGAATTAAAATTTGCCCCCGACAAGGGTTGTGGAAGTAGGGTCAAGTCAAGAGCGTAATTGATAACATAATTTTAAATCTTAATCAAATCGTCAAGAATTACTACTGTTTCGATACCCGGGAAGGCTTTAGTGTTATAGCCACAGGTTTAATTTATATAACTTGTTAATTAGGATAGAACTTTTATTGATAGTTTAGTTCATTGATAATACTTATTCGAATTTAGTTTTATGAAATACTGTATGAAATATATGTCTAAACCGAACGAGGAGATATAGTAATATTTTAAATATTATGAAAAGCCAAAGAACATTTTCCAAACATATTCTCAAACCAGCATAACTCAGACTAGATTAAGCATAACAAGTAAAATAATAAAAAATAAAAATCTAAAATGTTTTCTTACGATTAAGGTTATCTCTTTACCTATATTTCAACTCCTGTCGCTCCAAATAGAAAATAACAAAAACCGCTTTTCTAAACTCTAACAAACTCCAGGTAAAGTGTCACTTATCCGGTCTGACCCGGCGTACAAACTAGCGCTATCGCGACGTGGATTTGTTTGCTTTGGCGGAGTAAAGAATTTAGTGTGCACCCTGTCCCACCGCAACCTTTCCTCTACTGGTATCCTATGAATAATGTAGTGATTCTGTGGGGACTACCGCGATTTCAGAAGTGCACTTATCGACGACTTATAGGATTACATACCCGGCTAATACAGCATTTAGATAGAATGAAGAGAGGTTGGAGGCGAACGGATTTATTGGCTGTGCTTTCTGTTCTGGTACTTGCTTTTATTTTTTAGTGAAATGAATTGTCATCGAAACTTACCAAAAAAAGGCTAACGACATTTATGTCAAGAACAGGACTAGAATTTCCTATAGAGATGGACACTTATGCATCGTTAATTACGTAAAGCGACAACACGAAGCAGACGGCCCTTGTTAGTTGTAACTGTATCACACAATGTTTATGTTTGAACCAACAGCAGTTTACGGCGGTGTTCGAGCATGGTCTAACCAAACTTTTTGCAGTCCCGACGTTGTAAAAAAGCTACCGGCCTGTAATTCACGTCGTTGACAATACGTGCAAAGTTGACCGCTGAGTAATCACATTCCGTGTTATCCTTTTGATGTATTTAGTCGCAAAAAGTGATTTAAATTTCGCCAATGCTAGCGTAAAATTCTATGCGAACATGAAGTTTTCATGTCCCATTTTATGCGCCCAACTCTCAGATAGTTTTGTTAGATTTATTTCAGTTAAATAATAAGATGATATCGGTTTTACAAATTAAAATTTTAAACTTGGACAATCTCATTGTCTTCAGATGTCAATGATCTAAATAGTGTAATAATAACTTATTTTACCATACTCTGGGACAAAAATATTGTACGAGATTGAGAGAGAGGTATAGAAGGGGCTAAAATGGAGTAAATAAATCGCAAATAATATCCTTCTATATATTTAAATTTAAAAACTTAAAAAGAGATGGTAAAATTCGTCATCCGAGTAATTGACCCGGTGGCTCAGTGGTAAGAGCGCTGGCACGGAATGCAGAGGTCGTGGGTTCGATTCCCACCCGGGTGAGGAATTTTTTCCATTTCTTTATTAATAATTTTATAAAATATAATATCTTGACTAAGATAAAAACACTTCTCCATAATATAATCCGTTAGGATATGGTTGGTCGTTTCATCATTAAAACATTGTGCTGAGGGATTCAGCTTTGTTTGCCGAGATTTGGCTTATGTATAGCTATCGGGATAAAAAAATAACGTTTCCAATCATGTAATTTCAAAAAGAAATGGTAAAATTCGTCATCTGAGTAATTGACCCGGTGGCTCAGTGGTAAGAGCGCTGGCACGGAATGCAGAGGTCGTGGGTTCGATTCCCATCCGGGTGAGGAATTTTTTCCATTTCTTTATTAATAATTTTATATTTAAATTTGGCAAAATAATATATTTAAATTATTCCTCAATAACAGCTTTATAAATTATAAATCTTCTGGGGTTAAGAGATATGCGAAGTTAGACTAAAAGTTATGATTTAAATTGGACAGAGTTGGAGCATCCCCTGCTAAGGGCTAAGTTATTTTAAAGGGTTGTAAATCAAAATAATGCGTTTTTGGTAAATTAGCTCGAATTTTCCCATTTCTAGTTAAATACTTGACTAATATTAGATAACTTTGTGCAGCTTAAAGTTGGTAGAGGACAAAACGGAAATTTTCCTTTTTTTATATGGCAAGGTATTGGCCCTTGGTCGATAAAAAGAAGAGCGTTATAAATTGCTTTTTTCAAGTATAATTATTTCTATACATCTGTCCCCCCTATGCTAATGGTGGCTGTATGATCTCATTTATGGGTTTGCAGTTCTAGTCCTGGCATGCTACCCCAAAGAATACATCCGTGTATATTTATTTATGTATGTATTTATTTATTGATTAATGCATAAATAGAAAATATCATTATTTTTCAATCCTCCAGCACAAGAGGCACGGAAAGCATAAAAATCTATAGTTCTGTTAACTAAGTACGAAAACAAGCGAATAACGAAATGCAATGTCGCTCTGGGAAATTTTCCCGACGACGACACGTCCGTATTCGTGTTATTTTATTCGCAGTAGGAATTTAATCTTGGTTTAGTTTAGTACAGATCGGTGTTATGAGGATTTTTCATTAATCGAGTGATTGTTAGGTACCTGGAGCATAGTTAACCATTATTGACCGCGACTTGACCTTATACACACACATACTGACCTTCTATTTTTGTGAAATACTGGTCAACCCCCTGATTCTACACAAAATGATACGCGATATTCCTAGCGCTACAATTTCAACAATCAGAGACAAGTTCCTTCATAGTCCATCTGCAGAGATTCCTCCTTAAGTCTTGTCTGCTTATGATGCATGAGCATGGAGGATGATGAAGATGACGCGGTGAAGCCCAACGGTTAAGACGTGCGTTTTTCAGTCGGACGGCGTGGGTTCGATCCCAGTCACGTACCGTGCGTACCACTGTACCACTCAATTAATTTGATGTATGGATTTTAATATATTTTTAATTGTCACTTAGCTATAAATATTGGGATACAAAACATGGTAATTACTTATCGCCTGAGAGAATGCCCTGTTGTATTTACTCAAGGCCGATTTTCACTTAATCGCTCGAGCTAATTTAACAATAAAATTTCAGTGATCGTTCGTATATTTTCCACGTAATAGGCCGCCGTACTCGTGTCCTTGGAGACTGGTGTCCTTGTCGCGTTACACAATCTTCATTTCCAGTAATTTAATACGGAACGTGACGTAATTCATAACAATCCTTTTATTATTTGGTTACTGTTGGTGCTTTAATACTGCGTAGGCTGATGGATTGGATATCACGTTATTAATATTACAATATCCGATTAGTGTTGGTTTCGGTAATATTTCTTGAAATAGGTAAGTTAATCTTTTCCACAATTATTATTGAAGTCGTTGTTATATTCTCAATACAGAGTAAATTGTTTGGTATTCAAAGTCTTTTGTAGTGCATGTTCTCATAAGTATTGCTAAGTACATACATAGAGGAATAAATATTCCTCTATGGTATATGTTACATAATATTTTATTGATCTGCAGAATATGCTAAGCTATTTTGTACGAGCCAAAGCCAAAGATTTATTTAAATATATATAAGAGTAGCTTAGAATTTTAGAATTGAAGGTATTCTGTAAAACAAGCTTGGAATAAAAGACTCTATTAGTCTGAGTTAACTTCTTTTTCCTATCAAACAAAGCCTGCACTACAGGCCGATATAATAAATACAACTCAAATTGCAATACCAAGGAGTAATTGATACAAAACGTCAAAAACATCAAACCAATTTCCTTGGAACATCACAAACCAGGTCTGTCACTAGGCTCTAGTTGGCGTCTATGATTGCCCCAGTTGCAGCTCTCATCCCGCAATCGTTGTAGCATTTTATTACTTTTCCATTTCCTCTGGGTTTCAATTTCCTTTCTCATAATTAATAGCCTTTCTAGTCGCTGGCGTTCCCGCGGAAAGTTCTACGTTCAATTTACATGCTGTCCCTAGGCTGTTATGTTGTCTTGCACTCAATGTTTTTAGAAGCATTTCGCTGGGTAAACTGCAGCTTTAGGCACATTTTTTTAGGTGTCCTAGTTTTCAGTTTAGGGATATATTTTTTACATAATGATATTACATAAAGATAGATACGAGTAATTGACCCGGTGACTTAGTGGTTATAGTGGCTGGCACGGTTTGCAGTGGTCGTGGGTTCGATTCCCACTCGGGTGAAGAATTTTTTCCATTTTCTTTATTAATAATTTTATAATAATGATATTTATTTGAAACATATAAAAAACTTCTTATATTACGTTTTTGTTAGATACTCGTATATGTCTCATCTAATAACTTGATTGAAAATCATTATAAGGCTTCGTCCACCCTTATTCTATTATCTATTTAGGGCTGCGGTTTTCATTATGTACGGGTATTCTTTTAAAATCACACTTTGAGGTGGTGCAGTATTTTAAATTATTTTCTGTTCTTATCCTTTTACCATAATCAAGAAAAAGAAAAATATGGCATTTTTAATGCAGAATAATTTTATCCTTTTATTTTTCTCTCCGCTGGATCTAGGAAAAAGTTTACCAAAGACAATGGAATTTTATGGCTGATTTGAAAATTTATGGCTCGTAAACATACTGTCGTCATTTTATGACTTGTGACGAAAAAATGGAAAACTTTATGGGCACCGTAGATTTTTTACGACAAAAATTATGTCTTTTGACATAGTTTAGTAAGCTAATAAGAGTTTGATTAATAATAACGTCTATTGATAATAATTGTTTGTGCAATCCCTGAAATTTTAACCTAGTAATGGAAGAGGAGAATTTGGTTTGTTTGGATCTAATCATACAAAACAGCACTAGAAATGGAAATAAAAACGCAAACATATAATATAATTCATTACTATGTTTAGTCATAGTTTAGAAACTTAACAGGGTAATAATAAGAAATTTTATTAATGGGACTAAGTAGTGTCTGCCTACCTATTTGAGCACCTGTGTAAGGTTATATTTGTATATAGTTATGAGTGATTAGAAACTCCATGGGCAGAATATTTAACGTACCTTCCTATACAGGGTGTAACAGAAAGGGTATGTTAAGCGAAAAGCTATGTAAATAGCCCACTATAGAGAACCTATTTCCAAAATTTCATACTCAAATTCACATTTATATTTTTCCAGGTATAATGAAGAATTCCGAAACAACTCAGGAATGTCCATACAATCTTGAAAAATAAAAATATGATTTCGAGTCTCAAATTTTGGAAATAGGATCTCTATAGTGGGCTATTTACATAGCTTTTCGCTTAACATACCCTTTCTGTTACACCCTGTATACGTGCCATCCAAGCACTTTACTGTTCCAGTTGCGTAAATACACGTTGTCATTCAAGCCACTAGCATAATGTAAGCTTAGCCAAAGATAAACCAAAGAACACGTCGTATTCCAATACATAGAGATGTCAAGTCGAAAACTGACGACAAATTCTTAATGATGCCAAGAAAATTTTCGTACATGCCGAGTCTTAAAACCGTGTAAAGTTTCATTCGTCCTCATTAAAAGTTTCGTCTCCGAAGATTGTGCCAACTGTAATTAGTTAGACACTTATGAAAAATTTCACGTTTCTTTTCCCAAAATAACTTGGATTTACTTCTGGCATTGGAAAACTATTAAACGTAATTATATATAACGTATTATAAGCTTCGAGACTCTTATACCTATTTGGTAAATTTAAATTTACATTTGTGATAACGATATCCAAAAAATATCGCGATATTCTTTTTAAAAATCACTTAATTTTATACACGTATTTATAATGTAGACCTCTGGCATACCTACTATGTTACAGTGATAACTTTAGAACATACAATAAATCTGTAATTTTGCGCACATTATGATTAAATTCAAACAACAAACACAACAAAAAATATTAAACTTTCCACTATATTTGCGATCAAAATAAAAGGTGAAAAGAAAAACATTTAATCCCGCACGTTAGCAGGACGGGCAATTACGCTTTTTGCACGTTGTCGTGCAGCATCAGAATTATGACGGAAACGTGACGTACCAGGCTGCTTGTTTGTTTACACTTGTATATGTGCATAAAGATGAATCTAGAAATTATTGTAATATTGTGTAGGGCAGGTTTTGCTTGGCTTTTAGATTAGATTTTGGTATAAATTGAAAACTTTGTTGTTATATAAAACTTACAACTGTTTTGCGTCTGACGTCCAACATTATTATTTTTTAATATTTTTATAGTACGAATACGTAAATTTACTATTATTTAGAGTTGGCTAAACCGAATCAATAGAGCACACATTATCCTAAAGCTGTAACAAACCGTATGTATTCGTTACTGTATAACGGGTACTCCTTCAAGTACCGAGTAACAAAACGTTACAAGTATAATTTTTTTTAAAGTCGTCTTATTTTATTTTACTGTTTTGTACTATTCTTTGTAATATAATTTAAGTAAATCGTAAATCCATTGCAAATTTGGTAGATTACGTCGACAGTTCACGTCGATTCGATTCGTTACCATACTAAATACTATACCATATGCAGTATCAGAAGTAACGAGTAACGATACGATAGTAACGAGTACTAATAGTCAAAGTAACGAATACATACGGGTACGCTTTTTTTCGTTTTTTTACACCTCTACATTATCCATTCTGTGCCTATGGCTATTGTTATAAATATGCAGTGCAGCAAAAACACATTAATTGCAATAAATGTAAAAACACTTGTATATTATGCATAATGAGTGACATTAAGGTTTTTGCGCAGGCTGCAGCACCAGGTAGGAGTTATGGCGAAGTCGTGATGCTACCAACCATCATGTAAGTAGTACTACTCGTACCTTATCATAGAACAGATGCATGATACAAGATAATATTGCGATAGATGTGGTACTCCGGTATTAAATTATCACATGAGTGACTTATGCCTACGTCATCTAATCCACATAATTAAGAGCATTGAACTGAGAGCAGGGTCGTAGCGTGTGCTTTGCCTTATAACTGTGGGGGTGCTGTGGGGTAAGCATGAACCTCTCGATAGTCCGTAACGCTATCGTCACACTGTTTTATCTTGAATATAGCGTTACGGCGGTGGGTAAAAAGGTTCATGTTTACCCTATAGAACTATTATGGCTTAAAGATCCAGAGTACCAGATTATGTTTATTTTTCTTGTGCCAATATTTTAGAGTTTTCTGTCATTGTCTTTCTGCAGGTTATAGGCACATCGTTTTAGGGTTCAGCTTTAAGTTAGAAATTGGGGTCTCTCCACATTCAATCAGAAATTTTTAATCTAGTGCCTTTCATTATCTACCGGTGCTCAAATCAAATTAAGCTAGATATTGATCTACCCCCAGAAACAGGGGTCATATACACTGTAGCATTGATTTCACATTTTTGGAATTGGTAATTTTTTCGTTCAGTGTTTTCATAGCAGTTTGTTGCAACAGCCTGCGCTATCTCAGTAGAACAAGATGCCGGTTATTTCTCGTTCACGTCCGCAAAAAGACATACATCTGGCTTCCAAGGGGCGTTTTATTGGTCGTTAACAGTACAAATGGGCAAATATATATGGACATAGTCTGAGTGTAGAAGAGTCGTGTGATGAGCAAAATCTTGTGTCATAAAACTCAAGCCATTTTTTAAAGGTGCCACTATATAGAAATTGGCATCTTCAAAGATTTTAATAAATAAATAAAATAAAATATAAATATTCACACACTTCACAACACATTAACTTAGTTCCATATTAAGATCCATAAGGTCTTGTGTCGTGGGTACTAAGCAACGGTATATAAATACATAGATAAGTATAGAAACATCCATGACTCGGAAACAAACATCGATATTCATAATATATAACAACATAGTATTTTATCATTATGAAATATTTTTTAGTGTCCTGGAAGATATATCTATCTTGCGGATATAAGTACGCTATTGTACATTGTACAAAATACAATCACGATTTTTATAGTTGGCGTTACATAGCACCTATAGGTATATTTTATGAGTAGGTATTATGAATAAGGTGGATACAGGGTAAGCTATCTTTATAAATTAATTAATAAGAGATTCATGTTATTTAATAAACCCTTTTGGAAATTACAAGAAGATAATTTAGTAGCCCTTTCGTCCTGCTAAAGACAAAGCCCACCCACCCATTTCTACTTTGTAATACAAAATAGGTTACAGACACTCCAATTAAAACGATATTCTATTTTAATCCACCTCAATGCATACCTACCTATATAGGTGAGCAAGAAAACAATTTAACACGGAATGGAGGTGCAAAAACTATGGGAGTAAGACAGCTGACTCGCTATTGAGCGTGGGGTAAGTCCGAAGCTGTTTACTCAGTTTCTGTGTTTATGGCAAATGTTACGGTTTTTGTTCGCAAAGTGTTCGCAACTTTACGAGTTGGAAGATTTACGTGAGAAACAACAGCGACGATGACGGAAACGGTTTTCGAGCCCTACTTAATAGGTATTAGCTATATCAACGAAAAGACTATATAGAAATAGTTAGATCCTTAATTGTTACTTAGTTAGTAACTATACTTATAGGATATTTAAGATAATAAGTAAAAATTAAGGATCCAACTATTTCAATATAGTCGTTTCGTTGATATAACTTTAGGGTTTTATTGATCGCTTATACAGGTGATTTTTGAAAAAAAAAACTTGAAAAAATCTTGCTACAATCGTCAATGTGCATTTATGCAGAAAAACGTAGTCTATTTACTCAACTTTGGACCCTAATATTTTGGAAACCAGACACTTCCTAGGTATGCTTCCATGGAGAAAAATGATCGTGATGACGAGGAGATTTCGTAGTATTCGGAAACGTTTCCGAATACTACGGAATCTCCTCGCACGCAAACTAGCATAAACACTGGACACTATAAATTTTTCCCGATCAAGTAATAATAAAAAAATTTACAGAAAAATATCGTTTCCCACATTTTTTTGGCATAAACTTACTTTGTTTGATGTATAGAGTACGTACCCTTCGTTAAGGGTGGTAACCAAAAAACGCCCTGTATAAGTGAAATTATTATGCTAGGTAAAGTTTTTGGATACTAATGCAACAATCTAGTGACCGCAGGTATCTATCCAATCAAACGGGAAATGTTTCCGAGTTTTAAGTATTCAAAATTTTTTAGTCAACAATATTTTTTTCGAAATATTACAATCTTAGAAATGTTCACTTTGTCATAAGAAGCAAGTTTGTTTATTTGTGTTGATGTGAGCTTCATAGAATAAGTACCTACATCAGCTGCATCTCTTTCCTTGCATGTCGTAAGAGTCGACTAATTCATCAATCTATGCTAAACGTGTCTGTGGGATGACCTTTACGATTCTGCAGTTCTGGCTATCACATAGCCTTGTCTATATAAGGTCTTTGCAAAATTAGTGTTTATCTTTTGACACGAAACTAGGCATTTCAGTGCAGTAATTATTCGAGATTGTATGGAACAGCTGATTTTTTTCACTATTTCAAAGTAGGTCCCACAGTGAAAGTTGTTTCTTTTTAACCAACTTGGTTTCGTGTCAAAAGATAATCACTAATTTTAAAAAGACCTTATCTTACAACCGTTAATAGGACGCCTACACCACCGGCGTTAAGAGATTAAATGAGTAAACGGAACTACTGGGGCAATTCCGTTCTATCCCGTAACGTGATACGGTTTGTACAAGGAAATAATCTCTCTAAATAAACAGGCATTGCACTTTATTCGAGTGCCACTGTACGTGCAGCGACTCTGGTAATGGACTCCTTAGTTTACTTTGCGATTTTTAAATCGGATGTTGTTTTGCGGTAAACGTTTAGATTTATTTGACTATTTTGATATAGCATTATGTTTGCTGATTTTACGGGCCCAATAGGAACGAATTGACACATGGGCAAGTTTTACTGTCATTTTCGTAACTTAAATTAAGCTAAAGTTATGCGCTTAATCTTCAAGATATTTTAACAGAAATAAAAGCTTATATAATTTTTTTAAAACGAAAAACCGACTTCCTCCCAAAACTCGAGCTTACTAAAGTAAAATTTAACTAAAAGGCAAATATATATTGCGTTAAGCTGTGTACGAAGTTTAGGAGGCATAATATTGTCAGATTTATATGCCAGCAAATAATTAAATAGGCCACATGACAAAAGAGAAAAAGGACTAGGCTTCGAAACTTTACGTCTGACAATATGATGATAATGATGACCTCCGACCGATTTCGGTCATGGCGACCACTTCTACTCCTAGATATTACTAAGTTGGCGTTCATGCTGGATCGGAGGTGGAATCGATCCAGAGTGCGTATGTGGCTACGGTACATGCACCACGCCTCGGAGGAATATAAGAGATTTGGCAGCACAACAGCCATGTACACTCTCATTTAAGCAACATATAATTACACTCCTTCTTCCTGCCCTGTTCCCAATAATTTGAGGTCGGTGCAATATGTAGGTACTCTTCTTTCATTCATCCCTATTATCCGTCATCTCGTTATTCTCATGTCTACCTCTTCCTCTATAACCATCTTACTTCGGACACGGCTTAACGCAACATATAATTTAATGACTTAACACAATTATCTTCATCTTCATAAGCCTATTGCAGTCCATTACTGGACGTAGGCCCCCCCCTGCCATAGGGGGATTTTGTTACTAAAAAGTTCCACTATCTGTTTTTCGGCGGCTCCATCATCAGACCCTCGTTTCCTTTATATTATGTGTAGCTGACCAAAATTCTCTATAAAAATCTAAAAACGGACTACTCGTGCCTTTTATATTTGAGGATATCCCTAGATTCCTTAGAGATTCCATCATCAGATGTTATGTTTTATATGTAAGTGATCAAAACGCTCAGTAAAAGTGTAAAAACAGACTACATGTGCCTACAATATTCGAGGATTGCCCTCGATTTCTCCAAGATCCCATCATCAGATCCTGATCTGGTGAATATGGGACCAAGAAGTATACTATGACCAAGAAGTATACTATGACCAACTATTTAAAAAAATTGAAATCGGTTCATAAACCACGGAGTTCTGAGGTAACACACATTAAAAAAAAAACATACAGACGAATTGATAACCTCTCTTATTAAAGTCGGTTAAAAATGAACGATACTTACCATCAAGCAGAGGGCTTTTAGTTTAAAAATATAACAGTTTATATTGGTAAAATGGAGTTCAAGTATATCGTTTCCATATTAGATATATATGTTCCAAAATAGGTTTTTATAGACATGCACAGAATTACACTCTTATGGCAGAGGAGTTTGCTAATTTCCATTTTGCCTGGTTTTTACATCCGACCCGGACCCGGATGTAAGGGATCATGATACTTTATATTATGGAATGGGAATATACATTATTTTAATTATAAGAATTGTTTTTCTTTTTACTACTGGCTCCTCATAGTAGGTTTGCTTCCACCTGCTAAGTCCTATTATGTTTGAACCATCCGTGGCTAAAACTTTTCATTGGTTTATTTATCCTTGATTATGCGCATAGGGATACATTTCGATTAATGTTTCTACTTATATACCTACACCGTAAGGGATAAAGGCGTGATTATATGTATGTATACCTAGAGTAACTGTGCTGACACGGAGCTTCAATAGAATACATCAGCTACATCTCCGTCCGTACATTTCGTAAGAGTTGACTAAGGAACTCGGGTATTATCTCAGGCCATAAGCTAGCAACTATAGTCACTAATCTTAATTAACATCTATCCCCGCTATGCTAAACGTAGCTCTGGGATCTCCTATATGATCATGGGAGTTATGTTTGTACTCATAAGTACAAAGGAGATATAAACTTTCGTAAATATGATTCTGATTCTGTCCACGGTGTCTCTCCATGAAGTTGTCTTAACCAAGATATTTCGGTAGACACCGCAGTTAAGCCACGTTTTACTGACCGTTAACTTGCCTTTTAATATCCTGCACCGATTTGGGAAATACCGTCATATTCTTTATATCTTGACGTAAACTCCTCTGGGGGTAAACTACTTGTTTTATGAGGTCGGGGCCAGTATTTATTTTCTTGATATTTATAATACAACATATAAAGTAAAATAAATGATTCATCAGCGCCGAATATAGGAACGTGTACCTACTTTGACCGTGGATTTTTTTGTGGATGTTCAAAAATTCCAACGGGAACGGGAAATAAGAGGAATAAGAATAGGTAAACATCTACGTAGGCGTGGGCGGCAGCTAGTATTTCATACATAGGTACGAGTATCCTTTGCTCAGATAGCTAAATTGTACAAGATATATTTCCGCGTGATTATTAATATACGTGGCACTAGGTCTGTACTTTACCTAGACGTGTTTCTTTTCGTCTATACTAATATTATAAAGAGGAAAACTTTGTTTGTTTGGTTGTAATGAATAGGCTCAAAAACTACTGGACCGATTTCAAAAATTCTTTCACCGTTAGAATCCTTATTGGACCTGGATGAACATAGGCTATAAGAATTTCCCGATATTCCCACGGGAAGGCGACCAACGGGAATTCTATATTTTTTACGAAAACCGCTATACATATGAAGCTGAAATCGGGCATATATGTTCATTGGGGACAGCGAGGAAGGACTAAAAACGGATTTCCCGAAATTCCCACGGGAAGGGGACAAACGGGAATTCATAGTTTTTACGAAAACCGCTATACATATGAAGCTGAAATCGGGCATATATGTTCATTGGGGACAGCGAGGGAGGACTAAAAACGGATTTCCCGAAATTCCCACGGGAAGGGGACAAACGGGAATTCATAGTTTTTACGAAAACCGCTATACATATGAAGCTGAAATTGGGCATATATGTTCATTAGGGACTGCGAGGAAACACTAGAACGGATTTCCCGAAATTCCCACGGGAAGGAGACCAACGGGAATTATTTATTTTTTACGAAAACGGTTAAACATGTGAATCTGAAGTTGAGCATATATGTTTATTTGGGACCCCGAGGAAGCACTGGGAACGGATTTCCCGAAATTCCCACGGGAAGGGGACAAACGTGAATTAATTTTTTACGACAACCGCGATAACATATAGGCTACTTTTTACACTTAACATATAGGCTACTTTTTATTTTTTCTGTAGTCCACGCGGACGGAGTCGCGGGCGTCCACTAGTTTTAGATAAAATTTTACTTCCCATCAATTTAGTTTGATGCTATAAATATTACATACATTTACTATTGTGAACATACTCATTATATTTTGCAATTGGTATATAAGATAACGGTCTAATTCCTTTCAAGGGTTTATGTTATATTTTGATGATGACCTCCGACCGATTTCGGTCATGGCGACCACTTCTACTCCTAGATATTACTAAGTTGGCGTTCATGCGCTCGGAGATGGCTTACATAGCCAATCCTCGCCCTGAACGCCCGTGCACACAGAGGACAGGTTAGTGCGTCATTATTGTAATTATAGATAATGGCAGCAGGAGGACGTGTCTTTAGTTCATCACGTTTAGCGTCAAGATCAGCTTGACGCTGCTCCTCGAACTCGTGAACTTGCTTCATCACTGTCCTGCGCCACTCTGGTCGTTGTGCTGCCAAAACTTCCCATTTAGATGCATCTATATTGCATCTCTTCATATGTCTTTTCTGAACATCTTTGTATCTGAGGAGTTGCCCGTTGCGTTTCCGCTTGCCCTCCTCCAGTTCAGAAAAGAAGATGCGCTTAGCCAATCTCTCCTCCGCCATACGAGACATATGACTGCACCACCGAAGCTGCCGACGCATTAAGTAGGCCTCAATGCCACTTACATTGGCTCTTCGCAATACTTCGGTATTACGCACTCGGTCGGACCATCTGATTCTCATGATGGATCTTGAGGTGGAATCGATCCAGAGTGCGTATGTGGCGACGGTACATGCACCACGCCTCGGAGGAATATAAGAGATTTGCAAGCACAACAGCCATGTACACTGTTATATTTTAGAAATATATGAAAGAGTTAATCTATAAATACATAAGAAGACAGTTCTGTTTAGCCCTTTGTTGGTACACAAACTTTTAAAATAAGTATCATTGGTTGTGACGTCTACACACGACGGTCGTCGTTAACTGTAGGCAGTAAACACGTAGTAAACCGCCTCCTGACGCACTTATACGACTGTGGACATCATAGTTTATATGCTCACAGTTTACTGTAAGTGGAGACATTTAGGTTTATTTGTTGAAGGAGATGAAGTGTCAGAAGCGCGGGATCTATTTACCTATATATGTAGTTCTGTACCCTGAGTGAGTTGCGATGGTGTTATGTGAATTCAACAATTTGTTTGTTTATAAAATACTAGCTTAACCAAACCTTATATTTGTAGCTTATGTTATCCTAACTTACGAATATAAACTATATGTTCAGTAAATTTTTACGAAACCTATTTATCTAGTAGTTTTGCGAAAAAGTGCGACGAATATAGAAACAACTTTTCATTCCCTCAAACTTTCAGCTTTATAAATATTGTTTAATAAGTTAGATTTTCTATTTACCTGCTACGAAAGATAGGTAATTTTTGGTTGCCTAGGAACATTTAATGAAGCTCACGGAGAAGGCAGTCCGATAATATGTCAGGGCATGTTCCTGAAGCAAACACAAAGAAAAGTTGTAGGTAATGGGTAATCAAGGCACTAACTAAGGTTTGCCCTACATTATATACATCACTATGATGAAGCACTAATAGTATATACACTTACAAACGTTGTTATAACGCTCTTATTGTTTCTATATGTATATTTATGCACCTTAACTCGAACGCAGCATAGCTGAGGAGCTGAGTATTGATTTAGTCTATATGTCTCTCTATTAACCTATTCGACAATGGTTTATGTGTTTTCTATTCAACAGCCAACCATTTGATTAAATATGCACTTATGCAGCCATAGTTTATTTTATCCGGGATAATATTCCTGTATCGTGTGTCCAGAGCTCTTCCGTCTGTCCCCAGGGGCACGCGGCAAGACGGCCCGAGCTACGGATATAATGGGAGTAGGGTTACCAAGATGAATCGATAAGTTTTGCGTGGTTACTAACTTATGTTGTATCGAATTATGCGCTTACTGCTGAAAATCTTGATCTCATGTTCCTAAAAGCTCTCAAAATTATCCACTTAGGGCCGATATTCCAGATAGCCCATTTAACGGATAAATTTGATGCTGTCTTTCTATAAAACATGATCTAGATAGAGAGAGAGAGAGGGTCAACTTTATCCTTGAGATAGGCTATATGACTATTGGAAAAATCGGCCCTTAATGATAAATGTCCTGTTATGTGAGTACGAATTATTAAATAATGCAGGATTATTTCTATAGTGGATGCGAGATGCCGCTATAAGCAATGTAGAGCGATGTCTTGCTTCCAAGGTGAAGATTCTTATGCAATCAAATATTAATATCATGTATGTTCTCGGCGAGTCAGTAAAAGAGTAATCCCTATTAATATTAAAAATGCGAAATCAAGTTTTGTGTTTGTTTGTTACCTCATTATGCTTTATTTACTCAACAAATCTTATTAAAATTTCCCATACATATAGTTGGGAGTAAGAAGGATATAGTAGTCTATAGTCCATTATGTAGTCTACGCTAACAAAGTCGCGGGCAACAGCTAATCCTACTAATATTATACTCGTAAACGCGAAAGTTTGTAAGTATCGAATGGTGGATGGATGTTTGTTACTCTTTCAGGTAAAAACAGCTGGAGCGATTTTAATAAAATTTGGTATAGAGTTAGCTGACACCCTGGAATAACACATAGGTTGCTTTTTATCCCGGATAATTTCGACATTTTGTTTTTTCTGCAGTCCACGCGGACGAAGTCGCGGGCTTCAACTCGTAATAGATAAATATCGTTGGAAGTAAGGACAGCCTATTATGTAGTTCACGCGAACGAAGTCGCAGGCAACAGCTAGTTTACTAACAAGAAAATTAGATGTTCTAATTATAAACCGGGATCGGCCCACCACTCATTCCCGCCTCTGCAACTCCTGTGAGCCAGGATCAACAGAGGCAACCAGAAAAATGTATAACAAAGTATAGAAAATCCCCGGGGACCTAACTAGCGACTATAAAGCATTAAAACTAATAGAAAAACAGAATGTGAAGTATGAAGATAGGTATGCTTAATAATAAAGCTAGTTCATTCGATATTCCACACAATTTATCTTTCCTTTCTCTTTTCGTTTATTAGCAAGCTCTGTGTACTCGAATTCTGAACTACCCTTTTTGAACTTTTTCGTACCAAATCAATTCTTAGTAAAACAAAATCAAGAAAGACTGAGCGTGCCAGAGCCAGTGTTTGAGTCGAATGCAGCGATGTACAATGCATACTGAGCGAGCATAGTTTGATTTTACTGTTGGTCCATTATTACTAGGGTTCTGTAGTTTAAAAATATATCAATTTTTAGATATTGCTATAGGCTCATGTGTAGGCTACACATGAACTCTATGAGCTAAGAGGTTGTATTGTGAAACGTGAAAAAAAAACCCAGAAAAACGTATTCATACATACTGTACATACTGACAGCCATTTTCAATACTATACAATAGATCATAAAGAATCTGGGATTTTTTACTTAAAATTTTCTGACAAACGCAAATATCTCTCAAGATCGGTTAGCTGTGAATTTTCATAAACTTGTAACATGATGTTTATTTACGTTTTAGCGATGGCACCGTAAATTATTGTTGCTTAAATCCTAAGCCCGTATTTAAAAATAGACACCTACCGAACCCTAGGTAGGTAGGTAGGTAGCTCTACACATTTGGCTGCTTTTATTTAAGTTATTCGACTATTTATTGTAGATTACTTAATGAGAATTTGTAACATGATTCATAGCAAATACATTTGCCACAGGAATTAATTAAATATAATTATGCGTATTTACACTTGAACTAGTTTACCAAATATTCAAAGACAAATACCGGGTTATAAATAGGTACCTGTTTAATCGAAAATGTTTATGAATAAAGTCCATTATAGATTATAATATTACAAATCGAAAGATTAACGTAAAAGAAATTGAAAATGATGGCATAGATAGATACAAAGCTAAAGTTGAAAATGACCTTGCTATATAAGCTGTTATAAAAATGAACATATTTATTAAGTACATACAGATACAGTATAATTTTTTTAGAAAAAACGTAACAGTGACTCTAATGGGTGTGAATCGTCGTATATTACTACTATACTGTATGTATCATATCGTATATCATATGTATGATACGAGTGTATGTATCAAGCAGTTAAAAAATGTCAAATATAAGCGAACCTCTCTGGACGTCGCAGTAAAGTTAAAAGAAAATGAAGTGGAACCAGTGTTTGTCGTATTGGCAGAACTCTACGTACGACGTGCGACGCATACTGAGTGAACTGCACTATCCAGCCGGCTCAAGTTACAGGGCGATGCTGTTTTTACTGTAAAAGTCACGGGTTTTAATCTAATTTTTAAGCTTTTGTCGGGTTTCTATGAGAATGAGTACCATTTAGCCTATAATTATGTAACTTGCAAGGTACATTCAACAAAACAATATAAACTTTTATATACATAAGTTACAAGTAATGCATGCCGCAGCAATAGTTGAATACGCGTCGCGCTGTTCTTTTTGCAAGCGTACTCAGATAATTCCAGATCACAGAAAGTAGGTTTTATGATATGTGCAGATAATTATAGATATTATATTTAATAAACACCTATTTAAACATACAAAAATTTAGTTATATACTCTATGATCGTAAACTTAAACTCGAGATTTCATTAATATCTAAAACTATCCTGTATAACGTAAGCTATATTTCGTCTCAATCACAAAGTCCTCTGGCGATAGCTCTAGTATCTTTGCAATTTTAACACAATTTCATATATCCTATTCAGATCAAAAGAAATCCGTGGGGCTGGGTTGTTTGAACAGACTATACTTTGGGCTGCGACAAAGACAGATTCTCCGGTGATTTCAATAGTGAATGTCATGCTGCTCCTGTCACCGATAATGTCCTTCCAAATCTCTTGGGCGAGGAATAATAGTGAGAATGCAGTTTTGGATCTTTCAGTATTAGCATGGAGTCGATAAATAGGTCCATGTAGACAAAAAGTTTATTTATTACATGAAACTTGTAGTTTGTGCTCGAGTACATAGGGTAAACTGTTATTACTTGTTATTAATATAATTTTCATATCTTTACAACATCATCGTCATATTCCAGGCCTTATCCCATTATTGATGGGGTCAGCGCAATATAGTTTCTATTGAAACTCATATTGCCAATAGGATTCAGCGTTTGTGTTACGACCGGCTGGCTGTCTGAAGCCAAACCTCTTCAGGCATAGCTAAGTGACAATTTTAGAATGGTCACATAAATATAATGCAGTAGTACAATCCCGTGACTGGGATCGAACCATACCGTCCGACTGGAAGGTGCACCGTTTTGTGATACCACCTTCTTCTTTAATTTCATACTGCAACAAAAAAAAAAATCAAATGCAATGGAACACGTATGCCAAAGTAAAGGATAGTACTTACAATTTGTATTATATACAAGTTACATAGTAGGTAAGATACGTCTTGATCCAATTAATCGCAATCACTAAAGCTTATTGACAAGTGAAGACTCTCTTTAATTGGAGACCTAAGGAGATAGATATTGTAATCTTCCTCTTAGAAACAATATTTCAAAGGACAGTCGTGCTTACCCGCTTGGGAAATTGCGGCGATTTGGGATGAAAACGATTCCGCTTCTGAATTGTAATTCATAATTTGTTAACTGAAAACAAAATGTTGTCCCACTATTTTGTAACACGAATAGCTGAGTTTGATATTCACTTCATTGTCAATTTGACTATGCGGTCAGTGGGTTAACGTTAACTGACTAATAGATAGGATATGACGCAAGTTTTGATCACCCTATCATCCAAGTGGCTTGATTTCGCTCGGATTTTCTAGACATCAGTATTTTATTTAGATACGTTTTGGCTTTTTTATATTATTGTATTTCTAGCGATAACGTTTCCTCGGGAGGTTTTAGTAGGTTATTTAATTTCACATAAAAGTTATTTTTCAACGGTTGAGAGTAATAGAAGATTGAATCAACGAAAAATGATACGGAGGAAACATTTAACTAGCAAAAACAAACATTCGTTTTCGTGCCGTGTTTTTCTCATTTTATTTCTTAGCGAGTGCATTTAGATTTCCATTTCCGTAGTAATTAAATAAAAGCAGTTTATTGAAGCGGCCTGGTTGCCGGCTATCTAGGGCGGCCGCTGTTATTACTTGTTACTTCTATTTCCTTCTAGAAAAAGGTTTATCTTGGAAAAATTCTATCTGTCTTCTGATTGGCTGATTTGCTGCTACTCTAGTTCTGATAGTATAGCTATAATTAGCTTTCTTGGTGCTTAAATGTAGTTTTTAAGTGAGACTTTTTATTATTTTAAACATTTAAAAAAAGTTATTGAATTGGACATGCCTGACAAAACCTTGGACTGGTACAGTTCACTATACAATGTATGTACCATAAATTTTAAGGTCTTTGAGTTAGTTATAAGTATACACTAATCCCCCCATGGCAGTCTTGTGGCGTGCCCTGGGGGAGGCCTACGTCCAGCAGTGGACTGCAATAGGCTGATGATGATGATGTTACACTAATCCATATTTTCTGGTGTCACTCTGGAAAAATAATATAATTATTCTCATTACGAACACTGTTATTTGTGGATCATTTAAAGTTAGTTTAAATTACGATCTAAGTTTTTCCTACCTAATAATCTTGCCTGGGTGCGACAAATAAGTACATTATTATCTCTAGGTTATGTCATCAATAGTAAAAGCTGTTTGTCTTGATTTCAGAATATATTGACTATGCAATTGAAGAAGGAAACTGGTACTTTACAAGGTGGTTATATCTTGGGAAAATAGGCTTTTAGTTGTAACTTAGACTTTCCGCGTAGCCTAAAAATACTTAAGTAGGTACAATAAGGGGCAATATTGTTTTTCAAAGATTTCTTGCTAGGTCATTTAGATATTATTACACATACAGGATGTTTTTTCGTCGCCACCCTTAACAAAGGGTATACATACTCTGTACATCAAATAAAGTAAGATTATGGTAAAAAAATGCTGGGAGACGATTTAAATTTTTTGGAATTATTTTCCTTAATTTCCACATCGGGCGAAGTTTATAGTGTCCAGTGTTTATGCTAGTTTTTTCATAGATATATATTAATTATTTCTCGTAAAAAAATCTTTGTACACGCTTCAATGTGCATTTATGCAGAAAAACGCAGTTATTTACTCAACTTTGGACCCTAATATTTTGGAAACCAGACACTTCCCAGGTATGCTTCCATGAAGAATAAATTTAAAATTTAAAAAAACCCCTGACCCAAAAAAAGTACGCAATTATTATGACAAAAGGTTTAAAATGCTAAACCCTATAAAAAGCAAAAAATAACTTTTAACACTACGTAAGTACCAACTAAAGCATGGCAGACTATCTACTCGGGACTTTGTGTCACCTTTATGTCGGAGGCATAACCGCTAATTTTGGCCTGCTGTTGACCGTACGTATGAAATTTTTGATTAAATTTTGTCGCGTCGGGGGACAGCTCTAATTTATTAGCCTAACGTTAGAAGCACACATTAAGAAGTCCTCAATCCCATTGTTATACAAATATAATTGTAATAGCTTACTTCACTTTAATTCTGAATACCTACTTACTTTAAAACATTATATCAGTAATTATAAATATAATTTTGTTTAGATAGGTGATTTTTATACGAATGTTGTGATTAGGTAGGAATCAGGATTTAGGTAAGTATTTTTGAAGGTAAAAAGCGGTCTCCCGACGCGACAAAATTTAATAAAAAATTTCATACGTACGGTCAACAGCCGGTTTCACGTTTCATTCCGGCATTCCAGGGTTTCATCCGCCCATCCCATTTCCAGCATCAGGTCCTCGTCAATT
Source organism: Carposina sasakii (assembly GCA_014607495.2). Taxonomy (NCBI): domain Eukaryota; kingdom Metazoa; phylum Arthropoda; class Insecta; order Lepidoptera; family Carposinidae; genus Carposina; species Carposina sasakii. The sequence goes on from CP053165.1 coordinate 5,631,045, forward strand.
AGAACCATGAAGAGAACCAGTCAAGACAAATTCAACGAGCCCAAACTCGATGGGTTTACTAAAAGGCAGTCCAGGGTTACGTCTCCTATCTTCGAGCCCTAACAGCAGACCAGCTCAGTGGTTCCAGAAGACATTAGTGTTTCAAATGTCAGATCCCACATATGCTTGCAAGCAAACTGAGCGTATAACATTCCTATCACACCTAACAAACGACCTGATGACCTTGAAGACCTGAACCGATTTCCACCAAACATAGCTAAGAACACTCTCGACTGATATACCTTTCAAACAAAAGAAACCGCATTAAAATCGGATCATCCGTTTGGGAGCTACGATGCCACAGACAGACACATACACATTTACACACACACCCCGTCGTTTTTGCGTCGGGGGTTAAAAATGATCGTAATCATGATGAATTGATGAGATTTCGTAGTTTTCAGGAACGTTGACGACCAAAAATCACCCTTTATATTGTATATAGGCTGTATTCCTAAAATGAGGTATCCAGAAGAACTACACGAGTACGATTAACATAGCGGGGCTATATCAGGCATGTAAAAATATTAGTTCACTATGGGTGAGCCCGCCACCGAGCCCTACACCCTCCACTGACCCTCGGATCAGATAACTCATAACTGCGAAAACAAGCCGACCCGAGCACCTAGCATGTAGTATGTATGTATATAATGTAACTTATCACGAATAACTATTATTATGTATGTAAATGTTAAAATATTTCGTTGGACAATGGACAAATACGAGTAATTCACTATTCGATTTACAATCGTAACAACTATAGGTATATCGTGATATAAAACAATGAGGTTGCACAAATTCGATCCGTTGCTCGTGTGTTACCTATTTTTGTAGGTAATGGCTGGTATTTGTCTGCTTGGGCGAAAGTAAAGGTGCTACATATTGGAGGTACTCCATTTATTATTGAATTATTATTATTATTTTTGAACAATGGTAGTAAATATAATGTTTTACCTGAAAATAAAACAGTTATTATATGCGGAACATTACTTTCCAGACTTAAGTGTTATCAAATGCATTTGCACCAATTTCTTATAGTTGCAATAAGAAAGAATGAATTAATAGATATAGCAAATTTATATATTTAGCTAGCGGATGCCCGCATATATGTAATAAACCTAAGTGACTTCTTATTACATCGGCTATCTTAGCAGATAGCTATTTAGTAGCGTAAAAGTCCCATCATAATCGGTCCAGCCGTTTTACAGATTAGCCGGAATAAACAGACGGACTGAATAGAAGATAATTAGTTGATTAATAGAGAGATTTGATACGATGTAATACGATTGTAGAAAACCGATAATGCGCAGGCACCTTTATAATCAATGTATTGGCTCGCAATTACATTGATTGCATCATTTGCCCTATTATATATGTAGTGTACGGAGTACAGCACAAAGTAATTTTAAATTTAACAGCAGTTTATGTAATTTGACATAAACAGCAGAGCTTTTGTTGGTGAAAATTCAGACACAATTTCAAATATTGACAATACCTTTATAGAGGTGAAACAAATAGAATATAACATGTGACCTTTTAGCGATGAGTAAAATTTACTCAGTAATTGCTTTTTTTGTGGTTGTACTCGCCTTGAGTTTTTATTCATTGCAAGGAAAATAATGCTTAAATCTAAAAGTAGGTGTTTATCAATTCGATTAGTACATGCACCATTTTGTATTTTTGTAGTTCTTTGTCTTGTCGGAAATCCTATTCAAATCAGTAATATTAAGCAGTCAATATTAAAGGATATGTTGTTTATGCTGTTTGTCTATCAGAATCCCCTAAAGGCAACGTTGCGGAGATGAGCGGGCCATTAATATCTAGTTTAATGCAGCAAAAATTGTGCTCTTATGAACTTATAATTAAGTATTGTATGCACAAACTTTGTATTTCCTACAAATAACAAATTTACCATGGAGCTATGACATTAACATGTATATATGTAGGAAATGACGTGCGTAATCGGTTAGAGCGTACGACGGAAAGCTTATCAACTAATCTACCAACTCAACGGGCCGTATAGTTAATTTGACCCAATATTATTGTAGCAAATGGAAAGCTAGGCGTGGACCGGTCTGGTAAGGTATCCTTGTATAAGGTGATCGGGTTGTGCAAGTGCTCTACAATGCGGACACGGCCCACGCCTAGAGCCTTGGGGTACAGGAAGTCAGTGCACCTTTTTCGCCAATATTTTAATTAGTTTCACGCATTATTTTGTGGAAGATATGGCTTTGTTATCGGGAAGTGAGGTGAAATCAGTGGGTGAAATGGTAACTGTAATGCGCAAGTATCCTGTCAAATTTATGTAAAAATTGTTTTACCGTGTCTTTCTACTGCTTCAATATATTGGTCTGTGTTCGTTTTTTTGTATCTTTAAAATGTCTAGCTGTCTGTTTATTTTCTACTTGCTATCTTTTCGACGACTTAGTGTAATTTGTTTAATGTCCCTGAACAGGAAGAGCAATATCCATGAGAGGATGTAAGGATGCAAATTTTTATTAAAGAAAAAAATACTTTTCCCTGTTTGATTTTTCATGAAAAATTATGTTTTTTTCAACAGATAAAGGTCAAGAATGGCTGAGATATGAAATGGGCGCAACTAAAGATAGGATAGTTGTAGTAGTATTAGTGTAGGTATTAGTTGGAAAATCGTAACTTACACAAAAGGGCGAATAAAAATATAGTTTCTTTAATAGGTAAATCTACATTTATTTACAAGGTTTAGTTTCCGTCGTGTGACGGCTTCGATCCGCGGACCCTCCTCCACAGTAACAAAAACAACCAACACATCTATACCTGTCCATTAACTCACAATATCACAGCAAACAACAATTAGGAAATGCTTTTGAAGCAGCCGAGTACGTACGATGGGCCACCCCCAATGACTCGGCGAAATGCTAATTAATGCGAGCTTTGTACGTATATCGGGCTTTACAAATCGCCGAGGCCCTCTCTTAGAGGTTTACACTTTGTGGAAAGAGTATGTGTAGCCGTCAGGCGCTCTGTTGAGGCTGAACTTGCCGGGAGGGAAGAACCGACTGGGGGGCGGTGTTGTCGAAGGTTCGTAGTACCGATTGGCCTGCACTGGAGCGGAGTAGTCCTGGCTTTGCAGTCCACTGTACTGACCCTGCTGTACTCCCGGGTAGATGTTGTTCACATAGCTGTTCTGAGCCGGCTGGTATTGTGGCTCAGGTTGGTACTGAGTTTGAGGCTGGTACTGAGGCTGCGGCTGATACTGCTGCTTCGGCGCTGAGTAGCTTTCCTGCTCGTACAGCTCCGGGTGGTATTCACCATCGTCTTCATTGGGTTTGCCTGCGTAATTGCGTGGGGCCACTGGAGCAGTATACTGCTGAGGAGCACTGTACTGCTGGGACTTGTACGTATCCGGGGAGTTGTATCGCGGATCCGGTGTGTAACCAGGAGTGGGAGCTACGGGCAGAGGTGCGGTCGGGATGTGGTCACCGGAGGCTTGGAATCCGTTCTTTCCAGCGACGTAGTTCACGGTTTTCCTTTGACCGCTGGGGTCAATGTACGAGTAGCTGCCTCTCCTGTTGCCCTCGGCATCGGTTTCTTCCTTGAAATCGATTCCATCCTCCTGCTGGTAGGCGGCCCCGAAAGCGCCATTACCATTTAGGTACCGCGCTTCCTGGACTATGGCGGCCGTCCTTGGGTCGCCCGCGTACTTGGGCACGCGCTTGGCTCCCTCACGCTGGCACGACACGGCCGCGATCACAAAGGCTATTATAGTAAGCCTGAACATTTTGCCGGTTCAAAATGTGCACTGCTCACGTGAAAGTAACAGAGTGTGTCGTTTCGGGCGGGTGAACTCGTTATATACGGCGCGCAGTAAAGGCCTTGACGTTATTGGAAGGGCCGCTGGGTGTGACCGCGAAAATCTTATGCTCGGCTCTGTCTTCGGATGTGTGGAGCATATGTCGAGGAACTGACATTAAGGATCAGGTGCATGTGGCGTCCTTAGCATCGAGATCAGTGGCCGTACTTAAATGTCACTTTTGAGAGAAAATAGAGCAAGTTGTGGGCTGTTCGTTTACAATTAACTCCATTATTAATATGGATGATTCGATAAAAATTGCACATAATTGGGCATATAACTAGTTAGATATATTATGCAAATTATAATATGCATTGTAAAAAATTAACCTGCGAAACTACCTATATGTATATTGTTATTGAAAATAACATAATATTATGCAGTTTATAATCTGGAAGCACCTTAATCTGCCAAAATGAAGTAAGGTCCTTTGATAGCCCACATACAGATTATGATTAATTTTGAAAATGTGCTAGGATTTATTGTCTGCACGCGACGGGCTACAACTACTTTTACATATTCAAAAATAATATGTTAAGTTATTGTTTAATTTTGCATCAATATTGCACATTAGTCATGTTTTAATCTCCAGAGATTTAGATACCTACATTCGCATGCAGCATCCCCAGGGATATCTACTAATTTACCGTTTCAAATTAAACTATGCCCAATTAAACAATATTGGTACCGATTTCTGCATTATATTTGTGCAATATCTAGATAATTGTGTTGCAAAATAATAATTCTTCATGTCAAACGAATAGCTGTGCTTATCAAATTAATCTATATTTTCATTCACACGCGGAATGTGGAACTTGCGTAAACTCATTTCGCTGGTTTTTTGTAATTACATTATAATATTAATACCCATTTACTTCTCATAAGTATGATATACAAGTTAATTTAACCGTGTGACTGGAAAAAGCAATAATGGTATTATGTAAAATCTGGTGAGATTTGGATCGTCATTTTTGACCTTGGATAAAAATATAATTGCATATGGATCGACGGGAACTTTTCATATTATGTTTGCAAGTACATACATAATACGAATCTTCAGTTTTAAGGGATGTTTTTAAAGTTTATGTTTATATTGAACGAGTTAGACCAGATTATAACTATGATCTAATACTGTCAACAATAAATTATTCAGATAAAATCTATCCAATCAAACTTTTACATAAAATTGCAGACAATTTTTTCCCATGCACAATCATTCATTCAAGGTGTCATATACTCGTACATACATACATACATAGATATAATCACGCCTTTATCCCTTACGTGGGTAGGCAGAGCTCCAAGGGCCGATAGGACCACATAGTGCCATTTCTGACCAATTTTGAGGGTATAGTTGAGATGTACAAGTTCGGTTAGTAGTGACAGGTACTCGTACTTTGATAATATTCTAAGTGAGAAGGTAACTATATTTAATTACTGTATCTGTTTATTATTGGTTGTTTATAAAGGAATGTTACTAATTGCACATTATTTTACGGAGTAATCAGTCCGATATATTTTAATTATTATGTCTATTACGTATTTAACGATTCCGATTTTAGCGTAGCGTAATTATGATTTGATTGCAATTACTATATCATATTTAAGTATGTACCTTGTAATTCCGGGTCTAATATTATGTAAATCATGACAGGTACTCTCAAAATTAATTTAAAAAGATGTTATTAAAGAGATATATTAAGCGGAATTCTATGAAAATAGCCCACCATAAAGAAACTAATCCCATGGATGCGAAATCCCATGTTTATTTTTTTAAGATGATAATATGGAAAATATAAAAAAAAAACTCTGGAATGTTTTTACAATCTTGTAAAATAATTATGTTTTTTTGAGTTTCAAAGCTTCATAGTATTTGCTTAATATAGCCCTTTTGTTACACTCTGTATAAAAATAGCCAGGGACGAGGTGGTCTAGATAATATGCTGAAGAGTGGTTGGTGTACGTTGATTAATATTATGTTATGTTGATTAATATTATGTTGTCAACCATTTTTGGTATACTCATAATTATCGTCCTTTAGCTATATCAATAAATGTCGGATAATATTATTATTAATTTGTATTTTAAATTCGTTTAAATTCTACCGTTGTCGCGTCGTTAAAAATCTATTTAATTTTGCTACTTATTTATGATCAAAGCAAATTAGGTTTATGGATTCTGTGAGTGTCATTAAATACGTATTTTATATTTTCTTGGTTGACTCTTCGATGCATATAGAAAATACTTTACTTGTCAATAAAATATTTTTTACAGGGACGGACTTAATCTATACTTATATAATATTATAAAGCTGAAGAGTTTGTTTGTTTGTTTGTTTGAACGCGCTAATCTCAGGAACTACTGGTCTGATTTGAAAAATTCTTTCAGTGTTAGATAGCCCATTTACCAAGGAAGGCTACAGTCTATACAACAACCTGCCCGGCTTCGCACGGGTACAACGCCCCCTCACGCGGACGAAGTCGTGGGCGGCTGCTAGTGCTATATAAAATTTGCTTCCAGTTCACAACACTGGTATTTTTTATTCAGTTGATAGCACGTGTCCATTGACCTTGCAATGTAAGCTTAGTATTAAGTAACTAGTACAATTATTGGTACATTTTAATACGTACTATTATGAGTATAACTTAAAATTACTTTAATTACTTATTACAAAGTACCTAAATTAAAAGTATTGCTTAAGGTTTACAGCAAAAATGTTTAAAATTAATGCAGAAATAAAGTTACTTTTCTTCGGCATTTCATAAATCCATGCGCTTGAGTGTTTGTTTATAGATAGGTAGTAAATTTATGAATTGCATCGAATTTTTTTACATGAAAAACACGATTTTGGAACAAAGAAATTCTGGCTCTACTTACCTACTTCAAAATAGAACAAAATCTTGAGTGAAGTCAAAATTGTACTACAATACCTAAGATTAACTACTTTTAATCGCCTCTTGCGATACCTGGCAGGCATGGGGTAGTTCTATTCTACATGATATATTTAAATTTAAAAAAAAACAATCAATTGATCTTACGAGTCAGTATCAAAGTAGGAATAGCATTCTGATAAGTACAAGTCATTACAACCTGTCAGTATTCGGTAAAGGTCGGCTGCTGCCCTCGATCAAGGTCTTAGAGAGAATGCGACAGACCGCCGACATAGTAAAGACAGACAAGTAGTATAACCTAAAATACAATGCCCACACAAATTGAAATGTTTAATTTACGTCGAAGATAATACCCACAACTCGCCGCATTAATATCGGCTAGGCTTTTTGTACAGTATTGGTTTTGGAGAGATATAAATTTTGATAATATGTTAGAACTGTTAAAATAATAACGTAATAGCGTGTCGCAGTAGCTACCGGTGAAATGTGAGAAGGAATTTTTATGCTTTCGACATAATATACCTATATATATAGGTACACTAGCGGCCGTCCACGACTTCGTCGTGCGAAGCCGGCGCGAGTTGCTATATAGCCTACTTCGAAAAATGGGCTATTTAACACTAAAATATTTTTTTAAATCGGATAGTAGTCCCTGAGATTAGCGCGTTCAAACAAAGTCTTCAGTTGTATAGGGTAGAGCGGGGCTAGTTGAGCATAGGGGCAAGTTGGGCAATTGAAATATCTCGCAAACTATTCACCGTACGCATAGGCATCGTATGGCGGAAAGAAAGGTTTGTGGGAGCGGTAATCACCACGCGATAGCTAGTGGCAACTCGACGAGCGAGTAAAGCCTCCGCGCGTTTTGTTTATTTTGTGACCGAAAAGTAAAAACATCGTTTATCGCAAGTTTTCGTCTATATAAGTCAATTATTATCTGATTTGAATAAGGTAAGTGTTAATCTTTCAGAGAATTATTGTACTTGTGATATGTATTGAGGTTCTGGTTATAATTCTTACCAATTTTTTAATAACCTCGGTTTTATTTTAAAATTCCGGGTTGGGGTTAGTTGAGCTATAGTTGCTCAACTTCCCCACGATTCAAACAACTAAAGTAATTAATGTTTAATGTTTTGTTAGACTTACAAGAGGAAGACTACAAGATATTCTTACACAACTGAAGACGACCATACCCAAAGGCTGGCCCTAGAAAAGCAGATAAAACTAACAGAAGAAAGAGAAAATATGCAATACTAACTGCGTCACTCCCGAAAAGAATGCTTTAGAAGAGCAGCAAAGTAAAACCACAAAAATCGTTACTACTAATACTCTAATCAAGTGAAGAAAGTGATGATGATGATGATTATGGCTATCTGATTTATTGCGAAGGCTATGCTGAAAGTTTACCAGGAGAAAGTTGGATCCACTGTCAAGCTTGCAGAGAATGGGCACGTACAAAATATGTTCCAGGAGCTGGTCTTACTTTCGTTTGTGTCAATTTCAACAGTAACAACGACGACGATTAAGTTACTAAGATGTTTTTGATGTCTTGAAAGATGTTATTGATATATTTTTAAAGATATTTAAGATATTAAAGACTGAATCTAATGCTAAAGTTAATCTTAAGATACGTTAATGTTTTGTTGATTCTAATTTTAGTTATTTTTTCAAAGAAAATTACTTTAAGTTTTGTTGTTCTGGCACTAAAAGACTATAAATAAAGAGCTGATTGTCAAACTTATATTTTACTTCATCTCTAGTCAACATTGAACCCCTGGTTTGGTTAGACATTCTTAATGCTCAACTTGCCCCATACCCTTGCTCAACTTACCTCACCTATGGGGTACATTGAGCATACTTGACTTTCTGCATTTAAACTGTTGTAGCTCTTAAATTCGACTTGTTACAAAAAATTACTATATACACTTTTGCTAAGGGATAAATTACTAATCCACCAAGCCACATAACAACTCATTGAGACTTATCATTGAGGAGCTATATCCATTCAAGTGAAAATTTGCTCAACTAGCCCCGCCCTACCCTACCTATAATATTAGTATAGATTTAGCACGTAGTAACGTCCATCTGTATCTATCGGTACCTACATATACCTATGTAGTAGTTAGAACATGATCTTCTATACATATAATAAAAATGTAACGGATCGCTGTCTGTACATGGAAGATATATGAGAAAAATTATTATAGGAGACCTTTATCAACGCAATAGGATCCAAAACGATGATTTTTAAACTACTTTATTATATTCTCTATGTTGCAGATATCGAGAGCAAGAACTTTTTATTATTAACGGAATGTTGCCTTTTGTTCCATACAATTGTTTCTTTATCTACTACCTAGACATATAAACATACTTAAATACTCTTACGCAAATATAATTTTCCATTTAGGTGCTTTTAGATCTAACTGTCTCTTTCGCCTCGTGCACATTTCCGCCCTTCCAATATTTTTATATATAAAAACTTGAACTAGACTAGGTAGGAACAACTAAAGAAAAATTAGGTAATTTAGCATATCACCATTAATAACTACTTCTATAATTCGACTGACAAATTAAAAATATGAAAGTTTATCAAGGAGTCTCTATATTTTTTCTTTATTACCTATAAACTAGCTAACGTATTTCGTTAAAAGTTAGCAGTATACAGGGTGTTTTTTGGTAGTCAACGTTCCCGAAAACTACGGAATCTCCTCATCATTACAATCATTTTTCTCCATGGAAGCATACCTGGGAAGTGTCTGGTTTCCAAAATATTAGGGTCCAAAGTTGAGTAAAAAGACTGCGTTTTTCTGCATAAATATACATAGACGCGCGTAGCAAGATTTTTTCACGAGAAATCATTAATATCTGTCTATGAAAAAACTAGCATAAACACTGGACACTATGAATTTTAACCGATCAAGTAATGACATTTTTTTTTCAAAAAAATTATTACAATTATTTGATGTTTGTGTGGTGCCGGCAGAGTAGAATTCGTACCACCCCATATCTGCCCGTGGGTATCGTACGAGGCGATTAAGGGTTTCCGGGAGGTGGGCAGCAGCGCCTCCCGTGTTGACAACATAGTCCAAAATACAAACTGCGGTCACCAACCCGCCTGCCCAGCGTGGTGACTACGGGCAAATACCCCCCATGGAAGTCTTGTGGTGTGCCCTGGGGGAGGCCTACGTCCAGCAGTGGACTGCAATAGGCTGATGATGATGATGATTTTATGTATAGAGTACGTACCCTTCGTTAAGGGTGGTCACGAAAAAACACCCTGTATAAGTTATAACTTACATTCACACACACAAATTCACGGGCCAATCAGCAAGTCAAAAATAATATTAATGTGGCAAGACGTGTGAAATTCTATGGTCTAGTTCCTAGACTTGAGGGTCATCAGCAATATTTTCACATGGCTTGCACGTTGTCTTGTACTCTATCTCGACCAAGTTAAGTTTACACCTCGCGTAGCACGGGCCGCATTCCAGACAGGTGCAAACTTAGCTTGGTGGAGTTATGCATTGCGTTCATAGAGCGTCACATAGCTATGATTTTGGTATTTGCAATAGTGACATCATGATATTGCAATGTGAACGCACTCTTGTCATCGGTGCGTTTTGTCTGACATCACCTATAGATTAGGTAAGTTTAGACCAACTCCACTAAATTAAGTTAATTTATGATAATATGTATTTAATTTTAATATACTTAAGATAATGTTGGTATCAAAAGTGAAAATAATACATATAATACAATTATTAACTTAGTTTCTAGTAGCTGAAAATCGATCGCCAAATCATATTAATACATTATCAATCAAATCAACTGGACTAGTACGATAATAATAACCCTATTCTTTTCTCCAAGAAATAAAACTACAAAAACATTTCGACTAAAAAGGAGAGAAAAAAAACTATCAAGAGTTACTTAACTCTAGACAAGGCAAGAGATAGTGGCAAAGCTCTTTCGCCTACTTACTGGGGCTTTTTTGTGAGGATACACCTGAACATACATCAGCGGGAGACTATCCCTTCCCTGATTAATTACGCCTCGGTAAGGTTAAATTCTACGACCATTTGTTAGCGTAGATTTGGTCCTCCTACTTGTCACGACGTAGATAAGTCGGCGAAATGAAATAGTTATGTGGACTATATTTTACTAGGTCTATTTTCGGGGAAAAAATACAGTCTTTTTGCATTGAAATAGGTTGATGAAACCTTTAGTTGGAAATATTAACAAACCTCAAAGGATAATTATTATGTTGCATATCACAATGGCGTCGAAAAAGAAAAAATATTTTAACCACGTTGTAATCATGTAACATGTAATACAATAATTCTACATAAGCTTAACATATAATTTATTATGACAAAATTTTATAAACAGTTGGAAATTTGCCATACCTAACTCATACATTAAGCTTACGAGGACATTACTCACCGAGTCATCCACACACGCCAAGAACTAGCTCAACTCCAAACTTAAGTTCTTTGCTGTTTTGTTTTTCCGTCTTTGGACTGAAACGGGATTTTTATTACGATTAAAAAAAGACTCGTTACTTTTGGTTAAAAAAGCCCTTTAATACTTTGTAGACTTGTTTTGGGAATTTTCCTACAGATTTTTGGAAAATTTAAACTGGTGTCATCTATATCTATCTATCCTCTTCTATCTACCTATACTTATAATAAAATTTGTAACGGATCAACGTTTATGCACGCTAATCTCAGAAACGGCTGAACCGATTTCGATGCAGTTTTCAGGAATATATTGTGACAAGTCCCATTTAACTTATAGGCTACTTTTTATCCCGGGAAAATGTTTTTATCCCGGATAATTTCGACATTTTGTTTTTTCCGCAGTCTAGTCGCGGCCGCCCACTACTAAAAAATATTATCTTTGTGTAGGTCCATAATAACTGATGCATGTGATTGAGTTACAAATATCCCTCAAATTCGATAATCTGTACCTACTATAGACCTTTAAAATTGTGACCAGTGGTAACGATTTCCTCATTCATGCAACAGTAAAAATTGTTAACTCCAAGAAATGGTTTTTCTGCACAGATACAGGAAAATGAAAGCTTTCTATTTAGATGAGGATGGGGAATAGAACAATTAATTTTGAACTCTTTTAACGGCGTGAACCCCTTTTGACTTTGATTGCGTATTTAAATATGAATTAACCATCAAGAGTTGATTAAATTTTGCGGGTGAAAGGGTAAGTGGGTTGGAATTTTGATAACTTTTTCATTTTAGAATTGGTATTGATGTGTATTATATATAATATTTATCCTTTATGTGGAAGTGTACCTAAAGTATGACAGCTTTAATCGAAAATGGCTCTCAGAATCTTTAAGATATAGAAATTAGGAGTGTCATGGGATCTCAAAAAATGGGCATTATATAGAAATAACATAGCGTTGATAAAATTTAACTACAGGTATTTTTAGAAAGATATACTCACCTACTAGGCGCTAAAACCACGTCTATAGTTACATACCGTTTGAACATAGCATTTAATTATGTAGTTACTTACAGCAAAATCTATGGAATATCTGTCAAATTTAGGCAATATGTAGCTTAAAATTGATTATAAAGCTATTGCAATAACACGGACTGTGCCTTCATTCGTCGTACCTACCTACATACAGTCGTATGGAAGGTGCTATAGAACAGTCATTACCTTCATCGTTTCTTATAATAAAATTGCTTTCTTATTCCAAGATTAATGAGTCATAATTGCTTATCCATACTATGAATTATTATATTTATGTTGTGATATTAATAATATGAAGGGTCGAATGGAGACCGAGCCTCGGCAAGCGTAGCGTTTGGACGCAGCCGCGCTGTCCGGTCAGATAGACCCATGACGTGAAGAGGGCGCCTGGATGATGAAAACGGGAGATCGATCTTGTGGCGTGCTATGTGGAAAGCCTATACATCTAACAGTGAACTGCAATAGGCTGATGTATGTAATATAAAGAATAATTCACGCTCACAATGCTATTCGGAAATCTAGCTAAGCTGTCTGCTGTTACTGAGTGATGAGAAATACAAAGCTTAAATAAGGCAAGTACCAGTTTTGTGCGAAATGTAGGCAATAATTGAGAAAAAAAATTGAAATTTCTTGCTAACTGGAAAAGCGGTTTTCCAAAACTTTTTGCGGACAAAGTTCCTGTTCGACATACACCAAATATGTCCCATAATGTTGCCTCATTTTTTGGTTACAAAATGAATGAGACCAATAACTTTGCAAATTAATTTCGTACCTACATAATTAAATAAACCTACCCACATTTCTTTCTCCACCTAAAACTTTTCTTTTACGTAATTAAATAAAAACATTTACGTCAAGATAAAGCATTATAAGGTCAGCCTGTGATCTATTTCTTATATCTAGCCTTCATGCTTTACAACGCGGTACAAATACGAGTATAAATAGGTGAATACAAGTCAAGTTCTCTCTTTCTTTTCTCTATGGCTATTATGGAACAGATTCTTGTGAATAGATTCTTGTGAAAATATTCTAGTGTAGATAAATATAAACAAAAATCTTTTATTACATATTACGTAACATTTTTCCATGAATAACTGTAGTTTAAATAGACATAGGTATCTGTGTGTATGTGAAAACAAACGGCTGTGTTTGCGACATGGGGTAGCTATAGCCAGGAACTGCTGGAATTTGTGTTAATGTACTACGCAGTTGTTACATTTTTGTTATTCTCTCTTTATTCTTGAGATAATTTTAAATTCTATCAAGTTCTAAGGTAACTTGCTAGGTATTATCATCAGGCAATCGCACAACAAAAACGATATGACTTAGTTAATATTTTATCATAATTTTTTGATGATTTATTCAATTAGCTATTATTTTTAATTTTGATGTATTTCTAATTTGACTTTTGTTCTATGATTCGATTTAATTTAACACTTGACGGTGCACTGGTATATCCTACTGTAATGCCGTCAAGTACATGTATAAATAAATAAATTAATTAATTAGTGCGCATTTTAATCGATAATAGCAAATTACGCATAAATAGCTTAATTGCTAACAAAAAAAAAAACAAAAAATATTGCCCTTATTTTCAAAGACACCTTAATTCAAATAAAAATAGGTCGGATGAAGTCAGGGGCAGCCATTATTGGACAAAGGAACCCAGCAGGGCCAATTTATATAATGAACTATCTGCGGACAAGACATCATGGCAGGCGGTTAAGGAAAATGAGGTTCGGAAGGTTAAGAAACAGTTTAGTTGGTGAATACATAGATAGATATATAAGCTCACGACTATAATTCTCTTTGTGGAAAGATGAGATAGAAGTTCAAAACTATGAAGGATGGAAGATTATTATTCAATAACAACAGAACTGCAACTTTGCAGATTGTCTGAATAGCATAAAAGCCACTTCAGATTTATTTTTAGTAAGTAGGTATACAATCATTTTTCAACGGCATTAGAAATGCTAAATGTCCTTGTATATTTAACCATGTGTACTATTTGCAACCATATTAATACTTTGCTTCTACGTGAACTACTTTCTTTGATAAGTTAAATAATTTTGTGTCATTTCCGCATATGTAGCACGTACCAAGAATATATTAATGGTTACACGGCATAAGGTAGGCCTATCTACGTAATAGTGTAGTATTGTCTAGTAAAAACATGTTATACACACCTGTAAAGTCCATGTAGAGTCAATAAATTCGACTTATATACCATTAAATCATACTTATCTAGGTCTGCGTAAAACAAACTAATATCAAAGAAGAATTTGTTAAAGAATGTATACTTGTACCTACATACTGAAATGGACTCAATTAAAGATTTAAAACTGCACAGAAAGATGCACTAACTGCATGATACGCAAACTACGTCTCTTTTTGTATAAGCAGGTCATTGGTGATGCTTCCCACCTTGCTACCATGCACTCTTTCAAACCTAAATCGTTTAGGATCATGATGTCGTGCGTGGTAGGTATGCTTTGTTTAGCCGTTATCAACTGTTAAATGTCAAAAAAGAAAAAAATGGAATCGGTAGGTAGCGGTGCATATATGTTATCTGTATGTTATATACTTTTTTACTACGGGCCTCGAGCATGCCACTTTTGGGCCATTTTTGGACTTTTGGACCGTAATCACAGTCCATTACGTAAGCTTAAAACCTGACTTTTCTTTGCGTAACTAATCTATGGTAATACGGTTAAAAAAATAAGTTCTACACACATTCAGCTCATGTTCGTGTAAATCGACTGTAACACGCGACACGTCATACAATTTGTACTTGTTTGTAGTTTAGACTATTAAACTACTTGTACTTTGATAAAAAGTCGCTTTAGCAGGTTAGCTAATTTTGTTGATTAGATAAGGTTGTTTAGTTTTTTTAATAAATTATGCGCAGTTTTTGTTATACAGATTATTCATAGAGTAAAGGGATTAATTTTGGTAAAATCAAATTGTAACTTATAACGTTTTACATCTGACCCCTATGCTTTTTAATAGCACGTTTACATGACTGAAGAAGTAGGATATCATTCGTAAATTCGCGCTCCTTTGGTTCAGGATACACTATTTTTGGAAACACAGCCGTAAAATATACCTAATGTACCTACATCAAAATATAGATAGATAAAATTCTTTATTGTACTACAAAAAACATTAAGTACAATAGCGAGCTTAATGCCTTGCAAGGAAATCTCTACCAGCTACCCTGGTTGCTTAAGAAATTTATTAAAAATAAATAAATTGATATTACAAACGAATAAAAGATGATATTACACAAACGCCAAATCTAAATTTAATAATGTTACCATACTTTTGTTCAACGATCTTTCGTCACGATCATTCGAAAATTACAAATTTGCCTAGCAAACGTTTTATCACATAATACATCTCATTACATGAATGTGACGGCCCAATTACTAAACTGCCAACTTATATGAAAAACGATCGGTTACTCAAATTCATTACCATATCATAAACGTGAGGTTTAGAACAAGATATCTCTGTAACGAAATAGACAGTGGCGACGCTGTTGATGCCAGGAGAAAAGTTGTTGGAACATAACAAACAGATAGGCAGAGTACTTAAGACGCCATGGGAGAGACAGCGCCAAATATTGATTTACAACCCTCGATACAGAAATGGAATAAATTGGAATATTAATCCAGCATAACAATGCCGGCAAACAAATTAAAGTGTGCGCTGTGTAACAGCTGGCCCCAGAACCCGGCTCGCGTCTTTGCAGTTGATTTATTTTAATTGATGTTTGAAGAATTTACGAGAGATTCTTTCACTGAATGTGTCGTCGTTGTCTTTTACTTAGGTCATTATTGTTTCAATTAAATAAAATAAGAAATATTTTAAAAACAAAGGAATACATAAGTCAGGTTTTATTATTATTGTATCTCTGTTTAAATTTTCGGGACTACAGAGTCCCGGTCCTTAGAGAGGCGTACATCGGGTCGTAGCCAAGATGTAGAGGCCCTTTTAAGAGTACTTTAATATGGTGTGGGATACACATGGCGGACACCATCGCCGACCGCACAATATGATACATCCGGCTATGGTCCCCGCCATGTGCAAGACTATTGGAGTACAGAGCTATGTCATGCGATGGAAACAAAGGTCATGGGCTATGGGGCTAAATGTTGGGTGGGGCTGGGTAACTGGGCTATTGAAGGAGACTAACGGATGCCTGCGATTACAACCAAGTCTCATAACTGTTTGGTGGCAGACGGTGACTCGCCGACTCATTTCATGGGCCCCCTGAAGCGGCCGCACGCACGGAGCGACAAAGGGGGCAACATTTGGTGAGCGGCTAGGGTGCAGGTGTGCCCCTGGACTTTAAACCGAAGCCAACTCGCCACTTACGGACGGGCACGTCCGCCCTCGAGCTGTCATAGCTTTCGCGACTCCACTCTGCCCGGCCGGCGAAGGCAAGGCAGAGAGGCGGGGGAACTGTTCCTCGTCAGACCTCACTCGTCAGAACAGGGTCCTCCTCCGGGAGTACTTCAGGTCCGTGGGAACGCTACCTCCCAACAGCTCGCCATTAGCTGCCTTGTGGGCTTGTTATTATTATTATTATTATAGTCATTTATTTCATGTAATGTAATTCAACACGTGGATTTTGTTAGTAGTTTCTTAATCTATGTTAGTATTAGTATTTATTCATTCCATACACATTATATTCGCTCTCGCATTATGACAGCTTAGATGTGAGTACATCCACCATATGATAATGTTGCATGTATTTATGATCATATTAATTAATTGTCCTGATTGACTCACGGGTCAACGCACAGCCTAAATCAATGATCGTAGAGACTTTAAATTTGGAGTTAGTGTTCTTTGTACGGCGATGTAGTATTATAAGAAAGGATTTCCCGAAATTCCCCCCTAGGTAAGTAAAAATTTTAAAGCGTCCTCTAGTAGATCTATGGATTTAATAAAAAATATTTTGCTGAAATATATAGGAAACAATAATTATGTGGTAAGTTCAGGTAAACGAGACCGTAAATGTTAATTGGACAGGTAAAAAGTGGGGTAGTAGTACCTAGTCCAGGAGTTAAAGATTATAATAATATGTTGTTTGATCATGGAATAAAATTTTAAGCAATCATTTGCTAGTTTGGGTGTGTTAGAAAGCCAGTCCTTAGTAAGTACTCCAGATAGTAGGTACCCGCTATTTGCTAACGCTATATCAGTTGTTTAGGAGCCTCTATACGTAGACTTCTTCCATCCTGTGTATGATATTAGATAGGTATAAACGAACAAGAAATATTTAAAACAATTTTTATATAGTACAGCGCTTTCACAAAACTATACCGGCTGAGAAACTTTTTAATCCCATCGAAAGAGTTGCAAACTCCCGGCCTGGCATAGAAAATAATTACATTATCTCATAGACGACGTGCTATAAGTAGAAATGTGTTTACACATGCGAAGCTCGCGTGTGTAAGGCTTCGGTGAAAAATTGTGTTATGAATTTCTTGGCCTCATAATAAGGTAATTCGTGAAGTCGTGTACGAGAACATATTATAACATTGAATCATTATTGTAATATTACCAATTTTTCTTATTATATAACTACACGTCATTTATTATACTGTTGTTTTACGCTAATTAACTGATTTGCTTTTCAACCCTGTAATATATACAGGGTGATTTTTGGTCGTCAACGTTCCCGAAAACTACGGAATCTCCTCATCATCACGATCATTTTTCTCTATGGAAGCATACCTGGGAAGTGTCTGGTTTCCAAAATATTAGGGTCCAAAGTTGAGTAAATAGACTGCGTTTTTCTGCATAAATGTACATAGACGCGCGTAGCAGGATTTTTTCACGAAAAATAATTAATGTCTGTCTATAAAAAAACTAACATAAACACTAGACACTATAAATTTCGCACGATCAAGGAATTACAATAAAAAAAAAAAATAAAAAAAAAAAAATTCCCAACATTTTTTTTTGGCATAAACTTACTTTATTTCATGTGTAGAATACGTACCCTTCGTTATATATATTATTATACATTATATATATTATATATATTATACAGGATGTTTTTTTGTGGCCACCTTTAACGAATGCTGGGAAAAAAAAAATTTTTTGAAAAAAATAAATAAATTCCTTGATCGTGCGAAATTTATAGTGTCTAGTGTTTATGTTAGTTTTTTTATAGACAGATATTAATTATTTTTCGTGAAAAAATCCTGCTACGCGCGTCTATGTGCATTTATGCAGAAAAACGCAGTCTATTTACTCAACTTTGGACCCTAATATTTTGGAAACCAGACACTTCCCAGGTATGCTTCCATGGAGAAAAATAATCGTGATGATGAGGAGATTCCGTAGTTTTCGGGAACGTTGACGACCAAAAATCACCCTGTATAAATTTTGTTCTAAAATCAGCCTGTCAATATCAGCATAGAGAAATAAGATATCATAGAGTGCTAATGTCATACTAACAGTTTCGATGCACCATTAGACTTTTCGGCGCCTCACAATTCCAGTCCTTGACACTTAGAATCTATTAGTGTAATGTATAGTAATGTACTACATCGCTAATGTATTGTAACGTATAGTAATGCAATCTAAGTGTCAAGGACGGGAATTGTGAGGCACCGAAAAGTCTAATGGTGCATCGAAACTGTTAGTATGACATTAGCACTCTATGTCTACATCTTATTCCTCTATGGTATCAGTACAAATCAGAATACATCTAGATGCTTGCGTCTCTTTATGAGTAACTCAGTGGCGTTCTCTCACGCGATTTGACACGATGAGCTAATAGTAACTTTTCCCTGATCTCTTACATCGAGCCCGTAGGAGAGTCTATTAGGGGGATTACAATAAACTAAACATATTATAATCTGTTATATTACTAATTCAATTCGTATGCATACCAGTAAATGATATATGTATTACGAGTATAATGTCTTCCTCAAAAGAACAATAATAAATCTAGCTTATAGAAATCAGTGCAGTGTGCCAGTTGGACCCGTGCCTATAATGGTATAGGTACTAGCTGAAGCCAGGATAATCTATTAAAAACCGTTTTAACTGAACTGTTAAAATATATGTAAACGTTTATTATTTTAAAGTGCGATATTTGCATAATATTTATGTAACATGTACTTTGAGCTTAATTTTTACATTAAGTGCTGTATATACAAAAGATCTCTCTGCGTGACAAAATATAAGCTTAATGAAGTAAAAATAGCTCGAAGTGGATCGGGATGTAGAGTGGATACCACGAGGCAAGCGTAACAATACCAGGTTTAAGTAGATGTGGTACCATGAACCTAGGGCTGTAAATGATGAAATGAATGATACAAAATATAAAAATATAATCTTAATGTAAAAAGTATGGGATGTACGACTAACAATACCAGGTTTAAGTGATGTGGTACCATTATTTTACCTCTGTGGTTTGTCGATCTTTTCATCAGAAAAATTTGTATGATCCAGCAAAGATTCTTAAGTTATATCGCAAGCATTAGATAGGTAATCTGTGCTCCCTATACATCATCACATCCTCCTATTGCAGTCCACTGCTGGACGTAGGCCTCCTATAAGTCTAGTGTTAACTAATGTTATGTCACACTAGTAGACTTTTATTTGTGGGCAGCAGCGCCTCCCGTGTTTACTTTGATTTGGAGTATGTTAGTCCGATAATCACCCTGTGATCACAAACCCGCCTGCCCAACTATGAGCCAGACTATGGCAGTAGCCTTGTTGCGTGCCCTGGAGGAGGCAGGATCTACAGTGGACTGCAATAGTATAATCACACTAGACCAAAAGCTTACCGACTAGAATTTCTAGAAGGATAAATAAAACCGTCGCGTCGTGGCGCTGCATTCGACATTGGCATTTCACTTGCAAATTGCTCATCCATCGGCATCAGGCGCCTATTGTGATTACTATGGCTAACGTATGGATAGATAATTCGATTGCAAAAACGTTAGCTCTATGTGAGAGCGAGACAAATAGATTTTGGCAATTTCCCATGCAATATGTAGATTGGTGTTGTGTACTGTGTATGTTTTGTTCTGTTTCACAGATTATATTTGTAAGATGTTTTGAATGACCTAAAAATGTTTAACAAGAGCTTCTGTTGGTGAAAAGTTTAGTCTTAAAGCATATTTATAATATGAAAAGTTAAATGTTATAAATATCAGAGTATTTACCTAGTTATATGTATAGTGTTTTGCCTATGAGATATAAAGACAAACTGATTTTAATAAGTTTAAGGCGATCCATCAGTGAACAAGCGAAAAACAATTTTCGCTAGAACAATTAATTGTTTTGGTATTTACATCTAACTATCGATCTTAAAAAATTACTCTACATATTTTAAAGACATTGCCTAAGGATTGTGCTAATTTATTACACGATAGTGTATACTTTATCGATCAAAAAGTATGTCAAAAAAAGCTCAATGTAAAATTCAAAACAAATAGTTTGATAATTAAATGTCCGACTTTCCTCAAACAATTTTTATATAGAAATATACCTTTTTAATTACTACAGAGAACCTGCTAAAATTTAGGTTTCACTTCATTCATGCGGCCTTTCGTACTATCCATGAAATTCACGCATGCGCAGTCAGTCGCTGAATTTGAAGTTGTAGAAACGGTAGTGTTGTCTGGGGTGCGATTCCCGAAGAGTCTCGAGTTGGAACGAAGCCGAAACGGAACTGTTGTAGACGCTCAGAACAAAGCAATAATTACTTTACGGTGACGTAATTTAGACACGTTTCAACATGAGAGAGATATTTGATTTTATTTTATCATACTCACGACCACGGCATGCTAAAATATACCTTAATACTCCAGCGGTAAGTAAATATTGCTTCGTACCGCGTTTCGTTAACGGTTCGTTAGTGGATAGGTTTCGGCTCAAAATTTTTGGGGAATTGCCTCCTGTTCATAAAGATCATCTTCCTGCTCTTATCCCATTATTCATGGGGTAGATGCAATATGGTTTCTAAACTCATATTGCCAAGGATTTAAGTTGATTTTACGGCTAGCTGCCGGCTGCCTGCCTGATGCCATATCACCCCGGGTTTAGCTAATTGTCCATTTCAGAGTATCTGTTTATGAAATAATTTCAGTGGTAGGGGCGACTATAAGGCGTACTTTTTGAACATCGGGTTCATTAACTCTTTTTTTTCTTTATTTAAAATGAAATAAATATGTAATGAATTAAATATTCTATTAGCAAAATATTAATAATACTTAATATATTTTATCCTTTCTCGCGCAAAACTATAAATTACTCGCAAATCTTACACAGCATCTGGGCTCAGAGAAATTCCATTCGAAAGGCTTACGTTTGAATTTCCCACTGTCAGGCGTCGCATCGTGCGATGAAGGAAGAGCAATGAGGAGATGCAGCGCAGTATGAGCCAGTCATTACACCTGTCAGTTCGATCTCCCGTCGTTACCAGCAACGCTGCAACCTTTTTGAGCCATAGGTAAGCTTCATTCTTATGTTGTAAATATTTGTTACTAATGCTACGAAATAAAGTAAAACAATTTTAATGAATTTAGGCATTGCAGTTATGTAGTTCATTAGAATAACATCATAGATTATATTGTCTCATCACAGGTTTACGCGGATGAAATTGCAGCCGTCAGTTAGTGTTAATTAATTATTGTATAGATAATATCATGCCAAATTTAAGTGCATAAATGTTCAGGCTTTTTTCAAAAAACATAATACGTTGTCGGGCCACTTTCTTTCCATATTTCCTTAATGGTGCGCACAATCGAAAATTCTTATTCAGTTATTTCTTGAGAAGTGTTTGGGATTTGGTAGCGGAAGTTTTAAGCCAACAGTAAATTATTCCATTGGCAGGTGAGGCCGTAAAGGTAAGATTTACGCCTGTGGGCACCGCGGGGGAACCCCCTATTGATAAGATGTATATTACCTACCGAATAGCGTTTCCTATAAGCACCCATCAGGGAGTGACCGAAAAACTTTTATTCTTGGGACTTGAAAAATTTCACCCCAATAAATTGGAAAGTTTGCCTACTATCGCGGTATTTATACGCATGTACGAGTAGGTGAGACACACAGAATATTTTTGGCGATTTATATTATACTTATGTATATAGGTAATAGAATATGAGAACAGATACCTACCTACCTACTTGAGTAGGTACGAGTAGGAAGCGTTTGTAATATTAGTCAATGAGAATATAGCTACCTAGCAGTTTCTAAGTTTCAAATTTTTTTAACTTAAAATATCAGCTAATTATAATCTTCCAATAATAATTATGTGTTATTATAGGTACCTACATAATTGATTTGTAAATTTTTAGAAAAAAAATCAACACCCGGCTTAATATGAGGAAAAAGCTGCTAAGTACCATCCCACTTAAAACGTATATAAGGGCCAAATTACAAATTAACACGCACTTGACCTGTTATATTTCGGATGCTAATGGATTGCTTCTTAACGCTGTGGCTATAATAAATTTAGTGCGAAAGCAACAAACAAGAAAGTGTAGACACCACAAAATGTGTATTGTTTATATAAAGGCTAAGTATTTACAAAGAAGAGGCCTTTTTATTATATTTCTACATAGAAATTATGGTCACCGTTACGTGCCTACGTTACGGGCAATTTGATAAGTCCGGACACTTTTAATAATTACCGGTCTGTATTCATAATATCCGACTCAATTGAACAATGTGATTAAAACAGCATGATTATTCACTTTTCCCGGCCATTATATAATGCCCAACCTATCATGAGCAAAGTAATAAAATGTCGCAGTAAGACAGATAAAGCCGTAATATAGTTATATCCCTAGGGATATATATACCGTAACATAGTTATACGAAATAATCATGAAATAATATTAATAAGATTATCGTCTTAAACTTAAACATGTAACCTAACACCGAAGAAATCGGCGGCGGCGGTCGCCGCCACCTCATTCTTCTAACCTATATTGCCAGATTCGGATCAGGCAATTATCATATCATGATATTGCCCGGTCCAAGTGATAAATTCAAGCTATCTCATACACTGACTTATTATTACATGAGATAAGATAGATAAGATAAATCTTTATTTGCAATTAAACATAGTAAATTAAGATGTCACATATAAAAAATTGTCCTTATGTCTAGCCAATTAAACTTAGCATGCAAATTATAAAGTAAACTAAACTACATTAAATTAAATTTATCATTACAATGTCAAATAATAATTGGTACCTAGTTATCTTTGTTCCTACACTTAAAGAAATCTTCTAAATTATAAAAGTTTTTTTCCTGAAGCCACTTGCGTAGTCTAATTTTAAATATTGAATTATTTAATAGTTTTATATCGTTTGGTAATTTATTATATATTTTTACACACATTGTAAGACAGCTTTTACCATATTTAGCTGACTTTGGTATTTCGTCATGAACTAACCTATTAGGGTTTCTTTTTAGTCTGTTATTTACAGCACATGATTTTACAAATAGATCCTTGTGTTTGCTGACAAAACTACTAACTTCAAGGATATATAAACAAGGTAATGGTAACAAACCAAGGTCTTTAAAAAATGGCTCACACGACTCGTCGGGTGGGATTCCGCAGATAGCTCTGATACATTTCTTTTGTGCAATAAACGCTTTATCTTTATCTGTACTATTACCCCACAATGGAAGACCGTACCTCAATATGGACTCCACGTATGCCTGATAGCATGTCTTTGCTGTGCTTCTGTTTGTAACGTTTTTGATGTGGCATAGTGCATAAACAAATTGATTAATTCTATGACATAAGTTTTCTATATGTGATTTCCAATCTAAGTTTTGGTCTATCGTTACGCCTAGAAATTTATTTTTAGTTATTTCGTTTATTTTAGTTATGCTTAAATTAAAATTATATTGAGGATGTTTTGATTGATTAAATTGTATAAAATTAGACTTATTTAGGTTAATTTTGAGATTATTTAATTCTAGCCATTTAATTATGATGTCAATAGTATTATTAATGTCAGTTTCATGGTCATGGATTGAATTGTATTTTTTATTAGTTGTCACAATAATCGAATGTCATCAGCAAATAAAACACATTTATGTGGCGTGGCTTGTGCAATATTATTTATATATAAAATAAATAATAATGGTCCCAGAACACTCCCCTGTGGGACCCCACATTTGTTATCTCGGGACTTAGAGTAGTAACTTAAAAGTTCGTTTTTTACTATTTTATTTATTATTACAAATTGTTGACGGCACTAAGATAAGAGGATATCCAACTGAGCGCCGTACCTCTTATGCCCATAGTTTCTAATTTTTGTATAGGATCTCATAAACAAAATCAAAAGCTTTTGATAAATCAAAGAACAGTCCAGTGGTAAAATAATTGTTATTAATGTTGGTCAAGATAGTCCTGACAAGATAAAACATAGCAAGTGTAGTCGATTTGTTTTTCTGAAAGCCAAATTGATCGTTTGATATAATATTGTACTTCAAGCAAAAATCAATGACACATGCATTTTTCAATAACTTTAGACAGTATTGGTACAAGAGTAATGGGACGATAATTATTTATATCTGTATTCTTGCCTTTCTTATAGAGTGGCTTTACTACTGACAATTTCAGTACGTCTGGGAAGAGTCCTGAAGAGAAAGAAAGGTTTATCAAGTATGTTAGGATGGACCACGGTTATTAATAATGGCTGGCCCTTATTAATAATGCCCAGCTAATCACGTTGCCCGTCACAGGTATACCTATGCAGCATCGAATTAATGATCACAATAAAGGCAACTAAAGGCGATGAGAAACCAGAATTGTACGTATAGCATGCAATACGTAGAAAAAGAAGAAGATTATATATTAATTTGAAAATTAAGCATACACGGACAGAAATAGCATACAAACAATTAGTAGGTATTAGGGCAAATAGATACAATCGGCAATATCGCTACTGTGAAATTATATGTATACTAAAACAAAATATTGCAATGAAGCTTTAACCTTGCAATGCAACGCAACCCATTCAACAAAAGGAACCAAGCCAAGTCTTAATCATTGTTAGCATTATTGCCAACGGAAAAATACTGGCAATCGTGTATAGGTTAGCTGCGTTTTGTGTAATGGCAATGTTATGGTGGTTGTCTGAGTGTTATTGCTTTTATTGTGATTTTTGGTGCAATTTTTGGCACGTGCGTGTATAAGCTGATAATACACCATCAACAGCCTATTGCAGTCCGCTGCTGGACGTAGGCCTCCCCCAGGGCACGCCACAAAACTGCCATGGGGGGTATTTGCCCATAGTCACCACGCTGGGCAGGCGGGTTGGTGACCGGATAATACATACAATACAATAAAAAACTGCTTACGCTCTATGTAGTATGTACCCTGTTTCTGTGTTGCTATCATATTTGTCCACGTATTTGTGTTATTATAAAACAAACAAAAGAGAAAAGCAATAAAATGTCAATTCTAAAAATGGCGAAATCTAAATAGACATGTCCTTAATATTATTCATGGAAAATTAATTTATTACTTTTCTTGGAAGCTGTATTCTGCGCTAAAAATACCCACCTTTAATCCAATCTAAATCTATAATAGAGCTCCACACTTGTTATACGTATTAGAATTTGATATCAATTCACACAAGCATCTATAACCAACTTGTGATAGTATTAACTTACAGGTACTATGTATTTTAAATCGCATAGAGTTCATATACTCTTAGGATTTTAGTAGCTCGGCCCATGTGATAAGGTTGTTCCAAAGCAAAGGTCTAAATGGGTCCAATATTGGGTGTTTAAAGTGGCCATGTTCAGGAAAGTACCTTTCGAAGTTACGCCATGGCGGACGGGATCTCCAGCACAATCAAAGGCTTGGAACTCCACAATTTAATTTGCATAAACAAACAGTGAAGGCGTTGCTAATTTTAAGCAATTTCGGAAGTTTGCGAAGATAAACAGTTAAGTTTTTAATGTGCCGCTAACATTAAATTTATGTAGTGTGATATTTTCCTGGAAAGTTCAGTTATTATTTTTCAAACATGTTTCTAAGATATTGTGATCTTATTTTAAAGTATCTATAGTTTGCTTCAGATTTAAGTATTTTTCTACGCCAATTACTGCCATTTTATTAATTTAATATTTAGTTTATCTTTAAACTTCACAATCCTTGCTATTTTCGCATTTTTCTTATCGCGTCTCTTTGTCCTGCACCCCTAGTATGACCACACATCGTGGATATCTAGGCTAAATGTCGATAAAGTTTATCATATCGTATTTCGCAGGTCATACTAGGCTTGCTGAGAGGAGATGCTTACAATGTGTGTATCGCAAGGGCCACATACTTTTCTAATTATCGACTGGCATTCTTATGTAAGCAAAGAAACCTTTCTGAAGTATGTATCTCACTTTTCACTCGTAAGCAAGCAATATTTCCGTTATACATATAATAAAATAAAAAAACATAAAATGATCCATTAAAATAGCTGCTCTTTATATTAAAACAACATTCACAATCTGACCTGATTTAACAGCCATTACTTATTTGCTAAAAATCATTTGACTTTCAGGACAATTTTCGACGTCTTACCGACTCGCCTCAAGCTGATTTACATAAGCAGATAAGGGATGACGTTAATTCACTATTGTTTCAATTGGAGCCTCCTTTATTAGGGCTGGACTCGTTAGGGTAATGTGTTTCGTGATTATGGCAGCCCTGGAATTATGTACATAATATTAGTAGGCATGTGCTTTGTGCATGGTATGTATAATTCGTTTAAAATAGGTAACATATTATCACAGATTGACCATTAGATTAGATTAATTTAGCATTATTAACGTTTCGCAGCAAAAAACTTTATGAAAAATAGGAAATTCTTTGGTTATTAATAGGCAATTCACGAATAAAATAAAATGTGTATAAATATAATTTAGTCATTAACTCCTCTTTGGTCGCGGGAATCCTCGCATCCTCTGAACATTCTGATTGAAGAACTGGGGATTCCCCGTACTACGACTTTGTTCTATGGCAAAGATTAAATTTTGAATATGTTTAATCATAAACCTTGATATACGCGAATTTCAGTTAACGCGATTTTTTCCGGAACGTATCCCTCGCGTAAAGCGGGGTATTACTGTATAATAAAGCAAACCAGTAACCAGTGTAGGCCAATGTTAAAGATTCTCAGATATTTTGGTTCCTTTGAAACCTCTTATTTGAAATTTGTTACCAATTTTCTTAAAGCAGTTTATTTCTAATCTAACGCTCTGCCCCAACTTTTGTTTATTATTTCAATAGCCTACCCTCTATTTGTAATTTGTTTTCAGTGTCGATAAATAAATACTTGCGTCTTTGCGATCCATTTGATGACAATTTATTATCGCTATTACGCATCGTGATATAATTAAACCTAGATATATATTGTTTCAATACCACGTTTCTCCATGAATGCTTCGATAGTTATGCTAATGCATCACATGCTCCTATATTACCATAATATGCATTTAATAGAATGTACCTACGTAATTCAGCGAGCTAAAATTTGAAAGGACGGATATATTTAGCTTATTAATGTTTGTATGGGAATAACATCTATTGTTTATGCGTGGCTATTGGCTCGGCTTGGCTTGAGTATTTTGATATTTAGGAATCTATAGGTATGGTTCATATCAGTTACATCAGCTTGTGCAGCACAGTTTGTGATATGTTTTTATTTATGTGTTCTTGTACTGATGTATCGCAGACGACATCGTGGTCATGGCAGAATCGCTGAAGGATCTAAGCACAATGCTCGATGGCCTCAATCGAGTCTCCCAACAGGTGGGCCTGAAGATGAACATGGACAAGACGAAGATCATATCGAACGTCCATGTGCCGCCCACTCTTGTACTGGTTGGGAGCTCGATGCTTGAAGTTGTTGACGAGTATGTTTACCTGGGACAGACGGTCAAACTAGGTAAGTCCAACTTTGAGAAGGATGTAACTCGGCGAATCCAACTCGGCTGGGCAGCGTTCGGGAAACTACGAAGCTTATTTGTGTCCAAGATACCCCAGTCCTTAAAGACGAAGGTATTCAACCAGTGCGTGCTGCCGGTGATGACCTACGGTGCCAAGACGTGGTCTCTAACTATGTGCCTCATAAAAAAGCTCAGGATCGCACAGCGAGCGATGGAGAGAGCTATGCTTGGGATCTCTCTGCGTGATCGAATCAGAAATGAGGAGATCCGCAGACGTACAAAGATCACCGACATAGCTGAACGGTCCAGCAAGCTGAAGTGGCAATGGGCAGGGCACATAGCTCGAAGAACTGATGGCCGATGGAGTTGGAAAGTTCTAGAGTGGATACCACGTATCGGCAAGCGCAGCGTGGGAAGGCCACCCGCGAGGTGGACGGATGACCTGGCCAAGGTTGCGGGCGTCGGTTGGACGCAGGCTGCTTCCGACCGGTCGGAGTGGAGGTTGTTGGGGGAGGCCTATGTCCAACAGTGGACTTCTCAGGGCTGTAAATGATGTACTGATGTGGGGCTACACTAGAATACATCACGTACATCTCTTTTCGTATATGTCGACTAAGGAACTAACGCATTTTCACAGACGATAATCTAGCAGCAGCGCTTGTCACTGATAGTTACATCCGTCCCCGATATGATGAACGCGATTCTTGGATCTCCTTTATAATCTCGCAGTTCTGGCTACCTCATTTCGGGAACAGCATAGCGGGGTTGGATGTAAATGATCAGTGGTAATTTGTTATCTTATCGTCTGAAAAAATGCCCGAGTTCCTTAGTCCTTAAAGAGATGCATCTGCATCTGATGTATTCCAGTAAAGCCCCGCATGCGCTCAAAACTTTGATCCTCGATTCTACCAAAGCACTATATATTCCACAAGCACTTCGCATCAACTGCAACTGATTTACCAACAAAGGCCGAACACGAAGCGTATGTAGGTCACTGGGTATGACGGTCTAACGTGAGATATATATTTTGTGAATTTCACATTTAAAATCCTTTGTGGTTCGCCGTTTATAGGTAAAATATTTGCAAACTTTTACTGGGTTTATAATGTCGAAAAAAAAGGATGTTATTCATCAATAAAACTGTTACTGAGTTACTGTCTGACGTGCAGTAGAAACAGGAAAAAAAAAACTATGTTTTTTAGGGTGAGTAAAGAAGTGATTCTGTTGCTTGATACTCGTAAACGCCTACATTATATATTTTTGTCACCTTTTTGACTTAAACTCGGTGTTTCCTTCATCAAAGGCATCAGATTCTTTTTTAACGTTCTTTAGATTCCTTGCTAAATGTATTATATATAATACATCAATGCACAAATACAAATAATTATTGTACCCGTCAAATAAAATTTTGTACACAAGTAGTCTAGAGTCTGAGAAAGGACATGGGCTACTTTTTATCTCGGAAAAAATATTTTCCCGGATAATTTGGACATTTTATTTTTCCGCAGTTTCGCGAACGGGCGTCCACTAGTACTAGCTAAAACATCAACACGAAAGCCTTTTTTAACAAAGTCCTAAAACGGTGGCACAAAGTGACCTGATTGGTCCAATAATGCGGTCGAGGCGCTGCCAGGCTGATTAAATGTTCAGCATTTCAGCACGCGCTGCTCCTAGGAATCTGTAGGCCGAGGCATACCGGAAAGAACCGGTAAAATGCGGTTTGAATACGCTTAACATGAGACACCATCAGTCTGTGAGATATAGAACGATTGCAGTTCTAGAACTCGTACTTAATGTATAGGTTAACCTGCGAATAATACTTGATTTTATCTGGAGTCTTTAGTCCGTATTTGAAGATGTGTAGTTGCACCTGGCATACACACATACTTGTAGTCATGTCCATTGTTCCCCAAAGAGGTTGGGCAGTGCTGGTGTGCAAAATAGATGCTCATTTTCACCAGTTATCCTATTAATGCCCACGTGTTAGGGGATGAGCCTAACGCCGGGTAGGCTTTTTCGGGTATAAATAGAACAATCGAATCGTCTAATCTATTTGTGTCACAGGCTCGTAATGCACAATGTTTTACGCGATACAACTTTTATTGCAAAATAGGCAGAGCCGGCTCTAGTTCCAAAATACCTACTTCCTAGCACCTTATTTATCTTTTCGTGTTTATTCGAGCTCGAATAACACTTTTTAGAATTTACATGACCCACTTTTTATCCTGGAAACTTTACGCGGTCCAACGGGAAGTAGAAATTACAAAAAACTAGGTATGCGAGGCTAAAACTCTTAAAAATCCTTATTCAGTATGAATTTATAGGAGTACTTTTGCTAGTTTTAAAATTCTTGAAATAGTTTTCAAACTGTAGACTCCGACGATTAATGACTGTATAATGGTGATAAAACTTTCTTGAAAATAAATCATAAAAAAACTGTTATACTTATGAAAAGTCTCTATTAGTATTCAAACATCGGTCAACGGACAACCCACCTGCCTAGAGCGTGACTATGGGCAAATTCCCCCTGTGGCAGTAGCCTTGTGGCTTGCCCTGGGGGAGGCCTACGTCCAGCAGTGGACTGCAATAGGCTGAAGACGAAGTATTCAAACATGATGTAAGTATACTGTCGGTTTAGGTCCAGTAAAGAATAACAATGTATGCTATGCAAGCTGATATATTTTAGTGATGCTCTGCATCCGCCCAGGTATGTTCTAAAAATGTAGATTAGTATAGACTACTAAATATTTTTCTACGGTAAATGCATCAAGTACTATGTCCGCGATGCATAAATATTATAAATATAAGATTTATTACCTTCAGTGCTCAATAACCTCTATCGTAGTAGGTAAGCAACATGCCTACTGATTGTGAATAAAAACAAATTATGTACAGTATAATAGTTTTGGTGACATGGTATTATTAAATGGACGAGTTATTACAAATTTTCGATAGAGGAACAAAAAAGCAATTGCATGTGCGGCGACGACCGGGCAGATGTTGTGACCACATTATATTGGAGCTGGTCATATTGGATGGAGTTACATTGATGTAGATATATTAGAAGAAATCTAGATACAACTTAAGCCTTATTTGCATCAATAACTTTTAATTTTAGTTTATTTTAACGTTTTGAAATAAATTGAAATCTTATTCATTTATACGAACAAAAATTCCGGCGAAGCCTCGTAAATTGTGTTATTTTGTTTTATTGTATAGGTACAATTTGACGGTCGATTGGTCTAGTGGGTAGTGACCCTGCCTGCGACGCCATAGGTCCTGGGTTCGAATCCCGGTAGGTGCAAACATTGATATGATTAATATCGACTTTTGTTTCCGAGTCATGGATGTTTCTATACTTATCTATGTATTTATATACCGTTGCTTAGTACCCACGACACAAGACCTCAGGGATCTTAATGTTGGGACTAGGTTAATGTGTTGTGTAGTGTGTAAATATATATATTAAAAAATGCGTGTCTTTTAAAGATCGGTCCATCGATCTTTAAATTTCCTCTTAATATATACAGGAAAACACCCTAAAACTATTTTTCCATTTATTTCGGTCGGTACTATTCGGGTTTATTTATTTAACGCATTTCTAGTGCATTTTGTATTGCTTGAACAGATTTATGTACTTGTTAAATATGAATTTTCAGGTTCATTTTTTCTCATTCTTTAAAAGGGGGTCCTTAAATACTTTCAAAGTAAAAACGGTTCACGTAATTATATAAAGTTAATTCATTAGAAAGGTACCCAAAAAGTAGGTATATGAAACAAAGTAGGCAAATTTTGCATCGTCGTCGGTCAAAAATCAGACTCGTCTCCTCTATACTCCATCTCGATGTAATAGCCGGCGATTCGGGTCAACTCGTTTTGATAAAATGCTTCTGCCACGATTGAGCTCTTCATTTTCAATAATGGACCCCGTTCTGTAGCGCTTTATGTATCATCCGGAATTGTTATCAAATGGTATACAGACTCCAGGAGTAAATATTGATGGATACCCCTTTATTACGAGTATTGCACTCGTATTTAGTTAACTGGTTGTTACAGACTCGTTGCCAGTTTATCGCTTGTTAAACATGACAGTTATAAAATGTTTACTATGAAAAGTATTTTCGGAATGAAATTGTTTTTAAATTTAAATATAATTTGTTATTATTTACAGAATAAAACCTAAATGTATCTTCCAAGTCGTGCTCATCGACGATGTTCCACTTTTCTAGTAGGTATTGCAGAACTGAATTACAGGTAAGTACATCTTGAAGTTTATGCACTTATATATAGCAAATGGGCTAGACGGCGGATTAAGCCACGGCCGTCCACTAGTAAAACATATAGATATTTATAATAGAATGTAAGACGTAGACATAAATGATGTTATCACAACAGAGCGCCTAAAGTTAGACTCTATTTAAATATGACATTTGACAGCAAAATGAATGGCATATCTGCCAAATTAAGGGCACGTTTAGCTTAAAAAACTTAGATGAATTAATACACGTCACTGTTAAAAAATGTTTATATTTTTCTGTAATAACACGAAAAGAATCAGTATATGTATGTAAGTAGGTATCGATTAAACTACGCCTAGAGCCATTAAATTCACCCACACATTCATCAATAATTATTCGTGGAATCACTATTATTACAGTAGTTTCTCTATCAATCATCAAATATTCAATAATATCCATCTATGTGTAGGTAGTATGTACATAAACCTTATTTTTGGTTTAAATTTAGCAAAACTTTAATTGCAGAAGCTTGTTTTATGGGTGTATTTGGTTGGACCACGCGAAGATCTTTTATAAATAATAGAGTTGGCCCCAGACTCAGATCAAGAAATTAAGGTAGATCAGGCACTCCTAACAAACAAGTAAAGCCAGTTTTGAAATGCGCGTGTGTGAAGAAATGTTGCCACTACATAAAAAGAAACCTGGAATTAAGCATAATTGGGGTACAAGTAATACAACACCAACAGAGAAAATTATCGCATCTTATAAATGGAACCGAACTTAACAGCATAATTTTTATATGTTTATATTAAAATTGTTGAAGTGGTTCACATAATACTTTTTCAGAATAATTTCAACTACGTAGTCCTAGTTGACATACAGATGAACAGACAGACAGACAGACATGACGAATCTTTAAGGATTCTGTTTTATGTCATTTGGCTACGGAATCCTAATAAGGTGCAAGGAGCCCTACCAAATAAAAAGAATTGCATAGTAAAAACATATTTATTTTTCTCAACACAGCCTTTTTAATAAAAATTTATAAATTTGATTTAGATCTATTAGGATATTTTTTTTTTTTCATTTTCATAATAATATTAAGGGAACGGCTGTAAAGGTATTAGGTAGCACTACGGTATCAGTGCCGACCACCATCCATGAATCGACTTCTGATATATTCTACAATTAAAACACAGGTACAAGATTATAATTACTAATCTCCGTAAATAATGGAATAGGCATACTAGTAGAAATTTTATTGTAATATGCGCATTACAACGCTTCCAACTACTTACGGGAACGGCTGTAGAAAAAGTATTAGGGGACACAACGGTATTAGTGTCGACCACCACACTAGAAGCGAGTTCTGATATGTTCTACGACAAAACATAGGTATCATTATTTTAAAAAATGCATAAATTATAGATAGTCTTAATGTTTTTATAATCAAGTTAATATTAATGCAAATAAGTAGTACTAACGAGATCAGCCACAGATATACTTGGAAACACTACATTTTCTACGCTCGCTGAAGCTGGTAATAATGATGTGTTATTGACATCCGTAACATTGGAAATAATTTCTGTAATAATAACAGCTAAACTGTAGTAAAACAGTCCGTTTTATATATACCTACTCCAATGCCTGTCTTCGGAATTATAATTTTTTTGTATGCAGAAACACAGAATGTAATTTTTTGTATGCAGTGATATACATCATCTAAAGGAACTAATTGGTGAAACGCACTCTACCAGATACCTATATCTGGCGCTACCACATAATGTCTTGAAACTTTTATGTTGGCTACTTAATAAAAGTAAAAATTTATTAAGTTGAAAAAAAAAATATAAAGTTCTTTCATGAACTTAGTGACTCTGCAAAATATATTTTTAATGAATACCTTTGTTGGTAAATCTGTTCTGGTTATTCGGCGTAAACCGCGATTTGTAATGTACAGATCACTTTCGTCAAAATGATATGAACTGACCACAGCATATGGGGATGGTTGCCATTGTGTCTCATTTCGACCCAGTCTTATTGCATCTATCCATTGCTCTCTTATAAATTTATTTTTCGGAAAACTACAACATTGAAAATACATACTAATATATTTTATGTTGTACAAAATTTCCCGCGGTTTTATTATTATACGTTTCGGCTGTTCGACTTAAATTTATATGTATTTTATGAAACATCATTAAAATAACACAATTTATTTAATGATAATTTAGGGAATTTCAAAAACTGATCTGGCATCACATTTACTCTGTGTCAGAGACAAAAGATGACATTGACATTTAAAACTTCAAATTTTATTACAATAAAATAAAACACAAAAATGTGATAATTTGATAATATTGATTGTGAAACGTAATTCCTCGAGACTTATTGTTAATTTTTGTGTAGTTTTTGCACCATTTAACTGCGCAAGACGGCATTTTTAATAAATATTTACTATGCGGCGGATGGACGCGAACTGATCCAATTTTGTATTAGTTTTTTGCATTAGTGTGCGTGACTGCCTGTACGTACACAATTTTGTTGAGATTTTAGCTTCACTTTTGGCAAAAGCCGTGACAGATCTACCTTAATTTCTTGATCTGAGGCCCCAGATGATTCGATAGGGAGCCAGAAAAAGTCGAGTAAATGTATGATTACTTGTATGCAGGCGAAGTTGCGGGCATCAGCCAGTCCTACTAATATTATTAACGCGAAAGTTTGTAAGTATGGATGTTTGTTACTCTTTCACGAAAAACGGCTGGAGCTATTTTAATAAAAAAAAAAAAATATTTGTTTATTTATCCCGAGAAAATATTTTCATCCCGGATAATTTCGACATTTTGTTTTTTCTGCAGTCCACGCGGACGAAGTCGCAGGCGTCCACTAGTCTAATATTAAAAAATCCTTAAAATATAAAAGCTGTTTTAAATAATGATTAAATTATTAACTGGTAGGTAGTTTTTATTATAGGTATAGTGAGTTCGAAAATATTCGTCAAGCAAATAGGCTTTGAATATGTTATCTCAAATATTGTTTGAATAGCAAAGCTTACACAATTCTGAGAACATAACGTGGAATAGGTTATAGTTAGATTATAATTTCAATAAATATAAGCGGTTTAACGATAGTCTCAATCATCATTCCCTAATTGAGATTCGGGCAGATAATGATACGTTTTACTTTAAGCTATTTTCAGTCTCATATGCTAAGGGGTGAATCTAAAGATTTTCGAATATTGTAAAAATACACAAGTAAAAGTTACGAATTTCGCAATGTACTCGTAAATAAAATTACCTAAATAGTGGGCGTGCTCGAGTTTCTGCTGGGTCTCTGTGCAATTGTTAAGATAATAAACGATAGGCGTAATAATTATTACTACAATATTTAGATGATTCTTTAGCTTAACAACGCTGAAACCAATAGATACTAAATACAGTTTGTGACAGATTTTCCTACCTTTGATGTGCTTAACTTTTAAGTTTTGCAGTAGTATCCTTTCACACTCCTTCTACACTGGTCTTAGTGAAATGTATTTAGTTTTTTGTAAGGCTTATATGTTGCAAGTTTATATGTTTTTGTAAGTTTTCCCCCCAGGTGATGTCCAGTATCCATTGTAATACGGAGTACTGTGTAAAGACTCACATGTCAAGTGGGCAGTCTGGGACGGTGCTACAAACTGCTATGTTTGTGATGCTGCGCCCTTAAAACTTGAGACTGGACCTTTTATCTTGCTTTTGGTTGTTTGGGTTATTCTTCTTTTGTCTATTTATATTGTTACTAAGTCATACATGGATTTAAATTTATAAATATGTTTATCTAAATACGCAATCAATAGCAGAATTTACATACATACATATAATCACGCATTTATCCCTTACGGGGTAGGCAGAGCACTAAGGGCCGATAGAACCACACGGTGCTACTTCTGACCAGTTTTGAGGGTATATTTGAGATGTACAAGTTCGGTTAGTAGTGACAGGTGGTCAGCCCATCGTCTACAAAACACCAAGACCATCTTGTCTACTGACTTGGACAGTATGCCCGGGAAGAGAAGCAGCTGTCGTATTATACGTTTTTTTTTCACTCCCAGAGCAGCATAGAAGAAATATATAGGTAATATATAATAGCAGAAATTGATGTCAAATTATACCAATGACACATCGGGCATAATCTTAGATTATGAGCTAGCAACTTGTCACTGGTCATTTACTTACATCTATCCCCATTAATGCTAACCTTGGCTGTGGGATTTTGTTTATGAACCTGCAGTACTATCTACCAACACTGGGCACATTTGGGAAACATTTGGGGCACACAGCACAATCTGTGTTTATATGTAGGTCGTCATCATCATCAGCCAATTGCAGTCCAATTCTGGACGTAGGCCTCCCCCAGGGCACGTCACAGGACTGCCATGGGGGGTATTTGCCCATAGTCACCACGCTGGGCAGGCGGGTTGTATTTTTGGACTATGTTGCATAAACGGGAGGTGCTGCTGCCCACCTCCCGGAAACCCTTAATCGCCTCGTACGATACCCACGGGCAGATATGGGGTGGTACGAATTCTACTCTGCTGGCACCACGCGACCAATTTGTAGTTATATAGGTACGAGTATGTGTAACGAAATACGAGTATATTCAGATTTCCCGAAATGAGCTACTTATCCTGGGAAGATCTACCTATACCAGATAAATAATTCAAAACTATTCGTAATTAGCATAAAACAGTTACGAGTATGCTTTATTTAATTCCATATCACATATTGCTATATTGTTGTATTTGTGCCCGAAAAGCGGCGGTAGGCTCACCTCTTACTACGTGAGACTTAATAGGCTAACTGGTGAAAAGTGGGTGTGTAAATTGCACATTTCTGCCCAACCTCTTTTGGAGGGTAATGAGCAATTTCATATAAATTATACATTTTTTACTAACTATAACATTTACTTTTAATAATCCAATTAAAACGCCAGAATTAACAGAAGCAGCACGCAGTAATTCAGATAACATAACACATTATTTTACCTCTCAATCGGATTGGAATATATCATACGAGTAGATATACTAACACAAACATAAGACGCGAGAGCTGATTATAAGCCCTTTGGGAAAACAGACGTTTTGCTCTGGATTTTAGATAAGACTTAATGCGAAAATTACCGCGTACCTACTCGTATATAGACATGCGTTGTGTAAGAATCTAGAAGCGATCAGAACAGAAATAGATTTTATTGTGGACTGAGTTAGTGGTCAGTGATGTTTTTTTAACTCCTAGTTTGAGAAAGAACGAGAGAGAGAATAAAAATGGAACCCAATACCCAAAAGATTCTATGGGTTAGAAAAAATATTTTTTCTAAATTTTCAATATTAAGACTTTTAAATAAAGAGATATAAGAAGTCATAGACATGATTATTAAGAACAAGAGAAGGTGTGAAATTCCCTGCCTGAATCCCTGTTCCCCATGAACTATAATCTTGCGGTCTTAAAGTCGAGAGTGAACCGATTTCTTTTAGGCAAGTGCGCTCCATCTTAGACTGCAGCGGTGCTTACCATCAGGCGCGTTGTGGTCAAGCGTAAGCTTATTTAATATTAAAAATATATATATTTTCAAGAACAGAATAATTTGAAATTCTCGTATTTATCATGAAATTCCTTGGCATTCAGGATTTGAAGTCCAAACTATATTTGAACATCTTTCTTGGAAGGGTCAAAAATAGGCATTTAAAAATATCTCACTCGCCCCTTTTTCTTAAAAGCAGTAACTTCTTTAAATTCTACAAATATTTTTTTATGGAATAACTTTTAATTCTTCGTTAGGCGAATTTTATTAGAAATTACGAAAGCGACATTTTTTGGCATTAATATAATGTCTCGTAATAATAGTTTTTGTAATTTATTTGAATAAATAAAATTATTTGTATGTCAATTTTTTGGTAAAACATATATTATGTCTCTATTATAGTGTAGAATAATTTTATTATGCCATGTTTTGATCAAATAAATAATCCTATTTTCATTTCAAACGAATAGACATCATATTATTATTATATCCTACATATTATTGCATTTCTATTCAATTATCCTGTTTCTAAATAGGGTAAGTCGGTTCCTAATTAAGATGAATCTGTAATCTTTTTCCTGTATAAATGTAGGAACAATAATGCTACTTGGTGAATAAAATTTATTATTTATTTATTATTATTATGTATTTCTTTCGAAATTCCCTACAGAGTCCCGGTCCTTTGAGAGGCCGTGGCCAAGATGTAGAGGCCCTTTTAAGAGAACTTTAATATGATGTAGGATACACATGGCGGATACCATCCCCGAGCGCACCAATATGATACACCCGGCGATGGTCCCCGCCATGTGCAAGACTATTGGAGTGCAGAGCTGTGTCATGCGATGGGAAACAAGGTCATGGGATATGGGGCTGAATTTTGGGTGGGGTTGGAAAATCGGGCTATTGAAGGAGACTAACGGACACCTGACATTAACAACCAAGTCTCATAATTGTTAGGTGGCAGACGGTGACTCGCCGACTCATTTCATGGGCCCCCCGGACGGGCACGTCCACCCTCAAGCTGTCATAGCTCTCGCGACTCCACTCTGCCCGGTCGGCGAAGGCAAGGCAGAGAGGCGGGGGAACTGTTCCTCGTCAGACCTCCCTCCGGCGCCGGAGATGAGGAACAGGATCTTCCTCCGGGAGCACTTCAGGTCTGTGGGAACGCTACCTCCCAACAGCTCGTCACAAGCTATTATTATTATGGCTGTGGGGTCTTCTTTATGATCCTGCAGTTTTAGCTAACCTATTTCGGGAACACATTCGTGTCTACATATATGTATAAAGTATCCTTTATAAAACACAACTCCCTAGACAGGCCTTTATCTACAACTAGCGACTCGCCCCGGCTTTGCACTGATGCGATGCTGATACTGTACACGTATACCTTCCTTTAGAATTACTCTATGTATTCACAAAAACCGTATCAAAATCCGTTGCGTAGTTTAAAAGATCTAAGCATATATAGGGACAGACGTTTGATACTATGTTACGAAGATCCTTTCTAAAAATAATCAGGAAATAATCTACAATTTTTAGCCCTTAACCTACTAAAACGTTAATAATAACAGAAACTAGTGTGCATAAGATATATATCGGACATTAACGAGATAATTGGGGGTTTCGTTTAAGGTGGCAGTACGTTTGTATTCCGTCGGAGTCGGCTTGCCCCAGGGCGGACGGCGCGCAGTCTACTCCTTGCTCCCCGCCCCAGTGAGTGTCGGGACGCCGCGCAGGCTCCACGTCCCTCCCCTTCAAGTGTACAACAAAACACAAAAATCCTATTAAAATCCCGCATAATAACACCTGGGACCTGTGCGAGCACGTGTTACGAAGGGTTCTGGTTAATTTCACAGAGGTATAGTGGGACGGTGTGATTTGTGTTTCCTAGTTACATTTCTTGTGATTGTTCTCCAGGATTAAACAGTGGCGAGGAGTTATTATGAATCTAATCAAACAAGGTGGAATTAGAGGTATTTATTAATTGTGATTTGTCTTTAGTTGTGTTTATAATTGCATTGTTTGTATGTTGTAGTATGAGTTACATTGAATGTAAGTCACATCAAAATTGAGATTTGTAACCCTTTCGTACTTCGATACTCATTTAGATTTTGTTATTCCGATTTATTAACTTATGTGCATAGTGATGTTGTTTATAGGTAAGTATAGATAAGAATGTAGAGTTTTTTATTTCAGCATTACTACAAGGAAATTAGTAGTTTAAGATGATACTACAACAAATAGCTTAGGGCTACGTTCGTAGATTTTGTGGAGAAAACCTATATCATAATAATACTATTTTGTATTGTATCTTTGTTTGTATTTTGTATACGTGGCTGTGGCCAATGTAGGTACATAAAGTAACCATACCAGTCCTTTCAGAATTGCAACAATAAATTATACTCGTATGTGCTTGCTTTGAATATTAACATATTACTTGTTTTTGCCATGTTTTACTACCCGACTGGGTCAGAAAGTTATGTTTTACGAGTATGTAAATAAGTTTGTATGTGTATTTCTTCGACACGCTCTAGCTAGAGTCTAGAGCCTGCCCCTATAGCATGACCACGCATCGTGGATATCGTATCGTACGATATCGTTTGGTTACTGTATAAAATTCAACGTGGCGGCTATATTTATCGTATTTTCACAGACTAAAATGTCGATTAATCGGTATATCATATCGTGTTTTGCAGGTCATGTTACTTGGGTTGGTTTGTCGCCCTATTTAGTTTTCACAATTAGAGACTATGTAAATACATAACAGATACTTTGTCATATTATGATACGTTAGCAAAATGTGGCTTATAGAGAAGAGCTTAGAGAACCACATGCCCATCGAACCACTCTTTGGATAATACCGTCTTAAACGTTTTTATTTTCGTTTTCAAGAGGTCCAGATTAGCTTGCCGCACTAGCCTGCTGAACTCAGAAGGCGCCCTGACAAAAAATGAATTTTGCCTATAGTTACTTTTCGATCTTATTTTTTATTTTATATCAATTAGTGATAATAGCTGTGAGGCAGGACAATAAGGACAGTGTTAATAATTTATTGAAGTAAGTCCTAAATATTTACTATAATCGATAGCTAACCGCCTACTGCATTAGCGTCAAGCGCCATCACACCACAAATCAGGTTCTATTAAACCTAATTCTTATCATGATAGAACTCATAATCGAACGTTTTACTGTCACTGCAATTCACAAACGAAGGAATGGTTATAAAGTTTTATTTTGGAGAAGAGCGATTCCAGGAAAAGCAATTTTCAGCTATGATCAGTTAAAGGAAACTCAATGTTATTCGAATTAAACAGAGATTCATTTTCGTTTAACGCGTAAACGTATTTTATATTTTTCGCAAGAATTGTATAAATCTTCGTAGAATGTAAAATAATAATATGTGCAGGATCCTTAACGAGATCCCACAAATATATTGAGCATAGCAAGACAGATGTATATTAACAGTGGCAAGTTGCTAGCTCACCGACTGACAGAATGCCCCAGTTCCGTAATCGACTCTCACGACAGGCTCTGAAGAAGATGCTGCTGATGTATTCTAATGTCTTATATCAGCTGTACACACATGTATGTAAGTATTTTTTGTTTTAACCTTAAGTTATTTAAATATCTCAATGAAAATAATATATTTTAGATAGATAGATAGGAAAATAATAGAAAAGACAACAATGAGATTATAACAGTAAGAAGGTACAGGCAAATGACAAATACATAAAGACGATACAAAGAAGTATGGGATACATTTTGACTTCTTGTAGGTTAATATTATGCACTACTCCAATTAATTCCAAGTACAAGGCACCTAAGGGAATGGTAATCAGGAACAGTATAATGGTATTCAAAACAACAAACAGCGCCATCTAGGGACATTAATAAACATACCCATATTGTAGGTACTTACGTAAATTGACGACCATTCAGTCAAGTTTAGTTTAAAATAACAAAACAAGCACATGATAATCACACTTTAATCATATTAAAGGCTTAATTAATGCTTCAATAATAATAAAAATCCGAGTGATTGACCCGGTAGCTCAGTGGTTAGAGCAACTAGAACGGTATGCAGTGGTCGTGGCTTCGATTCCCACTCGGGTGAGGAATTTTTTCCATTTCTTTATTAATAATTTTATAATAATAAAAACACTAAAGGGTGTTTTTTGGTCGTCAACGATTCCGAATACTACGCATTCTCCTCATCATCACGAATACTTTTCTCTATGGAAGCCTGCTTGGAGATCTTGGAAATGAGGAACTTCTCGTTTCCAAGATAGGGTTCAAACTTGAGTTATTAGATTAAATTGATTTATGTAGGCGCATGTTTAAACATTTTCTGCGCGCGACGACGTAAATTAACAAAATAATTGTTTCCCAGTATTGTTTTGTCTATTTGGCTTAGACAAAATAGGAACTTTCGACTACACACGAAGAATATTCCGAGTTATACTTCCCAATACAAGTTTCTGCAACTCCATGCCTTGAATTGGAATATTTCATAATAATTTCAGAGGAGCATATTAAATAATCCTTTGTAAGTTCCAACTGATAAGAAGTTCAGTGATTATTTTAAACTTGCTCGATAGCTCTGAAATACGTTGGGAATTTCTGTAGCACTACTACGAAATCCGTAGCTCGCTACGTGCTGTGCTCGTAGTAAATTAAAGATTTTGTGCTTTTGCCAATCTCACAATGAAAATTCTCGGTGTCTGTTAAGCCGCCGAACCTATATTGTTAATTTAGACTTTATTTACCGACTTAAAAAAAAAAGTTTCTCAATTCGACCGTAATTTGAGAAAATTTTAGTTTTCCGCAATACAAAGATTTCAATGCAAAAAGATTACACCCGTACTCGTACGTTATTACGAGCACAAACATCATTGTATTAAATATAAATGAATTGTAATCTCAAAAAGACCTTAGAATATTTGTTACTAAGAAAAAAACCGCAAAAGCATCCATCCGGATTCGAACCCACGAGAAATCCGGCACGATAAGACATATCCGGCCCGCTGTGTCTACCCACGAAGATCATTTCGGATAACACTTTGCCCTGGTTATTTATACCGGTTTTATTTACCGAAAATGAATTCGGTATTAATATTTTTACAACAGGGGGTTTTTAGTTAATAATTTACTAGTTTATTTTATTTTATTTGTATAAAATCAAATTAATACTAAAATACTTATCCTAGAAGAAAGAATCATCCAATTTGGTGCATTAGTAAATAATTATAGCTATATATTTTAATATATTTAGTTATTTATTAAAATTACCGTTTCATTTTTATTTTCTTGCTAAACAATTTATATGGTTTTTCTGCAAGGATGTCTAATAAAAGGTAGATTTTATTTCAATAATATTATTATATTCCTTATAATCAATTTAAGTCTTGTCCCATTTCTAAGAATAAAATATCTATTTGAAATATATTCATTTATTCGACATGGAAGAATACACAAATACTGAAAATCAAACATCTTACTATGAACTAGGTAGGTATCAACTTTGTGTCTACTTCATTAGTTACGTATATAAATCTGTTTGCTCAAATTATCTTCTATTTCTAGAATTTATTTTGGGTGAATTGTTGTAGTATGAGATAATGTATCTGTACTAAAATAGTACTGCATTATCTGTCAAAGTGTGTTAAAGCTTAAAGTTTTAAAAAGGCTTTGGAAAAACGTTATTTTCTTTAAGCGATTTTCGTGCAAATCTTTTAAGTCGCGGAAGCCAGTCGTCAAGATCGGGGCCGAAGGAAAACATACTGAAGTGGACGGTTACCTTTGGTGAAATCTCATATGAAAACACTGCATCATCTTATATTCTATAGCCACATGGAATTAATTTACATGACATAAATAGCTCATAAAACATAAAATCATAAATTGCGGTTTCGATAATAGATAGTAGAATGGAGTTCAATGAGATTATTTGTAGCTTGAGAGAAAGGTCATCAGCAGGCTTATTTGTGATCGGTCGGCAACCGGTCGGCAACCGGTTGCTAAACGTCAAAAGACAAATCCACGTTACGCAATTTTATAATTTTTCGGTGTAGAGCATTGAATTTTTAATCTAGTACGACGTACGATAATTCCAAATATAATGTTTGTTTGTAACATCTAGCGATTGCGACCGGTTACAAGTTAGAGAGTAAGGATGCAGATCTCTCTTCACAGATAATAAAGTTTGTATCTACCCAATATGCTGGTGAAATTGCCGCAAATATAGAATACTAACTAAAAAAATATATATACATACATATAATCACGCCTTTATCCCTTACGGGGTAGGCAGAGCACCAAGGGCCGATAGAACCACATGGTGCCACTTCTGACCAATTTTGAGTGTATAGTTGAGATGTGCAAGTTCGGTAAGTAGAGACAGGTTGTCAGCCCATCGCCTACAAAACACCAAGACCCGCTTGTCCCTCTACTGACTTGTACAGTATGCCCGGGAAGAGAAGCAGCTGTATGCGTTTTTTTCACTCTCAGAGCAGCATAGAAGAACAAAAAATATTTAAAAAACTACTAGCTAAATTAAAAAAAAAACTAAACTTGCTGTTGCCCGCGACTTGATCGCATGGACTATAGAATATACCCTTTGTTCTTCTCCGTACTCCCAACTATAAGTATGCAAAAATTTAAGAGATTTGGTTGAGTAAATAAGGCCATAAAGGAATAAGATGTAGACATAGAGTGCTAATGTCATACTACTAACAGTTTCGATGCACCATTAGACTTTTCGGTGCCACACAATTTCAGTCCTTGACACTTATATTGCATTACTATACGTTACAATACTTTAGTAATGTAGTACATTACTATACACTATAG
Source organism: Carposina sasakii (assembly GCA_014607495.2). Lineage (NCBI taxonomy): Eukaryota > Metazoa > Arthropoda > Insecta > Lepidoptera > Carposinidae > Carposina > Carposina sasakii. Next base: position 5,675,909 of record CP053165.1, read on the forward strand.
TAATAGAATCTAAGTGTCAAGGACTGGAATTGTGAGGCACTGAAAAGTCTAATGGTGCATCAAAACTGTTAGTGTGACATAAGCACTCTATGTCTACATCTTATTTCTCTATGATAAGGCGTAACAAAATTACTTTCGCATTTATAATATTAGTCGGTATAATACCTACCTATTATATTATTTGAAACCTGAGTAAGTTTTATAATATAAATACCACACAAGCATTCAAGAAGAATTTTGATATCCACGACAAACATCCAATATTTTGCGTCATAGTTGCACCACACCTGATAAATATTCAGCTAGAGCTCCAGATGTTCAGATTTTAAACCAACTTTAGCGTAAATAGTAAACGAAAACACCATTTCTAGCCCAGTGTTGCCACAGAGATAAATTTTAGAAAGGATGCGTGGGACCAACATTACCAACTCAATGTGGATTAAAACTTCATTTGGAGTAGGGCCCTCAAACTTTACGGTAAGTAAGCTTTATCCCTCACCATTACACATTTACATGTGAAATTCTAAATCTGCTTTCACTATCTTTTTAGTGAGATCAGAAAAGGATGGAGCATGATTTGTTATGGAGGATAAGTGTTTAGGTAAATAAGTGCTTAATGTGGTAAAGGCTTAAGTAAATTCTCGGACACTGGATAGCCACAACATGGTTATTTTATTTTAATTTATTTTTGTGTTAAACTATACCAACTTAACTCAACTTCTGTAATGTGGTTTGCTGGAAGAAGTGTCTGTCAGGGATATGCATGCTTTTAAATGCTTTGCTATAAATTTTTGCTAACAAAGCGGAAAATGGAAAGGTATTTAAAAAAAACACATTACGCACAATACCTAAGTTTGTTTTACTTTAAGTCGTAATTATAGAATTACTAGTGGACCCGACAGACGTCCTGTCCAACGCCTTAAATGCAAACTTTCTGAAATAAGCTGTAACAATATGGACCGTTATAAAAACATTGTCTAATTGACCGAACTGTGAATCTAAACCATTTTCGAACCTACTTGAAAACACACAAAAAAAAATCATCAAAATCGGTTAAGCCGTTTTAGAAGAACTTTAATTACAAACACACGAACAGAAGATTTAATTAATTATATAAAGGAAACATTTCCGAGATATAACAACCATCTACCAGGCGTACCTGAAATTAAAGTATCCTTCTGAGTAATCAACACAGCGACTATAGCGCAGTCTGCCAGATCCTATGTAAAAGGTTCTCTAACATCAATAACAATGTAAATCTTCTATTAGTGTATTTGTGATTGAACTCCTTCTAAACGGCTGGACCGATTTTAATGAAATGTTTTGTATGTATTCAAGTGGGTTCGAGAATTATTTAGATTCACAATTTGGTCAATGACATTTTGTTTTTTCTGCAGTCCACGCGGACGGAGTTCAAAAATATTATTCAGTTGACCGAATTGTGAATTTAAACCATCCACACACACAAAAAATTTCTTTAAAATCTGTCCAGTCGTTTAGAAGGAAATCCATTACAAACGCAAGAATAGAAGATTTATTTATGTAAGGAAAAGAAAATATTACCGGGATATAACAACCATCTACCGGGCGTAACGGAAACTAAAGTATATTTTAGAATATTCCACACGGCGACTGCACCGCAGTCTGCCGAATTCTATGTAAAAAGTTCTAATATAAATAACAATATAAATCTTCTTTTCGTGTGGTTTTAATTAAACTCCTTCTAAACGGCTGGACCAATTTTGATGAAATTTTGTGTGTATATTTAGGTGTGTTTGAGGATGGTTTAGCTTCACAATTTGGTCAACTAAATAATATTTTTGGACTCCGTCCGTGTGGACTGCAGATAAAACAAAATGTCGTTGACCGAATTGTAAGTCCAAACTATTCTCGAAACCACTTGAACACACACACAAAATTTAATCAAAGTAAGTTAAGCCGTTTAGAGGGAAATCCATTACAAATACACGAACAGAAGATTTTTATATATTAAGATATATAGGGATACACTAAATTGGTGTTGTTTTATGGGAGAATGGAAAAAATTAAACGGTTCCCTGAGTGGTTTAGAGTATCCAACACTATTTATATATATCCTTGACCTAGACCCACAAGCTCCATTAGATCCCAGGTCCTGTGTGGTATATATGTACGAAGAAACGGTAGAAATTGGTCAATCGATATTCATAAAATCTAAGATTACATCTACCGGGTTTCGAATCCAGGATTGACGAGTATAGCAAGGCAAGATCACCATTGCGGTAATGGATCATCAAATTTGTTTATCAAAACTTAACCGTTTATGTAACCTCAAATCCTAACAAACATGGTCGACGAGTCCGTTTTCTGAAAGTGGATAATTTAGCAAAGGCCCAGAAAATTATATATTTTGCTTAAAAATTCATTCCTTGCACCCCCATAAATTCTAATAAACCTGCTTTTCCCACTCGGCTTCATTCCCGGAATATGTTATGAGAATTTTGCCGTATCAGATATTTTCGATATCTTTCAGTTTTTTACCGTTTACTGGGTAAAATGGGCCTTTTTTGTTATATACCTACTTCTAGTCTAGTAGAGGTTGGGTTATATTATCTCATTTGATATGAAAAGTATATGATATTCTACCCAATATTAAACCAATTAAAATAAAAGTTTTGCTCAGAGCGTTACCACACTTGCAGTACGTGCGAGCAGACTGTCACCTACACTTATTAAAATCTGAACATCCTAGCGTAGCGTATAGGTTGCCAAAAACTTATACTACCACTAATCATAAGAAGCAAGAACCTTTATCACGAGATCATCACATCACGAGAAATAAGAAGCTTTTTGATTTAAATACACACGACGGATTCCAAAAAGAGCTAGAGGACTGAAGGACCACGAAGAAAACCCTATGGCCATGTTTAACATAAAGGGGCCCAGATGTAAACTATCAGAGATAATTTGCTATCTCGTGAGAAAATGTCACTATTCCTTTAGTCGGCTCTTACAATATGCACGGAAGGAGATGCAGCTGATGTGTTCTAGTGAAGCCCCGTATGAGCACAGCTTTATTGATTCGCTGGTCAGTTTCGCCCTCTTCAAATGGTTTTATTGCAATATGACTTGCAACAATCCAGAAATAACACTTTAAAGCAGTCACGTACGTTGCAATGCAGTTCCACTACTGAAGGGTGGCTCACTTTAAAGTTGTCGGGTTATACTGCTTTTTTATTGCTTCAGGGACAAAATCTTGGTATGGCCACTTGTCATAGTAAGTTTAATGATAGCTAGATTTTGTATAGATTTATTAATAGCGGATAAGGTTCTGGTTGTAACACTTTTATTAACATAATTTCCTAATAGATTTGTTACGTGTTACTAGATTGAATCTTAATGCCCAAAAAGCGAAGGTAGGTAAAAGCATTGAGGAATAAGATGTAGACATAGAGTGCTAATGTCATACTAACAGTTTTGATGCACCTTTAGACTTTTTGGTGCCTCACAATTCCAGTCCTTGACACTTAGATTGCATGACTATACTTTACAATACTTTAGTAATGTAGTACATTACTATAGATTACACTAATAGAATCTAAGTGTCAAGGACTGGAATTGTGAGGCACCGAAAAGCTTAATGGTGCATCGAAATAGTTAGTATGACATAAGTACTCTATGACATCTTATTCCTCTATGGTAAAGGCTCTTACCGCGTGATATTTAATAGACTAACACTGGCCACCCATTTGGGGATAATCAGCGTGACTGTGTGTATACCTATACATATACCGCAAGCTTTATAGTCTCTAATTAGTTAATGCTAGTGTGCAACAAATTCTTAGTTAAAATGCACATTAATTTCATGTGCCTGACACAAGTGGGACAGGCTGCGGCCATGTAGTAAAACTACAAGTTTAAATAAATAAAAATAGATTATAATTATATTGTTATATTATAGTTAAAAGTATAAGACTCTATTCAAATTATACATGGAGATGAACTAACAGTAAAAAGCTTGCACTCACTTTAAAACAATTAATCCAATTTTAAAAAATATATAATATATTAATATTTTAAAAAATATTATATAATTTATAAATAATGCAAAAAAATCGGCACGTTACTAATTACACGAGTCAGTTTTTAAATTTGTTTTCCGTGCATTATTGATGTTATTGGTAATGTATGAGGTTTACTTGTGGTGCATATATTATCATAAAATTAAATTAAGTCATCCACGATTCCAAAGTGGAGCATATTATCTTTGATACTCAATTTTAAAAATTTACATGTTATATGTACCTTTCTACACTTCTTATAACGCCGTCTTACTTCCACAATCCTGATCCCAATTTATCAGTAGCCCTCTACATTGGTGTAATTTTATAACTGGTCAAAAACATCCTAACAATTATTTCAATTGACTATTTTTGAAACACATATGCACTGTAAGAATTCCAATATCCTATTTTAGAATTTACAAGCGATCTATTTAAACAAAAAAAGGCTCTATACTGGCCGATTTTTTTAAAATTTCCGCGCTAAGTTTAGGCAGCGGAAGAGCGATGCGAGGGGTGAACGAGGCAATAAGTGCCCCTTCCTATTTCACCGCCACTTAAACTCGTGCACTGATTTGATAACGCCCGTTTGTTTCAAGTGGATCGACGGCCGTCGCTTTCAAATGGAATTTTTGTGTTAAATTTCGATGTACTCATGCTTTAGCTGTGATTGGGGTTAATTGATTATTTAATCGTGTTGTTAATCTATAGGTTTATAACATATAAGTATATCCATTCTCGTGTATCATATTTTAGAGCCAAAAATATGATATATTGTAAGGCTTTTGAAAATCAATTCTAAAATTATATTCGTTGCCAAGTTGTGAAAACTAAAGTGCATAAATAACGAGATGACTAGGATTAAAATAAAACTAGTGTTCGACAGTAAGTTCAAAAGTCTATACGAGTATACTAGAAATGAATTGAAATATTCCATATAATGGAAAAGTTATTAGACAAATATCTGTCACAAATATTAAATCAATTTGGAATCTGTTTAGATAGATTAGATCTACGTTAGTGGGTCTATAATGACTTAGGTCTAGAAACTGTTTAGCAGGTAGGGCTCTCAATCATTGTTCTTTCAACGTGCCATTAGTCACTGCATTCCACCGCTCTGGCTAAGGGTCAACCCATATTTAACGACGTGGGATCGGCTTAAGCTGAGTACGTATTACCACACTACTCAGCTTAACGCCGATCAGCTGTTGCGACGGCTGTTGACATTCGATCGGCAGTCGATTGCTCCGAACGGCCGTCAGGACGGCTGTTCACTTACGTTCGGCAGTCGACTGCTCCGAATGGCCGTCACGACCTCTGTTCACGTACGTTCGGCAGTTGACTCCTCCGAACGGCTGTCGCGATGGATGATCACATGCGAGGCATGCGAGCGGATCATTCGACTGCTACCCAACGCCGTTTGACCGTCTCCGGCGCTGTTCGGCAGCAGTCGCAAACGTTCTACTAGATTCAGCGCCGTACGGATGCGATCAGCTAATAGATAAACGGCTCGTTTCGCCGTCGGCCGGCGTTGTGATGCGTCGTCCGAGCCGAGTCGATGGTAGTATTAACAGCCTTATTTCGTAGACTTAAAGGCTTTTTTGACCGACTTAAGCCGATTCCACGTCGATAAATGTGGGAATACGCTAAATCAAATTTAGTAAAAGTGGGTCATAACTTGACTCAGTAGCTGCAGCTGAAATCAAAGTTTTAGCAAGCAAACAAATCTTTATTGAGATTATATTTAATGAATATAATTTTTCACTCTTTTATATATTCCATTGAAAATATTAAGATAAAGTTTAATTGGCTTTCGTAACTTATTAAAATTTCTTTGAGGTATTTTCGCTCGAAGACACCCTTTGATTATGCCACTAATATTTTGCACCAAAACGAGGTTTCTGAATTTTGATTTTGTTAAAACATTGTTACAGTATCTAAATTACTTGCGTTATAAATTAGAAACAATTCCTTTTTTATTTAATCGATTTAAGACAGTATCCTTAAAATCTTCTTTATTATTAGGTTTGTATTCCACACTTAGCTATATATTGCATTAGTATGAATCCTTAAAATGTTACGGTAAAAAAACATCATTTAAATTTTTGTATTAAAATTATAAAACGAATAAAATTTAGGTAAAAAAACCTTTTTAAAAACAAGCTTTTATTTAAATGCGCTAAAAAGAAAAAATAAACTTTTACACTAAAACTTTTACTGTTAATTTATAACGTCATTTCAAATTTAACACATTTGACACAATTTATATGTTACAAAAGCTTGTCGCGACATTTAAGTACTCGTATTTACGTTCTTACTTTTAAATGTTTATTAGGCAGCATCTTTGTGTTGATGTTTCAGATTTTCCCATATTGTTCCCATGCATATCGAATAAATATCCGTCGACCCTTCCAGAGCTTCGTGTAGAAGAGTAAGAGAGTAATATACAACAGGGTTCGCCCCGGTGCCCCGAGGTGGTATGTTCACGACATCATGTCATCATGCCACTCAGTCCTCGGCACGGCCTCACCTTGACTTATTAAAAATTTAAAACTAAGAAAGTAAATACGAGTACTTAAATGTCGCGACAAGCTTTTATAACATATAAATTGTGTCAAATGTGTTAAATTTGAAATGACGTTATAAATTAACAGTAAAAGTTTTAGTGTAAAAGTTTATTTTTTCTTTTTAGCGCATTTAAATAAAAGCTTGTTTTTAAAAAGGTTTTTTTACCTAAATTTTATTTTATACTTTTTAGTTTTCACCTGGTAAGTTCCTAAGTCTGTTCATCTCATTCAACGCATCATTATTGCAAGGTCGTTTGCCAGTTAATTTTGAACAGTCCAGCTCTTCAATGAGGAGCCCTTAAAATTTCAACTCAATTGCTTAAAAATATCTGTTTCAAAATAGATTTTCAAGTTTTAGAAGTCCGCCATATTGGATTAAGAGTGACGTCACAATTTTTTCGAGTTACTCTCAGCTAGCCCTTTAATTTGATACCCATATTGTAGGAATGCATTAAAAATAATTGGTCCGCCATTGTGGGTATGCCGCCATGTTGGATTTAGAATGACGTCACACTGTTAATCATGCATTGTCATCCGAACTGAACATGCTCACCAAATTTCAGCCCAATCGGTTGAGGGCAAGTGCCTTAAAATTGAGTTGTAAGATTTCACCCGAACAAACATACATTGCAAGTTAAATAAAAGCTTGCAATTAGATTACCCACATTACCTAATATATAACCTAACCCATCAAAACACTAAACTCAAACAAACACCGAAAACACCCGATTATTTAGACGCCATCCTATTAAACTTTCCAAAATTAGGTTTCCGAAAATACACTTCCAGAATCCGAGTGTAGTCCAAGCATCGAAAATTGCAGGACGGAAATTTTGCGCAGCTCTACCCACCGGCGTATGTTGAGGCGCTTTGAATATTTCATGCACAATAATTTATTGCGTGATTTACAGTGAGGGCCCACTTTATTTTGCGCTCCGAAGCCTTTGCCGGGCTCAAAACAGCATCACTGCATTTTATCGATTACCGTCATTTTTGGCTTTAGCACGAATGGCGTTTTCGCAAGTCATTTTTGTACCGTGTTTGTCTATGTTAGCTAACTTTGTGACGTATTTTTGAGAGGATATTGGCAAGCATCATTCAGAAGTGACGATCGTAGTGATAAGTGTTGACCAATGTCATTCAAAGTTCAATTTAAAAAATGATAATTTCAGATGAATAGTTTGATTAATATGATGCGATATACGACTACTCGTATTACCTAGATGTAGAAAAGGAATTCCCTAAGCATGTTTGATTTCATTGTGGAAGCGAGATATCGCTCTACACTTATTATAGTGTTGTTTCTCTTTGGTTACCCCCTTGTCATATCTACCTGTACGAGTAGGTACGTGTTCTCTTTGAGAAAAATATGTTTCAATCCCCAACATTGTTGTGACGAGATGAAGCAATATAATTTAACGAGGATTCAAAATGTACTGTCTGTGATGATGGATCAGCAGCGAATAGGGAAAAGTTACCGACATTTTGAATGTCATAAATCAGTGTACGAATCATATTTATATCTAAACTATTCTAACTTTAGGTATATTAGAGGTTAGGTATTGTCATAACGCGAATGTGAGAAAGTGACGTAAGTTTTAATTAAAACTCGCCCAATACATAAATGTTTTGGACATCTGCAAAGCGGTAAAGGATCAAGCGGAAAAGTGACCCTAATTCATTACTGACGTAACATTTTTTTTAAAATAGGAAAACCATTATAAACCTTGTAATGAGGGATTTTCTGACAACTATTAAAAGTAAAAAAATACTACAAATCACCTGGATAGATGGCGTGATCATCATCCCGAAATTCTGTTTTGTCATTCATCACCTGCAGGGGGAGATGAAGGGGTAGCGGCTAGGGAGGGTGCTGCGCTCACGCCATCTATTTTTGAAAGTTATTTTAACTTGTCAGAAAATCCCTCTCTGAAATTAAAACGGTTATAATTTAGCACAATATATTTGCTTCACTTACTGCCGAAGCCAAACAGTCTAACTCATTGTTTACACACGCCATCATCCATCTCGCTCGCTCTAAATCGGCCTGTTCACGGGAAACACGGCGCCTTTAATAGCCACCCTTAGATGGCCTAACGAATAAAGTCAATCTCCTCAACATAAATCTTCGGAGAGGTCATAACTCAACTTTATAGAGTTGAGACTTTCGACGCTTCATTTTATGAGAGCCGCCATCTTCTTTTTCCTCTAATAAGTTTTTCGTAGCATATTGCTGCTGTGATTTTGTTTTCAGTTTCAGTTTGTAAGAATCAATTTAAAGTGATTATTTAGAGATCTATTCAGGTGTTATCATATAATAATAATGAATCTTTATATTTTTACCGTTTAATATGAACTGTTTAGAAAACATAGGTTTTGTAACTAGCTATCGCCATAGCTTATTTTAGTTTATTTAAAGGTATCCTACTGACCCGTAAATTCCTCTATGTACTCTCAACTATACGTATGCTTTCAAGAAGATCGGAAGAGTGATAAAGCTTGAAGAAACTTACTTTCGCATTTATAATATTAGGAAAGATGAGTAATCTACTTCTGTTTTATTTATATGCATAAAACCCGATAACACCATGATATGCGTAACATTTTTGTTTCAAATAAAGAATATAACATAATTAACCGTTACGGTCGACAAATAGGATTTTGTATTTTTCGCAGTCTATACGGAAGAAGTCGCGGGCATCCTGTAGTAAAAGATCAAATCGGCTCTATCGCCGAACATTACCCGTATGCTGAATCAAATGTTTTAAGGTTAACTATGACTATGACTAGAAACGTCTTCGTTTAATGAGGTCGCCTTAAACCTTCGTTTAGTTTAGGAAGGTTAAACTTTACCTGAAATTATAACTTTAGTGGAAAACTATCAAATCCAATAGAATAAGCTACGTTGCTGTAGTTTTGATAATAGTTGTAGAAATGCTGATTTAGGATTTGCTAAGAATATTATAAGGGTCCTCTTCTAGATAATGAAGATGTGTTTTACGCACGTAGTCGGACAGGTTAGTAGATCTATATCAAAACTATTAATTACAAATGTCAGCTTTCTTGCGTCAGCTACTAAAATAAATTTTAGTTGTTCCTAGGCCTAGTTTTTTATAACTTAAATAATATTATATCGCACCTTTGGAAGAACAAAGGCACAATAGTGTTCTATAACAGTACAGGGGCACAATTTTTTTTTTGTAATTTTTGACTAATTATAATAACAATTATAACTTTGTTCTACCAAAGGTACGATATACATTTTGTTGTTTATTATTTTAAAAGAATTTAATAAATAAATAAAGCATTGATAGATAAGATAGATAAGTCTTTTTACTGACGAGCCACGTATAAAATAGTTTGTTAGTATAAAATAAAAATAAACCTTAATTTCTGAACTTCACTTACGATCAAAGTTATAACTGTTGCGAGTTGGAGCTAATCTTGAGCATGGGGCGGAGTTCAAGTCTTCGCTTCAAATTCTTGATCGAAAGTTTCTAATTAAGGCGGAATTTCCGAGATATTGCTGAAGTAGAGGCGCTATGCTGCAATACGTGTATCAGTGTCGATTTTTTTCACGAGAATTGGTTTGATTCGTCTGGGATAGCTTATTGTGGTTATGTCAAAAATCATAATAGGTCTAATAAGTTCGTACTCACTTATAAATTGGAGTCGGTTACTTTTATATCTAACTTCTCATCCATTCAGTTTTTCAATTTTTTTTATTTCCTCCATGACTTTACATACATCATCATCATCATCAGCCCACCGCAGTCCACTGCTGGTGGTAGGCCTCCCCCAGGACACGCCACAAGACTGCCATGGGGGTATTTGCCCAGAGTCACCACGCTGGACAGGCGGGTTGGTGACCGCAGTTTGTATTTTGGACTATGTTGTCGACACGGGAGGAGCTGCTGCCCACTTCCCGGAAACCCTTAATCGCCCCGTACGATACCCACGGGCAGACATGGGATGGTACGAATTCTACTCTGCCGGCACCACGCGGCCAATACCAATACACACGAATAAATGGAGTAGAGCTGCAGGATCATAAACAGAATTCCACACCCATGTAATATAGCATACCGGGGACAGGTGTAAATAAATCTGTGACAGGTTGCTAGCCCATCGACAGAAAGAATGCCCAAGTTCCTTAGTCGACTCATACAAAATGCACGGAAGATGCAGCAAAAATCTAGTCAAGGAGCTGATTCATATTTAGTTTTACAAATTTATGTACGTATTTTTCTAAAAAATTGTCGCTTAGCTATCCAAAACTTTGGCAATGTGAGTTTCCACCATGTAACCATGTTGCGTCGACCCCATTAATAAGGGCAGGAAGATGATGATGATGTACCTACATAAATAAAATTATTAATAAAGAAATGGAAAAAATTCCTCACCCGGGTGGGAATCGAACCCACGACCTCTGCATTCCGCGTGCCAGCGCTCTCACCACTACCTACCTACATAAATATTTTCAATGACATGAATTGTAGTACTTACCTGCAAATAGGTATGTATACCAATCATCATCATCATCAACAGCCTATTGCAGTCCACTGCTGGACGTAGGCCTCCCCCAGGGCACTATACCAATATAATAATAATAATGCTGTGTACATCATGAATAAGTGCCCCTAGCTATGTTCCACGCTCCACCCTATATCCTGTTAATGTCACGTAAAAACCTACAAGCAATGCGATGAATCTAAATTTTGTTTACATTGAGATCATTTCCTTACCAAAGTGAGTTGCCATTAACTGATCAAACACAAACCGAATTCGGTGTCACCCTGACGTACCCTAATGTACGCGTAACCTAATAATGTACTTTTCAAATCTGTAGGTTAAACAAACAGGTAATGTTTTTGTTAATATATCTATCTATAGGTATATACATATAATAAGAATGTAACGGATCGCTGCCTGGAACATGGAAGATATGTGAGAAAAAATATTATAGGAGAAGGAGACCTTTATCAACGCAATAGTACCCAAAAAAAATTTTTTTTGAATTTTTGTCTGTTTGTCTATGCTTCTGTGCACGATAAACTCAGAAACGGCTGAACCGATTTCGATGCAGTTTTCAGAAATATAATGTGACAGGTCCCATTTAACATATAGGCTACTTTTTGTCCCGGGAAAATGTTTTTATCTCGGATAATTTCACATTTTGTTTTTTCTGTAGTCCACGCGGACGGAGTCGCGGGCGTCCACTATTACATACTATATTCATATTTACATAGCGTATCTATATATTTTTTTACAATAAAGTTGTTGAAATTTAAAATCAACGTTAAGTATAAAAAAAAATTTGAAATCCGTTTATAATATAATTGACGGAAATATCGGTGAACATACATAAAAAAAATATAAAAAATTATACATACAGACGAATTGAGAACCTCCTCCTTTTTTTGAAGTCGGTTAAAAATGCAGCGCTCACCTCAACTTTTCAACGTGCATACTTTAAGTTTATTGATTAAATAGGCCATTTATTATTATAATATACTTAAAATTATCTTCATTCTGGGATTCTACCATGTGTCTTATTATTTATAGATAAGCAGAGCATAAATTCGTAATCTTATAACATTTATGTTAGCACAATGAACTTTAATTTCTACATCAGCTATTATGAGACTAATTTAGGGACACAGCATAGAATGGACGATGGGTTCTAGTCGAGAGACTTTCTCATTCAGCCATCTTAAACAGCAGCAATTTGCCGACCATTGTTATTCAAATCGTAAATTAATAATTCATTCACGTCATTTTCAGACTTTTGAATTTTTTTCCTCTGGGGGACGGCAATTATAAACAATTCTTTGAAATTGTGAGAAAGAAAAAAAGTACTGTTTAATTTCCTTTCACTGTTTATTCAGTTTCAGACGGCGCAGCCTTATTTGTTTTCATATGACAATGACGACGGCTAAGGTTATGAAAGAAATATTAAGAAAGGTCTAAGTAATGAGCTTTATCTCGAGGCTTTTGAGAAAAACTAAAGTTCACGTACCTAAATAGTACCGACTTAAACCATATTATTCCGAAAAGGAATTGACAAGTTAGGCCTATTAGGTACCTAAAGGTTTTTTTTCGTCGAGATGGATTTTAAGAACTTAGAAATTCTATACGTGCTGTATACCTACCGACCATTCTCACTAACCAAAAAAGGTGTAACATGTGCTCGGCCCTTAAACTGGGTCATACTAATGACAAAGTTAATGTTTTTGTTTATTCAGGGCCACGCGCGGTGACAAAGGGCCTTTCTCAAGACATTAATGTAGTAGGTAATATGATGACAATGTGAGGTGTGACATTAACAAGGATTTGCAAATAGAGGATTAATTTTATTGCCGTCCTATTTCTCACTATACTACACCTTATTTAAAAAAAAAACAGTATAATTAAATCAGGTACAGTACTATCTCTTTACTTACCTCTCTTTTTATACCGCTCGTGAAAGAAACTCTTCCAGTATTTTAGTATTCGACTTTCTATGAGCAGTAGGAATTAGAATTGTTAGGACACAGCAGGTTAAGATTACTCTTTTACATAAATAAACATAATCTTACGGTTATTAAATTCACCTAGTTACCTTTTAAGTTGAGTATTACATTAACATTAACTAAATAGTACCGATCCTATTCGCAAAATATTTTCACATCACACAGTTAGGTACACACTCACTCACCTACACACTCACCAAAATTGAATGACTAAGCGAGTGTATATTATACCATTCGTAGTGCAATAACATTTTTCATCCGTTTTCCCTGAGAATACCTTCTGGGAGTCCATGAATATTTCAACCGGGATCAATTATTAAAATGATTTACTACTTGGCGGGCCGGGTAACGCACTCCGCGTGTACGAATGTTCTCCCTTTTGAAGGAAAACGAACCTTTGCCTTTTTTCTCGGAATATTTATTTCCGTCTTAATAATTAAAATAAAAAGGATTTCTGGGCGAATCCTTATTTCTCTTATGATCACAAGAACAAGGTCGCATTTTTTCTGGTTGTTATTTTATTTTAGGCTGCTAATCGCGATTAGAAACCTAATCTTTATCAGACATTATGTATTCTGATGCTGGTTTTTATTATTATTTGTCTGGATTATTGACCCCTTTTTACCACTAACTTACTTTACAAAATGTAATTTTACACCTATGACTACACTATCCTTATTAATAGGTAAGCCTGTCGATCTGGAACTGCAGCGTAGGGCATCGAACTATTTCAGAAATAAAAATATTAACAACGACTTCGTTAAACTCCGTGATAGGCTTAGAATAAACAGATTATTTGATAAAAATATAAACATTGAGGATACCTTAGTTGATGAGTGGCAGTCTAGGTGGGACTCGTCAACTAAAGGCAGAGACTTGTACAATTTTTTCCCGTGTCTGTATCCGAACGTTTAAAAATGCCTTGGATTGAGGTTGATCACCCCACAGCGCAGTTTCTCACTGGAACATGGTAATTTTAAGAGTAAACTATACACCTTTAAATTAGTTCCAACACCTTACTGTGACTGTTCATTCGCCAACAATTGTCTCATACAACAAACATCCCATCACATTCTTTGGGTATGTGGACTTTGGTCTAATGCCCGTAATCAAATCTTAAATTCTATTGAATCTGTCTCCAGACCGATTTATCATTATGAACCTTATTTCATCTAAGCACAATTTCCGTCCCTTCAAAGAATTTTTGTCACGCTTATTATTGGCATAATAACTCATAGGTAACATAAAGTAGCCGTATGTTCCAATTGTAATAATATTGTCAGTCAGTGCTTAATGTAATATTAAGCCTATCTTAATACCTATCTTCATACTTCACATTCTGTTTTTCTATTAGTTTTAATGCTTTATAGTCGCTAGTTAGGTCCCCCGGGATTTTCTATGCTTTGTTGTGCATTTTTCTGGTCGCCTCTGTTGATCCTGGCTCACAGGAGTTGCAGAGGCGGGAATGAGTGGTGGGCCGATCCCGGTAATAGGTAAGCTCAGAGGAAATTATTAAACTAAGTTTAGAAACTACTATAATATAGTTATTCTACATATGACAATATTAATATTTTACAAACAAACGAACACACGGTAAATGAAACAATGTCTCAATTTAGGTCAATTTGAATTCAACATCAGCAAAATATAATATTTGTATAGTGTATCTCATGTTCGCATATTGCATTTTGTGAAATTCGTTTATATATTTAAGCTGGCAAATAGCGTAAGCGACGTTGTATTATTAATGTTATCTGGTACAAATTGGGAAGTTATTCTTATTTTATGTAGTTGGCTATCTCCAGCATGAGCTACTAGGGCGATCACCGGCCTATTCGAGAGCAAAATAAACTTTTATAACAAGTTGCCTACGCATTAGAAATATATTGCAGGGTTTACTAGTTATATCGTATTTTTTTACGCAGCTAGCCAGCAATGGTTTACGATGTCATATCATACGACGTAAATAACCACTGCCAGTATATTTAGAATTTACTTTCTGTGTATCAATTTGATGTAGATATATATACATACATACATATAATCACGCCTTTATCCCTTACGGGGTGGGCAGAGCACCAAGGGCGGATAAAACCACATAGTGCCACTTCTGACCAATTCTGAGGGTATAGTTGAGATTACAAGTTCGGTTAGTAGTGACAGGTTGTCAGCCCATCGCCTACAAAACACCAAGACCCTCTTGTCCCTCTACTGACTTGTACAGTATGCCCGGGAAGTGAAGGAGCTGTAGTATTATAGGTTTTTTTTTCACTCCCAGAGCAGCCTAGAAGATAATTTATAATAGCAGAAATGTAACCTATTCTGAAGAATCTAATGCAAAACTTTATACGACACGTAGGTACGTAGTTTTCTGTGCGGTTGCCTCCAGCTCGATGATAATGTACATGAATAGATGTCCGGTCCTGGTGAGTCTTTTCATCGTTTACCGTACACTAGGGGCCGGCACAATCGTCCCAAGACTGAATGCACGCTTTTATAAGCTAAAGGTACTATCCTGACATTTTTGTATAGTTTATTAGCGCTGTAGAGACGCTTAAACGTTTTTTAACTGGTTATTGATGCTTAGCAGGTTTTTTATACAGATGTTATCTTAATGGTGTTGCATTGTAAAGTAGCGCATATTTATGCTAATCTGCTATAATGCTAACGCTGAATTTGCAAAAAGCGAACTAATATTATAAATATTTGATAGCTATGATCACAATAAAATATGTGGACCACCAAAATTCACATGAGAATTTCCGACTACAAGCAGTTTTACCCTTCGATGTCTTCATAACGCTGTCACTAATACCTTGTATATTAAATTGGATGTAGGTACTATACCTACGTGTCTTTATATGTATAATAGTAGGCTATCTATACTCGTATAGAAGACCAGAATATGCACGCGTGGGATAAAGCGGTTTAATTAGCGGGAAGGTATATGAATTTATCCGGTAAATCTCTGGTTGTAAATTAGGAGGTACATTAGGTTTGTTTACGTTTTCATTTATTTGAATAGGACCTTTTTATGTGTAATTTATCCTTTTTAATAAAAAAAAATGTGTCTAATAGCGCCTACTCATCATAAGTTTAAAAAAATGTGTTTAACAACGCCTACTCGTCATAAGTTTAGCTAGCTAAGATTGACGTAAACGTAGTTGAATTTCGGTTCAGCTATCTATATTAGCTTGAGGCACTAAACACGGTTGGGTTATTCTAGGTCAACGGGATATATCCTATCCTAATCCTATCTTACTAATATTATTTAAACAAGAATATAATATTCTGTACATACCGAATCAGCTCAACGAAAGCAGCTTATGAATGCTTTGAAAGCATTTTATGAACTTATACTAAGCGTGAAAATGGATAACAAATATTAACGGTACAAGAAAATTTGTTGTTAGTCTACTACCTACTACACGCATGAAATTCTTAAAATCTGTAATGTAAAACAAATTACCTTTCCAACATTAAAAACATTTATCTACTGACATATCTGGTGTCCAGTTCCGTAGGTAGGTACATTAGTATTTTTTGCTTATTCAAAAAGAGTTCCAATTGTGTAGGTTTTCTCGTCCGTGCAACGCGATAAAACGCTGAAAAGATGAAATATAGACGGACAGACAGCGGTCCGGTCAATGTAAGTATGCGAAAAAGACCCTTCGTATTTACGTCCGTGTTTTTGCGAAAAGAAATTCTATTGTTCAGAGTAAATAGAATGGTATTAATAAAATTAAAATGGAGTGAGTTTTTGTGATATTTGCTTTTAATATGATGGATTTATGAGCATTAAGGAGTTTAGTGAATGAGTACCTACTTTGTTTATCATTAGTTTAAAATTAATAAAAATCAGTTATCTTAGCCCGCGCCTGACTTTGAACTCTGACTTTCCCATATAAAATGTCACTTAAACCTTGAGTAGGTAAAGTTAATCTGTCTGCCTACTCCGCGTGTTTTCAATATTATGGCTTATGGCTCACCTAACCTTTAAAAGAATACCGTAGTTTCATAGATTTTGGAGGCGTATTTTACCGCGACATAAATACATAAATACATTAATATTGATTCATTTCATGTACGGATTTTTTAAAATGATCACTCAGCTACTACCCAAAAAGGGTTGGCATCAGGCAGGCAGCCGGCCAATAAAACAAACGCCAAAGCTATATGAGTTTCGAAAAAAGCCATATTGCGCCGACCCCATTTACTAATAAGGGCAGGAAGATGATGATGACATTTGTAATGTATTAACGTGTTCCTAAAAAATGAAGTAGCCAGAACGGCAAGATTATGAGAGAGATTTAATAGCCACGTTTAGCATAGCAGAGTCCGATGTAAAAGAAACCAGTGACAATTTTGTACGACAAAGCAGAACGATATTTTTATGTTGGGAGGTCCCTAGCTCCTACGTGGAACGGTGCTGGTAGGCCGCCGTCCTAATTCCTTGCCATCAGATATGTTGAAGCTTAGAATCAATTAATATAATGGTAAATAATGTCCATACATACATACATACATACCATACACAATAAATAGCAGTAATTGTTAATCAAAGAGAGACTGTAATAAAACTATGATCTTTTATCCAAAAAACACTTTCCAACTTATATCATAAAACCCTAGAGCAACTTAAATAACAGTTATTATAGCTGTTATATTATTATTATGTGTTGATTTACCACCAATAAAACGACGCTGGCATTGCAGCCATACACGCACGATCAGCGTCCAATAACGAAAGTATTCGATACCCATTCTCGTTATCGCATTGCTCGTGGGTTGTGACCTGATGTCCTAATATTAGTACATTCTTCGAGTACCGACAGCAATATCCATTGAATGATCTATGATCGTGATCTACCTACCCTACAGGAAGCTATAGGGCTCGAATCTGGTGTTTATTTTCACGATTACATGAATTTTCATGAGTTGTTTAGACATTAGCCTTACGATAAAAAAATATAAACATCTGCCCTGTTATTACAAAAGAATTTAAACATCTTTTAAGCTAAACATGCCCTAAATTTGGCAGATATGCCGGATATGCCATACTGTTTGCTGTCAAATGTCATATTTAAATCGAGTCTAACTTTCCAGTCTCCAATTTTTTAGATAAGTTACTCGTATCTATAGTGGGCTATTCATATATTTCACTTAATATACCCTGTTTGTTAGACCTTGTATGTATGAAAATGGTTGTGTTATCGTGCGTCGTGCTTTTGCATCTTGTATTTAGCAACATACGAGTAGCATAAATCTTTACATTTACGGCTGAATTTTAAGTACACTATTTATGTGAAAGCCAATTTAGCAATATATCTTATCGAAGGCACTGGCACAAAGAGCCAAACTTATATTTAGTGGGCCAAACGACATGAAACCGTTCTCATCACAGATCGTCCCTAGAGAGGAAGCCGAGTGAGATCATACGGAGGGAATCGACGGTTTCGACGATATTACCCAGAGTAAATGTAATAGTAGACTAACTTCTCAAATTATCAAAGAAACTTCCTGCTTATGTGTGATCTGCATCCAGTTTAGCGATGATGATTATAGTACCCAAATACTTGAATTTTTAGGAAAGTTTGTTTAGTAACAAGACTGAGTTTTAGTGATAATCTCACATTTGTATAATATTTTTTTGTAACTGCCACTGTTTAATTATAACTGCTGTTTAACCTTGATTTTTTGTCAGTAGGTACAGTAAATAATGAGACTGCTGGATTATTACACTCGCTAGAGATTTCGGGATCGTTAACTACCTACACTAGTGGCAGTCCAGTAAGCGGGTTCTCGAATGGACACCACGCCTCGGCAAATGAAGTGTTGGTTGCCCTCCGGCTAGATAGATCGGACTTGAAAAAAGCTGCTGGTAGTGAATGGATGACAAAATCGTAGCGCGCCTCTGGAGGCCTATATCCAGTGGACTGCAATAGGCTGATATGATGATGATGATCTACCTATCATTGGGGGCTGAGGTGCATATCTGTCGTCATATCAACCATTTTCCAGCTTTTGAGACCATTTCGCGATATACCGATATGTCAGCCAGTGATAGCTTTATACGAGTACAGCGCTTCATAAACTACATCGACGGTTGTATTTCCCCTGTGATTGTCATTGCAATAATAGATACTGGGATAATCAATTTTTAATTCAAACTGCTCAGACTTTATTCGAATATCCAATTAAGCAGATAACTAATTGAAATTCCTTCAAAATCTCAATCAATGGTACCAGCACTACAGGAAATGGTAGCGGTAATTTATGACCACTAATACATTTCTCTGGCTCAGTTGCAGTACCTACTGCGCTCGCACCGGACCGAGGCCGATAGATTTATCTCCTGCCTTTAATTTATAGATGGAGGGATCGCCTTACTTTCTGTTTTGGTTATTTGAAAATGTACAATTAAAAAGGGTTTTTGTTAAGTTTAAATATCCTTACCAGTTGTTAATTAGATTGAGTTCTTTAATTTGATGTCTTAACACCCTTCAATACCTACTAATTCATATCACGCTGATTTTTTGAGTGCAAAATACAAAACCCAGTACTGGTTACATATTGCTACTTATATGCTACTATGCATTGAACCAACTCTAATAGAACTGCTTTTAGAATCACCCCCAGTAAAGAATTGCGTTATTAAATAGTATTCCTCTATCCAGAAATAGGCTAATAAGTATTCGAATTAAGTATTAAATCCGCGGTCGAAGAAAATTATACCCGACGTTCGTATGTATTTCTACGGTAAACCAAATGATTAATAAACACTACCATAACTATACGGAATGTAGGTCCTAGGTAATTCCCGCTATCAAAACACATGACAATTAACGTGTAATGAGTGCTATAGAAATAAGCGTGGTTCTTCCACATCGCGTGCCCTCACCAATTTACGTCGGCGCCTTATCGCCAGGCTAATGTTCAGTGTAATACCGTTTCCGACATGAAAACTGTTCCAGCTTTTGTTCTCAAAGCCTCTTTAAAATATTTCACAGGTCGATAGGAAGTTGTCGGTCAGCCGGTCAAAATGTTGATTTTACTGTTTAAATTACAGTCAGCTGTGTTATAACAAAAGGGTGCGGTAAGGAAAATAAAATGATCAGCCTATATTTGAATGTTAGCATGTGTTAAAATATACTATTAGTTTTTCTCTTTATCATAAATATGCATAACCGCATGGTTTCTACCTATATAGTGAAGTGGAACGTTTTTTAAGCAGTATGAAGAGCCATCTCGCGTCCATAATAGAAATAACCCCGAGTTAATCCTGCAGTACTAACTGCCCCATTAAAAAAAACTGTTTGCGTGTATAATGTATGTAATGTATTTAAAGAGTTAATAACTGACCTCATATTATTGAGCAAACTAGCAATGTCCATAGAAAACCTAAACAATATATTGTAGAGTCTCAAACTGGGCTATTAATATCCCATTCCACAGCATCTTTTCCCCTTTTGGTCCACCGTAATCAACTTAGAGAACATAACAAGAAAAGGCTCCTCATTACCGCAGTAAAAATATGCCATGTAAAAGTTGAAAAGGCAAGAGAATTTATCAATCTAGATAACGATCTTAAGTGAACGTAAACTCTTGATCAAAAATAATAACCCACTTATTTCGCTGCCAAAAAACCCACTGAGATTTTATAGACGGAGCAGCGCCCTAAAAAGAAAACATTTAATTTCCCCACGCCTTGTTATAAATATTAAAGAAAGGAATAAACTAAGGAGAAAAATACGTATTTCCCGGGTGTCGGCGCAAGCAGGTGCTTGGATCAACATTTTGTCCCGTCAGCAAATATAACAGTGCCCATTATATATAACATTTTCATTCCCTTTTTTTACTCATAGCAAATAGGTTGAAGGCGGATTGCGATTTTGGAATATTGCTGAAGTATTGCAAATTTCAAATATTACAAACTCTACTCTGTCGCGTGGTGCCGGCAGAGTAGAGTTTGTACCACCCCTGCCAGCCCGTGGGTATCGTACGAGGCGATTAAGGGTTTCCGGGAGGCGGCGCCTCCTGTACTGACAACATAGTCCGAAAATCACACTGCGGTCACCAACCCGCCTGCCCTGCGTGGTGACTATGGGCAAAACCCCCCTGTGGCAATAGCCTTGTGCCCTGGGTGAGGCCTACGTCCAGCAGTGGACTGCAATAGGCTGAAGAAGAAGATTACAAATAGTAACACCAATTACTAAAATAACATCTATTAAAAAACATTACCTACTTTAAAAAAATCTACATCATGTAAAATTTGTAGAACGTAGATCTAGTTATTTTAAACACGAAGAACAAATAAAAGTGTCACCCAATGCGAGCCGCGGCGGGCGGTCGCGCGCTGTTTTGATATATTCGCGACGTGAAGCACGCAAGAGAACAGTTTTTCATTGATTCGCTGGCGCATCTGGCGACAAAACGCCTCGGGCTCTACACTGATGACCTGACTTGACATTTTTATTACCATCCATATTTTTGCGCGGCCTCCAAGGCATTCTTTGCTTATGGGAGACGTAAAATATCGTGAAACTTGAAAGGACACAGATATTATGATATAACTGGGACAATATATTGAAGAACTTTTGATGTTTTGGCGATAGGTTGAAATGGGACAGGTCGTTTTTGTGTAATATTTCTCATTTGTCCTTTTGTTTATTTATTTTATAAAAAATTGTAAATTATATTATAAATAGGTATATATAATAGTATAATGATAACGTATTTCTAAAGCAATGTAATTTTAACTGGTATGAAAAAGGGGAGTTTCTTGGCACAATTGTGCTTAAGCTATCTTTAACTTAATAGGAAATTCCGAAAACTGTATTATGTGCGATGTTTGTGTTTAAGAACAAAACAATTTTTCATTTTCAAAGTAATAAATGCATTATTTTCAAACTATGATTATGTACCTTTTCAAATCTTTATAAAAGCCATTAAATGATTGCTTTCAAGTTAAAAACCTAAATAAATTTCTGTCACATTTTAAAGACAACTTACAAGATGTCTAAGTTTAAGATACCTATTTGAAATATTTTACTGAATGCTGTAAGTACTTTATTTAAGTTTGTTTTCAAAAAGAAACTTGGGAGGCCTGTCAAACTTCATTACTGGGCCTCTAAGCTCTTATCACAATTTGTCATGATTGATCAAAGAAGTTACGAAACAAAGACGAAACTCAACAAGGACCTTGCTAAAATTCAGAGTACATTGACAGTTGAGTGTCACTGATGGACAGCTTGAGGTCATTTTCGGAAAATACGTACATACATGTATAGGACAGGACTCTCGGAACATAGTGAGATTTTTAATGTTCCATATTTAGGTGTGTAATATATAGCATACATTTCTCATAAATGTATCAAACCTCCTAATACGAAAAGTAAGCAATGCGTCGTGATAATTACCTAAACACCTAGATAAGCTTTAAGTATATTATGAAAAGAAAAAAGTATTCATTTCTATCTGGTCTTAAAAATATAAAAAGTTAAAATAGTAATAATTACAGCAAAAAATATCTAAAAAAAAGGCGGCCGTATTACCCCGTTGAGAAAATAAATAGTATGATAAATATTCATAAGGGTAGTAAGCCTTCTTGTCATAGGCCTTGAAACTCAAGAGCCTGATGGATGACTTGTCGTACTTTGTTGTTTGGTGGAACAATCTACATTTGTAAATAAATAAATATGAGGCTACTAAGTAATGTTGGGCAGATTGTTAATTTTTATGAAGTTTTTAAACACGTATTATTTGTTGTTATATTATTAACTGAATCTATATCAAAATATCTATTTTGAAGATATTTTAAATATACATTATACCAGGAATAAATAAAACACAATCTAAAGCCGTAGTCTTGAAAACAAAACCTGAAAGGCTTAAGTACCTAGTACCTAAGCGACTTGGTTCAACGGTGTTATTACGTTAGACTCGTTTTAAATATGACATTTGACAGCAAAATCTATAGAATATCCGTCAAATATAGGCAATGTTTTGCTTAAATGATGCTTATATTCTTTTGTAATAACACCGTACAAGTTTAACGATTCGGTCTAAATTTACTGTTAATCTTTATTTAACTACAGGGTGTTTTTTTGTGGCCACCTTTAACGAAGGGTACGTACTCTATACATCAAATAAAGTAAGTTTATGCCAAAAAAAATGTTGGGAAAAAAAATTTTTTTTTTCAAATTTTTTTTAAATTACTTGATCTGGCGAAATTTATAGTGTCTAGTATTTATGCTAGTTTTTTTATAGACAGATATTAATTATTTCTCGTGAAAAAATCTTGCTACGCGCGTCTATGTGCATTTATACAGAAAAATGCAGTCTATTTACTCAACTTTGGACCCTAATATTTTGGAAACCAGACACTTCCCAGGTATGCTTCCATAGAGAAAAATGATCGTGATGATGAGGAGATTCCGTAGTTTTCGAGAACGTTGACGACCAAAAATCATCCTGTATAATAATGTAACATACCCAATTATTTAATATTCACTTATCATTGATCCACACACAAAGTTCGTAACCATGTACATACTTGAAAAATCTCAAATAATTTGTATAAACGAAACCTTTGATCTTCCAAAATAGCTCGTTTCCGTGCAGAGTAGATCACGGTATTGTAGGGAAGAATCTCTGGGGATGGACATTGCCAAAGAATTAGTTGAACTGGGAGTGCGCTGTTATTAGAGGTCGTTAATATAGCATCGAGCGTCTTAAATAGCATGCTATTTTTCAATAGCAAAAATCGCCTGCTATGTAGGTACACACTGTAGTGTACGTGTCGCAGTAAGATAGATAAAGCCGTATCCCTAGTGATATAACTATATACCGTATTATTTATTGTGCGCGATATTTAGCGTGCTGCTAGATTTAACGCGACTACCACTGCACCGGCCGCTTACACGCATCCTAAATTGCGCGTTATAACATAGCATAAAATATAGGACGCTAGAAAATTATAGATTATAGTCCCTAGCGTGTTAAGTTTTTATAGCAGTCTTAAACACCTCTAGCTGTTATGGCTGTTTCGGCAGCCAAATACTATAATAGGTCTTTGGGTCTATATCTTCGGATAATGCGAGTGTGTATGTAAGTATGTCATCATAATCTTCCTGCCCTTAACCCATTATTTATGGGATCGGCGCAACATGGTTTGTTTAGAAACACACATTGCCAAAGTTTTGGCAATTGTTTTTACGGCAGCTGCCTGCCTGACGCCAACCCTTCTCGTGTATAGCTAAGTGATAATTTTTATAAAAATCCACGTCTAGGTAATATGACATTACCAAGATTTGGATTTTATGAATGAATGGATTGAATTAAGTATGTAAGACAATATAATATGTAGGTAGATATATATACCTCGTCGACAGTCTATTGCAGTCCACTGCTGGACGTAGGCCTCCCCCAGAGCACGCCACATGGCTCGATCTCCCGTTTTTGCCATGCAAAGTAGTCATCGGTATCTGGCCGGAGGGCGCCCAACGCTACGGCCGAAGAGAACCCGCTTACTCCACTGGGTTCTACGACAGATGTGGCCTGCCCACTGCCACTTCAGTCTGCTACATTTGGAGACTGTGTCTGTCACTTTGGTCTTCTGCCGGATAATCTCGTTGCGGACTTTGTCCATTAGCGAAATTCCGAGCATTGACCTTTGACCAAAGCTCTTTATATTACTACACTATTATGTGAACTATTTTATTTATAACGTTTTGGTAAAAATAAAGGTGTTCTTTGATCTTATTTTTAAGCGAGTTCAAAAAAAGGAGGAGGTTCTCAATTCGTCTGTATAATATTTTTTATTTTTTTAAATGTATGTTCACCGATATTTCCGTCAATAATAGACGGATTTCAATTTTTTTTTATTGGTTAGAGTTCACTTCTGAGGTGGTCCCATTTTCACCAGGTGAAACCAGGTCAGGTCACCATCCAGGAGAAATCTAGGGCAATTAACGAAAATTGTATGCTCTTATGGTGCTTTTGTTACTAATCATGTCTTACTCAGGTATATGCTTCAGGGTGTCAACATCTGATGCTGATGTGCTGATGATGAAGCTACAGAACTCCTTAACGGTTAGGAGTTGGGAGACAGTACTGCAATTGGTCGATGAAAACTATACTGGGTATAAAAAAGCAACTTTGTTCTTTTAATACCTCGTATTCTTTGTAATATCACGATATTTTTTTTTCTATGGAAGCACCATAGGAAACCACGGGTTTCCAAAATATTGAGGTCCAAAATTACATTAATATTATCATTTTTTTTACATAAATCCATCTGAAATCGTTTAACAAACATTTTTTTCAAAGATACCATGTCAAAATGTTATAATGTTAGTCTTGTAGGTACATTTGTACTTTGAGCATCAAACGAATACATTGCTTGCAATAAAATGATTAATATTTTTTTGTTCGTTTCCCAATATGTTACGTTACAAAGAATTATTAAAATAACAACGTTGTCATTTTACACCCTGTATACATAGTTGTAGCTAATATTTTACATTTTTTTTTAGTAAGAAATATTTTGATCAGACTTGTTTTGCCAATCTTCCCCAAAAGTCAGAAATCTAACTAATATTATAAAGCTGAGAGTTTGTTTGTTTGTTTGTTTGTCCATTAATTGAACGCGCTAATCTCGGAACTACTAGGAATTAAAAAATTCTTTTTGTGTTGGATAGTCCATTTCATCGAGGAAGGCTTTAATATATCATCACAGTGCGACCAATAGGGACGAAGAATAAGAGGAAAATGTGGAAAAAAGGGGAAAATTATTCAACTTTGTTTGCTGAGACTTCCGTGGCTAGTTAGCTATCGCGAAGATGAGAATAAAATGACGTTTGCCAAGGTCTAGACTGCCTGATGCAGAACCCTTAGAAAAATTTTGAGAGATGGTAAAATTCGTCATCCGAGTATCTTTTGCTGTAACAATTAATAAATCACAGGGGCAAACCCGGTGACTTACGCTTAGTTCACAGCGGCTGGCACGGTTATATGCAGCGGTCTTGGGTTCAAGATTCCCACTCGGGTTGCGGAGAAATTTTTTTCCAGTATGTTCTTCTGCCAAAGAAAATAATATATTTTATAAGTACTTTAATAATCATCTTTAGATCAGACTCTGTTTGTTGCCAATCGAAAAGTCAGCGGGCAACAGCTATGTATGATATAATTTATCAAAACTCAACGTTAAACATTATCTACCTAAGCGGAGTGCACCACCCCAAGGTGACTGGCGATGGCGACACGTTATAGTTGGGGCATTCTTAATAAATCTCCCGAAATCTCCTCGCATCACGACTTTTGCGCACAACCCTTCAATCCCCCTGCATCTTTTCCATATATTTTTATACGATTCTTTTCGTGTACCTTTGGATACTTCAAATCTTTTGTGCTGAGTCAATATTTTTTTTGTGTAACTTCAAAGTTTTTTCGTTTTTTCTTTTTATTGCAAGCAATGTATTCGATTAACAAATGTCCCTACAAAACTAACATTTTTAAATACTGATATGGTGTCTTTAAAAGAAATGTTTGTTAACTGTTTCCAGATGGATTTATTACAAAAAAAATGCTAATATTCATGTAACTTTGGACTTCAATATCCTGGAAACCCGTGGTTTCCCAGGGGTGCTTCTATAGAAAAAAATAATCGTAATGTTACAAAGAATACGAGGTATTAAAAGAACAAAGTTGTCTTTTTACACCCAGTATCGGTTTGTCTGTGCGTTTGTGCACGCTAATCTCGGAAACGGCTGAACCGATTTCGATGCAGTTTTCAGAATATAATGTAACAGGTCCCTCCTAACATATAGGCTTTTTATCCAGGGAAAATGTTTTTATCGCGGATAATTTTGACATTTTGTTTTTTCAGTAGTCCACGCGGACGGAGTCGCGGGCGTCCACTAGTCCATAATATTTTTCTGTAATTTTAACGGGTGTACTTTACTTAAATTTACACGCTGTTTATTTGTAGCACCGTATAGGCAATGAATAGGTATCATTACTAAAATAGAGTCAGTAGATATCAGGTACCTGATGAGTGAAGAACTAATTATTTGATGAGCGAGGTATGATGTAGGTACAAGTTATGTCATGTCTCTCACACGGAAATTTAAATAGAATTCGAATGGACAGTTTTACTGGAATCCAAAATTCCAGAGCTTCAACGCCTGATCAGGTCCGAATCCACTCGCAGAACTGCTTCGAATCAGTCCGCTATGTTAACACAAGCTAACAGGGTCCGAACAATGCTTTCTATGCGAGCCCGCAGATAAACTTTGATAACAGCCGAGCATGCAATGCTAACTTTAAAGCCAAGAACTTGAGAGTTCGAAATAGCTTGCAATACCGCCGCGTAACTATGCCTGAATAATCATTCATGTAAATGGCCTCGGCAGGGGTGGTCACTAAGTTATAAATTCTAACGTATATGCTCGCACGTTTAGCTGGTCGGTTTTCTTTTTCATTTTTTCGCTGGCTTTGTTTAGAAAACAGTTTGAAGAGAATTTAGAATGTAGTGGATTTGAAAATAGCGTACAATAGTCTAGCTGACTACATTTTCATTTTTGAATTATTCGTATCTAAGTATTGTTGTTGTAGTTGCCGAATAGTTGATGTAGTCGTTTAGCAGAAATGATTAAAAAAAAACAGATTAAATCACGTATAAACTGCTATTTAACGAGACGGCGTTAAAATTTTCTTAATGTTCTTAATCGGAATTTCACATCACCTAACATTTTTATGGACATTATTTATTAACATTAAATAACAAAAGAAAAGAAGATTAATTTTAAAGTTTATAGTAATTACTAGTAATATAACTAGACATTTTTCATATAGGTTTTGGTCGGCAACCCTTATCGCGGACTGAATTACGTAGTTTACCCTCAATACAAGGGACGAATGGATTAAACAGATCCAGCATTGTTAATGCTACGAGTATAGAGCAATAATTTTTGGAATATCTTCCCATATTGTGAGCGTTGTCTGTTCCAAATCTTGGACCTAAAGGATTTCCTCTACGATTGTATTGTTTCCAACAACGGGTATTATATAATCCACAATAGCCCAAAATACTCATATCGTATAATTTACTTACTAATGTAGATACATAATTATTGTATTACTATTTTTATATCGTCCAAAGGTCCTTTGAACCCTATATAGTGCTTTTATCAAGTAATCCTAAAGTAGTTCCAGTAGAAGTTTTCTTCTCAATAGATTTATTTATAGTAGAACTACACGAATGTTATTTAAAAGTAAAAGAGATAATACATAGACTTCCCAATATATAGACAAAACTAAAATGTGTAACCCCAAAAGAGAAATTCTGTTTATTCCATTGCTACTAGACTATAAAGGAATGTCGTTAGATAATGGTTAGATAAATAATTTGTGTCAACATATTAAGTACACTGACCTAATCAAAGTAGATAAGTACCTATTTCTAATCGAATATTAGATAATACTAATTGCATAGCCGGACACTATGTAAAATGGCCTAACACCAAAAAAAATCACTTTTCGAGGTTAATTATTGGATGATTTGGGTCGTGGTAGGTGGTACGTGCTTTGATCATTTTTAAAATATGTTTTTTAAAAAACATACTTATTAACAAACCAAATGTTGACAATAGTGACAAATAGTCTATAGGTACCTATCCTAAAATTACAATGTTTTTCTTACTACACTTTTTTGCTTGATGGCCAAGTTACATTGAATGTTAATCGATGTTTCCGCCTCGTCCACCAGTCTCTATCGGGCAGTTGTACACGATGGACTTCGCTAACAAAGTCGTCATACTAACCGGCGCTAGCTCCGGAATAGGGGCCGTCGCAGCTGTTATGTTCGCTAAACAATCAGCCAAAGTAGTCCTAGTCGGAAGAAATGAACAAAATCTATTGAAAATTGCCGCACAGTGCAAAGAAGCGAATGGCTTAGATGCTCTTATTATAAAAGCGGAGTTGAGTATCGACGAGGACGTGAAGAATATCGTCGATAGAACTATTGAAGTGTTTGGTCATATCGACGTGTTGGTAAACAACGCTGCTTTCGCAACGCAAGGTGGCATTCTTGACGGCATTGAAGTGTACGACAAGGTTATGAGAACAAACATGCGCGCAGTCTACCTGTTGACGAGCCTCGCTGCACCGCACTTGATAAAATCCAGAGGCTGCATAGTCAACGTGTCCAGTGTAGCTGCATTTAAGCCGATCAAGGACGTGAATTTTCTACCATACTGCATTTCTAAAGCGGCTCTCGATCAATTTACTAGATGTGTCGCGCTGGAACTGGGTCCGCAAGGTGTGCGGGTAAATTCCGTTAACCCGGGTGGCACGCGAACCGCTTTCGTGGAGGCGGCAGGCTTTAGCAAAGAAGAGGCGGAGGAGTTGTATAAAATGCGCGATAAAATCTATCCGCTACGTAAAATGGCTGAAAGTGAAGATGTGGCTGACCTGATTCTTTATCTGGCGAGCGATCGCGCACGGAGCATCACCGGCGCTGTTCACGTTGTAGATAATGGAGAAATATTGATGTGATTTATATTGTTTAGGTTTTTTTGTAGGTAAGCTTTAATTTTATATTACGCTCATACGATTAAGTATTATATGAAGACACAGTGGTTTTTTGTGGGTAACTTTCAAAAGGTTTTTGTTTTAGGTGTAACGTTTGATTTTATAATTTCTCGATTTTTATTGAAGTAACTTGTTGTTCTTCTATGCTGCTCTGGGAGTGAAAAAAAAAGAATAATACTACAGCTGCTTCTCTTCCCGGGTATACTATACAAGTCAGTAGAGGGACAAGAGGGTCTTGGTGTCTTGTAGGCGATGGGCTGACCACCTGTCACTACTAACCGAACTTGTACATCTCAACTATACCCTCAAAATTGGTCAGAAGTAGCACCATGTAGTCCTATCGGCCCTTGGTGCTCTGCCTACCCCGTAAGGGATAAAGGCGTGATTATATGTATGTAACTTGTTGGAGGTAGTAAATTGATCATTTGGTATCTCTACAATATGACAATTTCACAAACAAATGGTTTTTTTTAAAGTTGGTACCTATTATAAGGTAATGATATTTTGAACCAAAACAAAATAATATGAATTTCATGAGTTAATTTTATTATAATGAAGATTTAATGAAAATAATAAGTCAAACGTAAATGGATAACATTGTATTTAAAATATTATAATTATTTTGGTTTTATTTAATCAGACCTGATATAAGTCACTCAGTGTTATTAAAAATGTATTTGCAATGAATTAAATGTTACATGTAAAATATCAAATAAGTATCGTAAAAAAATACTATAATTATTTTGTTATATAATATTGCACTTAAGTATTATTATAAAGTTAAATAAAATATTTCCTTTAAAAGTAATAAAGACTCTTATTTACTTCTCATTTAATTATAATTCTTTAGTCTTGGAAAATAAAACACAATGAAAGTTATAACGAAACTAGTGGACTATGTCCGCAAGAAGAAAATATTGCCGGACATAAATAGGTCAGTGAGACTGAAAACGTTATTAATATAGTTCGTGCTGTCTGGACAATATGTTTTCATTTCACTCGCAATAAACGTGTGTGAGAGAGACGCAAAGTGTAATGTATGTGGACATAGAGGCAAATAAGTAGTAATAGTACACCACGCTGTATATTGAAACTTATGAGATAGGATAACTCTATGTTTCTTGGTGAATTAAAAGTTTCTCCTTTGGTATAAGGTTCATATATATAGAACTGTTTTGTTTTAGAATTTATTATCATAGTAATTTATTAACTATCCTACTGGTAACTTAGGCTGCTTAGGTAGGTACTGCTTATGTAATTTTAATAAACTTAAATTTAAATTTTAGTAATCTAAATGAAATTCTAGAAAGGTTAGACATAAATATATGTTTCTATGGCGATCCTAATGCAATTGCAATACAAGGGCAAAGCAACTACTCATTTTAATGTGTATTTAGATTAGATCACTTTACTATTGCCTCGTAATAAAAATGTAAGTTATAATTTAAGATTTTTGCAAAATTCAATATGTTTTTAAATAACCTAAGTACTTCTTACTAATATTATAAACGCGAAATTTGTGAGTATGGATGGATGGATGTTTGTTATTCTTTCACATAAAAACGGCTGGAGCGATTTTAATAATAATTTGAATGAATAATCTGAAAACATAATTTTGTATGGAGTTAGCTGACACCCTGGATTAACACAAAGGCTACTTTTTATCCCGGGAAAATATTTTTATCCGGGATAATTTCGATATTTTGTTTTTTCTGCAGTCCACGCGAAGTCGCGGGCGTCCATAGCAATAATATATCCAAAATACTTACCTAATAAAGCAAACATAGGTACACAAACATGTCAGAAATCAATTCAACAATCAATAACAATTTGTTCCACCTACCTAATTATAAACCTTGTAAAGGGATCGATTGGTACGTGCGGCAGGCGAGCCTCGGGGGATTTCTGACTGTCGCATTTTTCAATTTTTATTTGTCTGTAAGCGCCACCATATCGGGGTAGGTACTAAAGGGCTTTGTGCATGTTTTTTTGACAGTCCACAATGATGACCAATGGTAGTTTATACTAATTACTAATATTTTAAATGCGAAAGTAAGTTTGTTCTCGCATCATTTACTGAATCAATCTTTTTGAAATCTTGCATACATGTAATTGGGAGTATGGAGAAGGATAGGCTACATTCTGCAGTGTAGTAATCTGTAGTACGTGGATAAAGTCGCGGGCAACAGTTTAGTTTTCGTCATACAGATCGACATTGTACTCATAAACTTCCTTCAGGTAAAGAGCGACAACAGAATAAGTTGGCCGTTGAAAACTTTCATAGAAGAATTTCATTCGATGATCATCACTATGAACAGTTCTCGATAAACATACAGCTGCGTTTCCGAAATGGGTTTGCCAAAACTGCAGGATCATAAAGGAGACCCACAGCTGAGAGAATGCCCGAGTTCCATAGTTGTCTCTTACAACATACACGGAAGGAGATGCAGCTGATGTATTTTAGTGAAATCCCGCATCAGCACCTAGGACCCTCAAAATACGATTTTCCGATTTATATCATTATTCGCCGTGGGTGCAGTACTGGAAAAAAAGATACGCTATAGCTCAGGGACGTGTTCGCTATTTTGATGCTCACTCTCGTATTTGCAGTCCACAGGTAGAATTCATACTCGGTTTACTGAAAAAATAGAGCGTGCTGGCTGCAGTTAAAGTTAAAAAAGCGGTGTTACTAACAGGTGCCACACTGTTGTACTTATTTTATAAATATAACGTAGGTTTACTAATGCTTTAATTGTAGCTAAAAATCGGCGGTAGGCTCACCTTGTTCCACGAAGACTTATTGTACCAAGTGTATAGTAAACTTTAACTAGTAAGATGAATGCGATTGTCATATTTACATACATTATAGTCACGCCCATTATCCCCAACCTCTTTGGGGAAGTGTGCAAATTACGTACCCACTTTTCACGAATTAGCCTATTAAAGCCCATGTGGTAAGGGATGAGCCTACCACCATATTTGACGATGACTATTTTAAAGTTGCGACCGATCTCAAGCTACAATACAATAGGGCCAGTTTTCTATGAATAAATGTTGTAAGGCCCTTTGTCTCCTCCGTGATTGTGCCGCAAGGCCCTTTGTAGGATCTGTCCTTGTTCTAGCTCTATTCCTAGCGCGAAGTATGTCACCTTAGTTATTACATTCACAGGTAAATCTATGTCATAGAATGTACGGAAATAAAAAATGCGATCTTTACGGTGCCCAAAAGATCTATGATGACCGCTATATGACGGCAGCGCTCCCCTAGGAAACGAAATCTTTATGCTTTAAAGCTTTATTACACACTAGTGTACGCCCGCGACTCCGTCCGCGTGGACTGCATAAAAAACAAAATGTCGAAATTTTTCGGTATAATAATACTTTCACGGGATAAAAAGTAGCCTATGTATTACTCTGATATGTAAGCTATATTATTGTAAAGTTTCATCAAAATCGGTCCAAGTTTTGGCAGTGAAAGCGTAACAGACGGACAGACAGACTTTTGCATTTATAATATTATTAGTATCGATTTAGGACATACGAGTAGGTGTTAAAATCAATAATTTGGTATTGGATGCCACTATGGCCATGGTTTGTAGTGCGGTTTACAACCTGTCACCATACTCTTAATGTCCTAGCGACCTTTTCATAGTGATAACGCTGCGAACCGCGAAACGCTCGCTAGAGCGATAATACGACGAAATGTGTTGAGAGATTTGCATTTATGTAGATTACACGATTACCTACTTGGAAAAAGCATGCACTTTTTATGAAACAAAAATACTGGAAGAAATGTATTTTAATAAACAAGATATAAACTATAACTGTAGAGACAATAAATAATAATACTAAAATGAACATATCTAGTACAAATGATCAGAATATAGTCGTGTGTATGTGCATTTGTACATGTATCCGTACTACATCTTAGCATAAATCATAAAATAAATTATCTTTTAGCGAAAAAATACCCATGTGTCCAGTGACTGAATTTGTACTAATAAAATTAATTTACTTTATACTAGTTCACTATGACTAGTTAGTATGTCTATTTTGATACTGACTAGTTCACTAGTTCATACTAACTAGTTCACTAGGGGTATGTTACTATACTCAGGCCTATTTATAGTTACACCCTCCGGGTTATGTAACTGAGCCAATGCTCGTAAACACTAATGCACTACCAGTCCGTTTGAGGTTCGATACTTATGATTAAAGGCCCGTTTACACACTCACAAAGCGAACCTACTTATCATTGGCCATGTAGCGGAGTCATCTATCGGATGTAGGCGAGAACCATAATCGAATGTACAATCCTAGAACGCGATATCGAAGTTTCTCACAATGATTGGAATATATACATGGGCCAATCAACGACTAGCGGCCCGGTGGGGCCGGAAGCCCCTACCCTATTTCACCAACCCCACACTGGTGACCCCGACGTCAAATATAAGCGGCAGATTTTTTGACTATCAATTCGAGAAATCGCGATAGGAGTAGTAGGTTTTTGAGAAAAAAAACATAATCTGTTTCATTATACATACTATCAAAGATTTTCAATATTACAAGTTCGATCATGGCAATCGTAATTTTAGGTAAATCCATAGTACTTCTAAATTATTGTGATATTAGTATTTTATTTAGGTAATTACTACAGAAATTCACAGTATCGAAGTTATGTAAACGAACCATAACATAACGGCTCAGTGAAGTCTGCGGTGGCTGTCTCTAGTACATTGATGGTTTACAGGCTAATGAGAATCCCCTGAGTAGAACTAATGCGTCAATGTAATGCATTCAGAAACCGCAGACAGTGGTATAAACTACTTCTGCATTGGAAGTTTGAAAGGAAAGAGTTTGAGTTAGTTTACTGAAGAGCGGAAATGTAATACGTTTAGTTTGTCTCTATGTTTGTTATTACTCGTATGTGCTAGACTTTACGAATAAATTCAGATAACATAGGGAACATAAGTAAATAGTAAATAAATCTGTTACTGTTAAAAAATAGGTTAATAAATGTGTGTGATAAAAATGGGGTAAAACAAAAAAAATTACTACAGGGCATCGGGCGTTGCGATCAACTTACTTCAAACACAACAAAGTCAGTAAATCCATAACAAAAAGTCCGAAAATAGCAACAATAGCATTTCTCGCATCTCCCAAACACACGTCATTCACTAATATTGACAATAACAAGAAAGGGAATCTCCCGGGGAAACCTAATACATTTCGTGTAAAAATATTAATAGTACCTCGTATATGCGGATGATGAAAATTACATGCAGCATTTTATTCAGTTGGCTGCTCTAATGGGTATGTGATGTAAATGTAATAAAGTAAATGGCCTGTCTGCCAGTGTGTGTCGCGCTTTTGTAAAAATAGCCGGCAAGCCAGAGTCGGTACAGCTTGATTGAGTTCTGCAGGTATATTTTTAGTGCTACATTATTTATTTAATAATGAATCGTTCTAAAAGAAATCGTCTTTTAATACATGTGTCAGTTAAGTTTTGGTTAATTTTTTTTTTAACTAGTTGACAATTATAATATTTAATACAATCGTAAAAGTAAATGCTAATAGGGGTAGTCCCTTTCTTCTCCGAATATCGAACGTCCGAAAATCATAATCTCTAACAAGTTTGCTATAATCATCACTTTCCATAATGTTCGCGTGTACGAAATTGTATATTACCTTATTGTCTTTAATTCTAATACTTTGGTGCCATAAAATCGGGTGCTATAATGATTAGGTGTCCTAATTTTTCTTGCTATAAAGTCACATGTCCTAAGTGTTATATTATATAATGTATGTTATACCGAATGGTGGTTTATAATAATATTTATAATAATAATATTGGGGTGTATGGGGTCCCATATAAGTTCTAACGGGACCCAAGCCATCCTCACCTGCTCGCGGTACACCCTGCAGAACAACGAATGAGACTCTGGCCACCCGCCAACCCGCATTGGACCAGCGTGGCGGGTTACGGTCCAAACCCCCCCCCCATGAGTAGTAATCTAGGAAGGTCCCAAGTGCCCGGCGGCTCCGGAGGCGACACTAGCGTGTCCGACGGGCGCCCGTCAAGTGCCGGAGCCAGGGGTGCTAAGGATCCCCGGGCGGGTTCCAACTGTATGACGACAAATGCTTCGAAAATTGACCATAGGCTGAGAGAGGACACAAAGCTCGATGAGCTGGAAGAGGAAATGAGTAAGTTGCGGTGGGATATTGTAGGGTTATCTAAGGTCCGAAGACAGGGAGAGGATACGATAACCCTGAAATCTGGCAACTTACTCTACCACCGGGAAGGTGATCATAAGTCCCAGGATGGTGTTGGGTTTATCGTCCACAAGTCCCTCGTAAACAGCATCGAATCCATCACGAGTGTGTCGAGCAGGGTAGCATACCTGATACTCAGAGTATTAAAAAGGTACTCGTTGAAGGTCATCCAGGTATACGCGCCGACCTCGACACATCCGGATGACGAGGTGGAGGTTATGTATGAGGACATAAGTACAGCCATACATACCTCTAAAACTCATTTCTGTGTTGTTATGGGGGACTTCAATGCAAAACTGGGTAAGCGGGGTGAGAATGAGTTGAAAGTGGGACAATTTGGATGCGGCGACAGGAACCCCAGGGGCCAGAGGCTGGCCGATTTTCTAGAGATGGAGGGACTCTTAATACTCGCTGCATTAAGGAGACAATAGAGCGAAACGAAGGCTCCAAAGTGTTCGCAAGAGAATTATCTATTGGGCAGAGTCAGTTGACGAAGTTGAAGACAGAAGATGGCAGTGTAGCGTCTACCATACCAGAGGTGCTAAGGGAGATTGAGAGGTTCTATGGACAGCTATATACCTCGGTCGCTACACCTGTTAGATTAGGCAAAGACCCAAGAGCCAAGGTCACCCGAGACTATACATCCCGGATATCAGCCTGTACGAGATTAGGACTGCCCTTAAACAACTCAAAAACAACAAAGCGCCGGGCGACGATGGAATTACATCAGAACTTCTAAGAGCGGGTGGAACTCCGGTACTGAAGGTCCTCCAGAGGCTCTTCAATTCCGTCCTGCTCGAAGGCGTAACGCCGGAAGCATGGAGCAGAAGTGCAGTGGTGCTGTTCTATAAAAAAGGCGATAAAGCCTTGCTGAAGAACTATAGACCCTTCTCGCTTCTGAGCCATGTCTACAAGTTGTTTTCAAGGGTAATCACGAATCGTCTTGCTCGCAGGTTTGATGACTTCCAGCCTCCCGAACAAACCGGTTTCCGAAAAGGGTTTAGTACCATAGACCATATCCACACGCTACGGCAGATTATACAAAAAACGGAAGAGTATAATCGGCCACTATGCCTAGCGTTCGTGGACTATGAGAAGGCCTTTGATTCGATCGAGACATGGGCAGTGCTGCAGTCTCTCCAGCGGTGCCATATTGACCATACATATATCGAAGTGCTGAAGTATTTATACAGCAACGCCACCATGTCGGTACGAGTACAGGAGCGGAGCACTGAGCCGATTTCTTTGCAGAGGGGAGTGAGACAAGGAGATGTTATTTCTCCGAAGCTCTTCACCAATGCAGTGGAAGACGCCTTTAAGCTTCTCGAATGGAAAGGACTCGGCATCAATATCAATAGCGAATACATCACTCACCTTCGATTCGCAGACGACATCGTGGTCATGGCAGAATCGCTGAAGGATCTAAGCACAATGCTCGATGGCCTCAATCGAGTCTCCCAACAGGTGGGCCTGAAGATGAACATGGACAAGACAAAGATTATGTCGAACGTCCATGTGCCGCCCACTCCTGTACTGGTTGGGAGCTCGATGCTTGAAGTTGTTGACGAGTATGTTTACCTGAGACAGACGGTCAAACTAGGTAAGTCCAACTTGAGAAGGAGGTAACTCGGCGAATCCAACTCGGCTGGGCAGCGTTCGGGAAACTACGAAGCTTATTTGTGTCCAAGATACCCAGTCCTTAAAGACGAAGGTGTTCAACCAGTGCGTGCTGCCGGTGATGACCTACGGTGCCGAGACGTGGTCTCTAACTATGTGCCTCATAAAGAAGCTCAGGATTGCACAGCGAGCGATGCCTCTGCATCTATATACTAGAGCTATGCTTGGGATCTCTCTGCGTGATCGAATCAGAAATGAGGAGATCCGCAGACGTACAAAGATCACCGACATAGCTCAACGGTCCAGCAAGCTGAAGTGGCAATGGGCAGGGCACATAGCTCGAAGAACTGATGGCCGATGGAGCCGGAAAGTTCTAGAGTGGATAGCACGTATCGGCAAGCGCAGCGTGGGAAGGCCACCCGCGAGGTGGACGGATGACCTGGCCAAGATCGCGGGCGTCGGTTGGATGCAGACTGCTTCCGACCGGTCGGAGTGGAGGTTGTTGGGGGAGGCCTATATCCAACAGTGGACTTCTCAGGGCTGTAAATGATGAATGATGATATTATCTACCTCTACAATAATTTCTGTAAGTAGATGACTAGATAACTTCACATTTCACGGAACCCTAAAATATAGTGGTCGTGTGCGTGCCTCTTCAGTAAAAATGTTAAATATTTTTATCACTACCTGCGCCACCCTGTACAAAGGTATTTTCGCTTTATTGTCATTTTCACAACTGAAATTATTTTTGTGTGTAGACTTCGTTGTTTTTAGAATACTTTCTGTAGTTTCATATAGAGCTTAAAGTATCATAATAGTGCAAGTCGCATTTAATTTGGAAGCTGCTAGTTTTTGTGGCATGTTACAGCAACATTTTGTGTGTGAAAAATAAAAGAAAGGATAAGCTGTTGGTTACGCTATATTCATTAGAGGCACCGACGAAAATACATATTTTAACTTATAGGGGATATTCGATAACAAATATACCTACATAAACAAAAACAATAAAATTACGTTTTCACAAGAAATTAAACTTCGACCGTACATAATTTCAGGGTCAATCCTCAAATCGCGATCTACAAACTGACCGCACGTAAACAAGCGTGAAATATCGAGCACCTAAAAAAACCCTTCGAAACCTCAACCGAACTGTCAAGACGTTCTACAATAATTAGTTTGAGTGTTGAGTGCGGAAGCTCAAGATTGATGGCGAGGGCACAAAGGTCTGTCTGTGATAAATTGCTCGATATTAGGTCATGATTTTGGGTTGGGTATTTGCCTATCGGTCTCGATATCGGGGGAATTTTTTGCGATCGGCTTGCCGGCTGGCTGTAGAACGAATACAGAATAGGGTAATCTGTGAATAATGACTGTAAATTCAATCGTAATCTGGAATTTACTGAGTTTGGATGTTACTACTTCGAGTGGACTACTTAGAGTATGACGCTTCTGTGATCGCGAACGTCTACGATAATGATTGCTATGAAATCAAGTAGATAGTACAGCTATCGGTTTTCATAGAGACTATCAGGAAATCGGTTTTTAAAGGAATTACATATAGTACACATACACATATAGTCACGCCAATTATCCCCCAAAAAGGTTGGGCAGAAATGTGCAAATTATACACTCACATTTCATAAGTTAGCCTATTAAGTCCTGCTATTTTACGGACGAGGGTCTAACTAACGCTAAATAGCTTATTGGTAGGTAATACCTATTTAGAATGGCATGGTAACATTGCTTATTGGATTCGTTACCAACCGCTAGTACTTGTGCCCGAAAAGCGGCCGTAGGCTCACCTCTTATCACATCGTAAATTGGAAAAACTCAACATAGACTAAGTGAGTGTCTCCGTTTCTACGTTACACATCTTTTATAAACCATATCCTTATTCTGGCATAAGTGAATCCAGCAAGACTAATAAATGCCAACTATTTCCATAAGCGAAGCGTTAACTAAATTCAAATGTCCCGGAATCTCCACACGGGTACCTGATCGAAGTTTGGCTAAGTGTCGGCGCAAGATTATGCAAAACGGACTTTAAATCGAGTGCTTACGGTCCAAATTGTAAGCCCCAAGTTATGTGGAACACTTAGTTCGGTTATTATGCAAATCATGTGCTACGGAAGTCCCGCTACGTTACCTAGTTCCCTCACTTGAGGGGCAAATTATGATAAATAAAATCCAGCAATTTTCAAATATCTACTAAGTTGCTGTTTTCGTATTTTAAATTATGGATTTTACCGTCAGTTTTCGGTATGTATTCGGTATATTTATGAAATAAAGTCTTATGAAACAATTTTTTTTTTTATTGAAAAAGATATGTTAGACACATACTCGTATTTGGTAACATTTTTTGGTCTCTTAATTTTGCTTCAAAAGTGATTCTTTAAGCTTACAACACGAAATGTGGGAAAGTGTAACCTATGATGATACTGCATACATATGTATACAGGGTGTAACAGAAAGGGTATGTTAAGCGAAAAGCTATGTAAATAGCCCACTATAGAGAACCTATTTCCAAAATTTGAGACTCGTAATCACATTTTTATTTTTTAAGATTGTATGAAAATTCCTGAGATATTTAAAAATTCTCCATATTATCGGGAAAAATAAACATGTGATTTCGGGTCTCAAATTTTGTGGATGGGTTCTCTACAGTGGGCTATTTACATAGCTTTTTGCTTAACATACCCTTTTTCTTACATCCTGTATACGCGTACACTATTATCTATGGCGCACCTTGTACCCCTAAATATTTAAAGAATAATAATAAATAAATAAATATATATCTTGGGCACCTATACCTACTTCAGAATCCTATTACGAAGTTGCAAGGTAGAGACAGTAGATCCTATATAGATGACACAAATACAGAATGTGTTTACATTGAGACCTACCTACCGAAATCTTATTTTGAGATATACACCTGTTGGTGTTTTAACTTCATGATGATTTAAATAAAATACATTTAGGTCTACTAGAGACCTTTTTGTAATTAAAAACTATGAAGAGGTTTATCAACTAATAGTAGGTACGGACGCGGAGCACGGATAATTTCGAACGACGACTCTGGAACTATTTTTTTCTCTTATCTACCTATGTCTAGCTAGATATATTTCTATCACGCTCATAACTGATCTGGACGCGATGTAAGTAATTGTATGAAATTGTTCATAATCCATGTTTTCTTAACCAGACACTTGTTACGTCCTCGTGGCCAACAGTACTCAAATCTTTTATATATAGTAACATGTCCAGATTCATCAACGCCGAGGCAAAACTTTTGTGGTATGTGTAGGTAGATCCACTAAGATGAGATTTCCTGAAAGGGGATGTAACGGGAAATCTAACGTTTACACAGACGAAGTTATGGGAGGCCGCTTGCAATTGCATATAGGTATCGTGTGCCCTTGTTAACCTATATGGACCTGTGTTCATCTGTGCACAGCAAACACTGTGTTTCGGCACTGACACAGTTTGTCTTCCATCAATACTGAAAGGGTCCGGACACTACTCAAGCGAGGTCAAGCAAACAGCCAAAAACTTTATAGTATAGTGTACGAAATTAGGTACCTGATAAGAGCATTATTTTTCAGCAAGATTTATACAGTTGGATGGATAAAAAGCCGTAAATCTAGAACTTTATAAATAAAAGATTAGCTGCAACTCTTTCTCCGCCCCGCCGAGTAGGTAAAATATTTTTCCTGTTTAAGGTTTTTGACACGATTTTATCAGTTTTATTGTATCAACATTGAAATTGGAAAACTAAATCTAGGAATAGTTATCCTAAAGATACCACAGTAGAAACATAATGTGGAACTATTATCATGCTGACTTCGACCGCGTGGACTACACAGAATATATAGAAAATTTCAAAAAATTTCTTGAGAAAATAAAGTGTGGAGAGATACCAAACAAAGGAACTAAATTTTCATTAATGTTATCTTTATTATGTACCCATATTTATGCAAATAAATTATCTGAATCTGAATCTGAATCTAAAGTAACGAACGCATTCGTAATAATAGTTGGGGAATATAGTTTGGGTAGTTCTTGAAGTGGCAGCTATGTACTGTACGTATATACATAGGTATTGCTATACTAGGTGCTTGAATCTATTCTTCATCGCTACGTTTTTTGGGTTAGTAGTCGATTCGCACGAAATTTGTTCGCACGAACGTGCCAAAAGTCCCCTTTAAAATATAATTTGATTTAAGTAGGCGTTTCGCCCAAATGTATTGTAAACTACATTATACTAGTACATAGATTACAATACATTCGGGCGAAACACCTACTAAAATAATATTACTTTTGAAAGGGGACGTTTGGCACGCTTTGCGAATAAATTTCGTGCGAATCTACTACTAACCCGTAGTTTTTTATGACCATAATCATAAGTTTTGAGATTCAGCGGTGGAGGTGATTGGCGAAGCCTATATGGAAAATCTAAGAAATCAATCTGGAACCATTCGTAATTTTCTGATAAAGATGATTGATGGAAATACGTAAATAAGCAGCTTATAATTAGGTTCTATAATTTGGAGCAAAATTAAGCCGGAAGGTGGGTTGGGACAGATTTACCTAAGTTTTAAGATGAGTAATAACCGAACTCCAACTACATCTTCTATACATATAATAAAAATGTAACTGATCACTGTCTGTACATGGAAGATACATACATACTACATACATATAATCACGCCTTTATCCCTTATGAGGTAGGCAGAGTACCAATGGCCGACAGAACCACATGGTGCCACTTCTGACTGAAGATATATATGAAAAAATATTATAGAATACCTTTATCAACGCAATAGTACCCAAAACAATGTTTTTTGGAATTTTTGTCTGTTTGTCTGTCTGCTTTTGTGCATGCTAATCTCTGAACCGATTTCGATGCAGTTTTCAGGAATATATTGTGACAGGTTCCACTTAACATATAGGCTACTTTTATCCCGGGAAAATGTTTTTATCCCGGATAATTTCGATATTTAGTTTTTTTTTCTGTAGTCCACGCGGACGGAGTCGCGGGCGTCCACTAGTAATTAATAAAGTTTAATTCTGTTACCTAAGATTCTATTACCATGCTCGTTTCATTTCCTATCCAAACATATCTTGGAAACCCTATTACGTCTTCACTAAGTGTTTCTTCAGTACAAATATTGGGTTGTGTTTCGACAGCCCAAAAGGGAGATCCAATGAAATACGTACAAAGGGGAGTTGCAATCTGCAACCGCGAATGTAGACTCGAAATCATAATTCGAGAGACTTTGATAGATGAGAGAGAGAGTTTGATAGTTCATTTTGCACATGTATTGCCATGGTCGGGCTAATGCTGTTCGTATCGGTATATTAAAAATACAGATTGGTATTCGATAATTATAGTCAATATACATTGACTATAACGTCACTATTTAATTTCTTCTAATTCTGGTAACCCTTCATCTATCACTTAGTTGTCAAATTAGTGATCACTTTATCAGTGAACAAACGTTACTAGGCCATCTCCATTGTGTACTTCATTCATGAGAGAGCCTTTACGATTCAGAAGATACAAACAATAATAAGCTAATTTTGTATCTCTGTCATAAATAGATTTCCTTTGTGATTTTATAGATTCTATAAAAGATATGGGATATTAAACTAAGTGTAAATCTCTTATCTGTTTTCCATAAGTCATCATCGTCCTGTCCTTATTCCATTACTTACACAAATTATAATTTATACATACATACATATAATCACGCCTTTATCCCTTACGGGGTAGGCAGAGCACCAAGGGCCGATAGAACCACATGGTGCCACTTTTGACCAATTTTGAGGGTAAAGTTGAGATGTACAAGTTCGGTTAGTAGTCACAGGTGGTCAGCCTATCGCCTACAAAACACCTTATTATTATAATTAATATTTTTGATAAATAATCATATCATAGCTTCAAAAGTAATGTTGTAATTTTATAGCACCTTCTCTCTCTCTCAACTAACTTACATAATAAATGAGGATGCCGTAAGCTTCAAAAAGGAGAAAATGGTGTACTCCGACCGACACGAAAAAATACTCAAGACGATCATTAATTTTCATTTCCCTCTATGGCCACGGATTGCCGTCTTAAGTAAATATACTAGGGACTTAGGGGTCAGCATTAGAAATGGAGGTTGA
Organism: Carposina sasakii; assembly: GCA_014607495.2. NCBI lineage: Eukaryota > Metazoa > Arthropoda > Insecta > Lepidoptera > Carposinidae > Carposina > Carposina sasakii. The sequence continues at coordinate 5,719,676 of CP053165.1, forward strand.
GATAGTAACTATGATATACAGGTTGTGGGTGACAGCCAGGCAAATACTGAAATGCTAAATAAGTACCATTGTATTGTTATACGACAGTGTTATTACTCGCAGGAAATGTATCTTTGATTTGATTTTCAGTAATCTTTGCTCTCCGCGCTAATTGTATCGGGCGATCCTGTGACAAATTAAATAGGCTTATTGGCTATTGTGAGACACATTGCTGTTTTTTTATCACTTGTGACTCTCCCTTAGGGTTGATCAGTTATTTGAAATTTTTTGAGGGCCATTTTTTTTTTGAAAATCATATTTTGGTTTAAATTTTATTTTTATGTCATCATCAAAGGCCTAATTAAACCAACAAAAATATTTTTTCCTCAAAATACAAAAAAAATGTCGAAAATTTTGGAATTTTCCTGCGCAGTGTTTTCCGCATCAGAATCATGGTCTGAACTCATGGTATAAATATTTGCCTGGCTGTCACAAACATCCTGTATACTTGCAGGTAATTACCCCAATTTGGCTGTATACTAACTACTACTATAGTATTCGGTATTATATACCGACGTGAATATAATAATCACACATACTGGTATTTCGAAAAAGCAATTTCAAATTTTATTGTATGGTTATCCATACATATAATAAAAATGTAACAGATCGCTGTCTGTACATGGAAGATATATAAGAAAAAATATTATAGAATACCTTTATCAACGCAATAGTACCCAAAACAATGATTTTTGTCTGTTTGTCAGTTTGTCTGTTTGTCTGTGCGTTTGTGCACGCTAATCTCAGAAACGGCTGAACCGATTTCGATGCAGTTTTCAGGAATATATTGTGACAGGTGCCACTTAACATATAGGCTACTTTTTCTCCCGGGAAAATGTTTTTATCTCGGATGATTTCGATATTTTTTTTTCTGTAGTCCACTAGTCTATTAATAAATAATGAAAAGGAACAAGTTAGTCGGAGAACACTCTAATTTGAAACTAAAACAAGTCAATACAAAATATTACTAAACCTAGGTTGCAACTCAGCGTAAACATACGTGCGACAATATTATGGCCAGCGTAGCGTTTGCCTGATTGCCTTAGAAAAAAGTAAAACAAAATCTATATAAGATCTAGACAAAATCTTACATTCATCAAGCAGATAGTGACCCAAAAATACACAAGTACCCAATTAATCAGTAAGAACGTTGTCAAGGAAGAAAATCCATGCAATCACTCCGGGCAATTATCCACGTTTTTTTTCTAAGCGACTAATTACTTGGATGGACTGAGCCGTTGATGGTAATTAACTTTCATGATAAATGATAGGCCACGAAGGCAATTCCATCGCTATTCGGTTACGTAATAGGGAAAATGTTTTGGGTACTTTTAAAAAAAGTCTTTTAAAGGACAAGATGTTAAAGGGTTTTAATGCTAAGTTTGTTTGTAACTTTAAGTTTTTGGTTAGGCATTTTAACTATAAATATTTCTATGAAGCTTTCTTTAAAGTTAGCCCTATTAGCATAAGCATTATGTATACTCGAAATGATGGACTTTGTATAAAAGTTTTCTTATTCTGACATATACTGTATGCCTATGATGGAAAAGGCATTGTCCAGCACTGGACTTCCTATCGCTGGAATTATAATGATACTCATCTAGTCTCCGCCATATTAACTCCTTTATAAGACTTTAGCTATGGTTGGTACTAAAATCGTGATATATACAAAGTATACGTTTCAAAATAGCGAAAATACAGCACTCAGGGTATTAAATTCCGATAGTACAAACTAAGACCTTATCTTCAGTTCATTCATAGTAGTATCTCTGGAATCTGAGATGCATACAAATTCTCTTGCAAATTCTATCCGTTTCAAAATAGATAGAATGTTTATTGGAGAAACGGGATTGTGGCTTTGGAGTTAGCTGTTGATATTATCGAGACTGAAAGCCAATGTATCGAAACATGAATGAGCTAGCTAATTATGAGTACTGTCACCACCGTATTAATAGGCGATAAAGATATAGTTACTGATCGATGGACTAATAGCAATTAGCTCAGTGTAGAGAAACTTTCAGTGTTTTTGGGTTCGTACAGCACGTTACTAGGAAACTAACTCGGAAATGTTTATACAATAATTAAAAATAGAGTACCTACTCGCGTATTTCTCTATAGCTTTTCGTTATTTCTGGAGGCCTAAACTGAGCTTTGCACTTATGTGAGTGTGCATTTAGTTTTGTGTTAAGTATGTAGCGGTATCATAGTAAACATTTTCCATCTCAATATATTAAGATAAAATACACTATAAAAGACGCAAGTGAGGTGTTAATAAGATTTTTTTAATACATAAAAACAAAATAACCATTTAATTTTTTACTAAAATTGAATTGCATCCAATTAGTTTTCCTTTCACAACAGTTTTTATCTAACTCGTGAGCGATCCTTTCAAATATCCATTGGCAGGGGAAAAACGAAAGTAATAAACAGAATTGCAAAAAGGCTTAACTGCATTTATTCGCTCGCGTGCAGCTTCGGGCAATCAATGATAATGTGAGTTAATAAAGACCGTGATTGCATCCGCCGGCGATCGGATTAAACGTGTGAACAATGCTCACGCCATATTAATATGGGTACACTAGTGACTGGCCCACGGTTCACTTAGTATTCACCTGTTATGAAAAAATAGTCCAGACTGTAAACTGAGCGTGAGTAATCTTTGAAAATGAGTAGAGATACGTCGACTGATCTTCTACATACTCGTAGTTTGCTATAAAATGTTGTTTTCTCGTCTTTTGTTAAACTAAATACTTTTTGTACGATTTTAACATACTTACAATAAAAATACGCTAGATAGATAGGCAATAGATAAAGGGTTAAAAAATTATCTTATTTATTTAAGTTTTGACTATCGATACTATAACTACCTGAAGTAGGTACAGAATTTGGCAATATTTCTTTCACTGCACGGACGTATCCCCTTCTTTTGGGCTTAGTGAAAAGGAACGTAAAGCAACATTTCACTAGCTACCCGGGGCACCACGTTTTCTCCCTCGTTGTTCTTTTACTTTGCGAACAATACATTCGTTAGGTGTACGCTTACGGCAGTTGTACCCACTTGATTGAGTTACAGCAGTAGTGAGTGGCCAATGCGTTTTGCTTGTTAGTGAAAAATTGCAATTTATCGAGTGCATTTTCAATTCATTCGACGACGTTATATTTCCTGCTCTTTTAGTATTACTTCGTTTATGAACTGGTTATGTATAGTTACTTTGTTTAGGATATCCAAGCGAGTTCATTTTTGTGATTGTTCGAATCATTGTAACGAGAATTTTTATGGTTTGATTACTAGCTTTAGTAGATTTTCACAGCGCGTTGATTGAATTAGGACAAGTTACTTTATGCACTTAATAGATTTGAACTTTTGATTGCGACTAAAGATTAAAAATAATAATCATATAATAATAATTCGTTTATTTTAGGAAAACACCCATAATATTGACATCATAATTAATATTTAAGTATCTAGGTAGTTTTAGGTAGGTACAATATAACATTTACAGTCAATACCACCGTCACATAGACATCTACACACACACACACACTCGCACACATACCATACACTCATATCACAGCACTAATATAATGTAAACTTTCATCAAGTTAAACAAGATTAGATCAAAATAGTGTCCTTATAAATACTTTCCATAATTACCACATAAGAATTGAAACTCAATTTCAATAATGTTCTTAAAAATATTCAATTACTTACAACATTTACCTACACAAAATTGAATACCGAATTCCCCGAACAATCAAAATATATACCTATTATATCCCATTCTATACCTACCTACATATTTAGAGCCGTAATCAAACCAATGTTATGGCAACAAGCTACATTACAGAGCCGATACTGGCCCGTGATTGATCGAGCTATCTGAAACGAGATCGGGGACTGTGCCAGATTGATGCACAATGCACGTGCGGGCCCGGGGCCTGTGGACAAACTTTAGAAAATATCTGACCAATAACTCATACGTTATATTGTTTGGCCATCAGTGTACAGGGTGTAATGCTATGAATAAAGCCTAAATGTAAGGAACCTTTCCACTTTGGAGACTCGAAATCATAATATGTTTATTTTTCAAGAATGTATGAATTCTTGCTTGGTTTGCTGGAAGAAATCTCTTGAAGAGATAAGCACACCATAGTAACATTTTTCCTGTGTTTTAAGACTACTTATAGGTATATATCTTTATGTTTGTGTACAATAATAAGAACATTCTTAAGTTGTTTAGAAATTCTCCATATAATCTGGAAATAACTTGTGATTTTGAGTCTCAAAATTTGTCAATGGATTCTACTGGGCTAGATTCATATTATTTCGCTTATCATAGTCAATTTAGTTCACACCTAGCTACCTAGGTTACCTAGTGGTCTTTAATTTGGATGTGCGTTTAATTAAGGTGGATTAATGTGCATTTGACTGTAATTTAAGAGCTGTAAAATCAGTAACGTATTATTTTGATTTGAACGTAAACTAGACACAGTAGTTATACTCAGAATATCGTTATAATAACTAGGTGAGCGGTGGTATCTTATATTTTGTTAAATGAGGTATGTAATTAAATACCCTTTTCAACAAGATTCATCTTGAAATTGTGTCTGTGATTCTATTAATATAGTTTTCGATATTAGGTCACCTGACAAGCAATATTTTAAAACCGATTCTTCTATCTATTTAGCAACCAATTTTGGCTAAAACTAATCACGTTTATTTAATGTATAATGAGACTTAAAAACTATATGTTTTATATCTCATTATACATTAAACATTATACATTATGTAAGTACATACGAAAAATATTTACTGACAGCCAATTTTAATTCAAAAGTGACCTCTGATTTTTTCCTAAGTGTTTACCAAGATTTTTTTTGTGATTGCCGAAATAAAATGCCATTATGTTCTAAAATAGAAAAGGTAAATAAAAGCTTAGGGAAAACTTAAGCAATCATAATAAAATCGGTAAGAAATTAGATCGCACTGCGAAATGAAACGACGATATAATAAACGATTCGGTTTAAGCAATACCCTCGTTATTTATTGCTTAAATAAGCTTTTGTTAACTAGGCTTGAGAAAGCTGAGCTTTCTTATATAAAGGTTTATGTTATTTATCTTTTTGACAAAACCAGCTTTTCATTATTTTAATACAAAAGTCGCTCTATAGTATATAGATTCTAATACGTAATATGTTATTGCAAAAACATAAAACGTGATTTTAGTATACCTAACTTTGATAGGTATTCCATCGAATTGCTGTCAAATATCATCTTAAATTTTGTTTTATGTGTTAAAAGTTTAAACGAGGCTTTTAAATAATAATTCTCTTTAGTGTGTCAGAACAGCTAAAGGATTTTATTGATGAGTAACTTTAATCAACACAATAATAATGGTTTCTATCTTTCACTCTACAATAAAGTAAAGTAAAAGTAACATATAGATATTATGAGTATGTATGACATAATGAGTAAGGTACTTAACTATGCATTAGAGTAGGGTCCGGTATTTTTAAAAATTAAATAATATAATTAAAAAATTAAAAAATTCTTCACCCGAGTGAGATAATATATAATATTTTTTAAAATTTAATATTTTATGTATTATATTTTTGGTTTGTCATTTTGTTGACAACGCTCATATTTGCAAGAATTTCATTACAGCCTTTCATGTTGGCAAATACAGAGAATAATAGAGATCCCGTGAAGGTTCTTGATAACTCTTCAAATAAGAATATAATCTCAACGTTGTAATGATATTAAAACAATAAAAACCTTAGAAAATTGTGAGAGCATATTATTATTTTATAAGTGGCAAAGATGGATTGTTACGTAGAGATTGATATTTATGGATAAATCTATTCAAATAAAATAAAATAAAAATGATTATGCTACATCTTTATAAATCTTAAATAAAGAAGAATGTATGCATTTCTTTTGTAAATGTCTCTTTATTTATTGTAATGTTTTGTATACAATAAAGAATAAGAATATGAATAATAATTTTGCACGTAGACTATTGTTGTAAACATTTATGGCTTTTAAATTGTAAGCTAAACAAACCTACATGGTTTTTAGAAGCAAAGTAGTATATTTTTACAATGAAGAATACATCTATTATACCCTCTAAATATTTAGAAGATATCCTTCTTCTTAAGTCATCAATTAATATCGTAAAATTTACTCAATTGAATGATTGAAAAATGATGATGAGGGCTGCCAGTGAACCACAACTCGGCGTAGTTAAAATTAACCAAAGGGCGCGGCCGACTTGCAAGCCATAATGAAGTTTGTGTTGAGAACATACCTTGTCTTCTGATCAAGCGGAATTTAAATTTTATAATCTTTTTTGCTCGCAACCACAGTATTAAAGCGATAGATTTCCAGGGTTTTTACATACATACATATAGATATGGCTGTATCCCCCCATCCCCATATCCCCATTTGGGGTTGCCACATTTAGCAGTTGCTAGCTTATCGCTTAAGAAATGAACCGAATTCCTTAGTCGACTCTTCCACGGAAGGAGATGCAGCTAATGTATTCATCAGCATCAGCACGGGAATATTTTTGGACAATATTTTACAATAGTATTGCATTTATGTTCGTGGTCACCTACTGCCACCAATAAAGGAAGATTTCCTATTCATATATATTCATACTTTGTCATGCATTTTTTTATACTAATTACGTAAATTTTTACTTACAGGTACAAGTACAGATCAAAAAACATGAATTATTTTCAAGTAAGAATAAATATGAAGTAGTTACTTATGAATATTTTTGCAGTAGTTAGGCGTATTAAAAAGTAGAATAATGATTATACTTGTAGCACAATACTGATGTATGACTGGCGCACACAAAACATAGTAATCTATTAAGTGATATATAACGAGACAAGTTTCTCGTAAGGTAAATACAATAATAATAAACCAGGCCCGTCAATATAGCAACAAAAGCCTAGTAGGGTTGATACTTAATATACAATACTCGACTAAATGATACACAATCAGCTTAGCCTAGCTACGTCGAAAGCAGGCACAAATTTATCATCATATGTTTAGTTTATGTACCGCCGTTCTGCATTGGTTCTATATGGGGGTAAAAAGAAAGTTATATTAATCTAGTAACCCAATATAGCAAAATAGAACCGCCGTTCATTTTAAAATAGAATATCGTCTATCGGCTGCCCGCTGGCATTAAACGAGCCGGCCTTGTAATTAAAACTGATTCCTCATTATTTTACAATGCCTGCAGTCTGAGGGAGAGTGTCCTCACAGGAACAACAATACGGTACATTACGGAAGGATGTAAAGTATATGCGCTCTGGCCTAATATACATACATTATAGACACGGCTGTGCTTCCGAAATAGGGAAGCATTAGAGATTTCCCACAGCCACGTTAAGCCTAGCGAGGACAGAATATTAATGATTAGTCACTGAGAGAATGCCCGAGTTCCTTAATCGACTCTTACGACATGCACGGAGGAAAATGCAGCTGATGTATTCTAGTGAAGCGGCAATTGAATCAAGCATTTGCGTACGTAAATTCTAGTGCTCCAATACTTCACGTTCCTGCAAGGATTTCGGGAAATCCGTTCAAACATCCCAAATTTCAGCCTCAGAGCATGCGTTGTCTATCTGTTAGTCACTCAATCACTCTGTAACGAAGAGAGAGTTCTGCGTTTTTACATTTTTGATAGTGTTACTCAGCAGGATTTTTTGTAACTTGCTGGTTGCTCTGGTAAAGCCGAAAGATGTCTACGCCACCGATTCAAAGAATCTGTATTCTGTCAGGATTTTTAAGCTCGTAGAACAATACTAAATCTGTGTGACAGCGACTATTGCGAAATTACTATCTGAAAAGTTAAAAAGTCTGAATAGCTTGGAGAAAGGATGGTATGGCTATGTGTTGTTTTGTTGTACCCCTAGATGAGCAACTCTACATAAGTAAACCTACAACCAGTACTTTCTACTTTTAATCAAACTGAATAGACGTGTTGACATCATAGTCTTCAAAAAATGCTCGACATTTGCGACGGCAAGCATAGAAGGACTCGATATACACAGAGGAACACCGACAACGGAATAAATCTTCATAATAGTGCCTAGGTACGAGTAAAACAAATGCTATTCATAAAAATTGTACCAGGCAAACAGATCTTTGTAGGAGTAGCTTCCTAATTCCGCTTCTGCGAACACCACGTAACGTCTCCGTCGACCCTTCAGCATTTATGGTACATGAATTCTAGGAAATACCACTTGTGTTCACAGGGACGCGATAAAAGGGTTATCCTGTATGTCTGTGAGATAATTGAAGTACGCCATGATTTTTGATAAAACCTAGGGGCTGGTGAATGTAGAAGGTATATGGGATTAGAACTAATTAGTAGGCATTTGCAGACGCTATTCTTTCTTTTAATTTTTAGTTTTTGCATGTCGCGAAACTTGGTAGAAACATAAATAGTAAGTATACCTATAAATGTTATTTCTTGATTTCTAAGAATAAAATGTATACAGGATGATTTTTGGTCGTCAACGTTCCCGAAACTACGGAATCATCACGATCATTTTTCTCCATGGAAGATACCTGGGAAGCGTCTGGTTTCCAAAATATTAGGATCCAAAGTTGACTAAATAGACTGCGTTTTTCTGCATAAATGCACATTGACGCGAGTAGCAAGATTTTTTCACGAGAAATAATTAATATCTGTCTATGAAAACTAGCATACACTGGACACTATATAAATTTCGCCCGAACAAGTAATTTAAAATTTTGTTCAAAAAAATTTACATTGTTTCCCAACATTTTTTTTGACATAAACTTACTTTATTTGATGTATAGAGGACGTACCCTTCGTTAGGGGTGGCAAAGAAAAAAACATCCTGTAGACCTTGACAAAAGTTTCATTTACCATTCATGAATAAGTTGGTAGGTAGGTACATCAAATACCTATATCCTGTCTTTATCACATTTATTTTTAAATCACGCAGCGAATGTTCGAGATGAATCGTCTTAAAACGAATAAGGAACACGGAAATTTTTTACTCGAAATTCATACTTATTAAAATTGTCGTCGAAAAATAAATGAAAAGTAACTTGTACCGAAACTTCGGAGAAGGGAACAAGCTCACCGATAAGAGCCCATCAAAAACCCTTTTAGGCCTTAGAAGGTCCTTCTTTAAACACAACTAAGTAACAACCTTATTAATTAAAGCACGCTTTTCTCACAAAATGGTTCGCTTTTTAAATATTCATTTCAAAGGTTTTGCGTGTTTTAACGAACAAGTTCCGGTAAAAGGGGACTCTCGTTTGGTGAATGGAACTACTAGTTAGGGTCGCTCTGGATGTCTTAAATGCCCAGTTATTACGTAAATATGATTATTCGCTGAATAGTTATGCGCTTGACATAGTAACTGAGTTTAATTGATACATATTTTTTTGAGAGACGAGAGCTATCTCGTCTTTCTGTCAAAAGTACATAGGTACCTCAACTGGATTATTATATTACAGTGCTTTATAGGTAGATATCTAAAATATATATAAACTATTCTCGCCAATGTTGTGGTTATGTTCGTTTGTAAATTAAACTTTAGGTAGGTACTTGTTTCGAAGCAAAACTTAATGCGGTTTTTGGTTGGCGATCGCAAAGGGAATTGATAGACAGAACCTAGAGAAAACACAACTAACTTATGGCGGAAATAATAATGAATTACAGAAAAAAAATTAATATAAAGCTTTAACTCATAAGCATAACTATATCATTATTAATTTCTAAAAGCGTGAATTGCTTTGTACTTGTCGTTTAAATCAATTAAAAAACGTAAATATGAGTATTCGCTGAACAGTCACTGTAAAAACTATTGATGTCATATAGATATCACTTGAAAGCTCATTTGCCGCAGTATAAAGGACTTCATCAAATGTTTAGTCATTTGAAGCGGGGTTTTTGATGTAAAAGTAATGAGGCCGTGTCACATTGAAAGCGCTGACCGTTGCCGGTAATGATTTTTCACTTGGCTTGGGAGTTGGCTTGGCTAGTTATCATGACGTCATTTTGAGACAAGACGTTACAACAAATTTGGAAATTGAGTAGGTCCTGGCTTTGGATTCCGGTAGGTGCAAATATTGATAATGATTGATTTATCGATGTTTGTTTCCGCGATCGAGAGTTGAAATAAATAAAATACCTGATGAATTTAGAGCATATCCAAAGGCTAGAGTTTAGTTTAAAATAGATTTATTTTCGAAATACACACAACCAAAACTAGACGAGAGACAAGACATCGTCAACTTCAACCTGATATGAACATATAGTTTTAAATACCAAAAGAGTATTTCTAACAATACCTGCCTAAATATGACGATAACCTACCAATTTTTTTCTAAATTAATTAATAAAAAAAAGAAAATGTTAAAGAATGGTGAAAATCGCTCTTTCCACTCTGACCAACTAAACCGATAAACTAGAACAGATCAACTTTTTTCTTTCCTAACGGAACCACTATTTCATTGGTCTGGAAGGAATGTTTTATAAAATGCATTTTAGTTCTCATAAGTACAACTTTCACCCTAATATTAAACATATTAGTGGATAATGAGACGTTTAATGAAACAGAGCAACCAAAAAAAAACCGTAAAAAAGTAAATGTTATGTTTAACTGAGCAGATCACAATTGGACATACTCTGGGAAAAATTTAGATAGATTATTTTATTTTTTACTAGTGATTCGCCCCTGCTTTGCACGGTTTCAATACTGATACTCTTTTATACTATGTGTAGAAAGAATATAAGGGCAAATATGAAGCACATCACATTTGCCCTTATATTCTAATTAAACTTATTTTAATATTGAGTTACTGTTTTTATACGGAATATAGTTTCGTATTCATGGTACTACTATGGTTGATTTTGATCAAATTGTCGTCTTAAGGGCATGCAATTCAGCGACTGCGCATGCGTGAATTTGATGGATAGTACGAAAGGCCACAGCATACAAAAATCTGTTATTCCACATTACCAAAGTCAGACATTTTATTATCAAACTTTGTTTTAGATTTTACATTGAGCTTTTTTGGGTCAATTTTTGATCAAACAAAGTATTCACTATCGTGTAACGAATTAGCACATTCCTTAGACAATATCTTTAAGTATGTTGAGTATTATTTTCAAGATCGGTTAGTTGTAAATACCAAAACAATTTGTTCTAGCGAAAGCTGTTTTTCGCATGTCCACTAGTTATGTCCAAAATTTTATTGTAGGAGATATTTATAGTTTTTATTGAAGCTCAGCTGTACCGTTAAGAATTTAAAAAACTTTAAAGTAGGCATCCAAACAACTAGTTGGTTTCATTGGAACAAATACCACAGTGGAGTTCCATTCAGAGCAACTAGTTGATTGGTTCAGTTGGTCGGAGTGGAAAGAGTCGTGAAAATCACTTTCAACTGTAAATTCAGTAATCAAGTAATTAGGGTGCTTTTAATGCAAACGTCGACTTTTGTTTCAGCTACAAGCTATCAATATCTGTAGTGACGTCACTGAGCAGGCTTATGACGTCATAACTCATGTCGCTCGGCGCATGTTGTCGCATTCGCGTGAGTTACGACCAAAGCATGCGTTTGCATATATGCTGCCATTTGAACGGAAGCTTACATTTACATGTATTATTTCTAAATACAGGTAATCATATACTTTATGTATATCGGCTATGCAATACATTTACTTAGGTGAGATTCATAAGTCTTGGGCTGTGGATAATTTGCGACTCGACGGCACCTATATAGAGACATACATGACTTAGAAGCAAACACCGATATAATATAGAGAAAATCTATGTTTAAATCTACCAGATTCAATCAAACCCATGGCCTGTGTCAGCAAGCAGGATCACTTATAGTTTCACTGTATACCTACCTAAAGAAATAAATAGACATAGACACATAGTCTTGTCTATAGTAACTTGGCACGCACATACTCATAAACATATTCCTATAGCTGTGTTTCAAAAAGAGGTAGTCAGAACTGCACGATCACGAAGGAGATCCTCGCAGCCACGTTTATCGTATACCAGGTCATTTCTGAAGGAAAATATAAGATGGGCGAGGATTTTGTCGGGAAAATATATAAACCACAATGTCTTACAGATTACAAGTACGTGAGCTCGAAGCCACGTGCAGGCGGGCGACAATATCTAGGTAGTTATAGACTACCTATAGATATGGGATAATTAGGTAACAACTTATATACAGGATGTTTTTTCGTTGCCACCCTTAACGAAGGGTACGTAATCTATACATCAAATAAAGTAAGTTTATGCAAAAAAAATGCTAGGAAACGATGTAATTTTTTTTTTTTATTACTTGATCGAGCGAGATTTATAGTGTCCAGTGTTTATGCTAGTTTTTTCATGGACAGATATTAATCATTTCTCGTGAAAAAATCTTGCTACGCGCATCTATGTGCATTTATGCAGAAAAACGCAGTCTATTTACTCAACTTTGGACCCTAATATCTTGGGAACCAGACATTTCCCAGATATGCTTCCATGGACAAAAATGATCGTGATGATGAGGAGATTCCGGGAACGTTGACGACCAAAAAACACCTTGTATATCATATATTATTTATTGTACACACACAATATTAAAAAAACACAGTAATTATATGAATGTACAAAGGCGAGCTTATCTCTGAAAGAGATTTCTTCCAGGAAATCAAAGGGGCAGTGAAAATTAATTGAATAATAAATAAACTTCTTTCTTGTAAGGGATAAAGGCGTGATTATATGTATGTATCTATGTATGTAAATTTCTTTTACCTAATAACCAGATTTTCTTCAATATTTAGTAGGTTGGTCTAAGTATACCTATACTTTCACAATAAGAAGCAATCATTTAGTGTATCTTTTAGTGAAAATACGAATTTTATCTTTTTATTAACTACATAATCAATACGGTCCCAATGGGCTGTCGAAGGGTAGAATATTGGTACTAAAACCCCGGTTGTTAAAGCGACGTGGTTTCTCTATGATCCGTTAATCAGACTGTCAATCGCAGGCGCCTTCAGACTCTATTTGGCTCATGTTTTGAAAATCTACATACCAAAACATTATTCACAGAAATCTATATCTATCTATACATATAATAAAAATCTAACGGATCGCTGTGTGTACATGAAAGACATATGAGAAAAAATATTATAGGAGACCTTTATTAACACAATTGTACACAAAATAATAATTTTTGGATTTTTTGTCTGTTTGTCGGTTTATCTGTTTGTCTGTGCGTTTGAGCACGCTAATCTCAGAAACGGCTGAACCGATTTCGATACAGTTTTCAGGGATATATGTGCGTAATTTTTTTATTTAGTGTCACTCTAAGGTTAAGGCGAATTTAATGATACGAGTACATGGAGAATAAATAAAAGAGGAACAGCGGCTAAGTATATTTTCATACAAAAATAGGGTGCCTCTGAGCGGGGGTGAAATAAGGGACGAGGGGAGCATCCTAACACTGAAGCCCTCACCTTTTACATAGAAACCACCTTGTAGTGACTAGTCAAACTACTTGCATAAGCGTATAGTTACAGCTACTGCGTTACACACACTGGCCCTGAAGCTTCGCCTCTATCATGACGTCATGGCCTCACGATTGCCACGCGACTCAGTTCATAGTACCACCTCCTCTTTTATACCTTCTCTATGTACGAGTACATTTCAAGCTCAAATTCGACAAGCCGTCAAGGCTTTACCTAGAGCATGCCAAAGAAATTTACCTACACACATAAATACACTCGAAAAACATAACCCTCCATCTGGCACAGTCAGGTAAATAGTCGTGATTTTGCGAAAATATCATAGAATAAATAGTAGATTAGTGCTAATCTGAACTATAAAGCTATCTCTGTTACAAATCTCACCTCGACACGTTAAGCCTTTACAGCGTGATGGATTAGCTAACATCCATTTATCAAAACTTTCGTGTATACAATATTAAGTAGTAAGGTATAATAGTGTGCTAAAGGCTATGTAACATGATTGTAAACCAATTCTATAGCGCGCAATACGTATGCACATTAAAGTAAAATGCTTTTAAATGTTAATAATTTACGAAGTTGAATACGTGTATTTTTAACCGACTTCAAAAAAAGGAGGAGGTTCTCAATTCGTTTATGTATAATATTTTTTTTATTTTTTTTATGTATGTTCACCGATATTTCCTCAATTTAGACGGATTAAGTTGGATAGAGTTCACTTCTGAGGTTCCCATTTTCACCAGGTCAGATTAGAGATCCAGGAGAAATCACAACCACCGAAAATTTTTCGTAGTTTTTGTTATTTGTCTTACTGTTTCTTGGGCGTCAACATCTAATGCTGCTGTGCTGAAGATAAAACTCCTTAACGGTGATTTGGAAATACCTTGGTCGATGGAAACTATTTAGAGTATGTAGGGCAACGTGTTAGTACTTGCTGCTGTGCTGAAGCTAGACTTAACGGTTAAGTTGGGAGACAGTCAGCAATTGGTCTGAAAACTATTTAGTAGTGTGTAGGCCACGTGTTACTCGAATCAACATCAGCCTGTGCTGATTATAAAGACAGAACTCTTAACGGTAGGAGTTGGGAGACAACAGCAATGCAGGAAACTATTTAGTAGTATGTAGGGCTAACGTGATTGAATCAACATCTGTGCTGCTGTGCTGAAGAAACAGAACTCCATCCAATTGTCAAAACATTTATTAGTTTAGGGCAAACGTTACTTGAATCAACATCTGTGCTGCTGTGCTGATGATGAAGCTACAGAACTCCTTACTTAGGAGTTGGGAGACTACAGCAATTGGTTGATGGAAACTATTTAGATATGTAGGGCTAACGTGTTACACAACATATGGGTGCGTGAAGCCACCACGGTTAGGAGTTGGGAGACGTACTGCAATTGGTCGATGGAAACTATATAGTAGTATGTAGGGCTACTTGTTGCTTGTGAGGTATACTTGAATCCACTGATGCTGCTGTGCTGATGGTCAAGCTGACCCTCGGAGGAGTTAGGGGACTGATTGGTCGAACTTATAACTAACGTGATACTTATACGAAAACTCCTGAAGGTAACATGAAAACCTTAGTATACATGGTGTTTTTTCGTTGCCACCCTTAACTAAGGGTACACCTATACATAAATAAAGTGAAAAAAAAAAATGTGAGAAACGATTAAATTTTTTTGAACTTTTTTTTTTAGGTACTTGATCGAATTGTGTCCAGTCTTTATGTTAGTTTTTTTATAGAGAGATATTAATTATTTCGTGAAAAATCGTACGCGCGTCTATGTGCATTCATGCAGAAAAACGCAGTTTCATTTTTTGGAAACCAGACACTTCCCAGTATGCTTCCAAGGAGAAAAATGACCGTGATGATGAGGAGATTACGTAGTTTTCGGAAACGTTGACGACCAAAAATCAGCCTAACATCTATTTATGTCCACAACGCATTAACAAAAAAAATCGAGAAATAAACTATTAAAAAAAAATTTAACCGAGCTAAATAACGTAAATCGTCTAAATGAAGTTTTTGATCACCCTTCACTTATCAACATTCGCATCCTAATAGCTGACATATATCAGGTTAATAAACCACCTCCGAATAATATTAAAATAGTCACCCAATTTTACGGTGTGACGTGAATTAATTGAAATCTATGGCGGCATGCCAACTTGGTGGCATCTGTTGGGCCTTTAATTAAGGATCTAAATGTACTGCCACTACGGATACAGGCAACTGAAAGTAGTGATTGATGACGTGTACACTCCTACCCAGTTTGATGTACACTGACCTGACCTTATTCATCCATGCTTCGGCAAAACGCCTTCATATGTTACGCTCAATGTGTGCTCCGCGAGCGAACGTCACATCATAATGTAGATGGATCTGTTCTACTAGGATACTGTGGTAGCGCCATTGAAGCTATCGGGTATAACTAGTCTTTGAAACCTTCCTCTAACCCACCTGAATATAAGCAAAAAATATTTTTTGATAATATTTTCTATGAGGTTTTCTAAAATCTGATTATCTTATTTTATTTTATACAAAACTTGTCCTAGAAAAACAGACACAATAAAGAAACAATTATCCAATATGGTGTAGCAGTTCTGAAGTTATGCGTATACAACATTTTGGCGTTAAATTTTTATTTTTACTTACCTATAGATTACATAATTATTTTTCATTTTTATAATATAAACCTTTATTATGAATAAAAAACCTCGTAGTATACTTTTAAAGTTGATAGACTCTATTTAGTCATACGTTAAGATCAATACCACTAGGTTTCTATCATTGTTATCTATCACAAAGCAAAAGTGTCTAGAATTACCATGGTTCAAACAATTGGCAGATGTTCATACTCGTATAGCCCCATCAATACCCTAATCAGTGAACATCCTTAGTTACGTTTTCCTTCGATAGTAGTCCGGAAAATCGGAGGGTATATCTGATGCATGGGTGTACCCAACATATTGCTAGCAACGGAAATGACGGAAAAATATTATTATTTCGTTTTGTTTCTGTCAACGGGTTAATAGATGAATGGATCCATTGTAGTAGTTAATTAGAAAGGATTGTGACGACCTCGTTGCGTTTGATGAGTTTATCAAGGGCGCTCGGTGAAGATTATATAATTACCAGTGGACGACCGCGACTTCGTCCGCGTGGACTGCAGAAGCAATAAAATGTTGAAATTATCCGGGATTAAAATATTTTTCCGGGATAAAAAAGTAGCCTATTGATTATTCTGATATGGAAGCTATATTATTATGAAGTTTCATCAAAATCTATTCAGTAGTTTTTGCGTAAAAGAGCAACAACCATAGCAGAATAACAAACTATAGTAGAATGTTCATCTAAATTAAAAATAAAGTCGTTCTACCCATAAAGCACAGGATTATGAAAATTTATGTACATAATGTACTTGAACCTCACAACGGCCGACACTATTTACAAATAAATTATATAAATTCGCATAAAATTTATTAATACATAATTACACCTAAATTATAAATTAAATTATAGTTAATTATAGTATTTGCCTGATTAGCTACACTTAAATGTTATTTTTTGGCACTATTAGGTCTTTTGTAAGGATATATATAATACACATTGTGTACCAATAAAATTGTAATGACTGTTTGTTGCCATAATAAAATAAAATAAAAAGAAATTATAAAATCCTCTATATAAATAGTGGTATTATAGCCTTGGACATATTATTTATATGACTACAAGAGTTGTACTTCATCATCACAACAGGACACGTTAATAGATCATAGAGCTGACACGAAGGAGTTCCGTTTATGCAAATTAGTATATTACACTTAGTAAGGTATTTCAGTATAAGTGTTGATATCACGACACCGTAATTTACGCTCACTTGTAGTAGCAAAATGTAGATTAAAGTTTAATGAAGAATTTGCACATGTGTCCCCTTATTTTTTTTTAGATAAACAGAGAGAGCTGTCAGAACAATGTTAATATTAAGCAAACACTGAATTGAAAAAAGTATAAAGACCACTCACCGCTACCGCGCTGCTGCATAAACAATGGCTGAAGTGATTCTAGGAAAACCAATAAAATCCACGTTCTACGTTTTGTTATCCTTTTCTATCAGAATTTCTGGCAGTCAGATCCTCTCACAAGATAAGCTAAAGAAGTTCGTTTAAATCCTTCTCCGCTCATCGCATCCATTCTTTCACGCGACACAGGGTCTTAAGATTAATTTTATAAGGTGTCGACCGCGTATATAGGTACGGACCCCGTACCGCATTTGCTTCGACGAATTTAATAAAGCAACGCTGAACTCGTGCTCAAAGATTGATGTGTAAAATCTACTGCTGCTAAACCTGTGACGATACCACACATTTTTCTTTTATTATTCAAGACTAAAAGAGTAATTGATAATTTAACACTTCGTTGCTGCGTATATATATTCGTCGGTATCTAAATCCAGAAAAATTACAAAATCTGTTGATTGCTTTAATGACGTTTAGTCATAATAAGTATTTACTCGTAGGTAACTTACTTAACCAAGATAACAAACTTATACAACTCGGGCGACTTAACTTGGACACCTGGCTCAAATGACGTTTGTATTAGTTACAGTGCGCTAAACAATTCAAAACAATATTCATTAAATCTAATTAACAATATGTTTTTGGAATTTTTAGCTATAGGTAAGTACATGTGATATCCTGATCTAAGAACAAAGAAATATCGATAGATAATCGACAATGTGCACTAGACTAGGTGTCTTATATATCGGGTCACGCAAAATCGATAATCGAGTAATATCTAATAAATCTAGTAACTAAACAAAGACGGGAATGTATTAAAGTTAGTAAAGATTTTCCATCTGAAAATACAAACAGAAGTTGAATAAGTAGCAGGTACTTTTTTGTAGCTAAATTCATATAAAATAAAAATATATTAAAAGTGCAAATACCTAAGTTATTTAGGGTAAGCTACACTGACGGCAATTGTTTTCATGCAGGTGATTTATGTTTCATCTCAGGTTGTTTTGACATAATTAATCTTTGAACTTGCAGTTGAACTTTCCGAGATAAAAATGAGAGAGCGCCCCGCTGTAAACTTGACATCATAGCTTGGCTTTGTAAATGTTTTATGCATATTTTATCTCTTTTAAGTTTTTGTTCATTTATCTTTTTATAACTTAAACCTATTGTAGCTATAAAATAAAGTACTAGTAATTTTTTTTCACCAAACCATAGATAGAACTACTGTGAATATATATCATTTTTCCATTTAAAAGTGGGTACTACTTAGATTATTAGTAGGGTTGTCAATAATCTTCATGCAACTTGAGGATACACCTGTTCACTTGGCTAAGGTCAAGTACGAAGGTAATGTTATATTACCCAGTTCTAAAAACGTACTAATTTTCATACTAACTCTTATAACTCCCCCATAATGAAAGCCCTGGCCAAATGGTCACGATATCAAGTCAGCCCAAATACGTGAATAAGCTCTCCATAATTCGCAACTTGAATATTTCTGTGGTCAATAAGTTTTTTTACCGAGTTCTAAAAACCTACTATTTTCGTTAACACAATGTCTCTAATTCGCAACCTCCATCTCACCGTTAACACAATGTGACGTCACACATCTTGAGCACCTTATTTATGGGCCAGGGTTTGACTAACGGCTCTGCCTCCAGCGTGACACCGCTGAAGATGGATGTGGTGGAAATAGGTATGCAGAGCGTATTTTGTACCTTTCAATGGCTTGCATGATATGACTGCTGCTCTATAAGTCACTCTTCAGTCTCGAACGGTCTGTTGTAAATTGAATTTTATATAGTCGACTGAGCTTGCATATTTGTTGGGGAATATTTATTGTAAAGTGTGCATGTGGACGGATATTATACTGCCTTTTTGTAATAAAACACGCGATTTCCTGCTACGCTTCGGTGGACAGGTTGACGCGATGCGGTAGCTTTAGTTAAATACAAAGAAGTTACCTTGATAAAATGTCTTCCAGATCGTTTTTTTTTTCGGGTAATCTCTACGTCAATTAGCCAATTATATAGAAGGTATTATAGTCAATAAGTGTATGCGTAAACACAGGTGCACTCTCTATTTTCTATCTATCATAGTCCGATGGGACGAAATACCGACGCGCGCCGTGGTTCTTAGCTTTACGTGCTTTCCGAAGTTAAGTGAAGATTTTACAACATAGATATAAGATGCAAATTTATAGGTACATATAACTTTCCATGATACTGTTATACTAACATTGTACTATATTTTATATTCAAGCAGTAAGTAGGTAGATACCTTGATTCTACATTCATCAAAATTAGAAGCAAATAGACGTTGACAACGCTCGAGTCCCTCGGCGGCAACTTCACGAGTCGTCGAACTTGCTAAATTAAGATACATCACCTTTTAATGATACATCAGGTTTAAGGTCGCTCTCATTGAGGAACTTGCCTCAGTCGTTTGACGAACCTAAAGATACTTTCCATTTAATAGCGCAACTACTGATTTGAAATTGAAGATCCCAATCAATGTATTACACCTATAAAACAATGCTCTTCATAGATAGATAGATAAAAATTTTAATTGTGCTACAAAAAAAAAACATTATGTACAAGGGCGAGCTTAATGCCATGTAAGGCATTCTCTACCAGCTAACCTGGTTACTTATGTAAAAACAATTTGTTGGTAGCACTATAAAAAATGTGGATATCGAAAAACAATACAATCATCTAAAATTAAATATCATGCACATTAAAAATAATATCAATAATAATTAAATTGATTTAATAAATACTTAGCCGCGTGGTGCCGGCAGAGTAGAGTTTGTACCACCCCATACCTGCCCGTGGGTATCGTACGAGGCGATTAAGGGTTTCCGGGAGGTGGGCAGCAGCGCCTCCCGTGTTGACAACATAGTCCGAAATATAAACTGCGGTCACCAACCCGCCTGCCCAGCGTGGTGACTATGGGCAAAACCCTCCTGTGACAGTAGCCTTGTGGCGTGTCCTGGGGGAGGCCTACGTCAAGCAGTGGACTGCAATAGGCTGAAGAAGAAGAATAAATACTTACTATGTCAGTACTTACTTCAAAGAGGGTATTAAGTGACTATTGGGCGTTCAATAGTTTTTACTCAAATCCTTCATGTACTAAATCATCTTACGACGGCGCTTCCACGCATCCTAGTGAGATAGGCCCATTAATGATACATCGCATTTTAATGACATTCACGTTATAATTATCATTTTGGAATCTCATTAACTAGGCTAATTACTGGCATAAGTAATTTATAATGAGAGAAGGGCTTATTATTAATATGTCTTGATATTATTGCCTTAAATTATCTCTTGAGAAGTTCTTCGACATTGATAAATTTTATTTGCAATATTAATATCTGCTCGCAGTTTGACACATCAAAGAAAAATAATTATAGTAAACTGTGCCTAAATATGGTAAATTGCAAACTGTTTTTTTGCATAGTTGTACATAATAAAATAATAATTTCTTTAGTAAGTTACGTTACAGCTTCCATCAAATGAAAAAAACTTTAACATACCTTCGTTATTCAAATACTTGGCTCAAATAGAGAAAATCCCTTACATCTCATGCAGAAAATGCATAATTCCTAAAACGCATAATAAGGACATAAGCCTCATAATTGCAATGCATTTAGTTCGCAAATCCTTGCTTTCGAATGTTTTCCGCATTGCACCGCGCTCCACTGAAAAACCTCCTTTCAAGTCTTAGAACTACTCTTACACACCTCCTGGTTTACAGCTACTAACCGACATGCTTAGCTTTTCACGCGGCATCAAAAGGGAACGTCGAAGTTCGCAAATACTCAGCGAGGCGATCTCGAACTCCACGTGGCTAGTGGCGCCTCTTTAGCTTGATGGCATGAATGTGCTTGTTGTTCTGTACATGTTTGTTTATAAGTTCACACGTTCTCAAATGCGACGTGTCGAGACAAGTACTATTCCCACTTTCAAGTAGTAAAGGATCGTTTTTTAGAGTTCACTGGTTTCTCACTTCGAAATAGCTATGCTCTGCATGGACATCCATACAGCGCTACTACTATAGAGTCACTTCATAAACGTTTCCCAAATACTTATTGGTTATCTTTAAGTAGACATTTTTGATAGTCATTGAGTACTTTGAAATAGGTATACCTCGTTTATTTCTGATATCTGTAGGGTATACCGATATGGAAATTAATTATAAAAAAAGATAAATATATGCAGATACAGAATCCGATTCAAATTTGAGATTGCGTTTGCCTAACCAACTAATTATGATATCTTCTACCCGCGTTTGATCTTAAGTACAAGTTTTTTCAAAGCCGTATGCTTAAGACAAAGTATATATAGGTAAATGAATAGTAAATGTAAATATTGCATCTATGATGTAGTAAGTACTTAATATGCTTAAATGTTGAAAGGATTGCTGCAGAATATTAAAGCGACTTTCAATTAAAAACTTTCCCATTGATGTGTTCAGAACTGACTTCCGATCAATCATTACTTTGTTTAACAAATGTTGTTCATTGTTCTGTTCGTGTTTTAATAGCTTTTTGTTTTTCTCGAATGTTCCGAATAAATTATCTGAGTCAGCTCGTATACGAGTATACCGTATACGAGTTTGGTTACGTAACTGTAAAAAATACAAACTAAAAAATGTTGGTTCAGTAAACAAAATGTTTGAACCAAGTTGTATGAACAATGCGTTTTTAAATATTAGCAAGTAGATAGAATAAATAAATATTATTGTACATTTCAGATCAAGATAATAGGTATCTTAAGTATTGAACTTGAAAATACGTTTGACGTCAACTAAAACGTTTAAATATTGTTGATTAATTTTTCTTTTCGCCTTTATAAATAATTATGTTAAAATATGTATTGAACATGTATCTGTTAATATATATTGAAATTATGTTCCAATGTATTTGTGAATGAATACCATGAATACCCGAATAAAGAAAAAATACCAATAAAGCTAGTATCAATTTGTCAAGGCACCCAATAAATCCTTTATGCTTTCACTCCAATATCTCCATGTCCTAACTCCAACTATTAAAAAATAACACACGAACGGATCGTAATGCGTTTTGGGTATCCAAAAAAAAAGGCACAACATGAAATAGCTAGTTTTAGTAAGTAGATAGTCTATACATATAATAAAATTGTAATAGCTAAACCCAAATCCTGAAAGACTTCTCCGACCTCATTATGAAGTGCAAAAAGTAAAAAAAAACGCGTTTGAAATCGAATTCCGTTACAATAAAAGTACGAACATTGTATGAAAGCCGTATTGAGTAGTAAAGCTATTGCGGTTCCGTTGGGACCTAGTCGTATTGAAAACTTCAAATGCGAGTGTTAGGGCTTAGTTTTTTAGTTTCTAACTGGAATATATGGGATTCGAGGGAATTAGGTTTTATGCTGCAGAGTCTATAATCGGTTTTGCGATGTGAATGGTTTTCAGTGATTGAATTGTCGTGCTTTAGGTAGAACAGAGAGTATTTTACTATAAACATATTCCAATATAAGTACTTGCTTACCTGCCCTATGTGTTTAAGTACTTTTAAATGATGTTGAGATATGCTCAATATGTATTAATTAATTCAAATTAAAAAGTCATTAAAATTACGCAAAAGTCTTGCAGAGATATGCAAGCCTTTGTATAAAAAATATTCACAAAAAAAGCATTTCTTTTGTAAATGTCTCTGTATTTATTGTAATGTTTTGTGTACAATATAGAATAAAATTAAAACTACCACTACGTAAACAAAATAATATCTAACAAAGAGGCCGTTGTTTTATAACAAGCTACCTTACGGGATCGGGGAGGTGGAAGAAGGGTGCAAAAATCCCGTAGTCCGTCCAAGTCTCCATAGCCTTACTAATTACCACGTACCAAGCGTTCCCTGCATTTTTCATACAGATCACGAACCCTGAGATACTCGACGATCGATCCTTCTGGTCGGTATTGCTTGGTAGAAATTCTGGGAATGCAGTAGGAATGCCTTTCTTTTTGCCTCCATTTAATTGCATGACTAAACATTTTTGTCCAACTATCTTGAAGGTATCCACGCTGTTGAGGGTTATTGCGCACTTCCCAGTTCGTTAATGCTTATAAGATCGTAATTTCTCGATTTATTATGTAGACCTACTTATGAGTGAGTTCAGTGCAGATCTTTAAGTTTTTCATATTACTACCTACCCTGCACTCATCATCATTTTCCTGCCCATACCTAATTTTTTTTTTCGGGTTTATTACTATGATTTCGAAAAATACCACCATCTACTTCTGCTGATCTCTCTCCGGTCGTGTCGAATTTCCATCCCATCGGAATATAAAAGTGAGAGAATGGAGATGTACCTGTATCCCAGCACACATTTGTATGTGAAATCGTATATAATATACTCTTAACCCATGTGGATGGCTCATTTCTTTGCGATTGGCAGTAACTGAAATACGGTTAGAATGTGTTATTATGTACGGTAGGTATATGTATAATAAATAAGGCCTGTAATAAAACTAACATCTCTAATAAAACCACTTTATTTTTTATCACACTTAAAAATTCAACCGTCGCACTTGAATAAAATAATAAGGCAACCTCACACTTCTGCGACAAATAAAAAGAAAAATGACTAATAACACCAGAGGCAACTCTTTCACGCATGCCTCTTGTTTTCTTTTTTACACTTCAGCTTTCCACTCGGCTGCGTATCAACGAAGTCGGGCGGCGTAAATTGAAACACTTGCAAATTTACCCCATACATTATTCATGTGCCAAACACCCCTAGTCTGACAGTTACAGTTGACGCACAAAACTGAAGGAAAATAAAGCATAATTGAATAAATATGTGCCTAGTGTATCGACGGCCTAACTGATTTGAATTTAGGGAATATTCGTTTTGAGATTCGTGTTTGTAATTGTGTTATTTTTACAACGGCATAAATCCTAAGAACATTACAGGTAAATTAGATTACAGGTAGAGAAGTAAAACAACAAAGTTAGCAAGATTCCAAGGCCTATAGGTATACATACATTGTAATTTCTAAAATGTACCTTAAGTACCTATTCAAATTCAATATTTTAATTTCAATTTCAATATTGCTCGCCTATTCACCATCCCCATTGTAAGAGCGCGGGCGTACACCAAAACATTCGTATGTGATCAGCTTCCCCAAAAGCCATTGTTGAAAACATGATAGGGTTCGTATAATTTTCATACTGCGGCCGTGCGACTCGCAAATCACACCCTATTCTAACAGGTTCGTGGCACATAAGTAAAGTGGGTCAACCATTATTCGTCTAACAAATGGGTACCGCCTTAAGACGGTCTGCGCAATAAGGACTTGGTTCGAAAACCCGCAAACCTGTACAACTCAGACCCTAATAAATTGCAGAGTCAAACTGGTGCCGCTAGACAAATGAGTTTCAACATGTGTGAAATTAGGTAGGATTTAAATTGCTGTAATTAGGGACGTCCCGAGCGTTAAACAATACGCGCAACTTGATCCTGTTGAAGTGAAATTTTACTATCCGTTATTTGGAGATTGTAGATCGAAAAAGGGTATATTTTAGTACGTAGCTAAATATTTATAGCATCAAGAATGATAAAGATTAATTTTCTATTAAAGTGTAAATATAATTTGTAATGAACTTAACGTTGGGCAATTCAATGGTTCCTGCAAGTCCGCATAATATTTGGGACGATAAATAAAAACACTCGACCCTTAAACCTATGGAAGCGAAATGTTAATTTACAGAACACAGTTTCCTTCCAGAGTTTAACGTAATTTCTTTCTCACCGAGGCGTTTCCTGAAATAAATTACAAGTGTAAAATTCACAACAACAAAAGCGTAACAACAAAAGGCTCGCGGCTCGCAACATCCGGACGACCCTTCCAAACTTAGCAGCCTGATTACGGATTTCCGAGGAAGAAAAATAAAAGGAGGAATAACATGAGACCACGTTAAAAAACCAAGTATTTTCAAACAAACGTAATCGTGGATGCCGATTTTACAATTTGTGGTTATGACGCTATTGTTCGCCCTGCACATTTTCGATGGAGCATTTTCGCGTGAGCAACGCGTTTATATGAAAATCTACGTAGTCGAAGAGAACAGGCTGAGGCGTGTAATGTTTGACATACAGATAAAACCTAGGATCCTTGTGAACCAGTCCATCACCCCCACAGGAAAGCGGCGGGGTTTTACACGGGCAGGGACACACTCTCGGTCTTGGTGGTAAATTGTCTACCAGAAATGGTCCTCTTCTTTTCTCAGGGCTCGGCGGCCTGACCTTCCTCCACAAGAATGGTTGTTTATGTTTTTTACCGTGGTGAGTATCCATGTGCCGTGTATTTGGCTTCTCTGGTACTGGAAGAGTCAGTTCGTACATTTCCGGTAGGGACAAGTACCAGTAATCAGCCCCGTCGCCTATGATAGGAAACAACCTCTTGTTATTAAAGGCAGGTCGGTGCTTTTTAACAAACTCATTGTATTTCTTCTTAAGCCGAGTCATATACTCCTTATAGCGGATGGATGTAAGTAATTTTTCGAATTCTGACAGTTCTGTGCTGGTGGGTTCAGAGTATACACCTGCACATACGTAGGTTCTAAGAAGATGGTGCAGTTTGAACACGACGAATGCAAGCCACTGCCGAGCTTCCTCCTCTAGGATTCTAAGGTCATCGGCTCTACTTCTAAGCCCATATTCTGCAGCTTCTGCTGCTCTCCTTTCTCCTTTTTTCGTAACATTGAATAACCATCTGCGGTAAGATCGATAGCAAAATTTTTTATGTCTTGAATTATGCCCACGCCAAAGTGCCTGTAATGCGTTATTTATTTTAAAACAATACAAAAATACTATTTATTTTATCATCAAACCTTTATTTACAATTTGGTCTACTAAAACCCTAAATACGTGTCAGAATTGAAATACGGTGGCTTATAATAATGTGGTATAATGCTTTTATAAAATAGTCTGGATTTTTAAGGGATTTAAGCGATTTCTCTGCAGTCTTAAAAGTCTTAGACTGGTACATGAAACACTAGCCTAACTTAATGACTATTATTTTTATTTTTAATACTTTAGTATCCTTCCGAATAATATAATGTAAGAGTAGTACCTGTATTCTTGTAGCAGCTTTATTGTAATGTTTGGCATGCATCCGCTTGACTGCAGCTTTCAAAGCACGAAAGTACAACTTACGTGCAAGATGCATTCTGAACCTGCATTGGATTATCAGGGCGTTTTTCGACAGCCATGCTACGTACTTCCTTATGAGGTACCCTCGGGCTATCCGCCCTATTAGTAAGGCAGCCAGAAATCTCTCACGACGGCAAACCTCTGCCTTATCCGCCCTTTCTTGGAGTTCAGCGTAGAACTCATGAGGACTTGGTAATAAACGGTGTACACTTGCCATTGGTTATTTATATGTTTGGTATACTACAAAGTAGAAGGAAATAGGGAAATCTTAAATTGCATAGCGAAATTATTTTCAACTTCAACTTTTGAAATATAAATGGCTTCGTCGATTATCTTCACAAATTATAATCTTTTAATGTTTTGGCATATTTGTCAACCATTTGTCAACAACGCTAAATGACAAACAGCTGATGTTAGTGATGTGCAGAGTATATATAGGTAGTGATCACAATAGTGATAGTGTTCTGTGGTGATGTGTTAGTGCCTCAGATGATCAGATGCCTCAGATGAATGAATTATACACTCTTTTCTCTATGGTTAGTGCAGTTAGTGACAGAGTCATACATAACATAGAAGACAGATATCACGGCATTGATTTTTTGTTTTTGAAGTAATTAGTGACTCGCTCAAGTTAATACTTGGTAAGAGAAATCGTTATAGAGCACTTTACATGAATACTTTATGCAGAACTATGAAACAGGCTGAAAATAAGCGTAGAAAGTAATTAATCTATGAACATTTATCAAGCTGAATAAATAATTTTATTATATCTTTATTTCTTCATACATATTGTACGAGCATTCCAGTCCTAGATATATCTACCTATAATAGGTTCTCATTATACATAATATTGCATTCCTGCTTTAAGAGCTATCCAAGAACATTACAAGAGGTCACAATATTTTTATTCGGGTCCTAAATGAGCGGACGACATCCTACTTGCCCATTTCGTTATGCCACGCTTCCAATGCCACGATAGGCTCAGTAGTTACTTCAGGCCTCCTTCAAAATATACTCTTTTTCAAAGAAATAGAGTTCAATTTCAATTTATTGAGGGTATCATTATCACCGCGCACATAGGCACTATTGAAGAGTTCTTGCCTCCCCTCTTTCTTGCCCAGGTAGGTTCGCATGAGATGGCATGAATAATTCAGGAATCAAATTGGTGTGCATGCCTGTTTATTTATGTTTTCACGAGTTTTCAGGAAAACCACGTAAATTTACATTTAGAAATAGGGAAATATTTTTACGTGGGATATTACGAGAATATTAGTTCTCTGTCAACATAATAACGTTATTAACAGAATGGAAGTTAATTTCATTTTTACGGGCAGACGTTTGGTTAACTTTTAATGATAGCGAGTTATTCATTTTTAGAATACGAGTATAGTCTTGTATTCTTTATTGTACACACAAACATAAGACAATATAGTGACTTAAAAAGGCGAGCTTATCTCTTTAAGAGATTTCTTCCAGCAAACCCAAGCAAACAATTTGTTACACAATTATAGCAAGTCATGTGCACCCAAAGAAACATAACATTATAAAACTAATTTTTTTAAATATTAAACACAATAGCAAATGAAAACTAATAAATTACTTGAATATATACACACATATATACATAGAATGCACATACACACATACACATACACACACACATACTCGTACATATATACTCTCTATAAATTATATATATATAGTCTCTGTAAATTAAATGGGCACCTAAGATGTTATTGTATATAATCAGTTAGATCTTACATTTTGTATGTTGATACCTAAATTTCAATACCTCTACTTTACATAAAACAAAAAAAAAGAACGAATAAAAATCTTTAAAGGCAAAATACTCCTTCTCTCTTAAGGACCATTTGTATGATACTTTTCTTAAACATTCAAGAGAATAATTGAAATTGACTAGAAAAAACTTGAATAATGTGTCGGAAAGGCAGTTTAGAGAGTGCTAATGTCATACTGTTTCGATGCACATTAGACTTCTCGGAGCCTCACAATTCCAGTCCTTGATACTTAGATTCTATTAGTGTAATGTATAGTAATGTACTACATTACTTATGTATTGTAACGTATAGTAATGCACTGCAATGCAATTGTTAGGCACCGAAAAGTCTAATGGTGCATCGAAACTGTTAGTATGACATTAGCACTCTATGTCTACATCAGCTTATTCATCTATGGTTTAGACGGTTTAGACTATGCTAGTAAATTATTGTTTCAATGTAAATTAGGCTTTATTAATTTACTATACTTATTAAGGCAATTAACATAAAAAGTTGAAATTTCTTCAAGAGATAGTGAAGTGTAAGAGCCTGGTTTCAAGTCGTTAACAGCTCTTTAAAAATCAAGGCCCCGTCGAGATTGTGGACATAAATAATTATTAATAAAACTCGGAGGAGTTTAAGCGCTGGAAATAATTATTGCGGTGTATTTTTAAACGTTCTAGCTATTAGGAAGTTTTCAGATTGAATTACCTTGTTAATATTTCAAAATTGGGTACAGTACGAGTACTCAAGAGATAAATTGTGCTGACTGTAATTGGCATGTACCTATAGAGCTAGAGGTTATTTCGAAAGCTTATAGTGTATAAGCGCTTAAAATTACTTGTTGCTTTAGGTGGTATTCCTTTACATTTTCCTTGGTTTTACAATCATATTCTAGTTACCCTTTAGTTAATACCTTTATAGTTAACTGAAGAAGGCACCTGGACCTAATACGTAGAACTGTAAATATGTAAACCGTATCAATGTCACTTTACTTATTACCCCTTCTTTTAATTTGTAAGTAGGGTAAAATTATACAACCCGCGTTAAGGTGTGAAGAAGGTTCGGTTAGACCAATACAAAGTTAAAAACCGATGGTAATGGAATTGAAATGTTGTGGATAGTAGCTAAAGTAGCCAATAATCAACTAATCAATGGTAACCAGTGGGGCAAGCACGAACCTCTCAATCGTAACGCTAAGGTCCAACTGTCGTATCTCATACTCGTAGATTTTGCTTGTGAGTCGCTTGCGTTACGGCGCGTAAAAAGGTTCATGTTTAACCTACAGGAGGGCAATCGCGCTATTGTTGAACGTATTTACCAAAGCTAAACCTTAACCTTTACCATAGAAACGCTGGTTTCGCTATTAATTTGACAGCGTTTCTATGGTAAAGGTTAAGGTTTAGGTTTGGTTAATACGTTCAACAATAGCGCGATAGCCCTCCAGGTGTTGTAGGTTTCATTAGTTAGGTTTTGTACGCATAAAAATGGATACTATAATTGGGATATTAATAAATGAGTTGCTAAGTAAATCTTCCCAATTCAAGGTTGTAACTACCTGCAGATTTTTTTTATTACGTAAGGTTAAATTTTTATGTAAGAACCCTCATACTATTATCGTGGGTAGGTACATAATAAGAATATTTTTTAGAAATAGATAAATAAATAAAGAAACGTTTACTACTTTGAAACAATCTAAGATATTACAATTTTTTTTTAGAAAGGGTTTAGGTACTGTTGTTTTCTATTCGCTTTATGTTTTCTTTCTCTCCAAATTCAGCTCGTTATTACGTAAGTACCCACCTTTATGCAAATACTGTTGCTCATAAAAGTACTTACTACTATTAAAAAGCCATTAGTGACTGGTCTTACTTACAGTGTATTTTCAGTTATGTAAGTATAAAGTTTCATTTACAGTCGCCGTTAAAACACTGTAAAACTACTTAAGTTGGGTTGTTTTTATATATTTTGACCAGGTTTTAGTATTTTTGGCATAATTTACTTATTTACCTGAGTTTTATAATATATTTTACTATATTACTTATATTTTTCTGCAATGACTAAAAAAATATTTTTTTAATATGCCGATACCACCTACTTATAGGTACTTACTATAATAATGGTATATGCTTCTTATTTAAAGTTTCTTTCATATGTTACAGTAATCTTTGTAGATATTATATTGTTCAGTGATCAATTATGTTATAATTGATATTTTGAGATAATTTAAGCAAAGAGAATGTTTTTTTCAATATTTTTTATTCTAAACAATCTAACCAGCGTAAATCTAAAGCAAATATTCATATATACAATAGTACCAAACTAAAATTAATTAAGCCTTAACTCTCGTTCATTCCAAAACACGGATTTCGAAGAGTATTTATAGCAAAGTTTCTTAGTTTATATTGCCATGTTACCATAACTAACATATTACGGAAAAACTTTTTCACTTTTTGCCCGGGTCACCCAGAACTTTTTGTGGACCATATTGCAATGTCTGTTTGAAAAACGACTGAAAGTTCCCCACTTACCGAAACTTTCTATCAATACATCATAATAAGAATTCCCTGAACGTCTGTCCTTCTGGTCCTTGTGTATGAACGTGCTAATCTGGTTAATCGTTGGAAGAAAACATTTTTATGTAATTTAAACATAACCATGAATGTTGTACCGCGATAAATTCGCAGATTTCGTTGGTCGGTATCAATTATCCCTTCTTTTTACGTTTGGTAAGCGAACGTTAGAATTATTTTACTTTTACTATATTTTCTCCACTCTCTCCTCTCATAAATCTTAATAATGTGCCTGTATCTTTCTAGTTCAAGAATGCAATATTTTCATACATATTTTACAGTTACTGTTTACAATAGTTACTCTACCAGGCAGCTTTAACAATAAGTTTACATTGACCAAATTCCCTAATTTCAAATACAAAAATAATCGAACCACGTTACCAGGAAACAGAAGCAACGCATCATTGGCACTACAAGGCTGCACTTCATTTATGCACAGTGACGCCATAAAGTGCACTTTATTGAATTGAATTTGCCCGAGAGCTCGGTTTATGAGGTGCCGGTCGTATCCCTGAGGTTGCCATCGCGTAAAAATGCCGTAATTCAGGATGCAACAGATATGACGCGAACTTATGACTTGCAGATGTGAATAAAGGACTGAATACGTTATAAATATATTTTAAAGGATATTTAAAGGTATCGATATGCTGGTGAGTGCAAGTCGTAAATAAAATTTGCTTTACTCTATACTTTAAGTATTATAACTCTTGATATGCCTGCTTGCCCTTTTCAGAAAGTTTCTGTTGTACCTACCAAGGTTGTACGATTCCACTGCATTGTCACACACATCATACATCAGCCTATTGCAGGCCACAGCTGAACGTAGGTCTCCCCCAGGGCACACCACAAGGGTTCTGCCATAGGAGGGTTTTTCAAAAAACCCACCGTCAACATATTTCCGGATAATTTTCGTGGAAAAATAAACATGATTTCCTTATTTCTTTTCCATAGAGTTTTAGTCTCATACCTATGCCTACCTATATATCTTCCAATTCGTTCAACAAATTTCGAACGCCTTAATCGATACAAGCATTCCAAGGTATTCGTTCATAATCCCGCTTATCCCAAAAACAAATCGGAATTCCACAAGCTCCAGAGGGGTCGAAATTCCGAAGTTGACACCGACCTGGTTCCACTCTATAACTGGGTTAGACAAAAATGGAAACTTATCCAATATGCCGAGCAAGCGAGCGATGTGTTCGGAGAATTTAAGAAATGGAATTTTGAACTAAACAGATACAATTTATCCACATAGATTACCTATAGAGACAAATACACATATTATACACATAGATATGATGATGATGATGATCTCAGACCGTATTTTCGGCCAAGGCGACCAATCTCTACAGAGATTGGCCAGGTACGCAGGAGATATTATAGTGCACAAGTGTGTGCGCAAATACAGATGCACTGTCTATCCCGTTACTCTCATAGTCCGATGGAACGACCGGAGAGAGATCAGGCATAGATATAGCTATGTTCTCGAGGGTAGCCAGAACTGCAGGATTATAAGGGAGATCCTAGTTGTTAGCTTATCGCCCGAGAGAATGCCTGAGTTCCATAGTCGACTGTTACAACATGCACGGAAGGAGACGCAGCTGATGTATTCTAGTGAAGCCCCGCATCATCATGAGAAAAATAAAAGGAAATATATATGTTTATTAAAGTAAATAATTATTGTCACTTTTATTCAAAGGTTACGTTTTTTTAGGATCATTGAACTAAGTTGGCAGACAGCGGTTTAGGTTTAGGATACAGGCAGAAATTTTCTATTTTACCTACTGTGGGATTCATCAACTTTTTATTATTACAATAATATGAAAATTAAGTTCCTAATTATATGACTTATGTACGTATCTAGTACCTAGTCAATGCGACGCCAACTTTTTTCAGGTATACTTTTCCGGAAATTCCCAAAGTTTCGCCCAGTTCCCACTTCCCAGGCAATATATTTGCAAATTTATGAAGATATTAAAATTGTTTTGAAGCAACTATGTGTCGATTTATTTGACATTACACGTTTTTGTCATATAATATTTTTTAGTTTACGGATACATATCGAGGATCCCAGACTGCAGGATCACGAATCAGGTCCTTACAGCACCGTTTAGCATAGCAGCTACAGATAATTTAGAAAAGAGATGGTAAAATTCGTCATCCGAGTAATTGACCCGGTAGCTCAGTGGTTAGAGCTGCTGGCACGGTTTGCAGTGGTCGTGGGTTCGATTCCCACTCGGGTGAAGAATTTTTTCCATTTCTTTATTAATAATTTTATAACAGATAAGTCTATAAATAACTTTGGGTTTTTACATAGATTTTATTTAAGTTATTGAATCGTATACAGAGAACACTCTGATATAAAAATAAGTGGGGCTAGCACGAACCCCTTTCTATACTATACGCCAAACGTCGTGGCATGCGCTGTTATATAACGTTTTATGACTGCGTGTGCCACGACGGTTGGCGTATAGTATAGTATACTTTTATCATCGCATTGTCTTTCCTAGATTTTGCTTGATAGTGTTTCAATGGGTAAAAAGTTGTGCTAAACCAATTAAGGTTTAGATTTGAGAGTGGCACTAAACAGAGTTGGCGATGTTGCCAAGAAGGTACCTATAGTTTATGGTCCATGTGGGTATAATCAACATTTAATCAACAGGCAAAGAACTCATGTCTATAGGGTTTCGTATAAACAATTTATAGATTTAATTTGCCCGTCCATGTACCTATGACAAGATTAGTAAATTTTTACGCACCTAAATCTATTAGTCCTTAAATGTTGAATTTCATATCTGGCAAATCAGCTCGTATACTGTTTAGTTACCTTCGTTAGATTAATTATTTAAGTATCCTTTTGTAAGTTACACTAATACAGCATAATAATGTTCCTTTTTGTTTTCAGGTAAATAACAGGAAATATCGATAAACTAATGACTGGTTCTGAAAGGTAACTTTTAAATCATTACTGATCTGCTACTGCACGTACTCGTAGCAGCACATAATTTAATTGCATAAATAAATAATCCCTGTACATTTTCTTAGAATTTTTCCATTAACAATACCTAAATAAGGAGTATATAAAGGAGTTTATAATCCTACCTATAAACAGAGAAGATACCTTTTTATTTCTAGAGAATCCATTTGTACAATCGAAGAGAAACAAATTACATCAGAATAAAAATGAAGCAAGAAAATCGAATAGCAAAATTGTAATTTACCTGTTTTCGAGATGCATCAAACAGTTAGCACGTTTTCCAATAAATTGAGAGCTTATTTATATCGCGTTTTACTTTGAAGTATCTGCGCTGGTTATTGAAAATATTGGAAATATTTTTAAAAGAATTCGCATTTTTACAGCGTCAAGTCGGAAGCGAGGAAAAGACGCACATGAATGAATGAATGAATGAATTAATGTAAAATCTGTATTTTAAAGATGGCCGCGTGGTGCCGGCAGAGTAGAATTTGCACCACCCCATATCTGCTCGTGAGTATCGTACAAGGTAATTAAGTGTTTCCGGGAGGTGGGCAGCAGCGCCTTCCGTGTTGACAACATAGTCCTAAATACAAACTACGGTCACCAACCCGCCTGCCCAGCGTGGTGTCTATGGGAAAATACCCCCCAAGTCTTGTGGCGTACCCTGGGGGAGGCCTACGTCCAGCAGTAGACTGCAATAGGCTGATGATGATGAAGATGAAGTACTTAAATAATTTAATTCGTAGGAATCTTACTATGTATGTACCTATGTTATATTAATTTTTAATTTACTTTTATCTGGTAATACTACGGAATATCTCAGTGGGTAATACAATGAAAATTTGGTAACAGGAATATTAGGATACTTTGGAAAAATAAATAAGTAAATGAAAAATTGGCACGCGGATGCAGAGGTCGTGGGTTCGATTCCCACCCGGGTGAGGAATTTTTTCCATTTCTTTATTAATAATTTTATGAAAAATTATTTTGTATTACATGTTTGGTGCTAAATATAAAAAGGTATTACCCACCTAACACTTTTAAACAAAAAATCATAATACCTTTACAAAAAAATTGTAAAGGAAATTAATGCACAAAGGCATGCTTAATATCTCTACAAAAGATTCCTTTTATCAAATCTATACCTAATAAAAAGCTATATGAAAAATGGGTTTAGGTATCTAAATAATAAAATACTCTGGAACCTATTTTACAAAATTTAGGTACATGTATGTATATGTAATTTTTAGGGGCTATGAGCAGGGCTTCGTAGTGTGAATAAATAGGTGACTTCGTAAGTGTGTCTCTGCCCTAATCCTGAATGAGTGTCGGACACTCGAAGTTCGCCTACCTACTTACATCACTGTGTCTAAGACAGATTAAATCCACCTATCCCTATAATATGGCTTCAAATTATTCATAGCGTAGTACCTAGTAAATATTTTTAGAAAAAGGGTTAAGAATAAATAAAAATTGTCGAATGGACGGCAGTGTTTGTTAATAGGTGATGAAATAATTTTTTGTCCTTTTGTGTATTTTAGTCTTTGACTGAATAAAAAAGTTACTATATGTCAAGCTACTCAAGATATATTTTACAAGGTTATGGGCCCTGAAATTGTGGTAGCCCGAACTGATCCCAAAGATCGCGATGGAGATCCTGCAGCCACGTTTAGCATAGAGGGGCCTGATGTAAATGGTCGGTGACGAAAGTTGATAGGTGAACATTATTATAATTATTTAAGTACGTAAAAACTATTAGGCAGAAAGCTTATGTAAAAAAAAAGGTTTAAATATTTTTTAATAGAGGCCAAACCTTCATTATGTTGCACAGTCGGTTTCCCGTAACATAGTAAAACCTTAATTGTATCAAATTACTCTAAATACTCTAAATGACACCTATACTTACTTATTTATTACACGAGACACCCCCTGTACAAATGTTGCAAGAACAGCGCCATCTGTTATTCCTTAGCTCAGTGGTGTTCATTTTAGTTCAGTGAGAATCTGCGAGGTGTAGCTGCGTTCTCGAACCATTCTCACTGTGAAAGTTTGTTGAATGATAACTAGGTGGCGTTAGATGTATTTTGTATTTCAGTTTTATTGATTTAGTATACCCATATTCTTTAGTAGTCATTCCCCGCGAGTTTGCCTGGATAGAATAGAGATTCTTAATCTACCTGTTAGGAGTACTAATGCATAAATTAGATACCTACTTACTATAGGTACAATTGTACATTTAATCATGAAGTGCAATATTTCCACAAAATTATCAAATAAAACTTAAATTATTTAGTAGTTTTCATAATTATCAGTTAGATATGTACTGTCAACATAATCTTTTTTTAAACACAATCAGCAATAAATAAAGCATGACGGGCATGCAGTCCAATGGTGCTTCGTTCGTAGTCCGTAGCACGTGCTACGAGTTGCGAGCGCGTTGTAGTCTTTGACGTTTCTTCGATGCTGATGTACCCACCTATCCAGTGTCAAGACGAATCTAATAATACCTCTCAAGCTGAAATGCGACAAGCCGTTTAGGCACTAGAGCGTGCCAAAGAAATATACATACAATCGAAAAACATAACCCTTCTTCTGGTACAGTTGGGTAAAAAGAAGGTAATTTTCGTCACGACAACCTTGCGATACGAAACAATCTAATAAAAGTACATATCTTTCTTGCCTATAACTACTTTACTGCATCTACCTAAGCTTTTGCTTGTAGAGTTCTTGCCGCATTGTTGAAGGTATACCGTTGGGCATGCTATTATAGTGCGGGAGCTGGTATCTTAAAACTGTGTAGTTAATTTTATAATAACTTTATTGTACCTACCATGTTTCGAGCAAATATACAGGTGTAACAGAAAGGGTATGTTAAGCGAAAAGTTGTATAAATAGCCCACTATAGAGAACCTATTCCCAAAATTTGAGACTCGAAATCACATTTTTAATTTTCAAGATTGTATGAAAATTCCTGAGATATTTAAAAATTCTCCATACAATCGGTATCTCCATACAATTTATATGAGCAATGCGTCTATCTATTAATTTTATTTAATCTATACCAAGCATTTTCCGGAAAAGGATGATAAGGAAATCAGATGGCTAACAGCTATCTTTTTTGTTTATCTTAAACTCTGATAAATTATTACATACTTATATAATTATAATTTAACGTCAATATTTATGGACACGGTCTACTAATACAGTAAATATCAAAAAGACATAAATATTAATAATTATTTAGTCTAATTAAAAAAATATTTACACTGCGGGCAAAGTTCTCAGAACCCTCCATATTTAGGTGTGATTTTTCGTAATACTCGTATGAAATCACAAGGCATGACTTAATAACTATAGATATACATTAGAAAGCAAACTCACTAGAATACATCAGCCGCATCTTCTTCTAGGTGTGTCGTGAGACTAAGGAACTCGGGCATCTTAGGCGATAATCTATCAACTTGCCACTGATCATTAACATTAGCTACCCCATTTCGGGAACACAAGCGCATGAATGTAGAAAATAATCGTCAAGCTCCTACCCTAGATATTGTTTAGAGTCGGCACGGCGAACTTCCCGTGCCGCAGTGGAATTAAGCAATTACATGCAAGTTCTGGAAACTTATCCGAAAAACAGAAAATGCCGAACAACGTTTTATTTTACTGCATTTGCAATTCAATTGTGTTTTGCTTATTACCATGCTTTATGGCTTTGAGAGTTTGCGATAGGGAAATACAGGATCGAATGCGGCTAGAGAGGCGAATTTAATATGTGTGTTTGGAAAGAGTTTAAAAAATTGTTATCTAAATTAATCGTTGATTCAAACAATGTTTATGTTCAAGAAATGAAAAATGAAAAAGAAAAATGTCGATCAAAGAGTTTTATATCTGTAAAGACACTTTTTAAATGTATGTTTGCTCGGTCATGTGGTGCCTGTTTGTGTTAGACGGTGACTTGTATTTAATTGTATTTTATTTATTCGTGGATTTGACATCTGATATTAATTTTATATTATTGTACTGTGTGAACTTAAATGTCTTCACTTAATTTAAATTTAAATTTGCATGCCATACTCGTATGTTTATGGCTGTATAGGATGTTTCCTGTTAACTATTTGACACCTTTTCTGTATCCTATACAAGAGCAAATAAACATATTCTATTCTATTCTAAGAACAGGTAATTTAAATTATTTCTTGACCAACACGCCGCTGGGTTCGAATCATGGTAGCATTGATACGAGTATGATGCATGTACGAGTATTTATCTATACATTTACATAAATCATTGCCAACCTTCACGCCTTACATACCGAAGGAATCTTACTGTGAGATTAGTTAAAAATATTGTAATGTGTGTACATGTAAAAAAATATATACATACATATATACAAGAACAAAATCTTAGTACTCATACATACAAAAGAATTAAAACAATAGCACCAACCTATTACTACCAAGAAATTCAGAGACAAAACGCCCGCAATGCCGCAGCAATAGCACAAAGTGCCCCAAAGAGAAATCCAGAATTCCGTAGAATTGTCTAGAATAACGGGAATGCCCAGCAGAAGTGCTTAGAAACAATCGTAGGTACCTAATTGTCCGGCGCAGGAATCAAACGTGGGGCCTCTCTCAGAGGACCACGCCTAAGCTGCGGTAGCCGGAGCCTGAACTTAGATTAAATTTTGGAAATTACATTCTCGGAAATTCCGAAATTGCTTATGACTTAGTAATGGGTTTTGCCAATTCGTAGAGTAGCGTTATTTTGAAATAGTTTCGGCCAATTTTTCGGAGATTACTATTATGATGTCCTATGAGGGTTGGGGCAAGCTTGTGGGACTTCTTGGGAAAATAAGATGTATTATTTCGTCGTTTTGACAATTAAGATAAATTACAATTATTCTGATACACTTAACCAGCGTGGTTAGGTTGGATTTTTTTGAGTCGACGCATCTCGGTTCTTTGATAACTCCTTCCACCGCGGCAGAAAAGACGATCGAGATCGTCTCGCCATCTTGGCCTGTCTCTACGCTGGAAGCCTTCCTGTGGAACGCAGTCGGCTTTCGCCCACCTCTCTGGGTGCATACGACTAACATGACCGGCCTAGGTCCACTTTAGCGACGGTTTGGGTGTTCCTTACGCGGTCTGTCTTACGTACACCAAGGATACTACGCTCTATCGCTCTCTGGGAGACGTTGAGTTTGGTCCAAAAGTTCGATCAGCAACCAGGTCTAAGGAACGTTAACCAGTTCCAATAATTCATAATAAATAATAAACATTCTCGTTTGTTGCGGCTATCAGCTATTTTAATAACTGTTAACTAAAAATGCGTATACAGGGCTTAAACTATCACTTTAAAGGTATTTTATAAGCTTGCAAATTCCATATACTCCATCGGACCCAATCAAAATAAAATGACGAGATTTCAAATAGATTTTGAAATTGGAAAATGACACTAGCACTAAACAAACGTTCAGCTCACTCCATTGACGGCAATTTTCACAATGTTTATCTATCTAAATTTCCTAAAATATTCATGAATCCACCTGATATAGTTTAGTTTTTTTTAGACATGTTATTGAGTTTTGGAAGGAAATAATAAATTGTTTTTAAATCCATGTTGGCTTAGTAAATTATTATTCTAGATCAGAAATTTAAATCCAGTACATAGATCAGAAATACAGAACCAACATCCCACGGCTACATCCTTGCCATATGTTGAGTAAAAATTTCGTATCTAGAAAAATCTATCTTTGGCACTATACAGGATGTTTGTGACAGCCAGGCAAATATTGATATGGCGACTTCAGACCATGATCCTAAGGCGAAAACCAGTGAATATCTTCGCCGGAAAATTCCAAAATTTTCCGACATTTACTTCATTATTTCAGGAAAAAAAAGTGTAGTTCGTTTAAGTAGGCCTTAGATAATGACTTAAAAACAAAATTTTATCCTATGAATGATCAAAAAAAAAACCAAAATACTAATCAACCCCAATGGAGAGTCATAAGTGACCTAAAAAACAGAAATGTATCACACAATAACCAACAAGCCAATTTAACTAGTCACAATATCACCTGATACAATTGGCGGGGAAAGCCAACATTGCGGATAATCAAATTAAAAATGCATTTCCTGCTAGTAATAATAATGTCGCATAACTCTAAACAATGGTACTTATTCAGTATTTCAGTATTTCAGTATTTGCCTGGCTGTCACAAATACCCTGCATAAATATATTTCTCTTTGGGAAATTAGCAATTTAAATCCAGCACATAGATCACAAATATATAAGCAACATCCCCACGGCTACTTCCTTGCTAAAAGTTGCGTAAAAAATTCGTATGATAATAAAACACATTGGGAATGCTTTCATCCAACTGTACTGATTGTTGCTGGATGCATTTTGATGTCGCGAGTCTGTTAAGAGCCGTTTCGTACTGCACCGAATATGAATTACTCGTAGTTGTATCTATGGTATGGATTTTAAAGGCACACTTTTGTAAATATAACTACATTGAAAATAATAGAGTAAGCTTAAAGACCTTTATGTCAGACTAACTGTTGCCTGTGACTTCAACCGTGTAGACAACAAAATGTAGCCCATAAGCTACTAAGCTCCTTTTCTATAAGCTCGTGCACCCATAATTCATTTCCAAAATTTTTAAAAATTGCTTGATCATCAAGCAAACTTTCTTTTGCATTTATAATATTAGTAGGGATTGGTATTCTTGTTTAATCTACGGAATTGTAACAAAAACAATAACTATCTATTACAAACGGATCCGATTTGTTTAAATTTCTGGAGTAGTTTACAGACAATATATCTCTACTACAAAAAATCTTGAACTTTTCCCGTACCGTCTGCTTTTAAATCACATACGCACATTTGTTAACAGATTTCACGGTAATTCAGTGAATGCCGAGTCGGTTATGCTAATCAGCTTAGTGTCTGTTATTTTATTTGTGCGTACAGTACGCCTTCGCTTATTCTATCCCATTTGAAGGTAACCTTAGGGACAGGTTGAGTTTGTGTAAACTGGCTTAGGGGAAATGTAAGCCATGTTATATGTTACAACTGTATTCGCTGATAATGTTATTATGCCCGTTTTCGGATTGTTACAATTTATTATACGCTTACTTAAGTGGGCAATGTTATTGCTTTACATAATTGCCTTCGTCGACATTACATACATACATATAGACACGGCGGTGTTCCCGAAATGGGGTAGCCAGAACAGAGAAATCATAGGGGAGATTCCAGAACGTTTAGTATAGCTGGTACAAATGACAAGTTGCTAGCTTATCGCGCGAGAGAAAGCCAAAGTTCCTTAGTCGACTCATATGACATGCACGGTAGGACATGTACTCGTAGCTGATCTATAGGAATATTCAAGAAATTGATAATTGGTTTTAAATGTTTTTGTATGGCAATTTTTGGTATGTAAGCAATGGGTAACCTAGGGAAGGAAAGAAAGGGATGTCTTTGAAATAAATAAGATATAAATTGACCCTCATATCAATAATCGTCAACTCAAACGTCATAACACCCAACAATTATAAAGACCTTGGACATAAGATTTGTATGAGATTCGTTTCTAGTACCTACACCTAACATAAGCCAAGCCATTGTTTACGGCCACTTAATTGTATGGATGATTTATTGTAAGTATTTCCTTCTTTATCTTCTCAAAGCTTTTCGTTTCTCTTAGTACCTTGTGCCACGGTCGGATCTCCCTAGAGTGTTGCAGTCTGGACTTTGTCTAGGAATTCCGTAGCTCTACTACTACTTGTACTCGAACCAATTTAACTTTCCAAGTTTTATCTCTCACTCAGGTGATTTGTGAGACTAACGTTTTCGGAGTTGAAGATGGATTGGCGCATACTAAATGCTTAATTGTCGTGTCTTTAGTAAGTCTTACTAACAACGCTCATTACCTTGACTAGGTTACCTTTACGACATTGTCAAATTAATACAAAGTTGCTCGCACTTTATGTTTGTACTTTACAAACATCAGTATCACTGGTTCAGGGCCAATTTTTCCAAACGTCAGATACCCTGTGGCACCATGTGGTTCTATCGGCCCTTGGTGCTCTGCCTACCCCGTAAATGCGTTATTATATATATGTATGTATGTCAGGTACCCTATCAGAAGAATAAAATTGATGATGTCTTTATCATGATCTAGTTTTAGAAAGACAGCATTAATATTATTCTTCAGATAGGCTATTTGACGTTTGGAAAAATTGGCTCTTAGTACTTTAGTAATCGCAGAATAACTAACTAACATATCATACACAAATATATACACTATGTCCACAAACTGGGGTAGCTAGCACTGTAACATAGCAAAGGAGATACCACCGCCACGTTTAGCATGCCAGGGACAGGATATAAATGATCAGTGATAAGTTGCCATCAAGCATAATAACGTTATTGCCTGAGGGAATGTCCCAGTTCCTTAGTCGACTCTTGCAACATACACGAAAGGAGATGCAGCTGATGTATTCTAGTGTAGCCCCGAATCTTCGCAGAATCATCTGGAGTATCTATATTATACAGGATTATTTTTCGTTGCCATCCTTAACGATCAAATAAAGTAAGTTTATATAATAATATAAATATAAATATAATAAAAAAACGGGCGTCGGTTGGATGCAGGCTGCTTCCGACCGGTCGGAGTGGAGGTTGTTGGGGGAGGCCTATGTCCAACAGTGGACTTCTCAGGGCTGTAAATGATGATGATGATGATGATATAATAATAAAAAAATAGTCCAACATACAAACTGCGGTCACCAACCCGCCTGCCCAGCGTGGTGACTATGGGCAAATCCCTGGGGGAGGCCTACGTCTAGCAGTGGACTGCAATAGGTTGATGATGATGATGATGCCAAAAAAAATGCTGGGAAAAGATGATTTTTTTTTACAAAAATATTTAATTACTTGATCGGGCGAAATTTATGGTGTCCAGTGTTTATGCTAGTTTATTCACAGACAGATATATTTATTATTTATCGTGAAAAAATCTTGTTACGCGCGTCTATGTGCATTTATGCAGAAAAATGCAGTCTATTTACTCAACTTTTAACCCTAATATTTTGGGAACCAGACACTTCCCAGGTATGCTTCCATGGAGAAAAATGATTGTGATGGTGAGGAGATTCCGTAGTTTTGAAACGTAGAAACGTTGACGGCCAAAAAACATCCTGTATAGACTATACACATCTAAATACGATTA
This sequence comes from Carposina sasakii, assembly GCA_014607495.2. Lineage (NCBI taxonomy): Eukaryota > Metazoa > Arthropoda > Insecta > Lepidoptera > Carposinidae > Carposina > Carposina sasakii. The sequence goes on from CP053165.1 coordinate 5,763,042, forward strand.
ATGCATCTTTTGTGGCATAATAGACTCGTACCTACGCGTAATGACATTTAATATTCATAACGCGCACTCTGTTATTTTGGCAACAATTCGCGTGCACAGATAACGTAGTTGTACAATTAATTGCAGAAACACACAAAACCGTTTAAACCGGATTTAGTTTTCGGTTGAAGTGTTTTCGCTATAGGTAATGGTTATTTTGTGTTAATCTCATGCAAACTCGATAAATTATGTGTTAATCGGTTATATGATTTAGGCTGGTGGGGTGCAATTAATTGAGATTTTAAATTATATTACTAATATATAACCGTTCGTTATTGGGATAAAGTTTTGAAGGTACTTACCTAAGTTTATATGTGTCCGTGAACTTAGCAGCTCATTTACCAGCAGCTCAAAAATAAATCTGAGTTCTATTCTAGTGCAGGTGAGTTCTACAGTTCCTGATACCTTTCATAAATAGTTCTGGCTTTTTACCCTGAAAAACTTAAATTGAAAAAATGAGCTGCTAACTTCCCGTAGCAGATCACTTTTCAGTAAATGAAAAAAAAAATGAGAGTTCTATTAGCAAACAGGTGAGTTCTATAGTTTCTGATACTTTTTACAAATAGTTCTGCCCTTTTTCCATGAAAAACTTCAATTGAAAAATGAGCTGCTAACTTCCCGTAGCAGATCACTTTACAGCAAATCAAATTTTAATGGGTGTTATATTCACATGCAGCTCAGTTCTACAGTTCTTGATAGTTATTATAAATAGTTCTGTTGTTTTAACCTCTAAAAACGTCAATTCATGATAATCTAATAACTTTCCATAGAAAATCAATTCACAGCGGATCATGTAAGTTTATCGTTCCAAACAATTTTTAATGAATAACTCTTTCACAATATATTATTCCATAGCAGACCTGCAACCTGAAACTAAACTCAAGTCCAGAACTCACGTAAAAAATCCAGCAGCTCATACCGGAATGTAGAAAATACACAAAGTATATAAAAACACATTCAATCGTTCAAAAAAAAATCTCAAAACTTCTCAACAGCCAGAACTCTTTTGTTTTACATAGACCTGGAGTAGACCTGCAACCTGATACTAAAATCAAGCCCAGAACTCACGTAAAAGTTCCAGCAGCTCACACCTGAATGTAGAAAATACAAAAAGTATGCACAAACTTTTCAATCGTTCAAAAAAAAATCTCAAAGCTTCTCAACAGCCAGAACTCTTTTGTTTTCCAAAGACCTGGAGTAGACCTGCAACCTGATACTAAAATCAAGCCCAGAACTCACGTAAAAGTTCCAGCAGCTCACACCTGAATGTAGAAAATACAAAAAGTATGCACAAACTTTTCAATCGTTCAAAAAAAAATCTCAATGCTTCTCAACAGCCAGAACTCTTTTGTTTTCCATAGACCTGGAGTAGACCTGCAACCTGATACTAAAATCAAGCCCAGAACTCACGTAAAAGTTCCAGCAGCTCACACCTGAATGTAGAAAATACAAAAAGTATGCACAAACTTTTCAACCGTTCAAAAAAAAATCTCAAAGCTTATTTTCTTTTTTGTTTCCTACTTTGAATAATATCCATTTTGTCTTTTTTAAAGTGAAATTAATGTTGAGCTTGTGTTAAAAATTATAGGCCTGTTCGCAGTAAATGCGTAATTATAGTAAGTCAAGTAAATGGAAAATAGTTGGACCATTCGGTCAAAGTTCTACTAGAGGGAAAATTAGCACACACGATAGCTTTTTCTGCATATGTAAAAGAAGCAATGAGGCGAGTTCGCTGATTCTCGATTGAAATTAAATTTAGATTTTTTATGCAAGTGGCTAATTTATAAGAAACAAAGCTTATCTCTTCGAAATAAAAAAAATTTAGACTATCGGTGTAATTGTTTGTAAACTTACAAGTTACAATTTTATTCATAACAGCAGATAACAATCAACAGCACACATATCAATGACTCACATTTTCAGGTATTCCCATACAAAAACTGAAATCTATATCGTATCATAGAGATAGTATCTGTTTTGTTTACCTCCAGTCACGACAGAGGGAGCTTCCACGTCAACGTCACAAAAGTGAGCAATTTTCTGATACGCATCTTGACATGAAAATGGTAACGTTTGACATGCTATTTATATTTCCATTTTTCAAACGCCTAGCTAGTGTGTGACTGGCTTTACGCAATTATAGCCGTAATTCAGCTGTTACAGTAGTAATTTATGAAAATTGATGCGTTTTTTGTGGAATTAATTCAATTATGTGTTATTTTATTGTTATTAAAACTACTGTTATGAAAAACGTGTGATTAGATAATTATGTTTGTGTTTTATAATAGTTCTAATATAAGTGTTCCTTTGTTTAGTGTTGACTTATTAGTAGACATTACCAATTTAATTTTCGTCAAGTTTTGTATTAGTTTTCCTGCAATTAGGGTAAAAGTGATTATCTTTCAAACCATTCATAAAACTATTTCTAGGATAGCGGGGTTGCTAGATAGCGGCCGTAATACTACGGTAAAATGACGTCACTTTAGTGTTATCCTAATCGAATTGGCGCGGTTTCATAGATAACGGTTACGCACACCATTATTGTATACATAAAAAATGGTCTACTGACGCTACTCGCTGCCACATTATGACCGCTAAATTACGGCAGGCTAATATAGGAATCCATAGCTTTTGAATCTCAGTATGAAGGATATGTTCTCATGTTCTTGACATATTTTTCTAGCTACTTTAGGGTAGATAGTATATCTATCATATCGCTCTCTCTCTCTCTCTCTCTCTCTCTCTCGCTCTTCTATGCGAAAGCAGCCATCGCCACCTTGTAGAATCTGGGTAGGGTGCCCCTTTCTCTTGGTGATCTTTTTTCTTCAGTATTGGCAACAATGAGCATTTTTATGGCTATCATCCCCATATCATCAATGGGACACAGGCACTTAAATTACGAGTACGAGCTTGGTACGAGTATTGATGATAACTGATCATGTTTCCTATACTCGGTCTCGACGCAAACATACCGTAGGTACACTGGTATAACTGATCCAGTAACAATTTCCAAGTACATTAGACCGCACATTTTCCCTAACATTGTTCTTGAAGTCCTTTGAGTACAGTTGGAAGCGTACTGCGGAGCCAATGGTGTGGAAGTTACCTTATCGATTTTAAAATACCCTCCGTTGTGGTTGGTTTAACTTGCTTTTATTCTGGTATTTTATTGACCAAAACCCCTTTATGAATTGGTTGCCAATGTAATGTGGTAATAAGGATTTCTTTATTAGATATTTGGTTTGTTCTGAAGTATTTTGTGGCTTGAATTATTGGAATAGTATCGGATTCGGGTGTATTTTTAAAGAGTTTGTTTTCCGTTCTCGAAATTATTTCGACATTTATGTTTTTCGTTCTATTTATATTTTGTCTACCGGATTTCAGTTGCTTAAACAAAATGTTGCTCTTTAAGTTATTTAATCTAATGGACGATTAGAGACCGCATATATTTTTTATTATAATTTTTTATATTATCGATGGCGACTAAAAATCACCCTGTATTGAAACAGCCGTGTTCCCAAATGGCTTGTTAGGCTGTTAAGTGTTGATGATGGTTAAGTGTTAGGCTAGTCTTTTACTTTGACAGATATTTGATGCTTTTCGCATTAATTTAATTAATTTATTTATTACATCTATCAAAAAAATTGGTAATTAGCGTATGATCTACACTAGACACCTAGGTAGATTTTTTACATCCAAAACCTAATATTTAAGAGAACAGAGAGATTTTTTTCATGCAGATAGTTAAGGTTGTGGTTAAGACTTCAATTCATTTATTTTATGCAATTTCTGGTGTGCCGTGAACCTTATGCAAATGGCGCCAGATGGCTCTCTCAACGCTCTTGCAAACTGTGAGCAACTTTTATAATTGTTCCTAATTAGACTTTTGCCACGTACGTAATATGTTTGGTAAGAAAGCTTTGCCAAATAGATAGTCGTGAGTATTATAATTGTCATTAAAACTTTTGTATTATTCGCGCCAATGACTATAATATTACTAGGTATCTATAACCTTAATAAAACCCTCAAATCATCATGTTATATTATTACAATTAGTCATTCTGTGGTACCTACTATTAATAAGTTAATTAGCTACCCTTTTATTTTTACTACTGGCTCCTTATTAAATCTATGTGCCAAAATCCTATCTTTGAGAACTACGTACAAAATTTATTACATACGCTCAAATATACATCAGAATCGGTCGAGTCACCTAGGATTTTGAGCGGATAAAAACGAAATAACATGATTCATTTTTACCTTTCTTGCTTTATTGCTGTATCTGATAAAACATTAACGGACAATTCTAAAAATTATTTTTAAAAGATAAAAAATAAATCATTTCACATAAAATCAAATTATACCTAAAGCTGTCACAAAAACTAACTTCGTATTACCATCATTCAATTCGGTTCCCTTTACGCTCACCCGTCGACGGATCTAAATGTTTACCGAAAAATCGTAGAGAAATTCCTCACAAAGTTTCCTTTGCGTCAAAGAAGTAGTCGAGTGGATTTCCACTTAGAGGAAATATTTGAATCCAGTCATCGTAAAGTTTTTAAGTTCGATCGATGCACCTTATATTGTTGCCAGTGGTAACGATTCCATTGATGCGATTTGATCACGATTTCTTTGCATAAGAAAAGCTATGATGACTGACAGATTAGAAGAGATGACTTGTGGATACCGATATGATTTATACTCGTATACCTTAATTTAGGGACTGTTTGTTTATATATTTATTACAGTTCTGTGAACTGCCAACTGCTTATAAAATAATATCATCATCCTCTTGCAGTCCACTCCTGGACGCAGGCCTTCTCCAGGGCACGCCAAAAGACTGCCATGGGGGGTATTTGCCAATAGTCACCACGCTGGGCAGGCGGGTTGGTGACCGCTGTTTGTATTTTGGACTATGTTGTCAACACGGGAGGCGCTGCTGCCCACCTCCCGGAAACCCTTAATCGCCTCGTACGATACCCACGGGCAGACATGGGGTGACACGAATTCTTCTCTTCCGGCATCATGCGACACTATAAAATAATATAGAACCCGCACTACAATATTCATATAGACAAAATTTCTAAAACATCTTCGCTGATCGTCGTGCAGTGAGAGATCAGATGTTTTTGTATAAGGCTATACATACAAGAATAGATTCTCCGTTTCTTCTCGGTAATGTTGGTTTTAGATGTCCCAGATTGGGATCGCGCATAAATACGTCGTTTAATGTGCCGCTCACTAAGACCAAATATATGCGAAATACTTTTATTTATCGATCGTGTGACTCCTACAATCGGCGTTTCAAGGGCATTGATTTGTTTAATACAAAAAGTAATATTTATAAAAGTAAAATCATTGCGGCCTTGATCAGTGTTAATTGTGGGGGCTGGTGTATGTGCTACTTTTGTATTGTAGATATATTTGTGTAATAGTCCTGTTTGTGTCTCATGAAAATAATAAACTAAAATATAATATAAAATATGAATTAATTATTTACTATGGGTGCGCCCACCACCGGGCCCTACACCCTCCACTGACCCTCTTATATCTATTATTATTATTACATTATATCTAATTTGCTCTCCAATATAGGGTACTCATCATCATCATCAACACGGAAAGTGCTGCTACCTATCTTCCGGAAACCCTTACTCGCCTCTAATATTATCACCTTGGCAGACATCGGTGGTACTATTATACTGCCACCACCAAATGACAAAAATTCTAATTTAAAAATATTATATCCAGTGCTGACACTCTCTGTCTTGTCTGAGACTTATTTTTCATTTTATGTTGTTATTACACCTACTGAAGGTTTCTTTTAATATCCGAAAGATAATAAAACCGGTGATTAAAATAGTCCTTAAATCGTATCGGAAGAGCAAAACACTCACTAACCCCGTTGAAGACTCTCGAACAGATTTCGTCATAATTTCACAGCTAAAGTTCGAGGCGCAACTTCGACGTCGAGTCAACATTCTATCGAGCGTTCCGATTAAAAAGTTTCAGCTAAATAAAACTGACAGCCACACACTTGCCTGATAGAACGTGAAGTTTACTTAACTTTTATAACTTTTACTTTATTTATGGATAATGGGGCCGTGAGAAAATTTTAAATTATTCTCTTGTAGGCACCTACTTTGCGAACTTTCGTTTTGATCATATTGCTAAGAGTTGCCAGTTAATTGGTTTTAACAATAATGCTTTTTGAAATAGATAAGTAACTTTTTTGCTTTTATTGCGTTGGACTTAACTTGCTTATACTGCCTAAATAGAAATAGTCATCAACGATTGGTAGAATATTGTTGATTGAAAATGGTGGATAGTTTCAAAAATATTATTGCCATATATTTTGAAAATTTTGCCGAAAATAGAAAATAATACAACAAAATATTGGAACAACAAAAGCAAATCACATTTAACAAAACAAAGCATTCGTAATTCTGTTCGGAAGATCTCGTTAGGGCCTTAATGAATCTATTGAAGGTCCGTGGAGCGACGAAAGAAGGGGCGCGGGGTTAGAGTTACGCTTTAAGCCTAGCATCCACAGAAGTACAGGTCATATCTTAGCGATGATTGCAGATGTATTTAACATTTGACAGCCAACTTGTGTCACTGGTAGTGACCCTGCCCGTCTTACTATGTTTTATTTTATATGTAAATTGTGCTACCTGACGAGTGGCTTAGCTCAAACATGATCCTTTTATTGAATAAATAATTACCTGTGCTGCTGATCCTATCCTGATGCAGGAATTCATAATAAAATATCAGCTGCATCTCCTTCCGTGTATATCTCACATATATTTTACATATAGCAGCGCCATATGCTAAACGTATCTATAGGATATTCTTCGTAAACCTGTTCTGGCTACCTTATTTTGGAAAGACAGTCTATAATCTATATATGGGCCTCTTTAAACTTAACCAATTTCCTACAGCGGTTGTGCTGTATATTCTCGTATAGGATGCAGATCCTTACTTGTGTTAGACACCGAGCCCGGTATCTAGGCCCGAACCATTGGGCTGAGAATCTAATGCCATTAACCTCGGTTCAACTTGCACCCACGTTTAATGATGCTATAAGCCTTCAAGTTACAAGTCTCACGGAAATTTCGAATGTTTTGCTGTTGGTAATTGCGACCCCTGAACCTAAAATTTAAAACGAAGAAACATTTAACAAAGATTTGAACAAAATTCTATGAACTTATTTGTAACGTCTTTGTATACAATAAAGAATTGGACTATAAAATTCCGGTTTGTATATTGCTGTTAATGGGGTTTATGGCTCAAAATAAAATATTTTTCAAAAGACTATTGATTGGTCACCTCCTTGCAAAATATGATTTGAGCCTAGTAAACAAAAATAAACAAATTTTAGTCCATGGAAAAAATCTATGTACCACAATCTTACTAAAATCACAATGCAACCCCATATTCTACAGCATTTTGTAAATCATCCTGGGCGTCAAGCGATGTCTTTAGTCCACTATATTAATGATTTTTTACCTAGCTTGAGCTAGAGCTTGTGGCAGACAAGTATTCAAAATACGTCAAATTTATTAATCAACTAACATAATAAGAACATCTAACATCAAACAAACTCTAAAACACCAGCTTTTAATCTAGTCATAATCAAATTACCTCCTTCAAATCGTGCTATTCATTTCGCTGTGATATTTTCTTAGGAACACTCCGTAGAATAATCTTATTATAGCTCGAATTATGTTTAGGTTGAGAGCGGGCGATGTCGCGTTGCTGAACTAATTGCGTTTTCAGCGATAGAGTGGTGTTGCGATACCTACGGAACCTCAGAGAGGCGGCACTAATGGACGGTATTAATTAACAGGGCGCCTCGTCAAATTTGAAGATGGTATCTATTTCAGCCATTTGTGAGTTTAAAGATTTAAATTGTGGACTCAGTGTCATGTATTTTCATTCATTTTCATCTCAGCTATGACTTGTTATTTTTTGTATTTCAGTTCAGTTAATTTTTTTTATGGGTTCTAAATTATTTTGCCGATGAGATAAGCATTATGATGGATGTCACAAAACATTAGTCATATTTACCAGCCTCATGTTTAATACATCAACTTTTTACAGATTTTAAATTAATTTTATTTCGTTCAAAGTTTACATATTATTATTATTATTTTCATATTATCTTCATAAGTGGCTTCCTGAAATCTCTTCCGATGTGTTATGCCCAAAAAAGTAAAATAATTGAATAATTGACAATAATTGTCCATATAGTGATACTTTAATTAACCCTATCGCTTGTCAGAAACTACTCGCGCATATTCCACGTTGACATTGCAAATCAGAATCAATAATAACAAAGTTTAACATTTAATTACGTCTTCGGAACTGACGTGATTGGATTTGCTGTTCCTGACGTCATCGTATTATTTAGCGAATTTCAAACTATATTAAACTGGGGCGCGAGTTTGTGTGCAATAAGCTAGATTTGATACACGACTTGCGCGACATTTTTAATTAAATACACTTCGTTCATATGAGATATGACGTTTTCCTTTTATGTTATACTTATATTAAAATATATTAAATATCTCTGCACGGTTTTTGTGGTATAGGTTTGTGGTGTGTTGAAAATTTTGTATTACTTTTTTTCCTGACAAGATATTATTATGGTCAGATCTCATAGGTTGAATTTAAATAATCGAAAAACTATTCAAAACTGTTATATTATTATACGGCTTCAACTCAACTTAGATATACTGTATGGCATTATTCCATTATTCTTTTGCATATTTTATGTAAAAGGAATCGCGCTGTCATAAAACGAGTGCCATAATATTCATATGAGCCGTCACGAAATTACAAAATTTTAGCACCACCTTCATATCAATTCCATTAAACGGCAGCAAATGTTTACGCTCATAAAATTTATGCCGAGCAAATTCGAAATTCAAATGTCGATATTAAACACCTTTATTGTCGCACTAAACGCAAATCGATCGGAAGACGCGAACGAGAAATCGCAAATTTTAGGGAGAGGTATTTTTCGAGTCGACTGCAGTGACGCGATAAGCGCTCCGAAAATGTGACCGAATTTCAATCAAATTTATGACTTATAATAATGATTATAGGTACATTATCTGGGCTACGCGTAAAATTTGCAATTCCATTGAAAAGGTGAACTCTACTGTGACAAATTTGTACGAATTTGTGCGGAGGCGATAACGATTGCGGAATTAATCTCGCAAAAAAACTGGGGGAATTAGATACGATACAAATGTTGATATCGCACACTACCTATTTATTTATTGCATAATTAGTAAGACCAACACTAATATTATCAAATTAATATTAGACTCGACACCAATTAAAATAAGGGACGTTTTGACCAAATGAGTTATATATGACGTTGATGGGTCCTTCTCCACGGTAAGATTATCATCGCGAGGATCCATTACGTGTAGTTCGTAAACGTAGGCGTCGTAAATAATATCACGCGGTGATAGCCGATAGATTGAATTTAATTATTACAAACGATTAACTTTATAATAACACGCGATTGCCTTAATTTAAATGGATACAAATCAATACCAGGAAAACGTGGTGATCCCAGAGATGACGTTTACTAACCAACGCTCAATTCGAATGTCTTCACCATAATGGCGTTCCACCAAGTGTCCTGTCAGTCGAACAACTTTACCGACTTACCCTCGAACAACGCCATCTCTGATTCCACCCAGGTACTATTACCTGACGTTTCCTTTAATCACAAATCTATAAGGTAAACATTTCATAGCAAGCAAACTAGATGGCGCCACAAGGTGCTTTGCTAACACCCGGCAGATGTCACCACTCCGACACGGCCGTCCTGCGCCTCACACGTCCTCGTGGGACTTATCTGCAAGAGAAAATAACCAAAGAGCCTCTGGCACATAGTAGCGCTCGGCCCATTCTGACTTAACTTAAATTTAAAGACTTCTTATTACAATAGTTCATGAAATCACAAAAATCGCTCATCGACCGTCAAGTTCCCAAAATCTTTACGTAAAGACATAAAAAATAAAAGATAAGCAGACTCGCACATACGTTTAAATCAGTCAGACCTTTCCTTCGGTCAACATTACAGTAACAGTTAGTCATATAGCCAGTCCTTCGGCTATCTACTATGGAAACACAGTCCTTCGGTTTCCAACACACACATGTAGCACAGTCCATCGGCTACCTACTACGGAAACACGGTCCTTCGGTTTCCAACACACACATGTAGCACAGTCCATCGGCTACCTACTACGGAAACACGGTCCTTCGGTTTCCCACACACACACATGTAGCACTGTCCATCGGCTACAGCAGAAACTCGGTCCTTCGGTTCTGCCACAAATACATACTACTGTCTGTCAAGGGTTTGTCAAAGTCACAATTTTAAAAAAACCGGTCAGTAATGTACATCGCATATGAAAATTCATTCATTTAGACTCTGAGGTCATATTAATTTCGATATCAAAATTACTAGGAACTTGATGGTCTGGCACCCTACGGACCCGATCGTGCGAATATTTGTAGGTTCGATTTGAAGACAAAGATTTTAGTCGGTATCTATCACCATCTAACAATTAAATTTTATACGGTCCTTAAAATTTAGGATCTAGTTTAACTTGATTACGTTTTTCATTCTTAATGAACACATCTAAGACACGTCGTAGACGTTCCAAACCCTGCTCTCCTGTAGAATACAATACCAGCAGGTCATCAATGTAAGAAACAATATAACTATGAGCTAATTCACCTAAAGCTTTTGCTATAGCCCGCTGATAAACTGAACTGGCGTTCTTTAAACCAAACGGCATGGCACACACAAGGTAAATAATTCCAAAACAAGCCTACAGTATACACAATCCATATAGAGTAACGTCAGTCAAGTAAGTCTAGTTGCCTCAATCTAGCAACTCTTGGAAACTTCCATCCAGCTTCCGTATACCAGTCTAGTCACTTCCATCCAGTGACTCTTGAATACCTCTATCCGGTACCCGTAAACCACTCTCAATCAGTCAACTCAACATTAATTTGAACATGACGGTCCATCCCCGTCAAGTTCCCACAGATTATCATCACGGTCACATGTCAGCATGTCATTGGTAATGTCATTCGCAGGCATTCGCCTAAGTCTGTCATGTGCGTACTTATAGGTTCTATTGGAATTAAGGGCTTTAAGAACATAACGATTACCTTCAAGTACCTCCGATACCCTAAAAGGACCTCTATACTTCGGATCAATTAATCGAATTTCGAGTTCACCTGTAGTTACACGAGTTTTTGGCAAACCTGTTGTAAAATAACTGGAATATTCACCTAAAATAGTTAAAAGATCTGACTTTTTACAAGAGGGTATATCTGTGTCAACATTACTAAAGTCGTTACTGATACTAGAATCGGTTAAAACGTCACAATTTAAAACTGTCAAATTATTTTGTTTTGAAATGCTAAAATTATTTGTTGACAAGTTAATAACGAAGCCTTGACTCAATATTTCACGACCTAGCATAATATCACTACGCATATACACATCGGGTAAAACATGTAATAAAAGTTCTAAACAATAATCATTAATTTCAACATTACACAGTATTTGCTGGGTGCTGAATACACTGGTTTGACCAATTCCCGTTAGAGAGACAGTTTTAGCAATTCTTTTACCATTGAAACTTGATGCAACGCTTTCTTTTATTAGTGAACACTCAGCACCCGAATCAAAATGAAAATCATAAAATCTACCTTGATTATTAAGAGCGCCGGTCGGTGGTAAAGCGGTAAGTGCAACTATCTTTCGTGGATTCAGACGAATTTGACCTCGGCGCACCTCGAAGCCTAGGTACTCTACTTTTTCTTTCAGGAATGAGCACTTTTTAGGATTTAACGAAAATCCCTTCCCAGAAAGAACTTCTAATACTACCTTTAGTCTATCGAAAGCTTCGTCGATGTTACTGGCCACAACTAGCACGTCATCCATGTACACTACAACGTACTTGTTCACGAGATCGCCTAGAGCATGTATGAGAGCACGTTGAAACACTGCAGGAGCATTTTTCAAACCGAAGGGCATAGTAAGGTACTCATACTGACCTTCAGTTGTCACGAATGCTGTGCGCTCTATGGACTCCGACTCGATAGGGATCTGGTGAAATCCCGATGCTAAATCTAAAATTGTAAAAAATGTCCTCTGTGCAACCTAGCAATCTGTTCAGATATGAGTGGTAAAGGAAAACGGTCAGCAATGGTGTTATCGTTCAACTCCCTATAATCGACACACATTCTATCTGAACCGTCTTTTTTTTTTTACCAAAAGTATCGGGCTTGCGAACGGTGAAGAACTAGGTCTAATTACCTTAGCATTAAGCAGCTCGTTGATCTTGCCCTTCACAATCTGACGTTCATCTGGGGTCAGCCTGTATGGGCGACGATTTACCGTCTTGTGCGGGTCTACGAGCCGTATCTGCATAGGTTCAGTGTCAGCAGGAGAAGTAGGTGTACCGGTAATGAAACTAAGCTTGAACCGTTCTAAAATCTCAATCAACCTAGGTCTGTATTCATTACTAACGTCAGTATCTACCAAGTCAAGGTCTATACCATTATTTGCAACTACATCACATGATTCGACTATGTTAATTTTCTCGAAACGTACTTTATCTACCGACATATGTACAGTCAAACCGATAGCTAGAATTTCACCTCCGATCATAATGTTGTATCGAAAACAATGGTCAGGTAAAACATGAAGGAGTATCTCAAAGTTAATATTGTCAATATCAATTGTCGTTAAAATTTGCATGGTCGAGGCTATAGAAGTTTGTCCTATACCAGTCATAGAAACATTGTCATAAATTCGCTTACCACTAAATTTCAAAGCAATCGATTCTTTAACTAAGGAACACTCTGAACCTGAGTCGTAAGTAAATGGGAATGACTCACCAGAGTGACGCAGAGAACCCGAAGGCGCATTCACAATGCACACGTCTACTCGCTTTTCCTTAGCTGGACCAGTTCCAGTGCCGCCGCCGGTACCGTTGTTCCCCTCCTTGATTTTCCTCTTCGGGCAGTCGGATGCATAGTGGCCTTGTTCCCGGCAGTTGAAGCAGGTGATGCGATCGGTTCTCCCTGTAGGTTGGTTGGTCGAGTTATGGTCCCCGTGAAAGGACCTGTGTTTGGACCGGTCATCTTGCTTCTTCGAATTGGCTTCGTTGCGACATTGAAGAGATTTGTGGCCTAGTTGTCCACAATTAAAGCACTTGATGGTCACAGCAGATCCATTAGGTCGGTTTCTTTTTAGGTCGGGTCCATCACGATAAATACTTGATGAATAACTTCTCTTCAGGAACGAGACAGCCTTCAGTTCCTTTTGTAAATGGTTATGCGTCTTGATGTCAGTCGTTATAGCAATCCTCTGAACACGTGGCTCTTGTTTTGAAATATGAGCTAAGACAGTGGCTATTGCTATCTGTTCTGTAGTCAGTCCATTCCACCTTGCCATTAAGGATGTTATGAGGGTAGCGGCGTATGAGGCCAGGCACTCGTTATCTCTCGGTTTCTTGTCGTGCATACTGATGAGAAAGGAAGCAGCAGTTTCAGGACAGTCATACCTTGCTACGAAAAGCTCCTTAAAATCGGCCCACGTCATATTAGGAAACGATATTGAAGACAGCCAATATGATGCTTCGCCCTTGAGTGCGTGGCTTAACGCGATCATCAGAGAAGATCCATGGCGATGTCGATCTGTGATACACATGTCCGCAGTCGTTATCCAAGCTCGGGCGTCGATGTCTCTTTTCTCTGGGTCGAAATCAGGAAGGCGAATAGAGTCCGAAGATGCAGGTAGTTTTATTGCTTGCACCAACGCCAGAAAATTTTGATTTTGTTGCTCGAAGAGAAGACGCCATTTTTCTTCGCTCGAGTCACTATTTGAAGCACGTGTTTCATGTGGGTGATCCGGGTTGCATCCCACGCCTGATGACGTAGATGGGTCCTTCTCCACGGTAAGATTATCATCGCGAGGATCCATTACGTGTAGTTCGTAAACGTAGGCGTCGTAAATAATATCACGCGGTGATAGCCGATAGATTGAATTTAATTATTACAAACGATTAACTTTATAATAACACGCGATTGCCTTAATTTAAATGGATACAAATCAATACCAGGAAAACGTGGTGATCCCAGAGATGACGTTTACTAACCAACGCTCAATTCGAATGTCTTCACCATAATGGCGTTCCACCAAGTGTCCTGTCAGTCGAACAACTTTACCGACTTACCCTCGAACAACGCCATCTCTGATTCCACCCAGGTACTATTACCTGACGTTTCCTTTAATCACAAATCTATAAGGTAAACATTTCATAGCAAGCAAACTAGATGGCGCCACAAGGTGCTTTGCTAACACCCGGCAGATGTCACCACTCCGACATATATATGCCGGATTTTTCTGCTCTATCTAGTGATATAATAATTAGAATTTTAATGAAAATCCAATAGAATTATAACCTATAGAAGTATAGTCCGAAGGCCGATTTTAGGAATTTTTATGGGTGCAAATTTGAACCAATCGCGGCTCTGTCATTCAGTGCTCAGCGGTCAGTGGCTACGTGTGTATGTCAACCTAAAAGACTTACCATGACGAAATGTGCACTGAGATCCTGCCAAAACTATGCTCAAAAACATAAGAAAATAAATAACATCACATTTCACCGGTAAATATTTGATGTTTTTACGTAATTTCATTGATAAAACAATAAATACACAATCAAATTTTCATATTTTTTTATCTGTCATTGAAAACAAAATGTTGCCATAAGTGTGAAATTTTACCCTATTTTTAAACATGCAGATTGTAGGTAAAAGTAGTTGGATCTACTTTGTCTTTGATTGATTGTGGAATTACCTGCAAGCTCTCTCACCGAATTATTTAAAACTATACATATTGTTACTATAATATTATTTCTTGAAATTAGATCTTTAAAATGGGCATCGTTCTTTCCTTTATTGAATGAAATAAAACCACGGAGAATGGCCTCACAGCTTTGTTGACATAATGACAAATTATTCAGAGGGACAATTTTTAACAGAATATTGTATTTTTTTGTCACACTTTTGGACCAATGATGTGGAAAAGTCCGATCATCTCCTTTAAATATAATTTAAATATATAAATTTCACGATAATTCTACAAGAGTGTGCAAATCAGTATACTTCTCAGCATCAATAATAATTTTATCGACTATTTCCCCACATCTAGGGAAAAAACATTTTTAAGGCAACATTAATTTTATGTCATGCATACGTCAAGTCGATATTTTATGCCTATTTTTTCGCCTTGCGTTTGGTTGGAACACACTTTCTATAGGTTATAATTCTATTGAAAATCCATTAAACTATTCACTATAGATCTAAACATTCTATCACGATCTAATAAGGGTAGAGGTAAACACAACCGTTTTTGGTTCTCGCGACAAGTTAAAAATAACGACTAAATGCCAATAAAAGAATGTCACCGTTTTTAAGCCAAAAATATTTTTAAAAAACCAATCAGTATTTCAAATCATTTTCAGGCGCCATGAGTTATTATAACACTTAGCAAAAGTCACAGGGTGAAATCTTTGTTCTTTGCCACCCCCTGGGATCTACTGGACCGCTCGCAGCGATTGAAATTTAAAATATTGTACCCTTTGCCATTATGCGAGCTTATTCACCCTTGAAATATCCCTGGGGGGCTCCAGGTACAGCTATTGGGGAAAATATTTTACACTTGTTACTAAGGATGTCGCTTTCAAGTTGACTATTACACCACCTTAATTAAAGTGCATTTTCAAGCTTATCCCGCCGTTTTAAAGTTAAATTTTCGTTGGGTATTATATAAGAGCAATATCGAGAGGAATATTTATGAAAAGCACTTAATTAGTGTGTCGAGAATGAAAAATTGTTATTGAAACCGAGTTGATTGAACTGGGCGGCTCATAACTATGTCATTTCGGATGCGACGCTGATATGAATGTGATTAATCATTGGAACCACTCTCGGCAACGCTTTTAGTGAATGCAGCGTGTGATTCCGCAAATTGTGGCGTGGGGCAGTGTTTTGTTAGTCTTTCGGTGGTCGGCGCGTTTTTAATGCGGTTTTAAAGGAACAAATGGGACGGAGAGCGCGAAAGGGTTGCGATTTTTTGTTGGTAATGTTGCTAGATTACTGTAAGCGATTTAACAGATTACTGTGACGACGTTTTAATGAATGATTGTGTTTGTAGACGCTTTCATAATACACAAATAATTATTTATAGGGTAGTGTTCTCCATAATATAATAACAATAACAAATATATAGCTTTGAGTGCAAATAGATTTAAAACGAATTAGCGAATGACTTTGAAATATGTATTTAATAAAATGTAAATAAACTTCAGAGATATTTACACTCTGGCGGATTCAGTCGAATGAGACTTCGAAAATAATTAACGAAATAACTGTACTTATTAGCCGCTGCCAAAATCGCAAATTGCATGAACCTTCACATACTCTATGCCACACTCTGAAATACACCAAAAAATCAGAACTCTACGAGTTGTACTTGTGCATCTGTAGCTCTGGTAACTGAATGTATCGTTGTTCTGTACACCTATTTCCAGCACAGATTATGTTCGACCCACTGAGTGGAAGGCGGTTTACTTGATAAAATTAAATAAAACAATTGAGGGTTCCACTGCAATCCTCTGAAGCCTTGTCTAGTGGTATGGAAGCGGAAAAAATGTACAAACTAATATCTGAATACCTGAAATGCTTGCAGATGAATGGATGTGTTGCTGTCGCCGATACAACCCACTGAGCCAGTAAATATTTGATATTCAATAAAAATATGAATTATAGTTTTATACATTAACACATAAAGACCCTGTAAGTAGTATTGGCGAAGAAATTTTGTGTTGCAAGTGCGAACAGATTTTTTGCACATAATTACTTGAAAACATGTAGATACTTTGAATTGCTAACCTAAATCTTACCTAAATCTTAAAAATACCGTTTTCTCTAGATAAATCTATAAGCATAGTGTGTCTAAATGAAATAGTGTAATCAATAAATAGTCTCACAAATTACCTGTCATCGTCTAGTCTACAACGAAACTCTACAATTTTATTTATCACTGACGTCATACTGCTTACTACTGCTAAGTATCAGCCATGCTTGAAAATAAAACAAAAATAAAAATCCCAACTGGATTGTCATATAATAATCTATGCATTAGGTAAAGGTTCAAGCTTAAGGTTTTATTCTAGGTATACTATATTTACATATATAGATTAATTCATCAGCCCACATTTTATGGGTATAGAGCATCTTCCCCCTACTACGTCCTTCACCGATCCAGTTCTTTCCGCCTCTAATACTATATTAACATTATCAACGTTATTAAACCTACTTTATTGCCGAATACTTAAGTAAAGAGTTTTAAGGTTCGAAAATTTCAATTTATTAACCGACTTCAAAAAAGAGAGGTTATCAATTCGTCTGTATGTTTTATTTTTTATGTGTGTTACTTCAGAACTCCGTCATTTATGAACCGATTTCAATTTTTTTTTCATAGTTAGTCATGGTATGCTTCCAAGTTGGTCCCATATTCACCACATTAGGATCTGATGATGGGATCTTGGAGAAATCGAGGGCAATCCTCAAATATTGTAGGCACATGTAATCTGTTTTTATACTTTTACTTAGCGTTTTGAGCACTTACATATAAAACATAACATCTGATGATGGAATCCCTAAGGAATCTAGGGATATTCTCAAATATAATAGGCACGAGTAGTCCGTTTTTAGATTTTTATAGAGATTTTTGGTCAGCTATACATAATATAAAGAAAACGAGGGTCTGATGATGGAGCTGCCGAAAAACAGATAGTAGAACTTTTTAGTAACAAAATCCCCCTATAGCACGGGGAGGCCTACGTCCAGTAGTGGACTGCAATAGGCTTATGAAGATGAAGATAATTGTGTTAAGTCGTGAAATTATATGTTGCGTTAAGCCGTGTCCGAAGTAAGATGGTTATAGAGGAAGAGGTAGACATGAGAATAACGAGATGACGGATAATAGGGATGAATGAAAGAAGAGTACCTACATATTGCACCGACCCCAAATGATTGGGAACAGAGCAGGAAGAAGGAGTGTAATTATATGTTGCTTATATTGTCATATATTGTAAAGTTTCGAAGCTTAGTCATTTCTCTCTTTTGTCATGTGGCCTATTTAATCATTGGCTGGCATATAAATTATGCCTTCTAAACTTCGTACACGGCTTAACGCAATATATATTTGTCCTTTAGTAAAATTTTATTTTAGTAAGCTCGAATTTTGGGAGGAAGTCGGTTTTTCGTTTAAAAAATATTTTACTTTGCTATTCGCCTATACTGCCCAAAGAGTAACCCTACACTTGTCTCAACTACATTTAATCCAGTGACTAGTGTCGCAGTAACTAGAGTGGGGGTCCTCTCGTTATTTCAACTCTTTGGTAAAAGGACCCCGCGATAAGCCGGCTGTGCTGTTAAAATTCTTTTGCCTTAATGATGGGGGAATACCCTTATGTCTTGTTTATTGGATTTTTTGTTGCAATCTACATATGAATGGGTCATGCAATCTGCTCTAGGATGACGGACGGTGGAGTCGTGTTTACTGTTTATTAAGTTAAGCAAAGTAAATATTTGGTTTTGGTTTGAGTAAAATTACTGGGATATTTATCTGCAGCTGCAGTACTACATCCACATATTTACATACTTCTATTCTTTCTAATGAAACGATACAAAGTTTTAATTTTCTTATTCATTATTGTTATAGAGTTTCATCCCTAAAAACATAAGGTTATATTCATATAAAATAATTTATCTAGTTCGCAAGTTTTGCATTCATTTTTTCTCTTTTTAAAAATTAACACGATATTTTCAAGGAAATCTTATACAAGTTTAGAAAGTATTTTTATTATGAAAAAGAAAAATCTCGAATTTTGTCTAGGTACTCCGAGTTTATAACCCACTTTAAACTTAAAAGTAACATCACGCGTGTCGGTCTCTTTAATAAGTCCCGCGCATAATAAATAGGATTAAGCTGGGACTTACAAGGCTTAGCTCTCTCTTACACTTTACATAGATGTTATAAACCTATCCCTCTCCAACGTTTTAGGGTTGCGGATTTCGCAAAAGTTTCATCAACTAAAAACATAATGAAACTGTGGCTCCAAAGGATAATTATCGACGCTTTTGGACGTTGAAAAGAGAGATAAAAAGCGTTTAAACGCTATGAAAACGTATGCCTCTTTGAGGTTTAACCAAGTGGAATTTGAATATGGACGGGACGTTTAATCCGGTTTTGTATGTGAACCCTAGTCGAGATTTTACACCTGGAAACTAATTTCGTTCTTTTGAATATTCAACGGTAAGTAAAAGTGTTGAGGATATTTTTTAATATAAAGCTCACACACTGAATATAGTTTTGTCCTTAATGATATTTGGCTTGCTGGAAGAGATCTGTTGTAGACATAAGCATGCCATTGTACATGCATCTGTTCTTTTATTTTGTAAGTTATATTTGTTATTTTATGAAAATGCCATCTTATTTATTTTGGTATGGGCTAAGCTAGTTATTATCATTGATTAGCGTAGATAGCTACAGTTAATCTAGATTAATACTGATCATCGCAAGAAAACAATTGTACACTACAAATACATTTCGAAAAACAATTTAGTCCTAAATACATTCCTAAATTTCAACTTTACCACACACAAATAATAATGGTACCAATATCATTTCTAAGAAAAGAAATGTGAAGTAAGTCCATGTCTATTATTTACCTTGTTCACCAATAATTGTATTCGATAAATTGACGTCAAATTTTGATTAGCCTTAGAAATAAATAACAACGTAATTTTTCCTTCAATTTGTTCAAGGCAATAATATTATAGGGTAATTATATTGATGTCATAATAGAATAGTACCTATCTACTGACTTAACTAGCTTGTTTCGATAGTAAATTTACATTAACAAAGAACTAGAACTAGGTCATGTTCTTAAATATATTTAAACTTGAATTAAACTACCTAAGTCATAATGTGTGTGGTTAATATACTACAAATTTCATATTGTACGAATTTCGTAGTCTTTTCGTAGCATGGTTAAACACAGTAAAACTGTTGCTTAGATTTTTAAATAGAATGATTTTTATCTGAGATTTTATGTTTATTTGAATGATGTTTATTATGAGTATATACCTTATTAGTACATACCTATATCTAAAGGTAGAAGGGTGTTTAATTTTGCCTAAATAACTTCAAAATATAACATTTTTATCAAAAGAGTGGCAATTGTATTATTAATATCTAAACTTTGCACCCTATTATTCATACATTCCATTTTCTAACTTTAAAAAAAAACAATTTAAAATTCCTTGGTGCTTGTTTTAAAAACTTTATCTCTATTACCGTTTGTACCACTTTTTTCGCAGGACATTTGCAAACAATAAAACACGATGCACGTACAACCCGTGCATGTGTCAAATTAGTTCCACACACATGCTCCACTTTAATGGGGAGTACTGGTAACGTTGGCAACACTGGCTAGTATATTCTAATTACGAATTTCAATTTGACTCCCTAAAATGCCTGTATTTTGTTTTAGGGTTGCACTCGGTTAAAAGTTATTGAATGCAGTTCGTAATAAAATTATCGCGACATGTATTTATTTACATTGGGCAAACAAACATCACTTTGATTGAAAGCAGCAATAAGTGAGAAATACTATTATTGAGCAATTAACTAAATAGCATGTGTATGATAATGATTATTGCAACAATGCTAATAATGATTATGCTAATTTCGAGTTTGCTCAAAAATAAGTATCTTATTACTTTCTGTCTTATTATGTCTATTATCTTATTATTACATTATTGTTTTCGAAAAGCCGTGGTAGACTTAATTAGTCATAGGGTGTAAAGTACACCTACCGGTTTATGGCATACTTTTCTCCCACCACTTTGAGATTTTGGAGAATGACTTTTAATCATTATATACTAGAATATTCCTAAGAACAGAATATTTAAATCTTAAACAAGTTGTTCATATGAAATCTGCTTATTTCTCTAGAAGTGTTGAAACAATCGTGAAATATGAACATTTATTTCATTAATAATTATACATCAATACATTGGTTTTAGTTGTTAGTTAGTTGGTTCGGTAGATAGAACTAACATGGAAAACTAATCCTGATGATGCCACGGGTGTTGGCGAAACATATGTCGATTAAAATTTTAATTGGTTTTCGGATTAGCAGCTATGTATTTATGGTTGCATGCTAGGTGCTTGGATCTGGCTTCTCGTTGCGACTGTAGTGTCTTGTGTTCGTGATCATGAGTCGGCAGATCCGAGGGTCAGCGGAGGGTATAGGGCCCGGTGGTGGGCGATCCCTCAATAGAGATTTGAACTTCCGAATAGTGACGCCTGATACAATTCAATATTTATTTCATTCTGGGTCTGAAATGTAGACAAATTGTCATTATATTCATCACTAATCAAATTACTCTAGAATTCAGAATTACCCTTAAATCTACCTTTATTAAACGAGCATCAGTCCAAGAGGTCGCAGCAATTTGAAACCCACACGTATTCGTTCAGACGATTCCAACCGACACAGACAAAGTGGGCCATCAATATGAGTGTTTAGTTCACTCTCAATGACCCTACAGGAACACCGCATTAGGAGTAGATTAATATACTCCAATACTTCTCGATTGGCTGTCGTTTTGGAGTCTGGTTGGACCAATGATTGCGGCCAACTTTATTTAACTCCAATATAGTTGGGCCAACTTTTATGTGATGTGTTTTGTCGAGAATGTTGATACCTATATTATATAGATGATCCTCGTATATACATAATACAGTTTCTATGGGTGCAAATCTAGTAACTAACTGATACTTACACAAGTGAATATAATTCCTTTTTGCTAAGTAATATCTAACTTTTATTTATTTCTGAAACTAGTAATATCTTAATTATTTCATTATTTGACACTCTTCTGTACTTCATTTTATTCTACGAGTATAGGTATAATTTTTACATTTCTATCTATGAAATGATTCTTAACCATATAAAGAAAATCATTACTTAAGCAATTACTTTAGTAGATGTAATCACTTCTTCTCTGTTGATACGGGTGTTAATATCTCCTACCTACCATGCTTAACAAGCCTCATAATGAGCCAACCATTTGTACGCCAACCATATGGCCAATGTCATAGGCTAACGCTCCTTTAGCCCGGGTCTTTCGATACACTCTGCCTATTTGCTGTAGCTTGCCTCGTTAGCCTCTGTCCTTTCTCCGTGTATTCCCAAAAAGGTCATATCGCGCAATGAAGTGGAAAAATAGAAATTTTTATATCAACAGCTCCTCGAAAATAATCGAGGAGCTGTTGATCGGAAGTCAATGTGTCAGAAAATAAAGTTTTTTTTTTATATATGCGATAAACGAATGATTGAGGAGTTCTGCTCGTGCGGAAATGGTGGAAACTTGGATGTTCACAATAAGTAAGTGTATATTAAAAGCACAAAATACTTTTACATAGCATTTAATCAACAATAAAGACCGAGCTCAATTTGGATTCAAAATCATTCGTGGTAAATGGGAAATAATTAAAAAAGATTAAAATCCAATATTATAAAATGTTGAAACCGTTTTTATCGTTCCTATTATTATGCGCTCGCAATAATTCGAATTAAAGTAAGATTCGAGTAATAAGCAGCTCATTATTTCAATAATTACGTTTTATTGATTACTTGTGTGAAAAAGAATGTAAATAGCTTCGTTAGTAGGTCAGGTTTTAAATATGAATCAAGATTTTTTTCGTATGTTTGGCTATATAATCCATAAAAAATAACTGATCACTCTTTTTATCTTCTGTGCTATGTAGGTGTATTATGTGCCGATTTAACCTAATATTAACCAGCTTCACTTTATTGACCTTTTAATAAAGCATAAAACGTAATGATTATAAGCGGAGTTTCGACTACTTAGTAAAGGCATGACTTACGGAGCCGAGACGTGGAATCTGATGGTGGGGCTGGCTCACCGATTGCATGTCACTCAGAGAGCTATGGAAACGTCAATGCTCGGAATCTCGCTAATGGACAAAGTCAGAAACGAGATTATCCGGCAGAAGACCAAAGTGACATACATAGCCTCGAAATGTAGCAGACAAAAGAGGCAGTGGGCAGGCCACATCTGTCGTAGAACCGATAGATGATGGAGTAAACGGATTCTCGAATGGAGACCGCGCCTCGGCAAGCGTAGCGTTGGACTTAAAGAGAACGGCTAGTAGTGACTGGATGGCAAAAATGGGAGATCGAGCCATGTGGCGTACACTGGGGGAGGCCTACATCCAGCAGTGGACTGCAATAGGCTGACGACGAGTAAAGGCTGGTTCACATGGAAATAACTGTTTTATAATTTAAGACTATATCAGTAGGTACCTCGTGTTTTAAGTCATTACTTCGGTAATTATTGCATCACAGTCTCAAAAGGTCAATTCACATTCTCACATTGTGAAAATTGTTTTTCATTCGTTAATGCGGTTACGAATATTATTGTAGACCTATTTAAAAAACGTTAGATCACATTTCCAATATCTGTGATGATGTATTTCTTTTTTGCATATATTAATTTTCGGGACGACTAGCATATAACTTCTGATTTCCACTTATTACTTGTTTGGTATAAACTGAAAATGTTTGATAGGGAAGAGGATATTTTGATAAACTATTAATCGTGGTGGAATTATATAAAAAAAAAGCTAGCGGCCGCCCTCAACCGCGTAAGTAAATTTTAAAATTCAAATATTGGGAATTTTAAAGTAGTCTCTTCGCAGTGGACATATTATTATATGTCACCAAAGAAAACTACGATACAATTAACATGTTTCTGGCTTCAATACTTTTTCCTCGGCGTTGATGAATCAGTCAGGACATGTTACTTTATATAATAGAAGATCCTTACAGCTGCCATGTTAAATACCACTCCCAGCCAGTACTTCTGTTTACTAACTCAATGTAAACCAGCCTTTAAGGGCGACCTTATCTCCCGCAATCACTAACCTAATTAGGCTCCCTCTGGCGAGGGAAATATTAAAAGAAATTAACTGTCTAATTCCACCAATGATACTGAGGCTAATATAATTAATAACTTTAGTCTCCGCTCAAAGAAATTACCGTTTGACGTTTCGTTTCTTCATTAAACCGGTACTGTAATGAAGGCGTTTGAAGTGTATAATCATTAGCTTTATCCTGGAAAGTAATATAAAAAATTACAATTTTCCCTTTATAATTATCATTATTTTTAAGCAATTCATATTTATGCAAGAGTACCACTAGACATGCTATTAGATTGGTGGGATTGTTTACTTAACTTCTGTTTCTTAAAGTGTTTCTCTATTTAACTTACACACTTCTGGAATAATACAACTCTTGCCTTCTTTAGGCATTTAAAATTATAATTTGTAGCGAAATCGCGTTAAATGAAGAAGACGCTGATTGGAACCTAAGGCACACACATTGTCATTTTGTTAGGTAATTCATACATACATTACACACATATACACACGGCTGAGTTGCCGATAAAGGACAGCCAGAACTGCGGGATAGTAAGGGAGATATACCGCGTAGAGAATGCCTGGGTACCTTAGTCGACTTTTACAACATGCACGGAAGGAAATGCAGTTGATCTATCTATGCCACAGTGAAGTCCCGCATCAGTACAGGAATGTTAGGTATGAATAAGTATTTAAAGTACTTACCTACTTGTAAAATTTAAGTTTGAATTTGTGGATACAAGTTTTATAGGACTTATGAATAAATGATAAGAAGAGTCCGTGGTTTTCGTGGGCGACTAATTTCACAAAAACGGCTGTCTTTCTACTTGGTTAATTTGTTTACTTAAATAAACAAGTTTTCAAGTGATATCTATATGAAAATACTTTACTGAAGTAACTAAGGTTTTCAGGATGGGTAAACTTAGTTTTGATATTTTGAATAGCCAATTAAAGGAGATAATTATATCGTTTAATATTAGATTCATTTACCTATATAATATATAAGCCGCATATTCTTCGGTGCATGGAGCTCAGGGGCGTTCTCTCAGGCGGTGAGCTAGTGCCACTGATTTTTTAAATCGTTTATTTAAGTTAGTCTGTATGACATGACTTTCGTGATATTGCATAGAAACATCTTTTTGGTAACACAGCCATATGTAGGCGTAGGTACTGTATGTTTATATATTTTAGCTTAAGTAGACAATTCTTAATATTATCGGTCGACGAATCTGTAGCTAGTAAATTGTACTCCTAATTAATGCACAAAACTAATAATAATAAGATAAGTATAATAATAATTTGACGATGTAGCTGATAGTGACACTGCCCATCGCGCCATAGGTCCTGGGTCCGGATCCCAGTATGTGCAAACAATGTTAGTTGAATGTGTTGTATAGACTACTACGTGATGCCAATGCCGGACCCCCCAACTCTACTTGCAGAAATTGAGAAAGCCAGTGGGGAAATCTATTATTCATACACTACCTATGCGCGTCCATCTAATTTGTTTCGTATTTCATTATACATATACAATAACATTTTTAATGATAATGAGATAAATGTAATAATAATTTGACGATGTTGCTGATAGTGACAATGCCTATCGCGCCATAGGTCCTGGGTTCTATCGTCGATCATGGCATAGTTAATCTACATAAGAACAGACACAATATTTTTAATTTCATTACACTATTTCATTCCTTTCACTTCCCTATTAATTAGTGCAGTGTGTTCCTCCCTACTTTCAAAAGTTGAAAGCGATAAATTTAAAAATATTTACCGAAGGTTGAGTGTACCTACAATTGAGCTATCTCCAAATCGTAAATGAAGCGACACTACAAGAAACTTTGTAACAGAATTTAATTTTTAACGCATCGGACTTTCTACTTAAGGGTTAGTTAAAAATTTACTTCTAGAACACCGGGAATTCGTTCCCCTGCGCTTCACTCTTAATTATTACTTTGGGAAAATTAAGACTGTCGTTTAGTCGAGAGTGCCCATCGCAGGAGGCTGCTTCCATTTATCTAAATCTACTTTATGTTGAGGGCGAGTCTCTGCAGTATCTACTGGTATAACTATCTATGTATTTTTATATAGTTACAGTAAAATAGATAGAGGGAATAGTGGCTATTTTTATACGGTAGTGTCGAGTTAAGTGGGGATGGTGGCCAAAGTTTCCACTTCTAAGCACGATTAACAATGTTGATGTAAATGTTATATACGTATATTATATAAGAACGTGGTATATTACTTTGTGATACATTTGGTGGTACAGTTTCAAGGAATTAAGGACAGCACCGTCAGTTTTAGTTCCATATTTATTACTTAAAACGAAAATCTTTTTAATATAACCTTACGTAAATTGTATATTAGAATACAACACCACATGCATCACAAGATTAGGTACTAATCTTTGAATTTCTACACGAGAGATCAAGCAAAATAAATGTTTAGCGCATTTATCTAAACGCCGTCTCCACCCCACTCGTGTTCCGTACGACGCATACACCCACCGCGTTAAGTACATTACCTATTGTAAGTGTTCTTTGAGGTGACTACCTCCTCAGATCTCTGCGATGCTTTTACACTAATTATGAACCGCCACTTCTATTCATTTGTACGACACGCGGTGCGTATAATGCCTATTAAAGGAAACGTATGTTTTGTCGAACCGCCTTTGACTGTTCAAGATTGTGGGTGAGGATAATGTTTTGAAAGATACTAGAATGTTCGGTTAGGAATTTTAAATTTTCTGCTTTGATATATCTGTTTTATAGATTCCTGGATTTTTGGAATGCAGAAAGTCGAAGACAAAGTTTTTTTTTATATGAAATATGGTTGTATTTTTAAAAACAGTTTTGCAATTTAAATACTTTTGATACGTCATATCTATGTACGATGTCACATGATATAGGTACCTACCTATGTATTCTATGATAGGTATCTATATAAAATTGCAGACGTATCTATATAAATACTGAAATCAAGTATCTACCTTCTCTCTCAAAGATTTTGTCCAATGAAACGCATTTTCTCAAATAAGTCCCCTATTTCTAAGTATATCTCAAATTACTTACCTGTAGTGTATACATTTGTCTATAATTTTATTCTACTTACTATTATAAAAGTTTATACGCCTATAGCGCTTTGATCACCTCTTGGTTCTTTTAGATAAAAAAAAAAAAATATTCACACACTTCACAACACATTGACCTTAAGATCCCTAAGGGCTTGTATCGTGGTTACTAAGTAACGGTATAAATACATAGATAAGTATAGAAACATCCATGACTCGGAAACAAACATCGATATTCATCATGTCAATGTTTGCACCTACCGGGATTCGAACCCAGAACCTATAGCGTCGCAAGCAGAGCCACTACCAAGTACACCAATTGGCCGTCAAGAAGAATAAACTTTATTTAGTTAATTATGATACCTAGTTAAGTTTATAGTAGATTAGACCATTATTACCATGGCTTAGAACATCAACAAAACTTCTAGAAAATAATTATTATGTTAACCTAAATAATTGTCTAAAGATTAAGTAAGTAGAGAGACTTACAGAGAAATTACAAATGTAAGCTAAATTGTCATCAAAGAAAACAATTTATTCTCGTATGTTAGATACGTGCTCCTTAAGAAATAGAGTTAATTTCTTAAGCAAGCGTTCCATCTAACAAGACTAAAATACACCTTATAATTGGATAGATATTTTGAAAGTTGAGTAATATTCTTATTCCTTAATTATATACAAAGAGTTTAACTTGACACACATTATTTTAACTTAGATTTATGAGAATTTTTCAAATTCCAAATTCCATTACAATACATTTTATTTATCCACATATTGTAATAATTAGTTATGCATCAGCTGCATCTCCTTCCAAACATGTCGTAAGAGTCGGCTAATGAGCTAACAAATTATCATTACATCTGGCCCTGCTATGATTAACGCAACTATTTATTTCCTTATAATCCTGCAGCACTGGCCATATTGAAAACATAGCCGCGAGTACAATATGTATGTATAAAATAATGTAATTTACCTATGGTAAAAATTCTCGCATTTCCGTAATTAATTTTGCTCATTTTGTACAAAAGTCACAATTAAATTAATGGTGTACCATACGAAGATATCACCCGCAGAGTATTGTGGTCGGCGACCCGTCGGACAACACATTTTATCCGAACGGATTATTTGTTTACGCCATTAAAATATAATTTGCATTGCTGCACTAGGATTGTGATTAATAGATAATCGAATCTGATTGGTTTTAATTAGCATCATTATGGTTATACCTAAATAGGTATTACTTTGAAAGTACATTTTGATGACGGATTTGAATTGTGAAACCCGTTTCGTTTCTTCAGAAAATGTTTTCCTTAATATTTATTGTCCTAGGTTCTAGTTCCATCCAAAAAATTATGGCACGTATTACTGACGATTTCAATAGAGGCATAGAGGAATAAGTATTCCTCTATAATAGAGGTAATGTGTAGGAATTGTTTGTGGTTTAATTGATAACTTGAGCACTAGGATATGAAATGACAAGATAAGAAAGCAGTGTGGTATAAATTAAGACGTAGTGACGAAGATTTAGACTGACAAAGAAAGTGTATAGCGAAAGAATGGATAGAAGGGCTGGATCGACCGACCAAAATTGACAAATCCTAGAGAAAGGTGCGTGCATAAAGAATATCATGAGAGTAGAGGAAACAGGAAGAAAGAGTTATGTCAGGGCTCTAGTATATGGAGGTTTATGCCTATCCCTCCGAAAGATGCGTAATTTTATGTATATATTTGTGTATGAGAACAACGGTACTAAGCAATCATAAGCCAAAAAAGGGTCCGTTTACTACGTCTGTTTACCTCTAGTGCATGTATTCACATGAGTGGGGCTGTCATGTGCCCGGCGATGCAGGAAAACCGTTGCAGGAACTTAACCATAATTTCAGCCAACACTAACACAGACTATTATGTAAGCAGCGCTTTAAAATAGAAAAAAGATAAACAAATATAGAAGCTTGGAGATTTATTGAACCTGGCACGAAAACACTAACATAATTATGTTATGTACGCAATTTTCTGCCAAAACAATTTTGGTCAAACATCAATAAATAAAATAAAGTTTGATCTCTGCCCTACCTCCTTCAAAACTCAGGGACAGATCATACGGGTATCTATTAGAATACAGATTTTTTTTATATCGAATTTCATTTTACCGAAAACTATTCCACGATTTTAATATATATTTTTTTCAATTCATCGAATAGTTAATCATCGCTGTTTCGTATAATCGAAAAACGTTTCTTAAAAAAAATCTTTTAAAGTTGTTTTGATTACCAGAAAAACGGTACATCGAATTTACATGTCATAAAAGTATTAAGGTATCGATAAAACTATTCTTAAAAACACCTTACAATGTGTATCGGAACCCATAATACTTTTTCACATAACAACTTTTTAGTATCAATCAACTATGCATGCAAGCAAGCATACAGCATGCAGCAGGCATGGTTTCTGTCACGGCTCCGGCGCTGCGGGGCCCAGGCGGTCCCACGCGAGCTTATCGTCGCAGATGAATGAAACGCTCACCACCGTACCTTCGGCGTGCTGGCCGGCTGCGCCTACGCGCTTTTACATTGCACTCTCTAGGAGTAGGACAGACAAGACTGCGTGGAGTCGGGGTAAACTGAGTCGATTTAAATACTTTTTTTTTCATTCAATCAAATTTTTGTTTTAAATAATGCCCTAGAAAGAAGAACTAATTAATTGCATGAAATCGTATTTTGCCATGTCCATTGATTTATTGAAGTAAAAATCGATGTTTCAATTATTTTGCAAACTGAAACTTACGATTAAACAAAAATATGAATGTATAAAACATGAAAACAAATAACGATGAACTGTGTTTTTAGATAATGTATATTCGAGGAAATGAAATTGCGATGTAACCTAATTCTAGGATTTGTTAAATATTGTACTAAAAGTTCTGCGAATCGTTTTATGGGTAATAAAAACCATTGAAAGGAATTGCGATAAAATGATGGATTCCCCAGATCACACCTTTTTTCGATATGTCTTCCTTAGGTTATAGATCAGAATAAACAGAAATATTTGTTAGTTCCTCCGTTTTGTACGGAGTGTTAGATTACAGTCACAGGTCAAGTTAGAGACACAGGGATAAGTAAAGATATAAAGATAAGTAAAGTTGCAGCACTGGTTTAGTTTCATCGTAGCTGTCAGATGCCCGACGTAGCGGGAAAGCATAGCAGGTACTTACCAATATTTCCAACGGACACCGAGAATTTATAAATATTTATGAATACGGTTACCAAATTAAATCCAGTCTCGGCGTTGCATTGTTCTTTTTGCGCTTTTGTGAAATAATAAAATCCTTGTAATTTGTTTTTTTTTGTTATTGTGTAACAAAAAGGGTTTTTAAAGAAGTTCTGAGTGTTCATTATTTGTTTTAAGTTGAAGTATATGTATAAGTATTCTGCGTTTTTTATTTTATTTTAATGGAGATACCTACTCGTGTGCTATAATAAAATTATAATTAGACTGACGGGTTCAGACTGACAGGTTTCATTAAGTATAGGTACCTATACCTACTCGATAATGGCGGGGAGGCAAATATTATTCCTAGCTTTATAGGTCATCATATCTCTGCCCCTATCCCGTTATTAATCGGGTCGGCGCAATGTGCCAAAGATTTGACATTTATTTTATGGCCGGCTGCCTGCCTGACGCCAACCCTCCACGGGTATAGCTAAGTAACAATTTTATAGATAAGTACTGTGCCATTTTTAACGATTTACATAGTTACGATTATGTACGTAAACAAAGGACAACCTATTCCCTAGACAGCGACAACCGACGAGCTATACAACCTTTGTCCTCCCTCTTTACTTATTCAAACAAAATTACATATGCCGCATCTGGATCGCCATTGCCCGAAATTTTACGTGTTAGAGAGTGTCATGAATATAAATCCATCGTAAAGACACCGCGGAGAGTAAGGCCTAGTCTATACGAAGTGTATGCGAATTTTTTTGTTTATTTTCTTTTGTAGTACATTGCTTGCTGACTATGTTTAGTCTGATATCTGATGACCTGACCTTTTGGCAATTGATGGCTAAAATAATTTCCTTTTAAAGCTATTTTATACCCAAAATAAAATGAGAAATTATGATCCAGTATTCCAGGGCAAGGCGCGCTTTAACAATATTTTATTATTTATTTAGTATTCATATTCAAAATATATATTCGTAAATACTATATGAGTAATATTAAAAAAATAACTTTATAAAATATAAAAAATAACATAATAAACTATAATCATAATATAGTTCAATACAAACGAGCATTATAACTACCAGCTATATTATTATAATTTTATGTATGTATAAGCTATGCAGAGTTGTAGTCTCAAAAACAACGCACATGTAGACCGGCCTTAACAAAACGACTAACTTTGCATTCTTCAGACGGTAGCCCTTTATGGTCACTTTATGGACTTAGGTCTTTGCATAACCTCTCAGTTTCGACGGTTATGCGGTTTCTGCCCACTGTTTTCATTCTTTTGAATTATATTGGCGCATATATGCGATAATGTGAAACTAGTTATTTTAATATTTCCTAGAAACTTGTTATTACAATATATATGTACTTCGACACAAGCAAACAGTTATACGTACTCAATGCCTAATCAGTAATCATACTCCTCCATGCGTAAAGAGTTCAAAGTTTTCTCTTCATGATTTCGATCTAAAAATAGACTGCTACAAAGCTAGCTTAAATAAGTAACTATGAATTTTAATATACCAGCCTAAGAAAGCAAAATAGAAACTTTTTATGGAAAAAAATACATCTTATTTTTCTTTCTGGATATTCCTTAAGTAATTTTCTTTTCTAAGGAAACAAGTTCTCTAAAACGTTAACGCCTCCGGGCTTTCTGTTAACTATTAATTCTGTTTTCGTCTGCTAGATAACAGAACTCGTTTAAGATATCTCGCGAACGCCTTTTAGATGTTTTGGGGTGCCGGAGTGGATTGGACAGCGACAGATATAGATGCGCTAATACTACATTATGATGTTATTAAACTTTTTGTTTTAAGAGAGCTAATAGCTGCTTTATATGACTCTGTCCATGGTGATTAAGCAAAAAATTAATTACCAACCAATTCGATTCATGGATTTATATAGGTTTATATAGGAATTATATATTTATATAGGATTGATATTAGAACTAATTTAACCACGATCTATTTATTACTAGTGGACGCCCGCGACTTCGTCCGCGTGGACTGCAGAAAAAACAAAATGTCGAAATCATCCGGGATTAAAATATTTCCCTGGGATAAAAAGTAGCCTATGTGTTAATCCAGGCTGTTGGCTAATTGTAATCCAAATTTTATTAAAATCACTAAGCCGTTTTTACGTAAAAGAGTAATAAACATCCATCAATCCATACTTACATACTGGTAAAAATTTCAAAATGCTAGAACAAACGATTTTTTGTTTCTTATAACGTGATATTTGACGAACTTGCATACTAACTTTCAACCCTTATTTCACCCCTTAGCTGGTCGAAATTTCAAAAATGCTAGAACAAATGTTTAATGATTTCTTATCAAGTGCTTAAATATAAAGTTTCATGGTTTTATCTTTTAAAATTAAGAAATCCCATACAAACTTTCAACCTCTATTTCAACCCCTTCATCCCTTTTTTTCGAAATAAAAAGTAGCCTATGTTCTGTCTCAGGGTCTAAAGATTGTCTGTACCAAATTTCATCAAAATCGGTTGCGAGGTTTAAGCGGGAAAGCGTAACAGACAGACAGACAGACAGACAGAGTTACTTTCGCATTTATAATATTAGTTGGGATGAAGTTAAAATAATAAATATATTTTTCATATGTTTTAGCAGAGCCCACTAATCAAAATTACTTACAATTATAGTGATGAACACTATTTATTAATAATGAAAGAAAGAAAGACTATAGCAGCAAGTTGACCTTCTTTTCGAGAACAACCGACTCCACACCACCGCTGTTCCTTCATACGTATTTCGTCTTGAGAGACCAAAGGTTTCTCTTTATGTCTAATAAAATTTTCTTCAAAGTATCCTTAATTGAAAATTCAAATTTATGCATAAGCTCTGATTGCAGCCCTGGCCGGAGATACGGGCGTTTAAGGCATTCTGCCTGACTCCCACCAGGGGATTCGCCAGGGGAAGGCAAATTACTGAAATGATAACTGAAAGGATTAAGAAAATTTGTGGGAATTAATTAGAAGGACGTTGACTTTATAGAGGTATGGATAAAATGAGTTTGGCTTAAGGCCCAGTGGTGTAATGATTAGATAGTGATCTTCTTTTGCTGCATACTGAATTATTTAATTAAATTGAGAGGTATTAATAAAGTACCTTCTACTCGTACAAAATTTCAATCACAAAAAAACATAATTTTCTTTCCACTATAATGAATCATTTACAGCCCTGAGGAGTCCACTGTTGGACATAGGCCTCCCCCAACAACCTCCACTCCAACCGGTCGGAAGCAGCCTGCATCCAACCGACGCCCGCGACCTTGGCCAGGTCGTCCGTCCACCTCGCGGGTGGCCTTCCCACGCTGCGCTTGCCGATACGTGGTGTCCACTCTAGAACTTTCCGACTCTATCGGCCATCAGTTCTTCAAGCTATGTGCCCTGCCCAATGTCACTTCAGCTTGCTGGACCGTTGAGCTATGTCGGTGGTCTTTGTACGTCTGCGGATCTCCTCATTTCTGATTCGATCACGCAGAGAGATTCCAAGCATAGCTCTCTCCTGTTCCTCCAACCTGTTCCTGTACTCGTGCCGACATGGTGACTACTATGAATAAATGTTTATAACTAGTGGACGCCCGCGACTTCGTTCGCGTGGACTGTAGATAAAACAAAATGTCAAAATTATCCGTCATAAAAATATTTTCCCGGGATAAAAAGTAGCCTATGTGTTAATCCAGGATGTCGGCTAACTCTATTAAAATTGCTCCAGCCGTTTTTACATGAAAGAGTAACAAACATCCATCCATACTTACAAACTTTCGCGTTTATAATATTAGTAGCCAATTCCTACGTATTAGAACACCTAAAATTAAAATCCCGATGTTCAAAACCCCTATAATTACCTGGAGGACTTCATTTTTAAATTTACATATTGTTAACAAATAAAATGTGCGGTTTTCCACTTGACGGTACGACACTACCACTGCCACGGCATGGCTCCCACATTTTAAATAGATATTAAATATATAAAATGTTGCCATTAAATACCTGCAAAAGCTAAACAAAATGAGGAAAATGAACAAGAGTTCATTAAGAAAAATAAATCCCTACCTCCAGCGATTAAGTTATTTACTAAAATCCAAGCTATAAGCCGCTCAAGTCTATAAAAGTGAAACTTTAGCTTACTTAGTTAAGGTAACTTAGGTCTTTGTTACTCGCAAAGTCTTGGAGAAAGTCTAGTTTCTTCGCGTATTACAAAACGAAGATCTTAAGACGGTGATAATGACTGCTGGGTACGTAAAACTATTTGAGGTATAAATTATAGGTACAATGTAGATCAAAATATCATAAAAAACCTAGAAAAAAACTCATTCAATATTTTTCCTTTAAGTACGGTAAGATTATTTTAGGGCTGGTTCACAAGTAGGTAGGCGTTACCATTTGAAGGTTAGTCTGTCAACAATCGCGATAGTAAATTATGTATTTATAGTTTACAAAACATTATAGTATTCTCGCAGAATCCTCGCAGCAGATATTTACCAAAATGAGACTAGTTTTATTATTGTTTAATAAATTCAAACAATAATCATATACAAAATCGAATCTAAGATAATTATGTATACCTATATGTGTCAATCAATTTACTTTAATAAAATTAAATCGCATAACCAATCTCAAATACACCTAAATAGGCAACTAGTAAAATTGTTTCTACGTTTGCAAATCTATATTTATTTCGGTGGGGTGACAAGTAGGTATCGTGCCCCTGAACATAAATAACAGCAGGACATTTATACCATAACAGCGGAAGCTGATAGCGTATTTTCACTTACGCATAAAATAATAAGTGACTTGGGTTTTGCTAATGTTTTGGGTTGCGTTTTCAATTTGTAAGTATAAAGTAGAATTAGGTAACGTTTATTTCGAAATAGCTATCTCATTTTATTGAGCGACTACTGTAGCTAGCTACCTTTATACCTTATTAGTGTCAACAACTCACGATTTAATTTCATTTCGTAATTCGTTTTTAGATTTATGTCAATGTACTTAGTGCTTTTCTTCCCGGGAATACGGCACAAGTCAGTAGAGGGACAAGAGGATCTTGGTGTTTTGTAGGTGATGGGCTGACCACCTGTCACTACTAACCGAACTTGTACATCTCAATTATACCTTCAAAATTGGTCATAAGTGGCACCATGTGGTTCTATCGGCCCTTGGTGCTCTGCCTACCCCGTAAGGGATAAAGGCGTGATTATATGTATGTATGTATGTATGTACTTAGTTAGTATTTTAATGTTTATAATTCAAATCATATGTGGTTACTAGTGGACGCCCGCGTCTCCGTCCGCATGGACTACAGAAAAAACAAAATGTCGAATTTATCCGGGATAAAAACATTTTCCCGGGATAAAAAGTAGCCTGTGTATTATTATTATTTTATTTTTTTACACATTACATTTTTATTTACAAAAATGAAATATTATAAATAACAGGGTGTTGGACTAAAATGTAATCCTAGCAAAGTCCACTGTTATTCTTATATGTAAGCTATACTATTGTGAAGTTTCATTAAAATCCATTCAGTAGTTTTTGCGCAAAAGAGCAACAAACATACATATATCCTCACAAACTTTTGCGTTTATAATATTAGGTCGGATTATTATGAGTGATTGAAATGTGTGCGTTTGCCAAATTATCTGCAATGTGGCAGAAAACGGAACTACAGTCACCACGTTGAAATATCATTTCGTTCGGTAACACACGGCGACATCTTCAGTTTACTAATAAGTAGGTAAATCGACTAGAGAAATGTTGTATAGGTATAGGTGGCGCTCAGCTGGCATATAGGGAGAGACACATACGAGTAACTAAGGGTTTCCACACATGCTGCGGCGTCGATTCACGATGCGACGTCGTCGCTTCGTGGAAATCTACTCATATCTACTAATGTTTTTTAGTTAATAAAAAACGTTATAATTCATCCTGCATGATATTTATTTACCCATCCGTGTCATCGATACAATATCGATGACACGGGTGGGTAAATAAATATCCATATATCCCAATATCGTGCAAAGCTAAACTGGCTTAATATCAGATATTATATTAATATTAATATCATATATAGACATCGACGATCTTCACCTACAAAACAAAACCCAAAACCAAAACCCTCCGTGAGCCCGAGCACAATGCTGCTTTGTATTTTGACTCTTACTGTCACTGCTGTTCGCTTATGGAACAATATTTACAAAAATTGAGGCTTAAATCGCTCTGGTTTCCTGTAAAATGAACAAATTTGATATAATAGAGGTATCTTTAACACAATTTTTTATCGTAAAAATGTCTATGAATCATGTTTATGTAACCAAACAAAGTGAGATAATATAGTGTAGAATTCGATTATTAAATATCACTTTCCTATATATTGTAATGGCTGAGAAAAATCGACTTAACTAACGACAATTTTAGCGATTCGTCATCATCATCTCTAAATTAAAAACAATCCCTAAAAGTAGGTACCGCAATTTGATACAGGTTCCTACCTTTAGTTTTAGACGAGTGCCACCAACCTATTCACATGGACCAACTCCATAATACAAGCAACCATAGCGAATGGCCTAAATTCGACTCGACAAATCTATCAAACGCAAACAAAAAGCTGGCCAATATAATAATAGAGACACAGAGGCAATCTCCAATGAAATGGTCAAGATAGGAAGACAGAGAGGCATGTACACGTTAACTGAGTTGTCCCATGTCGCTACGAAGACGTGGACAAACAAAATGTAATTTGCACCGCGCCCCGAGGAACCCTCTTACGTGACCCGTGGCACGATATAATGCTTCTTATTAAATTATCTCATTTTAGCTTTTATAAATAACGCGGGGATGGGAGAATTATAAGCGAGAACAAATCTAGAGATTAGGTAAGCATATCTTAAATGAGAAGTAAGTACAAAAATGACAGGGAAGTATGCAAGATACCTTTCTTACTACCGGTCCTACTTATAAACCTTATATCTACTTACAAAAAAGTAATTACTTACATTCTAACCTAACCTAACCTAACCTAACCTATACACATGGTTGTGTTCTCATAATGGGATAGCCAGAACCTACATAATAGACTCTTAACCTAGCGGTGATAGTTGTAAAATTAAATAATAAAGCTTCTTCTGTACTTCTCCCTTTAAGAGTACCTGTATATAGTGAATTTTGAGATGGCAAAATTTTAAACTCATTATAAACATAATACATTAGGGAAGTTTCTGAATTCCCCAGACAAGCTCTAAATTCATGCTATAATAAAGAAATAAAATTTAGAACTCCTTTATCCAAATTAACCATAAAAAGTTTTATGTTTGCTACGGTTTGGCACGTTTAAAAAATACTCTATATTTTAGCATAAATTTTATTTAACTATCATGGTACATTAAAGTTATTACGTTATGACTAATTTAAAACTATGACTATGGGGGGTCGGTTGACCATCATAAGCTACCTACTATTAACTTTTCTGTGAAAAAAAGTAAAATTCGGTGATAACACAGTGGGTTGATGTGCACCTTCGCGCGTAGTTGGATAGAATAAGTTAGATCCCAGTCATTGCCTGTTGGTACAACTGAATTTATTTCATACAAACATTTGAACATGGAAAATAGGAATAGTCCAGTGCCTCGGAAAGAACGTAAAGCCGTTTTGGCTCTATGCCTGATCTCTCTCCCGTCGTGTCGCTTCTGTGTCATTGGATTATGAGAGTGAGGGAATAGAGAGTGCACCTGTGATTGCGCACACACTTGTGCACTATAGCATCTCCTGCACAGACGGCTGAAGGAATTTGGCTGAGTCTCTATAATTTAGGCTGTATGCCGAAGCAAAAATAAAAAATAAATAAAATCGCTCCACCCTGATAGATATATAGGTACGTATGAATTATCATTTAAGTTTTGTCCAACCGCATACTAACTCAAGTGGTAAGAGCGAATTAGTACTGCATCAGCTGTCGATACTCGCCATTAACCGTTTAGCGAGATTACTACTACATAGTTACTGGTAACTAATGTGATGTTAGTATCGACCATCAGTTTAATGTCCAGAATGGTGGAAATAGATGCAATCCGAATCCGTGAAATTACGGATTTGAAGTATCCAGTCAGTACTTTGTATTTATTTTTCACTACTTGTTGCCCGGTATTTGAAAGCGTAGACTGCAAAAAAAAATTAAATAATGAAAAATGTTTTTCCCGAGATAAAAAGTAGCATATTTTATCCTTTTCCCTACCCAACTATAGATACTATACTATACGCCAACCGTCGTGGTACGCGCTGTCCTATAACGTTTTATGACTGCTTGTGCCACAAAGGTTGGCGTATAGTACCTATACGAGTAGTAAGTATGCAAATTTTCAAGAAGATTAGAGTTAATAAAGCGTGAAGAGGTAAAAAACAAATGAAACTTATTTTCACATTTATAACATTTGTTGGGATACGAGTATGTACAATTTGTACATTGTACAATAATGTACGTACATAGCAAAGGCATCAAGTAAACATTGTACAGACGTATTTCTCCCG
Source organism: Carposina sasakii (assembly GCA_014607495.2). NCBI lineage: Eukaryota > Metazoa > Arthropoda > Insecta > Lepidoptera > Carposinidae > Carposina > Carposina sasakii. Next base: position 5,802,066 of record CP053165.1, read on the forward strand.
GGGACTGGAACCTAAGGCTTTGCTCTCATCATAAAGTTGCTGATGTAACACCATCACACAACAAACTACACCCCATAGTATAGACATGAAAAGGATTAAAAGCATTTCTGTCGTTTCCATAATTTGAAGACAAAGTGAATTTTAAAGCCACATACACATTATTTCTACATTAGCAAAGTTTCGGACGCGGTCCCCTGACTTCCTCTTGCTCCCTGGAATTACCACAACAAACATAAAATGCAAAACCACATATTATTTTCTAAAGTTTAAAATGAGTTTTTCTCTGCTATACCAGGAAAGATTAAAGTAGAGTCAGCCACTAGATAATAACTAATACAAAGCTGAAAAAAGTAATCTTTTGTCCAAGTAAAATCTGTCACAGGTTTGAAAGTAAATGGTTGATTATTTTAATACATTTTTCAAGATACTTAATAAATTCTTTAATTTGTCTGCTACCAATACTAAATATGGTTATTTCCTTCATTATACGCAGTTCTTGCTTATGTATGTATATATTTTTTATTCTTATTCTTTATTGCACTCCCAGAAAATATAAATTACAGGATAAAAGAAGAGATGCATGTAAGTACAATTGCAAGCTTATCTCTACAAGAGATCTCTTCTAGCAAGCCAAGCAAAAGAAGATAAATTTTAACTAATAACGTGCAATAAAACTAATTCTATGAAACTAACTCTATATGTACTTACCTACATTGGAAAAAAGGGAGAGAAACAAATTACAGCATAGTTAAAGAATTGACAAGTGATCTTTTCAATCAGCTTTTTCTTAAATGTGCTAACTTTTTTCCATTATCTTTTATTTTATATCCCGGGAAATTATTGAAATGAAATGTGTCAAAATATTATTTTGCATAATTATGTAACTAGTTTGTTTTCAAAAAGGTACTTACTTAAATTGACCGCGCGCCGCCGCAACATGGAAAAAATATTTTAAAGTAATATTTTATTTTTATGGTACGAAACCATGTGGTTCTATCGGCCCTTGGTGCTCTGTCTACCCCGTAAGAGATAAAGGTGTGATTATATGTATGTATGTACGAAAGCTGCCTGACCTAATTATATGAATCCCAAAATAAAATTACATACAATAAGGGGTAGAAATAGGCACTATAAATTATAAAAGAGTCCAAAATTGTAGGACACAGTAGGTCCACTGTACCTACAGCTCCACTTTCTCGGGCCAGCCTGTTCCAACGAGGGGAAATAATCATCTATAATGTCTTGTTTTAATTCCTACCCGTAAATAATAATTTGGCCGATTTTCCTCATACAATTCTGGTTGCGTGTACAAAGTTTTTATTACAATTTTATTGTTATTTAGGCGTGTTTGTTCCTTGTTTCAGATTATATTGGAGGTTTTAAAGGAGCCGGGCGCTAATGTGAGTTTCCGAATTAACTTTTATTTATTGTACGAAAATGTAATTGAATTTCTCGTGAATGCGGGGAGAATTTACGAGGTACAGGTTAAATAGCAAAGTTTCCGTATGTCCAGTACATCAGCAGAGTAATAACAGAACCCCGGGGCACATAGGCCCGTATAATGAGAAACAGAATTGGTGGTGAGCACAACTTTTTGGAGAGGAAATTTTAGTCAACACGAAGGTAGCCCCAAACTATGAGCGTTAAGAAACTTTTATGAGCGGCCAAGCCATTTAAGCGCGAGTCAAGAGCTAATCCCACTAGCCGGACGGTAGTATACACCTGAGACTGAGGTTTTTATTTCTCTTTCGCATTTCCACCTAATTTTAGCCCACCGCAGAGGTGGGCTGAACTTTGTCGGGCGTCATAAATTTATTTAACGGCCCGAAGGCAATAAGAGGCGGAGTGTAAAAAGAAAAATACGATACCAACGTGCCTAGGCGTTATTGCAATTAAACACAGGAAGTAAATCTTTCAATACGAGCGGAGCTCCCGCTTTCTGGCTTAATTTATCGCTTTGTTTTAGTCGGCTCGTCCCATTGACGGATCGCGATGTGTTTGATTAAAAAACTCAGATCTTGGCACCCTTTTTCCCTCACTAATGCAAGCATAGGGAATGTGAAATTGATGACCGTGGCGGCACGGAGACTAGACTATATACCGACTTATACTTAATCCAACTGATTACTTCCCCTTTGAGATACTTTATCTTGGCAGATTGTTCATATGTTATCCGCCCATTTGATTTAGCTAAATCCAGATTTTGAGCCTGTTCTGAAAGTGAAGCATATTTTTAAAGAATTGATTGTATAGGTAGTGTGTTTAGACTCAATTAGATGTAAAACTTAAATCTTTTATTGCCTTCTCGGTACTCAAATAGGAGAATATAAAAATTCATAAAAATTTGCAGACACCATTCAACTCAATATCGATAGATTTACGCGTTTCAAAATCCTTTTCATATTAAAAATACTCAGAAATATCCACCGCCTTCAATGCTCACATTATGTTTGAAACGTTTGAGTTTTTTTTTTCATTTTCTCGAAGGAGTTTCCGATAAAAAGCGAAGGATTGCCTCGAATAGCTCAATTGCTTCACACACGTATTTAATTTGCTCTGTGTTGATTTATTCCACTCGAATTACTTCATTTCTCTTTGATGCAGATGGCTGGTAAACGCTTTTTGCCTTTTTCCAAAGGCGCGGATGAGCAAATCGATTTCGGTTAGTTGGAAAGCGCAGGATTATTGGTTTAAGCTTGTTTTAGGACATCTATCAAAAATAATTTTTTTGAAATATTGTTCCATTTTAAAAATTTTCAAATGTTATTATATTAGGCCCTTATGACAACTGAAATTTAAAATCTAAATTAGGACTAGGTTAGATTCTTCTGTCTGTCTGTACCATGGTCTGTACTATAGCTAGGTACTTAGTCGAATTTATCCTATTAATTATTTTTTAAGAAAATCGAGTCCAATAATTCTACTTTAATAGGAAATGCAGATAAGGCTACAAAACTAAAATATCATCAACGTGCTAAACTTGAATTGAACCATATCTATCCCAATAAAGCTATCCCAATTCACAAAGTAATTCAATGTTATTTGACCAAAGTAATCGGCTCAACAGCTTCGTAAAGCCACAGAAAACATTTTTTCCTAACCAATCCATAACCCCACAAAATTTAATCTATTTCAAACGCGGACATAAACAATTTTTCCATCTGCTGCATCCAGATAAAACAATTATTTTAAACCGGTATTTTTATCGGCAACAAACAAAGGAGAATTTAGCGTCGTTTACGCATACTAGTAAATTAAGCGACAATCCGAATGGAAAATGAAATGCTGCTTCCGACCCATTAAGCAATTCCAATTTTACACCCGTCCCTTCATTTTCCTATTAACACTGAGTTTTTGCTTACTCGGGGAGCTTAAAATTATCGTGTTAAACTAAATGCTCAGACATAAAAATACTTTTAGCAACCCATTGAGCATGCGAATATTATTAAACTCATACATTATTCGTGGCAACCACAGATGCCTTTAAAAATGAGTACAGGCATAGAGGAATAAAATGTCAGAGTGCTAATGTCATACTAACTCTTTGATGCACCATTAGACTTTTCGGTGCCTCACAATTCCAGTCCTTAACACTTAGATTCTATTAGTATCATGTATAGTAATGTACTACATTACTAATGTATTGTAACATATAGTAATGCAATCTAAGAGTCAAGGACTGGAATTGTGAGGCACCGCATACTCTAAAGGTGCATCGAAACTGTTAGTATGACATTAGCACTCTATGTCTACGTCTTATTCCTCTATGGTACAGGCCATTACCTTACTTTTGAACTCTTATTTTAAGATAGTTATACTGACTAAAAACCTTGACGATACTGCCGAAATGTACTCTTAAAATACCCAAGGTATCTACCTCAACAAGTAAGATATCGGTTAACAAAAAAACACAATATGTAGGTAGACTCATCTTATTTATCATACATACTCGTAGCACACACACGGCTGTGCTCCTAAAGCTCCTCCTCAAATCAGCTAGAACTGCAGGATCACGAAGGAAATACTACTACAACCCCATTTACTATGATAAGATTGAGAAAGGTATGTTGAGATAGTTTGGGCATGTGGAGAGGATGGATGAAAGTAGATTGAAAAAGAAAGTGTACAACGGAAGAGTGGATGGAAGGGTTGGAAGGGGAAGACCTGGCCGGACTTTCATCGATCAAATTGGTGAAATTCTAGAGAAAGGTCAGGTCAAGAGTACCCTAAAACAACGAACGTGCATGAAGAGTATCATGAAAGTAGATGAAGCGAAAAAGGTGTGTCAGGATCGTAGCAAATGGAGATCCGTGATCTCTGCCTACCCCTCCGGGAAGGAGGCGTGATTTTTATGTATGTATAATAATAGAACAGATAAAACAGCTATATCAATTAACCACCACAGACCTTACGACAGAAAGTAATGTTAGAACGAAAGTATCAAATATTCATAACGTAGCTGGTATCGATTTCCGTCCCCCTGAAAGATGGTATCATGCCGCACCCGGCAATAATTGTGTGTGAATGGAAGTGTCTGATAAAGGCATATTAAACAGATAGTGTATATTTTAATGTTCTATACATATAATAAAAATTTAATGGATCGCTGTCTGTACATGGAAGATATATGAGAAAAAATGTTATAGGAGACCTTTATTAATGCAATAGGACCCAAATTTTTGATTTTTGGAATTTTTGTCTGTTTGTCGGTTTGTCTGTGCGTTTGTGCACGCTAATCTCAGAAACGGCTGAACCGATTTCGTGCAGTTTTCAGGAATATATTGTGACAGGTCCCACTTAACATATAGGCTACTTTTTATCCCGGGAATATATTTTTATCCCGGATAATTTCGACATTTTGTTTTTTCTGTAGTCCACGCGGATGGAGTCGCGGGCATCCACTAATCTTACCTATAATTCAACAATAAAATAAGGTAAAAATAACTTTGGAGTTTGAAAAGAATTTCTAGTGGGTTTCAAAATAATTAGGCATACATTAGGTTTTCTTTATTTATATAGGAGGTACATACTTTGGCAATTTTGATCACAGATTAGATATTATATTACTTAATTAAATTATATACTCATAAAACTTGATCGTATGTAGAAATGAGACACTTATTTAAAAAAAGGTATTATTAGATCTACAAACATTCAAGAAAACAGATGAGTTTTTACACAGTGTTGACGGCCGATTGGTGTAGTTGGTCCTGCACGCGTATGATGAATTTGGTAAGAGCGAGATGTCTCACTTTTAAACGTCAAATCCACAGAGCTAAGTAATAACTAGACAAGGCAAGTGTTTGTACTTGGTGTGTGAAAAGGGATTGCAAACCACTTCTATCAGCCCTAATTCACTCGGTCCTGGCTTGAGAACGAGTGTCTATTCTAATTCCTAAGTCTATTTTTACATGCAAAGTACATACACTTAGTTTATCTAGTTATTAATAGCTCTGTGAGTTTGACGTTTAAAAGTGAGACATCTCGCTCTCACCAAATTCATCATACGCGACGCGTGCCGGACACGAATTCCGCGGAAGGTGAAAACATAATGAATATCGATTTTTGTTTCCGATGAGTCATAGATGTTTTTGTTTTATTTTATTTTGTTTTTGTGTGATTAGGTTATATTTTGAAGTGTGTGAAAATTTATTAATTTATACGAGTAGATGCCCGCGACTCGGTCCACTATCACAATAGAAAAATCAAAATTGCGAAATAATCCGGGATAAAAAGTAGCCTATGTCATTTCTTAGGCTCTAGACTAGACTATCTAAGTACCAATATTTGATTTAGATCTGTTCAGTCGTTTTGGCGTGAAAACGAAACAGACAAAGTTACTTGTTATTCATTACCAAGTACATATCTTAAGCACCTTAATCATGTAATATTATTATCAAATGGAGTATAGCCCTAGGCTATTACCGTTCAATGGCCGCCATACGCGTGACATACGGGCACATTGTCCTCGCACTTATCATGCGATTAACAGCTGATTGGTTTAATTGCTTCGAAAATTATATATGTTATCAGGATTATATAATTATTATATAATCGCTGCGGTATATTATTATGCTAGTTACTATCTTCTTAGCTGTTTGTGCACGAATCTCAGAAACCGCGGGAATATAAAAATCTAGGTCAGTTAAGTCAAGTTGTTAGATTTATTTCCTCTCATTTCCATTTCAAGCATAAAATGGTGTGTTAATTGTAATTTTTTGGATTTTTTGTAGCTAATAGGCTCCGAAACTACTATTAGTCTACGAGGACGGAGGTGTGGGCGTCCACTTTAATGTATATGCAGTAGTAAGGGTCACTAAGGGTCTTAGTATTTATTATTATGAGAAAGGTATGGTTTTATCATGTTCGTCAAATTAACCATCATAATTAATTTTGCCACATTATCTCAGCAAATTAATATTAGTCCGAAATAGACTGGCGGTAATAGCATATTTTTTTGCGAGAACATTTTTCTACGTAAATTTCAGGCACTTACGTAATTAGTTTTTCCTGAGAGATGAAACAAAAATACTGTTATTTACATGTTCCTCTCAGTTACTAAGAAAATGTTTTATAAGCATTAATGCTTCTAGCGTAATAATAAAATGTCATTCAATAGCGTAATAATAAAGTTAATAGAATCGGTACCTACCTACACTTATTTAAATATAATAAAAATAAATGCCAGCCATGTCTAAATTTCTATACCGTAGCTAGGACTATAACTTGTAAAGATGCCTTTATAAGCAGTATAGAGCTATATCTCTCTCGCACAATGGAAATAATCCAGCACCGGTTTGATAAATTTGGTGAGAACAAGATGTCTCACTTTTAAACGTCTAATCCACAGAGCTAAGTAATAACTAGACAAGGCAAGTGTTTCTACTTGGTGTGTAAAAAGGGATTGCAAACCACTTCTATCAGCCCTAATTCCTTCAGTCCAGGCTCAAGAACGAGCGTCTATTCTAATTCTTAAGTCTATTTTTTACATGCAAAGTACATTCACTTAGTTTATCTAGTTATTAATAGCTCCGTGAATTTGACGTTTAAAAGTGAGACATCTCGCTCTCACCAAATTCATCATACCGGTGCAGCTGTAGATCTGTATTTACGCTTCAGAATATTTTTATTATAACAAATTCAAATCCTATTACAACAAGTAATGTTAGTTATTAGTGGTAAATACTGCGAAGCTTTGCGTAACTACATCTAAAATATGCTTTAGTGTTCATGTAATAGATCCACAATTCGAAACGTAACGTAAGTTGAATGCTAACACTGTGCAGGTGTTTATCGTACTGATTTAATAAAGGGGCTCATCGCGGATGGAATCAGTGATTGTATGCAGAATATCAATGCTGTTACAACGCATTAATGGAATAGACAGGCCTAAAATGTTCCATACACTATCAGTTCATATTCCGTATAAATAAATGATGATGATAGTCGATAGAAGGGTTAGGTATGTCAGGATCGTAGCAAAAAGCGATCCGTGATCCCTACCTAATCTTTCAGAAGAAAGTATGATGTTATGAATAATGATTAAGACCGCAAGCAAGATTAAAAATAAGAAATGTTATTTCTGTACTGGTCAGTAGAAAATTTTAGGGGGTTTATTGAAAAGACTTATTGGTTGATTGACACTAGCTATTATATGACACCACAGTTTCCATTGCGCAATTCAAAAAAGGTCCTTGTGCAGTTGACACCGCGGTGTCAACGGCTCGTGGTATCAACCGATGAAATACCCGTAAAAACACAGTTCATTCAAGATAGCTTGAGAATTTATTACGACTTAGTGGCTTTTGTACTGTCATCGTAGACCTTGACAATGAGATTCGCGATCATAACTGGGACTGTAGGAAAGCTGATGTCGGTAGGCCGCTTTATAGAATAGGCAGACGTTAGCAAACACAGGGCTGGCCTCGTCGTCTTGCGCCATGTGTGTTTCGAATACATATTGATTAAGCTCTGCTGTATGGTTAATTTATGTGCTGTATTTGTAATCGCCAAATAATTTTCTGATGTGATAGTAAACCTTAATTATTATTTGTTTGAGATTTAGGGCTGGTGAGGTTTGCAAATTTGCTTCCTTCTGCGGCTTCAACTTAATTTTTATATTAATTACTAAATTTTATACATAATAAGTCAATATTAAATTAATTAGATCAGCAAATAAAAGACATACTTTCCAAATAATATCGATGTAAAAATTACAGGTAGGTACTTTAGAAGTAATTTTATATTCTATATTAATATAATGAAAAAAGCTCGTATATGTAAAAATATGCGTCTATTAAAATAACAAAACATTTTAAATTATATAAATAATATAAAACCCTTTTATTCCATTCTATTTATTCCACATAATTCCAAAAACGAAAACAGTCATTATAGCATAACTAGGGGTCCTTGGGGCAAATATTTAGAGAACGAAATCGCCGAACCTTCGAATACAGCCCTGCTTTCGCGACTCGGCACATCAAAACTGATAAGGGAAGGGTGAATGCACGAGTGCGTTCATGGCATGGAAGTGGATCATGATAAACTGACAAATAAGAGTTGTATTAATGCAAAAGTAGGTACTTAGAAAAAATATTGTTCTTGTGTAGGTAAGTAGTTACGACATTTTTATAATTAGCGTTGATAACTTGTGTTATTTTTACTTTCTGTTATTTTTTAATATAGTTGAGTAAAATGGTTACAATTTTCCGAAAATACTACTTTATAAGAAACATCATCCATCTACAGAATGTAGCCTACGAGTATGTCCTTCTCCGTACTCTCAACTACCTATATTAAACAAAATTTCATGAAGATTGGTTGAATATACTCGTATAAAGCGTAAAGAGGTAACAAACAAACTTACTTTCGCATTTAAAACATTAGTTTGGATAATCTATGACAAAGCTTCAACTTCTATTCAGAATATCAATATTTTATCTATCACATTTCATATCCATGGTCCAGGTACTTGGGGGAGGCGGGGTGAAGCCTCCGCACCTCCGCACGGTTCAGGAATACCAACGTGATTAATGGATTTCGAGCTATGGCACGATAATGATAATGACCCAGCCTGTCTGCAACTGCATCATCGGAATCACTGCTAGATTAACACAGATACGATACTTCGCTGTTGCATTGTTTTCAGCTGGTAATTACTTTATCTATTCTCTTTGTTTTGGCTTTCTGGGTCGGTATGTAGGTTGCAACCCTATAGTTGCAATAATGTGAACTAAGCTAGGTGTCTACTCATATCTTAGATTATTTTTACATCTTATACTCATAGTATTTTAAACACAAAGTTTTCTTTTTCTTTTTCATTGATAGTAGGTATTTTTATCTAGCTAATAAGTGAAAGCAACGTTAAGAAATTATTATCCCAAAAATGGTGCTAATAGACTTGTGGCCTTTCAGTTGGCATTTTCTTAGCAAATCATTGGCGATCCCTTAGTGTCCAATGATCACGCGAATATAAAAAGTTCTTACCTGTCACGATTCAATAATTCATAAAATTTCTAAGTCAATATGTCCTATCTGTAGTTCTTCTATCATGATGACTACTCAGCACATCTAGTCATTGGATCTGTTTTTGCATAGTTCGCAATCGGGAGATGCGGCAGAATGACAATCATAGCAAATAGCATGGGTCTATTCAACCCCTTTTGTCTACTTTTTGTAGTAGATTACCGAATCAATCAATAAATATATTTGAATAAATTTTATAAATAGTTTTTTTAAGTAGGTGAGTTGACAAAATTTAGAAGTGGTGCCTTTCAAATTTTGTCAACTTACGTAGTTAAAAAAAATATACCCACAAGTTATAATAAACCGCATCTTTAGTTAATAAATTATTCCATGTTTTATATTTTTTTACTTATTTGGAAAAATCGGCTCATAATCATAATCGTAGATTGGAATTTTAAATATAAGAAATATCTACTTAGCTAACGTTATATCTTCAGCTTCAGCTGAAATTATAATAATATTACCATACTCCACGTGCAAAAACTCCATTTACACTGGATTCCACACATCCGTCATTTTTCCATTCCAGATTCCATTATCGTGAGCGCGGCTGACTGAATGCGCCCCTGTACAATAAAACAAATCCTAATGCACGAAATCATCACATAAGTACATGGTTCGATGCATTCGTTAAAAGATAATACTTTGGATTGAATAAATGCCTTTCAATTTTGTTCAAGGATTGGTACTATCTCCAAGGTATGGTGATTTAAGTTTTTTTTTTCTTACAAAATTTAAACTATATAGTTAAAATTTTGTAAGAAACTTTGAGAAATATAGCTTTATTCTAATAATATGTTACTTTTTCGTATACTTACTTTTGCATTATTATTATGTTTAAAAGGTGATGAAGCTGAAAAATTTTGGTAAATTGTTGAACGATGGCACATTATCTAAGCATCCTGATTATTAATTTATGTGGGGTTATGATCAGGTTTCACCAATTTTTTAAGTAAAAGGTAATATCTGTTTAAAAAAAAATTGTAGGTATTTTTGTTGAACAACACTTTCAGCAACAAAGACAATGTAAGTAAGTGCTACTCGTACGTTTTTTTTTAAATGGCATCGCAAGTTTAAGCTGACTTTACACCAACACATTACTACCTCAACCTCAAAAAATATTTAATAAAAACTCACACTTTCAAAATTTTTTCATAAAGTTAAATGCACAGTGAGCGAAAATATTCGGCGCGTTCCCGCCGCGCCATAAGTCAGCTGTAGGGATAAGCCGTAAGTAAATCATCGGGCGATGAATACGGCCGCGGGTCGCGTCGCGTTGATAACGATTAAATATGGCGCTGCCGGTCGTATTGTGTGTACTTAACGCGACCGACGAGAACCAGTGTGCCACTAGCTTTACAGGCGAAAAATTTATTCGAAAATTCTGTGGGAAATGGGTCATAGTAATGGAAACAGATTATTTTCATGAAATTTGTATTGCATTTTCTCGCGGCTGAAAGAATTTCGTTTTTGTTCGCGGAAAGCTGGCTGGCTATAATTAGAAACCAACATTATAGATGTAGAATATACATACATACATATACAGGGTGTAACAGAAAGGGTATATTAAGCGAAAAGCTATGTAAATAGACCACTATAGAGAACCTATTTCCAAAATTTGAGACTCGAAATCACATGTTTACTTTTCATAATTGTATGGAATTTTCCATACTATTTAAAAAAATAAACATGTGAATTCGAGTCTGAAATTTTGTAGATAGGTTCCATTTAGTGGGCTAATTACATAGCTTTTCGCTTAACATACCCCTTTTGTTGCACCCTGTACACACGATTATATTCCCATAAACTGGTAACCAGAGGGGTAAGCACAAACCTCTCGATAGTCCGTAACGCTAACGTCCAACTGTCAAATCACATAGATTTTGCTAGCGAGTCGCTAGCGTTACGCCGCGTAAAACGGTTCGTGCTTACCCCACAGAATTTCAGGATCATGAAGGCGAATCTACAGTCACGTTTGACATAGCGGGGCCTTATGTAAATAGCCGCGTCCACACCAGCCGTATGGGCCCGCGCGGCAGCCTCGATGTAGTGACTCGCGATCCTGGCCTCGCAAGCCAGATTCACGCATCACCCCGGAACATAGAAGCGAGCCTCGCGAGACAGGCCGAACCACCAGAAAAGACCGTCCACACCGAACGCACAGCGCACACTGAGGCACCTTTGAGCACGGCCCGTTTACCGACAGCCGATGGCTCGACCGCGAGGCATGCTCGGCCGAGGCTACGTGCACCCGAGGCAGCCTGAGCCACGTCCACATCGACAGAGGCATTGGATCGCGAGGCTGCCACGCGAGCCGTGCTCGGTCGGTCTGGACGCGGCTATTGATCAGTGACAGACCCTCGAGCTCCTCAATCGATTTCTACCCAAAGAGATGCAGCTTATGTATCCTAGTGACCTCGCAGTTGTAGAAGCATAGAATAAACGAAATATTGCCTTCAATGTTTTTGTTGTTTGGTAAACATTTAGCGCGCTCAGAACCAAATCGGTTTCCAATACGAAATACATTATACATTCGCTGGATTGTTTGTCTTCACGTCAGCTCGATCCAATATCCCACGGGATAGATTAAAACCGTTTCATTTCCTATCGTAGTTAATTAGTTTACCCCTACAGGAGAACAACGTAGCTCACCACAACTATTTATTGATTTCAAGATTGCTATCTGATTACGCTGCTATTGTAGTATCATTAGTCCCATCATAGTGGATCTAAGTTAGCAAATACTCTGGTATCTGAGCATTGGTATCTCTGGTATCCATGTGTCACAGCTGAATTTTGTTTTACTTATAAACTAAAAACTTTTCTCGTATATAATATACTAGACTTTTCATCAATGTTTGATAATGGCCAACTGGGGATTAATATGTGCAAATATAAGTAAATAGCCACGGAAAACTTGGATAGGTATACCTATAGTATAGACTACTCACTCGTATTAGTCCAGGACAAAAAATATACTTACTCTTAGTCCAGGACAACACAACTGACCCTCAATTTTATAAATTTTCCAGACGAAACGCAACGATTTTAAACACGGGGTGGAAAATTTAACAAAATTGGAGGACTGGTGGCCTACTGAGATAGCACCCTAAGTCCCCTCCCTCACCTATCGGACGATACCTATCCATACACGATTAACAGAATATAAATGTCGCATTGATAAATCGGTCCGCGTCCATGCTAACTGCTAAATAGCGTGTAACTAATGATCCCTGATATGTACATACAACCGTGTTAAGGTATGCACTAATGTCGGCCTCAACCTTGGTGAAAGTGTGAAAAGTATACTTGATTGTATTAGCAGTGTACCTGCATTGCAATGTGTGTGTTTTAGTTATGTTGCATACACAACCGGTGAATGAGTTATAGGGTTAATATCATAAAATAGATAATTAAAAATGCATCGATAATGAATGACTTAAGGCTGCACGAAAGAAAATACTTTTATTACTGCCCGTACGTACGACGCACTCATAAAATAAATAAGCGCACAATGAGCAAATTGAAAAAGGTTGTTGCTTCCCGTTATTTTACCATAGAACTGTGCATAAAGTTTTTATTTCGCTAATTTATACACTGAACTCATAGTTAACCCACTATTTCGCATAGTTTTACGAGCACTAGTATAATAATTGTTTGAAACAAACAGAAAACTACTAAAACCGTTTTAATTATAAACTAAAAGCCGAAAGTCATTTGGTAGTGATATTTGACCGGGTAATAAAAAACGGAGGGGGCGTGACTAAACCACAAAGCATTTTCGTTTTAATTTACCTTTTCATTATGATAAGGTTGAAAGTTTAATAATGTATTGGATTTTGGGCCCCTCCGGTATTTGTTTTAAGTTAATACAATCCCATCGGTGGGTAAATTTCGATATAATGTGCCTGTGTTATGGCTTTTCAGCATGCGAGCGTGAACTTTCATGATTAGGGTTTCCAGACATGATTGAAGGTTTCCTGTTTTTACCCTCTTCGTAAATAAGACTAGTATCATTGATGGAAAGTGAAGACGTTGTATGATGTACGACAATATAGTCGAAGGTACCTAGAACATGAATATATGGTATTATGTAAGTATTGATAGTGCCAGTGCTGGGAAAGGGTCTCTCCGTGTTGATTCCACATAATATCTCGGTTTGCGTACCTGTGTGTAAACAAAAATCTTTCTATGGCTTCTTCATTTTATCGTGGCTTATTTCACTCAATAAATATAAAATCGTAAATTTAAACTTTCTTTGGTAAAGTAACCTTCGCTTTGAAGTTGCCTATAAACACAAATATCACCCAGTATAGAATTCCAATACAATCAAATCATTGGTTTCTCCATAACTGTAATTCTAAAGATAAAGCAATAATTTATTAGGCTCGGCAAACTAACCGCAGCCAATATCTGCGGTCGAGTACGAACCAGACCGATAAATTAAATTGGATGGACCACAACCGATGCCGATTTGAATGATATCCAGGTATAGCGGCTCTTGTGATTCTAAATGGTAACATATACATGAATAAATAGCCAACAATAGGCAGGATTGCATTAATGGCTACGTTATTGTTTACTACCAGAAATTCGGGGTAATCTGCAGGGATATGTATCATTTAGTATGAACATTAAAGAGTTCTGCCTAAAAGAGTAAAAATATATAGAATTACATACATACAGGATGATTTTTGGTCGTCAACGTTTCCGAAAACTACGGAATCTCCTCATCATTACGATAATTTTTACAAGCTTTTATTTAACTTGCAATGTATATTTGTTCGGGTGAAATCTTACAACTCAATTTTAAGGCACTTGCCCTCAACCGATTGGGCTTAAAAACAAGCTTTTATTTAAATGCGCTAAAAAGAAAAAATAAACTTTTACACTAAAACTTTTACTGTTAATTTATAACGTCATTTCAAATTTAACACATTTGACACAATTTATATGTTATAAAAGCTTGTCGCGACATTTAAGTACGATTTTTAGGTAAAAAAACCTAAATTTTATTCTCCATTAAACCTGGGAAGTGTCTGGTTTCCAAAATATTAGGGTCCAAACTTGAATAAATAATAAATAAGGGTTCGATTCCCACCCGGGTGAGGAATTTTATCCATTTCTTTATTAATAATTTTGAATAAATAGTTTTTCTGCATAAATGCACATAGACGCGTGTAGCAAGATTTTTTACGAGAAATAATTAATATCTGTCAATTAAAAAACTAGCATAAACACTGGACACTATAAAGGTTCGAGCACACCGGATGCGTAACGTAACCACGTCGTATTCACGCGCGTGATTACAGCATAGATACATGCGTGCTCAATTTTTTTCGGTGTGACGTCTACTACGGCGCGCTATAGAATACAACGTCATCAACGCGACGTTCTCGTTCTGCTCTGCGTGGGTACGCACGGAGTCACGCAGTCTTTTTGTATTTTGGAATCTGCATTGCGTATGGTTACGCATACGTATACGCTTACGTCTACGCACACGCATTCGGTGTACCCTGTCTTATACAGTTCCATACTTTACAAGTCAGCGGTACGTGCACGTCTACGTTTACGTGCACGCACACGCATCCGGTCTACTCGAGCCTGAAGGCTTAAAAAAATATTTACTTGATCTGGCGAAATTTAAAGACTCGAACACACCGGATGCGTATGCGTGTACGTAAGCGTAGACGTATACGTACCTCTGATCATACGCATCCGGTGTGCTCGAGCCTTTAACTCAAAGGAACGTATACGTCTACACTTACGTACACGCATACGTAACCGGTGTGTTCGAGTCTTTAAATTTCGCCAGATCAAGTAAATATATATTTTTTTTTATTACATTGTTTCCCAGCATTTTTTTGGCATAAGCTTACTTTATTTATGTATAGAGTACGTACCCTTCGTCAAGGGTGGCAACGAAAAAAACATCCTGTATAATCACGCCTTTATCCCTTACGGGGTAGGCGGCGCACCAAGGGCCGAAAGAACCACATGGTGCCACTTCTGACCAATTTTGAGGGTATAGTTGAGATGTACAAGTTCGGTTAGTAGTGACAGGTGGTCAGCCAGCTTCATGTGGTCAGCCCATCGCCTACAAAACACCAAGACCATCTTGTCCCTCTACTGACTTGTACAGTATGCCCGGGAAGAGATATGGATATAATTTTCTAAATCGGATCAGTAGTTCCTGAGATTAGCGCATTCAAACAAACAAACTGTTCAGCTTTATAATATTAATATAGAAGCGGTGATAGCCCAGTGGTTAAGACGTGCACCTTCCAAGCGGGAGGCGTAAGTTCGATCCCAGTCACGGGCCTGTACCAATGAATTTATTTCATGTACAGATTTGAATGTTGCAAAATTGTCACTTAGCTCGTGCCTCGGAAAGCACGTAAAACCGTTGGTCCTGCGCCTGATCTCTCTCCGGTCGTGTCGGCTTTCCGTCCCATCGGACTATGAGAGTAACGGAATAGAGAGTGCATTTGTGTTTGCGCACACATTTGTGCACTATAATATCTCCTGCGTACCTGGCCAATCTCCGTAGAGATTGGTCGCCTTAGCCGAAATACGGTCGGAGATCATCATCATAGAATACTCATTGTGGACGCCCGCGACTCCGTCCGCATGGACTGCAGAAAAAACAAAATGTCGAAATTATCCGGGATACAAACATTTTCCCGGGATAAAAAGCCTATATGTTAAGTGGGACCTGTCACAATATATTCCTGAAAACTACATCGAAATCGGTCCAGCCGTTTCTGAGATTAGCGTGCACAAACATAGATCCGTTACAATTTTATTATATGTATAGATTAATAAGTTAAATATTTACGAGTATTAATCTGAACCCTTTATCTAAAGCTATTAAATTTTAAACGACTTATCATATTATTTTTTATTTCCAGAACTTTATAAGATGCAAAATACCTAAATACTAATGTAATATTACACCATGTAACCGAAAACGAATCTACGAGTATAGGTACATGTAGTACCAATTGAAGCAACCCTTCAAATCTAGTTTCGTGCCTAACCTGCCTAGTCCTAATTATAACTAAATTGATGGTCAATTACGCAACCTGTTAATTAAATTTACTACAATGTTATGATATAGATAATGCAATCGGAATCTATAACTACATAGGCAAGTGGAATATTGAATTATGTTCATTATGTGAATTATACTGATTGATCTATATTTTTTGTTTATCACAATAATGATACTTTGTAATGATTTAAAATAAGAGTCCGAATACTAAAGGAGACAGCAAAGATAGATACAATATTCAGTGAATTTTTTAACTGTACCTAATACCTAAATATTATAAATTCATAAATAATGTTCTTAAACACACAGATTACACATCAAAGACAGATTAAATACATTTTCATCTTAATACTCCGCTATCGCAAATCTCTTCTCACGAGAGATAATCTCCCAATGTTTTGTTTAGCAATATCGATCAGCACTAAGAGCACTTGTTAACGACCAAATAAAGAAAAGAGCATGCCCCTTAAGTAAATCTGGGCAACACAAACATGGTTGCCAATCGTATTGGAGTGAGCGCAACCCCTTATCTCGGCGGTGCGCACGTGTGAACCGGGCCCAATTTTAATTTCATGCTCAAACAATGCGTCTATCGGACCCGCTATTATTTTGTATCGCTGGGGTCGAGTATATCTAAATTCGGCAGATAAGCCTGGGCTCTTTGTTGACACCATCCCGATGGCTAATTCGAAGGATTTTAGTGCTACGCCCTAGTCAGGTTGGCGGTAGTTCAATTTATTCTAAATCGGATAATCGAGTTTCAAATTTCCATGTAGTTAAAACTTTATTATTTATTTTATATATACCCATTTCAGAAAACAAACAGTGTACTAAAGTAGAAGCTTACAAAATAACTTAAAAACATTAATATCTTTCCACATATTAGCTGTATCTTCTTCGGTACCCGAAAATTATTATCGGCATTTGGTAGAGTCGCATATCACAGCAAAAACGTAGCTAATTGAATCACTCTAGGACGTGTAATGCCAGAGGGAATATTGACCAGGGTGGATACCTAAGGGACTGTTAACCCTCTTTTATATCTTTAATAGCTATAGGAGTATGTTAAAATAAAGTATGATATACATACATACATAGATAAACGGCTGTGTTCCCTGTATGGGGTAGCTAGAACTGCAAAAACATGAAGGCGATCTTACAGCCACTTTTAGCATAACTGGGACAGATTAATAAGCAGTGATGCTGCTAGTTTATTGCCTGAGATAATGCCCAATATTGCCCAAGTATCTTAGTCAACTCTGATGTGCACGGAAGGACATGCAACTTATATATTTAGTGAAGTCCGGCTATATTTGCGTCTGTGTTCTCGAAATGGGTTTGCCAGAACTGCAAGATCACAAAAGAGATCCCACAGCCATGTTTAACATAGCGTGGAAATATAAAAATACTACATCAATAGAAATACTTCTGCATAATTTTATGCTGTGACTTGTATCCAAATTCCATTTTCATGCAGTCCTTAGAATATCGAATTGTATAGGACTCTCTATCTCAACACATTTATCTAAGAAGCTATACCTACAAATGGCGCCGTTTGTTTCAACAACTTTCATAATTTCCAGTTAAATGAAATTCCTTCAATTTGCATTCAATTAACGTACACAATCGGGCGATCATGAATATTACAATTGAGTTAACTTTTTCTTTTAACTCATGTAATTTACAAAATAATTTATTTTTAAAAATCAGGTAAAGAAGAAAAACTTGCACTTATAATAAACTATTTTAAATTACTTACGTGTCGATTCATATAGCAATTCACTATATGAATGTTATATTTTAATGATTAACATAGCAGAAATCAATTAAGAGGTACCGGTTTGTTTATACAACTATGCAAATAATTTAAGCAAAGTTCTCAAATGGTTTATATTAGTATAGCCAGATAAAAGCTATGGAAAATGGCCGTTAGAGTACTTGAGCAGGAGCGAGTTTTATCAACATTTTTATACCTACTTGAAATATGAAGTCAATCATAACCATAAACTCTTAGGACCAAAACACATAACCGCGTTGCGGCGCGGCAACGCTAAAATCGGCAGTTTGCGTTGCAGCACGGCACCGCGAAAAAGAGCGTTTGTTCTACGGTACGGTAACCATGATTTTTGAGTGTGGATAGACGTCTCTCTGCCTTTGTAAAAATAATTTGTTTGATGATTGACTATCATAAATAAAGCACGTAAAACCGTTGGTCCTGCGCCTGATCTCTCTCTGGTCGTGTCGGCTTTACGTCCCATCGGACTATGAGAGTAACGGAATAGAGAGTTCATCTGTGTTTGCGCGCATACTTGTCCACTATATATAATATCTCCTGCGTACCTGGCCAATCTCCGTAGACATTGGTCGCCTTGGCCGAAATACGGTCGGAGATCATCATCATCATCATAAATGATTTCACAAATGCTTTTCCATGCCTCTTGTTTTATAAATTTGTCTTTATAAGTTTCGTCAATAGAATCCCACAAACAAGCGTTCTTGTATCAAAGATATTAATATATCGACATCAACGTCAGACATTTTGATTTTAAAACTGCTTCCGGGTTGACGCGTGTTGTTTGCAAGAGTAATCTCTTTGAAATGAAAATCTAAATGAAATATCTTACCTTAGAATAAAGAGCGGAGCGAAGACCAATCCTTGATCTAAGTATCTTACATATACATCTCTTGTTAGAGAGTAAGTATATTCTTTGATATACATTAAAGCCATCGGGTTTCCAACATTTTGTTTAAATGAAGAGTTTTTTTAGGTTTAGTGAATCATTGTCACCAAGTATGGCGTCACAACGCTGGAATACGCGTCGACGCCGCGCCGCGCCGCTAGAATCGGCAGTAACACCACTGCCAATTTTAGCGTTGCCGCGCCGCAACGCGGTTTTGTGTTTCGGCCCGAGCAGTATTATATGCATTGCAGAAACGAGATGCATTGCCACCATAAGCACACTGTCGGCTGGATTTTTGGGAGATTTTCTGACAATTAAATCCTAAATATTTATTATTTTTTTTGAAACATTGTGCAGTAAAGAATACCTTTCGGAATTTGTGAGTTGCTTCGTAAGGCTTACATAATTGAATCCAAATAAAACATCCATCAGGTACATTACAACATACAGATAGGTATAAAATTTTCCCTACCCATTGCATCTAAAGTATAAACATTAGGTAGAATTGAGCTATTGTCAGTTTTGATCCAGATTCCTTTATTACTGGCTTATATACATACCTATAATAATTACCCAAAAATTACGAACAATCAGCTTCCAGTATGTAACAAATGAAAATTATAATCTACCCTATCAGCTAAATAAGCTTAATAAAGGTGCTCCAACACGTGCAAGTTTCAACCCTATCAATACGAAATTCTCATCATGCTCGCATCATCGTCAACCCCACGTCTCTGTTTATCGAAACACTTAACGATTTAATATGTCCGATGAACTTCACCCTCCCTTCATGAATATTATTTTACACATCCACCAACCAGTATTTATGTGCTTGTAGATTACACGCGTAACAACTCGGGAGTTACAGGCTGTATTTCTATATAGGTGGATGGTTAAATTGTTCTCGTGTAAAGGTTTCTCCAAGAATCGAATGTCTTCTACTATCAAACCAAAGGATAAAAGTTGACGTGAGCTACGACCATAAATGAATTAATCTTCCGTTGTCTTGTCCAATATATAGGTAATATACAGTATCAACTCCAAAGATATAAAAATGAATCAATTGAGATTGTACTGGTTCTTTTTCAATAATGTCCAATGTCCAACCTTCAAATTGAAAATTAATATTTGAGTTTAATTAACGGTCTAGACGCCGCACGTCTGCTTATCCATTTTTTTTTAAGTATGAAGGGCATTGGAGGGTGTTTTCAAACTATAGTTTTACTGATAGGTATATGGATATTTTAAGGTCAAAGTAAATAAATTAACCGCTCTGATTATATTTAATTGTATCAGGCGTCACTATTCGGATTATTTAATTGTCTTTAAATGTATGATTATTATTAACAACAATACACAAAATATAAAATATTACATTATTACAAATACTAACTACATTATATAAAAGTAAAAACTAAATTAATCTACACGAAATTAAATATATTTACAAAGTTGCCTTCTACCGGGAGGGTGCCCAGAATGCTGGCAAATTAGGGTGTCTAATTTTTTGCGCAAAAAAGAGACCAGCATTCTGGTCACGGGAGCTTTCGCGTAATTTATTTGAAATTTCCCGGTAGAGGCGATGAGCGTCTGGTCCCCACGGTCCCAGTGTCTCGACGCCAAACGGCACAAACATGTAGTCTCCTGGGAGCCCTGCATATCTGCGGCGCTTGACGTTTTCGGCTGAACATGCGGCAGCACCGGCCTTAACGGATGTTCCGCCGATGTAGGACGCAGCAAGGGTGTCAACACAAGTAGCGTCCCACACAAGCGGTCGACCCATCTCTCAAGGCACTAGCATCATACCGTCGGGCCTTTTCCCATCGTCACGCGCTAGGCCTCTGGGTTCCAAGATTACCGGCGCGTTGACTTTTCCAAGGGCCCGAGGGATCGATTCATTTAAGTTTGCATGCCTTGGGAGGCGGCCTGAGCTGCTTATGCATGAAAGACCGTGGTGACCAAGTTGGCCCACATTGTCCCCGCACTGGCAGATATGGGGGACTGTTACTGGGGGCCCCGAGATGAAGCGAAGCAGCTATCCGGAATGTAGTTTTGTCCAGCATGGTACCCGTATGCGGTGATGGTAGGGCCTGCAGCCATAGTCCCGATTCCCACTCTCCGACAGCTAGTAGACGAGCGCGCTCTGCGATATTGGATGACTATTATTTGATTAGTTTTTCTGTGCTGTAGGCCGAGGACAGAAACGCGGGTAGACTAACACTGTAAATTTTGCGTATGCCAAGACCCGCCATCCTGATTGGAAGGGAGACCTGTGTCCAAATAATGTTGAATGTTGAATGTGTGTGTAATTGTTTTCTGAATGATGGAATCTAATAGGTCGAGCAAATTAGGGTATTTCCAGACATTGCAGCATCGGAGGATGTATGTGCATTTTGGAACGAAAAGACAGTGTTTAATTATGCAGTAGGCCATATGCGTATTAATTTTTTGAAGGCGATCCGAAACTGAATGGAAGCTATTGATTGTGTTTTCAAAAAATGGGCCCACTGCGTCGTCAAAGATCGGAGACCCAAGGAGGCAAAGAGTACTTTTGTTTAAAATTTTGATGTCCGGTGCGATATTTTGGAATTTGGAGACTGTCAGATGTGAAATTTTGATTGCTGCTATTTATAAAGAGTTCGCATTTTGAAAAGTTTAGTTCCAAGCCGATATTTTTGAATTCGTCGATAATAAAGGCCAAATCATTTAGAACAGTTTCAGCCTCGCCTCCCAAGGTGCCGTCGTCTAGGTACCAGACGTTGAATTTAGAATTTAGTTTCTCTATGATGGGATGGATAGCTAGGCTAAATATACCTGAGCCTAGGGGGTCGCCCTGTTGGCAGCCAACTGCTGAGTCTAATGGGTAGTCTTTATATATTAATTTAGTAGTTTCGCTGTAGCATTGCCAAAAGTAATTGAATGACTTGGGGATTTTCTCTTTGATGGCTGTCAAAAGGGCGCCCCTGTCTATAGAGTTGAATGCGTTTTTTACATCCACTTTCAGCACAACTGAGTCATTTTGGTTGCCTAGGAAAGTCCTTAAGAAGTGCACCGCGGCTTCGCAGCCACTTCTGGTGCCGAAACCAAGTAGCCGGGGCTGGAAGTAGTCGGCCAGAGTGTTTGCCGAGGCCCGGCAACATATTTTAGCTGTGAGGCGACGGTAGGTGCACCCTACAGCTATAGGCCTGATGCCCCCATCTTTTTTTATGAGGGCGCACAAATTGGCGCCGTAGAGTATTTAGGTCACATTCTTGTGGACTTTTCCAAGCAGCATGAAGTTTACCATTGCGGTCAGGTCCCTCAACAATGCATCGCCGGCTGGTCCTGTGTTTCCGATGATCAGGTCTTTTAGATGCTGTGGACTCAGGCCATCTAAACCTCCAGCGGAGCCACTGTTAAAAGACAGCATGGAGTACGTCTTTACAGGTCACCTGTAGAACGTCATCTGTAGATGGAGGTGGCTCAGGTAAGTGATTGTTGCCTGCTGAAGGTGGATGTTTCAAACTGAGGGCGTTCAAGGTATCCGGATTGGCTGGTGCTATTGCATCGCTGGAAAAGAGGAGCCGTGAGGCGCCTCTGATATCGCCATCACTTGCTATTGCTTGCTAACTTGCCTAAAAATATCCGTTTTGTGGTTGCTTAAGTGCCGAGAGTATAATTTTGGGTCTAATGGATTATTGTTGGCACAATTGTTTTTGACCAGTTGCGCTAGAGTGCTGCATGAGTTTGTTGCTTTAGCTACATGCAGCACTCTGTACGGAAAGGTTAGCATTTTGTTCCCAGGCAGATTTTGAGTTTTCAGATACCACTTTCTGAATGTCACCAGACAGGGCTTTAGCGATCATTACCCGCGCTGAGCGTGGTATTCGCTTTAGCACAGGCAATGCCTGCTTCAGCCCACCTAGTATCCTCCAGAAAGGGGTATCTTCTGCGTTGTCAGTACCCGTTGGGTTGTGGGATCCAGCATCGTCTTTGTGGGCCCTTCCGATGTGGATTTTCAGGCCTTTTTGGGCTTTGAAGAGTCTTACCTGGGAATATTTTGGACACTGAATGAGGTTTTCCAGTGATGCACTGATAGGGTCGCACCGCTCTAGGTCCCGGGCGTTGGTGGTAGGTCGTTATTCATATAACTTAAACCTAGCTATACCTAGTATTTACATCAGTATACATTATTTACACTGTAGGTCGGTCTTTATTGCATTCTGCAAAAGTAAAAGCATTTGTAAAAGGTTATTTTTCTTGTATGAAGATATTTCTTGGAAATCTGCTGTAACTTAACATAAAGGTCAATCCAGTAGGCTTGTGAAGGCAATTACAGAATTTATGACCACCAATATGTGCACGGCCCGAGTTTGTACCTTTAAAGTTATTTACAAGAGCTCTCTTTCTGCTCGTTCTGGACCTATTGCAGCGTTTTCTCAAATTTTGTCGTTTTTGGTATGAATAATGTATTTCCTTGGGATGAATTGTTCGTTCAAGTTAAGGTTCAAGTGATTTATCTCTATGAATAGTTACAGTCCACTGTTTGGATTGGGTTTTATCTCCTGTGGGGAAAGTATGGCCTCCTGTTTTTTATGTACACATAAGCACCGCACAACACTGTACACATTTTGCAAAATAATATACCTTTTGTAATTTTAATAATGATAAATAAACCGAAATAACATCGAATAATAAAATATGTGTTTTGACAGTGTCAATCTTTGACACATTATTGTATGATTATTAAATTACTATTTAATTTTCTTCAGAATTAAAAGCTAGAGTGTATTTTTAATACTTAAATAATTTTACATAAACCTCTGTGAAATATTTTCAAGTAAATGAATTACTATCTACTGTAATTAATTACCTAGTAATAAGGTACACTAAATTAACCATAATAATGACTTTTTCTGTTACTTGATTATATGGTGACTATTTATTCTAGGACAACTTTAGTTTTGATAGATACCTAATAAGACAGAACATTTATACCAATTTTAATTGGATGAAGAGAAAATCGCAAATCTAGAGTAAATACATAAAATACGAGTAATACCAAAGAGAAAAGTTGATAACTAAAATTTAATGTAGGTCATCGTAGATTTCATACAGCACACTGATATCATCTCAGCTTAACTTATGTATGATTGGTATCACGAATAGTTTCACATCAAAATCTCGACTAGAATTAACCGAATTTACCTTGTACTTTTATCGATTCAGATTAGCGTCCGAGTTTCTAATAGGGGAACTTCTAATAAGAAAACTTGGAATGGCTTGAGTCCGATCTGGGAGGGTGATATTCGACTAATGAGGTAAGACTGGTATACGATCATTGCCCCCAGTTTGTTATGGGACAGGGAATTTAAAGGTGATGAAGTACGTTTTATTTGACTTACCTATGTTTTTCTTATATTCAGTTGTTTGTAGTTAGCTAATTTAAAATTTGATATGAACATGAGAACTATAAAAAGTATTATCATTATCTTGCATGGAAAATGCAAAAAAGAAAGGAAGTCACATTGAACAATATTTTTTTTGGTTTATCCTTAGATGAATGGTTTATCCCAAATCTGTCATGTTCCTTATTTGTACTATTCCGGATTGGTCATTTTACAGTCGATGACATATTAAATTACTAAAACGCAGGATACTGAATTCAGTGTCATTGCTCGTAGATTTTTTAGATGGTTCCACAAGGCCCGCTCAGATTTTGAAGCGAAAATATGAAATGCGCAAATTACAGACAGTATTACGGTAAACAAACAATGCAGCAGTCAGACAGCCGAGAGTTGTTTACATTATATCAATTAAGTTTGCGTTTTGTTTGTTTGTTTGCAATACGGGTTCTGTATAAGCAGCACTTTGAGATTTTGTTTGCTGATTATCTAGCATATGTTGAGCTATCTATTTTAATAGGATTACTATTGTATTGTAATTAATAAACGTAAAAATCTATTGCAAATATAAGTACGTCAATACTACTATTTTTTTCAAATTAACCGTAACTGTGTTTTGAGAAAATGTATAATGTCCCTTACGGTTTCCGTATTGTGTAATCAATATGCTAAATTCAGAATTGTCAATTTCAATTCCTACTTTCACTGCACTACTTATCTCTAACAGAGATTTCGTCCAGCCAACCAGTTCAAATTGAGTGATTAGCAAATAAAGGGGAAAGAGCATATTTTTAATCTATCTATACATATAATAAAAATGTAACGGATCGCTGTCTGGATGGAAGATATATGACAAAAAATATTACAAGAGATTTATCAACGCAGTAGTATCCTAAAGAATGATTTTTGAAATTTTTGTTTGTTTGTCGGTTTGTCTGTTTGTCAGTGCGTTTGTGCACGCTAATCTCAGAAACGGCTGAACCGATTTCGATGCAGTTTTCAGGAATATATTGTGACAGGTCCCACTTAACATATAGGCTACTTTTTATCCCGGGAAAATGTTTTTATCCCTGATAATTTCGACATTTTGTTTCTCTGTAGTCCACGCGGACGGAGTCGCGGGCGTCCACTAGTAATAAATATTTCTTTTTAATGATGGATCCTGGAGAAATTGAGGACAATACTCAATGTATTGATTGCTTTAATTTTTCTGAGGATTTTGATCAGTTACACAAAATATAGCTTAAGGGTCTACTAGTAAGTTTAAGTTTTGGCATATGGGAGGAAGCCGATTTTTAATATGCTTTATAAAACGTTCACACAAACATAAGCGCAAAAGATCAAAACCAAGTCAAATCAAAATAGAAGCACAGAAACAGGATATACGAGTATATAAGTACAGCCAACCGCCGTAAAACACAAACCACTGATTGAACGAAATGACATAGAACTAATTATATAGCTAGATATGTTTTAATTTGCATATCTACTTACCGACTATTGCAAGTCATTATAATCCGACACATAGTGAGGGTCCAGAGCGGGGTGCCCTTTGTCCAGGGATCGTCCGCAATCGGAGGTAATCTCTGTTTGATTTTAATTAACAGATGCAGCGCTCTAGTGGCGGTGTTATTGTAGCCAGGCTTATTTTAATTTTTCGATCTATCCAACGGTTATGTTTAAAACATAGTCTCTATTATTGTTAGGTAAAAAGTAGAGTTTATTCAGTAAAATTATAGCTTCTCATTTTTTTATGTACGTGACGTCTCGTCTCCATTATTGTGAGTAGTAAAGTTTATTTAGAAGAATTGGAACCTCTTTATACTCGTAGTCCATATTTAAACTAAAATCTAATATAGTATTTCTGTATTTCTTTGAAAATAAAGTAAATAATACTTAATACCACATAATATACCCTTCCATTTAAATTATATTTTATGCGGCGAAAGAAATCTAAAAGTATCCGTTAACAATAAATCGTATTTGGGTGCCATTTCACCCTCAGGTACTTTGTTACGTACTTAATCAAGAAACGGAAGGCTTTACTCATCCTTATCTCTTTTTATTAGCACCCCACCACTGAAATTTATTACGTTACAGTAACTCAAATAAGTGAATTTGCTTTTATGTAGGAGAAAAACTAGCAAACTGTGACTTGGAACCGAACAATGGTGCTTCAGCGATGCTGGTCACGTCCTTGCGCCTTAAAAATGTGACGCTAAAATCCATAAAGTACCTACTCCAAAGTATTACTATTCCGTTATAGTATTTCCTTTGATACGTATATTTGTTGAGTAGGTACGTATAATCAACACAGCCATCGTGCCTGATATTAAGTAAGATGCGGCCTAAAGTGGTAGTATAAGTATGTTTGCCTAGAAAGTGCCTATTCACTCTAGCTTTGAACAGACCAATGTTGTAGTACTCGGGAAATACATCTGCAGGAAGTGCATTCCACTCCTTAGCCGTTCGCATTACAAACGAGTTAGCATAACGTTTGGTGCGGATGGGTGGGATATCAACAACATAAGGGTGATACGCTAGTCTGCGTCTAGTGTCCCGATGGTGAAAAGGGGCTGGTGAAACTGTATTGTGAAGTTCCCTCGCATACTCTCCAAAGTGTATCCTGTAAAACACTGACAAGGCAGCAATTTTACGGCGGTGGGTCAGGTCCTGGAGTTTCGAATTTGCTACGGTTTCATCTCCAATAAGTTTCATTGCCCGTTTTCCACCGAGTCCAGTGCGACTAGCTGATACTTAGCTGATCCATCCCAAAGGTGGCAGCAGTATTCCATACAAGGGCGAACTTGCGCTTTATATACTCGTACATATAAGCGCCAATAGTTGCTGTGGAGTAAAATACCGCCTAACCTTGGATAGGACGCCTAGTTTTTAGCTGAGATTTTTGCTATGGATTCGATGTAGTTTGGTTTGGTGCAAATTCAAGGTACGAATGTTTGAAGTATTATAAAAAATGTTTAGAATGTATAAATCAGGGTCATAAAGTAATAAGGTATGTGTAAATTGTAATGAAAATATTGTGTCTGGTTTATGTGAAAAATAAATTATATCCTATTAGGTAATCACACCTATCGCATGTCATATAAATAAACACATTTTGTATTGCAGAATCATGACAGGATATACAAGGTATAAGTAGCAAGGCAAGTATTGTTACGCTGATTTCAGATCATAATTCTAAGCGAAAACGACTGAAATTTTTTACAAGAAAAAAATTCTGGATCAACCTAATTTAGTTTGCGTCGGAAAATGCCTTAGAAGAAGATTTTTATAAATACGAGCACACGATTTTAAGAAAATTGTGCTCAAATATGCTTAAAAAGAAAGAAAAATAAATATTTATTTTTTGCCATACAATATTTTAATAATTGATCAACCCTAATGGGTACCTACCCTGAATTGAACTGAGTAACCCTATCACACAAAAACCTATAAGCCCATTTAGCGAGACACAGGATCGCCTAATAATTGGCGCGGAATGCAAACATTGCGGATTATCAAATTAAAAATGCATTTTCTGCACTTAAAAACACTGTCGTATAACTTTACATGATGATACTTGTACAGCACTTTAGTATTTTCCTGGCTGTCACTCACACCCTGTATTTAAAAATACCCAAAAGGTTTCTCCTACTCGTATTTACAAATTAACGAGCCCTGACTCTCACCCCGACAATTATTAATGAAATTAGAAGTACCTCCGCTAAATTTCAACCGCCAAAGACAATAATAATTGTTGGGTAACAATTATTATTGTCTTTGGCGGTTGAAATTCAAAACAGAAAATTGAATTCGGTCCAAGAATGCCAATAATTCAATTAATCATAGCTGAAATTCAATACATTGACACGTTAGAGTGCTCCCATTGGGCATTCCAAGCATTTTATGATGTTTCGATTTCTATAGGCGGATAGGGCGGCGAAATAGTTTGAATAGCATTATAGTGGTAGTACCTACTACACATTGAGGACAAGCAAGACTATGTACAACGTATGTACATTCAGAATAAAGAAAGTAGGTAGGTAAAAATGACAATTTAAAGGCCAATGGTCAGATAGCTCTATTTGTATGATAAAATTGATGCTAATGTATCTTGATCAAGTTTTATAAAAAGACGACATCAAAAATCATTAGAAAAAACTGTCTCTCTATTTAAAATTTACTTTAAAAATAATAAGATCATGAACATAATGAAAGTAGATAAGCCGCAGTTATAGAGACCATTCGATCCTGAACCTTAAAGCATCGACGACGTTCAGCAAGTTAAATTAGTTATTCCTAATAAATACTTATAAATAATTAACATTAAACTTTTTAAATAACTTAATATTGTAAAATTATTAATAAAGAAATGGAATATATAATATTGGTTTTTACTTTACTAGGATATTATAATAGTTAAGCAATAATAAAATTGTTTTGAAAAGGTCGCGAAAACAGTCTTATGAAATAATGCTATTTTTAATCTCAAAAGCACTTACAATCTGCTTTAAATGCTTGTGTCATAGGACAGCTAGCTAGAGCTTGCTTATAGTCTGTCAATTCACATAGCAAGCTATTGATTGTGTAAAGTTACTTTGTATGTCTTATGTCGGTGTTTACTGATTGCATTATTCATTCGTTAGTGCAACAACTTTAGATCGGTTATAATTGTTTCAGTATTGATTTGCTATTGTTGTGCTAATATGTTATTCCCCATGGCGTTGATTCGAGCATATAACAATGCATTTATGCTAACTATGGAGTATGATACTAACGTTTGTGAATAGTTAGTATAGAAAAGGATCAACTGATGTTTTCAATAGGACAATCATATTGATATAATAGCGGTATAAGTTTAATACTTAGCGAATGTATTTTTTTGTTGTATTGCTAACATAATTATTGCAAACGACATTATACAATAACCTACAAATACCTACTTAGGGCCAGAAATCTAAATATCACACGGACCACTACATCAAAATCTATCGAACACTTATTACGTCAGTTTTTGCTTGTATTCTGAGTAGTATGTTTTCACTTGAGGGAGAGTTTATTGTACTTAGTACTTGGTATAAGCGCATAGAAATAGCTAGAAATGAATCCAAAAAAAATCCATCACTTCTAATTTTATTTTATATCAAAATATTAGGGTGAGGAATTTTTTCCATTTCTTTATTAATAATTTTATAATCAAAATATTACCTAGACATTTTCACATTTTATTATGGTCCCATTTACAATGACAGTTACAAGTTAAGGCCCTGTCTTGAAAAATGAGAATTGTGTTTCATCTTTTTGGTAATTTTCATACGAACAGAGGGTTATTTCACACTATGTGCACATCGCATACGACAGTGTTTCGTGTCTTTCTCTAGAGTATGGAAAAAAATACATTTTGCTTACGCTAAGCTTTTATTAGCTCCAGAATATTATTCAGTTGCTAAAAATAGTGTGACAGCTAACATTTTCACAATTTATGGTGCACACTATCAAAACGCATTTTAGCAACATTGGAAAAGATTTTGGAAATGTAGGGATTATAATTTTGGAATAATGTACGTTACTTACGCGTTAAAAATGCTAGTGGTTACTTACATTGTATAATCCTACCTTGTACCAAGAAAATCCAAATTATCTATGCCCTTATTTTATTACAACCTAACCTTAATTATATAAGTAACTTAACCTTTTGTAGATTTTCGAATAAAATTAGTATCTACAAATATCTTCCCAAGAAAGAAGCCTTTTTCGTAAAAAGAGTCACTAAAGCACTCCGAATTTCCATGACCAGGCAAAAGTGTGAAA
Organism: Carposina sasakii; assembly: GCA_014607495.2. Taxonomy (NCBI): domain Eukaryota; kingdom Metazoa; phylum Arthropoda; class Insecta; order Lepidoptera; family Carposinidae; genus Carposina; species Carposina sasakii. The sequence goes on from CP053165.1 coordinate 5,832,524, forward strand.
TCGTGTATAAAGAGAGGTAGCACTGAACAGAGGAATCACCCATATGACACATATAATATAACCATAAGCAGTATGTACCTACTACTTTAGAACCTTACGCTTGTCCTTAGAATAAAATAGGTTGGATTTAGGTCGCCACCCTTTAGGAAGAGCAATTTTCTAAGTTAATGTGACTAAATACATGAATTTTATGGGAATAGAAGTTTAATATAAATTTACTCTATTTACCTCGGAACCACAAGTAATACAAAACTTTTTTTGAAGTCAGCCCATTATTTTCATAATACTCATATTACCTATAAGGTACGATGAGGTACATAAATGCGAAATACATACTTAAAGGCATATCTTTGTTACATACATTTGTTTTTTCAATTTATTTCACTTTGCATACCTACGTACGAGTAGCTCATATATTTGTAGATTTGCCTAGGTGTACCTGACCATCCTATAAATATAATTTTACATAATATATAATCATATTTTAGTCAATACTAAAATTCACTTAATTGTGCGGTTTCTCCGTCTACATAGTCGGCGCAGAATGTCCGGCACGCGATGGCCGCACTGAATATTGGTCAGGTACAGAGAGGAAGTTTATAAAGGAGATACCATAATCAATATCTAATCATATACAAGATGCTCTATTGAGAAACCCCACAAAACATAAAAATGGCATGGATGTCAAAAACGGGAGATCGAGCCATTTGGCGTACACTGGGGGAGTGGACTGCAATAGGCTGACAACTACCAATACCATTTTACGATTATCACTTATACAAAATCCTCTCTATAGATATACAGTATACAAAATCCTCTCTATGGATATACTCGTATAAACTCTTCCGTTACTGAGCGATTGAGACAGAGGGATATTACACAGTCTAAAGAACAAGATGTAAAAAACTGAAAGGCCTGTATATTCCTTGTGGACTATAAGGGAGAATGCAATGAATAAAAAAAATCGGATACGCACGTAGTAAGTATAAATTAATCACTGGCTAACATTTACATTGCAGCAAATTCTACTGTTCTGTTCATCACTTGCACAACGACATAGTTTTTAATGATCACACATAGTTAAACCTCCTCTGTATACCTCCTTTCTGGTCAGGCAGGTATTCTCGAACATTCTCGTTATTATTTCATAGCGGTACTGATACCAGCCAAGAATAACTTAGACTTCCATGCCAGACTAGGCATTGTTCCGCTCGATAGTAGTTCGAGGTTTATTAGATCGCCGGTTAAAAGATTAATTTAAACATTGGCCTTTAAACTTTGTTGTGCTACGTGTGTTTTAAGAGGCTATATTAGATTTTTTATTGGACTTCTGAGCTAACCTAGTCTTACAATAGAAGTTTATTATCACCATCATTTTCATTTCAGATGTAAAAAGTCCACTGCTGAACATAAGCCTCCCCCAAAGACCTCCACTGCGACCGGTTGAAAGACTGGCGACTAATTAGCCGTATTAGAAACGAAAATTAAGCATTACCTAATACGAGTATTGACAGATATTCTATACATTTTGCTGTCAAATATAATTCTTAATCAGTGTCTATATTTAGACAAGATTTTGTAATAACACTGCAGAAGTGACTAAATCTAATTCTGATATATCAATAATATATCTTTATTATAAAATTAATAATATTTATATCTTATTAATTATTATATATATTTAATTTATATATTATTAATATATATATCTTTATATTTATAGAGAATCAATCTGTTTACACAGAGTTTTATTATTTTTGAATTTAAAACTAAACAAAAGACAATGCTGAAGTTCCCCCAACGCAAAGGAAGCAAAAAGCCAACATTTAAATGTAACGCGACACCACAAAATATTCACACACGCGGCGGACGAGTATTGAGAGGTCTCTTCATAAAAACTGTGAAAAAGGTAAGGCTGCCGTTGTTCGGAGGTGCGAACCGAGTCTCATATTACCGATAGACAAAACGATCTGACAGCGAAAACTACAGTTTTTGCTCCACGTATGTACACTTCTTTGACCGAATCATTCCAAACTTTATCCCCTAAACATACGGCTCGAACTACATAAACATTACTTTTAGATGAGACTTGTTAACTTGGAGGCAAATTATACTTTATCCTTGAAGACCCAGAATAGACAAAAGTCTCCCCGCTCGCGTAACTGCTTCATTCAATTCTGAGCTCTATTCTCAAAAGGAACGATCTAGTTTGTGTTACGATTTCCTTGGTTTTCCATTGGAAAATGACATCTCGACAGAACTAGGAGTAAGCGAACGCGTCAAAGTGTAAAATGAGGGGTTTTGCGCCCTGTCAGTGAAAGTCATTAGGAAACGAATGGATGAAAATTGCGTGCATATTTACCTCTCTAAGTTAATATGAGCGGTACCATGAAATGAATTTTCCCAGAGTTTTTTCGTTGAATATCTCGAGTGATTGCGAACAGGAGGTCCTTTTAATGGAATTCGGGATTTAAATATGAAATGTGAAAAGTACTTGGGATCTTCAGTCTTTGTGAGAGGTTAAGCGAGTTATTTCCATTAAGTAGGTACTACATGAAATCCCCTTTTCTCACCTGTGTTATGATCACTTAATCGTTGTGTAGGGGAGAGTGGGTAACAGTGGATCACGGGGTACAGTGGATAATCCACTATAACGCATACACTGAAACATTTTTCTTGCCGTCAATCCATTTCCCCTTCTAACATACCAGTCGTTTACACAGTGCCAAAGCAGGAAATCCCGCTGTCAGACTCCTCTCATCAAAAAGTAACAAAAGTATTTTTTTATGGTTTGAAAATTTGTTTTATATCTTAGTGATTAAGAAATACAAAATTTTTATTTTTTTCATACGCTTGTAACATTCTAAATCCTATGTAAACTGTGTCAATTGGTCTGTGTGATAGTTTTTTTTTAATTACATTATTATTTCAGAACCGCGATTGGGTCACAGTGAATCATTTCATACTGGGTCACAGTGGACTATTGATTCTGTATGACCCGTGGGACTAAAATTATTTCATATTTTTTAATGAACCGTAATCAGGTGAGAAATGGCACCAGACTACCCATTGAAGAACAGACGAAAAACGCTTAAACGTTACAACTTTTTACGTAGCCCTGTCAATACCAAAAATTGGCTACCTTTTAGAGACTATACACCTCATATATGGCTGAACCAAATTTAACATTTGAATCATAGATCATCTAGATATCTCCATAATTTCTATCTAATCGCTTGATGATTTATTGTCCCCTACGCATTGATCCAAAGTGACCCGTTGCCAGGTGGTCACAGTGGGTCATTTCTCAATTTTTTAAAAGTTGCTATAATTTGTAATTTTATGTAACGAAAGCCATCAAATACCTTTTTTATAAAGATTAGACACTAAAGTTATGATTACATTTCAAAGATGAATAATTTTGCCATAAACTTTGCAGTTGTGTTGAGTTAATAAAAGTGATCCACTGTTACCCACTCTCCCCTACCTGTATATAGGGAGCTCTTAGGTAATATGCGTAAATATAAACTTATAGAGTTATCCTGGGATTAAGAGTAGATCATATACTTGATTCATTTATAATAATAATATGATTTTTCTTAAAACCGTCTAGAAAAACCGTTTAATTCAGACTGAGAAAGAGTACTTACCTCTCAAAATTAATATCTCGTTTGTAGTCGGTGATAGATCTTCATTAATTTGTAGACAATAAGCCTACTGGATTCTGTAGAATATTTATCTAACCTGGAAATATACTTTTACCAGAAATATAAAGTTTGTTTTTCGTTTTTTTTTTTTAACCAATCTGATGAATATTATGTAAGTACAGACGTACCAACGTCTTACTAAAAAGTTAAACACATTGCTTGTAAAAATATCTTGGTACTTGTACTACAAAAATAATACATACCATTCGAGTGATTACAAGCCACACTTCGGCTGCCATGTTTTCCCGGTAACCCACATCAATATCCACGCAGACTAAATCAAAGGCAACAATAGTGCTCGCGGATTGTCTGACGCGGAGCACTTCGCGCCACTTTCGCTACTTTGCGAATTCTCCACACTGCCTCGTCAAATTAGTGGGGGAGCGTCAGAAGAAATCAACTTTTTTAAATTAATTGTGGCATTACAATTTTCGAATTATTCCGGTCTGTCACCCTGGTTTTTCGCTTTAGGGGGAATGTTTGATCTGTCCCTCAATTTGTACGGAGACATTCTGACAGATCTGGTCTTTCATGCTATTTGTCCTTTTAGTGGGACAGATGAAACTGTTCTTCTAAGCTGTCTCTCTAAGAGGACAAACAGGGTGGCAGACCGAAAAAAATCCCAATTTTTTACATTATGATTTATTTTTAACACTACGTGCAACTTAAGCATTGTAGGTGGTTACTAAGCAGAGCTGATCTTAAGTTGAGTTCAACGACTTAATAAGTGGGATGAGTCTACGATCTAGAATAATTCTTACAGCTCCAAACCTATCTAAAATATTTCAGCTCCTTGTTTTGCAGACCGTCATTGTTAACCAGACCATTAAAAGCGAGGGTGTGAAAATTTGCTGCTTATTTTCACGTAACCAGAGATACATATCCGCAGTATTCATATCTGCGCAACCTTTGTGTATCTTCGTAACCTTTGTCTGCAACTACTGAACTAACTTGTACTCAAACATGTATACGATGAATATGTGAAAAATTTATCGTAGACTAATCTAAACTTTTTTATCTCTATGTTATATGAAAAATCTATACTTTTTTCAATACCTATACATCTAAGCTTTATACATATAGATAAATTAAATTGGGGTGTCTGTTTGTAATATTAAAATAACCGCTTTGTAATTAATGCATATATAAAAGTTCACGCAGGCCATTTCGCGGGCGGCCGCTAGTATAATCTATGCGTGCTTTGGTTAAGAAATGATTTAATGGAAAAACCATTGGGTGCATAATGTAACATCTTCATTTTACATTGTCTAATTTCAAAGGTACGAGTATATCGATTTATAGATAGGTGCCTAGGTGTTTCAAAATATAGTCACTGACAAACCTAACCAAAGTTAAGTATTTATAGCAAAAAAATATTTACTACTCTAGGTACTCGTTTACAAACATGAAAATATTAAAAATCAGATTCAGTAGCTCTATTTCCTATGTATAGGTAGATGTTGGTTTGTTCTGACTTTATCTGGACAGGCAGACGTTTCAGCGCAGACAGTCTTACTCGGAAAACTGTTTTATTATGAATTTTATTTTAATTTTCATAATGTCCACGTCGTCGACAGTATTCGTTTCATGAATAGATGTAGGTACTTTCATAATAAATACCTACGTAGAGATGATTTAGGAAGAAATAGGTAGGCAGGTGCGTCAAGAGTTCCCAATAAGGAGAGATGATTTAACAAACTCGTCTACTTTCTAAGGGCTGCTAAAACCCATTTAAAAAATAAATTTCCTTTTAATTATAATTCTTGTGCTGATGCAGGTCAGTAGAATACATCAGCTGCATCTCCTTCCGTGCATATCCTAAAAGTCGACTAAGGAACTCGGGCATTCCCTCGGACATAATAAATTTGATACACTTACAGCATGTACTCGTATAGGTAGATATTAGGAATGATAAATACCATTTTTGAATAGATAATAGTGCTTTAAGAGTAGTGTAGATACAAATGTTTACACTTCGCCTACAATGTATGGAGCGGACTTTTGTTAACTCCACGTTACGTGGAGTCACAGCTTAATTGGAGTGGCTGCACTGTACTTATAATTAAACGTATTGTCCAAAATAGTAATGGATCACATTTTTTTGTTTTATGATCTTGTTGGTTTTAATGAAAAGTTTGTTTTGAGTGTAGGTAGATGGCTAGGTTTATAATCATTATTTATCATATTAATTGTTATGAAATATACTATGCAGTACAATAAAATAATGATTTCTATATTATCTATATTAAAATGGTTATTTTAATATAACATTCCACCTAAGAATCCCATATAAATAAGTAACGTAAACATCCTAATAAAATTATAAATAGTTGCCCACTGAAAGCATTTTTCTAACTTGTACCTACAACCACATTTATGTCCGTAAAGGTATTGTGCAGGGGCAGGCGACGCAAATTCTTCGTTCAAAGGAAATGTCCGTCGCACTTCCTCCTCCCTTTGTGCATACAAGCTTACCTTACCCAACTCGTATGCGTTGACGTATCGTCTCTTTTTTATACGAGAAAGGGTTATACTAACAATTTTTATATTTTCACCCGACTATGCAAGAAGGCGGCTGGTAGTGACTGGATGGAAAAAATAGGAATCCGAGCTTTGTGGCATGCATTGGGGGAGGTCTACGTCCAGCAGCTGAGCTGCAGCTCAATAGGCTGACGACGACGCAAGAAGGAGGGTTATGTTTTTCGAGTGTATGTGAAGTATGTGTGTAAATTTCTTTGACACGCCCTGGAGCCTAAACGGCTTGTTGCATTTTTTGCCTATTTTTAGACCGGCAAATGATACTTCTATAGGTATAATGCAATTATAGGAAAAATTAACTCCTAAAGAAAAACTGTTTCCGGCGTACTACTACGGCGTGTCAATGGTAGCCCCTTTGGTTGGCAAAGGTTTGAACGATTTCAGAAAGTATTAGAATTATGTAAAGGAATCGTTATCTGAATATCGTAGTAATAAATTTAGTTTCGCTTAAAAATGTATGCTTCCATTTCTCATATTATGTTTTTATCAATTAACAAGAATACATTTTGTATATAAAATGTAATTTGTGTGTGCACCCGCGACGATATCGTTAACAAAGGACGTGTCCATACCACTTGCACTTTATCTTTGTATGCAGGCTTTATAGGTTGACGCAAAGAGCAATCCTACCGCCAATGCAACAAGGTATATTTTATATCGAAAAGTATTATTATTTTATTTATTTATTATTATGATTTTTTAGTAGTCTGTTATTGATGAATAGAAACAAAGCAAAAGTAATGGCGAAATCTTTTTAATTAAGTTCACTTACTTATAATGTTATCTTAAAAGTTTCCAAAGATTTTATTGTAACACTACCTAACCATACTTTTCTTGTATTCTTTATTGTACACACAAACATTAGTCAATATAGTAGTAGTATATACAACTTTTATTCACAAAACTACTAATAACATGTAAGACTTCACACAATTTTTATTGAAGTTACTACATATCTTATATTATCTGTATGGTAATATAGAAGGACAATTAATATATTGAAATCGCTCGAAATAGGTAACAAGCAATAAAATTTGACCCCGATACTAATATATAAAAGGTCCTATTATGAAAATACTTTAGAAACGTTATCTCACATTATTTATTTATTTATTTATCTATTTATTAATTTTTATTCAGCTGTAGTTCGCTACAGCTCTTACTAGCATCACACAATAATTTCATCTAAGAGTATCTTAAACCTAACCTTTTCAAATCCCATAAGAAACACAAAATCCCCAGATTACTGCGGTTATTATCTTGCAGTCGTCAAACAGAAAATTACCAGCCGAGATTGTCGGTAATGCGAGACTGTTACGGCAAAACAACGCCTCCAACAATACCATTCATAAAATGCAATACAGCTTCAAGATGACGCTATTAAAATAAGAAACAGTCAAGCGCGAGTTTCTATTGTCTCTTCACATTTTGATAATAGGCTAGAGAATACTGGGAACCTCCTTTGTTTCTTCCAGCGACGTTCGATTTTATTCAAGACTGGCTATCGCTATCGCAGCGTCAATAGTAAAGGCTGATTAAATTATCTGAGATTCTGCCAAAAGGGAAGAATCGTTTAGACAAGGACGCTTTTGTAAATTAACTTATGCTCTTTACCCTTTCGAGGACGGATAATATTGTTAGTTTAAAGCGATACCTATTTGGTATCTTTAAAATAAGTTTTTGTTTATATTTGCTTACTATAATATGAAATAAGTCATATGATATCTGACTTTATCTTGATAGTTTTTAAGCAATACTCGCACACAGGTTGGTATGTATTGTATATAAATTACTCTGGGGCCGAGTGTACAGATCTATCTAGTACCAATACTTTAGAAATTGAATTGCTAGATATAATTATTACATACATACATACATATAATCACGCCTTTATCCCTTACGGGGTAGGCAGAGCACCAAGGGCCGATAGAGCCACATGGTGCCACTTCTGGCCAATTTTGAGGGTATAGTTGAGATGTACAAGTTCGGTTTCAGTTTGTGTCAGTATACTTATTACATGTCTAATAATTAAAAGTAAATTAAACATTTTTTTACATTGAAGTTATGTATCACTTTAACCATACCTAGTACATATAAAGTTCCTATAAAAAAATCTATAGCATTCATTGTAAAGTATCTAATAGGTTGGGTATATTATATGTGCTATACTATATGCCTTTAATAAATAGATAATTAAAATATTAGTCTTATTAGAATTTAAAGTATTAGCTTAGACAGTGAGACGAGACATTATCACTTAGCTTAAACCTACTTCATAATCTTTGCCCTTTCGACATTGTTTACCTTTCTTTGTAATTAAACCGTTTAAATCGAGATAATCAAGAGCACCCTGAAAAGAGTAAGCCTTATTACCGAACATTAAGGTCAGACTTTTCGAGGCTTCGAATTACCGCCATTTGAAACTGATGATTCAATTAAATCAGATTTCGGAGCTAGATCTGATATTGAGATGATAATAAACACTTAATAGAGCTACTATAGATCTATTTATGAGTAAATAGGTAATTGCGTTGAGTTACTTGGAAACGGATAGTCGATTATAAAGTTAGTATAATAATAGCTGCTTCTCTTCCCGGGCATACTGTACAAGTAAGTAGAGGGACAAGAGAGTCTTGGTGTTTTGTAGGCGATGGGTTGACCACCTGTCACTACTAACCGAACCTGTACATCTCAACTATACCCTCAAAATTGAACAGAACTGGCATCATGTGGTCCTATCGGCCCTTGGTGCTCTGCCTACCCCGTAAGGAATAAAGGCGTAATTATATGTATATATAATAATAATATTGATCCACTTGCGTCCACTATGAAGGTTTTGATCTGCTTTTCTACACAGAGATATACTAGTATACTATGTTACTACGGATGCGTGAGAAATCTACCAATCATATTAGGTAATCCACGATGTCAATGAATTTGATTTGATTGATAAACAGATAGGTACATTATAAGGTAGCATAGCATAACTCAGGAGAAAAGGCAGACTTATTCCTTGCTTTATCTCCATCCTAATTATTTATTATCATTTTAGATTTACCATTACTTGCCACATTACTAAATTATTAGCCGCAGAGCCCGTCATTACCCAGATTATTAGTTTCTCAACATTTAAAGCACTTTGGTAAAACAATTTACCATTTTTCACACCGCGTTGCGAGGTGAGAGCCTCTAACTATTGTTAATGATCCGTCGAGGGTGTAATTGCATTTTTTTTCGCACCCCTTTAAACTCGAGTTTCACTAATTTCGCAAGTTTCTTTCGAAATGTAAATATGTACTTAATATGTAAACTCTTTTTTTGTTTAAAATTATACTTTTGTGAACCATTTTTACCAAACATTTAGGTGAGATTTTATAAAATTTAAATTCATGTTATAAATATTTGTAGATGACGATATATTTTGAGCCTCCAAAGAAGTACACCGGCTGTAAATTGTTAACACGTACACTTCTTCTTCACTCTAGATTTTGGAAATGGTCATAGCACTCTTTCGTCAGTAGCATTTGTTGTTCCCAACTAATACTCGTATAGGTGATTTGTACTTTTTTATCTACTTATAAGAAAATATGTATATCCCAACACACCTTCATCTCCTCTTTGCAACAATTCTTTCGACCTAAATCAAACTTCACCGGTCCACCTGAATTGCTTTTTTAATGACCCCAACAGAACCGTGAAAGTCTCGATCTCCCATTGAGACACCTGTATAAAAGCACAGGAGTATCCTTCTATACTTTTAACGGTACACCGGTATATCATAGTAGAATAAAAGTAGTAGCAGTCTACTCATAGTTTTTAATAACAATAAACTTGGAGTAGAAAGGAAATTACTTTACTTCATGTTGCGATTGATTTAGGTGGCACTGTAACTATAAATGCTGACAATTAGTTTTAAATTTTAACATTATATAGCCCACGCCACCTAAGCTCAGATTTGGATTTTTGTAAATTTACAAGCAAATGATACATCACATACATGACACATCTAGGCCGACGCACACCTTCACTATGTTGGTATAATTATCATACAAGTAAAAAGCGTCAACATGTCTACCTAGTATGTATCATATACTCACACAAATTTAAATCTAAGCTTAGGCCGTGTCGAAAATCTGATCGGTTTACATTCAAGTGTGAACCCAGTCTCACAGAGCTGATCTACTATTCATATTATATCACACGTATATCTATACCGTTGGGATGTATACAAGGCTGTCTAATTACGGTGGAAGGCGTGACCAGGTTGGCACCCTGATTACGCCGTCAAAGATACTGTGAGCGCATAATTATTTGGAGCTTTATACCGAAGCAATTCAGTATGGCGGGGCACAGTAATTAATCGTGTAAAAAAATCTTTACGGAAAGGTTATTGAAGGTTTTTTAAAGGCTTGTTCATCTCTGCTCAACTTATACTAGTTTTCCGTGACTACAACGTGGATTCCTTAAAATGATTTTTTATATAACAGGATTTATTAACCCGTTTTATTGAGAAAAGATCCAACAGGCAGAATTAGATCGTTACACATAATATTATAAAGTACCTACTAGCTGTTGCCCGCGACTTTGTGTAGACTACAGATACACATATAATATAGATTGTTTGAGTAAATAAAGCATGAAAGGGAAGAAACAAATAAACAGATTTACTGCGCCATTTATAATATAAGTATGAATATTTTACTAGAAAATAACCTTAATATTTAATTAGGTAACCAATCCAACTTATTTTCACATAGATAGATTTCAAACTTACTCGTGGAACTTTTTTTTCGTGCAATAATGTAAAGTTTAATTCTGTAAATTACATAGTGAAGTTTTTTACGGTCATACCGTTGATGGTCTCGTAAAATGAGGTATGAAATTCGTTCAGCTTAGTTATTAGAGTGATTTTTTTACTTTACTATCATATGTTAGTTGATATCAATTATTATATTGGGTTCCATACCTATATATTACTCGTATATAATAATTAAAATATAATTTTCAAGAAAAACTTAGGTTGTGTTCTTACTCGCAATTCTTCAAAAAGTTTACTATGCCTACATTATTTTACAGTGAAAGGATAACTTTAAATAAACTTAAGGATGAATAAAAACCGATTTAATTTTTATTATATTATAGAATCATTTCTCACAATACTTTTCCTAAATGTTTTACATAACACTATACAGGGTGACTTTTGGTCGTCAACGTTTCCGAATACTACGGAATCTCCTTATCATCACGATCATTTTTCTCCGTAGAAGCATACCTGGAAAGTATCTAGTACCCATGATATCAGGGTCCAAAGTTGAGTAAATAGACTGCGTTTTTCTGCATAAATGCACATAGACACGCATAGCAAGATTTTTTAATGAGAAATAATTTATATCTGTCTATCATAAAACTAGCATAAGCACTGGACACTATAAATTTAGCCAGATCATCATCATCATCAGCCTATTGCAGTCCACTGCTGGACGTAGGCCTACCCCAGGGCACGCCACAAGACTGCTATGGGGGTATTTGCCCATAGTCACCACGCCCGATCAAGAACATTAAAAAAAATTGCATCGTGTCCAGCATATTTTTTTGGCAAAAACTTACTTTAATTGCTGTATAGAGTACGTATCCTTCGTTAAGAGTGGCAACGAAAAAATACCCTGTATAGCAGCAATTTATCGCTTGTAGATCTACATAATATAATAAAAAAGAAAAAAATATCTATACACACCTCCAAAAAAAATTATATAAACGTTATTACGCAAAAGGACTTATCTCAATCCTGTATGACAATTTCTAATCAAGAGTAAATTTTGCGAGGAAAATAAACATAGAAAAGAAGCGTTTTTTCTTTTGCCGCATTATCTCTATAATTCAGAAAAAGGTGGATTTGTAAATTTAACTTTTTCAGTTATTATTCATAAATACAAAAGCTTTCGTAATAACTTAGTTGGTAGGAATTGATATTGCGTTCATTTTAAGGTTTTTCGATATATCTCGATATACAATTATATCATCCACTATAATCCTTTTGCAATTTGTATTAAGATTAAGCTTGCTATAGCTTTGATTTTAAAATATAATTAATATAAATTAAAAAATTTCTTCGAAAACAAGAACTACATAATGGTAACGTTTTCTTAAAAGTACTTACATTACACTGAGATTTTTTTTAAGTCTAAAGATTGATATTGTTATTAAATTACAGGTAAAGAAACCATGATGGAAACGTAGCCTATCAGCCATAAGGATGGACGGCTTGCGGCGATGTTCATGGACCTCCATGGTGACGCTGTGGATCCTCACAGCTACCGCTGCGGGCGTCAAGGTTGTCATAGAACCACTTCCGAAAGGTAAGTCTCCATTGTTTATACCTTCAGAGTAGAAACTAACGGTATTGTAATGTCTCCGATAGTGTTTCGTTAAGACGGTCAATCTCTACGGAAATTATCCAAGTGCGCAGGAGATATTATAGTGCACAAGTGTGTGCGCAAACACAAATGCACTCTCGATTCCGTTACTCTTATAGTCTGATGAGACGAAAAGTCGACACAATCGGAAAGAGATCACTAGACAGACGCGTTATAAAAGATTAATGAATGATTAAAAAAGCTATGTCAATCTAAATGACAAAGCCTAAACGAAATTGGCCACATCCCTGTCACTTGCACAGTTTTTTCACTATTTATCAAATTCTAATTATCCAGATTAATGACGCACACAAAAAAGAAGAAAAATTCATCGAAAACAAAAGAACTTTCCAAACTGTCGCTCACAGAGCAAACAGAATCGGGCCGGCCGAACTTCATTTAGTTTTTTGAAGTCCCGCACTCCCCTAGACGTACGGCCGACTTCTCTTTAGTTTCGTTTAATTTCCTATCCCTACTGCGACGTTTATTACCGAGGTAGACCCACTCTCCTTTGTCTTTACCCACAAATAACCATTTAGAATTGGAATTAATTTTTATTCGCACTTTTTCTCCAATTTTCGGACCTCCAAACTGGCGCTTTATTGTATTTTCATTAATTTCCACAGCTGTGGGTAACGGTGATTTCTAAGGAGTTTTTATCTGCAGTATTCTTTCTTTTGAAAATGGGCGCTCCTATTAATATTAATTAAAAGTTTGAATAATTGAATAGATTCGGAATTGTTCCTCGTTGTTGGGCTTCTCTTGAATCGTGGTAATAATTAAAACTCGAGAGGCCAACACCCTTGAAGTTTATTCGCTGTCTGTAAATAAAGATCTTCACACCAAAAGTTCGATTTCTTTATTAGCTCTCTGAAATTGGGTCCGCATCTATTTATTATAAGAATACAATAGAAAACCATTTAGATGTGTTTATAGATACAATACCACAACAAATAATATAGGTACATAGTTATTAAACATTTGTGAATATTTTATTTCTTAAACAAACCGAATTTTTTGCTCTAGTTATATTGCGATCGAAATAGAGGTACTTATGTAATTTAGATTCAGAATGTTAACCTTAGTTTTTGTACTTAAGTAAGATATTATTTCCTATAGTTGAATTTTCTAGAAAAACTGTAAATAAACTATCATATTTAATTGGCATGAGGCATGAGCATAGGGAATTAAAATTAAACAATTCAATGCTAGTTACGAACTGGAAGGTGCAATTAGGAGCCGTCCGTCTGCATACAGAGTGCACACATTGTGACAAAAACTAATCAAATATAACCCGACCGGGTATACGCTAGGATTTGATATACCCAACAATCAAGACTAGAGAAATATTGACTACTATTTTAGTTATGGTGGGTGCCAATTTTATCTTATCTTAATAATGATTACTAGAAGCTAGGAACTTATCACTGATGCTTTATGGTCCTGCACTTTGGGAACACAGCTGTACGTATATGTATATTTGCTTTTTGTTCTTATTACATAGTCGGCTCATGTGCCTCAGTTACTTTAGGTTTAAAGATATTTAATTCTCTTACAAACGTAATACAAAGTACAGAATATTCATTTGGAATGAAATATAAAAACTTATGTTTTTACATTCAAATAATGTACCAAAAAACTCTATAAAACATAAGTTGATGTCAATGTATAAAATTAGATTTAGTACCTTTTGTCCAATGAACAACGACATAGATATAATGGGTACTTTGCGTCCCCGTATGATAGCAGAACGGGAAACACACACGCAACGAGTCCAACCGACCGCAGTCTAGACGTGAGGATGAATTGTTTTTATTACCTATTGCATTTTGTCGGGTTGCAGGGTTATTTTAACATTGGATATTTTTTATTGACTAATCCCGCTTGAGTTCAACTCACCTGAAAGATTAGGCTACAATTAAATATTTTACCAGTTTATATAAGTATTAAAATACATCCCACGTCGATTGTAGATGTAAATAGCAACGGTATAAAAATAGAAAAAGATGTTACACAGCCTATAGCAGTCATTGTTGGACGTAGGCCTCCCCCAGAGCATGCCATAAGGCATCCCGTTTTCATGGTAAGGGTTATATCATTCAGGTCGTAAAGCAATCTTTATATCTATAGTTAAATCTTTATATCTACCTATATAGTTAAAACTCAACAGTTGCATACTTAGTGCCAGTGTAAGCTAATAATGGGTATGCAGAATATAAAGTAATGTTAAAACGATTGGCAGTCGCCTGCCGGACGTTCCCAGTCGTTTTACGTTCTACGCTTCCGATTGACTGCAGGAAATATTTGTGTTTTAATTATTTGCATTTAAATTGAAAGGATAATAAGTGACTATAGTACAATATATTGGGTGTTAAATGAACAGATACAAAGCCCAAATTGGGTTCCAAAATCCAGGTTTTAAATATGAGGTCGCAATGAAAAAGTTAAGAATTTGCCTTGCCTTAGGATATGGAAACTCTTAACTTTAAACTAGCAGGTTGTAGAACATTTATAAAACATTCAATTATCAACAAAGGTCAAAACAACAATAAACTTTCTTCCTCTTAATTTTTTAATAGAACTATCCAAACCCCACAATTTCACATTAATCATTCAGCTGAATTATTTCAAGTGGTTTTTGCTTCATCCGCGATGTAAAAAGCAAATCTAACAAAGATTCTGCGAAGCATTTACTTAACTTTTACGAGGGCTCCAGTTTAACGGTTAGGTTTAATTGCATCTGTACTGTTCAGGGTAATTTCTTGCCTTAGTGTTTCGGTTACATTGTTTTGACTTGATATTGGGTCTTCACATAAAAGATACGGCCACTTCACTTTTGTTAGTCAAAAACTAATTTGAGCGCGAGACATGGGCATTACAATGTTTGACTGACTTATTCAGCTTGACTGCAACATATAATGTAATGTTCATTTGCATTCGACATTGTATGTTGCAAGACCATGGCTTGATCGTGTATTGATCTGGGACAATCGAGTTAGCGTGAAGATATTTGGAATTCAGTTTCATGGTGATGTTTTGCACTGCGTTTTAATACTTATACCCAAAATAGTACCATGATGTATTGGACTTTTTAAGGTAGAACTATTCCACAGATAAGCAGGCAAAATTGCATTATTGCACTATTTGACTAAGACCCACATGCAACAAAATCGTGACTAGATTTAAATTAAACTTGAATTAGCACACACGACAGCTATTTCTGCGTACGCATATTTTAAAAAAGCTGCTAGGCGGCAGTGTGCTAATTCATGGTTAAATTAAAATTAAACACTGTGTACACACATATCAACCTTTTATATTTAACTATCACTTTCCCAAATGGTTTGCTGGAAGAAATCTCTTTCAGAGATAAGCACGCCTTTGTACATTTTCTTTCATAACTTCTGTCTGTATATAATTGTATGTGTACAATAAAGAATAAGAATAAACATTTGCTGAAACTGATGCAAGAAGGGCTAAGGGTGCACTATAGACAACCACGCATGTCCGAGGGTCAGTCCCCTGGCAGGTTTGTGACACTGAAACAAATGACGCTCCCATACGATTGATTACTGTTTTTTATGCACAGCATTCCGCCCAATCAAGATACGAAACCCACATATACCTATATAGGTATTCATGTCCAAAAAGTTGGGCAGAAGTAGGAAAGTTATTGAACTAGTTTTTACCAAGTAAAGAGTGAGCCTACCGTCACTATACCGACACAAAGACAACAAGCTACAGTAACAACCAGTAATGAATCCAATGGGAAATGTTACCATTTCATACAATTTTAGAGAACATGAAACATCTGTAAGGATTATCTGTCCCACTTCTAAAAAATTAGTTCATCGCGAGTTGGATTTGCACACCAAGAGTTCCGTAGAAACTTTAATTCGATACACCTGATTATTTAAAATTAAAAGACGAACCACTAGTATGCTTTACAACCGAGTTTCTGAGACAGCCTACGTAAATACCATTCCAAATTGCACTTAGCCTTTTCAAATATACATTTATTTATTGAGAAAACCAATAGCGTTACATATAGTACATATTTTAAGATATTTTCTAAAAATAAGGCCAATAACAGGTTATCCTAATTATGCTAACAATAGACAAGCAGAAAGTGGTTGGTCACTCAACATACTGCATACATAAGGTTATACAAAATGAAATAATTGGAATGCCAGTAGATAACAAGCACAACCACATTATGTCAAGTTAACCGACACAGGTACAACTTATAAGTTGCCAATTAGTAATTTAAATACGTAATATTTATATACCTACTAATTAATAATAAATGTATACATATATACGAAGATAAAAATTATACAACATTACATTAACTATAAACTATAAATAACAATAAATTAATTTTCTACATGCATACTTAAAATACATTTACATACATACTTTATAACATTTAAAAAGTAAATAAAAAAACTGCAATAAAGAAAACGGTACGCCAAAGATGTAAAGCAGGTTCAATCAGTTTTGGTTTGCTTTGATTTTAGTAAATTAATCACTTCCTTTTTAAAACAGTATTTATAAGTTATAAATGGGTCTATATGTTGAAAAGAGGAATTATATTCGCGAGCTATGCACGTGGTAAGTGAGTTACTAGCGTAGTTGGTGTGATGGAACGGCACGTGCAACAACGGCGTGTGGCGTGTGCGTTTTGCTGGTGTTTGGTGCGATATCTGAGAAATTAGGTCAGAGCAGTCCAGCCTGCCCCGTATGATGTCATATAAAAGAGTCATGTCTAAAACTATCCGCCTGTGCTCAAGCGACAAAAAACCGTACGATACGCAACTATCGCCATGTGATTTGCCACATTTCCTACTACGGTAGTTAAGATGATTTATGAATCTATTTTGTATTCGTTCTAGACGGCTTCTATCTATATAAACGCTGTATTGCGGAGACCATATGGTACTAGCATACTCAAGTATACATACATGCTAAACTGTATGTAATAAAAATCATTTTTAAATTGTAAAAGCTAATATCATGGCAGTTTTCTATTTGGCTTGAAATGTAATCATCAGATACCGTATCTCTTTATTTGATTCTCGGAAACATAATCTCTTGAAGGAAATGAAGGAATCATCTACTCAAGGAGGTCTTAAAAAGATAAAAAATACTATTAGCGTAGTCCATTTTAAAATGTAGCTTCGTTTTTACTACATAATAATAATAATATAATAAAGCTATACATCTTTTTTATTTAAAGCGTATAACATTGTCCTATGCTAATGCATCAGCTGCATTCTTTGAACTCGGGCATTCCCTTAGATTAGACGATGAACTTACATCTGTCCCTGTTATGCTAAACTGAGGTGTCTCTTTTTTAGTCCCTGCAATTCTGATTACATCATTTCGGGAATTTATATGTTTGTCTGTCTGTACGTAAAACAGTTAATAACGTTAGTTGAGAAGTTATAATATTTCCAGTAACTCCTGAGAGATATCGGATAATAGTTCATTTTTGGTCCTATAAGGAGCCAAAATTAATCGAGTCGACTGTGTCATTGCAAAGATTATGTAGATATGCATTATTCATAGCCGAGGACTACCTATATATTGGTTCCATTTGTGGTTACGGCAATTTGATGTTTAGTTTAAAGTTTAGTCCATTTTAAGAAATAACAAGGAACTCTTTGCTGACCGTAGTCTTTTCGTATCGGTTCAATCTGAGATTATCTTAAAATAATTGAAAATGTAGATACCTTTTATATAAGCATGCTACCTTCGAACTGCACATCTACACTATCTAGGTACATCTACCTATACACTAATATTATAAAGAGGAAAACTTTGTTTGGTTGTAAATAGGCTCAAAAACTACTGGACCGATTTCAAAAATTCTATCACCGTTAGAATCCTTATTGGACCTGGATGAACATAGGCTACAAGAATTTCCCGATATTCCCACGGGAAGGCGACCAACGGGAATTCTATATTTTTTGCGAAAACCGCTATACATATGAAGCTGAAATTGGGCATATATTATAAAATATTGGGCATATATGTTCATTAGGGACTGCGAGGAAGCACTAAGAACGGATTTCCCGAAATTCCCACGGGAAGGGGACCAACGGGAATTAATTATTTTTTACGAAAACGGTTACACATATGAATCTGAAGTTGGGCATATATGTTTATTTGGGACCAGTGTTGGCAACCGTACGATAATTATCGTACATGCACGATAATTTGATACCAGCGTACGATGTACGATTGCGATTCATTATCGTACACAAATGTACGATAATTTTCGAATTGTAATGGATTTCGATAGTTTCGTTCACTCATATATAGATAAGAAATATATAAATATATATCTCGTTGAATATTACATATTTTGTCAATTTTATGTGTTCATGAATAAATTTAATAATTGACTGATCAACTTTGGAGCCATTTTATTTTTGTAAAACTTTTGTAACACACAAATTTTCGCGCCATTTGTACGCAATGTACCCATGTGAAAATCATAAAATTCGAAAAAGGACATGACGAGCGGCTGAGCGCAATATAAGTTCGTAATAATATCTATTTTTATTAATAATTAACGTTTTTTTATGTCGTTCAAAAGTATACGATAATTTTTCGTCAGGTACGATAATTTTACGACCCTGGTACGATCAGCGCATCATTCTAGGTTGCCAACACTGTTTGGGACCCCGAAGAAGCACTAGGAATGGATTTCCCGAAATTCCCACGGGAAGGGGACAAACGGGATTTTTTTTTTACGACAACCGCGATACATATGAATTCGAAATTAGACCTGTACCTTTATTAGGGACTGCGAGGGAGCGCTAAGAACGGATTTCCCGAAATTCCCACGGGAAGGGGATTAACGGGAATTCAATTTTTTACAAAAACCGCTGTACATGTGAAGCTAAAATCGGACATATATGTTCATTAGAGACTGCGGGGAAGCACTAAGAATGGATTTCCCGAAATTCCCATGGGAAGGTACTGTCTGTGCGTTTGTGCACGCTAATCTCAGGAACGGCTAAACCGATTTAAACTAAACTTAGCTAAACTTTTCATCCCGGGAAAATGTTTTTATCCCGGATAATTTCGACATTTTGTTTTTTCTGTAGTCCACGCGGACGGAGTCGCGGGCGTCCACTAGTCTATAATAAAAAAAGTCGCCTGACATAGGCAAATACTATAACGCGACACACTAGAATACATCAAAATACTGTCCTGCTATTTCAAAAATACCATGACTCAAACCAAACATAACTGACATCCAGTAAAAATCCTAAAATCCCTCCACTATCCAATTTCCAAATCTGTGCACGAAAAACAAAGGAAATTAGCCGTCAAAGTTCAAACAGACATCGGGCCCCTCTAAAACAATGCCAAAAGATCTCATTCCGGTCACAAATACGTTTCCGATATTCAATAAAACGCCTCAAACGGGATTACATAACACTCCCATCCATAGGAAAACCTTTAAATATCAATATGCAAACAGGTTCTCCGAAGCGGCGTGATCGCGAAGTCAATTTATTTCGGCCTATTCATAATATCCATTTCAAAGAGTTCGCACTTAAACGGTTTTTGGATGTCGCCGGAACAAAATGAACACCTTAGAGTTGTTTCTCCTGGGATTGGAAAACTCAATTCTGTAGACTGTAACGTATCGACATCGCGATTGGTACTTAAATTATCCTTGTAATAGGTATTCAATTCTTTGCTGATGCGGGGTTTCATTAGGATACATAGGCTGCATCTCCTTCCGTGCATGTCGTAAGGATTCAACTAGGAAACTTTGGCTTTCTTTCAGGCGTTAAGCTAGCAACTTGTCACTGATCTTTTTCATCTATCTCCGCTATGCTAAACGTGGTTGTGGTATCTCCGTGATGATCCTTCAGTTCTGGCTACCCCATTTCGAGAACATTGCATTCTAGTAGGTATGAGCGAATATAATTTTACTAAAGTATTCCTTTTTCTCAATTGTTTTTCTCAATTGAAATACATACTGCATTTTACTATGTTATGTCTAACAAATTGATTGTATGGTTAATTGTTTAATCGAAAGGTAAATGCCAAAAAGTAAAAGCAAAATTTACGTAATATTATATTTTGAAATACAATCTTGAAATATTCGTATTATCATGTTTGCAGAAACCTTTTAAGTACACAATATGTAATTTCATAGGCAGATAAATAAGCAATGCAGATTTGTATTTATAACGGTATAATGATCGACAGATTCGAATCTATCTTGCATAGTTTACAAATTTTTTGGTCTTTTTTCCACTACTAATATTGAAGCAAATGGGGTAGTATTTATTTCCCCAGTTTAACCATACTATTATAACTACGTTTCAATAATAATGTCCTCTAATGTACAGTAGCCGCTAGTAGTTATCTATGCGATTCTACTACTGTTTCATATATTATATTTAGTTCCTTAACGATGCATGGGATCTTGCTATGGATTTGTAGGAGTAAGTATTCCTTATTGAATTGCGGCTATCCCCTGACAAAGTCAACCCTTACTTCTTAAGTATTCTGGACAACACTGACCTTTCAATAGCACACGAAAACCTCGGAAAAGAAGTCGATTACACTTGTTTACGTTCAAAATAAAGTTTTCTTCTCATTGGTTGGGAGATAAAGCGGGACAGGGATTAAATTCGGGTTTTGTTTGCAATGGGACGGGGCCCTTAGGCGCTGCGCAGACAGAGGGTCTAAGTTGTTGGTGTCACGGAAACGATAAAATGTAATGAACAACTTTTTGTTGTACCCATTCATTTTGAAGTTAACTTTTCCGACGAGAGACAGTACTAACAATACCTTCGTGCACTGAAGTTTTAAAAAAGTAGGTACGTTACGAAGCAGGTACCTAAGTAATGAATGAGGTAATATTAGACAAAATTTGGTTGCTCTTTATTACTAACTTCATAAAGGATTTTATTTTATGCAGCAATTCTTCAAAGTAGCTCAAAGTATTAACTTTGGCAATAAGTATAATTATGTTTGGGCTTAGTAATAATATTTTTGGTAACTCACTTTACAAACCCAAACGCACTTCTAATTGCACTTCCCATTCTGCTTCATTCATATTATAACATAAAAATATTTATATTTCTTATATAAATATTTCTTCCATGCTGCTCTGGGAGTAAAAAAAACGTATAATACTACAGCTGCTTCTCTTCCCGGGCATACTGTACAAGTCAGTAGAGGGACAAGAGGGTCTTGGTGTTTTGTAGGTGATGGGCTGACCACGTGTCACTACTAACCGAACTTGTACATCTCAACCATACCCTCAAAATTGGTCAGAAGTGGCATGTAGTTCTATCGGCCCTTGGTGCTCTGCCTACCCCATAAGGGATAAAGGTGTGATTATATGTATGTATGTAAAAATACTTATTTATTTACACACACACACACACACACACATATATATACACATACACACATACACACACACACACACACACACACACACACGTGTAAGTATCATACATTAATAATATTCCCTGCGTCTGCATAAAACCTTATGCCCTATGCAAGCGACCCAAAGTAAGAGACAAAATATCATTGCCATAGCTTAATGGCTGACTAAGAGAGGTAGCTCGTCTTCTTATTTGGCGTCTTATAATGAGTTTTGTAGAGGGGTCGTAACTCCCAGAGTAAGCACAAAGAAGAGGTGGCACTACGTTTATTCATAGAAAAACGTGTCAGGTATAAAGGCTCGAGTACACCGGATGCGTGTGCGTGCACGTAAGCGTAGACGTGCACGTACCGCTGAGTTGTAAAGTATGGAACTGTATAAGACAGGACAGGTAAACGTATGCGTTACCCTACGCAATGCAGCTCCCAAGATACAAAAAGATTGCGTGACTACGTGCGTACCCACGCAGAGCAGAACAAGAACGTCGCGTTGATTACGTTGTATTCTATGGCGCGCCATAGTAGACGTCACACCGAAAAAAATTGAGCACGCACGTATCTATGCTATGCGTGGCCTCATGCGTGGCCCTCTTTGGGTTTGACGGTCTATGACAGTGTCAAGTCGTGTGACAATTATTATTTTATATTTATCTCGGAATTACTCGAATTACTATTTGAATAATAAGTTTGTGCCTCGTGGTGCCAGCAGAGTATAGAGTTTGTACCACCCCATGCCTGCCCGTGGGTGGTTTCCGGGAGGTGCCTTGCTGACAACATTTTCCAAAAATCACACTGCGATCACCACAGTACAATATGTGATCACCAACCCGCCTGCCCAATAGGTTGAAGACGAAGAATAAGTTTGTAGATGCATGAATTCGATATAAATAATGTATGTATGGGAATGGAATCTACATAAATGGATTTGACCAATGGATTATAGTGGAAAAGATGTAGGTACTCTAATCCAGACCCCGGTGTGTTTAATAGCAGTGGATCAAAGTGGACTTCAAAGTGGAATTTATGGATTAGATGGTTTAGTCCAGTGGATTAAAGTGGAATAGGTTTTCACGCTGCACCTACATAAGTAATTGTGTAAAGGTATCTCAAGTATACTGGATCAGATACCAAGATAATATATTACGATTCGTACCCTTGGACATTTTTCACATGATTTATTTATTTATTATAAAAACAGAATAAATATTATTTTTCCAACATTTTCCTTTATTCTTTCTCAGTAGATGGAAATTTGCGTATCCCCTATCTGAGTGAGTGATTCCCCTACCTAAGTGTATGCAGTGGAAATGAGAGCATTGAGAAGTATATGTAGAATCACTGTGCAAGATAGAATAAGAAATGAGGTGATCAGAAAAAATCGTGGTATAAATGAGGACGTTGTGACGAAGATTGAGAAAGGTATGTTGAGGTGGTTTGGGCATGTGGAGAGGATGGATGAAAGTAGATTGACAAAGAAAGTGTACAACGGAAGAGTGGATGGAAGGGTTGGAAGGGGAAGACCTCGCCGGACTTTCACCGATCAAATTGGTGAAATTCTAGAGAAAGGTCAGGTCAAGAGTACCCTAAACCGACGAAAGTGCATGAAGAATATCATGAAAGTAGATGAAGCGAAAGAGGTGTGTCAGGATTGTAGCAAATGGAGATCCGTGATCTCTGCCTACCCCTCCGGGAAAGAGGCGTGATTTTTATTTACATATGTATGATAACGCAAAGCCTGCGTTGCGTACCCAGCTAACTGCGTATGCGTGAGCGTATGCATAGACGTATGCGTTACCCGGTGTGAGATCGGGGTACGCCGTAACCACGCGCGTGACTACGACGTGGTTAAGTATGTGGTTACGTTACGCATCCGGTGTGCTCGAGCCTTAAATGTGATGGTCAGAATCAACCATATTGCGCAAGTGACAGAAAAGCAGTTGACGTAAATGTCAGCCAGTGGATCCATACTGCTCTGCGTAAATCAAGACATGTTAATGACAGCTTTCCTCTTACATTTACTTCATGTCGTAAACTGAGCTTTGATATTTATTATCAAGATTTGTAAATGTAAAAAATTGCAGTAATAACGTCAGAGCTACTGGCTTTATTTGCCGTGATATTTAATTAACTCTTGTTATTTCGTTTTAATGATCTCAAGCTCTCGAGTTGTAATATAAAGGAATGGATGAATAGGTATATAAATGAGGTTACAGTCGCCTTGACTTCGACTCTAAAGTTATTTTGGAAAACTTTGGCAACTGACTGGTAGGTTTATGTATGTGCTATGTTTTAATTTGACACCCACCACCCTCTGCAGAAATGGAATATCAAATTGATATTCTTTACTACATATACAAAATAATACATATCATACAATGATATCTATGTATTTATAAGGGTGATTTTAAGCGATCTCTCCTAGCTAACCAATATTTCAGATATTTATTTCAAGAATGAAATTGTCCCGAGATTTAGTTTATAACACTATATTATTCAGATTAACGATATCTAATTAAATTGATACAGTTCTATATGCTTGTAAGTACTTATATATACCTGGTATTGCACAAGTACAAAGTTATACCAGGAAGAAATATTTTTCTGATTCCGTATTCAAGAAACAACGGAATATACCCATCCCCGTGTATTCTGAGTACCTGTTTCATTGTGTCAATAAAAAAGCTAAAATATTGTTTACGAAAATTCAAGGAAAAAGTTCGACCATTTTGGTTAAAAATTTGCGTAAGTATGTATTTCCTTTGTTTTCTCTTTACCTGTTTACGTATATCAAACTTCAATCCGGTAGGTTACCATGAATTTTCAAGGGAGGATTATTTCCGAAAGCAAGATATCGGTCTTTAGTTATGGCGGCGATATTATAAAAAGCGACAGACAAAGTTACTTTCCCATTAATATCATTAGTGCGGAAAATAAACCAATTATAATTTCAACTCGTTTGCTAGATACTACTTGTCATATATCACTTGTACAAACAAACTAACTAACTGCCTATAGACGAGATGCTCCAGAGCATTCCAATAGAATTAACTACTCAGTCGTAGGAAAACTTCGGCTGGATCATTTCACTCTCTGATATTCAATTTAACTTTGACACTTCAGAGAAACCAGCTGTCGGGGTTGGTTAAAAATATTCACTTAATATCCTAACTGGGAATATTCAGTCTTCAGAATTAATGGATGTTTAAGGTCAAGTAATAATGAAAGGTTTGCTTTACAAATTGAACGTTTTGGTCCAATAAATTCCGCGTTTGTAAAAATTTAATTTGTACTAAACGGTATATTTTTTAGGGAGGCACGAACATTATTATAGATATTTTACCTAAATACGCTACGTTTTATGGGAAAATGGCTAGACGTATTTTATACAGCAAATGATTGCAAAAAGAACATTATTTACTTAGATAAAATTATGTTTTGGTACTTCTACTTTATTTAAAGCCATATGATTGTATAAAGCAACTCCATGGATGTGAACACAAGGCGTTAGTAAGTAGGTTTTATAAAATTTATTTTTAGTTCACGTAGTCGGAGTCAAAGGGAACAATTGGCGGTTTTAATAATTCTACAATTTATTATAATACTAGTGGACGCCCGCGACTCCGTCCGCGTGGACTACAGAAAAAACAAAATGTCGAAATTATTCGGGATAAAAAGCAGCCTATATGTTAAGTGGGACCTGTCACAATATATTCCTGAAAACTGCATCGAAATCGGTTCAGACGTTTCTCAGATTAGCGTGCACAAACGCACAAACAGACAGAAATTCCAAAAATGATCGTTTTGGGTTATATTGCGTTGATAAAGGTCTCCTAAAATATTTTTTCTCATTTTTATTATATGTATAGGTTTAAACTTCTTCTCTTTGAGTCAAAGTGCAAATAATAAAATTTCAATTCCGTTATTCTATCCTGTCTTTCCTCCTTTTGAAGGCAGGCAACGAATGTACATTCGGTTTTAAATTTACTTAGAGTATATTAATTTAACCATAAGTCAATTTAGGTTCATGTAGACGCACCTTACTCGTATTAAGATCATAACTTCACTTCAGAACTAAGTAATATCAACTACTCTTGCATAGAAAAGCGACTTAGAATCGATTTCAGTGAACAATCAGTGAACAATTTTGTATAGTTTAAGTTTAAATGAACGCTTGAGAAGTTTTGGCAATGTGCATAAGCATTTTAGTGAGGTGAACATGGGTATAGGCAAAAGTTTTTACTTACAATGAGCTATACGTTCAGTTCTGTTTTTATTCTCATTCTAGTTAAAGAAAATTGGGTTTGAAATAAGCTTGATGGTGTTTATTGTATCTCATTCTTCTTTGCCTTTCTTGTTCCTTTTATTTCAATCGAAAGAATTTTAACAAAGACAAATCGGTACTGATTGTCTAGTAAGTTTACAGTTATGTACGTGTTACTATTTCCCTATACAATTACGACGTGACTTCGTTACGCAATAATTTTCAAAGTTTGACTCAAAGGAAATTTTTGGATTTACCTATACTGAAATTTTATTTTACTATCAAAGGCGCGGTACCCATTCCTTTCTCTATTACTTTTAGCTTTTACGCAAAGGCCCTGATAAAATAGGACCAAAATTTTCTGCGACAAAATGAAAAAGGCTGCGTGGGTAAATAAGTAATAACATACATAACCGAGTTTCTAGGTTAACTAAGTACCCACACCAACCGTAATACAAATAACTTCTTTAAAGACCTTTATCCTTTGACCAGCCGTAGTGTGCCTGACAGGTTATTTTGTACATTGTACGTTATTTTTGCTCATTATCATGGTAGCTTCAGGAGCCTTTTTAATAAACGA
Organism: Carposina sasakii; assembly: GCA_014607495.2. Taxonomy (NCBI): domain Eukaryota; kingdom Metazoa; phylum Arthropoda; class Insecta; order Lepidoptera; family Carposinidae; genus Carposina; species Carposina sasakii. The sequence goes on from CP053165.1 coordinate 5,859,452, forward strand.
GTATGAACTTTTTTAAATACGAATGATACTGTTAATAATGAACCTATGACATCTTTTAACGTAAGTAATATAGGTGATTGTGTCATCACAACCAATATTAGGTACACGTTTTATATTACTTATTTCTATGAAAGGGTTAATATTGGATTGTCATTATACTCCGTAAATATATTTATGTCGTAGTGAACCGAAATAGTCTAGACTTATTAATAATTCGGAATATTACTCGTATGATTACTTATTTTATGTAACTTTCTCTAATATTACTTGTATTCGGAGTGTAATAAGATTTTATGACGAAAAAAATATAGTTTTTACGGCCAAACATTTTGTGTGTGCCTTTATAGGTTACCTAGCTAGATATATGCCATAAAGTTGTTATTGGAACTTAGCTCTTATTTATTGATTATTCTGAATAATAAAATATTAATAAGAAAATGAAAAAATTCTTCACCCGAGTGAGATTTTAACTCACGACCACTCGCAAATCGTGCTTTCGCTCTAACTAACTGAGCTATCGGGTCAATTAACTCGGGTGACGAATTTTACCACCTCTTTTAAATTACATTATTGGCAACATTATTTTTCATCCCGATAGCTATACACTAGCCAAATCTCGGTATACAAAGCTGAATCCCTCAGCACAATGTTTAATGATGAAATTATCAACCATATCCTAACGGATTATATTATGGAGAAGTATCTTATAAATTTATCATAACTAAGATATTATATATTATAAAATATTAATAAGAAAATGAAAAAAATCTTTACCCGAATGAGATTCGAACTCACTTCTGAATCATCTTGTACATATGTAGGTACTTTTATCATAGCCCAAACTAATTTTATTGCTTTACATTGGTAGGTAATACAAATACAATACAAATCATAATAAAACTGATAATACATACATACATATAATCACGCCTTTATCCCTTACGGGGTAGGCAGAGCACCAAGGGCCGATAGAACCACATGGTGCCACTTCTGACCAATTTTGAGGGTATAGTTGAGATGTACAAGTTCGGTTAGTAGTGACAGGTGGTCAGCCCATCGCCTACAAAACACCAAGACCCTCTTGTCCCTCTACTGACTTGTACAGTATGCCCGGGAAGAGAAGCAGCTGTCGTATTATACGTTTTTTTTTCACTCCCAGAGCAGCATAGAAAAACTGATAATGCATCTTCTTTTTCATAATTTTATTCAATTTCAAGGAAGGCACTTGAAAGCGTCTATAGTTAAACAGTTGAAACGAAAACTAGTTTTATCGTGCATATTTTATTTTGAAATGCAAGATATCTTCTTGCGAGAAATTAATTGTTCGGCCATTTTGCCACTCATAATATCGCTCATTCAATATTTGTTGGGATAAATTTAGGTTCAATCAGCAATATTTCAAAAACAGCGGATACAGTTGTAAAATTAGAGACAACGCTTATCTTTGTTCCTAATTCCTTGAAAAAGAATAATCAACTCATAGCATTATGCCCAAAATACGTTACATCGTTAGGTAGTATATGACATTCTTAAGCCGCGCGTATCTCTGCGGCCGGACAGACATGGGACAGTTTGGTATCATGATTTCATTGCTATTAGGGAGGCCAACCGTTCTACGTTTATTGTCCAAGATACGACTGGATTTGTGGAAGCAATTTCCTTTATACATTTTGTTTTGTCCCTTTCCCGTATTTTGATGGGCCACACGGTGAATTGTTGGCCGATTCCGATTTAAGGAACTGTGCAATCAATACGATACCCATCTCTGCCGTGAGGGAAGGGATGAAATCTAATTATTCAAGCCGATCACGTATCAGGTTAGGACGAAAACTAATTCAGCAAAGTTTTTTTCGCTAAAATTAAACATTGACTCTGCGTCGAAAGTTAGCCTTCAAAGAAACCTTTCCAAATAGACCGAACAAATAAATTGGTTTCAGGATTTATTATAATAACTTTGAATTCTAAATTAGGTAATTTAGCTTTAGCATTATACAAAAATGTTACAAAAAATCTTTATGTACCTACTTTGGGAGGAGGTATCGGGCGACTCGGAACGCTGCTTAACTCGGACCGCGCTCCGAGTTGACTAATTCGTTTATATTTATTTATTTTGTCAGGTGACTCGGACCACACGTAATTTTAACGAGATTTAAAAAAGTGTTAGAAATAAAACAAACTATACAATAATATTTTTATTTAGGTATCTATGGTAGGTGTAAAAGTCTCAAATTCTATTTTTCTATTTAAATCACTTCGTTGACTCAATGGTTTCTTAGTTATTTATCAATCAATAAAAAATTATTGCTTCAAAGAAAACTACATAGGTATAAAATAAAATCAGTTTTTTTAGTCGGTTTTAAAACCATACATACATCCAACGCATTATAGTGTGGTATATTTTTTAGATATAGTGAGAAGAAGGTTTATATGTATAACTAGAGACAGGTTCTGGCTTCGCACTGGAGGAATGTTGATACGTAATCCCACTTTACGAAGACAAAGTCATGGGCGGCTACTAGTACAGCATAAAATAAAATCCAAACAGATTTTTCTGTTAACTTTAAAAGTTAATTAGGTATGTGGTCCAAGTCGACCGAACGAAAAATGTAATCGGAAAACTGGGACCGCGGTCCGAGTTTTTTGAGGTCCGAGTCGCCCGATACCTCTTTGGGAGTTGATGATGTTTTATGTTTATATTCTAATTGTTTCATTATTATTCCCTTTATTTATTACTATTTTTCTTATTATTATAAATAGGTAGGTACTATAATAGAAGTATAGTACATAAAAATTATGAAAAATAGCACTAATTGAATACTAAATTACCTTAAAATAAAGGTAATGGAAAAATTCTATACCAAAAAGTAAATACTGCATCCTATTCGCCATTATATTATTTGAATGTTTTATTTAGAGAAGTTTAATCTTGCCCTCACTCAAGTATGAGTATACTATCAAGATTATACAAGTAATAATAATTCATAAAGTCCCTACTTATGCACACAGCTTAAGTAAGAGCTCCCTTTTTAAGCCAAATAAACATGACAACGTCATTGAAACGGGACCAGAGGTCCGTTGTCACGACTTTTTCTTTACACGCCAACTTTTCATTCTCCCTTGTCTTGCCTACATTTGTTGGGAATGTCGTTCAAGCAAAATACTTACACTGCAATGACATTGAAACGTCTCCCCTACTACAGCTCCTACTATCTGAATGTAAAGTAGGCAAAGTTAGCCGGGCATGTTTTTGTTTTGGTTCCTTGTATCACAAGCTGACCACACAATCGAGTGAAGTAGCAAATGTTAGTGAAAAAATTTAACAAAATGTTTCGAAAGTTTGTTATGTTCCTTATTGAAATTGTCAATAATACCTAATATTATTATTATTCGTTTACCACAGACATAGAGCTTCGTACTGCCTCTTTACTTCGTAACTTTTGTAGATATTTCTTTACATACTCTCACTTTTTGACAGAGATGTCATATTGTATGTCAAAGACGCAAAGGCGCAAGTAGGACACTATTATCATAAAACCCATATCGTGCCCGCGATTCCAAATAAAATCGTCAAGATATTGCCAAATTACAAGCTGTAAAATGAACAACAGCAAAACAATGAACCAAAATCGGGGTCGATGGGAAGTAAAGTGAAACCGAAACTGTGGCATTTGAGGAATCAATCAAAGGCAAACGTTCGCACAATCGGCGTGCGTGGGCCCAACGAGCTAATCAAACTAATGGTCGCTGGAGGCTCCTAGTTGGGCACGTGAAGCGGTAAAGTTCTCTATATTGTTTTGGAGAAGCCAAATTAAAATCACAATGTATTTATATACTATCTATATATAACTTAGGATGGAAGGTATGCAGAAAGCCTCCTCTAAAATCAATGTGCCCCTTATGATGATAGCCGCGTTGCCCCATTGCGCTGTATGGCTGAGATGAGTATAACCGTTGTAGTACTTCAAGTAGTGAAGAGACTGTTTCCTTCATAATTTACGGCATAACTAATTTTACAGAAAATACAAAACGATCGGATCCAAAGATACTCGTAGCTGAAGATTTATTCATTTCAATTCAAATTATTTCCAGTTGACATATATTTGAAACTACATTGACCAAAATACTGATTATCGCATTTTGGGCTTTATGTTCTATCATTTTTATAAGCTAAAATTATAAAGTTTTTTTATAAAAATTACCATATCTATTTTCCTTTTTCGACGCTCCACGCCAGAAACCTCAGCGCAACAAATTACAACAATAACGGGCGATCGATCGCAGCGACCCGAACAATGTTGCGAGTACACCTGATGTATTCTTCATTAGGACGCATTACCCCTATCAAATAAATGGAACAGCCAATGGTTGGGTTCCGACTTACTTGATTGCAAAATTCACCAGTTATATTTAGTTGTTTTTGTAAATGTATCAATATGAAATGTCAATTTTCGCTATGAAACCTTTTAAATGCCTATATCCATAAATGGCTATCACAAAACGGTTCATGGTTATACAATAGAGGTTGATATACCAGTTTGGGTAAAAACCCCCTTTATAAAAAGGAAGTTTAAAACCAGATTAAAACAAAGGTATTTGGCAGGTTAATCGAAATTGTTGTATATGTATAAACATAACAAACAGAACCATTGAAAAGTCTGGTAAACCGCAAATAGATGTTAGGAGCCGGAGCCGTGTCTAAAATCCGAGTTGAATTGAAACATTGAGGAGCGTAGTTCTTGGCTGCTTTCTACTTAATAAACGTCCAAACGGCTGCAGGCCGCGCCCTGACGCTAACTCGACGTCTGATGCCACTGGTGGCTAAAAATGATCAAGTTCACTCGTAACACTTGACGTTTTACTGCGTTAGCGAGATGTGCTGCTAATATCTCTGAGATACGCTGGCGTCAGCTTTTTTTGAATCCATATTGTTGCTAATATTACTTTTACGCAGTTTTTAGATTAAGTATAATTTGAAGAAATACTTGAAGTTGTCATTTTGTAACATAAAAAATACTTTTGAATACTGAACCTCTTCTGAAAAATGTTGTGGGTTATCGTTGTATTTATATAGATTAACATATTTAGTTACAGACAAACTCAAACTTATAAAAAAAGCTTTAAAGCCTCGCAACTGTCACATCACTATCCCATTATTCAGAGCGTCGATTTTGTGAGCCGTCTATTTGTTTCTCGTGTCATCGTTGCAAAGTTCAGCACTGGTCAGATTCGGTCAGATTTGCGATGCAGCCGAAACAATGGACATATCTTTTCGTATTCACCTGTCGGTCTCTGATAATTGAGCCCGCATACGAGTGCAGGATATGCATCCGAGTGACAGGCTGCAGCCAGACCTTGCGGATACTACAACAAAGGAGCTTGCTTTTTTTGCCAAATCCAAATCAATGGTTAGCTCGGCTCACTTTTGTTATTGCTGGTATTATATTCTGGACATTCGGCTTTGCTACTGGGATTTTGGGCTATTGCATGAATATTCGCGTATGAAAAATAGGATTTGCGTTTTAGAGGTAACTGCAACTTTATATTTGGACAAAATGTCTGCCGCTACTTTTTTACTTTTGTTCGGAAATGAGACAATTCTATTTGAGTTCGCGTTTCAATATTTACAAACAAATCAATAGGTAGAAAAATTGGCTAAAGTAACCTATTTTTTAGATAGGCATAAGAGTCAGAACTTTAGAGTAGCTAGCTTTACTAAACTAAATGATAGTAATATTAATACGCTAGGTATAACAGTAACTTCATACGGATGCTTTTGTATGCATAAATACATAATTACGACGTGGATGGGTACCACCAACTCAACCCACAGGATATATACACCCGCAATCGAAAAAACACCTACGCATACAACAAACTATAAAATAAATCTGCTGAACTGAGCATATTACTTTAACCAATAATGAGTTGGTTCCTTTAAGCCTCGAGCACACCGGATGCGTATGCATACACGTAAGCGTAGACGTACACGTACCTCTGAGTTGTAATATATGGAACTGTATAGACACGGGCAGACCGAATGCGTATGCGTAGATGTAAGTATAGACGTCAAGCGGTGACAGTTCCATATATTAAACTCAGAGGTACGTGTACGTCTACGCTTACGTGCACGCATACGCATCCGATGTGCTCGAGGCTTTAATCCAAAATGAAAACCGTAATAATGAAAAAGTTGTTTAGTAAGTTTAATCATCACAGACAGGCTATAGAAGCTATCTATAACTAGATAATTATCGTAGACATAGAGGAATAAGATTTCATAGAGTGCTATTGTCATACTAACTGTTTCGATGCACCATTAGACTTTTCGGTGCCTCACAATTCCAGTCCTTGACACTTAGATTCTATTAGTGTAATGTATAGTAATGTACTACATACATTACTAATGTATTGTAACGTATAGTAATTCAATCTAAGTGTCAAGGACTGGAATTGTGAGGCACCGAAAAGTCTAATGGTGCATCGAAACTGATAGTATGACATTAGCACTCTATGTCTACATCTTATTCCTCTATGTCGTAGATGAATGGATGTTCCTTTTTAATTAGTAGATAACATTATACACAGATGGATTTTAATACAATACCTATACTAATACAGTTCCTATAAGACTAGTATTAGGTCCCCACGATGACAATACTGTTCGACACAAAAGCTGGAGAATACCTAAAGAAAAGAATATCGTCGGCAATATTACTACCACGAGCAGTTTAAAGACAGGTAACATTACGTCGTGCGTCTTACTCAGCTGAACAAAATAAACCAACAGCTGCTTTTATACCGTTGACAGCAAAGCCGTAAGCCATTGTGAAGCTCTTGCAAAAGATATATAATAGCGACTTATTCTATCCCACATCTTAAAGGCTAGTTAAACAAGCTATTTTATCGCTTATAGCAACGGAGGAAGATTTAGGTAGAGGGAACTTGCACTATGATTTGAATCATTCTTGATTCTACAATGGGGTACCATTATTTTGCGTGCAGTACATACTCATAAGGTTTTCTTTATATCACAATCAATTTCATACAAAAACGTCATCGTCGATGATTTATAATATAAATTATAAATTATAATATAAATACTACAATGAGGGATTGGTTTTACGAGTAACAATGATACAAGCATTATAGGTACCTATAACAGAAGCAAATACTTTTTAAATGAAGTACGAAAAATCATCCATTCGTAATGTGGAATTCAGCCTAGTTCAGAAACTTTTAACATTACACATATAACACGGGTTTGAAATACCGCGCCTTAGATGCTAGGGCTAAACGGAAAACATTTGCAAACTGTTTTACCGAAAACCCTTTATTTTTCCACCTTATTGCAAACCGATCTTTTGTGAGTAGTCAAATCTGACATCTCTATCCGTTTTTTTTGGAGTTCTTCTGAATATCAACGTCAACATGGACGTTCCTGGACAGAAACCTCAGGCAAATCAAATGAAGTGTACCGCGAACACTTTACCCACGTCAAGATGTCAGAAACACGTCATATTTTGCGTGTTTTGTATTTTTTAAACGATTCGTTTGGTTGATTTCGATAAGGCAGATTTTTACTGACAGCATTAAAGTAATGCGGCGGTTAACATAAGAGTTTCACGTATGTAGCAAAACTCAAACTAAACTTCTATAAGGTTCTGTCTAAATATTTATCTCTCGTCTATAGATTCACGCACGATCATAGATCATACATTCACAACGAATGCGATTTCCTGAGAAATATCACTCTTTATTTAAAAAAATCTTAGATTACTTAAGTAATAGGAAACTCAAGTCTGTGAACTATCTCAGAAAAATCTACTTAATTTGAGTTGATTTCACGTAGACAATAGTAACTCATTTTTAACTCAATCGAATTTTCAGGTTAGCTACATTGTTACTAAATTGTGCCCTTTATTTGCGGGCTTATAATATTTTTTATGAAATTATATTTAGGACAACTGTAACTATGTTGGGATGTAAGTAAATATGTGTCAGTCAGTTTCAGTGCTGCAATGCGTTTTGGCACCTCTCCTCTTTTGACTGCAGACCAACATGACAAGTTGTACCTGCATCTAGTATATCCTAGATAGTTTTGTGCTATTTTCACTATTAAGGCTGCCTCTGTAACAATAAATCCTCTAAATGTTTTCTTTTGTTTTAACTCATAGGGCTTACACAGTTATAGAACAGCCAAGTTAGGCTAAGGAGCTTAGTCGATGATGGCCATCGATCCGAGTAAATTTATACCTATAATACATCGCTAATTTTATTAGAAGGTACTTACATTTTTAAATGCCTAGTCAGCAAATGGATGGATGTGTGTTAGCTATTTAGCTCTACTTGCTGATTATTCTTTATTACAAATCTAAACATACGGTTATGTTCCCAAAAAGCTGGATCGCGAATAAAATCCTACAGCTACATTTAACACAGCAGCACATTTTTAATCTTTGTAAATCTTTAAGTGGCGTAAATTACATAATTATGACATTTCCAAAATAAGCAAAATGACGTAAATATTTTTTAAATAGCGGATGTAATATAAAACCAAAGATTAATTTACAGTAGTTGTTCTATTCAAAGTGAATCCTGATTCTGCAAAAAAACTGGCACTGACCAAATTTTGTTATATGAACTTTTGAAAGTTAATCAACATTATTTTTGTGCTTGTGTGTATTATTATTTCTTGTATATTGTATTATTTCCACTAATTATTCTGTCACAAATAAGTATTGCATATTTTAGTATGATTCACATTGTTGGTCTTTAAAACCCTTAGATATCAACATTTACTTCTTATAAACTGACCACTGTAAGTAGAGCTTAATAAACCATTTCCAGCAGAATGAACTAGCAAAGCTGCTGGTCAGATAAAACACCGTCACATTCTCCAAGTCCGCCGTTAAAGAAATTTGATAACAGCTGTCAAAACTGGCAAAGGTATAAAAATAAAGGGCGCAAACATAATACTACACTAATTTATGTGTTAGGTGCGTGGAACAGAAGTGTGTTGTGAGCCGCTGTCGCGCCGCGTTACCGTCGGGACCTGCTCGCAACTTGGATCCGGTTTCTGAGAAGTGTTACTCTGCATTCTAATTGAGTTGACATGCCAAAAACAACATTGGAACACCGTGGTTGCGCCACCAGTGGGTTACTGAAGGCCACCTTGAAGGAAAGATAAAATGACTGATTGTCGATGTTGTGATGGCTTTGTCTAAAACTGCGCTGTATGTCCTAGGTTCGAATAGCGGTATATCCGAACATTGATATGATGAATAGTAGCACTTAAACGTTCTCAGGATTTTTTAGTAGGTACAAAATTTTGTTTTTTAGGTGATGTTTGTTTGTTAGTCATGAACATAACAATTTATTAAGAATAGTACGTTCTTAAAATCTGTCAGCACTTTTACTGTACCAAATGTTACCTGGTGATGTTTGTTAGGAGTTAGTCATTCATTAATATTTCTTTTATTATCTAGTAGGTTGATAATATGATCCTCCATTCGGATTGATGACAGTTTTTTTAACACAATTTTTTTTGAAAATCATATTTGGGTTAAAATTTTGTTTTTAAGCCATTATCTAAGGCCTAACTAAACGAACCATACTATTTTTTTTCTGGAAAAAAACAGAAAATTTTCAATAGTTTTCGATTCAGAATCATGGTCTGTAGTCACCATATCAATGTTTGCCTGGCTGTCACAAGCACCCTGTATATTAGATATATTGCTAGATAAACAATAATAATAAATATAATCCCACAATAAGATCTAGAGTAGAGTCACTAGTAGAGTAGGCATGGAAGTTATTATTATTTAAAATTGGGTAACCTAAACATATGATCATAGATAAATAAAATTAAAAAAAAATAAATAGAGGATAGAGTTGTGATTCGGTGACGGATGCAGAATATGGTAAATGTAAGTTAGTCGGTAATTGGTTCATACTACGTTGCGTTATCTAAATACCGGTCTATTTTTAATTTTATATTGTATCTCCTTTTTATCCTTACTTCATATTGGTGATCACTGATCATAGAATCCTCTGAAAAAAAAATATAGATTTAAATTTTTAATAAGTAACAAATATTTTATTTCGTATGTAAGAAAATATGTATACACAAAAAGCTCTAGGCATCGTGCTAGCATACAATACTCACTCTACCAAAGTACCAATAGCATAGCATAGCATAGCATACTTAACTTTTTATTCCTTAATTTTAGGAAAGCTGCACTATAAAACCTAGTATTTATTTAGAATTCTCAGTACAAACCCAATTTATATAATAGGCGAAATTCCCACGTACGCTCGACAATCTCCAACGGCATAGAATGGAGTTATTAAAAGCACACATGCTCTCCAAATTATGTTCACTTTAAATTACGTCACATTTTGTCTTCATTGTAGAGACGATGTAGGAACATGCAAAAAACCGCGTCCGAAATTTTGCAGAACTTGGCACAGCTCGCTCTACCTGCTACTTTGTAGCATCTTGACTTAGGGCTGGCGGCGCATCACGCTACGAAAATTTACAGTTTATTTTACTATTTAAATTAAGTTTCATTATTTATGACAGTTTTTGTAAATTTATCTTTTCAATTTAAATTTTGTTAATAAAATTACACTATATTTATAGGCTTTTTTGTTAATAATAAAAATACATGTTAATGTTTGTTATAAATCAATACTTATGTTTGTATACTCTGAAACTTTGAAGTAACAAAAAGTACACACACATACTTATTCCTTCTTCCTTGTTATAAACTTTATTTGTAAAAACTTTACTGTGTACCTACAATAAAGAATAAGTATTACACCTATGAAAGATATATTATTAGGTATGCTGTAGTTGTAATAATTAGCAAACCTCGTCTTAGCGTCAAGATTACCGTGCTTCTTATTACGTAAATATAATGAAATTTAAAAAAATATTTAAGTAAGTAATTCAATTAAGATAAACAGAATGAAAAAACGTCACCATAATTTATTATGATATAATAGTCTTGAGAACCTTTAATCATTGAATAAGTTGTTTTGAAATCGAGATTCTACCCTCAAAGAATGATGTTATTATTAGCCACTTAATCAGGTGTCATGTGACAACCCTAAAAGATTCATCTGCCACTTGAACGATCGAAAGGTACGACATGCCGCGCCGGTATCAGGAAGGAATGTAGTTACCATCCCTTTCCCACTCAGCCGGCTTTTCATAAACTAGCTATCACCGTCTCTATCGTACACACTAACACTGTCAATACTTACCTGCGTGAAATGATATACATCTGTTGTGCTATTCAGGTCTCGCTTGCGCTTTAAGCTCGGAATGGATTGTTGTTATAGCGTTCTCGCTCGCTCGTCTCATGAACAGGGGGTCGGTGTTGGCACGCGTTTGTGTTGGTGTCCGTTTATTTAGTGAACTTGGAAGTTCGCCTTCGTGTTTGTGCGTAGGGTATTGTTGTGTATGTGTGTGTAGACGGGACGGGAACGGGACATAGCTTTGCCGTCTCTGCGACTTAAAAGTTTCAAACCGAAGCTAGTTGTGCGCCAGCCGCTCTGCTGGTAGGACGCGTACGGGAGCTTTGCTTACAACTTACTCGCTCAAATACGAATTACAAAAACTTGTTCTAAACATCGGCTAATATTAGTGCTTTATGGACATTTGTTGGTGACATTGCGTTTCTGCTTATTAATAAAGTGTACGGATTGTTTAAAGTGTTTGATTTTTTGTTGTGAACGTGGTTGGTTCAACGGACTTCGAAGGAGGTTGGTCATGGTACCATTCTGTGTGCTATTGTGCATCGGCTAAAGAACCCAGGCATATTTTGTATTTCTCAACGGTTGTCATTATTGTCATGACTATCCATACAAATCATAGCTTCCAGTACAATAATATAAAAGCTTCTAGTAGAGCGTTAAAGCTCTGTGTCAGATGAGCTTTTATCTCTCATTCAATTTAAGTTTTAGAATTATACATATAGAGACGATTGAATTAGTGAATTAAGTATGCTATAATAACAATAAAAAATGTCATATTTAATACTTATCTAATATTAAAAATGAGATTTCATATATTATAATATAACTCCCAATTATTTAAAACTCACCATTTGCATAATAAGATTATAATCTTCATTTTATATCCAAAACAAGCAATATCATCATAATATTATCTCACAATATAATCTATGCATATTTTCTAAATCCCAGTCAGAATTAATCCGTGTAAGGTTATTAACCTCTCTATATAAATAGACTACAGATGGAATGACGACTCTACCAAAGAGTTTGTCCCTACCAAGAAGGCCTAAAAGTGTATAAAAATGCAATGTATGAAGTTAGGTTTGTAGTAGGTATTTTTTACACTCGTATAACTATTTAAACAAATAAGAGTTATAAATTAAGAGATCATTATATTTAAGTAGGTAGGTATACTAATTTGATAAAAATTATAAAATTATTCATAAAGATATGGAAAAAATTCTTCACCCGAGTGGGAATCGAACCCACGACCACTGCATACCCTGCCAGTCGCTCTAACCACTGAGCTACCGGGTCAATTAAAAATTGTAGATAGTAATCAGATGATTATTTCATAAAAAATCCATAATTAGGATGATAATAAGATTAAAACCAATTGCGTTACAAATTCATTGTATTAATATTGGACAAATGGCCAAAAAAAGTAGACAATGCAAAAATAATACGTAGATAATAGTTAATGATGCTCTGTATTAAAATTTAAAGCTTTATTTTATCCGATTTTAGTGAAAAACTTAATAGCATTATTAGCAGAGCGTAAGCTCTTAATACATAAAAATCTCATTATTTAAAACTTTTATAAAGCGAGCGTATTAAAGTATTAAAAGAATCTTAAATCTTATATTATGATAAATCCAAAAATAATATAAAATTATTGAATGACTGATGAATTATTTCAATACTCGTAATTAGATTCAATGTATGTACTCAATTATTTTATATCCAGAATGTTTTTTCGTTGCCACCCTTAACGAAGGGTACGTACTCTATACATCAAATAAAGTAAGTTTATGCAAAAAAAATGCTGGAAAATGATGAAAATGTTATGAAAAATAATTAATTACCTACTTTATCGGGCGAAATTTATGGTATCCAGTGTTTATGCTAGTTTTTTCATAGACAGATATTAATTATTTCTCGTGAAAAAATGTTGCTACACGCGACTATCTTCATTTATGCAGAAAAACGTAGTCTATTTACTCTACTTTGGACCTTAATATCTTGGGAACCAGACACTTCCCAGGTATGCTTCCATGGAGAAAAATGATCGTGATGATGAGGAGATTCCGTTGTTTTCAGGAACGTTGACGACCAAAAAACACCCTGTATAGTACCTACTTATAAATAAAATAATATTTAACATTTTATTAATGTATTGTCAAAGTTCAAAAATAAAAATTTGTCTCAGTTAAAGAATAAAGAATAAAGAAACTTTTAGAAATGGCGAGATTTCAAATACATAGTGGGCATTACCCAAAAGATTACCAAGTACAAATACATAATAGGCATTACCCAAAAGATTACCAAGTACAAAAGTAATACCAATAAATAGGTAAGTATGCCTTAAAATTATAAGCAGAAATACTTCAAATAAATTTAAGGGAATTAGCACAACGCTCCTGGCACGCGCTGTCATATAACGTTCTATGACCGTGTGCCAGGAGGGTTGGCGTATGGTATAGGTAATAAATTTATCAAGAATATTTTTCCCCTATTCAACATTTCATATAATCCGAACTTGTCATCGATAAAACTAAACGAGATGACATAAGTAATATATATTTATGTTCATAATTAGTTAAGTTCCCAATCCCTACCCCTGAAACTACATTTGTATCTCACCACATGGCTGGATGTGCCCGAGACAATCTTGAAAGTGATAAAACTCCCATCTTATAACACATCAAACTCACCCCATTTCGAAAAAGTAGAGATTTGTTAGGTTATAAAGAATAAAAACTTATTACTATTCTTTATTGGAAATACAAGAAATATAGCAAAGAGGGTAATAAAAAAGTACTAAAATACTTTACATTTATAATATGCTATAGTATATACATATTTATATATATTTAGTTTAATTAATGTTAAAGCTTATGATCTTTAAAGAAAAAAGTCTATCTCTAGCACTTTGTGTACCTGTACTTTTTTTACAATAAGCTAGACAAACATTTGACCGCCATCGTGCCTGTTGTTAAGCAAGATGCAGCCTAGGGTGGTACTCGTACATGTTTACCTAGAAAGTGCCTATTCAGTCTAGCTTTGAAGAGACCAATGTTGTAGTGCTCGGGAAATATATCGGCAGGAAGTTTTGGTTTTGGTAGTGCACCATATAATTTGTGTTAAACTTGAAGTTTTTATTTTATCAAACGCATTTCAAACTATTTGTGTCCTGTCCAGGAAAAATCTGTTATTGTATATTATTGTGTGATTGGACTTTATTAACTTATTCAAAGAATACATCCTAAAAGACCACATGGCCAATTTACGAGCAAGACAATCTCCAAAGTGCGTAAAACTCCCATCCAATATCCCATCAAAGTTTACCCTCCTAACGGACATAAAGCGGGGGTCACATTATACGCAGAATAACTATTGTAGCTTCTCTACGCCCTAAACAATTGATATCTCTATTTGTATCAATAATACAAGGCAGACGTTTACGTGGATCTTGTACGTGGTATGAATCCAGTGTGGAACCCCCCTGACTGGTATGTCATATTTTATTGGAAGTTGTGTTAAGTTTCTGGTCATATTATGGAAGAAAATGATGGAATTAAATCTTTATTTGTTATTGTCTTACTCGTATGTATGACTTTGGAAGTCTTCATCTATTTCTATAATACGTACAAATAAATAAATTTTTAAAAAAGTAAAAATAAAATAGAGCAGACCCAGTATTATGTATCTAGCGTATATAGCAAAATAAAAAAATACTTACAATATTCGCTGAACACTTCTAAAATTTGTGGATGTTACGAAACAGCAATTTCAAAACTAGTTCACGATTTCAATTCATTGCGCTGCTTAGTTTATGCTAAGAAGTCTACGGATCTCTTTTCAAAGCAAATTATTATTTACCTCCACCTCAAACGACATTCAATCTACAAATACTAATAATCCATTACTTTGGCTCTATCTGATTGTTCTCAAAATATTAATACGGTTTTCTTGGCAATTTCTCTAACCCCCCAGGATTCCGTTGCGGTCGGCAGCCATTGCTACAGTAGACCGGTTTAATTGATTCCGAACGAAAACTAATTTACTTGAGGTTCATGTAACCAAACCATATTAATAACTTATTGTATGCATTAGCCTTTACGCAATTTCCTTTAGCTCTGTGTTTGAGGTATTAATCTGAAATCTGTTTTGATATAAAGTTTGGGTTGGTATTAAGTAGATAGTTAAATAATGTTCATAGTTATTAGAGTTTTGATCAAAGGTGATCTCAATTGTATTCAGTGTAACCGACTTTCTACTTATGAACATGAGCCTACATTAGTTTACCCTAACACTGAGCAATGGTTACTTGCATCTGCAACGCTATCAATCATAATACTGCTTTTGGTAATACCTTGTACATCATCATCCTATTGCAGTCCACTGCTGGACGTAGGCCTCCCCCAGGGCACGCCACAAGACTGCCATGGGGGGTATTTGCCCATAGTCATCATACTGGGCAGGCGGGTTGGTGACCGCAGTTTGTATTTTGGACTATGTTGTCAACACGGAAGGCGCTGCTGCCCACCTCCCGGAAACCCTTAATTGCCTCGTACGATACCCACGGGCAGACATGGGGTGGTACGAATTCTACTCTGCCGGCATCACGCGAGCTTGTACACATAATTGATCAATAAATGCTGATATCAACGGTAACAATAACAAATCTAATAGTGGGCAAAACAATGCTGGTTATGACTTTCAGGGAATCGGACATGTCTGTTATATATAGTTATTATTAAAAAGTAATCAGTAATTAAAATTTTAGCTGCAACAAATAGGATGGGTTCAAATTTTAAAGTATCTCCAGATTTAAAATATTCGTACAAGATTAAAAAATATATGTAGGTATCTTATATTATGACTATCAGCCTAGGTTACAAGCCAAGAAGTGTTATCTAAAGAAAATCTTACAGCATGATTCCTATATATACCCACCATGTAGAAATAAGTGAATAAAGTCAAATTATAATATAAAATATTAATAAGAAAATGAAAAAAAAAATCACCCGAGTGAAATTTGAACTCACGACCACTCGCATTCCGAGCATCGCTCTACCAACTGAGCTATCGAGGCAAATTATAATATTTAAAACTTTTCAGAAATATATTTCAGTTATGTGAAGAAGGCTTCCATATCGGCTCACCAATATTTATTCAGTGCTCTTGTAAGAAGCTTACGCTTTGCCATTGTTTCTGTGAATTATTAATTCAAACTCCCAAGCCGGTATCTGTTCGGGGCAACCAATTTATTGGCATGGATTATTATATGTTCAGCCTTTAATGTGAATATTTTAAAAGATATGGCTATTTTACTCATATTATGGTATACTATTTTATACTAGGTAGGTACTACAACATTTTATATAATATTTTATATCAAAGAACAGATTTAAAATTAGTTATATAAAACTTAAATAACTCATATTTAAGGTTTTGACAAATATCAAAGACAAATGACAGGAAAATGATGACTGGTATTTCAAAAAGAATAATTAATATTTTAGCAAATTGTAATCTCTAACCATAAAAAATTAATCAAAAACCGAGGAATTATAATTTGCAAGTCGACCAGAAACCCGTCGTACACGAGTTATTTTAAAAATGAAAATAATTATTTATTTGCTCAAAACATGGTACAATAAAGTTATTATTATATTATTATTAGACCAGAGACATGTTTCGTCAAAAAATTGCAAATATATTTTTTTTAATTTAATTTATACAACAATGATTTTAAGAAAAAATAAGTACTTGATACTAACTTTATCACTTGCCACAATGCCTCAAGACCAAGGTGTTCGATCAGCCATGACTTACGGAGCCGAGACGTGAAACCTGACGGTGGGGCTGGCTCACCGATTGCATGTCACTCAGAGAGCTATGGAAAGGTCAATGCTCGGAATCTCCCTAATGGACAAAGTCCGAAACGAGGTTATCCGGTAGACTAAAGTGACAGACATAGTCTCGAAATGTAGCAGACTGAAGTGGTAGTGGGCCGGCCACATCTGCCGTAGAACCGATGGACGGTGGAGTAAACGGGTTTTCGAATGGAGACCGCGCCTCGGCAAGCGTAGCGTTGGACGCCGTCTGGCCAGATAGACCGATGACTTAAGGAGGACGGCTGGTAGTGACTGGATGGCAAAAACGGGAGATCGAGCCATGTGGCGTACACTGTGGGAGGCCTACGTCCAGCAGTGGACTGCAATAGGCTGACGACGACGACGACTAACATTATCATTACAAACTACACCACAAAACAAATAGTTCCGACCCATTATAATCATTCCAACAATGGCGTAACACAATAAGTTCCAAAACAAATGCAAAATCAAAAAGAAAGTGTTAATTTATTTAACGAAGATGTGTTGGGAGATATTTTTCGGCATTTTAATGGCATGACATGGATACGGGCGGAGGAAACATCGTGTATTGTGTTACAGGCTCCTGCTCTTTATCGTGGCGAAATTTCATTATGTCCGACCCCCATTCCGGGCTATTCAATTGGAACACCTTCACACAATAATTGGTGGTGGGTGGTTTTTAGTTTGCGCATTTTTTTTTTCTTCAAAATTTGACAATTTAAAAAATGTGCGTAAGATTTTGTACTTGCATCATTTGTTTATAAAGTATTAAATACCTTATTTTCAAAAATTTGCTGCTAAATCAACTCACAGAAGCAATAACATTATTGCGGCTTTAAATAATAATTACCTAATTAGGACTGAAATTTGAAAACATAAAAAACTGAAGAGGAAAACTTAATGAAATGCAAATTATAGCTAGAGAAAAATAAAATTAAGTACATGATTCAAATAAAATCTGGTATACTTACTCCTTTCTATTGCATTAACATTACTAATTTACATATTACTTTCATAAAAGTACCCATCAACAAAATTTTGGATCAAACGGGAATTCGAAGATGAGATAACAAGAACAACCCGACACCGAATGGGTTGCAGATATTTCAATATTCTTCCTCCCTAACCATACCGTGCAATGGCCGGTAACGTCGTAATCATGGATATAAAGCCCGATTAAAATCCCTTTAATGAAGCCCAGTTATTAAAATTTATAATGTAATTTAATTACAGATTGATACTGCCAAATTTCGAGGAAACGGAATCTGGCACCGCCGGTCGGATTAAGTTTTGTCAAAATTCTAAATTCTTGGTTGTCTCTTAATTTTGTGCTTCAAAATTAATATTATTTTAGCTTATAATTTGTATTATAGGTCCTATCTAGCGCATTCGATATTACAATTCAAGGAATAATGATGTCGAATTATAGTAGGTATATAAGTACGAGTAGGTACATAGACAATAAGTATATCAACATATATTTTAAACAAATCAATATATCAATACAAAGAAAAAGCTCATAAATAAAATATGAAGTTGAATATTGCTAAAAGTGGCCACAGATTTTGTCAGATATCAATTTCATTTTTTACCCGTGAACTATTGCTTTACTTTTATTTTATCTATCTATTAGAGCACATTCTGTAATACAATTAGATATGGCGACTTATAAACTGATCTTTTGTATTTCAAAGAAGTGCTTAGTTGAAAATATAGGTACTTAATTAATTTGATAATACAGGGTGATTTTTGGTCGTCAACGTTCCCGAAAACTACGGAATCTCCTCATCATCACGATCATTTTTCTCCATGGAAGCATACCTGGGAAGTGTCTGGTTTCCAAAATATTAGGGTCCAAAGTTGAGTAAATAGACTGCGTTTTTCTGCATAAATGCACATAGACGCGCGTAGCAGGATTTTTTCACGAAAAATAATTAATATCTGTCTATAAAAAAACTAAATTAAACACTAGACACTATAAATTTCGCACGATCAATGAATTTATAATTTAAAAAAACAAAAAAAAAAAATTTTTCCAAGCATTTTTTTGGCATAAACTTACTTTATTTCATGTATAGAATACGTACCCTTCGTTAAAGGTGGCCACAAAAAAACACCCTGTATATGACCAAAGATAAAAAACACCAATACTTACAAATTCCTATGAACTTTAACAAGCTAATAAGGATTCTAAGTAAGTAACAAACTAACATCTATTCATGAACCTAACCACCATAACAAGCACACGTATAATTCTATGCGCGATAATGTTCAAGATAAAAAAAACATCAAAGAAGTAAAGTGGGCTCGCATGAATCACGGGTAATGAAGACATCATTACGGAACCGGTTGTGCTGTGGACTTTCTCAGAACAGGCAGAGGTCTCAAGGAAACTGGTGATTAAAAGATAATAGCGAAAGAATTTTGTACAACACAACAGATATTAATAACATACGGTTCAGGGATAGAGTTAGAAAATGACTTTATGTGTCTATTGGAAGGTAATTCTAATAAAAACAACACAGACATTCGTTCAATTTCTGATGAAGTAATTTTTACAAAGTAATTAGAGGAGGCTTAGGTTTATGCTTAGTTACGCTTACAGTATTACATATTAACAACCGTACTTATAAAGAAGTCATTACTTATTGCTTCACAAATTAATATATTAATCAAAACTTTATTTGACACTGAACTCTTCGGTACTTCATCTTTATAGGTACTATGCTTGTTGATTTTAGATGGTTCTATCTTGTGAAAAAATTCTAAGCTTAAATGGAAATTGTTAAGTAATTCATTATTTAAGGATTTGGTCTTCTTTGTAGATGGTGTTAATAACTAAACTACATAGTTACAAAATTATTAATGAAGAAAATGGAAAAAAATCTTCACCCGAGTGGGAATCGAACCCACGACCACTGCAAACCGTGCCAGCCGCTATAACCACTAAGTCACCTGGTCAATTACTCGGATGACGAATTGTACCATCTCTTTTCTAAATTACATATTGGCAACGTTATTCTTCATCCCGATAGCTATACACTAGCCAAATCTCGGCAAACAAAGCTGAATCCCTCAGCACAATAGTTACAATAAAAATCACATCTAAACCCTCGATTCCGCGATATTTTCAGCGAAAAAAAAAAATATAAAAACATATTTTCTCTAGAAAATACAGCAAAAATCCCAGCCTAAACCTAGGCTTACCATTTAAACTTTTAAATCATTTATCATTTGGAAGTACACCTACTAAATCAGCCTCCAAAGATACATTGCCGTTCTTAAGTACTTGTACTCGTACCATTTGAAAGGGATGTTATAAAGTATTTATCTACGCCACAGGATCAACAGTCAATTGAACAAGAATCTCCTACATCATTAATCATTTCCATTACAATTTTAAACCCTTCGCGAATAAGAATTTTTGAAGCTGCTTTTATCCACTTTTTATGTGTGTACTTTATTGGTAATGTCATTTTACGTAATATAACCGAATACTGGAATAGGTAGGGTACATTTTTAGTAGATACCTACAATTCTAAGTTAATATAATATTATGTGCTTTAAAATAGGTAAAGATATATAATTAGCCAGGCTTGTGACGAACATAATAATGTACTTATTAGGTATACTATGTACCCTCAACTATTATATTAAAGTTAATATAAAAAAAAATATTATTATACAAAAAATAATTAGGCACAACTAAAATAAAATATCCCCGTTCTCGTAATCGTCGTAGTACGTCCCGTTTTTGATGTTATCTATTTAATTCATCTGGCCTTTCACAGAGCTACCCCTGTCCCTTGAAGGGAAAAGATATCGGTCACACGACAAGACCTTTTTAAGAATCGAGTTAAATTTACTAGAAGATATTTATTCGCTGATATCTATGATAATGATCTCTTTGGGTTCAAACGGCGAAAATTATGGACATAATGTAGGTCTGGTAAAATAAATTTACCCTATATTATGAAAATAACTTAGTAACTCTACATAATATTATTTTTCATATTTATTAGTACCTATTATGAAAAGAGACAATATTTTCTATATGCCTACTATTGAATCTTTACAATATATTCAATATTGGCATTTTTTTTTTATGTATCATCTTACTATTGACAGACAGAAAACGATATGCCTACCTACTAGTGTTTTTGAGAAATATATTACAAAATATAAAACATTTAGGAATATCCACATAAATAACACACAATTTTAAAACCTTCAAAACTGTCTTTTGAAATTGAATTATCAAAGTATAAAATATACTTATTTAACTTTATAATATCTTTAGTGAAGTCAACAAATGGTATTATAACATTTTATATCCCATGTTGATCGCCATGTGGTTTCGATTACGTATCGCGTAATGGTTTTTTGCCGTCATTAACCGACCCCACGATCGCTTATTTTTTAATGTAAACGCAACAAGCAAAATTGTCATTTTTATTGTGAATTGGGCGTACGTGCTGGTGTTTTTTATTCGTCCATTATTTCGCTTTATTGTATTTATATTCGGGATATGTTTTGTGACATTTGGTTTGTGTATTCAACGTTCTATAGAAGCAATAATGTTTACAATAAATTGGGTTCAATCATTCGATAAATTATATTTGTTACGTTATGTCAATAGAGGTCTAAATCTGGATATGAGAAAATGTATTCAATATGATTTTATTTGTATATGTAGCTTAATTCACTAGATTCATGGTTTTCCTACTTACATTTTGCCTGTGTCGTTGGCTACGGGCGGCACACTACCGTTATAGAGAGACCATTTAGGCCTCAAAAATACTAATACGCACTGGATGAGGTACATTTATTTTAGTCATAGAATATTAAATTTGTGTTAAAAGTTAACCAAAAACAATTTTGTTCGTTTAATATTGAATATACACAACTGCTTTAAGAAATAAAATTAAAGATGAGATACAAAATATGCGTATGCGTTCATTTACCAAACGGTAAAAAGCGTTCTAAAAGCTCGTTTCCTTCTTTTACAGATAAACAAAATGTCTTTAAACTTTTGATATGACTGTTTTGTTTTAAAACTTTTACAACATAAGTGTGAGTGTAATTATGTACAATTCTCATGAGCGGACTATGAGTGCCTTAGCTGTAGTGGTGCGGTGGTTGGTGTTCTTCCTTGCCAGCGTGGGGTGGCAGGTTCAATCCCAGGCAGTGCAACAGAACACTGAGGTGGACAGTTCTTATAACTTTTACTATGAACAGCCGTGTTGTAGTGGACCTGTGACGAAAAATAAATACCATATGAGACATAGACGAGGTAAGTCAAATGAATGATTTAAAAAAAGTTTTCCCGTAGTAGGTATTACTATACTATTTACTATAGTTTTAAGCAGTTTTGTATACACAAGTTTTTCATTTCGCCTCTTTGCAAGAACAACGTGATTTGTTATAAACCACTATTTTGTGAGATGTCACGTTGTTCTTCTAAAGAGACGATTCCTTCCTATGTTACGTTCAAAATAGGAGTAAATATGATGACATATTTCATATGACTAATGTTGCTTGATGTTCACTTTGAACATACCTACCATCGTCATGGTCACCAATATGGACGATAACAATTCTTTTATACATATTCTTCCATTTAATATTGATTTCTATATAATGTCAACATCAGTAACCCTGCCTTCCCTAACAAGGCTTACAAACGTGGATGTACAAACATGTCATCGGCTCTAAACTTGAAACTAAAATTCTTTTAAGTCAGTGTCTACACACATATACACACACATGTCAGTATAAATATCACACTAACACAGTGGTGAGATGCTTTCAAGTCAAGGGTACATGACGTAGAAGGGAATGTTAATACGAAAATAGACGTGTTAAAGCGGGACACTATATTTCTTTTGTTTCATTGCCCTCCTGGCAATGATGTAGAGAGAGGAGTTTAATACAGTTGTAGTTAATATTTCTCGGCGCTTTGACAAAACATCGTATTGTATACGAAAGTTGTAAGCTTTCCTCGAATGAGGAGCTTTTTAAATAATCTGGTTCTGAAGCCCCTTTTATGAAGTAATTATTATTTTAATTATAAAAATTGCTGTTATATTTCGAAAGGATTTACTATTAAAATTTTAAAGGTTAATTTAAAACTGCAAACACTAGAAAGCCTTCTTGAAATCAGCTTTCTGCTTTCCAACGTGAAATATCTAAGATCTTTTTATAACAAATCGACTGAGTTTAACTTAATAGGATATAGGAAAATAAATTGTATATTGTAGGTAGTTGTAAAAATAGATTATTTTTTCCTCTGCTCGATACAGTACCTAGATGCTATACTATTATAATCTCAAGCCAGTATCACCATTTTGCATTAACTCGGTCAGTCCGACCGCAATATTAATGTGCAATTTAGCATTTCCATTAAACATAGCAGCTTAAACAGTTTGCAGAGTGCTTAATGTATGTGGAAACTTGTCCCATTAAGCCACACCACACTTAATGACGATCCGCTAACACCACATTTAGCTATGCATTCGAAA
Organism: Carposina sasakii; assembly: GCA_014607495.2. NCBI lineage: Eukaryota > Metazoa > Arthropoda > Insecta > Lepidoptera > Carposinidae > Carposina > Carposina sasakii. The sequence goes on from CP053165.1 coordinate 5,883,102, forward strand.
ATAATGTACTCTGGACATTTGAAATGGTAGATTAGTGAGTTGGTGAAATTTGGCTGGTGTAGATACTATGTGAATCTATTTATCAATATATAGGTAGTGGTAGATATGCGTTATTTTTTGTCCAATACTTAATCCTTACTTCCTTATTATAAATACCAAATTAACTCAGTCCGTCTATTTGGCTTTCACACTACTGAAACGATTTAATTGAAATTTGGTACACTGGGTAGTTAGTATAGCCTGATATAAAGACATAGGCTACTTTTTATCAGGGGGAAATATTTTTCCCGGAAATTTTCGACATTTTGTTTTTTGCTTTAGTCTATGCGGACGAAGTTGCTGGCATCCACTAGTGCAAAATAATAAATGTTAATAATAATGGTGCCATAAGAGCATATTTTAAGGAATTATACCCAGTTTATGTCCATTTTCTGTAAATTTTTGTAAAGTTGTCCGTTTCTGAAAGCAAAAATGCATTTTTTGTGACAGTTCATTAATTATTTCAGGTTTATTCCAACCGTATAAATATGAAAAATAAATATAGCATAAGTAGGTACTTTTCAGACAAGGTTTAATACAAATTCACACTTGGTTGAACTAATCTAAGCTGCCGAATAAACACAATAAGTTGCTCCGACGAAATACAGGCTTGTTCTATGAAAAACGTATTCCCCTCTAATCCCATGCGAACTCCGATCTCGGGTTTTCGAATCGACAGAAACGTCATCGAAAGTGTCAATCACTGATGTTTTCGAATAGCAAAACCGATTATCGGCCATATTAAGTCGGTTATTGTTATCGACAGTCCACCGCTGAACCGTGAAGTAGATTAGGGACATCATATTATGCCTTATTTGGGCGTCAGCTGCACGCATCGCATGCACGATAGGTTATTTTTTGCCATCCTTATTAAATTCTACTTTGAGGCGTACTTCACGGTCCCTGGGTTAGGGTTTTGGGGAGAGTTCAGGGTAATCGAACTGCTTGCTATGGCAGGTTATCTCTCCATAAGTTTGGAGTTTTTATGCGGAAGTGTTAAAGTATTAAGTCGTTAAAGTTGGGGGTATACATACATATAGTTACCCCCATTTTCCCCAAAAGATGTAGTAATTTGCAATTCGTGGTAAGGGGTGAGCCTACTGCTGCTTTTTGGGCATAAATCCAACAATTTAGCTACCGGTAACGAATCCAACGGGAAATGTTTCCGAGTCATTCTAAATAGTTATTATAAGCTATTAAAGTAGGGGTATTGTATATTTTAAAATAATATATATTCATCTTTGATATCCTTTTCTTATGGTCAACCGGAATATTAACTGATGTACACGTAATATAATACTTACCCTAATGCGAGTATAATTATCCAGCAGAAATGAGCTTTCGCAATAATGCCGGTAATTTAAGGGTTGAAGCTCTAAATGATGAGCGGTTTTGGTCAAAAGGGACGAGTAAGTTTAGGATAATTCTTTAGTAAGCAAGGATGGACAAACGCTGGCCTTGCTTGTCATTAGTAGGGGCAATGTTTTACAAAAGTTCTCACTGGGGCCTCGGTGAATAGCGCTTAATGACAGGCCACGGCCAGTATACTTAGACTTGTATAGGATGGTTTATACAGTTATGTTTGCTAATGAACAACTAGTAAAAATCATTCCATAAAATAACGTTTAAATTTGTTATGATGTTAAATAGGAGAATAATGCTGAAAAGTATGTAGATATTACTATGTTATTTAGAGTTTAAATTAACTTCCTACTATGATATTTTTGTAAAAGAGAATCGAATTCAAAATCTAATTGGTTTATCGCTTTTTAACAGATTTTTAGTAGATATTTCACATTTTCGAGGTCGCAAATTTACAAAGTATTAATGTTGCAAAAATATGGTGCGAAGTAGCAATTAATAAGCGAGTTATATCAAACTCTCCAGCAAAAGTAGCTTAGTGCTTCAAGCGCTGAACAAGCTCGGCTGGGTCAAGTAAATGTCCGTGATAGTGGACAAACAAAAAGCGGAAAGCTGAGTTGAAAGAAAGAGCGCACTCAGCCGCCTTGTGAGCGGAGGTATAAAAGAAACACACAATAACCAGGGCCGGACTCAGGATTCGCTTTGCTCGCTGACCACGGCCCATTTGTCGGGCTCAATTTACCATAGTTGTAAGGGATATTTCAAGTGACATTTTTGAGATTCTAATTTCGTTCATGTAATTTAAAATTCAAAATGCTGTTTGTATCCTTCCATATTTTTTTTAACACTAGATTGTTTTGTTGTTAAAGTTTATACAAGTCTAACTTAGACAGATGTTGCATAGATTTTACTGTCAAATATGGTTCAAAACTTCATTGAACGCATTTTTGATTGAGACGTGATTTTGTAATAACACGTTTAATATCTAAATTATTTAACAAATTGTACCTACATCAGCAAATACTGTACCTACGTGTTTCGAATAATGCTAGAAGTTGCCAAAAACCTAGATTTACCCAAACTTCTGATACTGGTTAGAGCTAGCTAGGTTTACCCGTTCTTGTAAAAATACCCGTAATATAATAAAATAAATACAAACCAGGTAAAGACTTGATTTTATTGCAAAATGGGTACAATCTGGATTTCATATATGCGGTATATTCAGTCTTGGATTCGGTCACGTATCTATATCTTGGCCGGTACAATTGTATCATATCTCAGGAGACAAAGGAAGCACCTTCGTCAAACTGTTTGAATCAAACCTATACTGAGGACAGGTTGGATTATTCCACTGTTATCATTTTGGACCGGTTTTCTATACGTGTAGTTATTGTTGATTTAGGTGGGCTTATTGTAGGTACCTATGGGTGAATTGTCAGACTGAAGTTAAACTGGGTAACGTATACCTATATAAGGTCTTTCATAATTTATTTTAGGTAGGTACTGAAGGTAAGTGGATAAGTAGGAACAATTGGTTCCTTTGCATGATCAGTAAAGAAAATGATTGAATTATTATTTTAGTAATTTAATTACCGTTATCGGTCCAGCTCAATATAACAAATAACTTGAAATACGCGTGAGTTGTTTTTTATTTGTGCATTGTATAAATTCCCATATAAATATGCATGGAACCATATTTTACATTTACCAATATTTTTTCAATAGTGTCAGAAGTAGTTTAAAATAATAAATTTATGGGCCATATTTTTGGATTTGAGACAGGCTCTTGCAGTATTGGCTGATAAACTGATATTATGGCATATTTCATCACTAAATAAAATCATTGACATACAATTTATTTCAATGTTACGAGTATATACTAACTATTTGAGTTATAATTTTGTATGGAATATTAAATTATAATTTTATATTTGACCGCTTTATGCCTTATGTAGCTTTAGGATTACCTACATAATCTTGCAGTTCTGGCTACGATATTTACGATATTTTTAAACACAGCCGTTTGTATAAGTTTGTATGTATGTTTGTATGTATATTATATTAAATACTTAATGTCACATAGAATACGGACCTAATTCACACGAACCGTGCACAATACGTAAATTAACTGTTTGTTAAGTATTGGAAGAGGCCTATGTTCAACAGTTGACTTGTCATGGCTAAAAATGATGATGATGATAAAAGTATTTAGCTGCAATACATAAGGGGTCCGCTTCACTATTTCAGACAGAACCGAAAAATGGTAAATTTTCTCTGAAGCCTATCGTATCATACCCTCGAGCACCGCATCGATATTTCGAATGCGACATGATTAACAATTATTTTAATTTAACATCGGACAGTTAATAAATAATTGGACAAACATGCCATCCTTCATCGAAACCGATGGGACCTGATTTCAAAGCCGGACTATTTATTTTACACCCGCAAATTCGTTTAATATTTTGAAATAATTATCTATATAAAATATATGGACTCAGAAACAGACATTCGATTTATAATACCTATAAAGATGTTCACAGACAAAAAATACATCATCATTGCCATAATCAGAATACTAGTGCTGACATTATGTTACAAGACCCTTGTGCAACTGGATGGTTATTAGAATTATGTGTAGGTACTCCCGAAATAATCCAACCTGTCCAGGATTCGCCAGCGACGTATCATTTATTTACGTACCCACGTTTATTTAATTGCGAAAACGTCAAGGAGAATATCGCAGATGACTCAAAAGAATTTGATCAAAGAGTGTATAACCACTTGAATTTAATAAAAGCTTTTATTTGTTTGGGACGGTATCTCTGGGTGGTTCCAAATATGTTCTAAGACTTAAAGCCGCCCCCTGATTACGTAAAAGCAATAGCAAAGCCGAAGCAAAGCGATTGTGAAAATTGTACAATATTCGCCTTGAAATGTTAAAGTTCCTTTAAAATTCGTTTAAGTAATACGAATTTGACAAGCAATCAGCGATTTTTGTACAATTTTTGCAATCGCTTTGCTTCTGCTTGTTAGGTAATAAGGGAGCCGATGTTTTCAATACTAAGATACCCTATTTGAATTACCAAGTTTTTGCTGTCTTTCCGTAAGCAACTTTATCCTTCAGATGAGATATCTATACATCGGAAAATTCGACCCTTAGTTCATAGAAGAAGTCGCGTGTAAGTAGGTATAATATAAAATTGGTAGGTATTAGAAACAGAAATGAACTTTATTTTTTCTGGAATTATTCCATGAAAATGGTGCCATCTATACTAATATTATAAACTAGCTGTTGCCCGCGACTTCGTCCGCGTCAACAAACAGAATAAAATATTTTAAAGTACTTCTGCGTAAATTATATTTTTTGTTTTATTTTCTTGTGGCAGAAGAACATACTGATTTTCTCCGCAACCCAATCTTGACAACGCGACATATAATTGGCCGTGTGAAAAGCAGTCTTGACGTAAGTCAATTCCAACGTGTTTAAACGTTTGCCCCTGTGATTTATTAATTGTTACAGCAAAAGATAACTTAACAGGGAATTGAATTCTTTTAAAATGTTGAATAACTTTTCCTAAGACGGTATTTTCATATCTCTCAAAATTTAGCTGGGCTGTTAAGGGTTCTGCATCAGGTTATCTAGACCTTCAATTTTATTACGTTATGAGAAAGTGCTTATCATGCTGAGCAACTTTTCCTAAGACGGTATTTTCATATCTCTCAAAGTTTAGCTGGGCTGCTAAGGGTTCTGCATCAGGCAGTCTAGACCTTCAATTTTTTTATTTCATATCATTTCTACGTCATTTTATTCTTTCATACATATTTTTTGGATAACTTGAACCGTTTACGCAGCGCACGCAACGGAAGTCTCCAAAGTTGAATAATTTTCCCCGTTTTTTCCACATTTTCCTCTTATTCTTCGTCCCTATTGGTCGCACTGTAATGATATATAGCCTAAAGCCTTCCTCGATAAATGGACTATCCAACACAAAAAGAATTTTTTAATTTGACCCAGTAGTTCCGGAGATTAGCGCGTTCAATCAAACAAACAAACAAACAAACTCTTCAGCTTTATAATATTATAAGTATAGATGTGAAAGTGTGTGTGTATGTTTGTCCGTCTTTCACGGCAAACTACTAAACCGATTTAAATGAATTTAGTATGATGATCTCCGACCGTATTTCGGCCAAGGCGACCAATCTCTACGGAGATTGGCCAGGTACGCAGGAGATATTATAGTGCACAAGTGTGTGCGCAAACACAGATGCACTCTCTATTCCGTTACTCTCATAGTCCGATGGGACGGAAAGCCGACACGACCGGAGAGAGATCAGGCGCAGGACCAACGGTTTTACGTGCTTTCCGAGGCACGAGCTAAGTGAAAATTTTGCAACATTAAAATCTGTACATGAAATAAATTCATTGGTACAGGCCCTTGACTGGTATCGAACTTACGCCTCCCGCTTGGAAGGTGCACGTCTTAACCACTTTTTATTGCAGTAGGTGGCGACACCGCGCGACAATCGAATACCGCGCAAACGATGTCGCGGGCAACAGCTAATAACTTTATAAAATCGTCCAATGCAAATATGCGGACTCAAGCTCTATTATTGCAAGAAATGTAATATAAGGTACTACAATACATTTTACAGCATAACATAATGTAACTATATTTAGACGTACTAATACGATACAGCAGGTTTCGATGCTCAAAGCTTCTTTTCAATAAGGCCTTTCATTGTGCAGAAAATAGGACATACTATGAGGAACATGGTATTGAAAAATTATTTGTATCAACTAAAGCTTTGCCAGGCGACAAATTTATATGTTCTGCTGTAAGAAATCTCTGTTTAAGAAGCACCTATATTGTCCTGGAGCGATTTTAATAAAATTTGGTATGGTTTAGCTAAATTTGGTATAGTTAGCTAACACCTTGGATTAACACATAGGCTACTTTTTATCACGGGAAAATATTTTTATCCTGTATAATTTCGACATTTTGTTTTTTTCTGCAGTCCACGCGGGCGTCCACTAGTTCTGCATAAACCATCATGGTATAGGTACTATAAAAAGTCACAAAAATCTTGTCAAGTTGCCTACCAAACATCAAATTACAACATGCTTCAAATCTCACAATTACAGAAGCGAAATTAAAATATGCGGAGAACCTACAATTCCAGGACCACCCACATTAAGTACGTTTATTCACTTTAAAACAATTGTGGAAGTAATTCGCGGTAGCAATTCTGAAATACGGCTATAAAACACTCATCACAACCCGACGCTGACGGCCGTATTCATTGTTGCAGCGGAGCGTCAAAATTCTCCTCGTCCGGAAAATTTGCCTTTGTGAGAGAATACCCCAGTGCTGAAGCCTCAAAAGTTACTTACTTAATCTCTGCACCGCCCTCTTTGTTCGAAGCATCAATACTTTTCGGGGCTTACGCGGAAGCTTTTACGGTGTCATCATTTTCAAATTATCAATAGTTTCATTGTGCGAATGTAGAGGTCGACGAATGATCAAAAGAAAAGAACGCATTTCTACTATTGTCTACGCCATCATCAGCATCATGAGTAGGATCTAAAAGTAAGTTTTTAATGAATTAGAAACATATGAACCTTATTTTTGCTTTTTCAGTAGCTAGTGTGTACATGCATACAAGCAAGCAAACGTTATTGTCATTATTGCACTTTGCCAGCATATACATGGGATAAAACACCCTTAGGCCTATATTACTGACATACCTAATTTAATTACCACAATAATAAAATCGTAGACTATTTCCTACGAATGCCAAATTTAAATATAACCATCAACCAAATGTAATAAATAAACCTGTAGGTAACTAAATCATTAACAACAGAAATCACGTCTAAATTCTGTTCTAAATAATAATTATTGTCCCTAATCGAACCAACAACAGCCGACTACCACAGCAAACAAAGTTGTTTTAGCGTCGGCAATAAAAACAAATCTTGCTACCATCTCGACGGGTCTCTCTTAAAATTTCGTTTGTACAGAAATAATGGAATAAGTTTAATTGGTTTCGTCAGAGGAGGTGCCTAGCTTTAATTAGGTAAGCTCGTTTTCAGCAATTCGAGAATATAGCACCGCAACCTATTTTGCCTACATTTGAATATAATATAGTATATACATGGGACATTGTTTTAGAAACTGAAAGCTACGTGAGTCAAATAATCGTCTTGTTTTCAAGTTATAATTGACTAGAGTTCTTGTTTGGTTAGGTATCAATATCGAATATCAGTTAAACTAAGGTATAATTTTCTGATGAAATGGTTATTTATTTACTCAAAACGTGGCATAATAAGGTTATTTATTACTTTTATTACATAAGAGATATGTTTCGCGAAAATTATACGACTACAACCCGAACTACGGGTACTTACATTAAATTAATCTAAAATGTAATTACAGTATGTACTGACAACCAAACAAACAGAAACACACAGCCGGTAAAAAAAGCCAAATAATCGGCGGCATTCAGTATATTCGACTAAGGTTCGACTGCAATCCTCTTTTGTCAAGTAACATGATACGCTTCGCAGTACTTTTGTTTTTGCACTTATACGCCTTACGACGGTAACCTTACCCGCGTTCGCACCACTATTGACACTTCCGATCAAAACAAATGGAAAACTTATGAGCTTTTTTGGACCTGTGGGGTTAGCGTGAACTCTTAAAGAATTGTCCACATTGTTGGAGTGAAATGCCGCTCTATACTACTAATAGCGGCGTTTCACTTCCACAATGAACGTAGTCATAATGGATATATAACTGATTTATTTATAAGGACTGACTGACAATAGGAATAGTTTAGGCCTATAGGTTGTTTGTTGTTGTTCTATAGGTTGCTCCAAACTTTGTCAACTTAATTTTGGCTTTCTCTACTATATTTAAACACTAGCGACTTAAACGCCACGACTTCGCACGGGTGCAATGCTGATACTATACATAATATAAACCTCCTTTTAAGTCACTCTATCTATTTAAAAAAACCGCATCAAAATCGGTTGCGTAGTTTAAAAGATCTAAGCATACAGACATAGGGACAGACAGCGTGAAGAAACTTTATTTTATACTATAGGTATGTTATGATATGCAAGGTATAAAAGAAAAACTAAGTAAGTATACATAGCAGACTAGTATTAAACTACAGTTTATTAGTTTCAGAGGTTATCCGGAACAAACCAAACTTTAATATTTCATAATAACATAGAGATTATAATATTCTTCTACAAAGGTTACTTTAAAAAAGATATTATAAATTGTATTATTTTCTAAATCAGATGTATCGTCTAATAAAACAAACTTTGAAATGTTAACAATAAATATATTCAGATATTATGAAACCAATAATCATTTAAGCTTAGACTACGTTTTTGTTTGATTATTTACTGAATTTATCGGTTTATTAACAACAATGAACATACCAAAAGCTTGGATTCTCATCCACCGCCCACATAGGAAATCAGTCAACTAAAACATTCATTCCATTCACGATATAAACACATCTCGACTACATTTATAATCATCAATATAAATTCTCAGATATCGTTGCCATAAAATAAACCGCGGGATTACCGATTTAAATACATCGATAGCATAGCAGTTAAAGGGGGCCTTTATAAATTAACGATGCCAATTTCCCTAATGACATTGTAAAAGGAAAGTTAACGATTAACGATAGGTACAGGTATTCGTGGTTGTATCGAAAAGGCTTCTTCACATAAACACGATACGATGTCGCATCGTATCATTTCAAATTACGACATTGTTTCTTGGAAATCTATAAGGACGTTAAGGGCAGTACGACATCGTAGAATCTCACGGTGTGCTTCTTCGCTAGTAGGTAATTGCTATTTTGTAATTAAAAGAAATAAAATTGTACATTTATCCTACAAATATTATGAACGCGAAAGTTTGTAAGTATGGATGGATGGATGGATGTTACTCTTTCACGTAAAAAAGACTGGAGCGATTTTAATAAAACTTGGTATGAAGTTGGCTGATGACCTGGACATAGGCTACTTTTTATCCCGGGAAAATATTTTTATCCGGATAATTTCGACATTTTGTTCTTTCTGCAGTCCATGCAGTCGCGGGCGAGGACTAGTATTCCGATAAATGTAACACATCCAGTCTATTTTACGTATCTTCTTCATTTGGCATATTATAGGAAAAGATATATAAAAAATATATTATTATAAAAAAAAAGAACTGCAACATCATCAACCGTGCATCGTGGCGTGTTGGTAACCGATGTCACGTCATATCACGATCCAACTTTGTATGTATCATGTTTATGTGTAAGAGCCCCGTGGAGTTATCGGGTGAGGAATCGATATAAATACCGGCTGCACAATCGATAGATATCGAGACACGCGAAATCGAAACATGAGTCGCGTCGTGCAAGGATACCTATATATTATTACTTTATTGGAAATTGCTTTGGCCTTGTCAATCGCTCACAATGTTTTGGGGAGTAAAACATCAACACTAAGTCGTTTTCCAAGGTTACTTATCTGTTTGATAAATTAAAAATTATTTTACCAGAGTTCTTATCAACAACAAAATCAACTCGGTCTAGCAAAACGAAGTAGCGAAAAATGGAATCGACCAATCTAATAGTGCACGTACATTTTATTGTATAGTGGCGTGATCGCAGACCCGGGGTTATTTCTATTAGCTTAGGGGAACAAAGTAAAAAAAAGAATAACAATACAGTAATATAATTTGGAAGCCAACCGTCGAAGTCGTTACCTATTTGTATCGAGGGACAAACATAATTTGATTGAGTGGGATTCATTTCGACTACCGATAGAGACATGAAATTCATAATGAAATTAACTTTATGAAAAGAATGCGACTCACATCAAAGTTAGACTATTATTTATTCATTGGAAGTGGACGCCCGCGACTCCGTCCGCGTGGACTACAGAAAAAAATGTCTAAACAAAATAAAGTGTAAAAACAAAATGTCGAAATTATCCAGGATAAAAAGTAGCCTATATGTTATGTGGGACCTGTCACAATATATTCCTGGAAACTGCATCAAAATCGGTTCAGCCATTTCTGAGATTAGCGTGCACAAACGCACAGATAGACCGACAAACAGACAAAAATTCCAAAAATCATTCTTTTGGGTACTATTGCGTTGATAAATCAATCAATCAATCAATCAATCAATATGTTTATTTGCTCAAATATGTGTACATGTTATTATTTGTATTTACAGCAAGCGTTCTACATATTTCGTCATATCTGACATGCAAATTTTTATTCCATACAATTTAACATCAAGCAGGCATTAGTTAGTTTAATAAATTCTAATAAAAAATGTCAATTTAACAATAAATAACAACATAAATTCAATATGTCCATAACTACTATTTCAATGTCAATATCAAAATTTAAATTTACCATTCAATAATAGAAATATGCTAATTCCATACATAATAGGCATGTCCACAATTTCATATAAATTTTCTATCAAATTTCGAAGAAAGAAATTCATTAACAGAGTAATATACGTCGTTAAGTAATAACTCTGTAAGCTGACTCTTAAATAAATATATATTATCAATCTTACATAGTTTTGCAGGCAGTTTGTTGTAAATCCTAGGAAACATACCAAACACGCTATTATTAAACATTGCAGATTTACAGTGCGGCATGCATATCTTATGTTTGTTTCGTTCTCCTTTTAGCTTACAAAATGAGTCTAAATTATTTTTAACATGCATTGCAATCTCCAAGATGTACATGCATGGGAGTGGCAATATGTTTAAACTTTTAAAATAAGGTCTGCAACTGTCCGTTTGCTTTAGGTTAGCCATTGCTCTAATACACCTTTTTTATGTTCATATAATATTTTTTCTCATATATCTTTCATGTACAGACAGCGATCCGTTACATTTTTATTATACGTATAAAAGATAGAATAGAATAGATATAGATAGAAGATAGATTGAAAGCGTTAGTGTTTCGTAGTAGACAAAAAAGTAGGATATCCGTGTCTGACATAATGTCTAATTCAGTATTTATAAACCTAAATATTATCTAGGTGTACAAAGGTGGAACTAGGATTTTTTTTTTTTTTTGGTGGAGGGATAAAGTGCAGGATTTGGTTCCTTGGGGGACACAAAAAGCACATTTGACTATAGGTAGGTATGTGTTGTGATGGATTTTAGATACAAATAATCTGTCTGGGGGGTCACATGCCTTCTATAAATCCGCGTATTAGCTGCATAGTACTCATAGTTGTATACAGTAGTAGGTAATAATTGTGACGTATTCATTACAAAAAAATCCGCGCTTTCTATATTTATATTCTAGATATAGACAGACTTATACAATTTTGTAATCAGAAAAGTTCCTCCTTTATACCTAATGTAGGTACTGTTGTCAAGTTTGTTTCAGAAACTAGTGGCAATCGCAAAAGAGAGGTGACATATTAATTGAAACCGAAAATCATAGAAATTATCGATGAAACATGTTCAATCCGATTCGGCGTGGATTACGGCACAAAGCGAGGTATTGTTTCGGGGGATTACCGATCACAATCGATCGTGAATCGCAATCGCTTATCAAGTGGTCTGTAAGAGCTCTCGATTCTGCCCACACGCCCGTATTCGCACGTACTCTAGTGCCTACTTAGGATATCAGACCTATGTATGTCCAGAACACACGGTGGCTCGATCCTGTCAAATACCAGGATTGTGTAATTGGAAAGCTATCAAACCTCCCAATCATGATACCAATTTGGATTATCTAAAGCTTTTTTAGTACTAGTGGACGCCCGCGACTCCGTCCGCGTGGACTACAGAAAAAACAAAATGTCAAAATTATCCGGGATAAAAAAAAAACCTGGGATAAAAAGCAGCCTATACAGGGTGATTTTTGGTCGTCAACGTTCCCGAAAACTACGAAATCTCCTCATCATCACGATCATTTTTCTCCATGGAAGCATACCTGGGAAGTGTCTGGTTTCCAAAATATTAGGGTCCAAAGTTGAGTAAATAGACTGCGTTTTTCTGCATAAATGCACATAGACGCGTGTAGCAAGATTTTTTCACGAAAAACAGTTAATATCTGTCTATAAAAAAGTACAACGTAAACACTAGACACTATAAATTTCGTCCGATCAAGTAATTTTAAAAAAAAATCTAAAAAAAAAAAATTCCCAGCATTTTTTTTGGCATAAACTTACTTTATTTGATGTATAGAGTACGTACCCTTCGTTAACGGTGGCCACAAAAAAACATCCTGTATGTTAAGTGGGACCTGTCACAATATATTCCTGAAAACTATATCGAAATCGGTTCAGCCGGTTCACAAACGCATAGACAAACCGACAGACAAAAATTCCAAAAATCATTGTTTTGGGTACTATTGCGTTGATAAAGGTCTGCTATTATATTTTTCTCATATACGAGTATCTTCAATGTGATCCGTTACATTTTTATTATATGTTTAGAAGATTGTATGTACAGACAATATTTTATTACACAGTATATTCGGCATTTATTTTGTCGACACGTGTAAGCCGATATGAATTCTGAAATTATAAAAATGTCATCTTGTAATTCGATCACAAACAAGTTCATTTTTCAATTCCCGAGATTATCACAAACTCTGCTCCGTCAGTTTAGTAAAGTAAATTATTATCGATACTTCTAATCCATTATATTACGAATCTCAACAACTTTGCTTTTGAAAAATATTCTAACTCAAATATAATTCCTTCATCCTGACCGCTTCAGGGGAATAAAGAAAAACACCAAAGTATAACTGCGAGTCAATTACGAGGTTTAAAAATATCGTCGGCATTTTTCTGAGGTATTTTAAGCGAAGGGCTCTGAATCCTATAAACCGCTAAAACATCTTAAGATTCATCTACATTAAAACCAGTGTAATCAGTACTGTCTCGTAAGGCTTCGTATTTTTCTCTCCTTAACCCAGTCCACTAAATCCGAATATTTAAGATATTTTTGTTAAATATCCTAATCTTCTTTTTCTCGGACTCGAGGGAAGTCGGCATTCACCGTTAACAGTTTCATGATTAATGACTGAAAACTCTTTGATGGCTTTTTAATTAGAGCTAAAACAGGGGTGTAATACGAAGTACGAACCGAGCGGCGCGGTCTCGGGAAGGTTGCTGTGGCCAATTATATATTTAATAGAGGGGGAGCAGCGGCTTCAAATTTGCAAGGCTAATAAATTGCGGCATACCTAGGCCTTATTGGTTTACCGTTTAATCGTCTACGACTGGATTATTTTCTTCAACTTGGCGCGCTCCTTTTGTTTGACTGTATCTACAGAAAGGTGAAATGCTGGCCGTATTACCTGTGGGCGCGCCACTGCGCAGGAGCGTTTACTTATCGGTAACACAGGAATGGTATTTCTGACTTTGCATTACAAATTTATTTCCTCCAGCCTCTGGGCTCGCCTTTCAGATTATTCACATTCTTCAGTGAAAATGGCGATTAATATTCAATATGAACAGCCTATTTGAGTGATTGTTTCTGTAGGCCGTGCTTACAGATTGAGGTCGACTTTGAATAATGAAATATTATGGAAACGTTTTATTAATTAGAAGAATTATTTGCGTATACTTTAAGAGTTTCTAAAGAGAGTATTTGATCTTGTACAAGGCTTAATTAACAAATTTATTTGACTAAGCCTCGCTTTATAACTCTAAAGCTTGATATTTTACCGATAAGAGTAGACATCCAAAAAGTTATATTGTTGAATTTAACTCCGACAAAACAGTTCGAGAACTTTAAAAATCACGATGTAAACATTTCTAAAGCAAACGATGCGAGCTCAACTTGACCCGGCTTGGCTCGACTTACGTGGATTTTTTGAAAGTCACGCATTCAGCCGAGGGTGCCGTTTCAAAAATATTCCTATAACGGGACGAACAAGAAAACAATGACTTGTCAAAACTAAGCAGCCACTTGGAGCAATTAGGAAAAACAAAACATTTTTATAGCTCGTCCTTGTCAGAGGAAGCTCATGATGCAACAACTGCTGATTTGCATGAGAAAGAGCTTGCTGTTTGCTACTCGAGTCGACAACTGAATAGATAGTTTACTGCTAAGCAAATATGGCGCCCATTTCCATACCAAGCTTAGTGCTCTGTTAATAATCATGCACGTAGTTTTAGTCGTTCACCACAAATACCTATAATTCTCAAACAGTAAGAAACACAAATTTAACTATGTCTTTTTCACTCGAATGCTCTATCAAAAGTTCCCTTGAAATCTTATTAAAAGATGTGGTTAAAGTTGGATCATGACATATTAAGTAGGTAGGTAAGTACTTACCTACCTGATAGATCATCCCTATCCAATTAGATCTATAATTATATATACTACATATTATATATACGTGTATTACCGTTGTCTCTCGATGAAAGTTTAAATCAAAGCAAAATCGGAAACAACAAACGTATGAACTGCATTCTCGTATATAGCTTTATTTTCTCCCATGTATTGTAGGTAAACACAATTTCTTATGTACGAAATAGTAAGCGAGAATTAACGGTTCCGAGCGAGCACCATCTGCGCTGGAACCGCATTAGTGATGTATGTTCAATATTAAAATACAAACTTTTAATTGCGTGCTAATCCTTGATATATTGCTAGGAAACTTTATGAATTTATGACTCGGAAAATAAGCTATGTTTACTACCCTGTCTACGTTACATTGTCTCGTAAATTGTGGGCTTACCTTGTATTTTTTTAGAAGTTTGTAATATTTTTTAACAAGAATTAGTTCCGCTTAAATATATTAGGTATATCAGTACAATGAAATAATTGGGTGTGTACTAGATGCGGGCCTGTGACTGTACGTGCGTGTTCTGTCGGGATATTAATGAATCTAGAGCATTATGTTTTTTTTTCTTGCACAGATCTATTCCAGCTGCTTGAGCAACAATTACATTACTATAATTTTGAGACTACAAACAATGACTGATGAATAGTAATAGAATAAAAACTGTTCTCTAATCCGCTGCTGTTTACCTAGTACTCTTTTAGCGCTTTTCAATACAAAAACAAACAAGTTTTCCAAGCAAGTTTCGAAACAAGGCAGTACAAAGATGCAAACAATTTATTTAGAGCAGCTATTTTTGTACCTTTGTACCTTTGTCACCTCGGGCCGTTGTTTGTAGTATGTGTAGCTCTATTAAAGCGCAAACAAAAGTCTAGAAATACGAATAGTGTTGTCTCAACTTACGTAAGTCTGATTCTCTTTTCGTGTTCACCTTTAATTTCTGTTTGACCACGCTCTTTTTGATCTATAAAATTACTTTATTTTCGATATTTTTAGTTCAGTACTTGTTTCTGTCTCTTAAATAGAGTTTCTGTAGTATACCTGTATTAGAGAAAATATATCTAACGACGAAAATATATCTAACAAATGACGAAAACTTTTCGTACATCGTACAACTGTTTTTATTTCTACTTTTGTTATTACAAGCTACACGGTCATATCAATGAAAATCCGTCATCTTAGTTTGAGTTTACTCTGAATTTAAATATCTAATTAAATATCTCAGTAAAGTTCTGACGTCTCTAATTTAAGGGTTAGTGTAAAAGCATGACACAAAACAGTTAATTTCGCTTCACTATCCACCAGCCCAGAAAAGCCTCTGAAACGGACTGTACAAAAACATCTATCATAGTTACTCAGACAGTTAAACCGAAGACACTACAAATAATAATTTTCCATTTCCTCCCCAGACAAGTACTAACATGACTCACAAATAAAGATACATAGTGCACGTTGACTCGAACTTGAACAAAAAAGAGGTCCGCAACCACTGCACCCGCAGAACTTTCGGCTCAAAGTTAACCGACATAAATAAGCCTTCGGTTTTGCTCGTGTTCCCGGCGATTGCAAATTTCGAATGGACTAACTCGCATAAATTACAAATGCCGACTGACGCCAAGAGAAAAACAATCGGAAAGTAGCACTTAGCCGGCTGACAAATTGCCGGCCTGCGATGACAGTTGCTGGCTTCGGGTCGGCTTCACCGCAAGCCAAGTTGCTTCCTAATGCGGCTGGATCGAGCTATGAATTGAGAACTGTAATTTGTTATCCTCTGGAACTCACTGGTGTAATTTTAGAGTCTAGCATCGACTGGGCGGTTAACGTATTAATCTGTTTGTTGACTATTGAGACGGTATTTTTTAAACTTTTTTATTACAGAGAGTTTTTAGTATACTGCTGCATC
Source organism: Carposina sasakii (assembly GCA_014607495.2). Classification (NCBI taxonomy): domain Eukaryota; kingdom Metazoa; phylum Arthropoda; class Insecta; order Lepidoptera; family Carposinidae; genus Carposina; species Carposina sasakii. The sequence continues at coordinate 5,899,770 of CP053165.1, forward strand.
GTACTAGCTAAAAGAAAACTTGTAATATTTGACTAAAATTTTATTGCTAAAGTCAATAGAACGTAATATGCAGTGCGACAGCTCTATAACCCAAACCTTAACCCCATGCATTCGCACAATTTAGTAACGCAAGTAACTTACATATTTTAACGGCATACTGCAAATCAGTCCTGAGCAAACATACGACGGTCACTCTCCCCCTGACATAAGGCGCCATCAACACTAGATATGGGCCGGCCTCCTCATATATCTCAGCGGGCAGTACATTCATTTCACGCCTTACAACACGTATAAATCAGTTACCCCATGAATTCTGTAAGTGAATGTGCGAACATGGTGATTACAAATGTAATTTTAATGTCACTGGTAGTCATCCCGCTGATTTCAACCTCTCGACTAGTAACTTTAAAGTATTTCTCTGTACGTTAATACTATTAGAGATCATTGACTTTTTAAATTAAATTGTAGCTAATGCTTTATCTATACATATAAAATGCTGTATGCCTTGTTTGAACTCTCGAATCCCCCACTTTATTTTCGTGTATTTATATTAGAGTTAATAACCTGAAGTAAAACAACGCAACTAGCGAACAGCAGCAAAATAATCAGCAAATAAATAAATTTGCTATCCGTTTCCACTAAACTTCGGGTTCCTGACTTCCTATACTCTGCTCAACCATTGTTTGTATACAACTTACAGAGCACCGACTCAGAGAGGAATTGTTCCGTGTTAGTTGTGTAGGAAAACATTTTCCCAGCAGCTTAGGCAAATTGTTCAGCTGCCCAGGGAAAGTTGGCCACTGCTTATTTCGCGCTAACTTGAGTTTGATTAGTGTACTATGATTTCAGTTTGGGTTGTTACTTAGCGTGTCGGACAAACGATATAAGCTTCTTCGGTATTTTAGGGTGTATTGAAGGCACTCGATTTGTCCTATATATTGGATGATAATTCAACATCAAACGGTATTATTACAAAAGCGCGTCAAAATTTTGACTCCTTATAAATTACATATTTGTCTGCCTAATTAAGGCAATGTCTAGCTTTTACAATGTTTAAATTCTTTTAACACAGAAATGGATTTTAAATCCTTGTTGACTTTTCTCTACATAATAATTTTGGCAACTAATAAAAATCTAGTTCCAATAATAGAAAATTTTTAATACAGTTCTGATGATTAATACTCAGGTAAACTAAGTATTACGAACAGTAATCCTTAAAACGATAGAGGTGCTTAGCGATATAATACTAGTAGGTAATTAGTATATGCCTATATAACCTTAAGTTTTTAAAATAACTTTATTCTACACAAACTGGACACAGAGACAATTTAAATGTGCAACAAAGTCGGAAACTATATTCGATCATCAAAAGAAAATACACAGCATATTTCATACCCAGAGAGCACCTCGGAATTTAAAACTATCACTTAAAAGCGAACGACGTTATTAATTAAGCTCTTTTCGAATCTGAACTAAGTAGACAACTTTGCAAGAGACTAAAATCTTTACTTCGTAAAAGAAAAACAAAGATAGAGTTCATTTTTATAGTGACTATAAATATTGCTTTGCCATTGAAATAATTTAGATAGTAACGATATTAATTATTATTCTAGCTTCTTATACACGTTTGATAAATCGTTAAATTCTCTACACTATTTCAATTATTGTCATCATGCATGCATAGGATATATTTAGTGTAGAATAAATAAAACGTTTCTCTGGCATATTAGCGGTAAAAAAAAACTGTCTGTGAAAAAGAAAGTTAAATGAAAATAACTACAACAATAATCATAAAGTGAAAGAAGGTAATGAAATTCAGTTGTCAAGAAATTACTGATGTAAAGTCAGTTTTCATTTGGTATTACGCAAAATATTTCTACGGAGCGAAATAAAACAGGGTAAGTTCCCTTCTAATACTTTTGGGGTATTTGAGTCAATCTTGGCCGAAGTTGGTCGGTGTTTTTTTAATGGCAACCCCATGTTTTCCGATGCGCCCGGAGCTTATTTTGTAGCTTGTTATTGGCACGGTAACACTGTAATTAGTTCTGAATTTGAAGACTTCTGTTTGACACGGTCATTGTGTTTTTACTAGGGGTACATTTGTATTTATTGTTGCCCCGTTAGCATCCGGTTTTAGCGAAATTTACAGTACAACTATTTAGTAATTTGGTGATATTAAAACTATTATTTATTAATAGAAGTTAAAACTGTGTTTTATTTGTAAGCCTAAATTAAAAAACCATAGACAAATAAAGGGTTGATCGAGGTACATATCCCCCAAACATAAGTGTATATAACCCTTCAGTTTACCTACACTATGTCGTACCTAGCCTCATCACGCTTCAGATATAAAAGCCTTGATCCTCCCACCTCTCAGCAGCGACAATTAAAACAATAAGTGCCAGGGAGGGAAGTGCCTCATAACTACTGAGTGAGTCCCCTCCCGGAAAGATACTCAGGTAAATTATGTATCGTCACGTTGTAAGGGTTAAGTTGTACTGAGATGCTGCAAATATTTTTTTTATAATTTTGAAGTCTGTCATGGTTTGCGAACTTTAATGAAGGTAGGTACACTTTTGACAATGTATATGAATAGTAGATTTAATTTTTTATGTTTGTACTCTTTCTAAAAAGAATTTAATTAATAATTTTAGCATACTCGTATACAAAATATTTGGAAACGTATATAGGAAATAATTCGAGCCAAACTAACATTGACATGTTTGAGGTTAATCCTTCGCGAACCCCATAGGAAAACATTCAAAAACTTCAAAGCTCATGGTAGCATGCAGCCATCGCGCTCAGTCCTCACCAAGGGTGCGAAACAAAAGTTCCTCATGTACGCCATGTTATTAAAACAATGAATCCGATGTATGTAAAGCAAAAGGGGTGTCGCCGCGATAGTTCTCGTGTCGGCTCGCCGAAGCGGAAGGAAGCCACTACAGTTTTTTCAATATGGCCGCCTGACACACGACATTCTGACGCGCGAAACAAGATGGCCGAATAAAGGGGTTAGGTTTCACGAGATAACAAGAATTTGGCCTAACTTACTTTAATAATTATATTTTTATAAAACGTAATTGTGTCAAAGAGTGTACTTAAATGCAAATGAAGCTAAGCCTGCAATTAAGTAAACTCAAGTCAAGACTTGTTACACAAAACTCAATGAATGTGACCAGCCCTCGACCAAGGCAACTATATGCTAAATTTAACCTTCTTTATTGACAGCTAACCTTTTTCCTTTTGACTCGTATGGCTATAAAGCTTTCATCAAAGCCTGGGCCGGGTAATATGAAGCAGGTCGAGGCAAGTGACTCTTGAAAAGGCTCGAATATCTCAGATGTCGCGAGAGCCATTCGCGGCTCTGAGCCACACCCCCACTTCACAGCACATAGCCCACCCGCTTATTTATTATGTACAGGCATTAACGCCATCATGGCCGCTTTTTCAATTTTTAATTTCCCTTCACAGTTTATGATGAGGATCGGAATTTGATGTTAATTGTCATTGTTCATGACGCTTCTGTTTAACACGCGTAGGTTATTAACAAAACTTTGTCTAACATAAATTGATTAACAATAATTTTTGTTAACTTATAATCAATGTTATTACACGTAATTTTATACAAAATAAATAAGGCAAGAAGAGTATTAAAAACACTATAAAAATATTCCAGATACCTTCTAGTCCTACTGAGATAATTTGACTAATAACGTCAATTTTGGATTAATATAACGTAATTTAATGACTAAAACTAATTATTTGTATTTTATGTTCTCATTAAATAAAAATATTACTTAGAATTGAAACATAATAAGAGAAATAATCCTCAATATAATTAGTCCCGCAACGTTCATTTTAACAAAGTAAGATAGACATCGCATTAAAACAACACAAAGCATGTAAAATCGCTGGTATCTAAACAGATTATCATTTAGCTATCTGTCAATGGATCTAAAGTGTAAGGTTTCCTTCTACCACCCAATAAGTACAGCCCCAAAAGTATTTTATATGGCTTCAGAGATTATAAAATGGCGGCTAACTTCGAGTAAATTTCACTTGTTTTAACAGGGTATCTGTACAATAATACTGAATTTTACCGATATTTAGGGTTACCTATATTATTTACAAGTAATAAACTTTATACCATTATAAATATTATTAAGAAAATGAAAAAAAATCACCCGAGTGAGATTTGAACTCACGGCCTCTCGCAAAACGTGCTTTTGCTCTAACTAACTAAGCTATTGGGTGAATTAACACGGATGACGAACTTTACCACCTCTTTTACATTACGTATTTGGCAACGTTATTTTTTCATCTCGATAACTATACCATTACACTAGTACGAATGATAAACCCATTATTTATTATGGTTTACTCAAAAAATTTTAATTATGCTCAACCAAATAAAAAAAGTTCTTATTCTAAGAATCCAAAATAGGTACTTACTACCTGCTCATACTCGAGTAACCTCAAGGAAAAGAATATCACTAAGAATACGAGTGTTAGTCATTGAGGTTTGGTCTTAAGTAGGTGCTATTATTATCGGGATAGTATGCGCTATGGGTTTTTCAACGACACTGATGTAGTTGAATTTACAGAGCGTATAGCACTATAGCACATTATCATTCATTTGAAATAAAATTCGTAATAATAAATAGATGAATATGCTGCCAAATCTATAATGCTTATGCTGTAGAAAATTATTCCAAGTTTTGTAAAATAAAGTTCACAGTTTAACTGGGCCCGACAGTTTCCACAAGTACGGGAACTTCAGTTGACAGCTTCACCCTTAAGTAATAATGTCTATAATAGTTATGAAAACTGATTTATTTAGGGTTGTATAGCATTAATAACAATGTTATTTTGATGTAATATGCAAAGTTAACGTGAATCTTTCTTCTTTAAAACTAAATCGAGGGCGAAAGCACTGCATCCGTATAAGATTAAATAGTTTCCGAAGTTGCTTGAGTACTATTACTACGAATTAATTGCCTCCGTGTGTAAGATACGATCCAATATTCTTTATTGTAGTACTTACTAATTGTAGTACTTGCTCTTACCCGAACAACATTACTTTTAAGTTTGACGTCTCTCTCTCTCTAAACCCATCGAGTTTGGGCTCGTTGAATTTGTCTTGACTGGTTCTCTTCATGTTTCTAATTGACGAGGACCTGATGCTACAAATAGGATGGGCGGATGAAACCCTGGAATGCCGGAATGAAACTTTTTAAAATACCGATTTCTATTTTTGCAGAAAATCTAGAATGACCAAAGTTTAATCTTTATTGTTTCTTAATCTCTGCAATTCTCCCAGATCCAGTTTGTCAGGAGGATTGTTAAACAGCTTCCCTTGGTAGAGATCGCATATAGCGACCCCATCTAAACTTTTTACGCGACAATAAATAAAATAAATTAAATGAAAGAATTTAATATTAAGCTCTTTAAAACATTATATCAGTAATTATAAATATAATTTTTTTTCCATAGGTGATTTTTTTTATACGAATATTGTGATTCGGTAGGAATCATTTGATTTAGGAAAGTATTTTTGAATGTAAAAAGCTTAATTTTGAATGTTAAAAGACGGCGACACGACAAAATCTAATCAAAAATTTCATACGTACGGTCAACACCAGGCTAAGATAATCATTTGCAGTTTAAAATTAGCGGTTCCTGTCCGGAGTAGATAGTCTGCCATGCTTTAGTTGGTACTTACGTAGTGTTATAAGTTATTTTTTGCTTTTTATAGGGTTTACCATTTTAAACCTTTTGTCATAATAATTGCTTACTTTTTTTGGGTCGGGGTTTTTTTAAAATTTTAATTTAATTTTTTATTACCGGCCGTTAGATCATATCCTCGCAAATAGGACTAATAGGCTAACTGGTGAAAAGAAAGTGTGAAATTTGACTTCTGTCTAAACTAGTTAGGCTTGATGAAATTTCTTTTTTCTTGTCTACCTATTTTCTATGTTGCTATTATGTTTACCTGTGTAATCTTCCAATTAAAATTATTCTATTTTATATATAATTATAGTATCTAAGCACATAACAATCGCATAATATATATTTTGTCTCGAAACTTATACTTAAACAACCCGTCTGTCCAGTGTCCACACAACTTTAAACTGCTGAATAGCCGAATTTATTTCATTAAATTTAATTCTAAACTCTAAGGGCTGCCGGCAGGGAATTCGGTCGGACGCAAACGAGTTAAAGTTCACGAGTACTCAGCAAATTAATCTTAAGGGAGTTTCGATGTTATCCTAGCCGACCTTCGAGAGGCAAGTCCGAAATGTTATAATTTACCAAACCGAGGGCCCAGTAATTAACCGGAGGTGTGCTTCACTTTGAGTTTAACGAGGAAAAATTCAATTAACCTAAATTGTGTTAGACCGATTTTTCAAAGCGCCAATCTACATATTTTTCAATTTTTTGTTGACTTGTTCGCTTGTCTCTGGACATCAAACTGCTTTAGGTAATCGAATTATATGGCACGAACAAATAAAAAAATATGGCATTTTCTTATGAACTTGAAGATTGTATTTTTAGAAATCTATTTATTTACAGCAGCTGTGTTACTTACATATAAGTTTGGGAGAGGCTTGCTTATAAATTGCAATATTTCATGTCTCATAAATTTTCTGTTTGTTCTTTTTCAGGTAAGCTCTTGGAAATACAGACACTTCAACTTCAAATCAAATATATACAGGTACAAGGATAAAATTATTAATGATTACTTTGAATTACTAATTAATCGTTTGGCTTAAAATGTTAGCTTAAAAACCTTTGGTCAAAGGTAACTTGGGTAAAAGTTAGAACTCATTTCCCTTAAAATCACATGAAAAATCTAGAATTATCTGACTAGCATTATTAAACCTGGCATCGCTAAATTTATTTTCGTTATGTAGATTAAACGCGAAACTTCAAAATGAATCTACACATCTACTCGACGGCGCACCCTAATGTAGTGTCTACTAGCGCCGTTTCCACGTGGTCGCTCTCTTTAAACACACAACGCGCAAAACCGAGCGTTTCTGCCAAATTAAGTCGAGTTGAAACTTTATAATTAACACAGTTAAATATCCATTAAAATTCGTCAAATGAGTCGCCTCCTCATTTGCATATTTCGTAGCGCTGGTCGAGTTCGAGCAGCTAATGCCGTAGGTTAATTTCGTAGGAGTCCCAGGACGCTCGTACGCGCCTTTACTTACGGCCGCGATATGGAATTAAATGTTGATTAATTTCATGCATTTTAGGGGCCCACAGCGTCTGAACCCGGCTCCGTTCAGGTGTTCAAATTTAGAGCCACTTTGCAACTACAAACTAGTTAGCAGTTAGCCGTTTCAGGGCACGCAGCTGAGCCATATACATTACGGGCCTTAAGTACAGAGTTATGCATTACACCCCTGATTTCATTACAGTAATAATAAACCAGTCAGTGTATCGTAATAAATACAGAAAACTCATTATGAGTTTTCGAACTAAAAGCAGGCAAGTGAAGTAATCTGAGTGAGTGTACATAATTTAACGAATACGGTGTTAACTGATTAAAAATATTTTCAACTTTAACCTTTCAAACGTAATACGTAATGCTATAGAAAGTATAAATAAACAATAATTTAATTTCTATCTTAAACTCGTGTAAAGTTCTAAATATATTATTCTTGTTAGCCAACAAGTATGTGTCATACATAGAATAAGGAAGCTCCAGAATGTGTCATCAAAGACAAATATATGACGGGCATTGAAGCAAAAATCAGGAGATACCAAATCCCTGGCAAAAATCGACTCGAATGCCACGCACTTTCCTCCCTTCCTCGCCAGCTCATGGAATACTGCAACTTTTTAGGGTTTCAATAAAAACAATATGTAGTAAAAATACCAAAAGTATAAGATCAGTGTGAATATTATAAAGAAAACGAATTGCAAATATTGCATAGAATGAAATTATTTATTTACAAACTAGTGGACGCCCGCGACTTCGTCCGCGTGGACTGCAGAAAAATCAAAATGTCGAAATTATCCGGGATAAAAATATTTTCCGAAATAAAAAGTAGCCTATCCAGGGTGTCAGCTAACTTTTCTTCTCCCAATATCGATCGTCCGAAAATCATAATTCCTAACACGTTTGCACAAACATCACTTTTCATAATGTTCGTGTATGTACATGAAATTGTATAATTATTGCCTAATCGTCTTTATTGTGATGAATACTTACAAAAAGCATAATTTTTTACCCTATTTTTATTTATTTACAAAAATAGGGCAATAATTTGTATGTGGCATCACTATAATTTTCTCTATGACAATTGTAAACAAAATATAAAATACAATATTTAAATACCGAGGCTAGTAATTATGCTACTTATACGTGAAATGTGATCCTAAAGTGTTTACTTAGTGACCCGGTACAATTTTTACAGGTAGGGACCACGCAATTTGGAATAATTAATATTATTACTTTAATGTTATCCCACTGACGTCTACAGCCCGACTGGATGAACTAGGTTGATTCAACAGACTTAAATTTGCTTTAAAAAATTTTGTGATCATGGGTTCTGGACCCTCCTTATTCTAAGGTGTCATATTTGCTTTTTATTAAAAATAATTACGCGTATAGAGTATCATATTCATATCAGCAACTATTGGCGCTATATAAAGCACAAGTTCGCCCTTGTATGGAGTACTGCTGCCACCTTTGGGATGGATCAGCTAAATATCAGCTAGCCGCACTGGACTCGGTGGAAAAACGGGCAATAAAACTTATTGGAGATGAAACCGTAGCAAATTCGAAACTCCAGGACCTGACCCACCGCCGTAAAATTGCTGCCTTGTCATTGTTTTACAGGATACACTTTGGAGAGTGTGCGTGGGAACTTCACAATACAGTTCCACCAGCCCCTTTTCACCATCGGGATACTAGACGCAGACTAGCGTATCACCCTTATGTTGTTGATATCCCACCCATCCGCACCAAACGTTATGCTAACTCGTTTGTAATGCGAACGGCTAAGGAGTGGAATGCACTTCCTGCCGATGTATTTCCCGAGCACTACAACATTGGTCTCTTCAAAGCTAGAGTGAATAGGCACTTTCTAGGCAAACATGTACCACCCTAGGCCGCATCTTGCTTAACATCAGGCACGATGGCGGTCAAATGTTTGCCTATCTAATTGTAAAAAAAAATCGTACGATAATGATATTAAAGTTTAGATCTATACATATAATAAAAATGTAACGGATCTCTCTCTGTACATGGAAGATATATGAGCAAAAATATTCATCATCATCATTTACAGCCCTGAGAAGTCCACTGTTGGACATAGGCCTCCCCCAACAACCTCCACTCCGACCGGTCGGAAGCAGCCTGCATCCAACCGAGTAAAATATTATAGGAGACCTTTATCAATGCAATAGAACCCAAAACGATGATTTTTGGAATTTTTGTCTGTTTGTCTGTGCGTTTGTGCAGGCTAATCTCAGAAACGGCTGAACCGATTTCGATGCAGTTTTCACAAATATATTGTGACAGGACCCACTTAACATATAGGCTAGGCTTTTTATCCCGGGAAAATGTTTTTATCCCGGATAATTTCAACATTTTGTTTTTTCTGTAGACCACGCGGACGGAGTCGCGGGCGTCCACTAGTAGGTGAATAAAAGGTACAATATAATAAGATAAAGAGAAGCCCATTAAATTCTACTTATATCCGGACACATCCTATTCCTTTGTAGGTAATAAAAATATATAATATTCATAAAATTAATGCCATGATCAAAATTAATATTACCAAGAACATTAAAATAACCTAGAGTAAAATCCCCAGATATTTCAGAATACTAAGTAAATACATATTGTGACAAAATTCGTGAATTTTCCGTTCAATGCGGACCGTCTCGGGGGAGTTATTCTGTCAATCACCCGCCGCCCCGCTGTACATCCACTAAAATATTTACAAAACCAATCCTAAGTGGCCACGAATCCATTATATGGACTTTTATATCATACTCGTATTACGTAGGGAGGTCTAATAATACGAAACACACTGTTACGTAACGGTCCGTTATTGATGCCCCGATGTCTAGACATATTTCCTTGGTAGTGTTTTACCGCACGAACCGTTAAATTATTGGTTGTTAGTGCACTTGCACGTGGTGAATATTGGAGTTGCTACGGATCATGCACTTGCATGGAACAATTTTTTATAATTTTCCGTCTGTAATTTCAGTTCAACATAGCAATGTAATGTTGGTTGGTGCGCAATTTCCACTTTAAATAGGTAAGCAATCACTTAACGGGGTATACATACTTAAGTTGTAGAAAATCCTGGCTCACTTAATTATGCTACTATGAAAACTTGGATATTGGTAAACTACTTTTTCAACAAAATATTGAATCTTTTGAGTAATATAATACACGTAACTATTATTAAGCCTATAAGTTATGTTTAGTTTTATTTTAATTATAATTACTGAATTAATGTTCTTAGACAAGTAATGAAATATAATGGACGTCTTCATCTGTAAAACGCGGCGCTTTATATCAATTTGTCAATTCAAATAAAAATTACGAGCGCCATGAATGACAAGTTGATTTTCCCCATTCAGTCGTTGATCATTGTCGAAAAGTAATTGATGTTTGACAAAATGATGTCATCGCCGAAGTTAAGTAACTTGAGAAGTTTTTAAGAATAATTAAGGCCCCGATGGTTTGAAAACTGGAATTTGACTTCCCTATCGATTATAATTATTGTTGAAAATAATTTTGGCAAATTTCCTTGAATGTTTGATGCGGCCGTCCACTGTATAGGTATATTCTGACAGGTAGAGATATGTGTTCGTAATATGTATAAATAGGATTAGGCTTTTAAAGTTTTGGCTTGAAGGCTTTTGCTTAATGTGCGATGAATTTCGTAATTAAAATTTCTAAAATAAATTAAATTCATAAGATACCTTAGTACCTAAATTCGTAACTTTTCTCATTTCACGCTATCAAGATGATATTTTGCTGTTATCAACGAGTGACACTTTGATAAACCTCTTTGTTGGGAACTTTTTGAGGTTCTCACAAACTTTTCTTATTACATATTTAGTAATTTTTCATCTCTTGTCTCGCAGAACTTTTCATGTGTTTGTTGCGAATTAACACAAATTGCGTTCAGAAAGTCTAGAAAAGATTTTACTTTTTTTGACGGCATAATGTTTTATTCAATTTACTATAAGTCACCCAATGAAAGAACGATTAGAATTAATTTACCAGCAGATTCCATTTGAACTTTTTGATTATAGGCTTTACAAAGAGGGTAAAATGGTTCACAATAAAAAATAATTACTAATCTTTATGATTAATAAATAAGTGAACTACACAGGTGAGTATAGAGTTAATTTTATGCTTGATATCTGTCATAATTATTATCCTTTGTATAAGTTCATGGAAAGATATAGCTACTTATATTGTTTTTTAAATAACACTTGCCATCCCTTTGTATTATATCAGTATCTGATAAAGTAGAAAAAATTTGAAATTACAATATTTTCACTTATTGAAATGTTTTATCACTTCAAGACTGTGAAAGGGTTGCTTTCAATTTTCTCGATAATCCATTGAAAATCCCTGTGTACCCCAAAAATCCTTCACCCTAATCTTAAAACGGTCTTTTCTAGCAAATGTCGCGCTATCAGGCTGGCTCAGAGTAAATAACGAGTTGAAAAATGACAGTAATAACTATCGGAATAATGAGTGGGGAGGGAATGCCCTTAGGAATACATGGGGTGCCTGAGCGCACCAAATGTTGCATAGAATGGAACGCAAGATTCGCGCCCCAAGGTAAACATTCCGTTTCGTGATTTTATTTTTATTCTGTTGACAGTTCCGCGTGAAAATCATTTAGGCCGTAATGTTTTTTGTAGTTCATTGTTTGTAAGCATTTTTTGTGAAAATCATATTGTTGCAGCTGAATTCTTTCTCTAACCATCACACCTCTAAATGGTTACCATATCAGATCTGCAAGTATGCAATTATTTGTAACGGTTACATATATTACCATATGTTACCAATATAGAAATTGTCTTTTGGATGCAACATTACATAAACAGATAGTTAAAAATATACAGCCGTTCAAAATGCACATTACAGTGAAGAATAGCCTCCATTGATGCGAGATCTCACAGTAAATGTAAAGAGAAACACGACATTGTCAGGCTTATCGCATCGTCTCATTTCCACTCAATCCTGCGTCTGCCATCATGCAGACGTAAGTGTCGACGTTTATAGGCTTCTTGGGGTTCCGTAGTCATGGTAAAGAATACAGTCTCTCTATACAGGGTGTTTGTGACAGCCAGGCAAATATTGATATGGCGACTTGAGACCATGAGTCTGAGGCGAAAATCACTGAAAATTTTAGCAGGAAAATTTCAAAATTTTCCATGTCTTTTAATTTTTTCAGGAAAAAAATTGTGCAGTTTGTTAAAGTAGGCCTTAGATAATGACTTAAAAACAAAAATTTTACTAATGGAGAATTAAAAAACAAATTGCGCTCAAAAAAGTTCAATTAACTGATCGACCCTAATGAAGAGTCACAAGCGATCCAAAAAACAGCAATGTATCACACAATAAAACACAAACATTGCGCATAATCAGATTAGAAATGCATGTCTTGAAAGTAATAACACTGTCGTATAACTCAAAACAATGGTACTTATTTAGTATTTCAGTATTTGCCTGGCTGTCACACCCACCCTGTATAAATGTGTCCTATTCAGTCAGTACATGCGTTCGCGTCTTAGCTCAGGAAAGATATCTACCAATATAGAACTGCAATATGGCATGCTATTAGCTATGATGGCAAAGCGACGCGTAGAGTAAAAAATAAAAGGATTAAATGCTTTAAAACTTGAACGAGACCTATCTACAGCAGTAGATTTCCTTTGCCTGAATTTATAAAAAATATATGATTATAACAAAACAAACTTACAAATACCAATCAAAATATGACACTACTCACCAGCTCCGCGTGTTAAAACTGCGTTTCATACTTCGCTTGCAAAAACGAGCGGGGATTTATCAAAACTCAGTGTTCTTGCCATTAGCAACGTCTCAGATTGTCAAGCTGCGTGTTGCTCGAATAATGACGTAATATTCGCCGAGGTAATGACATCTCCTGATGACGTCATTACAGAAGTCACCATATCGACACCGCTCTCACATGAAATAAGATAGCACCCTATTTTCGCCTCTCCTAATACTCCCATTTCCATTTTCACTGTAAAACTCGTAATTGTCATAAAAATAATAATAACACAATATTGCAAGCTGAAATTTGCGCGGACAAAGTTATTATAAACCAACCAAAAACTCAATTAAAATTGTTTGCGAATGAGTGAGTAAATCCAAGGATTTTTTTCAAATAAAGACTAGGTAAGGCTCCTTGTGAATTTTGCTCTACAATAAGTTATTCATAAAGATGTTCCGAGGTAATGACAAAAGATCTTGCGAGACAGCGCACTTTTGAACTGCAATGTTAAATAAGAAAAAGTGAGACATCCTTGACTGTTGCAGCAAAATCTTTTGTATGCACCATCTAATAAACACTGATAGTAAATATTTCATTAACATGTCGAAATTGTGACTTAGACTACTTATTTGTAAAACTTATATTTAATTCGTCACATTGATGAATTTGTATTGTGTAAAGTTTAAGATCATGTTGGTAAATTTTTGGACCTTAGTATGCCTAAAAGCCCTATGTACCATTTACCTATTATGTAAAAAAAAAACATATCGTAACAAATAAATCAGTCTTTAGATAAATTATAATATGAATATCCAACTAATGTTTTATTATTCATATCCTGAAACATCCTATGAGTTACAATTCATAACTTCCACTTTATACCTTTTCCGTATTCTTTTGTGTTCCATTTTATTTTTTCGCTTCCCTACTTATTACGAGACACTTGGTATATGTACCTACGGTTATAATCGTCGGGTATCGCGCAAAAAAACCCCACGAAGCGAGGTATTCAAATTTTTTATCTAACAACTCATCTCGCATGATCCGCGTTAAAGAAAAATATACGATATTATCTTCTTACGAGTCGACTCGCATGCTCTTTGAAATTTACTTTCATTTTAATTTTCCTCGCTTCTTCGGCTTATGGGTTTCCAGCGTTTGTTTTCTTCGCGTATTCTGCAGCTGTGTTTACAGTATTATGGTTAATTGATGGAGAATTAATCTTATGAGATTTAATACGGCGACGTTTAACCGCATCCCCTTCGACCTTTAGACATGAAAATCTACTCATTTGTCAGATCTCCCCTATGTTGTATGTCCCGTCAAACGAAGATATCAAATATCATTGGAAATTAATCAGTGTACTCATATCTACTAAGATTTCGGGGCGCCTTTATATCGTCTACGGTTTTATGTATAACTCACTATATTCATAGTTCTGTTATGTATATTTTAACTGAATTCAGGGAATGGAAAATTTTCTATAAAACTGTATTTTATTGACTATTGGTATTCCCGGTACATTTCAGTCAATTTAATGTTCGTTTTTTATTTACCAAAATATTTATATACAACTTAATTTTTAAGATCAAGTATGTTATTACAAAAATGTCAATATTAATAGATAGACAAAAAATTTACAGTTATTAATATCCTTAAGAAGTCTTAAACCCCTTTCTGAACCAAAAGTCATAGAGCTCGTTTTATAGAGACCTTATACTTTACACAAGTCTCTGTGGAGTTCTAAAAGTGACTCCAGCCAAAAAGCGATCTTCCAGCTCGCCACTTAGACGGCTTACCGGGTCTACCCAGATCATTTTGTACTGAACCCCACCTACGTATTAATATAATCGCTGAGAAGCTTTATTTTATACTCCCTACCACCCCCCCAGGACACCAGATGTATGGCAGTTATAAGTCAGACGAATTAATCCGTATCACTTGACAATAAAATGGAAGTAACATCTCAAGAAGTTAATAGAAATGTATTATTGTCTCCGAGAGGGAGATTTCTTGATAAATATCAGGGCCTGAGCGGGGAGTGTTTCGATATTTTTCAAATTATTTCGCTTGAACTTGAACATGATAAGGTAAGTGATAAATTGTCAGATGTCGGAAGACAAAAAGGTATGTACTGTGACGATATTATCAATGCGCCATAATTCGATGAGGGCTTGTTTATTTGCATTTCGATCCGCATTTAACATCCCTTTTCAAGTTCATTAATGGAGCAATTAGAACTTTGTCGTCCGTTTTATTCGTTTTCAGATTTAATAAAGTTTTTTTGACTTTATGCCGAATGAATTTTTATTTGTAGATGCGCCATACGTAAAGTTTAAATAGAAAGTGTATTTTAAATGCTTTAATGCTTGTAAGCTGTATTAATAAATAAACTTATCATGATCACCTTCTAATGAGTTAGTAATCCACAAACTAGGTACCTACTAATCGTTTCAAATTGAAAAGAATAAGGATCATCAAAGCGGATCTAATTCCATTTCATTTTAATCTTGCACTAGTTTTGCGTCATAATTTTCCAGCACTCCACCTCCTTATTGGCCAATGCAACGCGGACCACATTTCAAACAAATTGAAAATCAATTTAACGAAGGGGCCGTATGAAAAGGCGGGCAGCACTGAAGAGAAACAGTCCTGTTACCGAGAGGGTAGAAATAGGAAAATACATCACCTTAAAGCGAGTAGGGAAGATTCATATCTGACAGGAAATTCGACTCGCGTCCCGCGAACCAAGACAGAATTTTTGAGGAAACCAACCCACCTCCTTTCACTTTCATACATGGACTACTGATTCATGAGTTTTATCTACCATGAAATGTGTTCAAGTATTGAATGTTGCCGCTTGTCAGCCAAAATGAATGGTAACGACTATTGATTTCTAATCATGAGACCCTTTACCTGTCTTCAGGCTTGTTATTTGGTATTTAAAGTTGAAGGGTTGCCATTTTATTTACCTATTGCCTGGTTAAGTTGGTTTTACTGGAATATTATTTATGATAGTTTGTAGGACTAATGGCTGCAGGCGATTCCTACCGTCGCATTTATGTGAATATTATCAAACTACCCTTATCTAGAATATGCCACCGACGGTCAAGGACAAGGTGATACAATAATAACAAAGCTGTAAATAGAATGGCATAATCTGGGTAGGGTACATACTGCATATATCTGTACCGTACAGATAGACTAGATATGTAAGTAAATTTTAAGTTAGTATTAAGCAAAATTAGTGCCAAGTGAAACCCCACAGGTTTAATGGCACTATTAAACCATTTATGTAACTTTTTTATAGGAATAAAAAAATATATAAAAAACAAAAAAGGTATTTTTTATAAAAGTATAAGCATGTAAAATTCCTAGTTACCACTAATAAAAGTAACAGCATATTTAAAAAAAAAAGAACAGACACATAACTTATTTACAAAATCAAATCTAATTTATTTTTTTTACTATCAACACGCCAAATAATGTCGCAAGCATAAACATATAAATCAACAAACACTTGTTACATAAAATTTACGTATCCTGATTACTAACAAGATCACTTGCCACTCATTCCCAAGCAATAGAAAATTACCATAAAACGACAGAGGTGAATAATAGACCAAATGTAACTCAATTTTCCGTGTAAAAATTGGCATTCTTTTGTAGTATTCGTTGATTCGCGCACCCCATCGACGATACTGCGATTATTATTACTTCGAAAACCCATCAAAAGTTACAATTGAAAAGTTAAAGTATTCCAGACGGGACGGTAAGCCTGCTAACAAATGAGATTGGTACAGGAATATTCTTTTGTGCACACACTCGTGCACCCTTCGGATTTAATTAAGTTACAGTTTTTTTAGTTTTGATGATCTGGTTCTTTAGAAGATCTATGGATGTTTTGTAACTGAACAGATACTACGAAGAATGTAAAAAAAAATTATCATCTTGAATTCTAAAGATACTCGTAAGAATAAGAATAAGTTGCCAGTGGTGGAGGAGTTGCAGGTAATCTTCTACTTGTAATTGTTCTAGATTTAAGCTTTTTATTTTGTACCTATACTTTTATTAAACTATTGATAAAAAAAATACAAACTTAGTGCCTTTACTTAAATAAAAAACAATTTTCGTAGTAGTTAATCCGTAAAAATTATGAAATCCTGCATAATAATGACTACTTTGATATTATAGAATAACTTCCTACTTAGGCTATACAGGGTGTTTTTTTGTGGCCACCATTAACGAAGGGTGCGTACTCTATACATCAAATAAAGTAACTTTATGCCAAAAAAAATCCTGGGAATTTTTTTTTTTGAGAAAAAAATTTTTTAATTACTTAATCTGGCGAAATTTATAGTGTCTAGTGTTTATGCTAGTTTTTTTATAGACAGATATTAATTATTTCTCGTGAAAAAATCTTACTACTTGTGTCTATGTGCATTTATGCAGAAAAACGCAGTCTATTTACTCAACTTTGGACCCTAATATTTTGGAAACCAGACACTTCCCAGGTATGCTTCCATGGAGAAAAATGATCGTGATGATGAGCGAGATTCCGTAGTTTTCGGGAACGTTGACGACCAAAAATCACCATGTATACACCTTATACAGAAAAAAATTATCTTCAAGCTACATCAAGAATTCAATACACATTTTACCTTTATAATCAATATATTCATTACATAATTCTCGCATACGAGTATGAATATTTATACCTTAGCAATTGTAGTCAAAAAAGATATCCAACGTCATTGTGCATTACGAAACAAAAAGTACTTTTTGAATATGAAAAGATTCCCCTCCAGTATCAATTTACTGTAAACGAAAATAAACTAAGCATTTTTCTATTCATTGAAAGTTGGGGAGTCTAAATTATCATCAAGACTGCATTTGCTTCGGAAAAGGGAAGTTAAAGCGAACGAATGTTTATTTTCCTTTCGACTATTCATGAAAACCATAAAATCGATAGAATAGACACTCGAGTAGGAAACTTATCTCGTTCCTGCTGCATTCCAAAACAATTTTATTAAACTTTTCTCCCGCCTGTTGTTGGGCAGACGTCAAGTGCAACTTCCCTAAATTCTTCTCGAAGCTTAAAAAAAACAAATTACAAAACCCTCCTGCAAGCGCACCTTAAAACACGAAAGCACCACCCTGAATAATTAATACAATGGAAGGTTAAATTCGTCCAAGTGTCAACTTTCCCCTAACTTTTTTAAAAACGACACCATCAAAAGTGCGGTTCGGGATGCCCCATGACGCGTCGCGGCGTCTAGAGCTTTTATCTTCGAGGGCTGCTTATTTAATTTCACTTATTTTATTGGAACTGACAATGATTTCGGAGAAGTTTTTCTTCAAAGTGCCGAATGTTTTCTAGATGCACTGTTTGATCATGATTGACGAGTATATCCCGTCCCAAGAAATAATATTCACTGTGATCTTGCTTGTATGTTAAGCTTCTAAAACAAATTTTGACATCGTGGGGTGAATCGAATTATTGATAAACCGAAAGTGCATAGTACCTACGTGATGTTTTAGGGATGTTTGCATGAGGGGTACTTATGTATAAACATGCCGGAAGAACGGGAATATGCGGAAGAAATCTTATTTTACTACGTTAACACGAGAAAAGTTTTAACCATAGTACACGTATATTTAAAGTTTTTTGTAATACTTAACGTACTGGTCGCTTGTAGATTCATTTGTTTAACACGTTTACTACTAGCGTAGCAATTAATGATCAGATTCTTAAATAGATATCTCAGTTATTGAGAAATAATGTCAAAATGTCTTCTCACCCTCACAGATACTACATACTTACATAAAAATCACGCTTCTTTCCCAGAGGGGTAGGCAGAGATCACGGATCTCCATTTGACGATCTGACACACCTTTTCTCATCCACCTTCATGAATTTCACAGATTCATGCACGTCGGTAAAGTACGAGGTCTTAACCCGACCTTTCTCGACCTTTCCATCCACTCTCCCGTTGTATACCTTCTTTGTCAATCTACTTTTATCCATCCTCTCCATATGCCCAAACATTCCTTTCTCAATCTTCATCACAACGTCCTCATTTATATCACACTTCTTTCTGATCACCTCATTTCTTATTCTATCTTTAAAAGTGACTCCACACATACTACAGATACTACATATAAAAGTAATCAAAATTAACGCGATAGAAACCCTCGAAACCCAATGAATGGAATAAGACCTTACAAATTCATTTCAATTCGTACTGTTCAATGGAGCCTCCATGGGAAAGTCACGTGTTCGATACCAGATATCATCGATACGTTCGATTATAAGTGCAACGTTTTTTATACATTCACGCAAGTTGTGCCCTTTAAATCCCGACAATAATTTCCCCGGGGGCCGTGGCCTTTGACTGGGGAGACGTGGACAGCGGGGGAGACCAGAACTTAGCAAGGGTTCTACTAGGGTCACTCCATACCGTTCATTGTGCCTTGACGTTTATGGTCACCAAAGGGCACAGCTAAAGGTCACCTCAGACCCCGGACTAAAGGTAATTTCACAACAATTAATAATGAATAAAGGCCGAGAACCGAGGTCAGTAAAATTTAATGCTTATCTGAAATCGAGGAAATTGGTTTTGTGAGATTTATTTGAATTTAAGCTGACTTAGATTATTCGACTTAATATAATTTATTTATACTGTTAATGAGAGTAAATGTTTATGTCGATATAGATAATTCTGAATAGCCTATTTAAACCGTTTAAACGGTTTTATTTGAACATTAGGAAAAACAGTGAAACCTTGGCTATCTTGCCAGTAGTAATATAAAAACGTCTGCTATAAAACAGCTTTGAAGAAAATAAATTCAATTGTACTAGCGTGGATGCATAATGTGTTAAAAAATTGTACAAAGTGCCAGACCGCATACTCGCCCCGTGTCTGTATAAATTTAAATTTCAAAAGATATTATGCTAATACTATGTCCATGCTTAAGTTGTTAGTAAGGGTGCCATGTACAATTCATACGGAAGAATATATGTACATAATAGTTTATATGGGAGTGGGTATTTAGTTCATTTTAAACCCAAATACATTTAAAGTTATTCAAAGTAGTACTGGACGAGTTATTTTACATTTCGACCACAAGGTATCAAACTAGGATCGAAATATAAATTTTGAATAGTTTAACAATAAGTAGCAAATAATCCTTAACATGTTAAATAAAGATTAAATCTTTTTCTACATTTACCTATTTTAAAATCTAAACATATATGAATATATCTATATAACTAGACATTTCCCCTTCTCGAGTACAAAGCCAATATTATCTGCCTTGTATGAAATGCAAATACAATTTAAAAGTTTACATATTTTCTCTGTAAGACTGAAAAGTTACGCCTACGGACATTCTTTATGCTACACTTATATAAAAATTCTGATAGAATTGTTGCAGTCGTCTAGAAATTTTGCGAATACCTACCCGTAGATACCTACCTAGCTACATGCTAGGTACACTATACCTATACTACTATATACTCATTAGGATATTATAAGTCTAGAAAGTTTTCAACTTTAATTGAAATTCTGTGGATGTGCAATGAATACGTAAAAAATTTATCATTGTCAATGATAGGTTTGAATATCAACTTCATCTACTAAGATTACGAATTAGAACTAAGATTTAGTACAAACGAAACCATAAAGCAACAAAATCTGTTCACAAAACAATTTATCATCAGCATCATGAAGTGCATAATCAGTACAACATTAATATTCGCGCAACGTCAAAGAATGGGCCGGGCCAATGTAAAACAAACTTCCTTGAGGACGAAGCATAAAATAAGGATTCATAATTCAAATCGAAAAAAGTTTCTCTACCTCGGTAATTTTTCCCATCTTATAGCAAGTTTCGCCCGAGGGGTCGGGAGTCTTGTCTGAAGGAAATCTAAGAGAGGGTTTACATTTTTAGCCTTTCGCCGTGTCCTCCTCTTCACTTTATATCGTCTTTTGATTACTCTCTCAACAAGTTATGCATATTGTAAGAGTCTTCGGTGAAGACGTTTAAAGGCATTTTTCGGCGTTCCCTTTCTGCGGTGCGTCTCTTCCGCGTTGATGTCTCAATTTTGATGCCTTTTATCTTTATGCTTTCTTTATTATGACGAAATTTTACTCCGTGATTCTCATTTTACCCTATCATATATCATTTTTGTACGTTAACTTCAAAGACTCGGTACCTTCACAAGCGTTACGTTCGACTGTAATTTAGAAATTTAACGACATATTTTAAGACATAAAACGTATCGAGAACACCTGCTCTCGTTTCACAGAGTTACCGTCAGTATTACCGGTCGTATACTTTAAAGCAGTGCTAACTGCCTATGTCCTGTTAATTCCTTTTAAGACCCCAGAACCACCCTAATTGTTATCGGCTGGGTCGACCCCTAATGGCGTTTCTAATGCGTCTAATGTATTTTTGGGACATTTTGCAGCTTGCTCTGGGCCATTTTTCTGTTTGTTGCATTTCCCTGCTCCCTCTTTTCCGTAAGTATATTATCTGTGAATATGTTCCCAATTTCTATTGTCCACTCCGCATGCACGGTACACTGCGTAGCGAATGTAATGAACATAAATAAGAGATATAACTTTGAGAGGTGCCTGAGTGCTCTGACTTCGATACATCCCTACTTTACCCCATAAAGAAGGGTAGGTGGTAATAGATAAGCTTTTTACAGGAGCAGCGATCGGTCATAAATAGGCAAGATTTATTTTTAAGTATATATATATTGCAAGTTAAAATTTATGATCGTTTTACGAACTCCAATTATTGTATTTTATGTAATGTCAGACTACTAACGCCATATTGGATTATTTTCTACATGACTGATGTAGGTAAGACAACTTACGATTTATAACAATCGTAAGACTTTTATTCGATGAAACAGAGCAACCTTAATCGTATTTGGCGAAACAAATAAAACTCGGGTAGAGGTACTTATTGAAAGGAAAATACTCCAGTCAGCAGAGGCACTCGTAAAACAGTTGTATAAACGTAGAAAGGCGGTAAATTAGATTTTATTTTATTTCTTAAACAAAATTCGCCGCAGACAAAAGCATGGGTTCCTATGGTCAGCAATTTAGAGGTTTATGCGGTTCCGTTTATTACTTACCAACATGCTCCCCATGCTAGGCTTGGGACACGACTATAACAAGGACAGTAAAAAATATCGATAAAGTTAATTAAGAAGGTTTTTATCGTTCTATTTTATTTTGTATTACCTTTAAGACTGGTGACTATGGGCAAATACCCCCATGGCAGCCTTGTGGCGTGCCCTGGGGGAGGCCTACATCCAGCAGTGGACTGCAATAGGCTAATGATGATATACCTTTGAGAATTGAGGCTTTATTAATAATAGAGGCATGCTATAATATAGCTTCGTATGCTCGGGATAGCAACCAATAATTATTTTCTAAGTTAAAATTGTAAATAATACGGACTAAAGAAACAATTCAAACTAAAGCTTTCTGTTAACCCATTATCAATTCCATCAGCGAACTATCAAAATATTTACCAAATCAAAAACATTAAACTTTCATTAGCCGATAGGTATCGTTTGTTAATATCGGTCTCACGCTCCCTTTCGATTTCAGTGATTAAAATTTGTCGACAATCCGAAGCTTGGTGGTCAACTAGCCAGCACTATTGTCCGGCGACCGGACCCCAGCGGTGACCATTGTCCGGTTGCTCTTGTTCACATTAAAACACACTAAAGCGTTCTTTATTGTTTTATACCCGCCCGTTCCACCAATAAACGTCCGCGAACTCTTGGGAAAATTGTTCGATTCTGAACCGTTTTGTAATTAAACTCCTTTATTACGCGAATTTGCTGCACTTAAATTACTTAATACGACCGAGGACCCCTAATTGTATTCGTAATCTATGGTATTAATTAAATTTATTTCTACAGTAATCGTTTGTCAACTTTTGTTTACTTCTAGAGAATTAAAGTGCGGTGCTAGTTACTCGTATAAACCGTATTTCAAGTTATGCATATACTTTTGACATAAATATACAATCGAATATTTGTCAATTAAGCATTGATTAGCCTTGATTTGATAAGTAGAAGTGGTAGGTATATTGTAGCTTTTACCTAGATTAGATAAAAATTTTAGGTATTTACCTTAGTACCTTTGTTTTATAGGCGTTATTATGTTCCTAGTAGAATTACTTCACAAAAACTTCGAAAATGTTTAGGAGCGGGTTCGATTACTTAGGTGGTATTTTATGTTAAATGGCTCTATTAAAATGTGCAGTGCACATTGTGCACGCAGTGTTGCGTTTTGGTGTGAAATTAAATTACCCTAAGCAGATAGATTACTAAGCATTACCCATATAATAAATTTTAATATGCATAAAAATAATTTAACACTTACGAGTATACAGGGTTAATTTTAAAACATCAATAACCTCACAGGACTAGATAGCTGAAATCATTAACAATAACATTTGTTCTACGAGTTTTATCATAACTCAATACATTAATTAAAAATGATTTTCTAATCTTTTATTGTACTGTCGTGACATTTGTAAGTCTATGTGTCATTCGTAGGTATACGAAAAGGTTAACACCCGCGATCACGCGCGCGCTTCAGTATTATGTACCTATACAGACTTAATTACCTCTGAATGTTCTTCAGAGGTATTATTAAATTGATATTTATTTTTGAATGAAAGTAAAATGTGACAAATTATCAAAACTCGTAGAACAAATGGCGTTGTTTATGATGGTAGCTACCTAGTCTTGCGAGGTTATTGATGTTTTAAAATTAACCCTGTATAACACTATATAACACTTTAAGAAAATGATGAATATTGATCCAGTACGAATAGCATGTAAAGACGGTACAATAAGTCGACCTCAAACCCATTAGACGCGGGATCCGGCGGGATCTACTAAAACATTCATAGACCAAAACGGGGATACACAAAATCAGATTGTCTTAAAATCACACTGACGAGGCACAGACAGACCCCTCGAATATATAATTCATGGAAAGTTTTGTGCGTATGGACCTTGTATAAGAGTACGAGTAGATACTTTAAAGGTCCGTACATATCGGGCGGAAGATGCATCGAATTGCGTGTGGTGAGTTGAATGTTTGTTATTTTTCTGTTCTGGCGCTATGCGACTGATAATACCCGATACGTTTGCAGTTAGATGTGATGATGAACCAAATAATAAATTTTAAGCATATGACAAATTCACGTTATAAGCAAATGCATAAAATCACATATGTAGGAACTACTATTATTTTTGTGCTATGCTATTTATTTAGCTGCCTAACTTCTATATACTATGTAAAAAGAAAGAACCGAATCGTAACCGAGAGTTAAATCTGTTTCATTTTATAAATTGACATTAGATATTTCTAGTATGCATATTCTTTTGCTTTTTTTCTTTAAGAATAGCTTTACGTGTATATATTAAATAGAACTTCTTTGAATTATAAATACAACTGACCAGTTGCCTTACATTTTTCTCATCAGTAAGCTTTTAAGTTTAGTTTTGTAAGTAATTAGTGTGCTCTAATAATACCTTTTGTTTTATTTAGTCGTATCTAGCTTTTATTTTAACTCTACCAAATAACATATTTAATTCAAAATAATTTAATTTAAAAGTATCAGCTTGTTTATTCGGAATGCTAGCAAAGTATTTAATTTATTTTTCGCTTAAAACTTGTATAGTTGGTATTAAAGAAAATTGTTTATAGGTACCAATATTTATGTATGATTATTTTATTTTTGTTTATTATAAAGTTACTTAGTTTAATTCTGTACACATTTTTACCTCTATAACTATTGGTCTCACTTTGCTTTCTGGTATACTAGAAGAAATGTCTTGTAGAGATAAGCATGCCTTTGTATGCATTCCTTTTGTTAATTGCTTTGTATTTATTGTTATGTTTTGTGTACAATATAGAATAAGAATATCATTTAAATTTATTGTAAGTCATATTATCATGCCAATTACAATGCCAATTTTCTCATATTACTGTTGAAACTGTTGCATTACAATTTACAAATAAGTATGTTAAGTTTCAGGTATTTTCCAGACTTATAATTTTACCTATAAAATCGAAGCAAATCTAGCATGAATTTTGAAAGATTTTTTCTAATTGGTAGCAGAGCCTATGTAATGCAAACAAACAATGAAATCTTTGCTATTTATATCAGTGTAGTTAGGTAAAAAGTATAGCAATAAATATTCAATAAAAAGCGATTAGCCTATCTTGCAGGACTAATAAGGAAACTAGTGCAATAAAAAATGTAAAATGTGAATCAGGGTCCTTTTGTTTGTGTACAAAGACAGGCGATTTTCTGTTCCTAGTATTAAGGTATAATTCGTGTAATTACATCTAGAAATAGAACGATGGTTAGTGCGGGCCCGATAATTGCTAAATTGAACCCTGACACGGAACTTGACAGTAGTGATGTGACTGCCAGACCGGAACGTAGTATAATATGTTAAATAATCCATTTAACGGTATAGGGTTGCCGGTAATTAGCGGAATATAGTACTGGTTAATGTTTAAATTGTTTAAGCAGTCACATTTCTTCCTGTGTATCATATCACTGACATTGATAATAAACCTTTAATTGGTATTTTCTTTTAATATTATTATGTGTAAATGTAGGTATATTTTGTGATATCTTATAAAATCATTGTAATACTCATCTTTGTTGTGCTTATGGATCTTAATTTTACACTTCACGCTGATAAAACAACCAATTTGGTCAAACGTACCTAATACACAAGTAGGTACTTAAGATGATTACATTCTTGTTTTATTATTTTGGGGGTACGTGCGACTCACATCAAATGTTCTAAGTACAAATTTTAAATTAATTATATACCTATCGATAGGTATACTATATCCATTATCAATAACAGATCATATTCGAGTCCGTTCGTCACATCACTACACTCGAGCAGAATTTCCCGTTCACACTTCGACAATTATCGTCGGTGAAGTTTGTTACCGCAAGGGTAAAAGTCTTATTGCAAGTTTAATTTCAAAATTTCTGACTTTTGTGCGATAATTCCGAAGGATTAGGGTGAGTTTTATCTTTAAAAGTTTGCATCGACAAATATAAACGGGGACCGGGTGCACGGAACTTCGGAATTAAAATCAACTTTGTAATACACATCTGCTAGTAATTTTACATGGCTAATGGTTGATTTAAGATGTAAACAAAATATTTAAGGAATGATAATTATAAAACAGGGGGTAAACTACTAAGATTGTACTAAATTTTACCTTCCAAACTTCCTACTTATTATTTCTGACTATCTCACACTTAATACATGTCCCTTTCCATACTTAGTGTAAATGGCTGAGTTAGAAAGGGACAGGCTAAATACATTTTAAGTTTATGTTTAAATATGACGGTCACACAAAAACAATCACAGTGAAACCGTACACGCAACATATTTTTTTTAAATTTCAGGAAATAATTTGGTACTACCTATCTAAAGCTCTCTTGTCTATAGCAGAGGCTACCTTAGGGGGGTTATGGTACCTACACTTACTTTAATTTTGCCTTTTTACTATTAATTTTCACCAATGCACTTAAAATGAGTAAGTACCTATGTAATAAAAACCAGAAGCAGAAATGTTATTATAATTACAATTTTAATTAGTATCTGCACGTAACAATAATCACCCCTACGGTAATTATTAAAGTGAACTGCGTAATTAATTGTATATTTTAATCACAGAAATGGCGTAACTAAATTATTATGGAACGTTTAATTTCCTTCAACACCCTTCGGCATCTTAGCTAATGCGTAATTGCAAAATTTTAATCAAGGGTGTGGGCAAACTTATTAAATTATGCATCCTGTCTAATGCACTCGAGGATTATAAATCTCTTTCGTTTGTTTAGTTAAGGCCATTATATCCATAATTTTGCAAGAAATTCTAATAAACTCATGCTTGCCTCGATTTAATAGTGTTTGCTTTTATACAACATTTTTAAAATTACTTCAATTATAAAGAGAATTTTCTTCAAGCCTCTTAAAAGATTCGCAGCTTAGACCTAACAAGATACTAAATAATCTAAAAGATAAACGCGAAATCAAAAGACTACAAAGCTACAAAGTTAAAACCACATTCATGGAATCCTCTCGTGAAAAGTGTAGGAGCAGACAGACAGAAATAAACTTCGTTTTACGTGTTTACTTAGTTTGCTTTGGAGTTAAGTTAACCGGTCCCGGGAGAGCCGAGTGAAAAGTGAAATCTCGAGTACAAAAATAAAATCAAATTAAGTCTGCGATCTTGGCAAATGAATCGCCGAACCCGGTCGTGACTGACTGAGATCAAATAATTTCATGAAAATTAACCCCCAGCATATTTAATTAACCCAACCTCCCCTATTTAAGTGTACAAGAATTCCCCGGTTAAACGTTAGTATTCGTCTGGAATTTAATTTAAACGAGAGGAAAAAAATATTATTTACACTTTTTCGTGCTTAAATAGTACACATGGATCCATTTGTTAACGACTGGGATGTAATTAAATTTTATTGGTTTTTCTTCTCGCTAAGATTTGTTTTACTTATTTAGTGAATGTAACTTGTACTTGTTATAATCCTTTATATAGCTACGGTAAATATAGCCTGTACTCGTGGATTACAAAATAGTCAGAAGACATTTTTGGTGAAGTTAAATATTTATATTTATAACCACTTGTTTTCCACTTTTAGGCGTAAGTTTTAATTAAGTTTTTCTTAAAGACGATGATGTTGTTACCAAGTGTGCAAATGAAGTTTCGGAAGATAGAAAATATTATATTTACAGTGTCCTTTACCTCAGATAATCACGTGTACCTACTATATTTATGTCCTTAACATCTGTTTAAATTGCGATAATTGCATACCCAAATGACCAATTTCTCTAATCATAATATTTACCTGGTAATTAATTGAAAAAGCCCAAAATGGAAACACATTAAAATATCCTCGTGTCAAACGAGATCGCCAAGAATCCTGAGAGACTGGCGATAAATATGCATAGCACGGCGTATTCTCCACATCCTCCGTGATTAGTGAGCAGGGTTGCCCTCGCGGTGCGATAGGTGAGTGAATGATAGCGGGGAGGAAATTCCCCCCAGCTAATAATAGCTACGTGTCTCTCGGTTACGTTCCTTGGATATTGCCAATACAGTACCTCTGTCTTTCGCTGCAGCCGTGCGTATCTTCTTCAGTAATTGCTTTCATTGTAATAACAGCTTCTTTGGGTTATGATACTCATTTGGAAAACTAAATTACTATCATTGCTGAGTTTGAGGTCTAAATTTTCATATTTAAATGTCGCGTCGTTTAATTTTGCTTAAAATTCTTTAGTACTTATAATAAAATGTAATGACAGAGATTATTCTAGAAGATACAAATTACATGTAATTTTCAGAATGTAATATTTTATTAATGTAATTTAGTAATAAAAGCTGTTCTCGAAAAATATTAAATTCTACAATTGAATCGTAATACACAGATAAAGTTTAAAGTACCGTAGTAATATAGATTTACAGATGTACAGACAAACCTTTATTGCGATACTAAACTGGAGATGCGTGAATTTGGAAATTATGTGCTCCAGTGGGAAACTCGACAGAAGAACGAGTCCCCAGGTAAAGGGGGACTAAGATGCCCTTCTTACGAATGACTGCATCACCACGTATTTTACTCGCAACACTTACGATACACTCAGAGATAGAAATTCTATTTTATGTGCTCTTATTATACATAAATAGTACTTTAAATTTAAATAGACTGTTTCCGGCCAAATCAAAAGATTTCATATTTTAGTTTCTGCTTAATCTTCTAGTTTTTCATATATCATGTTTCCGCAATCATATAATAGATAACCTCCAAAATGTGCCTACTTTTAAACAAGACCCATATTATCAGTAACAAGACATAGTTGGCTAAGTTGTTTGTTTATTATATCAGTTTTATTTACAACATTAGTAACATTAATTCTACAAATCCAGTAACACACTGACCACAAATCACGTAAACCGTACGGCATTAGCAACTGATTCGGACCCAATGCCTGTATTTATTGCCACAACTCTCCGATTGCGCTTCGCAATCGAATTAGGAGCCCAAACCTGTCCTAAACAAATTTCAATTTTCAGTTATATCCCTGAGTCGGACTCTCCCTGGAGAAGTTGGTGACTTATTGCAACCCTCGGCTCACTAACGTATTCAGAATAATTGTTTAGCAGACGTAGATTGGTTGCATCCTCCTGAGACACAATCAGTTCAGTTCTATTGGATTTCCGTTCGCTTATGGCCAATATTTGCTTGCAATAATAAAATTATTATTTTTTTAAATCTATCATGTCAATTGTTTTACTAGTTATTTTTTAAGACCTTAGTTTTTTAAATGACAAAACGTTAAAGAATGTCCCTTTAGGTAAAACAAGCCAATTTTTTAAAAAACTCGTCTTGTATTTTTATACATTACTCGAAGAGTGACAAAATATTAACACCGAAATATCAGAATACCTACAAGTCCACGAAAACAGTGGCTTCGTCACGGTTCTTATTGATTTCGGGCAATAAAAGAATCCGTTCAGACCTAAGTCTCCCCATACACTTCTTCTGGTTCAATGGGCATAAATTGCAATAGGATTTCTCGCGGTGGATTGCTTCAAATATTTTCGGTAACCACGCCACTATTCAAAAAGAAAGGTGCAAAGATTTACCTGGGACCCCTATAAGGGCTATCGGCTAGCATTAAAATATTTATTTTTCAATAAACCCTTCGAGCGAGGGTGTGAAAATCGCCAGAAACTTTAGCCCGGTTTACTTACGATTCAATAGTACGAACAATTTCGATAACTGGATAGGTAATTGAAACGTTTTAGCTCTCTGTTTTTATCATTTTTTTTTTATTTATTTCATATTTCTGCATCTACTTCGAAAAGGAAAATGGAATCTATGATACCATCACTTTTTATCGTTTTTAAATAAACAGCCGTGTTACATACACGATGATTTATTATAAAATTATTAATAAAGAAATGGAAAAAATTCCTCACCCGGGTGGGAATCGAACCCACGACCTCTGCATTCCGCGTGTCAGTGCTCTAACCACTGAGCCACCGGGTCAATTACTCGGATGACGAATTTCACCATCTCTTTTTCTAAATTACATATTGGCAACGTTATTTTTCATCCCGATAGCTATACACTAGCCAAATCTCGGCAAACAAAGCTGAATCCCTCAGCACAATGTTTTTTTTTTAAGATGAAACGATCAACCATATCCTAATGGATTATATTAATGGAGAAGTGTTTTTATAAATTTATCTTAGTCAAGATATTATATATTATAAAATTATTAATAAAGAAATGGAAAAAATGGACGATGATTTATGTAAATACTGAAAAAATTACAAATCAATCATAATCATGAAAGCATAAGCTTCTCAAAGAGTCGCTCTTCGCCTGTAAGTTTACGCAATTTATTGCGTTTACAAAATACTTACAGTGTATTATTTTTTGCAAGCTGTATATAGAATCGAAAAACGATTACAGATAGCGTACATTTGAAGAGACTAAATAAATAACTTATTTCTGAAATAACTTCTCAATGCCTTTAATATCTTATACAGGCTGATTTTTGGTCGTCAACGTTCCCGAAAACTATGGAATCTCCTCATCATCACGATCATTTTTCTCCATGGAAGCATACCTGGGAAGTGTCTGGTTTCCAAAATATTAGGGTCCAAAGTTGAGTAAATAGACTGCGTTTTTCTGCATAAATGCACATAGACGCGCGTAGCAGGATTTTTTCACGAAAAATAATTAATATCTGTCTATAAAAAAACTAACATAAACACGAGACACTATAAATTTCGCACGATCAAGGAAATTAAAAATTTTTTTTCAAAAAAAAAAAAATTTTTCCCTAGCATTTTTTTTGGCATAAACCTACTTTATTTCATGTATAGAATACGTACCCTTCTTTAAAGGTGGCCACAAAAAAACACCCTGTATAGGTACAACATAATATAAAGTAATTAAAAGTCAAAATAATCTTCAGCGGAAAAGAAATAATGATATATTTTGTTTTTACGTTGTGGAATCATAATAACATATATCGTACAAAATTGTATTGTTATTAATATATCTTTGTTATAGAACCTCACAAAAACAGGGCAATGCAAGCAGAGATATTGGAATAAACCTATGCTCACTCGATCAACAATATTGGGCCAATAGTGCGGTGGGGTTGCCAGGCATGTGCAATAAGGAAAAATATGACAACATACAGGTTTTGCCAATATGGCGGAAAGACAAACAGGTGTAACCGTACCCATAGTCGACACCGGCGATGTTAATAAGTGTCGTGGATCTCAAATCGGTAGACGAAAAGAGATAAACCACGATCTCGTGGTTAATATAATGTACTCTATAGAAATACAAGCCATATATACCAATCTACTCTATACAAATGCAAACTTTCATTACCATTGCAATTAATGTGTAAACTATTTAACGGTGAGAGATTTCGTACAAAAATTATGGTTTAAGTAACTTTCAAGTATAACGTCTTATTTAGAGATTGACCACTGTACAACTTCAACTAGTGTAATAGTCCCATATTTTAATAAAACTGTTAAAACTTTTTGTATACCTATATTACATTCATAAAGTCATGCTCATTTTCCCCTAAAGAGCTTGGGCAGAAGTGTGTAAATTACACACTTATTTTTCATCAGTTAGCCTATTAAGCCCTACGTGGTAAGGGGTGAGTACTACCCGCGCCATATTGTACTTATTTATTTTATTATAAGTAGGTATATATTGTATAGGTATAACCTATTAATTATAGTTAAAAAAAATTTAAACACTATAAAATTACAACTTTTCGTCATACCTATGCTGATTAAGTCACAAGCCTCAAGCGATCTCTAATAAAGTAGATAGTTTCCATATTAAGCCACGAGATTCCGTGTCATCTACACCATGGCCCTGGCGCGTGCTCCGCGGCGATTGGCACCGATTACCACTTGCGATTGCTATCTACCGCGGGATCTGTTTCGATGCACATGTGCCAACACAAAAATTGAAATCCGTGTTTGAATTTTGCATGCGTATAAAATATACTATCCATGTGTTCACTGATTTCGTCGCATTTGCTTAGCAAAATTGAATTTATTGTTTTTAATGTAGTAAAGATTCGAAGCTATATTAAACTACTTTAAATGTCATTCAAAAGCTTGCTGAAGACCGAGTAAATAAAATAAAGTAAATAAAAATTAATCTCACGATGCTCAAGTATGTGTGTCGAACTTATTGGATTTTATTGCCCTCTACTTTGATCGAGTGCAGATAAAATAAACACCTCATTTGACTTCATAATGTGCGAACGTATTTTCAGTCTTCATAAATATTCAGTGAAAAACTTCTCTCAATTTATTCAAGTGCATCAATATAAATCAATGGGCGATATCAATGTAATAGGTGCGCAATAAAGCTCAAGTTCGCGACGTAATGTTGCTAAAAATCCATCTCGCGAGTACGGCCCATTAGCGAGGCAAAGAAAATCTGCAATCTCAAGAGATTGAAAATCAAACAATGCGATGGCTCGTAACATAATACCATCCCTTATTAGAACACAAATGTGGTATTAGCGAGAAATAAGGAGAGGCACAAGACACGTCGCCCGCAGAGGGGAAGACAACACGAAATGTTTATAGAGAACAGGGTAAGGGTGTAATGTCCGTAATAAAATTTTATATACCTTAATATTTCGAACGATGAGACGGAGTTGCGGTGCGTGTTAAGTTATGTTCAGGTGCCAAAGTTTACAACTTGGATGGACGTGTATAAAAATGCTTTCACCGCCTCACGACAGCCGAGCGGCGTATCGTAAAAAAGCATATTTTGCACGTGAATTTTAATGATGATCATATAAAGAATACTTATATACTCGAAACTAGTGAGTAAATTAATCCTAATAGGCCACAGCGATGTGTTGCGTAAACACTAAGAAGGCGCCCTCGCCCGCATTGGATGGTGTCTATCCATTTCGCTGTGATAATTTATGTAAATGAAATTCACATTACCCTGTTTCCTATTCGATGCGGTGTACGCGCCCTGACATGTTTTCAGAGCATGTTTATTGCTGTGTTTTGTCTTTATTATATCGTCTTTTCTGTCACTACTTCGAGTCCCTGTGCCGCCACGCGCGCTGTTATTCATAATTCTTGCCTCTCTTGTCGTCCCTGAGTTCGCAAACATTTTTATCTCGTGCTAAAAGCTATCTGCGTCGCCGGGTAAATACAAGCGTTATTAAAATACATTTCAACTTCCCACTATCCGAGAGTAACTATATTTTCTCTTTAAGAGCACAAAAGTCAAGCGAAAACATGTTAGGTAGATTAAAAAACTTAATTAACTTTAGCTATCCTAGCTCAAAGTGGTTATATTGCAATTTTTAGTGCCACAGAGTAGATTTCTAATCTATCACCATCGGGGACCTAATAAAGGTTGGAAAGTTTTAAGCGCGCGTTAGCTAAAAATACGGTGTCGCAAAAGTTTTCTTTATTAGTTCCCCCTTTAATCCGACCAGGCGTGTCCCAATGTCTTTATGGCGAATTTTCAATCTGAGTCTGGGCGGAAGCCAATAAGAAATCAACTATTTGTTCCCTGATTCCGTGCATCGGTTCGAGGGGAGTCTCGCTTCTTTACGACTTCTTTTACGATTGGAGGTGCATTCGGAATTAGTCGGCGCTGCCGGAGAGCCTTTTCGTGTCTCACAAGATGAATGGTAAAAGGATTACAATGACTAACAGACAGAGTTTGCTCCTCAATTTTTATTGGTTAGCGATACTCGTAACTTTAATTTTTTTGCTAAGTTTAAACTTATATAACCTGGTGTAAAATAAAGTCGCAGTAAAATAATGTAAAATTCATTTCATGTTTATTACAATAGTATTCTGACTGAATTTCAAACTTGTTTTTATGTGATTGAACATTTTTATTTCAATTACCTAATATACTCAGCTCAGCCAAATGAGATGATTCAAATCTCTAAACTCTGCTAACAATTGTGCTATCTCCTCAAAGTGGAAAATCTACAATAGCTAAATATCACAATCAGAACGTCACTCACAACATTATCTCCATAATAATAATAAGCCATAATGCATGCATCTCACGAATGCAGAGTACTAAATGAAGTGAGTTTAATAAACAGAAGGGGATGGAATTCAGGTAATTTGTCAGTCTCGAGGCTCCATTATGTACGCAGGTTTATGATTTTACTTAATGGTAACTCTTAATCGTGTGAGAGTACCGTCTCATGTTCTCGACGTTTAACACCTTCATACCTACCATTATCATATTTCTATATTTTAATGACAGCTACTAGAGTATGTATTTTATAATTCAGTATCAAGTCTCTATTCGATAATACCTTCAGAGTTAGGGTCGGTTCATATCTGACGGAAAATCCGTCGCGTATTTATCGGTCGCGTAACGTCAAAACGCCGCGTGGTGCCGGCAGAGTAGAGTTTGTACCACCCCACACCTGCCCGTGGGTATCGTACGAGGCGATTAAGGGTTCTGGGAGGTGGGCAGCAGCGCCTCCCGTGTAGACAACATAGTCCGAAAAGCACACTGCGGTCATCAACCCGCCTGCCCAGCGTGGTGACTATGGGCAAAATTCCCCCAATGACGGCAACTAAAAAAAGGCCCCCAGTTCCCGGCCGTCATAATACCCCGGACTACGGCAGCGAAAGAGGACGGTAGGTAGTGACTGGATGGCAAAAACGGGAGATCGAGCCATGTGGCGTACACTGGGGGAGGCCTACGTCCAGCAGTGGACTGCAATAGGCTGACGACGACGACGACGTAACGTCAGAACAGGCAAATATATGACAAAACATTCAACCTTTCACACTCAACCGATGATGCGTTAGTGCGTTGCCTGTACCTGGAGATACGCTCGACGCATCTTCCGTCAGATATGAACCGACCCTTGAGTCAACCTCACGTTCTATACGTTCATTCCCTTAAATTATCTTGGGTTTTAAAAAGGCACAGTCATAAAACTAAAAATAATCCTCATATTAGAATTTTTAATATCCTGCGCTAGCATTTAATACATACAATATTAATCCAACTTCATAAATGCAACTGAAAAACTAAAAGTTATACGCTTCAGTTTATCTCCACTTTAGAATGAAGTGAAGCGATTAATCTACTCTATATTAAATAGCGAGTCACATGTCTGCGACAATAATTAATATTCCCCTAGTTTTAGTTTACGTACATACCATCTTATTTAACCTGCACACCTGGAAATCCAGCTTTCATACCAACAAACTTAAGGTGTACATTCCACTGCGAAAACTAGAAAACATTGTAGGCACTCGTAATACGCCCGTACCTGCGTTTTGATAGAACCTAGTGCTTTTTCTCTGAACCTATGCCTTTGTGAATGGTTATGTGAACGCTTAATAGCTCCTTAACTTGTATTGCAGTTTTCAGGTACCGTAGTTCAGAAGAGAAATAAGTGTAGTTATGTTTGAGAGCTTTGCTTGCTGCTTCAGAGCTGAGGCCGACTCCATTGCCTTTTTTTTCTTTCTATATTAAATGTCATTAGTCTTGTTGACCGCGATTTTAATTTCAGTGTAAGTTTTAGACAGCTTGCGGTGTTAGCATTTTTTTTTAGATATTTAGACCTAACTTTAAAAGAACCTAAAAATATGGTTAAGAATTTACTTTGCACTTAACCCAACTTATTCTTCAATTTATAAAAATACGCCTATTACGATCTCTCTCTGCGTGATCGAATCAGAAATGAGGAGATCCGCAGACGTACAAAGATCATCGACATAGCTCAACGGTCCAGCAAGCTGAAGTGGCAATGGACAGGGTATGTGCCCAGCTATGTAGCTCGAAGAACTGATGGCCGATGGAGTCGGAAAGTTCTAGACCGATACCACGTATCGGCAAACGCAGCGTGGGAAGGCCACCCGCGAGGTGGACGGACGACCTGGTCAAGGTCGCGGGCGTCGGTTGGGAGCAGGCTGCTTCCGACCGGTCGGAGTAGAAGTTGTTGGGGGAGGCCTGTGTCCAACAGTGGACTTCTCAGGGCTGTATATGACGCCTATTACGATACTTTCATTAGTACTTATTAAGTATTATTTTTGTATTTATGTAACAGTAATATCATATAGTGATAATTGAATCACATTAAAAATAATTTTAAAACTTATATCAGCAAAGTAAGCGTGGCCCAAAAAAATTGGTTCAAGTACCTATCTAGTATACAGGATAATTTTTGGTCGTCAACGTTTCCAAAAATTACGAAATCTCCTCATCATCACGACCATTTTTCTCCATGGAAGCATACCTGGGAAGTGTCCGGTTCCCAAGATATTAAGGTCCAAAGTTGAGTAAATTGACGCGCGTAGCAAGATTTTTTCACGAGAAATAATTAATATCTGTCTATGAAAAAACATCCTGTATAAAACGTGATATCTAATACAGATACCTACTCGTACTTTTGAAACTGAACTAGCGTAGATCTAATAATAGTTCATGCTTTATTACCAACCTATAAGACTGTTTCATTTACGAGCAGGTTTAACGGCCTGAGTTCACCCGATTCAGGTCTCACAGCTACTACAACTTTATAATTGACTTAGAAATCTGTGACTGTAAAAACATTACAGGTTAACTCAATTTCGGAAAGTTAATAACCATTTTTGTAACTTATCGGAAAGTCATCAAATTGATCGTGCGGTGTAATGTAAATTTCTAAGTACGGGCGCGTAATGCATACAATTTCGCTTACTTTTTATCTCTATCACTCGTAGGTAAATAAATGTACCTACCTA
The DNA here is from genome assembly GCA_014607495.2 of Carposina sasakii. Taxonomy (NCBI): domain Eukaryota; kingdom Metazoa; phylum Arthropoda; class Insecta; order Lepidoptera; family Carposinidae; genus Carposina; species Carposina sasakii. The sequence goes on from CP053165.1 coordinate 5,936,698, forward strand.
TTGTCGTCTCCAGTGATGTGTTTTCATTTCATCTAAGGTCATCACCCGTATTTAAAGGTATAGGCTGTAATAGAAAAATGCTACGAATAAAGGTCACTAAAGTGGACCTGCACACAAAATTTTAATTTTGTAATCTCATGTTTAATTTATCCAAATAACACAGAATTTCTTTAACAACTCTGAAATATGTATTCATATTACAAACTGGAAACCTTTTAACTTTATGGGGAAAATTGTGGGTGCGATATGTAATGACCTTTGCCAAGCAATGTGATCCAAAAACGTATACGTAGCATCTAATTATATTTATATGTTTCTTACAAAATCAATAAACCGTATTACGTGGTGAGTCCTAAATAAATATACACTCCGTAGCATTTTTCCATACAACTTGTACTTTGATGTGAAACAAAGTTTCTCGCACACTACATTATCTCTACACGTGTCGCGATTAACTCGCTTAACTCACTTCGAGTTGGCTTCCAGTAACTGAGTATTCACCGGGAGCGTGACTGAAATCTCATATCATAACCTGTTATGTACCAGTTTCCTTAGATCTTCTAATAATTATCATTTGAAGCGATTTTCGATTCTGTGTTGTAATGATTTACGTAACTAATATCATAAATATGTATCTAAAATATTTATATCAATATATCTACTTATTGTATTGGCCTATAAATCATTCAACTTAAACATTCACTTAGGTAGATACAAATCGATACCCCGAGCTAAAATAAAACCTTTAAAAACAATCAACATTCGAAACACTAATTATATTCCACTTGACTACCCTATATTAAAACCCGACCCAAATGTACAGAAAAAACTTTCTTATTAAAACCGAATATTTACAACGCACAAAAACATTTAATTTTGACTTTGTTCGCATTATATTGTTAGAGACAGAAGCGATAACCACAAACAAAAACACCCGCGGGGCGCCTTCTGAATTAATCCTATCCACGAAATAGGCATTACTGAAGGCTAATGGCCCAAAGTTCCCATGTAAGCCAATTGTGTGCCGTTAATCTAATCGGGAGCCTTGTACAACGGTGATTTGATACAACGGTTACAATTGCCAAATGAAAAATACGCGATTTCCTGTCGACTCTAATCGCCCTGTAATCCATCAAACGAAACGATGGTGAACGCTTTACGAAACGTTCCGTTGCCGCCTTATTACTTATTGTCACGGTTGTTCTGATGTGTGAGCGATTGCTGATTGTTATTTCGATTGTAAATGATTGGGCGAGATTCGCACGAATCCATACCTCAGCAACGAATAACGATACTCCATTTATGTAATTGACTTCACCTGGGTCTCTATCACGTTCTCATCATTTATCACGGGGATTATTGGGCTATCGCGATGGCGATATTGTGAAAGAGGATGATAATACTAATATTGCGGTTATATTTTACTATTCTGCACGATGTGTTTTTGGTCAAAGACTTATAAATTATTCAACCCATATAAATAGAACTGAGTTGTTTGCTATAAAAATCCTTGATCAAACTAATTTAGGGTGATAGGATCTTTCGAACGTGGGCAGGTTATAGTAAACTTTCTGGCTATGAGTTCCAGCTGTGCGGGCGACAGCAACCTCCCTTTGCCTCCTATTACCCCACTGACCAGTGTTACCCCCTCTTACCCCACTGACCAATGTTGCCATGCTCATGCGATAAAACAATTACTCCAATGAAATCGTGTTTTATGCACGCACAAATTATACAAATAATTATGTTCACAAACCGAAAAATGGCGCAAATTTTGTTTGGAATATTAAATTTGATTAATGAAATAGCTGTTTAAATTCGCAATTAAAATTAATTTACCATGGGTTTGCTGATAATTCGATTAAAGTAAACAATGAGCTCAGAGTAGTGTTTTAATTTAATTTTGTTGTCATTATACGCTTAATTTAGTTTGATAACAAACATTACGGATAGAAATATTATGAAAAATATTTTTAAATCTAATTTACACTTACATCTAATTTACACCTATTTACAATCTAATTTCACAATATAATTTTAGATACCTACTCTATTATTTCATAACTCCTAATTTGTTAGAGAATTCAATTTTTTACCTGTTTAAATCAGATTTATCCTTAAACAAACGCAACTGAACCAAAAACTTACCCAATCTACGTATAATAAGCACGTTTGTTTTCAAGTTATTAATATGAATAGTCCCATTTTCCATATCAAAAACAGTCAAAATAACAATAGGGCAGTGTGTTATCAGATCCGGTGGTCACCGCTTATTGTAGGTTATACCCTGCCGTGCTGGCTAAACGAGTAGCGTGCTGCTTACCGCTGATCTTGATATGCTTGGCCATAGATTAATTTATTTTCTTCTTGTTTCTCGTAACCCACTCGACTGGTTCTAACAAGCAAGTGACAAAATTGAGCCTGGTCTTAACGTAGTCTTTGATTAAAGTGACAAAGACCTTTGAGAGTATGACTCGATGACACTATGTTAACAACCGTATCTATAAAAAGAATAAGCAATTACTTGTAGTGTTTTCTATGGTTAGATCATCTTATCAAAGATAGAACTGTCGAAAGTCAACCACTATAGAATAAGATGAAGGAAGAATTCTATTGTCAATCAATGACAAATTGAGGAAATTACTAAGCAGTAAGTAATTGCTTAAGTAAGGACGTGGCTATAGATACGAGTATGAGTCCCAAGATGCATCATTAAGGGTCGGTTCATATCTGACGAAAAATCCATCGCGTGTTTGTCGGTCGCGTTACGTCAGAACAGGCAAATATTTGACAAAACATTCAACCTTTCCGCTCAACCGATGATGCGTTAGTGCGTTTGCCTTTACCTGGAGATACGCACGATGCATCTTCCGTCAGATATGAACCGACCCTAAACCCTAACAAGAACATTGATGTAGGGAATTTGTAATTAATTTTAGTCACTGATACTACCTATGTATTTCACCCAATAACAAAGAAATACAGTCGCATATCAAACAAAGTAAGGCACTTTATTGTGATCCAGCGGGGAAATGAAATGATGAAAAATGCAGGAGCATTGAATATAGACTCGCTGTAGCTGTGACAATGAAATATGGAGTGACAATCACATCTCTAAACAATGCTACATGCAAACTTTCGATGCAGTCGGGTAAATAGACAACGTGTAGGTACGGCACGAAGTCTATATTCAATCCTGCATTTTGTAGCTGCGCTGTAGGCTTATAAATAATAAGAGAAATTATTTTCCGTTGTTTACGAATTCATAAAAAAATTCTATATACGAGTATAGCTACGTTAACCTACGTCGAAATACGTTAATTATGGTATAGGAAGGACGTATATTCACGTCACGGAATGCCAATTTTCAAAGCTATTCGTGACATGAATACAACTTTGTTACACCCAAACTAACGTGAATAAGTCTGAAATGTACTCGCGTAATAACATTTAATTTTATTGAGATCAATATAATGTTAGCTGGCAGACGGAACGCTCCATAAAAATACGTGGAAATAAAACTAAACGGTGTCTAGTCTAGATTCATAAAACGAATGAAATTTACTTAAAATTATTAATAAAGAAATGGAAACAATTATTTACCCGAGTGGGAATCGAACCCACGACCTCTGCATTCCGTGCCAGCGCTCTTACCACTGAGCTACCGGGTCAATTATTCGGATGACGAATTTTACCATCTCTTTTTTAAATTACGTTATTGGCAACGTTATTTTTTCATCCCGATAGCTATACACTAGCCAAATCTCGGCAAACAAAGCTGAATCCCTCAAATTTACTTAGTTTAATGCTTAGTATTATCAAAGACAATTGTCTTTGGTATTATGATTATCAAACGATTTTTTCTAATTTATTTGAATTAAAACTACTATGGGTAATATATAATATGTATAGGTAGTATATTGACCTGCAAAGTGGTTTAAAATGTCAAAATATTCAATGTTGCATCTATTTCTTTAAACCACGTTTATGTAAAGAAGTACAACAAAGCACTTGATATATGTATAATTATATAATTACTTATATATCCGTCCATACACGATATAAACCTTTATGCAATAGGAACGTAGACACATACATCTTAACCAGAACAGTTTTAGTATAAGCAAAGCCTTAGAAATTCCCTTAGGTATCGGAATCTATAACGACAACACAGATTAATCGATAAGCTACTCGTATATAAACACAATATTGGAAAATGTAGTTTGAATATGGAACGTGTCGAAGATTGGGCAGGTACACGCTGACTCTGGAACAACGAGCATAGGATTATACACATGCGGCGGAAACGCGCTCGTTTATTAGTTGTGATGTTTATCATCATGCAAACGAGATTTAATTAATCATTACAAACCGTGATAGAGCCTATCATAATTATATAATTTTCAAGTATATAAATTATTTTAAATTTTATTATGTTGTGTCGTATGTCTGCGTAGCTACAAATTAATAATTTCTCAAGTTTAACTAGGCAGAGGCATTGTTCAATGTACAATACCAATATAGGGAATTTCTGTTCTCAAATCCATGATAAAAACAAAATCAATAATTAATATCATATATCCATGTTTAAACGCAGTTTTAAAGTAAATAAAAATTTCAATCTCATTCGTACTGAACTATAATGATAGTTTCATAATCTGCATGTGGATTAAGGAGAATGCAGACGCGCTGCGGCCTGGGACTACAACGTTGTATCTGTAATTTGCATACCATGTGCTACAGCGTTGCACATTCCCAAAGCCGTACTGAAAATCACATGAAACCCCTGTTATTAATTTCCATTGAAATTTAATGAACCACAAGTTTCAAATTTAGTTATTTAGCTATTTACATTGGCACATCAATCGTTGTTTTATTTTATGGATGTACTTATAAGTGATACTGTCCTATCCATGTTATAAAATACTAGTAGCTTCAGTTATAACTCCAACTTCTGCGTCGTTTACTACTTTTATAACCTTACATAGAATCACAAATACAAATCTAGTGAGTCAACATATCGTAGACATGATATTCTTATCCTTATCATCCTTAAAAACGCAATTTAAAATTTGCATCTCCAAAAGTATTATTAAGAAATGGAAATATTCAATGACTGCTTGCATTACATAAAAATGTTCGGGCCGATGCACTGGCTCCGTGCAAAATATATTTCATAAAGGCTCAGACGTCAGCCGCCAAACAAATAGTGAGCACACTGAAAAGACTTCACGCGAGACGCTCGCCATGTTTAACACTGAGAAAAAGTTGATCGACGTAAATGTAAATGTTGCAGGTATTACAGGCGTGAGACGTCTCCTTTGTTAATGTACGTACAGTACATATTGAGTTTAGTTCTGAACTGAATTTTGCCAGTGAATTCACTTCGTATTTATTCATGTAAGTGCGAGTATTACTTAAAGACTGACACATCGCACTAGATAAGAAATGCGAAATAAATAATGCTAATAAGAGATAAGATTAGAAATGTATGCAGTAAAATTTGTACCTTTTATAAATGATATTATTGGTAATAGACCAGCTTTCCTCTGACAGAGTTGATACATAGTAAACGCGAATATACATTTTCTGGAAACCCATTATAATATTTAGTACTTACTTAACCATCATCTCTACTATCGTTAACAATTTCCAAATGAACATGATTTAAACCACCATCGATAATTTGGCTGTCTTAGAAAAAAGCAACATTTTGTTTTATTGAAGTTGTTCCCAATTCGACTGCAAGTCGAACATAGGCGTAATGGCTGTCGATTTACGAAACTCGACCATTCGCACAAACAGTCGAAGCATCCCTTAGTCGTTCAGTACCTACGTACTACAATAAACCTTCGACAAGTCACGTAAGTTTTACGATACCGAGTTTATTTGTTCGCAATTTCGGTTCAACTAGATCCGATGCGGACGCATAAAAGTGAACATACTGTATTCTGTGCGTGACTCGATCCCGGTCGAAACACCCTATACACTAAAACAAGACAGTGGTACGTGCTGGCCCGGCTTTTAACATTTTATTATTTGATGATAATTTTGCATGATATTTTTTGTTATTTGAAACTTCTTGTTAGTTTTTTTTATTACATTTTTTTTAAAGGGGGGTTTTACCCACGAGGGTATGTCAACCCCGTTGTATCACCTTATTTTATAAAAAGGATAAACATTCTATTATTAACCTACTGATGCAGGACTGTGATTAGCTTGCATAACATATTTTTGCAAGAACGTGATAAATGTTTTTATATCGCAGTGTATAAATATATAAATAAATAATAATAGTTCTTCATAATAGAACTTCTTGTTCGTGTTTGTAAATCATTTTAAAAGTGTTGTAATTTTAATAATTTTAATTTGCAAAACATACAAACACTCTGTAATTTCCTAGGGGATATCTAATGTATGTTTGGAGGAGATAATCTTTCTATGACTTCAAATCAAATGATCGTTATTGATGAAATCAAAGTCATTTTAAAATACCTAGTTATTTTACTTTCATAATTTATTGCATTTTTTCAATAAAATAAGTATCACCTCAAGTAACTTTAGGGTGGTTATTGTCGGATCTATATTCCACAGTACCACATCTTTGATGTCCTCTCAACCTATATGTCTTGGATAGCTCAAACGTATCAGTGTACACTGCCTCTATTCAAGGAGCCTTTGATCTGAGTGTTGTTTAGGAAAAATATCCACTTTATTTGAAAACGGTAACATTCCCTTACACATGACGGGCCGAGGTTACGCATTGCAGCGAATTTAAGATGTTTCCATTTTATTATTTTTGCTGGAATTCACATACTGAAACAGCTTTTATATTGATTAAAATTGAAAAGCTTTTTCTTTATTAGATACATAAATACATACAGTCAAACCCGCTTTCAGCAGGTTCCAGGGGCAATAGTGTGCATAATATAAGTATCATATGGTAAAATATGACGCCAACCCCGCTTTTAGTTATAATTATTACATCTGGCAAACGGTAACGGACGCGTCTATTATCTATTAGACTGCATAACGGATAGTTAAAGATGTATTCTAATAAATGTACTCCTTCTTTCCAGATCATGTTCGAGAGTTCACCTGTGGCACCCTTTACTACCGCACGTTCTTCGTCGACTCCAAGCGAGATGCTCTCTACGTTGGAGCCATGTGAGTGACCTAGTTTTGATCTCAGACTAAATGCGTCATGATGGCGACTGGTGCAGTTGGTAGTCTTACCGCGCCAGAGGTCCTGGGTTGGAACCCTAGCAAATGCAAACATTGATGATGATGATGAACATTGAACTTTGTTTCCAATACATGGCATTTTTATCTATGTATTTACACTATAGTACTATAGAACTTGTTGCGGGACGACTGTAATGTAAAGTGTCTTAATATTTTTATTTTTATTTGAATAAAAACATGACCTGAAATTAAATTAATTCACAGTGAATAAAGTCTCTTGCACCTGTGCATAGGGAAAATACAAATCTCTGTTATAGCTAATCGAGTTACATTTGCCTTGTTTTGCACAATGTATATATAAATTTGCAGTCACATTTATCGGCTTAGCATAGGGCTGCCATGCGTCCGGGTTTCCCCGGATTTGTCCTAGTTTTAAGGGCGTCCGGGCGGGGTTTTCAAAAGGTGTACTTAATAATTAAAAATTTGTCGTTGATTCGCTCGGGTTACCATTTCCATGATGCTTTAGCGATCGTCACAAAATTTCTGGGTGGAGCCTGCAATTTCCATAAATAACTAGTAGACGACCGCGACTCCATCTGCGTGAACTTCAGATAATTGAGTGAGAATCTGAATTGTGAATTTAAACCACTCTCGAACCCACTTGATCACACACAAAAAATTTCACAAAATCGGTCCAGTCGTTTAGAAGGAGTTCAATTACAAACACACGAATAGAAGATTTATATATATAAAAATTGGAAACTTATCTGTCAAAAATCATTAAAATTCGCACTCGCTCCGCTCGCGCTTCTATGTTTCTATTAACATGATGCATCCCAGCCATTTTATATGTCACGGAAAATCCGAATATTTTGCGACATATTACAGCATTTCAAAGTTTGGTGCGGCAAGTATAGTCACCTGGCACGCCCCGTTCGATGTATCAGGGACGTAGCTATCGCCGTATCAATTATACGGGGCTACAGAGGCCGCTAACGTATGTCAAGGAAGATATAAATTCTCGTTAGTATTTACATACTTTAAAAAAGTAATCGAAGCCTTAGACTAAAAAGTGGCAAAAGTTCTCGTTCACTTCGCTCGAATATTAGCTATCGTCACAAATTCTCGGTAGAGCCTTTAGAGATAATTGGCAACTTATGTGCCAAAAAACTGAAAAAAAATCGCGCTCGTTCGCTGGCGCTTGTTTTCGTTGCAATGTACAGTCGATTAAGCAAAATTTTTGACAAAAATGAGTACGGCAAATATATTTGTGTTTGTGAGTCGTATCATAACACCCCGCTCCTGCGCACCGCACTATGACTGTATGTATTTATTTGATTGTATATTTTTTCGAGAATCCAGGGAAAAATCTTTATTTCACGGAAATGTCCGGGGTTTTTAAAGTTTTTGTCCTGGATCCGTAATTTACCTGATGGCAGCCCTAGCTAAGCATATCGTAACTAAATATTACCTTCAACTTTTACCATCGCAGGGGGTTTTACGACAAAATTACAGTCAATTACACTAGTTTCAATACGAAGAGGTCAATCGTGAGTGTCACGAAGGCAATACGGCAGAATAGCATAGCCAACTGCCGCATTTTCTGTCGTAAAGCAATCTTGTTATTATCCTAACCACGCAACATTTTTCTTGGTAAACTTTACATTGGGTCGGTAAATATGACTGAAATAATTGAATGGCATGATATTTCAAAAGTTTGCTGACCGACTTTTAAAACAGAGGTTCAGTGTTCGACAGTAGGTATGTTTCCGTTGGATGGAAAGTAAATTAAGTAAACCAGAATTACTTTAGGTAGTTTAGGTAGGTACGGATATTTAAAATATTTATCGATTCTAATATCGCACACGCACATCGGTAACGCTTTTATATTTTAAATATTTATTGCAATGTTTTTTTCTTTACAGGGATCGACTATATCGACTTAACATGAACAATATCAGCTCGTCACATTGTGATGTAAGTAACTTTTTCAAATAATTATTCGGTAAATATACAATACCTTCTGTTGTTTCATTAATAATTTAGAATCATAACCTAAGTTAAAACTAAATACGTGGTTTTAGTACAGCATTATATTTTATTTTTATTTTCCATTTTTCTATTTTCTTCTTTTATAATTATTATGGTTGATATACGAAATGTAGTAGCTAGAACCGCTGAATCATAAAGGAGATCGCCACGTGGATACAGCCATGTTAAACATAGCGAAGTCAGATGTTACATCAAGATGTTAAGATCAGTGACTGCCAGAGAGAGAGAATGCCATTCTTTTGTCAGTTTGTTACATTAATAAATTAATATTATTTCCTTTCTTTACAGAGGGACTCAATAAACTTGGAACCAAGCAACGTGGCTCAATGTGTGTCAAAAGGAAAATCGGAGGTAAGAAACTGAGGCCTGATTAACTTCTTAGAATACCCACATGTTCACTTTACCTGCACGATGTATATAATCTCATATTGATGGTACTGTGAGTAAGTTGGTATATAAACGTTGAAACACGTTCCAATTCTATTCCAAAATAAACACATAGCATCGTCATTGCATCTACATTCATACATAAAATAGCAAATGGATAAATTACAAATATAAACTATAGATTTTACTTCAGAAAAATTATGTATTTCATATCTAATCGTACCTACCTACTTTTAAACTAACAACGTTTCTATCAACCAATTCCGCTTATTCAATTTCGCACGCCGTCCCTCGGCTAACTTAATTAAAACTTCTCTATTCCTTACAAAATTACTCGCAACTAGCACTATTTTCATCAAGGGTTGATCCCATTTTTAACAGTGAGCGGCGGGTGGCGAGCATATTTCATAGCGGGAGCTTAGAGCGCGCTGCTAGCTACGCTATATTAAGGCCGTTAATTTTGATTTACAATCGCAGTAAAAGCAATATTTGTTTTATTTCCCGGCGGTTAGACCCTGTCTCGAAGATCGCTCGATTATTGCTGAGCTGCCTCGTTCCCAGATCTACTAATTCGATAAAGCCAACAAACGATTGTTACGGTTGAGTGGTTTTCTTTATTTTCCTGCTTCTATGATTAATTTATATCTTGAGTTTCCTTGTACGTAATAAGGTTTAAAGTTTTGCTATATCTATCAAAGAAATGAGGTTATTTTGTTTATTGTTAGCTTTATTATTTAGATGTGTAGGCATCCATATTGTTGGTGTTCATAAAATACGTATAAAATGCATCTAAGCCGGTGCATTTATTTCGTTGAGTTCCCCAGACTGGGTTATATCTAATAAGAAAATCATAAAACTCGAAACCAGAAATGAAATGTGTCATGGAAAATGTACGTAAAGTCTCGGAGTAAGCAGTAAAATCTTTTAGCAGCTCTAAAAGGTATCCGCATAAAAGGCAAAAACTCGGAGCAAATTCGCAAGTTACTACAACAGTAACCTATATTGAGGCAACGCCATAAGCCGCACAAATAAAGGGTCAAACTTGGAAAGAAAAGCAATAGGCCACATGCTTCCCTCTCGAACTCTTCCTGTGTATAAAAAAAGGAATTTGTTTTATTAGTATCAAAGAGGGCCATAAAAAAGAAATATCCCCGAGTCTATCACCTCGATCGCGAATAGAACGGCCACTCGTGAAGGCTATAATCAAAGTTTCCCGCTGTCGGAGAGTTTCCTTTTCTCTAAACACAGTGTCGTAACACGGAAAAGGCTGGAAAAATGTCGTCGGCGGAATTCCGCGAGGCGCCAAACTTGCTTGTTGTTTTAGGTTTGCCGCTCTTTGTTAAGCTCTTACAACAATCCGCTGGTTTAATAAATTTGAGGATTTAAGATGGGTAGAATAGAAATGTTTTAACGTCTTTATTTTATGGAAAGACGTGTGGTTGAATATTTTTATTTTTGCATCACATCTAAATATGTAGGTCATGTACAAAGATCAAATTTGTTCATCGAATGTACGTTTTCATACGAAGCTATTATTCGACATCTAGTTGGCATTAAAAAAGCAATAGAACATCCACAAATCGGCAATGCAAATCAATACTCGTAAACGCGTAAAAAAGCAGTTATATAAGAATCGTTTTTAGAAAGGGTCCTTTTTGCAAAAACGCGAGGAAAGCCGGCCGTAAATCTACTTACGTACAAAGTGGCGAATAATTAATGAAATGGACCAATCGAAGGCATTAGTTCCGAGTGAAGTTATACTGGAGCTCCGACTAAGTGCTGTTAAAAGAAACTTAGACGTGGGCGCGATTGTAGTGATGGGCACCTCTGTGAACATGTCCTGCCTAGTTATTGAAACGATTATATAGCAACAAGTTATATAAGTTTTAAATCGCCTAGCTCTTGGTCTACTTTGTAATAAATTTACGATGATCTGGCATTTGTCTTGATCTTTATTATGATTTTAATATCTTTACACAAAAGCTTTGTACAAGATTCCCCCAAGGAGTGGACTAGCTGGCGACGATTCTCGCTAAAAGTGATTAGCTCTTTCAGTTTCACAGACCGCCCAGTATAAAAATATCCTATAAGCAGATAAAGTGGTGATTTAATATATAATATGTGTGTGTGTGTGTGTGTGTATGTGTGTGTAATACATCAGTGTGCCTTGAAATTAACATTTTCCTACACTATTTTTGTATCCTCTAATATTGCATGTTTTTGCACACTTTTCCTTAAACTGTTGCATCGATATTTGTAGAACTATTCTTTCTCGTCACTACTTTATTATACTGCTCAACTCTGATTGTTTCCGGGAGTAAAATAGTTCTGTTCGCGTCACTAAACTGCTCTTTGAGTATTAATCCGATAATTACTTTAGAACAATCTCGAAACTTCCACGGACTAAAAGAAAATAAGTTTTACGGGGAAATCGAAATTGTTTTGGCTTAATGTTTAGCAACACGCGCGTGTTTGCTAGATCAATACATTCGTTTTTATCAACTTCATTAATACGATTTGCTTGCGGGTGCTTAACTGCTTAGTAAGAATAAACGTTTGAACAATTTTATCTTTTCTAAACGTTTTATCTATCTTTGTGTAGTGTACTAAAAGGTATTTACTTGCTATCAATTATTACACTCGAAGTGGTTCTTATCGGAATTCGGATTGGAGTCATATTTTCTATATCATAATATTTACTTTCGAATTGTTACATTCTGCAATAATTTCATCTAAAAGTATATTTATTGTATATTTTATTTGCGGAAGTAGATTTAATGATTTTTAGTTATGATTGCAAGCAATGATTACTATCAAAATTTGTATGTGTAACTTATGGTTCTCAAAATTACCCAGAAATAGAATGTCGTAAAATTTTATTTTAAGAAGAGCTTTGATTTTTACCTATATTCCAGGATTTATTGTAGGACACCTGATAGTTACGGTAATTTTTTTATCATATTTTTTTTATCATATTTTTTTTTCAGTTTCCTACATTGTATAATACTTAAATAGTCCGAGAAAAACGCTGGCAAAAGTTATAAATAATAAAGTTGGAAATGAACCAAGTTCTTTCGGGATTCATCGAACTCACCTCAGGCGTTTATGTCAAAACTGCCAACCACACGCATCTAATATCCGAGCTCCCTCAAACATTTTAACCTCCCTACCTAAATTGAGTTCAGCCTATGTAATTTTGAAATTAAATTCCTTATTTGACAGACTTTTGTGTTAAAATATTAGAAACTTACTTAATTAATTTAGAATGCCCTGGGCTGAACTAGTAGTTGCTAGAAACATTTTTTTATGAAAGTACCTACCTATAGACTAGACAGTTTATCTCTTAATATAAAGCCGATAAACTTAGACCCACCTTTTCATATAACACTCGGCAGTTTTTATTACATTAATCAGGATGGAGCGACACCGACACTAGATCCAATTTTTAAGCCTTTCCTGAGGCAATCAACACAAAAAATAGTTTCAATCTAGGATGGCTTTTTTCTTTATAATTTTGAGAGTGATTTACAAACAACAGCGAAGTTCGCAAAAGTATCTAAACTTTTGTAAAAAAAATCGTCAAAGTCTAAGCCAACACTTTCATATGTAGCCATCTTAAGGTGTTAAATAGAAAATACTGGCACGTTAGCAGTTAAAAACTATTTTTCATTTCATTTGCGAAATAGCTTCACTTGACGTGTAGATAATTAGTTTCAATCCGGCGACCGCCCGGCGCCTCGACTACATACCAATCTACCGCTAAATAACTAGATATTTTACTCGTGAACTAGCTTTGTAGCTTAAGTGACAGCGCATTAAATAACTTAACCTTTCGTTTTACCGTATAGCTCTTAGCTTGGTTTGGTATAATTCTAAATTTTTTATTAATCTTTATTTTTATGAAACCTTTGACGTACACTAGATAATACAATTATACCTACTAGAGTGCTTTTCACATATTTTTTTTTACAATTAACTAGGCAAATATTTGACCGCCATCGTGCCTGATGTTAAGCAAGATGCGGCCTAGGGTGGTACATGTTTGCCTAGAAAGTGCCTATTCACTTCAGCTTTGAAGAGACCAATGTTGTAGTGCTCGGGAAATACATCGGCAGGAAGTGCATTCCACTCCTTAGCCGTTCGCATTACAAACGAGTTATTCCTTTAAACGACGGTGCTAGTAACGCCGTGTATGATTAGACTGCATCTGTCTTTTACATAAGTATAAAAATATTAATTCCATAGTCATGTACGAATGATTCTACGTAACGTACTCTACGTACTGTTGTACCATAATATACCTATATATTGTTCACTTTATATTATAGTTTGGAAATCTACAAATCATAATAACATAAGAGTTTTCCTTTGATGCTCTCAGTCTAATTTAGCTGACTTAGTACGAATTTTAAGGCTAAATACCAATCATATTTACTTCAAGTTTTTAATACATACATATATACTAGCTGTGTTCCCTAAATGAGGTACCCAAATCTTTACGATCATAAAAGAAGGAGACATATGTTAAAGGATCAGTGGCAAAGTGCTAACTCAACCGCTTATACAATGCCCCTTTAAGTAAATTAAGATAAATAATATAAAATTATAGTATGTACATACGTATATTTACTGTATATTGTACATCATCCACTGATTATTTCCTTTCCGTTTGGTCTGGTTCCCTGAAACCGGTCATTTTTTGTTTGTTTGATTTTTTTTTCTCGCGTTTGCATGTCAACACGTGACATTGGCGAAGTCTTCTTGTAAGCGAGAAGACGCCATATCGCAAAATTGAATTGAATTGAATTGACCATGCCCGAGTTTCTTAGTAGACTCTTACGACATGCATGGAAGGACATGCAGCCGATGTATTCTAGTGAGGCCACGCATCGGCACGGGACAAATTTTAAATAAGTTAACTTATATTAAATGACATGATAATAAAGCACTATCGTCTACATTTTCACCAAAAAGCTCCACCAAAACGAGCAATACAAATTTTCTGTCGTTCGGAATATTAATGCGCCTTTAAAATTTATGCTGGACCCAAATTTACATAATCAAAGCTTGTAGAGTTGTATATTAAACGTTGTATATTGTGAATCATGAAATAGTACTCTCTTTTTGTTTTAGGTATTTATTCATTAATTTACGAAAGTTATGCTAAAAATTATAATAATAAATCATAATGGACGCAACATCGAAGCATGATTACAGCAAACTTGATTTAAAAGGAGAATGGGAAAAAACTGATCGACTGCAACAAAATCTATAACTATAGGTATATTATCTATTGTTATAGCACTTTTTTTATCTATCATTTATACTTTTTTAACATTTACATAAAATATTAAAATTACAGTACTAACTAGAATACTTACCGACTGCATTGATATAAATATATCTTAGTACTTATAATTATGGTGAATACAACAAATAACATAATAATATTTAGATCATCATCAGCCTATTGCAGTCCACTGCTGGAGGTAGGCCTCCCCCAGGGCATGCCACAAGACTGCCATGGGGGGGGGTAATATTTAGATATATCTCATCAATACACAAAAAAATGTACGTCTAATTTGTGACAAAGGCAAACCTTGAAGTTTCTATATCATTGGAAAAAAAATCCTAGGGTAGTCAAACTTTTACTCAAAAGGTCGGAATCCACGAGCGATATTATTTCAATAAATACAGCCGGAGGTTTCAACTGCGCTCGCCAATTGAGCAATTGATTTTGCGTTGTCACTAGCATAGCCCGCGGGTTTGTCTGAGTGGAGGGCTCTGGTTTCAAATTTGCATTTAAATTTATTGATTTTTGGACTTCAATGCTCGTATGCATATTGGCCACAATTATATTCAGGGCTTGTATAATCAAATCAGTTTTACATGATATGAATTAGGCATCGCATAATGATTTAGTAATGGATGGTATGTGAAATTAGTTTTAGGCGTTATAAGATTTTAAAACCTGAAGAAGAATCAGGCGCCGCCACTCGACGTCAATGATGCCCCAATTGTTAACTGTTGACATCGATACTCGATACTGAGTCATCGAACATCACTCGATATCTAAACCAAAATCACTACTGCGAACATGGCTAAATCCGTTTATAATAAAAGACACTGACGCAGACACCCATTTCTTCGCATGTTTGCTTTCGGAATCCTGACTAACAGTGTTTTCTTTCACAGCACTTCGATTGCCGGAACCACGTGCGCGTGATCCAGCCAATGGGCGACGGGTCACGATTGTACGTGTGCGGCACTAACGCTCACAGCCCTAAGGACTGGGTCTTGTATGTAAGTATCCAAATTGCTATCAATATCTAGTATTTTAAGTATTGGAACGCTGTAAGAGAAGATTTAGAAGTAATCCAATACTTTAAGACACATTTACAATACTTATACATACATAGACTGAATTGTATTTTATTTATGGGATAGCTAACACGAAATATTAATAATTTTCATGAAATAAGATCTGCAATTGGAACCTGGTCATAGCACCGCCTATGGTTCAATCGGTTAACGGCCAATTGGTATACGCAGATTATTTATATATAAAAACAATTACGTACATGGTTTATCTCTAAAATAGTATAGCAAATGGCCACAACTGATCATCGAGTCTAAGCAAATTTATTCAAGTAACTTTATTGTAATATAATATAAGATTTCCATTGTAAATAAAAAGCTACACTAACGTAGTAAATGTTGGTCTTTAATCTCAAGCTCACGTTCCATTACACACAGATATTGTATAATGTCCAATAACCTGGCTCTATCGGTAACCCCTAAAATCTATTGGCCATAAAATATCAATTCCAAATGCTCCTGTATAGTGGCGTCTAACAAGGCTATCTAGAATCCGGCTATTATCTGAACCCTCGCAGCCCTTGGACTCGCGCCAGCATGCAACAGATCTACAACAGGTCTCACATATTTATTGCAAATATACCAGAACAGATAAATAAAAATTGGCATCGCTTTATAACTTAAGAATGTTCACACAAAAGTTTTTCTGCAATGGATTAAGTAGTAAATTCGAAATTTAACAACCATTCCGCTAGCGTAAAAAGCAAAAAATCTCATTAAGACGAGACGTGATATACTCTTTACCGCGATCATAAAAGTCCTCCTTATATACCACGAATATATTTAAGAAGACGTTCATAAAAGGCGCGTATTAAGTCTCCTGCATGCATTCGCAGATGCAGCGAGTAGCGGCTCCCGCAAGGAGTCGACAAATTTCACGGATACTGATTTCAAATGACGCCTCGTAACACGAGATTTTCCTCGGCGTCAGAAGAGAATTTCTAACCGAACGACTTCGTAAATGCGGCACCAATGACGATTTTATGTGCAAACGTATTTCTCGCTCGCGCTATCGTTTTTAAAATAAAAATTTTACTCAATCTTTACGTATATTGCGGTGCTTCGTGCGTCATATAGAGCCCGCCCGATAAGTGTAGTGTTATTTTCATAAAATCACTTTTAAAAGCCATAAAACCAGTTTTCAACAATAGGTATCGAAACCAGACCGCAATAAATTTTTCGGTGCCCTGTTCACCTCGCTTTCCCTGCTCTTGACTTTCATAATAATTTTATGATGTATCGGCGGCCGTTTGACCCTTCATACGTTTTATCGCGTTTCAGAACGCGTCACATTATATAGTATACAAAATTTTCGGTTTAAAGTATAAATAGAAGCAGTTTATAGAGCATAAAATGTATTAGAATAGGGATATCGCGTCCTGTTTGCCTTTGCCTTTATGTGGCCATTTCACCGCCCGAGAATGGATCCAAGTGATGGTACTTCGAAAAGTTTTCCTGATAGAAATAAACAGTTTACGCGCCTTAGCGTTATCTCACCCCTTAAGAGAAAATAAGTGCAAAATGTTTAACATCTATTAGGCGCTAGCGATACACAATATTATCAAATTTTTCACCACAATAATATTTCAATTGAAATTAAAAATCACCCCGCCAACCGCGCGCCATAAAATTCTTCCAATTGAAATCAATTCAAGTGCAATAAATACTCGCGCGAAATTCCAAATATACCCCGGCGAAAACCTCAGGCTAATAGGACGTCAAAAATTGAAAATATATTACTTACTGTGGGGAAGAAACATTGCACTGTCGATACTATTGAAGGGTGCTTCGTATAGAGCAGACTGTGAAAACAGAGATAGTAACCAATTTAAATACGAATAAGACTCGGATTTAATACCTTTTGATCTGTGTTTTTGATGAATATTATGTTTGAACAGAGCTCTATCTGCATCATCTTTATAGTTTGTATTACTCTTGATTTATAATGTTTTTTGTAAACATTTCATAATATTAGAAAGATATTAAGTACAGTTAGATATATTTCTTTTACATAGTGGTACACTGCAGTGAAGCTTTGACTTTTGCTTAATTGAATAGGTACATTCAAGTACTTACATAGAAGAAAACTTAATAATTATTCGAAAGAATAAGTTAAAATTTCCCTTGTGTGTATCTCTAGTCTGCACGGAATCTCAGCTACAACATTTTGTTGTAACATTACAATATTTACGACACCGCATTTGTATTCTATCATAAATTCCCTTGCAATCTGTATAGCCCTGGCAACCCTAAGAAGGGCGTGTCACTTTCAAATATCGAGTGCAATCACATGTACGCAATTGATAGGCCTGCATTTAGAGATCCGCGGGTCGATGCGCTAAACGGCCCATGTCCCTGAAACAAATCGCTGTTTTCGATTGGACGGCTATCGGAAACAAATGACTGTTTGTTCCTCCCCACTTGGCGGTTATTGCTTTATGGGTTCCGTTTGGGAGACTAGCTCAATTTCGTTTTCTATTTCAACATGTTACAATAAAAAATACATACATATAATCACGCCTTTATCCCTTACGGGGTAGGCAGAGCACCAAGGGCCCATAGAACCTCATAGTGCCACTTCTGACCAATTTTGAGGGTATAGTTGAGATGCACAAGTTCGGTTAGTAGTGACAGGTGGTCAGCCCATCGCCTACAAAACACCAAAACCCTCTTGTCCCTCTACTGACTTGTACAGTATGCCCGGGAAGAGAAGCAATAAAAAATATTGTAATAATTTTTTTCATTGATTGCATTTTAGTAATTGAACTAAAATGCTACTACTGATTAATTAAAACTGAAATTAGAAATAGCCATAATATAACATAGGTGCTAGCATCCACCGGAGGCTTTGTCCGCATTTACCTACTTTAGACATCCCCATTTTTCTGTTACCGAAAAATCCTTTCTTAGTAGGTACTTCCTACACTTAAGGTACCCGCAGCCCAAATTAAGCTTCCTGTGTCTGGTAGTTTTTAGCTAGCATTGTGTGTCAGTTTTTTAACGAAAAATTTTGGCATAATTGTTTGATAAGCTTTGTTGCAAAAGATATACGATACCTATAAATTGCAGTCACCAATCACTGACACTCGATTACCTTCATATATCTTAATTAATTTAATTACTTTACAAATGACAATTTACTCATTTAAATGGAAACAATCAATACGCTGAGCTTATCGAATGTTTTTCGATTAAGAATGATGATGACCTATATTTCTCCAATTGTTTAATTTTAAACATAAATCTGCTGCAAATCCGTTTTTTACAAATCGTATATTTTACTAATTGGCGTATTAAATCTTTTTATTGTACTATTTATCGATTTTTATCGATTTAGTTTATACGTGCATTATGATATCATACTCAATCCATTATTATGTATACGTTTGGGGCTTTGCTAGATACATTATCTATAATGATCAGATGGATAGGGATCTACTTTCATGTATGTCGTAAGAGTTGACTGATGAATACAGGGACATTCCTTCCCTCCGGCGATTAGCTGGCAACATGTCACTGAACTTTTACATCTGGTGGCCCCACTATACTAAACGTGGCTGTAGGATCTCTATTGTGACCCAGCAGTCCTATCTACCCCATTTAGGTGACATAGCCGTGTACGTGTATATTTGTAATGTTTTAGTTAAAGTTTTTTATTCACCATTATTTTGTCAGTTCTTTTTGAATGAAAACATCTGAGTCAAGATCAGACATAGACGTCTACAGCCACCTGATTCTCAAATACATTGTAAACCTCATCTTCCCATCTATTCTCCCTATTTATCTCATGCATACTATACCATATATACTGTGTACTCAGAAAATCACTTTATAATCCATGAGAGCATAACCATTTTTGCGCAGAAGTGTCGGTACTGCTATAAAACTTTATAGAAACTATAACTTACATAGTAGCCCGGCTATAATGCACTCTTTAAATTTTTAATCAACAGCAAACTGCGGATACATTTTGTAACTGAATACGAATAAATATTTATGTGGTCTGTGTTTGACCTATAATACACGCAGCATGCGGGACTTTATTTTATGTTAAATGCTACACTAGCTTTATATATATGAAAAGTTTGAGTCTAACTCCTGCAATTTTGACGACAATACATCTAGCTGTGTGGTATCTGGTAGAGCAGAATAGCACCACCTCATGTTTGCCCATGGGTATCGTAAGAAGGTGATTAGGAGTTTCCGGGGTAAGCAGCGCCTTAACATAGTCCGAAACATACACTGTTACCAACCCGCCTGCCCAGTGTGGTGACTATGGGCAAAACACTGTAGCCTGGCCTGGGAGAAACTTACATCCAGCAATGAATTATAAATGACTGAAGTTCTGAAGATATCGGAAGAAAAAACCTTTGTTTTACAATGAAATATATATATTTTTTGCCAATGTACGTAGCCATATTTTACAAAATATTATACTTACCGAGTATTTCCCTCAGGATTCATATTCTATAGCGATATTAGCAATAGTTTGCATATTTTACTAGAGGTAGGAACAGGAAAAATTTCATTGGGTACAAAATCTCGTGCTAATTTAAAACGCATACTCGTACTCTCATATAGCTACATACATACATATTCTCCCTTACGCCTATGAATGGCCCTATGGATCGGCAAATATTACATATCTCCATTTCGTACATTCCAAACACACTTCTTTCGCCTCGTACATAGGTAGGAAATAATTATATTCGTAAAGGTATTTGGAGAAGATTCGGATAGTCTTTATCAATTTTATCATTTAAAAAACTTTTGTTGGCAAAATTACGCATTTCACTATGAAAGGAATCGCGAACAACAGAGATATTCAAAAAGTTGTAAAGATAGAGCCCAATAAATAAACAAAACTTTTTATAAATTCTATCAAAGCCGTAAAGAGCACGCTAGCACTTTGCACTAAAACCTACCGCCAAGTATAGCAACATGGAATACGGATTCGACCATAGATATACGAATACATAGATCTGTGAGGTACTTTTGTCAGAATGCAGATGTTTTCAACAACTACGAGTATATTCCCAGTATAGAAAACAATTAGCGCCAAATGCAATACTGTAATCAAGAAAATCCGCATATATTTTGATGTAAAAACTTGTATAAATCAATTTTGTTATTGAAAATTAATCTCTTATCCGTGAATTTTAATAAGTATCTAGTAGTTTCAATAATATTAAAATTGGCAATAAAAATAAGTATACTCAAACATCTGACCTACACATATATTTACGCCCTGATTATCATACCTTATATACAATATTTTGTACCTAATTTTTTAGAATACTGCATTGCATATTAATCCGCTCATCTCTTCCCTCTCTTTGTCTGAATGGAATCCGGAATCGACAATGTATTTCATGGACAGAGAGCACAGGTGCATCACCAGTCCCGTTTCATATTAGGACGATATGTGTTAGTCGTTTACGATCCTCTCTTTGTTTTGGGAACCTTTCTAAAGATTAGTTTGTCTAGTGTACAGTGGTCTATGTTTCTTTATCCTTTTATTTTATCGTTATGTGGCTTCTTGTTAAGTACTACATAGGATAGATCGGCTATCCTAACTACCGAAAAAAGGTGATTGTGACATGGGATGATGGGATTATAGGTATATAGCTCAATTGGCAGAGTGGAATTCGTACCACCCCATGTCTGCCCGTGGATATCGTACGAGGCGATTAAGGGTTCCCGGGAGGTGGGCAGCAGCTTCTCCCGTGTTGACAACATAGTCCAAAAATCAGACTGCGGTCACCAACCCGCCTGCCCAGCGTGGTGACTATAGGCAAATACCCCCCATGGCAGTCTTGTGGCGTACCCTAGGGAAGGCCTTCGTCCAGCAGTGGACTGCAATAGGCTGATGATGATGATGATGATATAGCTCAATATCGTAGAATTAGTACTGCTTATATAATTCGATTTTTTTTTACTCGTTTACATGGTATGGTTTACATTGAATTAACTTTTTAGATATTTTATTTATTAAAATTTCCTCCATTTTAAATATGTATCTGAAGTTAAAATTATATTTAAGAGTGGTTTTAGTACAAACCATTTGATCAAGATAACTATTTCATGGAATACATTTCATCTCAGCATCCGAGATTTAAATTAAAATTTATATAATTTTCAATAACACCAAACAATTTCCCTACCGGTCTTCCCATATCCAGCAGTGCTCAAACTTTCCGGCATCACATCGAGATGTGAACCTGGCACGTTTATTTCTATTTTAGGAATACTGAATGAGCTCAGTGTATGCAAGTGATATATACGGGCTTTCAGAACTTAGTATTCCTTAACTTTCCGAGTGTACTGATTATGCAGACTGAAGAGTCCCCGCGAACTTCCAGACATTCGGGTGTTCGACTATTAATATGGATACTAAACTTGATCTTGTTTTGTGTGATATTAAAATTGATATCGATTTTGTTGGGTAACAAACCTTTGTGTTGCTTCCTACGTTTCTCGATTTATATCGGTTGTAAAAATTATAATTACTACTAAGAACCAATTATTTCAATGCACTCCTAGTTTGCTACTCTATCTCTAAAAAGCCTTGCCCCCTTATTACCTAACTAGCAAAAGCAAAGCGATAGCGAAAATTGTACAAAAATCGCTGATTGCTTGTCAAATTCGTATTACTTAAAATGAATTTCAAAGGAACTTTGACATTTCAATGCGAATATTGTACAATTTTCGCTATCGCTTTGCTTCGGCTTTGCTATTACTTTTACATAATATATGTTTCTGGCATATTGTTTCTGTTTTGATATGTTTTAAGCTGTTAACTTAAAAAAAATCTGGGATTCTGTCTCATAAACTAAGAACTGTCGTAAGTAGCTACACTTCTAGATTTTACTATAGCTTACCATCTCGTCGTCTCAAGACGCCTTATTAAGCTTCTTATTAATATACCTTAAGTAAGTATGAACAACTTCAAAACTTTCTTAACATCCACACAGTTGCTATAACAATATTAATATTTAGAGTCAGCATTTGTCACTGTACCAAGGAGTACGGTTAACTTTGAACGCACAAAGGTTCTCAAATTGTAGTAGATTGCGTTCGCTGCAAAGTTTTGACAGCACGTCACTATCAGCTAATAGTGGGGAAGTTCAAACACACGCTGGAGATAAGTGAATAGATAATTTATAACTTGCAACTAATTTATCTGAGTAATCGATTTTGACGTCGATGAAAATACAGTTTAGAAGGGATTTATCACCAGTTAGTGGTGAACCGCGCTAATGCGAAGATTTAAACACTTGCAGTAAGACCCACGATTTAACTAAAGTACAGAACTGGCACATATGCTGTCTTACTTTTTTTACATTTATAAACTGAATAAGCTGTCATGTGTGCTAATTCTATGCTCGCCAGTTCTGCTTGGAACTTGGCTTGACACGCTGCCACGTGTTTAGATAGGTAGATTAACTTAAATACAGGTTTACGCATTTGTTCCGAGTGATTCTTATTACAAGTGGACCTAAATGCATAAATCTAGATTTAATGACACATAAACACATAGATTTAATTAGACATAAACAGAAAGAGATGCTATGTGAGCTAATTTGTTGGAAGAGAGGCTTATAAGAAAACCTCGACGAGTACATTATATCATCATATAGATCCAGTGGTCCATAAATAAATAGAAACACTGCCAATAAACAAAATACCGCGAAGTACAAACACTTCGAGAGTTCCAAAAGGGACCTTTATTGTTCGCAGTGCGATACATTTGCCGGCAACTCCTAAGTCTATGGTAAACACACAAATGGATAGGACGGAAGAGCTGGCGGCCTTCTCTTTCAGAATAAGAAAGTTTGTCTATGCCCCGCAACCCCTCATTAGGCGCTCTAGTGTATTTATTTACGAAATTAGCATTCGAAAACCTTTTGCGAAAGAACCCATGGCTGGCGACTGTCCTAATGACGGACTATTGAGTAGACTTAACGGGAACATTTGCATTTTGTTGTAATCATAGGGAAATGATTAGAGTGTAAAGGCGAAATGGAAAAGGTGGCGTTTTAATGTGTAGAATGGAAAGCTGCTGGGAAAATATTGTTTGTGAATTGAGTTTCTTCATGTATCACTTAAAACGTATAGTTAGTGACGTGTCGTTTTGTTTTATCTTTTACCTAACAAATAATACAATTACTAATACTATATGAAAAATTACTTAATTAGGTACTTAATGTAGTAGGTATCTTTATACGGAAGTGAACCAAGAAAGACCAAGTTTCCATGATAAATAAGTAAAGTTTGCCTGAAATAACAAATTTTGGTTATAAAATTTAATATGTACAACTAAACTAGACGGTTTGAAAGTTCACACCGTTTACAAAGTAATACATGCTAGTCATGATATAGTTGGCACTTGCATATATGTAGTATACTCGGCCGCATATATAACATCAAATATTCACGTATATTGTACGGAAAGTAGTATAAAAGTGTACTTTGTAATAATGCAGGTTGTAACATATGGCTTCCAGATACAATGTAGCAGTGTCTAGGACGGCGCTGCACAATATACAGGGTGTAACAAAAGGGGTATGTTAAGAGAAAAGCTATGTAAATAGCCCACTATAGAGAACCTATTTCCAAAATTTCAGACTCAAATTCACATTTTTATTTTTCCAGATAGTATGAAGAATTCCGAAACAACTCAGTAATGTCTATACAATCTTGAAAAATATAAATGTGATTTCGAGTCTCAAATTTTGGAAATAGGATCTCTATTGTGGGCTATTTACATAGCTTTTCGCTTAACATACCCTTTCTGTTACACCCTGTATAGGTACATGTTCGAAAATTCTGATAGAAACGATAGAATGAAACAGGTATTACTTTACATTTCCAATATTATTATGGTAATAGTTGTTACTTTATAACGGCGATAAAACAGTTTCTGGGAGAGACATCTTAGGTCTTTTGGATGTTATTTGAATAATAAGCTTATCAAAATGTTTAAAAGGCTTTTGCCTAAAAAGTTTGCAAGTATACAAAAACAGGAAAACAGTAGTTTTGGAGTTTCAGCTTTGTAGGCACTTAACAACATTTGGGAACTACATTTATTAAAAGTTGAGGACAATATTTATAGGCGTGGATACGTATGGGCATATGGCCATAATTATTCCTATTCATAATGGAATATATTATTCTCTCCCCTGGGTCGAACCTTGGTAGGTTACCTATAATTCTTTATTTCCAAGTATTTGTATCAGTTACTTTTTCTTATTATTATGACATTCGGGACCTTGCTGGGTAACTATGTTAATTATAAGCTCTAAAGATTGTGAATATTTATTCATTTTCTATAAGAACTGGTTTAACCATTGATCCTGTGAGGGATAAGGGTTTGATTATATGTATTATAATGTATTTTTAATTGATCTAAGTTCTATAGTAATTACATATTTCGTAAGTACCTGTCTATTTTGGCACATCTGTACCAATTAAATTTTTTAAACTGTGTCATTAGTAATGACAGACATACCTAAATTAACACTATTTACGTACTTATTTTAATTGAATACCATTTAAAAGAAGAGTACAATAAAATTCCAGGCCAAGGTTTCGGTTCCTATTGTCAGCCGATACAAACGAATCGATAGGAGCCATTTATTTCGATGTATACGACTTATCGATTGAACTAATCTGATTGAGCTTCAAACAAAGTTACACCTTACACAAGCATGTTTACACCACTACATATGTAATGCCGACAAAAACTTGTAAGTCTGCGGGCGGTTTCCCTCGCACGTGTGAGGTACAGGCTGCCACCAGTCAATTGACACAGTAAACTTTAAACTTGGCCTGTGTTACGAAGGCGGTAAAGTTGCGGATTGTACCGCCCAGGATTAAGGAAAACTCCTTGCACGTAGCCTGAGGCGGCCGGGCACCTCTCGCATGCCTAATTTAATCCTCGGCTTATTGAAATAAAAACGACATAGGTTTTCGTCAGGTGCGGGGGCGGCACAGGTGCCCCCGATGGTCGCAGCGTCGTTAAAATTTACATAAAGTCTCAATTCAAGACCGAGGCGGCTGCCCACCCCACTTTATGCTACATTTAGTAATTTTATGATAATTTCGAATACCGCACCGCTACCCATCGCGTTATACTAATAGAAGAATCCTCCGGAACCCCGAAAAAAAGTTCCAAATAATAGGTTTGGGTTTATAAATCTCTAAAATTTGAAACGGACATGAAAATTTTGAAAAGAAATTAATGGCAGATGTGTTTTTGAGTAGTGTCCGGGCGCTAGGGCGCACTGTAAGTGACTTTGAACGCATAAATCCACTCGTTACGTTAGATTTTTTTGGAAATGTTTTTGATTAATAGCGCATAAAATCGAAGTGCTCACGCGTAAAATTTTAATATTTAACTTTTTACGACGTCACTAGGGGAAATTGGGTAGGTGTATAGCCCACCCTTCCTAAATAGCTGTTTATTCAAAAAATAACGTTTACTGTTACGATCATTTCCGTAAATACCGTCAGCTGCAAGAACAATGTTGATTACAGTCCTAGCATGCTCCAACCGTTTAACTTAACAACTTCGTTTGAATTTTTTTTGTTGTTATAATTTCATTTTAGGGCTACCTACCAAGGAAAAGGTCTCATAATTTCAAGCAATTATCTTGTATATTGTTCAGTATTTCTTAGAGGTTTAATGAATTGGACACGATATTCAAATAGACCACATTAAAGTCTGCATCTATGCATGACGAATTACAAATATCCACGGAAAGGTATAAGAAGGTATGGCCATGCTCGTATAGTATACCGATAGATAGCAATCGATAGCGAATATTTAATGTCGTGTCTTTTCTCTAAAAAAAACCTAAAATCTACTAATCCAGACTACTTCATTCTGTTTTACCAAAGAGTTATTATTGCTTCACACCGCAATTCGGCTATATTACAGCAACCGCGCTAACAGACTAACAGCCGCTTTCTTAACTAACTTGATCATCGATTTTACCGTCATTTTATTACCGATTTGATACACGATTTGACATACTGTCATCGTAAATTAACGTTAATATGACTTCAAAAAGCTTCCGATATTTCAGCAACAGATCAAAACAAATCACATACATTATAAATATTATTAAGAAATTTAAAAAAATCACCCGAGTGAGACTTAAACTCACGACCTCTCACATACCGTGTAATCACATACACACCACAAAACAGAAGTTTCGCAACAAACACAATCTGTACCAATGCTATTATTGTTCCAGTCGAACCTGACGCACCTGCCGCGTCACGAGTACGTGCCCGGCATCGGGATGGGGGTCGCCAAGTGTCCGTACGACCCGGCAGGTGAGCACGAATTATTGCTTTTTACACCCTGTACAAGGTAATGGCGCTGCTGAAAAGATTGCTATGTCTTGTAGTTGTTGTAGGTAATAGTATCAAAGTTTATTATTGTTGTTGTTTGTCTCTATGAAAGAAGTGAATCCGTCGTTTAACACTAAAACGTGACAAAATATGATTTTCAAAGATGAGATGGGAACTTTTACTCCTGTGAGAAAAAAATTGCATGTTAAGAACTTAAGCTACATAATTTTTATTCATGATCCGTTTAACCTTTTCATTATGAGAGATACTAAACACACACGAATGTATGTAATAGTATAAGTTTATTATTGTATTTTCTCTATGAAATAAACGAATCCGTCGTTGGAACTTAAGATGGGAGCTTTTAACTCCTTTAAGAAAAAAATTGCCAGTATATACTTTATACTTTTTTTTCATGATCCGTGTCACCTTTTTGTCATAAAAATAAATAATGATGATTTATATCTGTATCTAACTAAAACATTTTCCTACCAGACAATTCAACAGCTCTATGGGTAGAGCGCGGCAACCCGGGCAACCTCCCAGCTCTGTACTCGGGAACCAACGCGGAGTTCACCAAAGCTGATACCGTCATCTTCAGGACAGACCTGCACAACCTCACCACTGGCAGACGGGAGTTCTCGTTCAAGAGGACCCTGAAATACGACTCCAAATGGCTTGACAGTGAGTATAGATTTAAAAAATTACTTAAAGAAAACCCTAATAATCGTAATTTAGGTCATAATTCCAAACAGGATCCTAGCCATTAAATGAATAGTTTTCGATCACGTTCCTATTATACTATCAACAGAATCGATTTAGGAGCATGTGATAAGGACCTAGATCTGTTACACTTTCTTACTAAGAACCTGTCAAGGCTTATACGGCAATTAAGTTCAACTTCAATCTAATATGTTATATCTAAAACAATATTAATACAGACTTAAAAGATAACATTATAATAGTATCATAATCAATACTAAAATCTTTAACTTTTCTATTACCGGGCAGTGGCCAGTATCAAAAAACAATAAATCATTATAACTTCATAATTAGTTCGTCTATCGGCCGGAAATCTAAGTTGGGGCTAAACAATTTTATTATGATTTATTTGGATTGTTCGTTCGACATGCATCAGTGACAATGTTCACGTGCTAAAGCCCAATAATCATTAGACAAACGGCTATTACCCGCTTATATTACACTTCGTTCTAACTGTGAATTCCTCTAACATTGCCGCTAGTGTACTGTAGCTTTCACACTGCTTTATTTACTTTGTTTAGTTCCAATAAAAACCGCGGCCCGTCGTTTTTTGAAAGGACATTAAGGCTTTTAAATACCGTACAGTTTATTTGTAATAGTTGAAAACAATATCTCTGCGGTCGATTTTATTTCAGTGCGACGATAATGCGTTTAAACGCCTGCAATTTCTTGAAACGCTCTGTTTGTAATTGCAATAATATTACAAATAGGACGAATAAACAGTGAAAATTTAACTGTTCTCGCCCTAACGAGCAATGTGGTTTTACCTTTAATTTGTGAGTTTACACTAGGTTTCGCTGGAATAGAAATTGCCTCGACAATCGCCTAATTCCGTTTAATATCGCTTTGTTCATTGTTCCATTAATGGCACAATTTGCAGCGTCAATTAACATTATTTCCATTAAAAGCCTACTATTTGTGGCGCCTATAGAAACTATCACCACTTTACTTAAACTTACTGCTAAGTTGAATAAGAAGATGCATGCTAACTTTCATGTCTTTTGCCTCCAATATACCAATAGGTGAGGAAATGTAATTAATTACGATTACTACTTCCTATATCAATATGACAGAAACCGCAAACGTCCACATTAATGAAGGATTATTATTATGCATTAGAACCATTTGAAACACGTTTCGGGGAATATTTGATTTTACAATGTTGTTCCATAATCAGTATGTTTGATAATGAAAATAGTTTACGAATGCGATGGAATTAGTTTGATTTTCTAAGGACTCCATTCACGTGTTTTATATGTGTGTTTTAATAAAATATACTAGCTACGGACGCACTAATTAAGTGACAGACAACGGACAAATAAAACATGGTCGAAACTACTGGTCATAAGAATGTATGTTTCTTAAGAGTAAGGGAGTATATATAGATATCTAGACACGGCTGTGTTCACGAAATGGGGTAGCCAGAACTGCAGAATCATAACAGAGATCCCACAGCCTCGTTTAGCATATCTATGATGATCAGTACAAAAAAGGATTATCCTAAATTCCCACAGGAATGCAAAAACTAAATTCTAAAGTTTAAGCGAACGTAGTCATAGGCTACCTCTAGTCTAATCTAATCTTCTATATTAGTATAATAAACCCAGAAACCGTTGTTAATAATTTCATTTCGAGAAAGCCAAAATTTATAGCGGCCATAACTTTTAACAGCCCCCATATAATTATTTATATTAATATGTTAATGTTACCGAGGAGCATACGTTTTGAACAATGCATATTGTACAGAGATATTGCGCGTACGTCCGTGTACGTCTGTACGCGCCTAATCCCTGGCGCGTGGCGTTCCGTTATTAGACTTATAAGCACCTATTAATACCAGCTTAATACAGCTAAATATCTTCCTATAAACGACACAAATTGACAGCTAGCTTCATATAAAATTTATTGTAATTCATGGTGCCGACGTTTATAGCTACGTTTGGTTAATACTCACTTATAAAGTAAAAAGTTTTTTTTTTACTGATCATTAGAGTATAATTTTGGGTTATCATTTTAGTTTATGATGTACCTTTATATAATTACCTATATAATAACAGCGTTAAGGCGAATAAATATTTTCAATTTCAATAGTTGTGATAATGGTAGAGTTTTCCTACATTTTACTAAAGCCGAGCAAACATCTCGACTGCGAGCAGCATTATTGCCGTTAGTCACATTGAACTAAATATTACGCATTATTGCAACAAAAATAAAAATTAACGAATGGATTTTGATGAAACTTGTGAGTTAACACATACTATATACCTATAGGTACTTAATTTACGCAAACGAAGTCGCAAACACCATTACCCGGTAAATAGAAGGTGCATTGTTACATTTTACCTTTTCTAATAACATTAAGCTAAACGAGATAATATTCAGCATAACAGCTTGATAACAACCTTTTTCAGTGCAATAATATCAGATATCATGTTTTCCAATGTACCTATAGTTTCACATGAAATAAAATGGCTGGCATGAACTCATCTAATATTAACTGCATATCACACGGAATTACACCATTTTGATAGCCTAAAATTAACTTTCCATGCGGACGCTCGGTCAAGGCACAGAATTATATGAAATTTTGTATGTTGGCCGCGTTAATGGTAATTAATTTTATAGTCAAGTTGATATTAAACGTAATTTTGTATCTGTGTCAGTAATAATCATTAAAGTTTAGTGCTCGCGTGTTCTGTGTGCTATGAATTGTGTTATATAATATCTCTTTATATATTTGTAGCAGTGCATTGTCCAATATGTGAGGTTTCCGGCGACTGGGCCCGCAATTAACTCGACCCGTGGACCCAGTTGCCAGATCTATTTATATTAAATATTTTTCTTCCGGCGACTCGGCCCACTCACAACAAAATAATAAGAAATATTTACTTTAAAAAAAACAGTACAGACAAACAAAAAATGGTCGTTTTAAACTATTCAATTGAGATTTTTGATATTGATAATTTTTAAAATTTTAATTGACCCGGTGGCTCAGTGGTGAGAGCGCTGGCACGCGGAATGCAGAGGTCGTGGGTTCGATTCCCACCCGGGTGAGGAATTTTTTCCATTTCTTTATTAATAATTTTATAATATATAATATCTTGACTAAGATAAATTTATAAAAACACTTCTCCATGAATATATTCCGATAGGATATGGTTGATCGTTTCATCTTTAAACATTGTGCTGAGGGATTCATCTTTGTTTGCCGAGATTTGGCTAGTGTATAGCTATCGGGATGAAAAATAACGTTGCCGATATGTAATTTAGAAAAGAGATGGTAAAATTCGTCATCCGAGTAATTGACCCGGTGGCTCAGTGGTGAGAGCGCTGGCACGCGGAATGCAGAGGTCGTGGGTTCGATTCCCACCCGGGTGAGGAATTTTTTCCATTTCTTTATTAATAATTTTATAATTTTTAAAATATTTTTTCTTCTGTCTCTGTTAAGTTTTGTCATAGATAATTACCTAGGTACTTATTGTAGTTTTAAAATTGTTGATTATTATAAGTATGGTTCATGTATATGTTTCTTTTTACATACAAAAAGAACTGTTGTCAAACTTCAAAGTGTTTTTTTATAAATATATATTTTTATTTATTAAATTTTTACATTAAACACTTTTTCGTTTGACTGTACTATTGGGCTTGAACAATAGTTTGTTTATTAGTTTTATGAGTAGGCCGAGTCGCCGGAAGAAAATTAGAGATCCGGCAACTGGATCCGCGCGTTAATTGCGGGCCCAGTCGCGGAAACCTCAATAATTCTACGCCAGGAATTCCGAGATAAAAGTCTATCTATTGGGCACAGTATCGTTCCAAGTATTTTTCTTGAAATTAATTGACTAACAGGTATCGGTATTTATAATTGGCACGGATACTTCTTAATATTTATAACTTATTGAAAGGCCAACTTTAGGGGTGAAATGCAGAAAATTCCTAGTGTATCTTCCTACTTATTTATTTATAAAAAAGACAAACATATAAACAAAGCTAGAGCTAACACCAGCAAAGCCATATGCGACCTTTCTTAAATGAACTTTCTTTTCAGAACCGAACTTCGTGGGCTCGTTCGACGTGGGAGAATACGTGCTGTTCTTCTTCCGTGAGACCGCAGTAGAATACATCAACTGCGGCAAAGCTGTCTACTCGCGGGTAGCCCGGGTCTGCAAGCGGGATACTGGCGGAAAGAACATACTTAGCCAGAACTGGGCTACTTACCTTAAAGCCAGGCTCAACTGCAGTATTCCTGGGGAATTCCCGTTCTATTTTAACGAGATACGTAAGTATTCATAGAATTCGAACTTATATTTTCAGATTTAGTATTATATTAATAGTTTTACTAATCGTACACTTATATAAATGAATTTTATTTCGTCACTAAGCTATGAATTTATTTATCGTGTGAAACCACTCGATTTAATTACTATGCGAATTGTAACGTAATCATCACATTGTCCAATCTCATAGATTTTTTACGAGTCGATAACTTTATGAGGCGTAAAAAAAGTATGTATATAGATGCATAGTTTTATAAGTTACCTACACGCAAAGTTACAATAAAACACTTATAACTTCGCATATTTTCCAGAACGAAATCTTTAAATTGTACACATTCTAGGGTAAACAAACAAACACTGAAATCCCCAAACGTTGGCTGTCAATCGAGCAAACATCCGAATACAAAAGTGCAGTAAGACTGGAACGACAGAAGTCTAGCCGATTTGCCCGAGTCCCCAAGGCGGAGCTTCCAGACTGGGTTCATCTAATATTAAAGGAAGCCGCTCGGGCTCTGCCGCGCTTTTTCACGTGGCCCCCGTTACTTTCCTTGCATAACTCATGAGAATGTAATAGGTACACTCGAGTTCACAGTATTTGCAAAGCCGCGTTATTTACATCCGTTCGAGAGCCATTAGGCAAGTTTACACAAATCCAAACGCAATCGCCCTTTCGGGATCCTTTTTCTGGACGCGATTGTACGTTATCTATTCTAGTGTAGGGATAGGTAAATTTGTTTTGTGCTTGGATGTGCCAGTACTTTTTGGAATATATACATTGTTAATATATGACATTATTTAAATAAAAAAATAAAATAAAATGTTTATTTTTGGACTACAAGATCCATTTTTTGTTAGTACATGTCGCAGCTTTCATACTATAGGGGCACAACTCGAAAAAAAATGAGTATTGGGAAAATGCGTTTAAGATGTAGCCGTGTTGATTTTGTATCCAAATAGTGTAAAAACTCGAAATCACAAAATTTTCGAGATGTGCCCCTATAGTATGAAAGCTGCGATGTATTTATTTATATCTAGCGTTAGTACTTATATTCTACTAGAGATTTTGTATTTAAATTCAAATCCAGTCTTACTCCTAAATAAACGTAAAGTAATTATAAATTTAGTTGTAGTTAGAAAATTGGAGGCTACATACCTACAGTGTGTAATGTTAAATATTTTATAGATAAAAGCATTACCAGAGTTATTTTGTTCTCATTAATAAATGTTTTAGTCAGGTAACTTGGAGTAAGTTTATAATTCTGAGACATTCGTTTAATTAGTATGAAAACTTTCGATAACATTGGGGTTGATATAAGTTGGTAACTATTAAAGTTTCGGTGAATACCAAACATAGTAACAATGTTTGACATCATTATTTTGGGGGACTATTTGCCCCCTTTGCATGTTTTCCCGTGCAAGTTATTTTGGGATCGAAAATATTATATAATTTCAGCAATACATGGAAAACTAACTTTAACTAACATAACTAACTTTTTGCAAGAGTATCATAAATAAATAGGTAATATTTAGATTTTAATTAAATAATATCTTGCCAATGCGTATGCAGTTTCCAGTAGTATATAAATATGATAATGAATTATCTGAAATGTCAAATAATCTCAGCTACAAACCAAACGTCTTAAATAAATCACACATCCATTCTCCCAACAGAAAGCATCTACAAAGTTCCCGGCGACGACAGTCGTTTCTACGGCGTCTTCACCACCGCTTCCACCGGCCTGATGGGCTCAGCCATTTGCACCTTCACCATTGGAGACATACAGAAGGCCTTCGAAGGGAAGTTCAAGGAGCAGGCTACATCCAGCTCTGCTTGGCTGCCTGTCATCAGCAGCAAGGTCCCGGAGCCAAGACCTGGCACTTGCGTCAACGATACTGCTTCGCTTCCTGATACTGTCCTCAATTTTATAAGGTTAGTTTCTTTTCTTTGTATTAATACAAAAATATAATGCTAAATTCGTTATTTTAACACTTTTCCATAAATCACCGCTATTATAACGTCGCCGTAAAAACGTTCCTATTTTGGATTAATCGAAAAAGAGTAATCGACAAAGTTTTGTTACTTACTATCACTTGTCAATAGACTGAAGTAATAATGTTTTAACACGCTAACTTAAAAGAACCATGGAATATCTTTTCATTCATGACCAATTTACTATAGAAAAGCAACAACACAGACAAATATTGTTAGCGACTCTTTTGAAAAAAAAACCTTAACAAACAAGGGATTAATTATATTTTCGAATACGTCGACTACGTAGCGAGACGAGAGCGAAAAACGAAGAACAGACTATCATTATTGTAACAAGCGCGGGACGCAAACAAAGTTGAAAATCGTCACTTAAGGCCAGTCACAAATCAGCGACTGAACTTTGCCAAAGCACAAAATAGACTTCAGAACTTCAAAGACAAGGCCTCTTTTCTCTTGCCATTAAGTTGTTGGACTCGCTAAGTGGTTGCAGCGAGAACTGTGTTGCTTGCACATTAGAGTCGAAATTTTAACATTTTTGTAAACGTATTTCAGTCCGACATGGTGATATGTTACTGGCCTGTAGAGGCTCGGTACTGGATGCACACATTGCCATCCAGACACGTTTATCTTGCAACACGTCCTTTTAATTATCCTACTATACGTGTGTTTTTATCTGCAATTTGCTCTCTCACAATTCCAGGTTACCTTTATTTGTTTTCAAAGTTCAGATAGGTAATTTTAATATCGAATGGGTCTTATTTTGTTTTACCTTTTGTAGTCTTTTGTCTCGGTCCTTGGCTATCTGGGAATCGATCATTTATTATAAGTTCGATGTGATGAAATTGTTTTAGAAATGCATCAATCGTGTTTCAATAGCTACCTGATAAATAATGTCACTGTATAAGCAAAGGTATCTAAATTGTATGTAATCTTAAATCGATACATTCAGTCTAGATTTTATCGATAAAAAACGTAACTATCGCGTCTGCCGAAGCCCTATACGGCTGGTCGCATTGAAATCCACAGGCACTTTTATCTAGCGACACGTCCTGTTAATTATCCGACGCTCTTGCCCTGAGAGCGTTCAACTTTTTTACACCCAGTTTTTTCACGAACGTCGAGATTTTAACACTTCACCTGAGCCGGAAAATAGAATATTATTTTATCCACGCATTGGATGGAATTAATTAATTGAATGAGACTATTGGCGCTGCGTAAAGGCTTTTTTAAGTACATTCATTGTGTTTGGGCTCTGTCAATTACATACGGATTATTACTGACACGTATGTGGTTTTCATATATATTACGCGAATAATACCTACATATAACACCTTTTCTATTGAATGGCAGATTTATTCTATAATATTTATATAGCTACTAGAAAACCAGTAGGTATATAGATAGATATGTGCTAAGTAGATGTCAATGATTGTTATTCAGATCAAGAATACCCTGATTTCGATTTGGGTTTAGCCTAATGTTGATAGACATTTAATTCTATTATATTTGTTGTTTATTTTATTCATAGATATTCGCGATTCAATTTATTTTAGTATACAAGTTGAATTATTTTATTATTTAAAGGTTTATTCATTGTAAATTTATATTTTTGAAACTGTCTTTCTCGAGAGTTTAATCATTACACTCGTATATCCCAACTAATAATTTAAACGCGAAAATAAGTTTGTTTATTCATTTGTTTGTTTGTTATCTTTTCACCCTTTATTAACTCGTTGGTTGAGTTCTTGAAAATTTGCCAACATATAATTGGGAATACCCAGAAGGACAAAGGCTACATTCTGTAGTTCACGCGGACGAAGTCGCGGATAACAGCTAGTTAAGAATACACGGGCTTTAAATATTTACCAGCAGCTAAAATAATTAAGATTCAGGTATACCTACGTGCATACAGGTATTATTTCAAAACACTTATTTCAAAAATACCCTAAAAGCGAACTTTTCTAATTATGCACCGTCTCAGATGTATGTAAGATTAGGTGCAAGAGGATATAATCTTTGAAACTACGCCTTCAATTCAGTAAATGTTTTTGTTTATACAAAACAAATTAATCAGTCTGCACTTTTATTCCATAGTTATTCCATTATTCGATTCCCTTTTAAAAATATGAGTAGATTATTGGATCTTGGTTATCCAAAATAAAATAAAAAAATGTTGCTAATTCTAACCATATCTTCCACAGATCACATCCACTAATGGACAGCGCAGTCTCCCACGAGAACGAGAAGCCGATCTACTACAAACGCGACCTGTTCTTCACGAGCCTGGTGGTGGACCGCGTCAAGGTGGACATGATGGGTCACCAGCTCGACTACACGGTCTACTATGCTGGCACAAGTAAGTTTTATTATAGTTTGCTTTAGATATTAAAATTATAACAGTACAAGGTGCATGTGTGTAATAAGCAGGGTACAAGTACAACTGGGTGGGTATTTCGTGGCCACATTTGAAACGAAAACAGCTTCTTTTTTATAGATCGCTGAGATTGATACATTCTTTTTGAAGCCGTTAGGTCTCCTACCTAGCAAATACCTCTCTACGTTACATCTTTCTATAACTTTATTACAAATTAAAAAAATAATAATAATCGTGGCTCTCTAAAGTGAGCTATTTGCCCCTCTGTCACATCCTACATATATAAGGGCGGGCATAAACTTTTAAAAAATACGTACATAACGGTACAGTAATTAACATTCACATTAATCTCAATTTAATAATCCCTCAAAAAAATCCAAACAACAAAAATAGTCTAAAACTCTGCTGCGTAGATATCGTTTTTTATTTAAAATCTAACCAAACTAGTTCAAAGCGATACCTCAGCTGCCATCAGAGTCCGGCCCTGGAAACAATCAGGGGATTCCAAAGAGATATATAACTCCAGGAACAATCGAAACGGACACGGGGGGACATAAAATTTCATAAAAGCACGCGAATTAAAAAACGCCCCGCACCGGGGAAATTAAAAAGTGGTGGTGAAAGTGGCACAAAAGCCATAATTCGTCTCGCCCGTCCGCCCGGACATTTCGCCTCTTGTCTGCATTCCAATGTTTCACACTCGCGCTGCATCAACCGGGGGATTTAGTCAAAAACACGAAAAACCTATTATACAGCTGTTGTTTTGTTGCTAAATAGCGTGCGAAATTACTATAGTTAAGCGCTTTTGTCAACTATTTTCATTGAGTAAAACAAAAAAATTTAAACGGTAATTTTCAGAGGTAATAATATTTTCGGACTGTTTGCCATGAATATTTGGCAGTCTAGACTTGATAAGGTGTCGTTTTGTACTAAACAACAATGCTACAAATCCTCGAGTAAATCCGTAGCAATAAAACATTCACTTTCTTGTAGCATATCGACTACGCCGCGTAGTCTCGTAGCACACCACTACTACGGCGCGATAACACATTCACAGGTAATTCGCAGCCATATAATTTCAATGGTGCGACTAAACAACGCCTCCGAGTGGTAATTTTCACCAATGCTGTTGCAATTTTCAGCAATTTTCGCGGAAAATCGCTCCGACCGAACCGCCCGGGCCCAGAGTGGATTAAACTCACGTAGATATCTAAC
This sequence comes from Carposina sasakii, assembly GCA_014607495.2. Taxonomy (NCBI): domain Eukaryota; kingdom Metazoa; phylum Arthropoda; class Insecta; order Lepidoptera; family Carposinidae; genus Carposina; species Carposina sasakii. The sequence continues at coordinate 5,974,679 of CP053165.1, forward strand.
GAAGGGGGGCTCGTTTACGTAACAACTTTTACAGAAAGGAGAACCGCGTTAGAGTTGGCATTTGAAATGGTTGTGCGGAATATTAAATTGTTTAAACGTTACCTTTGGCGTCACTCCTATATCCACGTATCGCAGTAATTACTCAAAGTTAGCACATACACTGTCGGTGAATTTGTTTCGTTCGTTGCCCTTTAAAGTATCAGCGCCCCCATTTAATTACAGAGAAGACATAAAACGCAATAAACTTTTTAAATACAACAGTTTACCGAGGAAAGTTTCGTCTGCCCAAAATCCGGAGCCCACTATTGTTTGCTGCAAAATAAGTTGGTCGAAATTGCAGCGACACAAAGAGCTGGAGGCGTCTGAAAAAGGACAGTTTGCTCTTTCAATAAAGAGTGCTTCGTGAGGGTATTACACTGACTATGAAGTAATAACAAAGAGGAGATGACCTAACAATGAAGCCAAAAAAATTGATAATTACTCGCGTAAACGATGCAAGTTTAAACTATAATGGGAATATTAGCCATTGGTTGCTGCGTAGGCTACATTAGCCGTCGCAGGTCTTGATAATCGCATATCTTAGCTGTTTTTCCTTCATGCCTGGGCCTGTTTGGCGGTTGGCGCGTTATAGTATGCATTAAAGTGGCCGGCGCGAGGCGCACGACAATGAGAAACGAGCGTATGACGGCCCGCAATGCGGGACCAGCTTTCGACGTTCATTTGTTTTATCGCGCCCAAATCACTGTTACCGAGTTGATAAAAGTTGGCATCTTTACGTTGATAAAAGTTAGCTTCTTTACGTTGGCGGTACATCCATTTTGTGAGTATAGTGTTGGACGGAGGTTTATGACGGTAGTTTAGACTTTGGGAGACTTTGTGGCAGTTTATGTAGTGTGGTTTTCCTAAATGAGTTCTACTGAGATAGACAAATATTGGAAGATAAAATTTTCTTTTATTTATATTCGCGTTTTCAAATACTATTTTTTTAATTAATTGAAATGAATGTGTTCTTTCTCGACTAATTTCAACTATCTTATATTTACGTAACATAATCCAAGCCATATAAAAGCCTAATTTAATTTCACCTGGCAACAATCTCACAATTAGATCCAATGAAAGGTCGTGGAGTGTTGCCAACTTCAGCGCTTGACGAAACTTTGACAGGCGGTGTCTCGCGCAGCCGCGTCTGTCAATGAAAAGGAACGGAGGTATCAAAGACGTTAAGAGTATTTAGAAGTTAACGAAGTTAATTAAATTCCCCGAGTTAGACGTCACCCTGGCGCAGTATCAAGGGCGTCTTTACAAACAAACGAACATATTAAGGTATCGCGCGAGGACAGACTATGTTTACTCGGAAATACAATTATGATGCGTTCGCTTTGACAAAAGAAAGGGCTTATTAATGCTATTTGCGCTACGTTGCTCCCTCTTTGGAGTTTGTGTTGAAAATTGCGAAAGCGAGTTTGAACCTGTGTTTAAGTTTAATAGAATTAGAAGTACTTTCAATAAAATGCAGACATATACTTTAAAATATTTTAATAATTGCTTTATAATAAATAGATAATAATGATCAAGTTTATGAATTCCAACTAGATAGAAAGTTATTAGTAATTTAGGATTTAGTGAAAGAGGCCTTCGAGAAACTTAAGTTATGTCTAGTATGGGGGATAAAAATCTATTTAACTAATTCAAACCGCTTACACAATATCAACGTCAAACTAAATTCAAACCTCACTTTCCAGAGTCGTTCGATTCTATTTCTCTTTGCAAAAACCTCGTATCAAACAGCAGATGCATATTGCCACATGACGGAGGTACTATTAAAAACGATTTAAAATTCCCTGTCGCATACGGACGGACCGCGGTCATAGCTTTTCGATGACGTAATCATGTGACCGTGCCCTTTGATGTTGCAAAACTTTGTTATTACCGTCTGAACCCTAAACCTTTCCCTTGCATCTGATCCATTTTATAAGCCAAATCGTCAATTTATGTAGGAGCTATTCAATTGTTTATGTATTTGGCATGAATTTGAAGAACTGTTTTCAATCTATATTTAATAATGTGCCATAATACCCGAATCTAACCTAATACAAAGCTACTATGTTACTCTGTAACTGACAGACTATGCACAGCATTTTGGAAAAAAGGCCCGAATTTTCCATGAGAACGGAAAACGGCTATTTTAAAGTTTACGCGAACACTTCGCCAGTGTTATTACAAGTGAAATGGGTAAAATGGGATTAACTTGAGTCAACTTATTCGTACAGATCTATTTGGTCAATAGATTGACAGATAGTTCTACCAGTTAACTACCAGCTAAAGGTACCCCGTAGAGTGGATAGCCTCAGGCGCGATCACAAATACTGTGAAGTGGGCCGTGTTGTGCCGCATTTCCGCATTTTCCACCGAATAGAGGAGACGCATGGAAACAATGTGCATGTGCATACTTACTAATGGCTGGATAGAACTTAAAAATAATGTGCATAATTTTAAAATCTTATAAATCTAATGTAATCTTATAATAATGAATACTGTCAATAATATAATTCCTCTAAGCTCCAAAAGTTTGAAACAGTATTCTTTTAACCAGCTACTCGTATAGGTATATCTATTCCTATTACGGAATCACTATAACAGACTATAAAAACAACATTGTTGGAAAAATTACGTTCAACATCAAAAAAGTTGTTATGCCATACTCAGGTGTAATTTAACATGTGCTACCTTGTCGGTGTTTCTCTTAAAGTATCGGAAAGCCATTTGCCTAAGTACATTGAGTCCAAGTTTTGCTATAAACATGAAATGCGGCGTGTAAAGTGATATGTGAAGGTGTAGTTTAGATTCCAGCAGTGCCATATATCGCGTAAGTGTTGCGAGTATGTGAATTACGGCCGACTACGCTCGTAGACTACCGTACGGCATGTCAAAGAAGAGTTTAGAATATTGCTTTTTACTGTACGTAAGTAATATAGCTTTGAGTAAATAATGATTTCTCGTGTGATTTGAATATGAGACTGGCAATATGATAACATGATTACGATGAACGAAAAATATTATTCAAAGCCTGCCTTCTTGTAGTTATTATGTTATTTTAAAATAGTATTATATTGTTATAATATTTGTATTCAATTTTATTTCGAATTTCAATACTGGAATATCAAGTTTTTATTATTTTTATCTGTAAGTGAGTATTTTTCTGGAAACGTTAAGGTTTATTAAAATAAATATATAAAACTTTTATAGCACATTATATGATATATAGACGAAGAAAATGAGTAAGTCCACGAGCCCATCCTAAACTGCATCTTGGCACAGATTCGCCAGGCTACTCCATAAGCAACTTTCTTAAACGCAGTATAAGCTTTCAAATTCCTTGCACTTCGGTCCAGTAACTTGTACATCGACGTGCATTGCCCACTAGACGAAAATGAACAATATTTATTGCTCAAAAGCGATACTCGGGCTTCAGAGCCGGAATTTCCAAAGTAATTTATAGTTTCGAACACCTTAGTCTTGCTACACGTGGATTTATTGGCTACCTGAGTAATATTACAAGTGTAATAACAATACTTTGCCGTATAATATACAGGGTGTTCTTTTCGTTGCCACCCTAACGAAGGGTACGTACTCTATACATCAAATAAAGTAAGTTTATGCCAAAAAAAATGCTGGGAAACTATGTAAATTTTTTTGATTTTTTTTTTTTGTTACTTGATCGGGCGAAATTTATAGTGTCCAGTGTTTATGCTAGTTTTTTCATAGACGGATATTAATTATTTCTCGTTAAAAAATCTTGCTACGCACGTCTATGTGCATTTATGCAGAAAAAGGCAGTCTATTTACTCAACTTAGGACCCTAATATTTTGGAAACCAGGCACTTCCCGGGTATGCTTCCATGGAGAAAAATGATCAAGATGATGAGGAGATTCTGTAGTTTTCGGGAACGTTGACGACCAAAAATCACTTTCATTTCTAAAACAATTCATACAATTAAACAAATGCGATCTTAACTGAGGTTCGATTATCAAAAACATAACTTGTTAAAAAACGAAGTCTCGCTACTCGTGACTTGTATACATGCAGTGTACCTATCTAAGAAGTAGATAATAATATATATTTTTATATAATAATAATATATATTTGTTAAAATTTATCATTCTAAACTGTAAATCAAAAATGCATATACCTAGAGCCTTTTAACGGATTTCTTGAAATCTATATGTGTAATATAGTGATAAATATCTTTGATATGTATATGATACTTACCTAGATATCAATATAACACTGACAAGATAATACATTAGGCAATCTTAAATTACCTAGTAGGTAATTAAACTCCTATCTACCCAAAAAAAACATAATCAAAAACAATAATTTCAACACAAATTGTTGCGTGTACTTAATTTTGAATTATGCTTCATTAACATTCTATTAAAGGCAACAAAAACAAACAAAGGGTATCGAAAAAAGCATCCCAGCTCGGTTTGGGATTCCATAACGATTTACAAACCGATTGCGCGCCTTCACACAAACACAAAGCAATTAGTTATACCTATAATTAGCATTCAAATCGCGTCCAACGGGAATAAACATTGATTTTTTATTCCCCCAAAACTGGAGGGCGCGGGCGGGTCCCAGAATACTAATGTGTTCACTTTTGAACGTTATTCGCGCCCCGCTAACGCCCAACGTTTTTTGCATAAAACATCTCATCAAAGGATTGCTTAACTCCAGTATATTGAATATCAAAAGGTGCACGAACGAGAAAGTTTTTGCGGACCCCTAATACCGGCCACCGTGAAAGCCTTCCTTAAAAATACACCTTTGCTACGTGTTTGGAATAACCGATCGATTTATAGCCACGCACCGGAATACAGTATCGCAGATATAATATTTATCTTGCAAAAAAAAAAAAAAAACATCACTGACCGATTGTGATATTCGAGTAAAATATGCCGAAAAGTTATGATTAATTCCGAAGCTTAACGCACTTGTTTGAATGCATTTATATGTAGATTGACGCCTGAATCGCTTTTAAATTTTACTTTACTTTGAATCAATACGCCGCTGGAGCATTTATTTGCAATTCATTTTAACGGATTGAGTTAAATACAGTGTTGTGTAGATTATAGGGTATATGCTAGTTACTGGTTGTGATGTAAAGAATTCTATATGCATAGGTTATTATTTAAAGTGGAATACATTTATTATTTAAAACTATCGCATGTCGCCGTCACTGGCCGCCACTGATAAAACATATTTTATTTACTTATATTTCATACCAATGTAACCAGTGGCGGCTACTGAAATTTTTAGATGGGGTTCACATTTTTTTTTAATATGAGCGCATGCAAAATTACAGTTTGGAAACGCCGCGCGTGTTCACTAAAGCTGTAACAAACCGTATGTATTCGTTACTGAGTTACGGGTACTGCATCAAATACCGAGTAACGAAACGTTACCCAGGAATTCGTCTCGTTACTCGCATGTTTCGTATCATGGGTATTTTTCGTATAATACACTGTTTCGGATCGCAAGTTGTGTATTGATACGTTTGTTTTTGATCGTATGTTCTACTAATGCGCGTGATGCGGTTTATTTAAATCTCTTATTTCAAATCACGGTGATTAAAGTTTACTGTTTTGTACTATTCTTTGTAATATAATTTAAGTTTGTGGTTAAATTTTTTAAAATAGCAAATCCATTACAAATTTGGACGATCGAGTAGACACTATTGTATAAACATAGTCGAATGGAAAGTTAATTATAAATATAGAGAAATATAGATTACCTATGTAATCTTTCGTGGGTGGGAGTGCACCGCACCAGCGCTCCTTAGGACGAGCCGCCAGTTAATGTAACTATTTATATGCAACTATGAGTGGATATCATTATTTAAAATGTCGTTTCTTTAATATATCTTGCACAACAAAACCTTAAGTCGAGCCCTTTGACTCTACTTACTCAAATATATAGGTGTATAACATTACCTGCTATGAATCTCGTAAAAGTCGGTCGAGTTCTCGTCGGCAAACGTTAGAAAGCCACGTTCCTCAATTTACGGCACCTATAAAATACATATTGCGAATCGTGATAAAAGTCCCGGCCGAATCGTTCATATCGTCGATCGCACAATTTATACGGATGAATTACAAATACAGGTGGGCTTAGTATGAAATTAAATCGTAAAAAGTCCGTAGTAATTTCGCAAAATGTTTGCCCGAATTGTTTTGTAAATGTAATCTTTAATGGCTGTTATAGCCACAGGCTTAATAGCACGTAAATCATCGACGAAACAGCGCCCCAGGCCGGCGGGTTCTCCGCGCCATCGATTTCTAAACTTTACACAACCGAAATACATCGCAAGCTAAGACCGGTACCCTGTAAAATAAAATACAATAAAACTTCAATGTATAGAGACTGAAAGCAATAAATATCGTAATACAATTTTCGGAGTTAAGGAAGCCGATTAGGCCAGCAAATCTATATTATGTTTAAGAGTGTATACTTTTTTATGAAAGCAATAAAGAAGTAAGAGCTACTTTCTATTTGGGAATTTATGTCACTTTGCGGAGTAAAACTTATATTGTTCGGGGACCGCAAAAAAGTTTCACTTGAGCCTGTCGGAGTGAAATCTTTATTGGAAAGCTGGATTATGTCTCTGAAATTACTTTCTTTGTTAATCATTTGTAGAGAACATTTTATTTCTTTACAATTTTGTTGTTAGTTGACTTTTTATAGGTAGGTACATACATAAATTTATTACATTTTAGGCTAGGTTACTTCGATTGAATTTCCTTAAAATGCTCAATATTTTTGACTATCCGGACTCTACAATACGTAAAATACCTATTTCTAAATTAGTTTATTGCAAAATTTTTACTCATCAAAAATAATACGAATATTAAATATATTACGATAACATAGGTTTACACTACGACACATCACATGTCTAGACAGAAATATGAGCATATAAAAACACGAGCATCAAACAGAAGTCACGGGGACAGCGCTCATTTGTCATTTTCGACGAAGGGACACCGGAACGAGAGTCTTTCGACGTTTTCTCCTAGTTGTGTTTGTGGCTCTTCAGTTTCTTATGAATTTCGTTATTGTCCGGGGAAGGGTGGCCCGTTGGGACTCGACCCGTCCGTTTACATCCAATGTGGGATTGTTTAATTATTTTGTTCGTCCCGTTCGTGATCGGAATTAATGACTATAGGTAGTAGAGATTTATACACCCTCCCTGATAGCTAAGAGCTTACGGCCTGTTATTGATGTTTCAATCTCATCAATTTACCTGGTTCTAGCTGGATGAATGTGTGGTAAGCGAGATTAATACTTTCTTGTGTTCTTACTTTTAGATCAGGCTGTTCTATCTCTAATTTGCTCCATTTATTTTCTTTAGTTCTATATCGTAAACTCGCTTATAAGACAGTAGTTTTCTTTTCTGCTTTTGTACTAAGACGTAATAATAACTTCTAACAAATGTATAGGTACAGTTCGCTTTTTATTCTACACTTGCATAAAACAAGCTTCTTATTCTAAGTATACAAACACATAGTATCTAAGTATATGTATAACAAAACGTTAATTTCAATTAAGTACACGGGCTGTCTTAGGTTAACAGCATTAATATAACTTGTCACATGCTACTGTCACGTCGCGGCTGGTGTTCCTCTGTTTTCCTTTGTTATATGTAGGTACTAGCAACGCGTTGCTTTCTGGCAGTATTGCATTAGTTTTAAAGCGATCTTACGTCAAATTCTCAAATGTGTGTGCTTAGGAACCTGTAGTGTTAAGAAAATATGATATTCATTCTTAAAAGTTATTATTTGTGGATAGGTCATCATCGCCCCGTCATGAAATGAAATGATTTTCCTGAAAAATTTTGACATTTTTTTTTTTTATTCTAGGCAGACAGGGTTATAATATGCCTACGAACAGATTTAGGGCCGATTTTTCCAAATGTCAGATAACCTATTAGAGGAATAAAGTTCTAAAACTTGATCATAATAGAGACAGCATCAACTTTATTCCTTTGATAGGCTATCTGACGTTTGGAAAACTCGGCCCTTAGTAGCTTATAAGCTGTCATGGAAGGAAGGCGTTAGAACTCTTGATGTATTGGGGTAACGAACTAAACAGATTCAGCGTATGCGGGTACGAGTACAACGTGGTACATTCGAGACACAGCGAGTTCGTGAATGCTTTCCCGTGTACCTATTATCGCATCAAGTGGGTATTCGAGTGTCAAAATAAATGTATAAACATATATCTATATAGAACAAATTTTTGATACAGATAAAGGAGTCTGCCTCGTGATCCTACCGTACCACGACCGTAATAGGAACGTATCAGGCACGTCGCTACGATATAAATCTAGACGAGATTCTTTGCGGATCTATGCATGATACTTTACGTGTATGGCCGGTAACGAAACGGCTAGCCAAACCTGCAGGATCATAAAGGAGATCCCTTTTTAGCATAGCTGGAACAGATATAAATAATCAATTACAAGTTGCTAGCTTTTCTCCTGAGGCAACGCCCGAGTTCCCAGTCGACTCTTACGAAATGCACGGAAGGAAATGTAACTGACGTATTTTAGTGAAGCTCCGCATCAACACAGGAGATATCTTTGATTCTACATAATAATTTGAACATTCGCATGTATTAGCTACACAAACATGTCTGTATACTGTAATAATTAAATCGGTTCGTTAATTATGCAAGCTAAGTACTTACGTAAGCCTTAGTAATCTACTATTCACATTAATATTTATGTACGTACATTATCGTATACTACTGTAGGTATGAATTTTAGACTATATAAAGCTATGTACACACTTGTACTAAATTATAGGATAATTTCGATTAACGATTTTTATTTTAATATCATATTTGAAGTCTATGGTTCAATTTTCAAACTTATCTTGAGTTTTAGATCTACTTTTTTATTACCAAAGCCAAGTATTTATAGAAAATTATATTGAAGCATATGATGATGATCTCCGACCGTATTTCGGCCAAGGTGGTCAATCTCTACGGACATTGGCCAGGTACGCAGAAGTGTGTGCGCAAACACAGATGCACTCTCTATTCCGTTACTCTCATAGTCCAATGGGACGGAAAGCCGACACGATTAGTGAGAGATCATGCGCAGGACCAACGGTTTTACGTGCTTTCCGAACTAAGTGACAATATTGCAACATTAAAATCTGTACCCTCAAAATTGGTCAGAAGTGGCACAATGTGGTTCTATCGGCCCTTGGTGCTCTGCCTACCCCGTAAGGGATAAAGGCGTGATTATATGTATGTAAAATCTGTACATGAAATAAATTCATTGGTACAGGCCCGTGACTGGGATCGAACTTACGCCTCCCGCTTGGAAGGTGCACGTCTTAACCACTGGGCTATCACCTATATTATAATCATTTTCATATAGCGGCGATAGTGTAAACTAGCGAACGGTATTTGCGATGTGAAGCCTAGTGAAAAGATTAGCTCTCTTGTTTATCATTGCAAATTACACACCCAGTTTACACCACTTAGCCTAATAAGGCCCATATTATGTGGCGGCGAGACTACCGCCGGTTTTCGGGCACAAATGAATAATCTAGCAACCAGTAAAGAATCGATTGGAAAATATGCGTTTAAACAGTTATTAAAAGCCGTACCAGAGAGTGTTACCTAAATATTGTGTTACACATCTATTTACGGCGTAAAGTAGAATACAGTACGTATATACTTAAACATCCCCTGTGATAAGTACTTTGCGTACCCATTTACGTCAATCACTGTTTCGCTTTATTGAAATTGACAGGTCCTAATGTTTTAGAAAATACTTAATATATTCTAATAATACTTAATATAAATGTATGTTAACAGCTACTGTTTGTCTCTTTACATTATTTGCCGTGCCTAATATGCGAAGACAGCGAATTTTATCATAAAATTAGACTTAAGACCTAAGTTTATACATAATGATTATAGGTATAATGTCGAAATTATCCGGGATAAAAATATTTTCCCGGGATAAAAAGTAGCCTATATGTTAAGTGGGATCTGTCACAATATATTCGTGAAAACTGCATCGAAATCGGTTCAGCCGTGCACAAACGCACAGACAAACAGACAAACCGACAAACAGACAAAATTTTCAAAAATCATTGTTTTGGGTACTATTGCGTTGATAAAGGTAATAAAATAAAATATTTTTTCTCATATATCTTCCATGTACAGACTGTGACCCGTTACATTTTTATTATATGTATAGATAGATGTAGTAGAGGAACTCCGGCATTCTCACAGACGACAAGCTAGCAACTTGTCCTGATCATTAACATATATCCCCGCTATGCTTAACGTTGCTGAGAGATCTCCCTTATGATCCTGCAGTACTAACTACCTCATTTCGAGAAAACAGCCGATATTACCGTAAGAAAAAAATACTCGAGCTCACTAATCTAGAGTAACACTTAAACAAGAACCTAAAATAGAAATAAAAACTTACCCGTAGTTCCATAATAACATTTACGTGGCAGAAACACGATTACCGCATATTTAGTAGCTCAGTTATTGTAAATATAGTAACCATAGTAAAGCTATTGAAGTAGTTTACCTTCCAACTTTACAAATATTTAAATAGCACATAATATATATACTTTTTTAACCAATTAATTTTCTCTAAAATAACTGAGGGCTATTTTGTCTATAAATCACACTCACTCACAGATGTGGCACCTACTCATACCATGATAAGGCATAGGATCTGACAATAGTGTCCCAAAGAAATCGGGGTAAACCTTCCAAAATCGTAGTGGCGACTAGTGCCTGAGAGATATTATATATAAAGTTAGGGTTTTGTTAAAGTTCTCATACCATAACAATCAGAATGATAAACTATTTATTTGTTTACACCATGTCACGGCGCATATGTTAGTACACATTCAGCGTATTACCATTCATTACGTACAGGCCTAATATAATTACTGGTTTATAGTTCTGCAACTATAACTTAACGAACACAATAACAATAAGGGGCTTTGACATTACGTATAATGCGGTGGTGCAAGGAATGAGCGAGTAGCGATTAGGCTTCCACTAAATTGTGTTTTTATAGCTTCGTTATGACCCAAATAGTAGTATTTATCCACTTTAGGAATTAACCAAAATAACTATTTGTGTGACTGTAATGAGATTCATGCCACAAGGCTACTGCCACAGGGGGGTTTTGCCCATAGTCACCACGCATGTGGCATGTCCTGGGGGAGGCCTACGTTCAGCAGTGGACTGCAATAGGCTGAAGAAGAATGAGATTCATCGTAAGAGAAGAAAAAGAACTACACAAACTCTGAAACTCTGCTCTGCACATATAATGTACATATGCACATATGTTAATATAATAAAATGATATGTGAACTTAACAAAGTATCCGAAACTATCTGCATAAACTTTAGAAATAATGTGGAAATTTGGGCAAATCGTTTTTAAATAACTACTCCCCTAAACTTTTCATGGCCAATTTTAGCTGCCCACTGCCAGTAGTTTTCGCTGTGCGTTGTTTATCAGTGCCTAACGAATGACCTTTTATACTTATGCGATTATCAAACTGCACAACACGCCTTCGCGTATCGCGCGGCTGGAGATTTTAAGATAGTTTGCAAATACAAATTTGTACAGAAAACAGTATTGTTGATCAGCATAATCGTCACACCCTATAACTTGTCCCACAACAAAGTGCGAATACGACACACTGCGACACGTACGCTACTATTGTACGTAACCGGGTTAGGTAATTTCGGTACATGCCTCTAATCCAATTAGCTATTAAGATTCGTGGGCCGAATATTAATTCCCTCCAGATTCGCTTTGTAAGGTGCTCGTGGGTACTGTGACCTTACACTCTATGCACGCTAAGGGTATCACAGACGAGGCGTGGAGGTTTTAATCAGGGCTCAAATTAGTTATGTCAATTATGGTAACATTGTGAACGAAATGGGATTGTAATATTTGTTTTCTGAATAAATTAAAAACGATTTTTATTTACATAGTTTTTATTGATATGTGCTTATTTTATAGGTATTATTTTAATGATGACAATACCCACTTTTTTATACATCTTGGGAAAAATAAAAATTATTCTTATTTTTTATTGTACACAAATGAAAAACTATGACATGTAAGCAGAATTTTTAATATCCACTCATTCGGTTTAAACCATATCAATAAAAGTATACATAGGGGTAGGTAGGTAATATAGGTACATACTGGTAACTTTCATAGTGAACCACGAACTTTGCGATAGTATAGATATCTATTATATATAAAATCTATCTAAGTTTATCTACTAAACATATCATCTTGCGACATAATCAGTTCAGATCGTGTCGATCGCGAGTCCGCGACTCCCCTTAGATTATCTTCGTAGATATTCGTGCTGCCGATTTTGCCGCTTGTGTACATAGATCCAAGATAAATCTCACTATTTTCTCTAAAAGCGTTAGTAAACAATTGTATTGTCACGGTACGAATTGAAGCTGAAAGGCTCAGAAAATCGGTGTAGAATAAAGTAAAACCTTTTACGGGGTAGGGTACGGGCACGTGATTCAATGTAGCTCGTTTGTTTATTTTTTTAGGCTAGTATGGACTACAGATTCATGAGAAAAAGCTTCCTTATACGTATTGGGATTATTTCCTTGAACAAAAATAGTGAAATTATAATTGTTGAATAAATAAATACCGAACATTTTACTCCAAAAGTTGACTAAGTTTTCAATTTCGGGAACACGTTACGGGCTACTCGTATGTAGTCAGAACTGCAAAATCACGAAGGAGATCCTTAATATAGTAGGGCCAGATATAAAGTTCAGTTACAAGTTGCCTCGTCCCCCTAAACACCTTAGTTGACTGTAACGACATACACTAAAAAAGATGCAGCATATTTCATTAAAATAATTAAAAAATCTTTAACAGCCCACTTTAGGTCGTAAATCACATCGCAACCTATATCTAGAAATCTTAGAAGTCCTTAACCACTAATGGCTATCAATTATACGGTGGGCCATGCTAGAGTAAACATGGACCCATCGGGCCTTAATTGGACCCGAACTAACGAACCGGTGGAATTCCCTGATAAGTTAGGTCAAGGAAGACCTAGTTACATCAATTGATGTTTACACGACTTATTTAGGAGTCCTTGCGGAATTAGGGAAATTGGGGGAATGTTTACGCGCCTATGCCTATTTTTTATATAATATACCTTATATATCCTTTTTTGGTCGAATCTGATTGTATCTATTTTCCTTCGACTAATTCCGGGACTACTGCCGTGTCTAAATGTATGTAAAACGAATGTATAGTTATACATATACCTACATACTTCAAATCTCATACCTTTGTTTCAGATGAAGGCAAAATTCACAAAATAGTGCAATGGACGCGAAACGGTGACAGTCAGTCAGCTTTACTCGACATCTTCGATGTGACCCCCCAGGAGCCTATTCAAGTAAGTACAGAAAAGGTTCATAAGTCTTTTAAACATTACCTAAATCCCAAAAACTGTACCTAAATACCATCGAAAACGTGTGTGGAAATGAGTACCACGTTCAAATATGGAGACCTAGATAGTTGCTTTATTCTGCGAATGAAACAAAATAGTTCAGAATTCAAAAAAGATACAAAATTAACTAGCCAAGGAAAGCACGTAAAACCGTTGGTCCTGCGCCTGATCTAGCTCCGGTCGTGTCGGCTTTCCGTCCCATCGGACTATGAGAATGTCATTCCTAAACTCTAGTTCGATAGGACGGAAATGTACCTATGTTTGCGCACATACTCGTACTTGTTGCGCACTTTTGAGATTGGCCGCCATGACCGAAGCACGGTCTGAGACATTATTATTGTTATAAAATTATTAATAAACAAATGGATAAAAAAATTCACCCGAGTGGGAATCGAACCCACGACCTCTGCATTCCGTGCTCTTACCACTAAGCTACTGGGTCATTAATATTATTATTAATCTTGGCTTCAGCTATATTTGATCCAGCACAAATCTAGCTAAATCGAAAATGCCGCCTGCTAGTTACACCTGTAGTATATTTTTCATATCATCATTTCTTCCATCAGGCCATGGCTCTATCCCGCGTACATGGCTCACTGTACGCAGCATCAGATCGCCGCGTCCTGCAGCTGCGCCTTGCGTTGTGCGCTCGTCGTTACGACGCATGCGTCAGGTGCGCACGCGACCCTTACTGCGGCTGGGATCGCGATGCGGGAGTTTGTCGGGAGTATATTCCAGGGTAAGAGATTTGGTATCTATTGGGAAAAAAAATTATAGACAGTCCTGTCTACCTTACAAGAGATTTACTGTTTGATTTTCATCTTTTTACCGGTAAAAAACAACATTCTCTATCCATCTGATGTTTTTTCAAATTTTATATCCGGGAGACCAAGCGTTTAAGTATTATAATTTTTTCCAAACGAAGTCATGCTATAAAACTTACAAAAAAAGTACCTATGCATAACATAACAAAGTATTTCCAATTAATGTATGTTCTAATCTACATTAACATTCTACACCTTACCATCCTTCCAACAGCCTAATCCAAGACGTAGCGAATGAGACAGCAGACATCTGCGACTCTTCGATTTCGAGGAAGAGCGTATCTGCCACGTGGGGTCAGAGCCTCCACCTCGGCAGCTTCGTGAAGATGCCCGAGGTGCTGCACCCACGGGCGGTCACGTGGTTCCACTATTCCAGGGAGAAGGGACGGCATCCTATCACCTTCAAGTAAGTACTGAAATGATTTTCTAAATTGTGCGATAGCAAAAATATCCTTATTTTACTTTGCTCTTATAGAGATCGGGGAGCATACGATACCTAATGTCACATCCTATTCCTTTCCTTATATTTATAACATCACTGTATGGAACAAGGTGCACTGTGTACTAACTAAATGGTTTCGTTTTAAACTCTAAAAAGGGTGCCAAATAGACGATTACCGCAAATTTATGGCTTCGCAAATAGAATCTAAAACGAAGTACACAAATACCTTCAAAATTATTCAAAACCACTAGAACTGAACGCATGCAACAACATTAATTAAAGGGCTTCCAAATCTGCTGTTATCGCACTTCCGTTTCTATAATTAAAATGCAGGGGGAAACTCGGAATTAAGGCCTGCTTTACCGCATACAATAAACATTGTTCTTGAAAACTGCCTTGCAAATAGAGCGTGCGATTGATATCAATACCTATAATTACGCACTCAAAAATACATAATATCATTTTACTGAAATAAAAAGAATAATAAGACGTTGTTATCTTTTATTATAGTTGGACCGAGAGATATTGATCGTTACTTATTTTTCAGCAAACCAGAGAAATACATAGAGACGTCCGAGCATGGGCTGCTAATAATATCGGTGAATGAAGCCGACGCAGGACGTTACGACTGCTGGCTCGGAGGCTCATTACTTTGCTCATATAACATCACTGTTGACACTCACAGGTAAACAAATTCTTAGTTAAATTATCTACAACTTTTATATATGCCATACCAAAATATATGAGTACTAATACCATTTTTCTTCACAGGTGTTCCCCACCAGAGAAGAGTAACGAATATCAGAAGATATACTCAAATTGGTGTCACGAATTTGAAAAGTACAAAAGTGCGATGAAAACTTGGGAAAGAAAGCAAGAGGTAATTATTGTGACCCTTTATAAACATTTGGATACGTGGTTAATAATGCAATACTAAAATTATTATGCTATTTTTCAGCAGTGCGCTCGGCAGAACGACTCGAATCAGAACACACATCCGAATGAGATAGTGTGATAGCTTCTGAACATCGCCTATCTCATGTTTCAGTCGGTTAATTATTACGCCGGGGCCATACCGATACCTTACGTCTCGGCCAGCCTGAAGTACTTCAATATATTCTCCTGAGACGACACGTCAAAATATATCCGCTGCAATAAAGTTCTAATAGCGACTCCATAGAAGTGTACGTCAAGCTCAACGTAATAGTGTACCTAAGCGATCGTGACTCCCTCTAGCTTTTGTAAGGACGTATTGAAAGTGTAGTGAAAATAGACTTGTAGTTTTATGCCACAGTGTACCGTTCCACTCGCGTAACATGAACATGAGAAGGTGATTTAGACACTCCAAATTTTTATGGACATTTTAAATATTGAAATTAAAGGATTGATTATGAATGTTGTGCCGATTGTGCATTGCTTGTTGGAAATGGTATGTATAAAGGTTTAGGAATCGAATTTTTCAATTTGTAAGTACTTACGCTTAGTTCAAGAGATTAGAAAAATGTTAGAATTTTGAAATAGAAATAATTTTGAAATGATACTTATTTAACATTTTAATACAAGGTTTGTGCATTTGCTAACTTTTATTAAGTAGACGTTTGTAATTTATGTTTTCAATATTTTAGATCCACGATATTTTAGTAGAAGTAATTTTGAAAATTTCTTTAACATTTTGTCTTGATTATAGATATTTTAATACTGGCAACATCGCACCTTTTAAACTTGTATCAACTGCCATAAATCATCATAATAATTTTAAGTTTTACTTCATAATGGGTATTCCAAAAGTATCAAGATGCGTTGTTCCCAGTGTATTCGTGAACTAATGATGATTCAAATGTAAAGATACGTATTGCCGTACTGCGGTGTAATTTGAAATCTCCGAGGGTTGTGGGAGGGTTGCCTCATTATTTTTCCCCTATTTTGTGTAAATAGTTACCTAATTTCGTTCGACTGTACCTACTAATCTAAGTGTACGTATAGCATGCACGTCCCTAACCATAATATATTTTAAGCCTGTGATATATAAGAGATTCGTTTAGGAAAATGTAAGTTTAAGTATTATTCCGGATTTCATTATCACACGAAAAGATCAATAAAACCGCCTGAAGGTATTATGTTGGGAAATTTCAAAAGAATTGATTTAGATGCATAAATATAGTTAGTATACTTAGACATTCAATAAACCAGCAATAAGAATAAAATCTAAATTTACTGTAAGCGGGGAAATTAATCGAGAGAACTGTAATATATTTGATAATTACAAAAACCAATGTGTAAAATGCCTTAATGAAAAACGTGTATTTGACAGTACTTTGTAAAAGCGTGTTTAGTAACTATGCCTATTCTCTTGTTCACAGCGACATCTTGAGCTCGTATTGCGGATATATATTCGCTAGATAATAATTTATTCCACCGCGAGCTTAGACAAGTCGCCTAGAGAGTTACAAGGGGCTTAGTGCGTACGAGTTTTAACATCGAACTCGATTGCGTAAACGTAAACTATTCGGCCAATCACGGCATGCCGTTGTTCTCACTTTCATTACATCACGCCATCATGCTATAATGTGATTGCTTGGCTGTTTTACGTTTAGGCGAACGAGTTCGAAGTGAAAACTCGCACCACGCCCTCTGTGGTATCTCGCAACTTTGGCTTGTTCCTCGCGAGATATCACACAAGAGTTTCATATTTATAAAAATATATACATACATGTAATCACGCCTTTATCCTTTACGGGGTAGGCAGAGCACCAAGGGCCGATAGATATAAAAATAGAGTTTACAAAATCCCCGCTTACTAGTAAAATAGTATCACAGTTAAAATATATTTATTTATTAGCTTATATTGTAGATGATTTAGAAGTCTTTGCATATTTTTGTACAAAATTCGATCTTAACGTCAGTTTAGAGTCTGGCAAATAGACCTGTGCAGTTTGCTATTTCGTCATTTAAACCATTGGAAGAGACCATTCTTACTGAATGATTGATCGCCTCGTATATTCTTTGGTCGTATTCTATATCTAATAGTATTGTCTATTATGTTTGCACAGATTTCTTTGCCAAGATCAAGAGATAATAGATTAATCTAAGAGTCATACCACATCATAATACCTCTTTTGGTCACCATATACCATATCATTGTACATAAAATTGTATTACATTTATACATGCCATTAAATTTAGAAGATATCAATCGAAATTTTACATATTCTCAAATAAATATGTGCGTAAGATATTTTTTCTAGCAATTTATCAACGAAAATGCCATAGTAATGCAAGCCGATGCCATAAATTTAGACTATCTCATAGTTTCTGCTGTGATTCACAAATAATTTCAACGTAGATCTACCCTACGCACCTAAATCCCGGTGCCTGAAGCATGAACCATTTGCGTAAGGGACGTAGTAAGACAATGGTTTTATAATATGAACCCCATTAATTTAAAAATAGATTTAACAAATTATCATGCAATTTTCATTTTATTTTATCGTTTCATGTATTATTGCGGCTAACTAATTATACGTGGCGCGCCCTAAGAATCTGCTATTGAATCACACACACACATTTCGATATATTTTCCTTTAAAATATTCATAATTCTACAGTATATTTTTAACATCAATATCCATTAAATATCATAGAAACAGCGATAGATGAATAGCTTAAATAGGTGCTTAATTTCGCAAATATATTTATAACTACATTTTCGGACTTCTTTCATATCATGGTGTACATAAATCGAAATATTTAGACGTAAATTCATAAGAAATATCTGAGCTTCGTCGTTTATTATAACTATAATAGCTAAGTAACTTAAGTATTTTAGTAATTTTAAATTATGGACCTCCCATTTCTCGGGCAGGTCTTGCGCAATAACTATAACTATTATTAGGATCTGTACTAATTGAATAGCTCTGTAAATTTGACATGTTACTATACTGTAATAAGTTAAAATTCAAATGTAACAGTAAGATTTTATATAATAAACCTATGAAATATAATATCTTTCAGATTTCGTATTATTTCCCACCCTAGAATGGACTGTTAAAACGTGTGTTATAAAGCTATTACTGCGGACACGAGAGAAAATGTTTAAAATAGTGTCAATTCATCAAGTCGCATACCGGGTTGACATTTTCGTCATAACAACCCCAAGGGGCGAGGGTAGGGACCATAAAAAAACCGAGGGCGCGTAATTATATAGTGCCGCTAAACTAATTTCACGATACATTGCCGACGAAATCTGTGCTTGGCACCGGCAAATATATTTTTCTTTCATCGAAACGCTTGATTACAGTTGTTATATGTTATTTCATATGAATTGCTAATTTCGACAAAATTGCCCTCGATTTTGACGGATGGATAAATGGAGAAAAAAATGTTTTCGCCTTCGGTTTGTTTTCAAGGACGCCATTGCGTGTTGATGATTGTCGTCTTGGCTGTATGTATAGCACTAATAATAAATAAAGTGGGTCAATGAAGTCCTATGAAACAGTAATAATGAGTTTTATTTATTGAACAATATTTTACCAAATATCAATGAGTTAAAATAAATTAAATCACCCCGCTATGTATATTGCTTTTTACGCCAGTATATCCTAGCACCATGTTTCGTCGCCAATGTATTGCGCATCTATGTGCTACATACATAATACATATATTACTTATCGGTTATATGTATCGTTATCGGATACATTACTAGCGACCCGCCCCGGCTTCGCACGGGTGCAATGCAGTTACTATACATAACTAAGAATAATGAAACTTCAACTGAATGAAAATTTAAAAAATCTGTTACGTAGTTTATAAGATCTAAGCATACATAGGGACAGACAGACAGCGGGAAGCAACTTTATTTTATACTATATTATAACTTAACATTGTAGAATTCCACTTAAGCTTTGGTTTCCTAGGACAGCGGTGCCGTCATATGGCGTCCGTGAGGAACTTTACACATGTCTTTTTGCTATCGTACTGTTCACAGCTTAACAACTTGTACGTACCTATGTCACAATGTTCTTAATCAGAAAATAGCCTCTCTTGACCTTGATAAATAATTAAAGTAAATATAATTCTATATCATACTATCTATATGACGATATACTAATTTTTCGATGGCATACAATATTGATACAAGCAGTTCAAATAATTACAAGTAGCACACCGTAGATATTAATAATCGTAGCCTAAAATAAATTGCTTATCTAACCTTCAAACCTTGTACTGTTGTAACAACATTTACACGTGTTTCTTGACTTATAAAGGACATGTTAAATTAATGGAATATTTTATATACTTATAACTAGCGGCCGCCCACGACTTCGTCCGCGTGAAAGGGAATTAATTACACTCGTGCGAAGTCGGGACGGGTCCCTAGTAATACATATTAACCTTTCTCTTGAATCCGTCTATTAAAAAAAAACCGCATTAAAATCCATTCAGTGGTTTTAAAGATCTAAGTGTATGCTTAGATCTTTAAAACTACTGAATGAATTTTTATACGGTTTGTTTAGGTCAGACAGTGGGAAGCGACTTTGTTTTATAATATGTAGTGATGCTTATCATGCGTCTTAATGGTTCTTTTGCAACAATAAATACATAATAATGACACATACACATCCTAACAATAATAATAGCTGTTGCCCGCGACTTCGTCTGCATGGATTGCAGAATGAAACCTGTCATTCTCCGTGCTGCCAACTACATGTATGAAAAAAGTTAGTTTGGGCAAATAAATCGCAAAGAGGTAACAAATAAGCAAACTTACTTTGACATGTCAGACTCTAGTTGGGATGGTGTATAAATGAATATCTATTCAGTGATGCCATCCTGTGTAGTAAAATTGCAATAGTACAAGATCAAAATGCTAGTTAATAGTGGTTATTGTTGTAGGTACTGTCGCACAGTCTATAGGTACATGAAGTGCTATAGTACATGTACCACAAACACAAAACTACGACGTAGTAAACTCCACGCTCACCGGCCCGTGTAATGTGTCTGCTCCTTTACAAGAGATGCATGCTTTAGTATACTGCATAGTTTGTCATTTATATCGAGAAAGTACTTACATTTACAAAAATCAGAAGATTAGTAATATCGAGATCGTGGGTGCCTAACAATAAATAAAAGCATAAAATTATAAGCACGATCATAACGACACAGTCAACGTAAATTTATCTGTTTATAATGCTCTAGCTGTTGCCCGCGACTTTGTCTGCGGCGCGTCCATATTCCCAACTACCTATATGTAAATAGTATGCAATTGAAGATTGGTTGCGTAAATAAAGTGTGAAAAGGTAACAAAGACGTGAGTAGTTTTAAAATTAATTAAAGGCTCGAACATACCGGATGCGTATGCGTGCACGTAAGCGTAGACGTACACGTACCTCTGAGTTGTAATGTATGGAACTGTATAGGCACAGGCAGACCGGATGCGTATGCGTAAACGTAAGCATAGACGTCAAGCGGTGACAGTTCTATACATTAAACTCAGAGGTACGTGCACGTCTACGCTAATGTGCACGCACACGCATCCGGTGTGTTCGAGCCTTTATAAACAATATTGTACATACACTTTGAATCAATAAAATACCTATCTTCTTCTTCTTCAGCCTATTGCAGTCCACTGCTGGACGTAAGCCTCCCCCAGGGCACGCCACAAAACTACTGCCACAGGGGGGTTTTGCCCATAGTCACTACGCTGGGCAGGCGGGTTGGTGACCGCAGTATAATTTTCGAACTATGTTGTCAGTACCGGGGTATGCAGGGGTGGTACAAACTCTACTCTGCCGGCACCACGCGGCATAAAATACCTATACAACAAACATACTTTTGCATATATAATATTAGTTGGTATAAAATTACTAACTACATGGCTCTTGTAAAATAAATCTAATAACTTATAATTTCTGGTCTTACTTGTATGTTTATAGCTAGCTAAATCACCCAAACAGCGTGATCGATCAGCGAGCTGACGGCTGCAGAGGGTGCACTTCATCAAATCGTTTAGTTTCCATCCTCTGTAATTACCGTTTCGATTATCATATTATCCAGTTGTTACTAGTTTTCTATAACCGTGACCGAGAAACATTTCCTACTGGACTTGTGACCGATCGCTAAATTGTTGTAGGTATTTGTGCCCGAAAAGCAGCGGTAGGTACCCCTAACTACGTGAATAAAAAAAATACCTTACGTTCAAGGAGTCTTAAATGAAGGATTAATAAACTCATCAACCACCGTTGTCTAATTATACCTAGAGTTAAAGCAAGTTAAATATGTTGTTTTAAAACACCATATCGGTAGGTACCTACTTAATAAACTACAAAAGTTTAAATTAGACCTACAATTATTATACAGGGTGTAACAGAAAGGGTATGTTAAGCGAAAAGATATGTAAATAGCCCACTATAGAGAACCTATTCACAAAGTTTGAGATTCGAAATCACAAGTTTATTTTTCAATATTGTATGAAAAATCCTGCCATGTTTAAGAATTCTCCACACTATCTAGAAAAATAAACATGTCATTTCGAATCTCAAACTTTGTGAATAGGTTCTCTATAGTGGGCTATTTACATATCTTTTCGCTTAACATACCCTTTTTGTTACACCCTGTCATAGTAGTCATAGGTAGACTGTGTCACCACTATTTATTAGAAATATAAAATTAGCGAACATAATTCGGTCTGGCACTTAATAGGGGGATAGATGAAACATCGGATAATCCACGCTGGTGGAGTCCGACCAAGCATGAGATCCTTCATCAGCGGCCGCGTGCTGCGGACTTTGTCTCCATTTAATAATCACGACATCGATTCCATTTTAGGGGTCCTCGGGCCAGGAAGGAAGGGATAGTGCGACGGCTTACTGCTTTTAGGGGAAGTGACAAACTTGTTTGGGACGAAATTCGTTTTTAAGCATGACTTACAACGGAAGTTGTGTTATTTGAGCGCAAAATATTGCTATATTTCAATAAGTAAACTAAATTTTTAGGCTGTATTCAATGGGGTTATTTACGTTTATTTAGCCTCAAAATCAACAATATAATTTCCGTGGTCAAATAAGAACCGCTAAGTAATCCGTAACCGTAAAACATACTTACTCAAGCCTTTAGAGCCCTCAATAAATTTAGCAGGAGTAAGCAATAGGTCAGGAGCTCGGCGTAATAAAGGATTACGCGGACCCGCGGTGTCCCACTCGTAAGCGCATTAGGTGAATTAACAATTAGTCATGCCTATGTCTGCCTACGAAGTTTGCACAAATTTACATAACAATAAAAGCCCTTGCCAACATCCGAAGCTACGGTTATGGTGATTTTTGAAATTAATTGGATCGCCGACCGTGGAAAATGGGACCCTACCCCACGATTTTGTGGTCAGTAGGTAACAAACGCTGGCGGTGTGCGAATTTTCAATTTTCATATGAAATTTTACGTTCGCGGTAAGTAGGTTATCTCACTTGATCAGCGGGTAAATCAAGCGTAGAATTTTAGCCTACAAAATAAGCACATTTTATTTCACTAAATTCCATATAAAATATTGTATATGTTTAAATGTTAGGATAGAATGAAGTAGCGTTAATAAATAAAATAATACCCACAATGTACTCGTAAAATAATACATACATACATACAATCACGCCTTTATCCCTTACGGGGTAGGCAGAGCACCAAGGGCCGATAGGACCACATGGTGCCACTTCTGACCAATTTTGAGGGTATAGTTGAGATGTACAAGTTCGGTTAGTAGTGACAGATGGTCAGCCCATCGCCTACAAAACACCAAGACCCTCTTGTCCCTCTACTGACTTGTACAGTATGCCTGGGAAGAGAAGGAGCTGTAGTACTATACGTTTTTTTTTTCACTCCCAGATAGAAATAATACATATCTCTACTAGTTATCGTTGCGGATATCAAATTTTAAAAAGTTGGTAATGTCGACGGACCACAGGGATGGTGGCCTGCCTCTTGTGTAAATTCGCGTCCCTTGGCCACTATTCCTTTGACGCTCTAGTCGATGGACAGGAGATGTACTGTCGTCCCTCCTGGATTATCATCAAGCCAAGCTTAACTAAATTTCAATCAGAATAGAAAAAAACAATGTAGCAATTCGCATACAAAGTCGACGGAGAATAGAGTAATTCGCCTCTAACAACATTAATGTCACTGACCCTCCAGCAACAGTTTTTGTTTGTTAATCTACAGAGGGCGTAACTCATTTTGTCGGCTTGTAATTTAATTCCGCGGGACCCCAACAATGTCGAGGTGCAGGACATGGCCTCACATTTACGTACTTATCTAATTTATTGTCCGGTTATGATTTAAGCTACACGTCGGGTTGGACAGAGTTTAGCATATTGCGGTACGAGCCAGGGTTTTTCTTGAAAGGTTTTGCCAAGTGTGCCCGCATAAGGTAAAGTAAGTAAATAATAATCTGGTATTGTTTACCTACCTAGAATTAAAACGCAATGGTATACGATCAACTGCGTGGAATTGATAGTACCCACTTATATCAAAACATTGGCAACTCCGCCTAACTACAAAAACTTATAAAACCAATGCAATAAATCTCAATAATGTGCCTATCTAGTTTTCAGTCAAAGAAAACCTTGACTTTACTCATAAATCATTATAGAGCCATAAACTAACAATTTTGCAATAACACAGCACTACGAAACCCCATAGTTATGCATAATCTCCTTCGACATGCCCGAACTCGAGCAAAGGTGACGGTACACTTACAGAAAATGCTTAAAATGCAATTTTACATAAGCACTTTTATTTATGGCCCCCAAAAAATGTAAAATGCAAACCTTTTATTGCGGGGCTTTATAAAAATAGGAAGAACAAACAATGTCCCTGTTATCCCAAGACGGGGGTTGTCGGAGCATATTTGGCCGCTAACGGAGCACAGGGGTCTACACGTCTTATGCACCAGCAGGTAAAGGGGCGCTTCACTTTCCCTTTTAAATCTTATATCCTAATATTCCTGCCAAAGATATCAAATTCTTCGCTTAATTATGACGTCCCAATACAAACAGAGACTGTTTTGGTTCGAAGACCCTTTGAAATAAATTGGAGATTCAAATGAGCGATAAATTTGATTATTCATTTCAACAAAGAGATTTAATTTTGATAAATCAACGCGTATTGTACTACAATTTATTACATTTCCTTTGTACATCAATAATAACTATTTACGCCTAGTTTTAGCCTCGCTTTTGAAGATAAAAACGTAATGAAAAACTGGGGAGACTTATTATTTTCAATTACAAAAAAGTCTCGGCCGTGGAAAATTAGCTTTTCGCGACAAGCTAAAGTACTTTGTCTCGCGTAATAACAGCATTACCCTCTTTTGGGGTGAAGTGTTGAAAAATGTGAAATATTTAAGATGGAAAATTTTATAATAAGGATCGCGGAGATTACACCTTGTGCTCATCTATTTTTTACCCGCGCAGAAGTGGGACATTTTTATTGCCGTCGAGTCGTAGATTAGTTTTGTTCTGGATTTGATGCATATAAAATGAGCTCGATTACTCCGCCCGGCAACTTCTCCATTGTTGTATGAATATCAAATGCCGCCATATGACTCGATACGATTATCTCTATTATTTATAGTTCACCTACCCCAGTTATTAAAACTGTAATTGTATGAATATAAGTTTATTAAAGTTTATTTTTGAGATTTAACTGAATATAAAATCGTAATTAGATTTGCAAGTAGTGGATGTGCGAGTATTTTATTTTTAAAGTAAGTATATTCTAGCTAATTTCATTTAAGTTGCTTAAAGTAATGATGCTCTTAAAACTTTCTAATAGGGTTTTAATAAAGTTTTGTAAAGTCTTTCAAATTATAAATTAAAATGTTTTTACTTATCTGAATATTGTTGGATCTAAAAAATAGCATTACAAATGTTCATAGATGCTTTGCGATTAAGATAGATTCTATTTTTTATGGAATTTGTTATAGGGTATATGTTAAATTCAGTAAAATCGAAATAGCGATACCTAGAGTGACATTCTGTGTCGAATGCGAGTACAAAAGAGAGAATATGAACATGTGCAAAAATATCTGGCGTATACATTTGGGAATTTCGCGTGACAGAAAATTTAATACGAGGGGAGTCTAATATTAAACCTCGGGGACCCATCACTTTTAATATTTGGCCGGTGTCCTAGAGGGCTCCTAAATTATTTACCAAATGGAAAGGTAATGGCCGACGAAGAGTGCGAATGAAGGTATGCAAATTTTATAAGCATGTATTGTCGGCTATAAACCGTGTTAGCATCGCTTTTGGGGTGTATAATGAAGAATTTCCACTCAAAGCCACATTTACGTAGAACCAAAAATGGTTGTCTTCGAATGTATAGGTATTTGTTTATTTGTTGCTATAATTATGAATAATACATTAAACGTACCATCATCTACCAACACATCAAAACCCTTTTAAGTTAATATACACAAGTATTTGTACTAACTGGTTTGTGGCCTTTTGTAATAAAGTAAATCATTTCAAATTTGATTTGGAGATATGAAATACTATTACGAAATACTAATGGTGGTTTTGATGAAAATTTAGGAAATACCCTATAATTATGTTGAAGGAAGTTTTGTCATTGGAAATTGCTTCCGTATGGAATTTAAGTAAATGGGCAAACATGCTTCTATTGTTATTGATGAAAGAACTCAAATTGAATTTATGAATTTGAAAGTGTATTTTTATTTGAAAAATATATAACAAATAATTACCAATAGCATTCTTGCTTATTTCTATTTAACTGGAATTTTGTACCTGCATAATGGGATAACTTTTCAAGTAGCTAAACCTTAAATAAGAAAATGTAGCTACAAGCAATCTTTTCTAAAAAAAAAAAACAATTTTAAACCCGTGCAAAATCAATTTAATTTTCACCGACTCAGCGGAATTGAATTGTATAACAATTGAGGATTTTCAGATAGGAAAAATCAGGATTAATTCGTACACGTGTCGGTGTTTAGGGTGAAGGGGTGAGCGGAGTCACGGGCCATAACCAGTCACGCTTCGCAGACACTACTAATGACGGTTCCAGAGCTGCAACCTTCCGAAACAGAGAATTTGTTTTTAAAAAAGAAAAACAAAACGAATTAATTTATTGTGCCAGAGATATAAAGTTTGAGACCAGAATTATTGGAGCATATCTTTACATGAAAATACCTGCTTTAAGAAACAAAATGAGCATATAAATATATAGACAGTATGTAGGTTTGTGAACTGTTAATCCATTTTACTGTAGATTTTGATTCTGTAAACTACTATTGAGCTTTGAGTTATTTTCATTGAAATATTTACAGATAAGGTTAATTATTTTGTATTACCATTGGTGAAACTTGGGAAAAACTAAGACAATTAATATTATTTAATATGAATAAGATTTTTAATAATACGTTTCATTCTAAGGCTAATATTTGTAACTCCAACGTTACAAATCTGTACGCAGGTTTATTCTCGACTCAATAACTTAAGATATTATAGCATCATCATATTTCTAGGGAATCGTAGGTACACACAGGTGTAGATCTTAGAGATTCCCATATTTTGGTACACGTTACTTGGGTATGGATTATTCAAATCAACCTGCCGCTGTCTTGCGTAGGTCATAAAATATATCTTCATAAATACGTAAGAAGATGCGGATAAAATGTAGGAAATTTCGAGATAAAAAGTAAAAAAGGCGCGTGATGCTGGCAGACTAGAACCATGTCTGCCCGTGGTTATAATACGAGGCGATTAAGGGTTTCCGGGAGGCGGGACTGCGGTCAAAAACCCGCCTTCCCAGTGTAGTGACTATGGGCAAAAACCCCCCAATGGAGCAGCATTGTGGCGTGCTCTGGGGGAAGCCTACGTTCAGCAGTAAGCTGACGATGACTTTGATAATATTTCTTTGTCGTCAATACTAGGCATTCTCCTCATCATCACGAACATTTTTCTTCATGGAAATATACCTGGGAAGTGTCTGGTTTCCAATATATTAAGGTCCATAGTGAAATTATCAGATTGCATTTTTTGTAGAAACGAACGTAATTGTGTAACATTTTTATCGAAAAGAAATAAAAAAAACAAAGCAAAAACTAGAGACCATATTACACATTGCGCGTGACCAAGTCAATAAAAAAGTGCCTATAAAAATCAAAACGTTTCTCAGTTATTTTTTGGTAAAAACTTACTTTCTTTTAAGTAGGTATACCTATAGTATCGTAAACGAGGTGGCAACAAAAATACATCCAGTATAGTATTTTAACTTTTTAAATTAAGCTATACATACTTAAGTAATTAAAAAGGAAAAATATGTCAAAGTCAACTATAAAGTTTCGGGGATAATTTTTTATTTAAATTAAATTTATAAAATATATCAGGATAATTTAAATAATCTGAATGATTAAAATATTATGATATTAATTATGTAACCAAAATTATATTTCCGATAGTTAATATAACGAAATATTATTTAAAATTTATATAATGGCTACTTGACACCGCGGCAAGTCACTGGCTCACAAATCAAGGCAATCTTATGCGCTGTGCAGTGGGGCAAGCACAAACCTCTCGATAGTCCGTCAAACTATAAAATCTCATAACTTTTAATTGCGAGTTGCTAGCGTTACGACTCGTAAATAATAAATAAATAAATAAATGGTTTTTTATTTAAAAGAATCCAATTCAAAAAAATCACGACTCGTAAAAAGGTTCATGCTTACTATACAGTTCGATTTGTTTTTTAACAACGAACACACAGTTTATGCTTAGGTACCTACCTGTGAGCTTCCGAACGAACCCAGACTCTTACAAGACGTGTTAATCAAGCCCTTTGGCTGAGATTTACGTTAATGCCAGAAGCCGGTGTGCACCAAGCGAAACTGTCCAACGCCCGTGACGGTACTGAGTAACTTTCCGATTTACCACCTTGGAATCACAGTCGGAAAACAGTTTGCAAGATACGGTTGGCTTTCCTTCGAAAACGATTTAGATTTTCGATGAATAGCTAAGAATCTAATTGAGAATAATTAGATTAGGGCTTTACTAGAATACATCAGCTATATCGCCTGCATCTCTTTCCGTGCATGTCACTAGTGACAAGTTATTTGTTTACTCTTACGACATGCTTGGGATGTTGCATTAATATAAAGCAAATTCTATTGTTAGCTTCATATTTACCGGTTATTTTAGATTTTAACCAAATTATGTACTACAGTACCTTGGAAAGGCATTCAGCCCATAATGCATAATTTACATTGCACCACAGGTTACCCTTAGCAACAATCGGTGCTATACCTGTAGGCGTAGCTAATCGTACATTTGATATGGCCGCAGTGAACATGGGTGATGCAGCTTTCGCTGCGGTGTGTACAACACGGTGCGTTCCAGACACCTGTCCGGTCAGTCTTGCGGTCAATGAGCGATGTTGGTCCGACCGCAGCCGAGTTGCGTCCACTGGTGCTGAATCAATGCCATTAGATGACCGCGGAATCTCGCGGACTAAACATTTGCTGGGATTCTATGAGGTATTCAGTATTGTCTTGAAGTTCTGCTCGCTTCGAGGTCAAATGATAGAATAATGCGACTTCGCGAGCAGCTACTGCGATGAACTGTAATAAAATTGCTGCTACTTCTCATTTTCATAATTTTTTATACTGTACACCTTTTGCATAAGAATGTGTGATATTTTAGCAAATAAACTCTAGATACATATCAATACACAGACGTAGAGATAAGTTTTTTACTATTCTACATTATAGAGAGCTATTATAACTTACTGCACTGCAGCAGATTTGAAAATGGTCACACGGAAATATAGTTGAATTACAAAATATTTCATTTTCACTGTGCCCAATTAGTATGAACTTGGTTGGACAGTAAAAGGGATTTACATTTTTAAAACAGCTGAACTTTTTATTAATTGAGTAACATGGAGAGAGCGTAGCACAAATAAATTAAAATGGTCTCCGACATAAAATAAGTACCGTTAACGTGTTTTTATATTTCTATGCGATAAACCTATACGTGCCTTTGCACGCAACTTTTCCGAGTCCGCTAAAAGCCTATATGGCAAGTATTAAAACCATTTGGAAATATTTACTAATTCCCAAAAAGAAAAGAACAATTTGTGCTGTGCGAGCACTGTGTTGTGCATTAGTGTGGAGATGGATCAGGGCAAAAACTTCAGTCGAATCCTGGGTATACATAAAATCGAATTTACTAAATAAATTATTACTCTTTATTGATAAAGAGGTTTAGATCAGGCAGGTTAATGAATGGATTATATTTAAATTACAAAATGATAACAAATAGTTATGTAAGAGAGAATTTACCAAGTATTTGATTCAAGTTAACTTACAATTTCTACACTTCTTTCTATTTATAATGTGTATTTGGTATGAAACGGAAGGTTTTGTTGAGAATTGTTTGGTTTATTGCAACATAATACCTATTAGTAAGTTTACTTAGTTTTATGTTGCATTAGATTAGTACAAACGTAAAATATATCTAGGTTAGAATCATTTATGTAGGTGTATAGAAAAACTTATTTAAGTTTATTTTACAACCTATATCGTGTCGATTTTTCATGTCCATTACCATTTTTTTTGTTCTAAATAAATAAAAAAGTAAAATTACAATGTAGGTATAGAATTGTCACTTACCTCGTGCATCGGAAAGCTCGTTGGCTCGTCGGCTCCCTGCGCCCTATCTTTCTCCGGTCGTACCGGGTTTCCATCCCATCGGACTATGCAAGTGAAGAAACCGAGATTGCACCTGTGTTTGTGCACACTTGTGCACTGTAATATCTCCTGTGCAGTTGGCTAATCTCCGTTGAGATTGGCCGCCTTGACCGAAATACGGTCGGGGGATATTATTATTACATACAAGGCTGTGTTCCTAAAATGGGGTTGCTAGAACTCCAAGATCATTGAACATAAACAGAGACAGGTGTAAATGATCATTACGTATTCTATGCTGTTCTGGGAGTGAAAGAAAAATGTATAATACTACAGCTGCTTCTCTTCCCGGGCATACTGTACAAGTCAGTAGAGGGACAAGAGGGTTTTGGTGTTTTGTAGGCGATGGGCTGACCACCTGTCACTACTAACCGAACTTGTACATCTCAACTATACCCTCAAAATTGGCCAGAAGTGGCTTCATGTGGTTCTGTCGGCCCTTGGCATAAGGGATAAAGGCGTGATTATATGTATGTATGTACGTATTTCAGTGAGATGCAGCTGACGTATTCTAGTGAAGCCTTTATCAGCACAGGTAACACTTATTATTATGTGAGTAATACGTTTATAGCTTATAACTTAGACCACGTTTCGAAGCAGAGAGATTAGTTAGAGTAGATACCAGTACCAACATGAGCCGCAGCTTTGAACATTAACTTACTTTATTCACCTGCATTTAAAGACAACCATTGTTTTATTTTGCTCCACTAGGGCGATATTGCTTTCAGTGAATACTGTTGTAAGTGCATAATACCTTAGGCGTTAGCATTGAAGCTCCTTTTGTGTCTTCGTAATTTATATTAAAAGTAAGCAGGGTCGCTGCTTTGAAAATGGTAGGGATTTTTTATTTCAGTAGAGGCTTGGTGAATAATTTCAAGAGGTAATATTGTACTTTTTATATCGACAATTTTATAAGGTAGGTTGTACTGATTGTACATACTCTATACGAGTAAACATCTGACCGCATAAATTTTGATGAGATTATTAAAATACTTAGTATAGATTACCAACTAGAAGTAAGTAATCATAGAAATATTGTCATGAACTTTCCTTAAATCCGGAATATATTTATACTATTTATCTTAGATAACAATTGACCCTTACTGTACTTAAAAAGCTTCCTTTTTATGTTACAGCTCATACTCTGCCGCAATTTTCCATCCAATCCAGAATAAACATTGACCGAACAAATATTGTCTGCGTGTCTTCACTAAGAAAGACGTACAGACGAACGACATGTTCATTTAGTCAGTCAGCAAATGAGTGGACCCCTTATCTGTCCCATCTGACGGTGCGTCATCTATCCCGATGTTTGCGAAGAGATAACCGTGACGCCCGCCGTGACCGATCTCCCTAGTGCAGGAAATGTCATTGATCTACGATATTGTAGATGCGGCAAAAATGCGTAAGTATTTATCCATCTATAAAACAAACAACTTTCACTATGGTGCCAACTCCGTAATAGTGAAAAAAAAACAGCTGTTCCATACAATCTTAAATAATTTCTGCACTGAAATGTATGGAACAGCTGATTTTTTTTCACTATCTCAGATTTGGCCCCATAGTGAAAGTTGTTTCTTTTTACCTCCCTAGTTACGTGTCAAAAGAAAATTACTAATTTCGGAAAGACCTTATATATCTATATCCAACATATAACCTCCATCACCTATATTGGTGAGTCAGACCAGACCAGCGGCAGAGACAAAAAGACTTCAGCACTAAGCTGTTGTCCTCTGACCTCATCTAAGTACCCGGCACAATGATTAAACCAATTTTTATTTTTCTGACAAAATATTTAAATGCCAACGTTATGCTATTTGGAAGGTTTGCTATTTTGAGGCTTTGCTATTTTGGCAGTTTGCGATTTTGACGCTTTGCTGTAATGACGATTTGCTATATTGACGATTCGCTATTTTGAGTAACTGCTATTTTGACTAGTTGCGATTTTTATGAATTTGACCGTTTGCGAATTTGACCATACCCAACGGAACGCAATTTTAATTTAATATTCCATTCAAACTGATTTTCAAATTAAAACTTATTTTTATTACCCTAATAAATATTTTGGGGAAGTACAAAAAACACAGTAATAATATCGCGCCTGAATAGTATTATTAAAAATCCGTAAAAATAACGTCTTACCTTCTGTTCCTGCTATGCGTGGCTGTGGGATCTCCTTTATAATGCTACAGTTCTTGCTGTCCCATTTTGGGAACAAATTTATACTAGATGTGTTCTTACCTTCTTTGGCAACATTTAAAAGATATAAAAAAAATACAAAAGAGGCCATCCATAAAAGTTATAGATACCATACTACATTTAAAATACTGGAATTTATAAACTGAGACAGCATTAAAAACCTACATCCTTGATTAATACATCCACTACCGGTATACAATGTAAAGTCCGACCCCTGGCAACACTACAACCAACTCTGGGCCGGAAGTGGCTTCTCACCATAATGCGTTGACCTAGGTCGGCCCGGAGCGATCGCTCATTGAAAATTATACCAGCCTAAGTGCTGTTTCGAATGTGTGCACTCGCCCTAAACGTGCTAGTGTCGGTATGTGATTTGTTGATTTGAATTATGTTTTATATTGATAGTTTTTTTTTATTTTATTTGTGGTAATGAAAACTAAATTGTAATGCTCCTAACGCACCTAATATATAATTTATTTTACATGAAAGTAGTAATTATTTCTGAATTATTTATGTTACGGTCTACAGACCCTAATTGCCCTACACTGTCATATCTCATATACTTTGCTTGCCAGTTTAAAGTACTGGCAAGCATAAGTTTGCGTTTGTTGATACTAAAAAAATGTAAGTTATTGATGTTTTTAATCACCTTGTCACGAGAACATCCGTAAAAGTCAATTATCAGCACCAATACAATTATACAATAAG
Source organism: Carposina sasakii (assembly GCA_014607495.2). Classification (NCBI taxonomy): domain Eukaryota; kingdom Metazoa; phylum Arthropoda; class Insecta; order Lepidoptera; family Carposinidae; genus Carposina; species Carposina sasakii. The sequence goes on from CP053165.1 coordinate 6,008,164, forward strand.
TACTTTCAATGGTTGTAGTCAAGTAGGATAAAGGCGATATAGCGCATAATAATGTAGTAAATTATTTTGTGGCTAATCCTAACCATTGATAATTAATTTTGCAGCGGTAATCTTCTTTGGTTTTTTTTGGAGTGTAGAATGTTTTGTTCTTTTACTAAAGAACAAACATTTTTGTTTAGCTGTCAAGCTTGTGCTTTTATATTTTTTGACGTGGACTAAGGACGTGAAACGTCTCTGTCGTATCCAGGGATTTGGTATCTCCTCTACATTTCTATGGTCGTATCTGAGAAATAAAGAGAAGAGAAATTGTCAGAATATCATATTTTAACATCTGTCCCCGCTATGATAAAAGTGGCTGTGAGGTCTCCCTTATGATCCTTTTGGCAGTTCTGGCTTACCCCTATCGGGAATAAAGCTATGTACATATAATAAAAATGTACCTGATCGCTGTCTGTACAAGGAAGATATACCTATGAGAAAAAATATTATAGGAGACCTTTATTAACGCAATACTCGTAGTACCCCAAAGAATGATTTTTAGAAGTTTTGTCTGTTTGTCTGTTCGTTTGTGCACGCTAATCTCAGAAACGGGTGAACCGATTTTAATGCAGTTTTCAGCAATATATTGTGACAGATCCCACTTAACATATAGGCTACTTTTTATCCCGGATAATTTCGAAATTTTGTTTTTTCTGTAGACGGAGTCGCGAGCGCCCACTAGTATTCAATATAAACATGGACAATATGATATGTAAAAAGATAATATAGAATACATAAACATTATGAGGCGACACATTTTTACAACAAATTAAATTTTCTCTTACTCAGACTTTTAAATTAAATTCATCTGTTTAGAGAAAAAACCAATTAAAAATTGTTTTAGGTACAAAAGCCTTTTTACTTTAATTTAATTTGTATTTACTTAAATGTTTTTTTACTCAGATGTGTTAATTTCTTTACTAAAACAGGGCCTCAGGAAAAAATGTTTTTTTGTGGCATTTGTTTTGTTTTGTGTTTCAAATTGAATATAAATTTAAAAAATCAAAACGGTCGTTATTTTTTGAAAAAGTCTAACTAGCATTTATACATAATATTATGTTATACTATGTACCGAATTAATTTTAAAAATCAGTTTCATGTAACTCAAATAAATTACCTACACAACCTAACCTTGGGCAAAAAGTAAAACATTACTGCACCTTATTTCGTTCCACAAGAACGGTCAAAAAACAGCGTTTACTGAAGCTTTTTATTGTATTTTCGTCACCCCTTGCAGCAGCATGTCAGGACCATTTATCATCATCATGGCCAAGTGTCCATCCCTCAAGCTCCTGCGGCTGGATTAGCGAAGGGGTAACCTAATGGGATAAGACTTACTGCATCACCAACTTAAATCCTCAACAGATAGTGTCGCTAGTGTAGCCGTTGCTGATGCTATATTATAAGGAAAGCTGTTTAGTTCCCAGTCAGTCCACTGCATAAATAAGTTGGTGGCACTATAACCGTATCGCTGAGATGTTATCTGTGACGAAGTGATGATCATTTTGAGTTAATCTGACTTTGACCAGAGTAAATTTTGACATGAGAGAGATAAAGCTGATATGATTATTCACGGTTCGTAGATTGAAAATATCAGCTTAGTAAATAATTATGTAATTGTATAAATCATGACATAAATTTTCGAAGATATTGTTCTAAAAATATCTACAGCATTTTCTAGATATGGTGGACAATGGTAGATATGAGGAAGGATAGCTGTTTTTGAGTTGCCAATGGCCAACAGCCATCTAGGCTACCCTTCCACTAGATATGTCTTATGCTACTTGGCTACGAATGCGTGTGTAATCCGCCAATCATGTTCATTAGTCCATGATATCATATAACTTGATTAGTTCATACACATCCAATATATGGATCAAATGCAGGATAGTGGAAAGGCAGTCTAAAACTTTTTGCCATCCAGTCACTACCAGCCGTCCTCTTTAAGTCATCGGTCCATCTGGCCGGAGGGCGCCCAACGCTAAGCTTGCCGAAGCGCGGTCTCCATTCGAGAACCTATTTACTTCACCGTCCATCGGTTCTACGACAGATGTGGCCGGCCCACTGCCACTTCAGTCTGCTACATTTCGAGACTATGCCTGTCACTTTGGTCTTCTACCGGATAACCTCGTTTCGGACTTTGTCCATTCGCGAGATACCGAGCATTGACCTTTCCATAGCTCTCTGAGTAATATGTAATCGGTGAGCCAGCCCTACCGTCAGGTTCCACGTCTCGGCTCCATAAGTCATGGCTGGTAGAACGCACTGATCGAGAACACCTTGGTCTTGAGGCATTGTGGCAAGGATGACTCAAAGATATGACGCAACTTCCCAAACGCTGCCCACTCAAGCTGCAGTCTTCTGGTGATTTCTCCCTCGAAGTTGTCTTTACCCAACTGCAATATTTGCCCAAGGTAAACATACTTCTGAACAACTTCTAGGGTTACACCTTCAACGGATATCGACTCAGGGATGATGTGTCGATTGAATTTTTAGTAGTATGTTAATGGGAAAGCTACTCCACTTTTCGTTTCGCTTCGCTCACTACAAGCGGAGTGCTTTCCCATTAACAGATATAAATTTTAATAAACCGAACCTATTTAAATGTACAATCTGAATGCGACAATTGTACAACATCAAAATCAGTACATGAAATAAATTTAGTGGAACAGGGCCCTAACCAAGGTTTAGCTCAATGAGCTATCACAACTGAAAAGAATTTGGTTAGGCATGTTACATACTTACACTACCAAGGAATCGCCAGCCGGCGAGAACCAAAGTATTGTCCAATTTATTCGGTGGAACGATTGCCGTGAATCGTCGAGTCAGCTTTACGAGAATCTCCATTGTTTTCGATACAGGATTACTCATCATGGGATCTAGTCACTCTTGTATCTTTGTTCTTCATGTTAAGGTATCTGATAGGGAAAAACTTAATTTGTTAAAAGTTTTAGACAAAGACAGATCCAAACAATTAGTGTTCAGAAATTGGGATCTATACGAATATCCTTTATTACCAAAAACCACAAAACATACGTGGTCTCTTAAAACTTCAACTCAAATCGAAAAACCTAGATATGTCATAATAGGTTTGCAAACTAACAGTGCTCTATTTTGTATTAGTAGGGATTTATTAAGATTAATAAAATACCAAATTATATAACTCATCCAAAGGACTTCATTTAATAGACATATAGATTATGAGAAAATTATAAACAGAATTCCTTTTTTACAATTAAACTGTCTTAAAAACCTACACTATAACCACAATTTTTTTTTTAGAAATTTTGCTAACCAAACTCTCCGCACTGTCTATGATTTCGTCGTACCCTTCGTCTGCAACATATTGTGCGTTTAAAAGTATATTTTCACTATCAATTTCTTGATCTTCATAATCATTTATGTTCATAATTTTTATTATTAAAACTCTATTTGCCTTCGTTGATTTTCTGTTCATTACAAATGATGGTGGTGCTCCGGGAGTACTCCTTCTATGTACTTTATTCTGAATATTCAACTGTTTCTTATGTTTGGGTAAAGTTTTTTTTATTTTAATTTTGTTAACTAAATCATTATTATGAACTTCTTCTAATCTCCATTCAGGAGATTGCGCGTTTTGTGAAAATAATATCGGATCATCATACGACTCGAAAATATGAATAATATCTAATTAGGTACAAATTAATTTTACTTATTTTTTGCTATCACTATAAAAACGAGGCTCGTCTGTAAACAAGTTGTCTACAGAAGTAACGAACTCCGTAAGCCTTTCCCATTGAGTGCTCTCTTCTGTTAGCTGTAGTTTGAGCCGCACACTGGCCTTGCGCCATGCTTCAGCCGCGTCCACGCTTATAAAGTCTTCCTTGGTGTAGATCTTTAGATCAACGATAAAGTCTCCTTTAAGGCAAGCTGTGCGCTTTTCGGTGCCGTTTGCCACTCTGTTTACGAAGAAACACGCTAGGTTTGTTTCTTCGGTTTGCTTGTTTTTGTTATTGCTCAACCCGAAGAGATCATGGTTCTTGACTCTTTTGCTGTAACAATAAAAAACATATTTAAGGTACACAAAAACAATATCTACAAATTCATTGTAATGGGTGAACTATTACACTGGGTACCACTATATGTAGGTAAGTATAGTTATTTATGAAATAAAAGAATATCATCTAAACGAAAAATTAAAATTAGTAGGTACATACATACTAATATTTTCGGGTTGATTCGAGGCTCGCTTTTTGGTATTTTGCTCTTGAGACCTTTTCTTTGATTTTGTATTTGGTTTTTTTGATCCTTTAGAGATTGATTCTGAAGAGCATTCGGAGTCAGACCTGAGAAAAAAACAAACACAAAATATTATTTTCAATTTATAAATATCTAACCATCTTATTTATTCAAACATAACGTTCTAAGATTTTCATGACTGTAACGAAAAAGATTTGTTTTTCATTTAATAAAATGATCCACAGAAACCAACTGAAATGTGATGTTAACTACGACTTACATTTTCAGGGTGAATTTTCTTGCGATTAGATGAACAAGGCTTCCAAGTCTTGTTTTGGCTATGAGCGGGTCACAACTATGAGTGCGGCTAGATGATCACGGCTTCTTGGTGAGGAGCAAGATCTCGACTTGTAACCGCGTTACGAGGAGTGCTGCTAGGCTTCGAAGTCTTGTCTTGGCTATGAGCGGGTCCCGGTTAGAAGTGCAGCTAGATGTTCACGGCTTGGTCAGGCGCAGGATCTCGGCTAGGAGTGCAGCTATACTTGAGTCTATTGAACGAAGTACTTTGGATGAGTCCGGGTTGTTTGTGACGGTTTACTATTTTAAACCGGCCTTTTAATGTCGAATTTTACAAAGATAAAGATGTTGATTAAAAAATGCAATAAACTTGTAATTATTAGGAAAACACCTGCATTAATAAATTTGTCACGAATTTTACCTTAGTTTGGCGAAAATAATATTGACAAAATCAAATATACTGCTAAAAAGTGCAAGCTAGAGGCATTTTCTACACATAAATTGATTAGCCAAACGCAAATGCTAATTTGTGAAACAAAAACAGTAATGAGGTCGTGCAAAAAGTGCAAGCTAAATATAATTATTCGATGAAATCGAGGTAATCAAATGCTTATTTCAATTTGTTCAAATTTTATTCTAGTTTGCCTAAAATATTTACCTAATTAATATTACCGCTAAAAAAGTGCAAGCTAGATACATTCAGTGTACCCATATTGAATTACCAAATGCAATGATAAATTGGTAATATAAAAGTGATTCAATATAATACTCATTCAAAAAATGCAAGCTAAATGTGATTATTACTTTGAAGGTAAAAAAATATCCGCATTAACAAATTTGTAATTATGTAGTTTAAAAGCAAATGGTAGTAAGTACAAACGATTTTAATGAAACATAATTCGTTTGAATAATTAATTATTCGATTTTAGGAATGGTATAAAACACGAACATTTCGAAACATGCTTCACTCGTTCCAGTCCTCGTTTAAAGGTACGAGTAGAAGCGCTCTGAGCCTGAACCAAGTCATCACCGCCGTAGAAGCCGAAGTTGGGATTTTGTTCACCGTCTCTGGACTTGAGCTGCCACCACCACACCACGACTCTGGAATAGAAGCCGAAGCTGGGATTTTGCTGACCGTCTCTGTGCTTTGTCACTCTGCTCTTCGTTAAATCATTTTCGGTATGTATCAGTTAAAACAATTTTACTGTTCTTGTTCTGTGTTTGTGCATACACTTGCGCACTATAATTATATCTTGCGCAGTCGGCTAATCTTAGTTGAGATGGCCACCATGACCGAAAAGATCCCTACAGTCACGTTTAGCGTTGCTAGCTTCATCGCCTGAGAGAACACCCTATAGTTCCTTATAGGGATGGTGCGTATTTGCGCGCCTTGGTTTTAAAACCAGATTTTTACTTAGAAGTACGTAAACCACTTTATACTTATGGGTTGACACTTTTTTCTGTAGTCCACGCGGGCGGAGTTGAGGTGTCCACTAGTATTATATAACATAGATATCATAAGCTAATGAAGAAACCTAGCAATTTACGTTGCTGAGATCTATAGTTATACGGATTTATAGTAACATTGCTAATACAATTGAGTAGGAACCTAAACTGAAATGTTAACTTTTAAAGTAGTTATTATTAACTAAACAACTAGTCTAAAAGAGTTTTAGAATACTTTTTCTCGTAACCACTGTTGGATGTAGAATTATTTCTGTGATGTAGGTGGTGTTCCAACAGTATGAACATACATAAAATAGTATAATGATCCTAACCATTTTATATTTTATTACAGAAAAGACCCGTATCCAGTTTCACAGGAGCATCAAAATAGAGCTGATCTGCTGTGGTGTTCGACTAGGCTGATTATCGAATATATTATTATGTAAGCATACATGTTTTTCTACACATCATCACCCAATATACTCGTACTGTTACAAAGCAACCTTATATTGTGTGAACACCATTATTGTTAGGCTTTGACTGTATCAATTTCAGCTAATAACTTATGCTGTATTTGTCAACGCGACATCGTTCAAAGTGGTTTATGATAAGAACTATCTAAGGTTTCTTTATTTGCGTATTGTAATATCTATAGTTAACGGAAAAGGGAATAGTGTTAGTAGTGGATTATTATTAACTATAGCTTAATTTCATAGTTGATACGTTCAGGGTAGTTATTATTAGTTAAAATGCCTTTTTGTTCATTTTGCAGTATTGATGTAGCTAAAAAGCAATGGATAGGTCATCTACGTAGTAATGACCACAAAAGAAAATCCACTATTCCGCTTTTTGATAACGTTGAGATTATTAAGTCAGCGTTTAAAGGTCGTGTTGCAAGTTATAGAATCTTAGCTAGTAGTGAGGAATCTCAAATATTGCCTGAGCTATTTTTAAACAACATTCGATCTCAAGTACAATTACTTATTGAGCGCTCATTAAATCAACATACTACCATTAAAGTCAATTTTGAATTTTTTTGAGCTTTGTGTTACCTAAAAGTGATAAAGAGGAAACTAAATCTTTCTCAACAAAAAATCAAGTTTTCTGTTTCAACTATAACTTTGATTTGATTTTTAACGAGGCAATTAGTTGTTTGGTAACAAAAATTGACGAATTTCAAGAACGTGACAGTGGATGGATGTTCTTAAGTAACCATCATTTTGAAGTAAATATAAATAAGTACCAACCCTTGAGAGGATCTTCTTTTATAGAGCTTCCTAAGTCTATAAAGAGTAGAAAAGCTTGTGTTAACATAAAAAATAAAGATAATTTTTGTTTTTTGTGGTCAGTAACTGCTGCTTTATTTCCATCTGCTAAACATCCTGAACGAGTATCATCTTATCCATATTTTCAAGATGTACTAAATTGTAAGGATCTCACATTTCCTATTAGTTTTTCTGATATTGCTATCTTTGAAAAAAATAATCCCACACTGAATATTAATGTTTATGGGTTAAAAAATACTATAGTTACTGGCCCATTGTACAAGTCAGAGACGATGATTAGCGAGTGTTCAAAACACATTAATCTACTGCTTCTCGAAAATAATACTTCCTCACATTACTGTTTGATTAAAGATTTTGCTCGTCTCGTTAGAACTCAAATTACAAAACATCATGGTAAATTGTTTTTCTGTGAACACTGTTTAATATTTTTTCCTTCTTTAGACCATCTAAAAACACATTCTTGTGGGGGTATAGTTACGCATTTACCTAAAGAGGGCTCGTTTATTCAATTTAAAAACTATAGTCGTAAGCAAGACATACCTTACGTTATTTATGCGGATTTCGAAACGATTTTACAACCGGTAGAAACCAATGAACCTGATAATAATGCTAACACAGTAAAATTGCAACGTCATATACCTGCTGCGTTTGCGTATAACATTGTTTCTTCTGTAGACAAACAGTTTAATCAATTTAAACTTTATAGAGGCATTGACTGTGTAAGCAAATTTATTGAAATGCTTTATAAAGACGTTAAAGATATTGCGGTACTATTAAATCAGAATAAACCTATGATTTTCACAGAAAATGATGCATACAATTTTGAAAAGGCTTCTCGATGTCACATATGCGAACAATTTTTGTGGGGGAAAAAAGTTAGAGATCATTGTCATTTGACAGGTGTGTACCGCGGTGCGGCACATTTGCATTGTAATCTGCAATATAAGACACCAAAATTTATTCCTATATTTTTTCATAACCTAAGTGGTTACGATGCTCATTTATTCATTAAAGAGCTCGGAGAAATACCTGGCAGGGTAACTGTAATAGCTAAATCGAAAGAAAAATATACCTCATTTTCTAAATTTATAAATATTTCTGATGATGAGATCATACAATTACGGTTTTTAGATTCATTTAACTTTTTGGGTACGAGTTTAGATAAATTGTCTAAGACAATGAAAAAGGATGATTTTGCGTGTTTACGACAGCATTACCCTACTGAAGATAAATTTAATTTGTTGACTCGAAAAGGAGTGTATCCTTATAATTATATTACTAACTGGGCGTGCTACAAAGAAACAATGTTACCAGCTCAGGAATCATTTTTTAATTCTTTAACTGATGAACATATCACTAAAGATGACTATGAACATGCTGAAAGAGTTTGGGATGAGTTTGATATTTATGATCTAGGACAATATACTGATTTGTACCTCAAAACTGATGTTTTGTTATTAACAGATATATTTCAAAGTTTCCGTCGTACTTGTAAACATCATTACAAACTTGACCCTGCGTTTTACATTACCGCACCCAGTTTATCTTTTGATGCGATGTTGTTAAAAACCGGTGTTCGACTAGAACTTATATCAAACCTGCAAATAATCCGCATGCTTCAAAACGGTATAAGGGGAGGTTTATGTATGTGTTCTCATCGTCATGCTCGGGCTAACAACAAATACATGCAAAGTTATAATGATTCACAACCAGATTCCTTTATTGTTTATATTGATTGCAATAATCTATATGGCTATAGTATGTGTCAATATTTGCCGTACTCAGGTTTCAGATTCTTAACCCAATTTGAAATAGACGAATTAGATATTCAAATTATTCCAGATAACGCTTTGTGGGGCTTTATCCTTGAAGTAGATCTCTTTTACCACGATCATTTACATAAAGAACACAATGATCTACCATTTTGCCCGGAAAAATGCGTACCACCCGGTGGTAAGACAAGCAAACTCATTCCCAATTTGTATAATAAATATAATTATGTTATTCATTATGTTCATTTGAAAAATGTTTGGAACACGGGTTAGTTTTACGTAAAATCCATAAAGCTATTACGTTTAAACAAGACGCTTATTTGAAAAAATATATAGATCTCAATACAGAACTACGTCAAAAAGCCGAGACCGTATTTGAACAGGACTTTTTTAAGCTATTAAATAATAGTGTATTCGGTAAAACGTTAGAAAATACTGAAAAACGAGTAAATGTAAAATTAGTAAATACATGGTCGGATAACCATAATACAACCAAAAAATCGTTAGAAGCAAAGAAATTGATAGCCAACCCATATTTTCACAGTGTTTCAGTGTTCACAGAAAACTTAGTTGCGATTCAAATGAATCTTGACCACATTACTTTAGATAAACCAATTTACATTGGTTTTACGGTTCTAGAACTATCAAAATCTCACATGTATAATTTTCACTACAATGTTATCAAACCATTCTACAAAGATAGAGTAAAATTGTGTTACATGGATACGGATTCCTTTGTTTACCTATTGTCCACTAAAGATTTTTTTTCTGACTTAAAGCAAACCTTTCAGACTTACTTTGATACTAGCAATTACGCTCCCATCAATATGTGGAACCTTCCTCTAGTTAACAAAAAAATACCTGGTCTTTTTAAGGATGAGATGGGAGGGACCATCATAACTGATTTTGTTGGTTTGCGATCTAAATTATATTGTTTAAAAACTTGCAACAAAGTTATTAAGAAAGCTAAAGGTGGGAAATCACCAGTTGTGCGTAATTTAACTGTGTCGGATTACGAAAATGTACTTTTTAATAGCGATGTAATTAAACGAAAGAATATTTTATTTAAGTCGATAAAACATCAATTATTTACTCAAAGTGTTGATAAAGTTGCTTTATCTAATAATGATGATAAAAGATTCATTTGTTGTAATAAAATATCAACTCGCGCTTGGGGAAATGCAGCAATCTTTAAAAAAAATTGAATTTGGTAATTTTTATATTTTATTTTTAAAAAAGCGCTGTACCTACCTTTGTTATTTTTTAATACTCGTGTGTAGGTATAATATTTTTATATTTAATGATAAATTCTGTACTATGTGAACTGATTGATGATGTACTATACTCCTTAAACTTGTATAATATTTCGTTAGTACTACCCAGATGCACTCTAACACGTTTGAATACAGAGTATTTTGAATCAAAAATAGGATAATATGATACACTGACCATTGTACTCAGTTAATTAAAAATAATATACTTCTACTCCTGCATCAAATAGGTTCCTACTTTTAAGTTAAATGTAAAATAAAGTTAAATTAATTATAAGTAATATACGCTTATATCACACAGATACATTCAATTGAAATGTAAAATATATCCAAGTATGTACATAATTATTATAAAATAAATTTAATTTGAGTATGTATTTGAAACATAAGTTTTTAATTTCCTTCCTTAAATTCCTAGGGTAACCATGAACTCTAAAATAGGATTTTTAGTAGAAGCGAGATGTAATTATGAATGCCTACTAAGTATGCATTAAGACAGTTTTTTCTAATAAAATAGATTGATAGAAGATAAAATGATAAAATCTCAATAACCTACTAATATTATAAATGTAAGGTTGATAGAATGTAAAGATGATTAGATGTTTGTTACTTTTTCAACAAAAAATCCAGTGAACGTATTTTGATGATAATTAGCAGTTTTATAGCTTAAAATTACATCTGAACACATAGACTATTGAGTTCACGTTGACGAAGTCGCGTGCGGCTGCTAGTAATAAAACTATGAGTAGATATGTCGCGTAGGTACCTATTCATAGTATACCTATACGCATCTTACATAATCTTGTTGTAACATGATCAGAAATGAAATATAGGTCAGTGTTATGCGTTGTTCATGTGGATATAATTTGATGACCAAAGCAATATTACTAGATTACATTCACGTTTGGAATAAGTAAGTCTCTAGGTGGCGGTAGGCTCACCCCTTACCACGTGGGACTTAAAATCTTTATTGATAGTCGTGATTTAGTTAAAGACGTCAACAAAATAGAGCGTTATTAACGCGGTACGGTGTAAGCGTTTTATTCATACCGTTCATCCGTTCATAACGCTGTGTTAGAGCATCGCGTATCGTTCTGTTTGACAGGATAGGTATAGCCTGGTTGGAATGCTTTAACGCTCTAACGCACGTTAATTACGTCTTCTGTTTGCTGCGGGCTTAAATCAAACACATAGATAACTCAATTATATATAATATTTATTTTTCATTACTTAATCGAATTCGAGGATATTTTTATTTTCGATGTACCATTTTTTAATACAAAGTACATTTTTTAAAGCACAGTGCTTTGTGTGAAAAATACAATTAAAATCATAATCTTTACAATATTGGTTACATAATTGTAATAAATTACTACACCCCTTTTCTCCAACATCTTGTGGATTACAATTTGGTGTCAATTCCGTCAACCACTTTATTTTTTCCCCACCTTTCATTAAAACTGTTTTATGCTGTAAGTATGGTGAGATAATACGTTTAAATTCTCTATAATCGATGTGTCCCTCACTCCAATAAATGCCACGATTTCTTTCTAACCATTTCACTTGCTTTTTTTCTTGTGCAGATAAGTAGTTAAACGAATATGGCGGTTTAATTAAAAATGTCTGTGTATAACACGGAGTAGCTATCGCCATCTCTTTTATGATAAATTTATTGCTTAAATCTTTAAATCCTTGGATATCAACTATTATTATATCAGGAGTCATGATATTTTCTTGACTAGACTGCTCAATGGTTTATACTCGACTATGCAATCATTAAGGATAAGACAGTAAGCTGAAGTATTATCGGGTAAATCAGTATCACTCTCTATTTCTACTCTTACGTCCACTACAGCTCCCGTCTTCAAGTTATCTACTTGTCTAGAACAATCGATAACAAACAACGGAGCAATATCCTTAAATTGTTTGAGGTTAAGTAAAGGTTCCATGCGACGTCCGAAGTAGGACTGTTGAAATTTAACATATTGCTCGTATAATAAACCGACATTATCTTTAGAAAAACTTACATTAAGGTTTTCATATGGAAAATAAGTCGAATTAAGATAAACCTTGACCTCTCGTAAATTACAATGATCAAAACGAGACATATCTGCACTCGCATTATTTTTCCTGTTAGTTTGCAAACCTATTATGACGTATCTAGGTTTTTCGATTTGAGTTGAAGTTTTAAGAGACCACGTATGTTTTGTGGTTTTTGGTAATAAAGGATATTCGTATAGATCCCAATTTCTGAACACTAATTGTATGGATCTGTCTTTGTCTAAAACTTTTAACAAATTAAGTTTTTCCCTATCAGATACCTTAACATGTGGAACACGCCAGATAATTTTGGTGATTTCGATATCGTCTAATACTTCACCTGTGCTCAGTTTCACAGCGTTCAGGTTAGTATTACTTCTCAACAAGATTAATTCATGTTTGCAGTTTATTATAACTTTTTTGTAATCTTCAGCGAATCCGAGAATATAAGAGAGGGGTATAGAAGCAGAAAAATAACCAGAATTTACATTTTTCGTACCATCAATATCCCACCCCAAGCTTTAGACATTCTTGACTCGTTTTCATTCATAGAAAGTAATGATTTCATAGTAGTAGTGATACCTGCGTTCTTTATTTTATCAATTTCTATACCATTTAGCTCATACCGAATTTCTTGAAAGAAGTAAAGCAAAGGATTATTTGTAAAATGAACACTCGTAGCTACGTCTTTGCTATCTTTTTTGTTTACGATAACTTTGCCTTCCAAATATAATGTACTCGCTGATGGTAATATGTATAAATCTTGTTGATTAATAGGTATGCGAATCTCATCGTTCCTGTTGAAACTATTTATATATGGTTTATAAGAATGAAATTCGATGCTGTCCACTGTATTATCATAGGTTGGGGTCGACAATATATCCAACATGTTCATTTTATCAATCCGATTTGTTTGAGAAAGTTTATGTTTTCCTGAGTAAGTTGAATTTTAGGTTTAGGTGTTCTTTTTGAGATAGCTTGATGTGAACTGAACTTTTTACTTTTTGAACTTACATATTTATTATAGACTATCATTTTTTCTTGAGATGTAAATAAAGTTGTACTTCCTCACCCATTAAATTAACTAAATTATTGTTTATATCCAACAACCTGATATTAACACTATTAATGTTGTTTTGATTGATTGGAAAATAAATAATATTTTTTGGAACTTCTATGATTCTATATCCAGGTGGCACGTTTGGAGTGAACTCATAAATAATATGACTAGGTTCTCCGTTAATGAATGATCCGCTTACTATATCACATTCAACCCTTACCACTGTCGTTGATAAAATGTTTACAGGAAGATGTGACACATGTATTATATTAGCTTTGAGAGACTGTTTGTCAAAACCCAACAATGATCCAAGTGAATTATTTTTCTCAAAATGAACATCCTTAGTGCAAAATATAGATGTTTTCAATGTATTATTGTTACAATTTAAATGAAAAGATGCATCTTTAATATTACTTTTTATGTAATCATTAATATCTTGAAGTTCGTACACTCCTTCTGGAATTTCAATTAATTTATTTTTGTCATAATAAAATTTATTATTTCTACTGTCAATATTTGGAATAGAATTAAACGTAGACAAGTACACTAGAGCACATTCATATTCACCATCAAGTTGAAGAGTGGGTGAATAAAACGTGGATAAGACAGATGAGTTTCCAGTTATGGATAGAGTAAAGGTCATTGTGAAAATGATAAATAAAATAACGAAGATTAACTTATATAGACGTTTGCTGTTTATTCCAAAATCTTTCTAGAAATTTTATACATAAATGTCCACAGTTAACTTCATTAAAGTTTTGATATCTATTATAATTATATAAAATATTGTTATTCTCGAGATACTGAACTAGTTCTGTTGGTGGTTTCAGATTACCAAAACTATCGAAATATTCACAATAATTATTAACTTTGACGTAAGCTACCCAATACCATTATTACCGTAAGTACCATTATTAACATGATTATCTAAATTGACAATTCCGCATTCGTTGCGTTTTACTTTTGGTGGTAACTGATCTTTCATGAACACTCCGCGAAAATATGGAATATTTTTTGTATACTTCAGAATATCTATATTACTCAAAGCACGCTTGGGTAGCCTCGTGATTAGTTTTTTGAACAATTTACAAATAATCCGCTTCCTTTTTTGTACGGTTTGATGTATAAACCTTTGCCTATTGATATTGTTTCCTTTCGTTGCGATTCAGGTCCCTGACGATTTTGTCGAATATCGTTGATGGTACGAGCTAACGTTGCTGCTCCTCCTGCCAAACTTCCTAAAGCTGATAATCCCGCAAATATCGGTATTAGAGGAAGAATTCCTCCTGTTTTGGGTAAAGGAATGATTCGTGGTACTCGGATTTTATGTTTATTAGGGAAAAGTTTCTTAGCAGCTAAATATGCATACTTTATAGCTGTGTTTGTATTTTTAGGTTTCTTTTTTCGAATTTGAGATCGTATATTTGATACTAATTCTTTAAATGACTTAACACCCGCTCCCCTCTTTAATTTCGTTTTCATTACTTTACTCACTAACCATGATGCAAGTTTTTCCCCTTTACCTGCATCTTTCGATTTTAAGCGTTGTTTAGCCATATTAAGCAGTACTAAGTCTGCTTTATGTCTCACGGGTAAATCTGGATTATTATAAGCAATATCGTGTTGCTTACAAGCCTCATCTAACGCGTTAATTCCTTTATCTCCGCGCAATAAGCGTTCTTGTAATCTGGTTCCTGGTCCACAATAGTTGTATCCAGGTAAATGTGCTTCAAATGGTAGATTATTTATGATTGTGTTAACAAGTCCTCCACCACGCATTGTCTAATAACTAATGTTAGAACATTTAATTATACGCTAAATATATATTAATTTACTATAGCATTTTTATCAATCCAGCTATTACTATCATTGTTTAGACCAAGCCACTTCACAAATAATTTATTACCTTTCTTTTTAATAACTCTCTCTATTAAATAAATATTATAATATTTAGTTTTTTGAAGTTCTTGTTCATAAAAAGCACCTAATATAGGTTGCTTTTGTTGGTCTTCTATTAAATAAGTTATAGGACAGGTATTATTAACTTTTTTGATTGTAAATATTTCCGTTGACCAGTTTGGTGTGTACCCCTTTTCAAAACATTTTTTATATTTACTAATACGAACATAATCACCAACATCAAACTTATTTTTGAAATTATTCTTCTTGTTTTTATTTTGAGATTTTATAATATTTTTCATTACTAGTACCGTGTTGGAAATATCGACATCTGATGGTTTGAAGTTGGTGGTGCTATGTTTTGTGTTATTATATGTATACATTACATCATTCAGCTGCTTACCTACCCATTTATAATTTCCATTTAGACTAAATTTTTTAAATAAGTTATTTTTTAATGTTTTAATAAATCGTTCAACTATAGACGCCTTTTTAGTCGAATAAGTTGAATAATGTTTAATATTTACAGACAATAGCAACCTTCTAAAAACATCATTATAGAACTCTGTTCCCTTATCAGTTTGTAGATAATTAGGATGACGATGATATTTTTGTAATATGCTTGCGAAGGCATTTGAGATTTCGGTTTTAGTTTTTGATTTTACCGGTACTGCCCAAGCAAATTTCGAGAAACAATCGATCACAACTAAAATATAATTAAATCCTGAGTTAAACTTTTTTAAATCTTGGAAATCAATCAAATCAGCTTGCCATAAGTCATCAATTCCTTTCAACATAACAGACCTTCGAATGAAATTCTTTCGCACAGCTTTATGAATTTCATTTACAACTTGTTGTTTTATCATTATGATGGTCTAACTCGATCCATGTTCGTGTTACTGTAAATATTCTGAAGATACTGATCGATAAGATGTGGTATTGATGCTTTTAAAGCTTTTATCATCGTTTCAATGTTATGTAAAATATTTGCAGATGAATTGTTAAGCAAAGAGTCAACTTCCTCCTTCGTGTAAAATTTTGACACAATTTTGTCAACATATTCTTTGTTTACAATGTCATCTGATTCAGTAGGCATTTTTACACCCCTCAATCTTGTTGATTTTAAATTAAATTCTCCATTTTCCGATTTCAGTATATTATTATTATTATTATTTTCATTTACAATCATGTCCATAAATCGCATTCTTTTATGAACGTGGTGTCCGAATTTATCGATATTCATGTTGAGATTAAATAAGCTGAAAGGTTGAAAGTAAAGTGAACTAAACTAAGTTTTACATCAACATTTATTGATTGACAATACCACTCTCACGTAATTCTTCTACAATAGATATTATTTCGTTATCTAGTCCAGTGTTACCAGCATCTTTGGATGCAATCAACAACTTTAACCTATCAACAAGTTCGTTCGGATCATCCCAATATACAAAATCTACATTTTTCTTCCATTGCTTCTGAATAGGTAAACCTTCTCCTTTCCTTTGTGTGATAGTACTAGGTGACTCTTTACTCATACGGAATAGTGGTTTAATAATTTGCAAGTACTTCTGACCCTTATTACTTTTTATAGGTTTTTCTGGATCATAGTCTCGTCGATGTGCATTAGTATCTATTAACATCGTCTTATATTTTTTTAAATCGTTACTTGTTATAATACTTAGATCCGGGGTTTTCTTGAGCAAAAGTTGTTTTAAGCCCGATGTAGTTTCATACGTCTTTCCTGCTACAGCAATACTGTTATCATTAAATTCGATTGGACTCGAACCAAGCATTAATTTTCCCTTCGTAATTCTTACTCCAAAAGGTACGTTATCTAGTACCTCAGAAGATAAAGACCACGATGATGTATTTTTTCCAACATAAGAATCCATAGACTTAAAAGATTCATTTCCATCAGAAGTTTCATCATCAGTTTCATCGTTATTAATTTCTTCTTCCTCTGTTGCATAATCGTCATAAGTGATGCTTGATTTTCTTTTTAATGTTTTATTCATAACCGACTTGTTCCCATCCTCCATTTTTGATGACATTAAGGGTTCACTTAATTTCTTATAAACCTTTGTGTTGTATTTGTGTTGAACAATTTCGTTAAGAGGATCTGTTACAGGTTTGAAGACCGATTCCAATGTTTTGTTACGATCCATTTCGAGGTCATGCATTTTGCGAAATTTTCTCTTTACAGCTTCAGCAGCGTTCACAATTTTATGTTTTAATGATTGTTCCATTTTAAAATTTGTTATGCTATCTACCGTGTGTCAATTGATAATAATATGGTAAGAATAAAACATTCATATATATATATATATATATATGTACATAATAAATATGTAAATATCAATCAAAGACTACAAAAGTATCGAATTTATTACGATAGCATCCTTTGTTCTTGCTACAATCTTTGTTGATTACTAAGTAATTATATGGTTTCTCCCAAATTTTTGCGCACATTTTCCGAAACTCAAACCACGTCATATCTGTGTAAGCATGTTCATCGTATATATGTTTCATGTTGATTTCGTCTTGCTTAAAAATAATAATTAAATTAGTATTATCCCTAATTAGTTGTTTAGGAATTTTACTGTAAGTTTGATTTAAATAGAAGGAATCTATATTTTTATGTCTACCCATTACAAAATAATCTCGAACATTGCTTTGATTTTCACAAGCAATATCATCAAATATTATTACAGAATGAGGTTTGGCATCATGTGTACTTAGTACTTGATCATTTTCACTAAACTTAAGAAATGATACACCAGACACTCTTTTCAAAACTGATTCAAGAAAAATATACTTTGGTTGATAAAGAGTTTTGGAATAAACATAAATATTATTGAACTTCAACCCATTTTCATGTAAAATTAAACCAATCATTAAATTAGTCTTCCCACAATTCGAAGGCCCACAAATAATACAACGAATTGTATTCGGCAATAGTTTGTTATGACGATGACTTACATTTTGCGGTTCAACACAAATGTTTTTAACGCTTAATGTTTGAGGTTGCTTTACAAATTTCATAATGATTGTCTTCTTACCAATATGGTTGATAATGGGGGAATGATGCATATTATTTTTTGTTATATTATTATATATCTTCATCAGCCTATTGCAGTCCGCTGCTGGACGTAGGGCTTCCTTATTACCTATATATATATTTAAGTATTTCATTCTCATATATCTTCTCACTATCGTAATATAAACACAGGTGGTTGGACGCAAAGTACGAATAAATATTATTAATGCAAGTACAAACATGACACTATGTAAAGAAGTTATTCAGTCATTAGATAAATCGATTATTCTAAAATATTTCACTAACGACATCAGAAAATGGTATATAAATGGTTTATTACCCCAAAGCATGATCGAAGACAAGGATATTCTTCCATACTTTACGCCATGTAACGGACACCCAACGAATTACAAATTAGAAGATTATGACCAACCAGACGGAGTACTGCCAATGTTCGCTTTTTGTTTTTTGTGTGGCTTTGAAACCCTAAAATAAAATCAACCGCATAACAATTATGACTACACGCAAGCATATGCTTGCTTACACGTTAAACACGGATCACCCAGTTCGAAGCATTGGGGTTAGGTTAGGACCCTGTTCCACTAAATTTATTTCATGTACTGATTTTGATGTTGTACAATTGTCGCATTCAGATTGTACATTTAAATAGGTTCGGTTTATTAAAATTTATATCTGTTAATGGGAAAGCACTCCGCTTGTAGTGAGCGAAGCGAAACGAAAAGTGGAGTAGCTTTCCCATTAACATACTACTATTTTTGATTTACCTTGGTCTTGTCCAGGTTCATCCCTAATCGCACACGCCTCGAGGCAGCATTGAGACTAGACAGCATTTTTTGTAGGTCCTGCAGCGATTCAGCTATCAAAACTATATCGTCTGCAAAGCGGAGATGCGTGAGACATTCACCATTGACGTTGATGCTGATGATATTCATCATATCAATGTTTGCACCTACCGGGATTCGAACCCAGGACCTATGGCGTCGCAGGCAGGGTCACCTACCTACTAGACCAGTCGGCCGTCAACTTGAACGGACTTGGTTGCCATTTGATAGATATTTCTCAGCACCTCCACATATCGCCAGTCGACTTGGCATCTCTGCAAGGATTCCAAAATGGCCCAGGTTTCGATGGAGTCGAAGGCTACATATTTAACTGCAATACCTCGGTAAGCTAGGTAAATGAGAATCCCCGAACGCACCTCAATCAAGGTGAAGTTGCTCATAAATGATTAACAGTATTCCCCAGCAGTGAGCGTTAAGTCGGCAAGCCTCGAGACTAACTTTGCTAATGGCCCGGACAATACGCCATTAGGCCACGAGTCTCCTGAGGGTTCGCGTCTAATGTCTAGTTGAAGAATAACCCCGTGGGGATTTTAGAGCGGTCCACCAGGTCAAGGCTTTGATATGATATTGATTGGCCCTTAATAAACGCTAGGGTAGTCGATCCTGTTTCACACACATAAAATTAATTTGTTTATAAAAATAGTTGAAATAACCGGTGATCGTGCGTCTTCCAAGGCAAGGGGGCGTAACTTCGATACCAGTGACTGGGCTGTATACTACTGAATTTATTTCATGTACGGATTTTCTAAAAATGTCACTTAGATATATCTAAGGAGGGTTACGGACGGACAGAGAGACAAACATGACGATTCTATAGGGGTTTTCCATTTGGCAACGGAACCATAAAAAGCTTTTTGTTATTTTGAAACAATTTTACCATAACATGATCCATAACACGACATTCATATAATCAAACAGACCTCGCCATCTCGTTCCAGGAGTCTACAAAGCAAGCTTTTCGACATCTCGATTGCACAAGTAATGGATATTTACTTAGTTGCAAACTAAGATTACTTCGAAATTCACCTAAACCGTCTTATCAAAGTTACCAAGAATCTAATATTCACATGCCCCGCACACAAGACAGTGCCTACTCTTAACATTCTGTCGAAGTAGGACACGGTCCATCAAAAGGTCGATATAGACGCAAGTTAGTATTTAGTTGAGCGAAGCTATAAAGGAAGTGTAAAGAAGAGGTGGCCCAAAGCCCAAAACTTTGAAGTAAAACATACATACAGGGTGTTTTTACGTTGCCACCCTTAACGAAGGGTACATACTCTATACATCAAATAAAGTAAGTTTATGCCAAAAAATGCTGGGAAACGATTTAATTTTTTTTTAATTTTTTTTTTTATTACTTGATCGAGCGAATTTTATAGTACTCGTAACATAATATATAATAAACAAATATTAATTATTTCTCGTGAAAAAATCTTGCTACGCGCGTCTATGTGCATTTATGCAGAAAAACGCACTCTATTTACTCAAATTTGGATCCTAATATCTTAGGAACCAGACACTTCCCAGGTATACTTCCATGGAGAAAAATGATCGTGATGATGAGGAGATTCCGTAGTTTTCGGGAACGTTGACGATCAAAAAACACCCTGTACTCGTATAAATACGGCTGTGTTTTCAAAATGTGGTTAGCGAGAACTGCAAGATCATAAAGAGATACTTACAGCCACATTTAGCACAGCGGGGTCAGATGTTAATTATTGGTGGCAAGTTGTTAGCTAGCTCATTGCCTGGGGAATCGCTCTTGAATTCCTTATTCGACTCTTACTCGTACGACATGCACGGTAGGAGATGCAGCTGATGATATACATACGAGTACATCTTCTATGTAGTATAATCTATGAGCTAAATTAAGTAATTAAAACTAAGCACGAATTCGAGAACAGCTGAACCGATTTCGCTAATTCTTTTTTTAGCGTATTCCTTGAAGTATGAGGATCGTTCTTACGGAATGATTTTTTTTTATATGTCTATTTGAAAGGGCATTACACCCGTGCAATGCCGGGCGGGTCCCCAGTATTTGTATAAAAATGTGGTCATTGCGTGAGGCAAAACTCCTTTTTCGGACGGACCCTGCAAATAAACGTAAATCTTCAGCTCCTGATTTTGTACAGCCGCTATAATTGAAAAATTCCTTGAAATGGTAAACACCAAAAATTGGTTTATAGTGAGGGAAAATGTTGGCCAGTGATTGGTTTATAATATACTTCTGACGCGGCTTTAGGGGTTCAATTGATTGACCATAGATATCGCACACATACTCGTATATTGATAGTCACATCTCTTCATTATACCTCCACTTTGAAGGCATTCTGGCAAATTGTTTGCGACAGTTTGAAGCAACTATGTGATTCAGTTGCCGGTCGCCGGCCGACAGGTTGCGACTAACTTGTGCGACCGAGCAGAGACCAGTACTTACGAAGTTAGTTTGTTTTGATGGTGACTTTTTCGTGTCGACGGGTTTTGTTAGTTGGACCAAAGAGAATAGTCAACCACGTGGACTTTGTCAATAGATGATGCAAATGATAATACTATAATCTAATGATCCAAGCAAAATGCCGACCATAGATTTTTCTAAAAAAGAATGTATGATTTATAACTCTTCGATTATACTTTGCACCATTTTAGATAGAATTTTTGTCAACCATATAGAAATTAATGCTAGTAACGCAACGCTACCGTCAAACATCAACTTTTGAATCATACAATGTAAAAGTAACAAAAGCTAGCACATCCCATTCATCAAACAAAAGGATGTCATCTTTGATACGAACTTCGTAATAAATCTGTCAACCTTCACTTACCTGTTGAGGGTCACTTTAACTAATAAGTATATACAGAGTGTTTTTTCGTTGCCACCCTTAACGAAGGGTACATACTCTATACATCAAATAAAGTAAGTTTATGCCAAAAAAATGCTGAGAAACGATGTAAATTTTTTGATATTTTTTTTATTTCTTGATCCGGCGAAATTTATAGTTTTCGGGAACGTTGACGACCAAAAATCACCCTGTATAGGCACTGTTGTATCCCCGTTACGTCCCTTTATAGTCACGTTTAGCAAATCGGGGACAGATATAAATTATAAGTGACAAGTTGCTAGCTTATCGAAGAAGAAGAAGAAAGGGAGAATGCCCAAGTACCTTTTCTGAAGCACGGAAGGAGATGCAGCTGATGTATTCTAATGAAGCTTCACATCAGCACAAGATTCATCTCTTACCGTACTACGATTCCACATTTTGGTGCTACGAGTACACAAATTAAGCGCAAACTTATTAATTTAGCGCATTGGTAAGTAAACACTATAGGTGAAAATGTTCTCTATTAACATCATCAGCTTAGTTCATTGTCTGAAAGAACCGATTTCGTGTTAACTATACCTAATATTTGTATAGGAAACCACCAAAAATCCATATAAATAAAGAGATTCAGCGGCTGATTGACGCTCTAAACGTGCCACGTAAATCCGTCGCAAAGTTTTAAAGCAGAGGACATTTTAACCGTAATTGCACTGTAACAAGGGTGCTCTAACGTTATTTTGTCCGTACACATTAGCTTTAGCTGTCACGTTCGCCGCTTTGTGCGTAATTTATTTATGTTTTAACAGTTGTTGTGCCCATCCTATGGAGGAAGGACGAGAAGAGATGCGATAATAGGTATGTGATTAAACAAGCTTACCTCAAGTGATGGTCGATCATTATTATTTAAAATGCTTCGTTTGAATATATGTTTTCCATGCGGTTTCTTCAAGTAACTAGGCAACCAACCGCAGATCTAGATTTTCAAATTAAATCGAGTTGCTATTTATATAATTATAACCTATGGTAAATATTCGAAAACAAAGCAGAATGCTGAACTGCAGCTGCCGATTTTTTTGCCAGTATTGTAACTATCACAGTTACTTTAACTAATAGTTAACACCTATAATAAATGTACCATACCACATGTTGCCCTTGCTATGCCCATGCCATTTTCTTTTTAAACGTTATTAGGTCCCCTCTTCTAGATCCTTCCTCCATGGTTTGTCCCATAATTTTGTTGTAACTTTCGCTCGCTGTTTGATGTGTGGAAGTTGGACATTTGTACGACCAATGTGTGGGCGAATAATGTGCGGACCTGTCCAAACAGTTACGTTATTAATTTTTACTATTATCATCATGCTTTTATGATTAAAATTCCTGTGTTGTTGCGGGGTTTCACTTGAACACATCACCTGCATCTTCTTAAATGAATGGATGTCGTAAGAGTCGACTAAAGAAAATTCAAAGCTTAGTGGGTAGACCGACGCGAATTTTATATGTAAATTCTTTGGTCGTTATGCATAGTTTCCTTTACAATACTCTTCTCTATGAAATTAAATAAAAAATCCAATAGACAATCATTGTGAACAGCAAAGGAGACACAAAGTTAATAAACACGCGATAGCGCGTGCCCGAGGTGTCACAGCGGGGATTAGCGCGCGCTAAACCGCCGCTTAGCCCGGATCACAATAACTAGCCGTCAGAGTGATTGACTAACAACGAGTTAGGATGTGCTAGCGGTCCGATTATAACAATTTTCCACATCGCTTAAAGGATAACTAGACGTGGAATTTAAGGTTTTGAAAAAATTTACGTTCGTCTGTATGTATAAGTCTATGTTTTTTCGGACGACCTAAAAAATATGTGCTTGTAAAAGTAACAAGTTGAGAGGGACTCACGGATCAAGGGGAGCTCTTGATCTATAAAAATAGTAAAAAAAACATGTTTGTTGTATTGGAATATACGTTATACGCTTAGGGGTTCTACCTATAGGTAAATTATATAGGAAAGTTTCAAGTATCTAGCAAAACGAAATCAGTCTTTGGGAATGGGTCTCTAAATATTTACCCTTTACAATGATACTCCTGTTCTTAATATTTACTCAGTATATGCACTCCTCAATAATGTATAGATTCACATCAACTTCTAAGCTTCTAACACTCTATTAAAATATTAATTTTGGAACTAAATCCAGCCTGACTCGCCGCTTATCGTCAAACGCTAATGTAATAAACAACAGCTCAGTCAAAGATGGTTTAAATTTAACGCGGACTCGTACCAGACAGGCCCCGTAATGGCTGGTAAAAGAATTTAAACACCCTAATGGACATCCCTTTCAACACATTAATAGGTTTTAAAATTCTAAAGTGCCGGGTGAAAGGCGTTAATGCAAAGTGGTTACATTCCGTCCCCTATACTTCGTTTCAGTTGTGAAGCCCTCAGACAATGGCGGTAGTATCTATATAACTGTTATTGTTTTATTGAGATGCTGTGCTAGTTCTCTAAAATTTCGTAGGACTTAATTTTTTGAACATATGTGGAGAGATTTCAGGTTGCATTGGAGATTTCTATTGTTCTTGTATAATATGTAGGATAATTACTGGGGAACATTCCTGTCTTAATTCCTGTATTGCTTCTTTCAGATCTGCACACATATGTGTGCATTTATTGCACAGATGAATTGGGTACTTAAAATCTATGATATAAATCATAGGCGAATTATAAAAGTAAAGGTGAATTTAATTAACTAAAATAATTACTTCACCACATCCGACAGTCAACGTAATATCGTTGTGACGTTCATTACCTACCCTTATTTATCATCCTGTGATCAAACTTCATCACCGTCATTTAACGAACGCCATAAAGCGTTGGTTTCCTAGGATAGCGGTGCCATGATAGCGGCTATAAAAATAGAAAGTAGTGCCATGCATCTTTACATAAATTTCCTTCATGGACGCTGATGGCACCTATAACCAACGTAATATGGCTTTAAACTTCATCCCCATTATCAAACGAATATTCTAAATTAATGCTTCCTATGTTCAAATGTCATGATGACGAAATGCTATCTATCTATTAATTAGTCTAAGGTCCCTTCCTATAGAAACAATACCTTCACAACACACTGTCATGCGGAGTAGAATCCTAGATATCTATCTGTTGTTTAGGTAGCACTAAGCTACAGTCACGGGTCACCGAGCGTTGTCGTCTCATGTGGAGAGGCTTCGGCGTCATTCAGCAGAACAACGGGCCATCGACCACATACGACACAAACTGTGGCGATAGGCACAGCGGAAATATCAGCTTTGACTGAGCAATAGCCAGTCGGGTAAAGAAGAGTTATTAAATACAGTCTGTAACAGCCAATTTCAATACTCAGATTTAATCATCAATGCATACAAATTTTTGAATTTGGAAAAACTCTCATATTCTTAGTAATCTCTAGTATTGTAATTAGCCGCAAGACTAATCTAGAGGTAGATATTAGATAGGATATTGCGAGTTAAAGTAGCTTGGTACAATTATTATTAGGTGTCAGCAAACCAAATAGACTATGTAGAATTGTCTAGAAGTAAATTTTATAATGTGAACGTTATCCTTCAATTAAAACTATCTGAACATCGAACATGTTTCCGTATCTTTTAAAAAGTTTTATGTCAAAACCGGAATCGGTTTTATTCGGATTATTTAGGTTAAATCCGGAATCTTAAAACCGAGAAACCCGCTTCTTTCGCAGCCCCAGAATACCATACCCTTGACATCTTGCAATCACTCGTGGCAGACATCTCGAGTCGTTATCGAATATCAAGCGAGATCCGTTCGAGTATCGAGTGAGACTCGAGAGGCAGCTCGTAATGTGAACTAACGCATACTTGATCGTCTGCCCGGTGGAGACCGAAATCCGATTAATGTTTGAGTCCGCATCGTGGACGGAGAAAAAAAGGAGATGATACAGAAGGCTAGGAGCAACACTGAAAAAGACAAAAAATTCATATATACGATATAAGGCAATTAGCGTGTTTTTATATATTACGTTCAATCTAAATACGTGCGTGTCAGTCATTAAAAAGATCGTATAAAGATTGCATGCTTAGCAAGTACTAATGACAACAAGCCGCCCGCTTGTTTTGAGCTTTCTGTAGTTAATATATAATGTTATTAAGACCTCAGATGAAAGACTAGCGATCTCTTTCAGTCTGGCCATGGTCAATGTACACCTAGGTGCTTAGAAAATGTGATATGTGACTTAACAAACGCGCGTAAGTGAAAGCTTGCTATTGGAGCAAATGTGTTGGTGACCAACCTCTATCTATTCGATCGATAAATAATGTTACTTTATCTTTTTTGTTGTCTTGGTGTTTTGTAGGCGATGGGCTGACCACCTGTCACTACTAACCGAACTTGTACATCTCAACTTTACCCTCAAAATTGGTCAGAAGTGGCACCATGTGGTCCTATCGACCCTTAGTGCTCTGCCTACCCCGCAAGGGATAAAGGCGTGATTATATGTATGTATGTATCTTTTTTGTTTGATATTGTAGTCTATATATCGCGGTATTAGCCAATTACTGACAAGCTTACATTTGTCCGCCAAGAGTCCTTCCGCCCGTCACCTGTACACTGATACATCACCACGTTATAAGGCCACCTACTCAATGTAATTCCTTAATGGTCCGCACTCGCTCGGTTTCGAGTTCACTACGATTAATCGAATCTTGATCGGTTCTACGTCGGTCCTATTTTATTGCACGTCGAAATAAAAGTAAGCACCAGGTTATTTTTCATTACTATCATTTTCTACATCTAAATTTTCCTTCCCACCAGAGATGTGGTGTGCTTCTTCATGCTACGGATGCGTATGGTATGCATCAATAATTATACCCTCGATAGGTAGTTTAATGTACTCCTTACGTTAATAATAAGATTAAGATATGAGGTTTTGCAAACCTAAAGCACAGGCCCAGCCTAGTTTAGGTAACCTGTATATCCTACCTACTTAAATAGTAAGATTTTTAATGTACCTATGTATAGCAAATTTTTGATATTGAATAAAATTTTATTTATTATTATTATTTATTTATTTAATAAATGACGTGAAGCAGGTCAGTCAGGATAGAATAATCATTTATTGTAATAAACCTATTGTTTATATACTGTCGTATTGACTGGGGTTTTGCGCTGATCTAGGTATATCTTACATACATATAATCACGCCTGTATCCCTTATGGGGTAGGCAGAGCACCAAGGGCCGATAGAACCACATGGTGCCACTTCTGACCAATTTTAAGGGTATAGTTGAGATGTATATCTTAATTATTATGATTTATCTAATTGTCAATACGACAGAAACAGTAACCTAGTGACACCACTGTTACAGTAGGATAAATATAAGCTAGATATGGCCCGCGCTGTCAATATTTGATCGGCATTATATCGAACACATCCAAAATAACCTAGCTTATCATATCTTTGGTAGAAAGGTAGCTTTATCCTATACTTACCTTCCATATGCTACAACAGGGTGTCAAATAGCAAAGGAACCAAACTATAAGTAAGCAGTATAACGGAGGGAACAAAGAGACTAATAGCTTGTTATATCATATAGCTTACCGACTCAGCGCGGTGTATACCAATCACTGACTAACATTCTGTACCCTACCGCCTTTACAGTGACGGTCAATATCATCCTCAATGATAGTCATGACCATATCTAATAATTAACAAGGTTTATTCCATACCTAATTATACAGTTTAATCCAGCAACTAACCAAAAAAGGCCGTTCGAAAATGGAAAATTGGAACGTTTTTTCGCGCCAACTGGTCGCATTAAAACAGAATACTTGTGAGCGCATTCGTTAGCGCTGCACGCAACACGGCCCGACACCAACGAACAGCGCCGTACGCCAATTAGACGGACGTCGCGTCATTGCGTTCGCTCGTGGTGTTAAAATGCTGCTGAACGAGGTTTTATGTTTGGGTTTGAAGCCTCATTTACATAAAACCATTTTTTTTCTCTTGTATACAATTTTATTGAAGCAATAAACTACGGACATGGTCTTAACTACTATTTTTTGAAACATTGTTCAAGTAGGTAAGTAAATAATAGCATATTAATAATTTAATTCAAGTAAGTATATTGCTTTTAAATATACAAGAATATGGTATAATATAAATGGACCTTTATGTTAAAAATCGGGAATATTCGGTCAGTAAACCAGTGGAAAAACACTAACCTATGTCATTTTAGAGTGAGGTAGGAAGGGACTACGGATAATTGATTTGCCTGTCTACGGCGGCACTCGTAGATGTCTACGAAATGCTACGCCGCGCGGTAACAAGTACCTACTACGAATTTTTATGTTCTTTTATGCACCTTAGCAGAAGATATAACCATTATTGATGCTCGATAGTAAAATATTAACTAGTAGACGAAATATGAGTGTAATATTTAAAAAACCCTGAGTACTAAAGCGCAATCTTAAGCCCCCAAAGCGAAGCGTCAAGAGTCGTTGTTATCGAATAAATTAGTCATAACACAGCTTAAAATTTAATTACCGCGATAATTGTCGGCGCTAATCGCCACTAGGCTAACACTGGGCTAGGGCTCACGGCCCGCCATTTGCTTTGTAGGAAAACGTATTAGGACACTAAAAAAGTTTAGACTTTGTAAAAAAAATATACTTTTAGTCCTGTAGGTGCAGTATGATCATTAGGGCTGCTGGGCCAGAATCGGTATCAAATACTTAAGTCCTATGGTGGGTGATTTCTAACCAATTACAATGCATAGTTTAAATAAAATATACATTGTAAATGATGTCATATCAAACGAATTTGTGTTATATGTTAGAAATCCGTCGTAAATATAGTTTTTTGTCATTACATTACAAATATTCCAGTTTTATTCATGAATTTAACTTCTGTATTACCTAGTTTACAAAACCAGTAACAAAATGTTATTCTCATCTGAATTTTAATATGGGTGAGTAAATATCCCGAGGAATAAATAACAATTAAATATTACCCTAACCAATATACTAAAATAATCCACCAAGGTAAACTTGTCAGTCAAATTGAATTTAATAACAGTGAGAGAAGAGATGAAAATGTGCAATAGACTGGCTTAATATTTGGCTTTGGTGTGGAAGGATTTCGAGCCGACGCTCTCGAGTCACAGTCGCCCGTGAACTTGACTGACATTGGAAGATGGGACTGAACTTACTCGATACTTGTGCTTGTACTCTTAGAGCTTCGTGCTGCAGAAAATTCCGTGAAAAAACGGGCACATATGTCAATAAACTTTTACACAAATATAGTTTACTGTCAATCGCTTTACAAGACATTGGACATTTTTCCACTCGACGACCACGACTTTTTTGAAAGCAAAAATTTATTAAATAGTATATGGCTCGTTATGCCACTAGACTGCCTATTAGATGGCGAAATGTCGTGGTGTCGTTGTCATGTCGTCTAGTGGAAAAACGCCCATTAATGTTATTAAAGATAGTTTTAACTTATTAGGGACTTGAATAATATGGTGTAGAATGTAACGGTTCTTTGCTTTGTAATGTATACCTATGTATTCATTCTGTGTTTGTGTATTAAGTTCAAGATATATAAATAAATAAGTATAAGACATTTTCTTCTTTCAAAAACATAATTTTTTCATTATACTAATATTATTATACTCTATGTACGTCTCTACGTCGCGCATATTTATAACTAAAAGCTGGCCAAAAGTGAATTTTAATTTTTAAACGTCGACCATAATAAATCTTTAAATTAGAAAGTATCAAGACCCTTCAAGCAGCTTACAAAACATATCACCGTACTCTATAATCTGGTGTGCAGGTTTATTAAACGTCAGCAACATGCGGCCCGTTTGCTCTAGAAAATTGCGCTGAAACAATATACATTTTCATGAGTGGGACCGAAATAGACTGCCTGTCTTGCATCTTCATTATGATTAACTGCAGAAATATTAGATTTCTCTTTATTATGGTAACATACTCGTATCTACTTTATTTATTGGAGCTATGATGCATCGTTCCTTTTATGTGAATAGGTTCATAGAATCGTTTACCATATGCATTAACATTCTACTATGGATGGATGGATGTTTTTTACTCTTTACGTAAAAACGGCTGGAGCGATTTCAATAAAATTTGGTATGGAGTTAGTTGACACCCTGGATTAACTTTTTATAAAGTATACTTTTAATAAAGTAGCCTATGTGTTGAAAAATATTTTTATCCCGGATAATTTCGACATTTTGTTTATTCTGCAGTCCACGCGGACGAAGTTGCGGGCGTCCACTGTTTATTATAAATTTTAGAGCTATGAATGTGGACGCTAATCAACTGTTGTGATTTATTGTTATAGAGAATTAATGTTGATTAACCTTCATAAAATAGGCTGTAATTATCTATATTTGTATGCATAACATTACTATTAGATACCAATAGAAAGGATTCATAACAAACAATAGTAAAATAAGTTACATAAAAAGTCCAACAAGAGGCTAATGGAAATTCGGGTCGAATAGCAGTGGTGAGTGGCTCTTTAAAAAATCATCAGTACACGACATTGCACTCTTGCTGATAGGCAAAGGCTTGCGTTTGATACTTGCCTATATAATTAGAATTAGATAGATTTTATATACCTAATAGAGGACGTAGAGGAATACGAGTAGGTTGTTCGTGTTTTGGCTTATTATAGGAAGCCAAGTGAAATTTACCTGAGGTGCAAAAAATATTAGACCAATATACAGGGTGTTTGTGACAGCCAGGCAAATATTGATATGGTGACTTCAAACCATGATTCTGAGTTGAAAACCAGTGAAAATAATCGCAGGTAAATTCGAACTTTCCGACTTTTTTTAAGTTTTCAGGAAAAATGAGTGTGGTTCGTTTAAATCAAAAAATAATTTCCTGCGAGTATTCACACTGTCGTATAACTCAAAAAACAATGGTACTTGTTAAATATCTCAGTATTTGCCTGGCTGTCACACACACCCTGTATAGAGAATAACTTACACGTTGCGTGGCACTGTTGGCAGTTGTTGACTAGAGTTGAGTAGTCGTGGCAGAAAATGCGTCAAAATACAAAATCAGAAACATTCTTTAATGTAATTTTTCGATAAATCAACAGTTATCATCGGACAACTTCACGTCTTTATTAATTATAAACAAAGACCATAGATTTGATATCATAGCGTAGTTAGATCATATTTCTACCAAGCTAGATACAATTTGAATAGATGTTGTCAGCTAACAAGCCGGTGACCATGTTGCCCGAAGGCGGCCAATCAAATCTCTTTGTTGGCACGACATGACAACTCGATATCGACTCGACTGCAAACTCACGACGGGTAGGCAGTAGGTAGCTATGTGGAACATTGATTGAGGATGTGTATTTCAGATAACTGCGTACGTGAGTGCAGTCTTCAACGTTTGAAATATGACATATCTAAGTTTTATCAAGTTCTCTCCATGTATTTCGAATAGATAGCAGACATACACCAGCTAGTTTTAGTTTCACTCTCATTATAATATGTGACAGTATGTATATTGCGACTATATGTTTAATTACAATGGACGTAAAACATTATGTATAGGTAGGTTATAACATATAAAATGTTTTGTCCTCCAGAATGACTAACCTAACCGCTCGGGTACGTTACGAGTATTTGCATGATTTAAACATCCAATAAGATAGGATTTCCCGACTTTTCCACGGGAACGGTCATTGTACGTTTACGCCAATGAAGTCATGGACAGCCGCTAGTCTTAAATATCTGTGCCAGTTTTGTGCAATATAAACTATTATTTACCACAAAAGTTATCCATATAATAAAGCGAAATAAAGGAAACCTAAAAACGAAAAAGCAGCCAAACCTGTGCGGCGTACCTACCGTATGCGAATTGAATCTGAATACAATGTCAGCATAACTAAAGAGTTTTGGCTTTAGGGTAGGTATAGACTGTAGACAAAATCCAGTATATCGTGACCTTCGGTGCTCCTGCTTAGTCCGGTTAAAGTGGGGGAGACAGATATCTTTGTTAAGTGGTCGGTTAATATCATTGGGCTGTTTCAGGCGAGCGAGTGAGTGACAGGCCCCCGTAGGCCGAAACTGGCGCTGTTCGGGAGATGCGCTCTGCCCTTCTACTATGAAAATGTGAATGACTCCTTATTTGAATAACGCATTAGCCGATGATGTATTGCGGGTATCACCCCAAATTTATATGGACTAGGCACTTTGTCGCATAAAAAATATTGGAGAAGACCTAAAGTCTGTGGTAAGTCGGAGTTCAAATGGAGAATAAAACTTTCACTTAGTATGAAATTATAATAAAGATTATAGTGTAATATTATCATTTTATTGGGGCATTAGGTTACATATTGCACAAATGAGTACCTATGATTGATATATACATGGTGTAGGTGACAGCCAGGCAAATACTGAAATGCTGGACAAATACCATTCTGTTGAATTATACGACAGTGTTATTACTCGCAGGAAATGTATATTTGATATGATTTTTAGTAATCATTGTTTTCCGCGCTAATTGTATTGGGCGATCCTGTGACTAATTAAATGGGCTTATTAGTTATTGTGTGACCCATTTCTGTTTTTTGGATCATTTGTGACTCTCCATTAAGGTTGATCAGTTTTTTGACATTTTTTGAGGGAAACTTTTATTTAAAATTTTATTTTTATGTCATTATTTAAGACCTAATTAAACGAACTAAAACAATTTTTTTTCTGAAAATATGAAAAAAATGTCGGAAAAATTCGGAATTTTCCTGCGAAAATTTTCAGTGTTTTCTGCCTCAGAATCATGGTCTGAAGTCAGTGACGTGTTTTCTAAGTCTGTAGTCATGGTATCAATATTTGCCTGGCTGTCACAAACATCCTGTATTTAACTCTAGTCTTATTCTTTGTAGGTTAACGAGTTCTTATTTATATTTTCTTTGTAATATTAGATAGTTGTATATCAATAAGAAGATAGACAACTCTTACCGACATTTGACCGATTAAAATTTTCAGAATATAAAAGAAACGTAAAACAAATATTGATTAGCAATATCTCAAGATAGTTGTGTTGATTTGCCTTATCCATTGCTACTAGAAATAATCTCAATTGTTTATTGGAAAATGCACAATATATAAAGTTGGATAGGTATCTATGTAAAGTGTAAATTAAAATGAAGTTATTAGTGCTGTTCTCTTTGATTGCGGTAGCTTGTGGTAGAAATGTCCTGGAGAAGAACACCACCTTTGGGTATTTGACCAATATTGGCATACCCAGGGCAGAGGCCATACGGAAGGCTGAAGAGGACGGATTACAGAGAATTGTTGGCGGTGAAGCGGTGGATCTGGGACAATTGCCGTGGCAGGTTAGTAAAAACGTTTTTCAATAGTTGTCAACAACACAATACCAGATAACAGATGATGAGGTGGAGGATCTCAAAATAACATGTTGGATTCTCGTCATGTAAGTGCGCCTACACATTTATATCTCTATTAAACACAATATATTTAATATAAATCATACCTAGTGTAGAGGTAAAAAAAAGTTACAAGCATATCGGATTTTTATAACTGAACTGATACAGTATCGACATTCATAAAAATGAATGTTGTAATTTCTATCAAATTTTCAAAATGCAATGCAGATAAATTACATGATTAGGGCGCTAATGACGAAGATTATGCCGACATTGTAAATTAATCTTTTTATCTTAATTCTTAATTACCAAACACATTGATATATAAGGAATGCGGTGGTGCTGTCCAAGAGTTCCTAAATATGAAGTTGCTGGTGCTGTTGTCTCTTGTCGCATTTGCCTGCGGTAGAAATGTCCAAGTAGAGGACAATACCGCTTATGGGTACTTAGCCAAGATTGGTGTGCCTAGAGCAGAGGCGATACGTAAAGCTGAAGCGGAAGCGGCAGCAGGACAAAGGATTGTTGGTGGAGTACCAGCAGGCCTTGGACAGTACCCATGGCAGGTTGGTGCCATAAAATAAGAGAGACTTTACAATTCAAGAATAGGATTTCAGATTTATCTATCTGTTGAACATACTTTAGAACGTTAGTAGAAGTTTATCATCATGTATGCTAAATAAATTAGATAACCAACCCCATTTAAGTACCTATATATCATTTCATTATACATTTCCAAGACATTTTAAACATTCTTCTAGATCACTTCTGTTTTTATTCGATATTATAAAAATATGTCGCCGGCAAAATCCTCAGTTTGCTCAATTTTCTTAGCTCATGTTTTCATGTCCACATATCGATATATTTTGTCGTTTTCTAGGCGGGTCTTATCATCGACCTCATCGGTATCAACGGTAACGGTGTCTGCGGCGGTTCCCTCATCAGCCCTAACCGCGTGGTGACAGCCGCTCACTGCTGGTTCGACGGTATCAACCAGGCCTGGCGGTACACAGTCGTACTGGGCAGCATCACCCTCTTCCAAGGCGGTACCAGAGTAGAAACTACCAACGTCGTCGCCCACCCCAGCTGGATTCCTTATATTATTAGAAACGATATTGCTGTCGCTTATCTACCAAACAATGTCGCTGTTTCAGGTAAGTGGCTGCCTAAATACCTTTTATTGATCATAATAGTTAGAGACCGCTTCATAAAACTACTCCTGCGCATAATTTCGAAACAATTTTTTTGCATGTGGTAACAGCGATAATGTTGTCATGTTCATGAATCAGTCATGCACATAGCTACTAGGGTGTTATTATTATTATTCAAAGGGACCAGTTGATAAAACGCCTCTAGTATTATTTTGATATAGTTTAATATGATACCTGTGTTCAATCCAAAGTAATGAAGGTTAACAATATGAATTCTGATACAGTAGGTAGTGTCCCGAGGTTCGCTTTGTCATATTCATATTTTTCCGCTATGGCTTTGTTTATCTTATGAAGTCATAAGCTGTAGCACGAGTGTTTTGTAAAATTATATTATTTATAATCCAGTACATGATAAGATACAATTACGATTGATTCACGGTGATTTTTTTACTTCATAAAGATAACTAAAAACTAAATTCCTGATTTCAGCCACCATCGCACCGATCGCTCTACCTTCTGGTGCCGAACAGCAGGAGACCTTCGCTGGAGAGACAGCTATCGCATCTGGCTTCGGTCTGACTGCTGACAGTAAGTTATTAATAATAAAAAAATGTTTATAAAATAAAACACATTGTTCTTTTGATTCTACTTATATTTAATAATAATAGAGACGGGTGTTGCCTTACACACGGTCCGGTAATTCTGGATTTTACTGGTCTAGTTTGGTTAGTGAGTGTTTAAAATGCTTACAACCAACAAGATGATGTAGACCAGTACTTGAAAACGAGTTCAAAAGGTTTTGTTAGAATTAAATTAGAAGTACATCTCCAAAAGCGTTCTTCAACGAAAACATCATTTCATTTAATTACCAATCTATTCCAGATGCGGGAATCTCTGTCAACCAATTTCTCAGTCACGTCAGCCTTCAGGTGATCACCAACAGGGTCTGCTCGTGGGCATTCCCCTTCATCCTTCAGTCTTCCAACATCTGCACCAGCGGCATTGGTGGCATCGGCACTTGCAACGGTGACTCCGGTGGCCCTCTAATTGTTAATAGGAATGGCAGACCCATTTTGGTAAGTATTTTTGTATATTAGTGTTGAACCTATTTGTAAACAGAATCTGACTTAAAAAACTTTACATATTATATTTTACTATAGAAAACATCATCTTCCTGCACTCATCTCATTATTTATGGGATTGGCGTCATATGGTTTCATAGGCGTTTATTTTACGGCAGCAGCCTTCCTGATGCCAACCCTCCTATAACTTATTGTCAATTTTATAATATTAAAATAGAAAGTCAGTATGGGCCCGTGACTGGAATCGAACCTACGCCTTTCGACTGAAAAGCTCACGTCAAATTGAGCTATCACCACCCACAACTACTATTAGACTACTAGTACTATAAGACTACTGCTATAGACAACAGCATTAGATATAATTGTTCAAATTAAGTTCATAAACCTACCTTTACTTTTCCAGATTGGTATTACCTCGTTTGGTTCCGCTATAGGGTGCCAATCCAGCCTTCCGGCCGCCTACGTCAGGGTCACATCCTACATTGACTTCCTTAATCAACACCTATAAAGATCGAACTACTCTCAATCAATCTACTGTTAACTGATTTTTTTTATAGTTTTTATAATAAATTTTGTTTAATAAACGTTGTTTTTTTAAGTTTATGCACAGAATACATGCTGTCACAAACACCCTGTATACATATGAATAATGTTGAAACATAAAACTCAAAAATATCTAAGTATAAAACAGCGAACAGCCCGATGGCCACCAAAGTCTCCGCCGAAGGTTCCGATAACATCAACATTCAACACCGCTGGAGATTGGATGATGATAGGAATGATAGATAACACGGTTGATCGTCACCCACCGTGTTATCAGTGGCGGTGACGATCGGATAGATTTACGTAGCTGGCTGCTAAATACATAAAGATTCCACCGTCTAGAAATAAGTAATATTATTGTTTTACCAAAATATAGGTGATAATATTTATTTAATGAATTATATCATTGGGTAAATACAGAGAAAAAAAAACCTAATCACCTACCAAAATATTCAATTGTATCTTAATATTCGCCCATGGAATCCTCAGGGTTATTGGTCATATTAAACAATTACATAGGCGAAATTTAGTGGATCATATTAAAATCACAATAAGCGGTTTTCGAGTAGCAGCTACCGCTATGATTAATCCTCAGATATAGTTTTCATCGCAGCGCCAGAATCCAGAGTCAGCGGACGATGGACATCTGGGTGGCTATCGGTGCTTGGTCTACGAGAATTCGGGCGATGTTGGGTTGGAGCAGTTAGGGGCCATAGCGTGATGCCAGGTCTTTGGTTGGAGCAGAGTTGTGTAACGGGGCTAAAACCTTATCTCGTCATAGCTTTGTATAGAATGACTTATACTGCGTGTGACAGCCCAATGCTAAACAAGTAGTATGTATATATATATATAGGTCGAGCAGCGTTCACGGTTCGTCTACATATTACACATTGTCATATTGTCGAGTCAAACTTACAGCCAAGTATTGGCTTATAGGTAAATCAAATTATATTGATTCATTGATAAATGAAGTATGTAAATACGTCATGATAAAATATTACCGTGGCCAATTTAAAAATATATGGTGCTGTGGCAATATCCCAACTAATATTATAAATACGAAAGTAAGTTTGATCGTTTATTTGTTTCTCTTTACATAAGCTTTATTTACTTAACCAATATTCTTGAAATTTGCATATACTCGTACTGTATATAACAGAAGGAGTATATTAAGTGAAATGAAATGTCGATGGATATGAAAATAGCCCACTAGAGAGCCTATCCTCAAAATTTGAGATCTAATTTTTTTTTTTCTCTAATACGAGTATGGAGAATTCCTAAACAACTCAGGAATGTTCATATCTGTATTCACTGTGGACGAAGTAACGGGAAACAGCTACTTAGTAATATTACTATTTCTGTTTCTTTATATCACCACATTTCATATGTTAGGACGTTAGTGGGTACCCACCTACGTACAACCTAATAGGTAGGTAGGTAGCACCTACTTACCTAAATTCTTATTATATTCATAAAGGTTAAAGTTACTAAAAGTCATCAAGGTAAACCATTTAAATCAAACAAAAAATTAAACTTATATGTAAATTTAATAAGTCAGCATCTCATAAATTTGTCATGTGTCTATAGGTGAGATTGGATGAAGTCAATGTATGAAGTCACTCGGGCGAAGGCTGCTGGTCTGCCGATCTGGCAACCTGCGGCGGATCCGAAGGATGTTACACCAATCTGTAACAAGCGAAGAAATGTTATTAAAAATGTACTATTAAGGCTAGAACTATTATAATCAAACTTACAATACACATAAGAATTTAGTAATAATTTTATGACATAAGAAATATTATAAAAACGGAAGAAGTAATAACAAAGAATATACCAAAATTAAGAAAGAAATAAGTACTATATCGTTAAATGTTTACAAGAAGCACTATGTATTTGAACTAAATCCAAAGCACAGAATAGCACAGGCGCTAAAGACGCACCACAGCTCAATGTCATAAATACTCGCTAAGTATGCATTCAGCGTGGCGGAGATCTGTGGAGGCCCTTTGCCCCATCTAGGGGACGCAGGAACATAAGTCATTCATCCTGCCAAAACAAGCTACACTTACCAAGATAGGTCGGTTGTTGCTAACAGTGACCAGGGGGCCACCGGAGTCTCCACTGCAGGTGCCGACGCCACCAACGCCGCTGGTGCAGATGTTGGAAGACTGGATGATTATGGGGAAGGAGAGGTAGCACACGGTGTTGGTGATGACAGACAGGTTTACGTGGCTAACCACTTGGTTGATGGAGATTCCACCGTCTGGAAAAAAAATGTCATAAAGTATTTACTACAATTACTCATAATAATATTGTCTTTTCTGTTCATCGAAAGATGTCATCCAAAAGATATATGCTACTATGAATATGTGCCAGTCAATTAGGTACTTACTATCGCTGGTAAGACCAAATCCAGAAGCAGTAGCAACAACTCCAGCAAAGTTGTTGGTCAGTTCAGCGCCGGATGGCAAAGCAATTGGAGCAATGAGATCTGCAATAAAATAATATTATAGGTTTTCTTCATCGTCATTACTGGAAAAAAAAAAAATCTACGAGTTTCTATTACAAAATGCAGTAGTTGATTCTACACTAAGACCAGACTATAAGGTATCTAAGCTACTTAACATAACCAAACATGCGAAATATATAATCATAAAAATAAATTTATGAAAGAAAGAAGTACTTACTAGAGGTAGCAACATTAGTGGGCAGGTATATGATCGCGATATCATTACGGATAAGGCTTGGGATCCAGTTGGAGTGAGCGGCAACAGAGCTGGTTTCAAGCCTGGTGCCACCAGAGAAGAGAGTGAGGGAGCCGAGGACGACTGTGAACCTCCAGGCCTGGTTTAGGCCGTCGAACCAGCAGTGGGCGGCAGTAACAGCCCGGTTGGCGCTGACCAGAGAAGCACCGCATACGGCTTGACCAGTGAAGCCAATCAGGTCGATAACAAGACCAGCCTGTAAAAAGTCATAAAATAGTTTAAATAAATGATATTCCCATTCATAAGAAGCTAACGATATTAGCTACTACTATTAGCATCTATATTTTTTCACTCCCAGAGCAGTATAGAAGAAATATTAATGATAAATAAATAAATAAAATATGCCTTACGATATTCAGATATACTGGTAGTAACCTAGTCTGCGACGGTAAATTACAAATAAAAATAATGTGCAACTCCCATTGAGAGGAAAGTAATACATTATTATGCAAGACTCGTCACGTGTTGATACATATTGTAATGGATTAACAACGTATTGACTTAAAAAACCGGTGTTAGGAAAAACAGTAGAAACTGTCAGTAAAATAAATTATATTATCTACCTACATAGTTTACATCTACTAGTCAGGGATGACGAACCAATGACACATGTGCCACCCCTGGCACGCAACAAATTAGTTCAGGCACGCCGAATGATACAGATGAGTATGAATACAAACATAAAAAAATTGCATCGAAACCGTTTGTCAGATGACTCTAGTTCAGCAGCTTGAATTCTGCGAAAAAAAACAAAATAAGAGCTTTTAAAACAGCAGAAATCACACAATTTTTTTATATGTTAAAATAGTAACATTACATACCGATAATTGTACTTATGAATTTTTAATAAATAGTATATACTTAATATCATCTAGTTTTATTTTTGTTCGATAATATCAATATGCCTAAATTATTTGATGGCACGTCATAAATATATTTGTCTCATGAAAAATGGTTCGTATATCACTAAAGGTTCGCCATCCGTGTACTAGATATTCTGTTCTATTACATTTTGGTTCAGTTATTGTTAACCAATGTCACGTGATAAAGTGCTTAGTAAAGGAATCAATTTTATTTTTAATACTTACTTGCCAAGGGAACTGTCCAGCAGCAGCAGCTGACCCACCGACAATCCTCGATTGTGCTGCTTCATATTCTTGTTTATGCTCCTCTTCGAAATTCCTTATTCTTTCCGCTTCGGGAACACCAAATCTGGTTAAATATCCGAAGGCGTTTGTGTCCTCGGGGTTGAAGGACTCAATGTTCTTCGCATAGGCGAAGTCACCTGCCAGCGAAAGTAGAGCAACTACCACTATGGACTTCATATTGAAAGAATGAGTGACCACTGCAACCAGCCTGAAAATCTCATCTATTTATACCCATCAATGTTGGCGAAAGCAATCGCATTAAAGCAATACATCACAGATTTCTATCAAAGGATTAAGATAGTTCATTAAGAATTGTATTCTTATAATTACTTTAACGTAGTTTCCCAAACTTTGATAAGCATAAGGTCCAGCATACACAGAGACTCGGTGATAAAGCTTGGCCAGTTTTCTGCGTGCGACTGGTTTTGACAGATTTAGTATACAGCGTTTGAAGTGTTTATTACTTTTGATCTAGCAACGTGTAGCACCGAAACCAAAAGCAGCTTTTCGAATGCTAACCAATGGTT
Organism: Carposina sasakii; assembly: GCA_014607495.2. Lineage (NCBI taxonomy): Eukaryota > Metazoa > Arthropoda > Insecta > Lepidoptera > Carposinidae > Carposina > Carposina sasakii. The sequence continues at coordinate 6,048,876 of CP053165.1, forward strand.
AACAGTCGATTCAGTTACTGTGAATTTAAACTAGATTTGCCTTCGAGAATCCCGCTAGACCGGATAGTATAGTAGCAGCACCAAAAATATATACATGACATGTTCGTACCTTGTCGAATATCAGTGTGAGCTGACCCTAATTGATACGTGATCTAAAATGGGTAGGTAATACTTACATTAGGTATTTTCAATATCCATACATTTGCGATTACCATGACGTAACAGGAAATAACTTTCAGTAGATAACAAATTAAATCGCATTTAGGCCCATATTGTGGGTAGAAGTGGTCAGTTAGGGAGTTTCTTTTCATATTATATTCATCGAAATATTTTTTTTTTGTGATCCTACTTCCTACTAATTATACTCGTATGTTATAAACGCGAAAGTTTGTAAGTATGGATGAATGGATGTTTGTTACTCTTTCACGTAAAAACGGCTGGAGCGATTTTAATAAAATTTGGTATGGAGTTGGCCGATACCCTGGATTAACACATAGGCTACTTTTTATCCCGGAAAAATAATTTTATCCCGGATAATTTCGACATTTTGTTTTTCCTGCAGTGGGTTTTGATCTGCTGGTCGACTGGAGTCTCACCGCGGCAATTGCCACAGTTCTAAGTTCGAGATTTTCTCGGGCCAGTAAATTCCGAGAATATAACGAAGAGAGCGGTTGACTACGACCTAGAGCCGGTGTGAGATGTCCTAGGTAACCTTCCACGTATCACACCCGTACAGCAACACGGCTTTAACATTGGACGGGAATATCTTGAGTTTGACTCACCTAGACAGTTCCCGCGATTGCCAAACAGGGCGCAGCTTGTTCTTGTACCATTTAAAAAATAAGAAACATCAATTTAAATGATGTTTTTACGTTGATCCAGATATTCTTATTGCTGTGTAAACAAAATCGCAGATTAGCTGTCAATATTAACAAAATATGCTATTCTTCTATTTCCTAATATCTATGAACGTAGAGTAGAGTCGGAACAACTTTAATGAAAGGTTTAATTAAACGTTATTTTGTAGAAAAGTCAGATTTTTAAGTCGGAACAATACTCGGACTTAGTTGACGGATATTTATTAAATGAGACCGTCATCGTAACGTAGCTTTAAACTTACTACATAGGTATTATTGTAACATTTCCTCAATAACGTTTATTACTGTTCTTAATTATACCAATTACCTCACAGAACATTGCTAACCAACTTTAGAGGTTAGTAAAAAATAGTTTTATCTCCACACAAATAAGATGTGTATTATATAAGATAATAAATTTTCACAGAAATTTTAAATATTTTACACACTTCCTATTCACTATGGGTGCGCCCACCGCCGGGCCCTACACCCTCCACTGACCCTCGGATCTGATAACTCATAACTGTGAAAACAAGCACTTGCACTACCTACAATCTCCAGAAGAAACCAGACCCGAACACCTAGCATGCAAGATCGCACTATTTCCGAAATCAAAAACTAGATTAATAATCTACACATATTTCGCCAACAACCGTGGCATCCTCAGGAATATAGATATTAGTAAACCACTGGGCAAAAACCCCCCTATGGCAAACCCCCTTGTGGCGTGCCCTGGGGCAGGCCTACGTCCAGCAGTTGACTGCAATTGGCTAAAGAAGAATCAAACAATAACCAAAGAATGTAAATTGAGTAACTAAATGGTTATATTTGCAGTCTATAGGTGAGATTGGATGAAGTCAATGTATGAAGTCACTCGGGCGAAGGCTGCTGGTCTGCCAGCTTCGCAGCCTGCGCCGGATCCGAAGGATGTTACACCAATCTGTAAAAAGTTATGAAAATGTTACTAATAAAACTATTATGAATTGCGAAACTATCGTCGTACGATAAAACAAAACCAACGGGCATTACTTGACGCAGGAAAACCACACACAGGACTACCTCAGAGGGGCAAGCACGAACCTCTCGATAGTCCGTAACGCTATCGTTCAACTGTCAAATCACATAGATTTTGCTAGCGAGTCGCTAGCGCTACGCGGCGTAAAAAGATTCGTGCTTATACCCAGATATCCATACTCAATAATTTATTGCATTCAAATGTAGTTAAGGATATTAATTAATAATTGACAGATAACATATGACCCTGTTGGGCACAGCAACATGTTTTTAGTGTGGTAGGCAGACTGAAGCATTTCATAGTTAATTTCGGGTTCACGATCCTTTTGGTTCACGTCACTAACCGCGTGTGCCGGACTAGTCTGCATTACGTGACAAACATAAATAATATCTTCTTTAGTTTTCGAGATATAATTACGTCTGCACAATTTACCCGGGGTAACCTAACTTATGGACGGCTCGTTTAAGTCCCGCTATCACCTATAAAACCGTAAGAGGAAGACAATGACTAAATACAATAGGGATGATGACTATGGTTGAATTCTAATGACATTTTATGCTTATCAGAATTAATCATCAAAATCATACCTATCTGTAAAATTACAATTTGATTTAGTGTCTAAATCCAGTAATAAGCCTTCAAAGTTGGGTAGGTAAGTCCATTTTCGAAATGTGAAAATAATTTAAAATTATATCATCACATGACCACCTGCATAATTTACAGCAACTTTTGCTATGTGACCATATTTATAAATGCAACATTTCAAAATCAAAATCATTTATTCGACATGAAAGCATTAACAACTTGTTTGTCGATGGTCTTTTTATATTTTACTTTCTATTTTCAAAAAAAGGAGGTGAAGTTAAACAACATTAAAAAATCGCAAAGCTTTTTCTTTGGCAACAGTCACCAACCCAAGGTGCGATTTGTTACGGTCTGTCAGGCGATTCGGGGCTTAATAACCACCAACGTGAAGCTAATAAGAGTTAAGGTAGCCTAAAGCCTGCTAGACAGTTCTCCTTTATGGCAAAACCAACGTTAGGTCTGACATACCGCATGATTCTACTATTACTGTTACACTATTTCAGTAAAGTGTCATTGCTTGGAAGAAGAAATAGCAAGAAAGCTCCCAGCGACACACTCAAAACTAGTAACATATTAACAAAATAATCTTACATTGGATAGGTATAAGATAATCATAGTAACACTTAACTCACTTTTTAATATTATTTAATATAGCTGTCGAACAAAACTTCTTTAACAAGCATACAGTTACTTAGGCGTGACGTCAGAATACAGTGATCGTTGGTATGGAACGTTTTTGGGCAAGTCTAAAATTGAGATTTAAAAATTGTTATATCTTTGAAAGTTTTCACGCTAGCGAAGATTTTCTTCCGCAAATGTTTCTTTAATTTTCCTAGATATAAATATAAATAAAATAACTGTCATCATCCCTATTGCCGCGATGCCGGATACGACTCAATCTAACAATAAGAAATAGGTCAGTAGAATAGAACCTAATCTTATCAAGATATTCTAGAATGTAAACTGTACTTACCAAGATAGGTCTGTTGTTGCTAATAGTGATCAGAGGGCCACCGGAGTCTCCGCGACAGGTGCCGACGGCACCTTCGCCGCTGGTGCAGATGTTGGAAGACTGGACGAAGATAGGGAAGGATAGGTAGCACACGGTGTTGGTTATCACGTTTAGATTAACGTGGCTGACTACTTGATTCACAGTGATTGCACCACCTGGAAAGAAATTTGCCGTTTAAGTTGATAGGTTGATTACGTAATTTGTAGAAGCAGAGCGATAGCAATGCGACAGCGAAAATTGAGAATATGTGAGTGCACGAGGCTTCGTCTCTGCTACTGAAAATTAGGTAATAGACCTGCCGTAGCCCAGCGCTCGCGTGATTGTCATTGTCTTGGATGACACCAGTCTTCATAATTATTTTACAGTGAACCCGGTTTTGTATCGAACAAACATATAGATAACATATAGAAAAGTAAACAAAATGATAAAGAAGTCATTTCTGTTAGAAAAATTGTGGATTGGAGGAAATAAGTTGCATGGACTCAACAATTTCCATGCCATGTCACCGACTAGTTTCGCATTTCCGAATTTCCTAAAACTACGGTATTAAAAACATGGGCGTTATAGTCATATGGTGAAAAGCCCTTTGATTTAAATACCCTATGAATTTGTACGAGTCAGTTAAACATTTACTTATGCCATCGCCGGTTAGACCAAATCCAGAAGCAGTAGCAACAACTCCAGCAAAGTTGTTGGTTAGTTCAGCACCGGATGGCAAGGCAATTGGAGCAATGACATCTGCAACAAAAAGGAGGATTAATTATCACAATACATCATCATTATAAAAAAGCACCTGGAATCTAACAAAGAGAGATCGAATAATAAGCTATTAGACTGTAGGGACACAGAACTGCATAGCTTGCGATTATGTGCAACACGCGCACGCTATGCAGTCCCGGAGTTAGTAGCTTTCCTCCGCTCGTATGTAACACTACTGTGGTAATTCGCAATAAACTGTTTAGTGTCAGTTCGCATTTTACTTCTTGTGAAATCCTAAGGTGACTACTCGCATCAACCTCGTCATACCATCTGGAAGCCAGCGCCATAAGTTGGAAGCCTGTATTCTAATCTTGTCTATCCCATGAACAAAACGTATGATTTAAACAACTCTGCCCTTTAATCTAACGAACAACTCAAAGTAGAACCATAATATGAAGTTTATAAAATAAAGAAGAAGTACTTACTAGAGGTAGCAACATTGCTGGGTAGATAGATGATCGCGATATCATTACGGATGAGGCTTGGGATCCAATTGGCGTGAGAGATGACAGCGCTGGTCTGTAGCCTGGTGCCTCCAGAGAAGAGAGTGAGGGAGCCGAGGACGACTGTGAACCTCCAGGCCTGGTTTTGGCCGTCGAACCAGCAGTGAGCGGCAGTAACAGCCCGGTTGGCGCTGAGCAGAGAAGCACCGCATACGGATTGACCAGTAGTGATGCCAATCAGGTCGATAACAAGACCGGCCTGTAAATATAAATGAGTACAATTCAGTAAATAGGATCCGTTATTAGCGCGTCAGATAAGCCATCCACGCAGAATGTATGTACAAGTGTATGCGCACTCATAGTTGTAAACTCAATTTCGTCATTCTCATAATCCGATGGGTTACATATCTGGGATCATTGATCATCCTTCACTAAATACCTATTAGTAATACTTACTCAAGCCGCGTGGTGCCGGCAGAGTAGAATTGGTACCATCCCATATCTGCCATTGGATATCGTACGAGGCAGATTAAGGGTTTCCGGGAAATGGGCAGCAGCTCCTCCCGTGTTGACAACATAGTCCAAAATACATATTACGGTCACCAACCCGCCTGCCCAGCGTGGTGACTATGGGCTAATACCCTCCATGGCAGTCTTGTGGCGTGCCCTGGGGGAGGCTTACATCCAGCAGTGGACTGCAATAGGCTGATGATGAATACTTACTTGCCAAGGAAATTGTCCAGCAGCAGCAGCTGAACCACCGGCAATCCTCGATTGTGCTGCTTCATATTCTTGTTTATGTTCCTCTTCGAATTTTCTAATTCTCTCCGCTTCGGGAATGCCAAATCTGGTTAAATATCCGAAGGCGTTTGTGTCCTCTGGATCGAAGGACTCAATGTTCTTCGCATAAGCGAAACCTGCCAGAGAAAGTAAGGCAACCACCACAATTGACTTCATGTTGATAGAATGAGTGAGGACTACAACCAATCTGAAAATCTCATCTACTTATACCTTTTAATGTTAGGGAAAACAAACAGACCATAAATATCAAAGATTTCTATCAGAAGATTAAGATAATATAGTAAGTATTTTTGTAAAAATTAATTATTTTTGTAGTTTCCTAAACTCTGATAAGCGTAAGCAAGGGTCAGCACACACCGAAACGTGGCGTGATAACTCTTCGCGAGTAGTTATGCATTGTTGCGTTTGCAAATAATATGGGCACAAAATAAAAGTTGTTTTAAATTGGGTAGATGGTTCAATGCTGTTATTTTACTTAGAAAACATAGGTAGAATCGCCAACCCAGCTACCTATGTATACATAAATGAGTAGATGTCATTTGACCAGTGTTTTTAAATTGTATTACAGAAATTGGTATGACAACATTCTAGGTTAACTGGAAGTACCCTTTAGGTCTTGAGAGACAGACAGATGGACGGAGGGACGTACAAAAAAGTGATCCCATAAGGGTTCCGTTTTTCCTTTCGAGATACGGAACCCTAATAATCAAATAGCCTATTCTTTCGTCAGCACTGCAATAACCGTCAATATGATTACTGTGAAATCTTTAACTTGTGTCCTGTGGGGTAAATACGAACCTTTTTACGCGGCGTAACGCTAGCGACTCCCTAGCAAAATCTATGGGAATTGACAGTTTGACGCTAGCGTTACGGACTATCGAGAGGTTCATGGTTACCCCTCTGAATTAACGTTGACTTCATGAAACCAGCGGAGTCTAGAAGTGGATAACATACTGGCATGTTAACACTGAATCTCAGTATGAGCTGACCCTAATCGATACACTGTGATCTGGGTAATGCCCACTTACTTACGTTACATTAACACAGATTACTAAACCCTTTCACCAAAATCTATACTTTTGTAAATACAGGATGTTTTTTTGTGGCCACCTTTAACGAAGGGTACGTATTCTACACATGAAATAAAGTAAGTTTATGCCAAAAAAAACGCTGGGAAAAAAAAAAAAATTTTTGAAAAAAAATTTTAAATTCCTTGATCGTACGAAATTTATAGTGTCTAGTGTTTATGTTAGTTTTTTTATAGACAGATATTAATTATTTTTCGTGAAAAAATCCTGCTACGCGCGTCTATGTGCATTTATGCAGAAAAACGCAGTCTATTTACTCAACTTTGGACCCTAATATTTTGGAAACCAGACACTTCCCAGGTATGCTTCCATGGAGAAAAATGATCGTGATGATGAGGAGATTCCGTAGTTTTCGGGAACGTTGACGGCCAAAAATCACCCTGTATGTTTTACATTACTAGTTAATAATGAATTAAATCACAAAGGTGTGGGTTTTCGTTCATTATTTACTATACACATTCATCGTAAGAATTAAGTCTCTCCGTAAGAACCATCATCGTACTTCAAGGAATAGGCTAAAAAAAGAATTAAACGAAATCGGTTCAGCTATTCTCGAGATCCGCGCTTAGCAACGTAATTAGAGATTCATTTTATATTATAGATTATATATATAGATTATAGTCTATAACTTCTGCTTATTAATAATTGTTTTTATTTCAGACCAAAAAATTAATTAATGAAATTAAGTTATCTACTGTTATTCACTATGGGTGCGCCCACTCTAAAACCCAACACATTACCTGTTTTAGAGTTTCATAATAATTAGTGATTTACTAATTTACTAATTTTTATAATCCTGGCATCCCACGGTTGTTGGCGAAACATATGTAGATTATTAATCTAGTTTTTGATTTCGGAATAGTGCAATGTATTGTCTTGCATGCTAGGTGCTCGGGTCTGGTTTCTCGTGGCGATTGTAGTTAGTGCAAGTGCCTGTTTTCGCAGTTATGAGTTATTAGATCCGAAGGTCAGTGGAGGGTGTAGGGCCCGGTGGTGGGCGCACCCATAGTGAATGTTTGAACTTCCGGATTGTAACGCCTAATACAATTTCATTTATCTACTGTTAATTAAGAGCCTCTACGAACTCTACATCCTTTATGCCTGTCAAAGGACTTTGGAGTCCCGTTAATATCTAAAAATACATATGGCTGTGTTCTCTTTTGACTGTTAAGACATGGACGGAAGGAGATACAGCTGATGTATTCTAGTGAAGCCCTACGCCAACACAGGCACCATAATTAATCAAAGTTGCGTAATATTTATAATGTATACCTAAGCTATCTACCACTTAGGTATATCTCAGAAAATCTAAACCCACTTAAAAAAAGAAGTAGCTTTATTTAGATCTGTAAAATGCATGTACTTACTAACTAGAAGTAGAACATATCGGATTTCACCGCCTTTTTATTCCGAAACCACTTCTTTCAATGCCTATCGATGGATTATACGCAATATGTAAAGAAACTCATTATTTCTCCGAGTACCTACCTTTTTCTGCTTACCATGTGGGCCTAATGGGTGGGTTTAATTCACTATCTTATGCTTAGTTCGTTATCTACTCTTCCGCATTAACCATCCGTAACTGCGTTGAACATAAAGCTGAGAAAATCGTGTTCAATTTTTTTTTGTTACCACGGTAAAACTTTTTGAGGTAAAGCTTCACAAACTAGTTTTTCTGCCGGCCATTAAGATTATTTTTATATTGTTTTTTTTTCGTTATGTGCTGGATTCTATTTATATTTGTTAAAAATCTTTAACTTTAAAAACATCATTAGTAAAGGTATCTCAAACTCGAGTACCGTAAGTGCAGAAGTTATGGCTGTCATCTCTTGCAATCGCAGATAATGTGTTTATCAGTATTATTATGTATAGTATTATCCAAAATTGTACTAACCATAACAAAATTAACTAGCGTAGGTACATACGCTATTTATGTATAGGTAAAGGTATAATATATAATGATAATAAGTATGTGTAAAGTTTTTGTTCTTAATCTAACCTTACCAAAACAAAATAGGCAAGTGGGTACATAAACGCTTATTTACTTCCCAGACAGACACGCGGTAGCAATAATATATAAGCTGACATACATACTACGAATTAGGTACCTAATTACTAGGTACCCATATTAAATTAATTACATACATAATTTAAAAATATTCTTATTCTTTCTTATTCTTTATTGCACATACACAAAAGAAATATATATATAACAGGGCGCTATAGCAAATGCATGATATAGATAAATATAAATAAAACATGTTTGACGTGTAATTATAAAAATAAACGGTGTCTATAATGTATTGTGGTATGATTTGCATTATTTTTATTCTGTAAAATTATGACAATTTTACTATACTGATTACTATTCTGGATCCAGCCGGATAGTGAACTACTATCTGGTATCCGGCCGAATAGTTAAAACAAGGCCGGATACCGGATAGAAGGCCAGAACTCTTTTGTTTTTCATAGATCTGGAGTAAACCTGCAACCTGGAACTAAAATCAAGTCCAGAACTCACGTAAATGTTCCAGCAGCTCACACTTCAATGTAGAAAATACAAAAAGTATGTAAAAACTCTTTAAATCGTTCCAAAAAAATTCTCAAAGCTTCTCAAAGGTCAGAACTCTTTTAATTTTTATAGACCTGGAGTAGACCTGCAACCTAGAACTTAAATTGATAATAGGCGTGACTATAATGTATGTATGTACCTATGTATGTATGTGTGTATTATAAGCCATGATCGGAGTAGGTAGAGCTATTTTGTGTACTTGCAATATGTAAGAATAATATGGATATTCCCCGAATCGAGTGTGACAACATTTTGGCAACAAAGTTACTGTCGGAAAATAATTGAATTCTATTGGTACATAAAGAGACAGAAAGACAGGTGCGTCACTCGAAGGACAAAAACACTCCGTACCTATACTTATTGATAAAAATAATTATATTCATTAAATCCTAGATGATTCTTCTTCTTCTATGCTGCTCTGGGAGTGAAAAAAAAATGTATAATACTACAGCTGCTTCTCTTCTCGAGCATACTGTACAAGTCAGTAGAGGGACAAGAGGGTCTTGGTGTTTTGTAGGCAATAGGCTGACCACCTGTCACTACTAACCGAACTTGTACATCCCAACTATACCCTCAAAATTGGTCAGAAGTGGCACCATGTGGTTCTATGGCAGTAGCCTTGTAGCGTGCCCTGGGGTAGGCCTACGTCCAGCAGTTAACTGCAATTGGCTGAAGAAGAATCAAATAATGTAAATTGAATAACTATATTTGTACTTTATACTGGTTTTATTTGCAGTTTACAGGTGAGATTGGATGAAGTCAATGTATGAAGTCACTCGGGCGAAGGCTGCTGGTCTGCCGGCTTCGCAGCCTGCGGCGGATCCGAAGGATGTTACACCGATCTGTAAAAAGTAATGAAAATGTTACTAATAAAACTAGTTCTTACATTCTTTGGATATGTGTACTTTGGTCTAATTCCCGTAATCAAATGATATATTCTATTGAATCTGTCTCCAGACCGATTTACCATTGTGACCTTATCAAGATTGTATGAAAATTACTGAGATATTTAAAAATTCTCCATACTATCGGGAAAAATAAACATGTGATTTCGAGTCTCAATTTTTGTGGATAGGTTCTCTACAGTGGGCTATTTACGTAGCTTTTCGCTTAACATACCCTTTTTGTTACACCCTGTATAGTACATCAGTAGTATAGAACCTAATCTTTTCAAGATATTCTAGAACGTAAACTGCATTTACCAAGATAGGTCTGTTGTTGCTAATAGTGATCAGAGGACCACCGGAGTCTCCGCGACAGGTGCCGACGGCACCTACGCCGCTGGTGCAGATGTTGGAAGACTGGACGATGATGGGGAAGGATAGGTAGCACACGGTGTTGGTGATCACGTTCAGATTAACGTGGCTAACTACTTGGTTCACAGTGATTGCACCACCTGGAATGAAATTTGCCGTTTAAGTTGATAGGGTATTACGTAATTTGTAGAAGCAGAGCGATAGCAATGCGACAGCGAAAATTGAGAATATGTGAGTGCACGAGGCTTAGTCTCTGCTACTGAAAATTAGGTAATAGACCTGCCGTAGCCCAGCGCTCGCGTGATTGTCATTGTCTTGGATGACACCAGTCAGCATAATAATTTTACAGTGAACCCAGTTTTGTATCGAACAAATATACAGGGTGTAGGTGACAGCGAGGCAAATACTGAAGTTATACAAGTACCATTATTGTGTTGAGTTATACGACAGTGTTATTACTCGCAGGAAATGTATTTTTGATTTGATTATCAGTCATCTTTGCTCTCCGCGCCAATTGTATCGGGCGATCCTGTGACTAATTAAATGGGCTTATTGGTTATTGTGTGACACATCGCCGTTTTTTGGATCACTTGTGACTCTCCATTAGGGTTGATCGGTTATTTAAACTTTTTTGAGGACAACTTTTTTTGAAAATCATGTTTTGGTTAAAAAATTATTTTTAAGTCATTATCATTATTAATATTTGCCTCGCTGTCACAAACACCCTGTAAAGAAAAGTAAACAAAATGATAAAGAAGTCATTCTGTTAAGAAAAATGTGGATTCGAGAAAATAAATTACATGGACTCAACAATTTCCATGCCATGTCACCGATTAGTTTTGCATTTCCGAATTTTCTAAAACTTCGGTATTAAAAAAACATGGCTTACAATACCGCTTCCTCAATTTCTTAGCGAAAAATTTGTTTAAGTACCTAGGCGTTATAGTCATATGGTGAAATGCCCTCTGATCTAAATACCCTATGAATATGTACGAGTCAGTTAAACACTTACTTGTGCTATCACCGGTTCGACCAAATCCAGAAGCAGTAGCAACAACGCCAACAAAGTTGTTGGTCAGTTCAGCACCGGATGGCAAGGCAATTGGAGCAATGACATCTGAAACAAAAAGGAGGATTGACTTTATACATCGTCATTATAAAAAAGCACCTTGGTTCTAACAAAGAGAGATCTAATAATAAGCTATAAGACGTTGCCCATTAATCTATCGAACCACGCAAAATAGAAACATAATATGAAGTTTATAAAATAAAGAAGATGTACTTACTAGAGGTAGCCACATTGCTGGGTAGATAAATGATCGCGATATCATTACGGACAAGGCTCGGGATCCAGTTGGCGTGAGGGACGACAGTGCTGGTCTGTAGCCTGGTGCCTCCAGAGAAGAGAGTGAGGGAGCCGAGGATGACTGTGAACCTCCAGGCCTGGTATTGGCCGTCGAACCAGCAGTGAGCGGCAGTAACAGCCCGGTTGGCGCTGACCAGAGAAGCACCGCATACGGATTGACCAGTAGTGATGCCAATCAGGTCGATAAGAAGACCGGCCTGTAAACATAAATGAGTACTTGAACAATTCAGTAAATAGGATCAAAGTTCAAAGTTTCTTTATTTGCAAATATAGGTGTGTAGATGTTACATAGGCATAATAATATGAATGACTATGTTCTGCCTACAATTGGCGTACAAATATAAACAGTAGGAATACACCTTAGACATAAAATGTAGCTTTTATAGGGTATTAAAATTAACATGAAGCCATATAAATTATTTTCCAGTTAGGTAGTCGTTTACAGTGTAATATCATTTGTCAATAAGACAATTTGATAATTGTAATTTAAATTTATTTCTACTTTGCAAAATGTATTTTGATCTTAGTCGCACTCGCAAATATGTTCTTTTGAAAGAAAGTAGTTTTCCCAGGCAGACTACATATTTAACCACGACAACGTTAGCTCGAAACAGACAAAAATTAATGCAAATTCTTTCTCACAAAGATGTATAAAGAAGGAACAGTTAAAATTCTTAGATTAGTAAAATATGGTTTGCAGCTATCTGTTCTACACAGTTTACAAATGGCTCTAATGCATCTTTGAAAATTTATTTAAAAAATTTATATATATAATTGAAATTTATAAACATTTCAATTTTTTTATAGTTGGTCATGGTATACTTCCAGGTTGGTCCCATATTCACCACATCAGGATCTGATGATGGGATCTTGGAGAAATCGAGGGCAATCCTCGAATATTGTAGGCACATGTAGTCTGTTTTTATACTTTTACTGAGCGTTTTAGTCACCTACATATAAAACATAACGTCTGATAATGGAATCTCTAAGGAATCTAGGGATATCCTCAAATATAATAGGCACGAGTAGTCCGTTTTTAGATATTTATAGAGAATTTTGTCAGCTACACATAATATAAAGGAAACGAGGGTCTGATGATGGAGCCGCCGAAAAACAGATAGTGGAACTTTTTAGTAACAAAATCCCCCTATGGCAGGGGAAGCCTACGTCCAGTAGTGGACTGCAATAGGCTTATGAAGATGAAGATAATTGTGTTAAGTCGTGTAATTATATGTTGCGTTAAGCCGTGTCCGAAGTAAGATGGTTATAGAGGAAGAGGTAGACATGAGAATAACGAGATGACAGATAATAGGGATGACTGAATGTATAGTACCTACATATTGCACCGACCCCAAATGATTGGGAACAGGGCGGGAAAAAGGAGTGTAATTATATGTTGCTTATATATTGTCAGACGGAAAGTTTCGAAGCCTAAGTCATTTCTCTCTTTTGTCATGTGGCCTATTTAATCATTTGCTGGCATATAAATCTGACAATATTATGCCTTCTAAAGGTCGTACACGGCTTAACGCAATATGTATATTTTCCCTTTAGTAAAATTTTACTTTAGTAAGCTCGAGTTTTGGGAGGAAGTCGGTTTTTCGTTTTAAAAAAATTATGTTCTAACTATTACCACTAAATGTCACCGTACTATCATCTGCGCACAATACCATGGAGTATAGATAGTAGCAGTCCGAGGACACTACCTTACTAGGTACTAAGGGCCGATTTTTCCAAACATGTGATAGCCTATCAGAAGAGTAAAGTTGATGCTGTCTCCATCTTCGCCAAGTTTGAGAGAAAGATAGCATCAACCTATAGTCTTCTGATAAGCTATCTGACGTTTGGAAAAATCGCTTACAAGTTACATGAAGATTTCGCCAAAATGTTCTTAAATTAAAAATGATAAATGTTTAGATGTCTACCCGGATGTAACCCATCACTCTTTTCTCTAGTATGTACCCATCTCATGCTTTTGCAATGGTCACAAATTCTCAGCATAGTTTATGAAGTACTAGGCATCTCACGTGAGTTACGTGCTAAATGTGCGTTTTTTTTTATTAAATTTTAAAATATTACATAAAAAAAAATACGTCCAGCAGTGAACTGCAATAGGCTGATGATGATAATGATGATGAATACTTACTTGCCAAGGGAATTGTCCAGCAGCAGCAGCTGAACCACCGGCAATCCTCGATTGTGCTGCTTCATATTCTTGTTTATGTTCCTCTTCGAATTTTCTAATTCTCTCCGCTTCGGGAATACCAAATCTGGTTAAATATCCGAAGGCGTTTGTGTCCTCTGGATCGAAGGACTCAATGTTCTTCGCATAAGCGAAACCTGCCAGAGAAAGTAAGGCAACCACCACAATTGACTTCATGTTGAAAGAATGAGTGAGGACTACAACCAATCTGAAAATCTCATCTACTTATACCTTTTAATGTTAGAGAAAACAAACAGACCATAAACATCACAGATTTCTATCAGAAGATTAAGATAATTCAATAAGTACTGTAATAATTAATTTTGTAGTTTCCTGAACTCTGATAAGCCTAAGCAAGGGTCAGCACACACCGAAACGTGGCGTGATAACTCTTAAATAAATTAATAAATAAAAATAGCGAGTAGTTATGCATTGTTGCGTGTGCAAATATGGGCACAAAATAAAATTTTGTGCCCAATTTGCACTTAGAAAACATAGGTAGAATTGCCGACTCAGCTACCTACCTATGTATAGGTATAGATATATGAGTAGATGTCATTTGATTTCCTTGTGATAATTGCGAGTTTGAAAATATGCTATTTATTTTGATTGCGCTGACGCAGAAATTTGATTTTGTTACAGCTTAAAGGTATTTTATGAATAGTCTATGAAGGTATTATAAACCAGAGTATTTGATATGAATGTCAATTCAATACCTCTACGCGTTCATGAGGAAAAGGGTAGTAGATAAGTTTAAAATTATTCAAAATATTTTTATAATATACCTATAATATGATGTAACTAAAAATTTACGGTTTCCGCAATTTTCCCTTTACTTATCTGTGCTATAAGAGACGTTGCTTCGTACCAACGTTTAAGATTTTGAGTTCACGGAAAGTACCCTGTAGGTTTTGATTCCCTTGCGAGTATCCAAAATTTTTGGAAATTTGCGACATAAACGGCTGTATCTTACGAAGATCAAGACTGACTGACTCTTGACAGACAGGCAGATGGACATCTTTCGAGGTATGGAACCCTAATAATCAAATAGCCTATTCTTTCGCCAGCACTGCAATAACCGTCAACACAATTACTGTGAAATCTTTAACTTGTGTCCTGAATTAACGTTGATTTCGTGAAACCATCGGAGTCTAGGAGGCGGAGAGGCGGATAACATACTGGCATGTTAACGCTTAATCTCAGTGTGAGCTGACCCTAATCGAAACACTGTGATCTGGGTAATGCCCACTTACTTACGCTACATTATCACAGATTAATTAAACCCTTTCTACCAAAATCCATACTTTGTTTATCCAATCGAATATCTTTTACATTACCAGTAGATAACGAATCACAAAGGCGTGGGTTTTCATTCAATATTCATTATAATTAGACTAGGCTTTGCCCGAGCACTCGGTGAGCCTGCCCGTATTACTATGCCGTCCTACGTCATATTACTATATTACCTACCCTGCTATAGCTGATATAACTATGGACTTGGTCTGATAATAAATAATTTTTATTTTTTATTTATTATATTCGGTAGGTACATTATATTCATCGACAGGCGATGTTGTCAAATATATTATAAAATGTCTATTTTCGGATGGACGTGGAGCAACTTACAATTGGAATATAACTTTACTCCGCTCCGGTGCAAAGTGACAATCTGTACAGGTCTCTTGAGTTTATGATCAGACAGAGTATGCTCGGACTTAGGTTGATATAACCTCATATATTTAAAGAAAAAAACTTTTTGACCCAGTGTTCCTCTGACGACTATGATTAATCTGATGATAGGTGCCTGTCAAGCTCAAATGCGACACGCTATTTAATACTATACCTATACATACATACACTTGAAAAACATAGCCCTCCTTTTAGCGCCGTAATTAACTAAGTATACACACGGCTGGATTCCCAAAATGGGGTAGCCAAAACTGCCGGATCGCAAAGGAGATCCCGCAGTCACGTTTAGCATAGTAAGGCCAGGCGTAAAATGACAAGTTGCTAGCTCATCGCTTGAGAGAACGCCCTGAGTTCGACGGCAGGAGATGCAGCTGATTCTTGTAAATCCCGCAACAGGACAGAATTAGAATATTTCCATCAAGGGTTCGCCCACCACCGGGCCCTACACCCTCCGCTGACCCTCACATCTGCCGACTCATGATCACGAACACCACTATAGTCGCAACGAGAACCCCATCCAAGCACCTAGCATGCAAATGTACATAGCTACTAATCCGAGAATATCAATTAATAATGTTAATCGATATAATAATGTTTTACCAACACCCGTGGCAACTTTAGGATTAAAATTAGTTCTAAAAACTTAATGTATTGCAATAAACATCAACTTTACTGTGCTAAGAGTGTACAAAGACGAGCTAATCTTTGAACAGATATCAAACTTTTTTATTTTATTTTATACAAGGTGTGAGGGGCAGCCAGGAAAATACTAAATCGCTGAAAAAGTATTAGGTATTAGATACATACCTATGTTGAATAAAATTATTAATAATAAAATTAGATATCATTATTTCGACTTGCAGGAAATGCTAATTAAGTTATCTACTGTTAAGGGCTCAGTTAAGGGTCTCTACGAACTCTACATCCTTGTGGGGGTGGTGAAAAGGGAAGCGCTTCCGGCCCCACCGGGCCACTAGTCTTTGTTTTGGCCCATGTATATATTCCAATAATTGTGAGAAACTTCGATATCGCGTTCTAGGATTTCGCATTCGATTTTGGTTCTCTCCTGCATCTGATAGATGGCTCCGCGCTACACCACTCCCCTTCCAGACCGGAGGTCGATATGTTTTCGGCAGCACCCAGCGTGTACTCTCACAAGTATGCATTCGGGTCAGTGAGTTGACCGGAAAGTGTTGCGACGAGCGAATAGGCGAGATGCGTTCTGGTCAGTGAGTCGACTGGGAACGTGTTGCAGGCGATGCGTTCTAGTCTTTGAGGCGACTGGGAACGTGATGCGGCTGATGTGTTCTGGTCTGCACGTGGACTGGGAACATGTCGTGCCGTGATGCCGTTGCGTGCGTGCGTTGCTAACAGGTCCAGGAAGCTGTCATGCATGTCAAAGAACTTTGGAGTCCCGTTAATATCTAAAAATACATATAGCTATGTTCCCTTTCGACTGTTAAGACATGGACGGAAGGAGATGCAGCTGATGTATTCTAGTGAAGCCCTACGTCAACACAGCCACCATAATTAATAAAAGTTGCGTAATATTTATAATGTATACCTAAGCTATCTACCACTTAGGTATATCTCAGAAAATCTAAACCCAGTTGAAAAAAGAAGTAGCTTTATTTAGATCTGTAAATATGCATGTACTTACTAACTAGAAGTAGAACATATCGGATTTCACTGCCTTTTTATTCCGAAACCACTTCTTTCAATGGATGGATTATACGCAATATGTAAAGAAACTCATTATTTCTCCGAGTACCTACCTTTTTCTGCTTACCATGTGGGCCTAATGGGTGGGTTTATTTCACTATCTTGTGTTTAGTTCGTTATCTACTGAAAATGATATCCTGTTTTGTGATGATAATATAAATGAATATTGAAAATGTGTACCTATAAAGTATTACCCACAACATATCGATTAGAGTGAGCTCACACCTAGATAAGGAAAAGCAGGAACTTGCCAATTTGGTACGCGCTTACGCGTCTCTACACGAACTCCTGCGCCGATTTTTCGAAGTCACCGCTAATTAAAGATAACACTATATTAAAAGATCTCACAGGAAAAAATAACAGTCAAATAGACGGACATGTATCATAGGTGGTGTACGAGTAGGCAGTGACCCTGTGTTTGCGACGCCATAGGTCCTGGACTCGAATCCCGGTAGGTGCAAACATTAATATGATGAATGTCGCCAGATGAAAAGTAATAAGCACTTCGAACGTAGCTACACGCTGTACAAAGCTGCCAAAACCACACTCTAAGAGCTCCATGCATAAAAGTGGCTAAGTGGTATCACGCCACGTCTCTGTTTGTACCAAACCTTAGGCTTATCAAAGTTTAGGAAACTACAAAAGTACAAATCTTAATTAATTATCTTAATCTTCTGGTAGAATTTGTTTGTGTGGTTTCCCTAACTATGATGTATATAAGTAGATAACATTTTCAGGTTTACTGTATTGCTAAACCAACTCTTTAACATGAAGTCCATAGTGGTAGTAGCTCTACTTTCGCTGGCAGGTTTCGCCTATGCGAGGAACATTGAGTCCATCGATATTGAGGATACAGACGTATTCGGATATCTGGCCAGATATGGTGTTCCTGAAGCAGAGAGAATTAGACAATTCGAAGAGGAAAACAAACAAGAATATGAAGCAACACCATCGAGAATTGTCGGTGGTTTAACGGCTACTGCTGGACAGTTCCCGTGGCAAGTGAGTATTACTAATAAGTAGGTACTTATATTAATTTTGTAATAAAATGGTCAATGATCCCAGTGCCTCCGCAAGCCGTAGACCCTTAGCCTTATCTTTATTTCCGAAGAAGGTCATAGAATATAGAGGTGCACTTGTGTTTTCGCATCCACTACTTCTACTCGTATGTACTTCTAATTATTTATCTCTCACGTAAATAGCTTTAGCTTTCTTGAGATTGGTTGGAGATGGTCAGGAGAACATTATTTATCTATTATCATAAACCTGGTCTCAGCTTATGTTTTTCCCCAATAATCGGCAACTTTCCAGGTATTATTTTATTTACTGAGTTGTATTTATACATTTATATTTGTTTACAGGCTGGTCTTCTTATCGACCTTATTGGCTTCACTGGGCAAGCCGTATGCGGTGCTTCCCTAATCAGCGCCAACCGGGCTGTTACTGCTGCCCACTGCTGGTATGACGGTGAGGTCCAGGCTTGGAGGTTCACGGTCGTCCTCGGCTCCCTCACTCTCTTCTCTGGAGGCACCAGGCTACAGACTAGTGCTGTCATCTCTCACGCTAACTGGATGCCAAGCCTTGCCCGTAACGATATTGCGATCATCTATCTACCTAGCAATGTTGCCACCTCTAGTAAGTACTTACCTATTATTATTCTTTATTTATAAGAATACACATACAGCCCCCTGATTGTGTAAATGCAATAGCAAAGCCGAAGCAAAACGACAGCGAAACTTGTACAATATTCGCCTTGAGATGTGAAAGTTCCTTTGAAATTCATTTTACGTAATTCGAATTTTACAAGCAATCAGCGATTTTTGTACAATTTTCGCTATCGCTTTGCTTTTGCTAGTTAGGTAATAAGGGGGCGGAATGTCCTTTCAAGAAACATGTCCGTTTCAGCTGGTTGCTACTACCCACGACACATGACAAGATTTCAAGCAGAACGCTTTTCAAAGGGGATATCAATCTTTTTGTGTTACAGATGTCATTGCCCCAATTGCCTTGCCATCCGACGCTGAACTGAACAACAACTTTGCTGGAGTTATTGCTACAGCTTCTGGATTTGGTCGAACCAGCGATGGTAAGTACCTTACTGGCTATTACATATGGATAGGATGTTAAGCACAGATCACACTTCATGATAACAAATACATTGTAAGTATCTAGTATTAGCAAGGCATCTATCACGCAGTATAAATCTCTCTATCGATCTCTCGAGCCAGGGTTACCTGACGAAGAGTCGGTTAAGGTTTACACTCATGATGACTCAATACATATTGAAATTAATTGTCTCTTATTCTGTCCTCATAATCTTCGATGTAGCATTAACAGTAAATAAATATTCTTAACGGCAATTCAAATTTATGTAGGTACAGATGGTGCAATTTCGCTTTCAAATCAATCAGTCCGCCACGTAAATCTGTCCGTCATCACCAACACCGTGTGCTTCCTATACTTCCCCGGCTATATCCAGTCTTCCAACATCTGCACCAGCGGTGTTGGTGGTGTCGGCACCTGTCGCGGAGACTCCGGTGGCCCTCTGGTTACTGTTAGCAACAACAGACCTATCTTGGTAAGTGTAGCTTGTTTGTTATCACTGTCTGTATAGTAACTTATAGATTTGTTGTACCACTAGCACGTTGTACTTTACAGTATACCGTGGCATTATTTAAGAGATAAGTTATAAGAGTTAAAATCACGCCTCTTTCCTGGAGGGTAGGCAGAGATCACGGATCTCTATTTGCTACGATCCTGACACACCTCTTTCGCTTCATCTACTTTCATGATGTCATGTCTTACGAAGCCGAGACGTGGAACCTAACGGTGGGGCTGGCTCACCGATTGCATGTCACTCAGAGAGCTATGGAAAGGTCAATGCTCGGTATCTCGCTAATGGACAAAGTCCGAAACGAGGTTATCCGACAGAAGACCAAAGTGACAGACATACCTAGTCTCGAAATGTAGCAGACTGAAGTGGCAGTGGGCCGGCCACATATGCCGTAGAACCGTTGGACGGTGGAGTAAACAGGTTCTCGAATGGAGACCGCGCCTCGGCAAGCGTAGCGTTGGGCGCCCTCCCAGGGGTGCTTCCATAGAAAAAAATGATCGTGATCGTGTTACAAAGAATACGAGGTATTAAAAGAACAAAGTTGTCTTTTACACCCAGTATGTATGTATGTATGTAAAATCTCTACCACTGGTAGGAACAGAATACTTAGTGTGCCCTCGGTACTTCCTATCACACGCAGTATTCGTTTCACACAAGACTCTTTATTACAATTCTGTTGCTTTTTACAGATTGGCGTAACGTCTTTCGGATCTAACGCAGGCTGCGAAGTCGACAGACCAGCAGCTTTCGCCCGAGTGACTTCATATATTGACTTTATCCGATCTCATCTGTAGACTGATGCAAACATGAAAAATTTCAAAACGTATTAAATTAATGAACTAAACTACCTATTGTTCGATTTTATTTTTACCACTATACTATATTAGTAACTTGTGATGCTTCATTCAAATGGTCTAGCAATAGATCAGGGCGAGATTTAGAAGGAATTATTAATAAAGAAAATGGAAAAAATTCTTCACCCGAGTGGGAATCGAACCCACGACCACTGCAAACCGTGCCAGCCGCTCTAACCACTAACTACCGGGTCAATTACTCGGATGACGAATTTTACCATCTCTTTTCTAAATTACATTTTGGCAACGTTATTTTTCATCCCGATAGCTATACACTAGGCAAATCTCGGCAAACAAAGCTGAATCCCTCAGCACAATGTTTAAAAATGAAACGATCAACCATATCCTAACGGATTATATTAACGGAGAAGTGTTTTTAAAAATTTATCTTAGTCAAGATATTATCTTAATATATATAAATCTCCTGTCACGATGTTTGTCCGCGAAGGACTCCTAAACTACTTAACCGATTTTAAATTAAATTGGCACACCGTGAGCAGTCTGGTCCAACTTGAGAGATAGGATAGCTTAGATCTTTAATTATAGTCGCAATTTTATTTTATTTCAAATTATTTGTCTATAATTAATTGACAGTCACAATTATCTGTTAACTCCAAAAGATTCTAACAGATGTCGATACATTTCGACTGGATTGAGTAAGTAATCAATAGATGGCACTGCTATGGTAAACCGACAAACGTGTCATATAAGCTACAATTCAATTTCCACGCGGACGAAGTCGCGGGCGTCCACTAGTATATTATAAAATTATTAATAAAGAAAATGGAAAAATAATAATATATATTGAATATATTATATTATATCAAAGTACCTTTTATTATAATAAACCACTCTTCTTGTTCTTCTTCATCCTATTACAGTCCACTGCTGGGCGTAGGCCTCCCTCAGAGCACGCCACGAGGCTACTGCCATAGGGAGTTTTTGGCCATAGTCACCACGCTGGGCAGGCGGGTTGGTTGACCGTATTCTGATTTTTGGACTATGTTGTCAGCGCGGGAGGGGCTGCTGCCCCAGTGTGGGGCGCTGCCCCCCGGAAATCCTTAATTGACTCATACGATACCCATGGGCAGGTATGGGGTGGTAGAAACTCTACTTTGCTGGCACGGAGCCACTCGTGTTCATATTCGTAACGCTATCGTCACATTTTAATTTTATAAATTTGGTTGCGGAGCGTAGTGGGTATTAAGTTCTAGTACTTAGGTAATTATAATTAGCTACCTAATTACTCACTAGTGGCGTACACTGAGGGAGGCCTACGTCCAGCAGTGGACTGCAATAGGCTGACGACGACGACGACTATTTGTAGTAACTACGTAGTTAATGCTGTTGCATGCAGCTTTGAAGTCAGATACCGATCAAAGTCTTCTTTTGATGTTATCTGAACTTATGAGTTATGTTCGTCACGTAGACTTAATACTTGATTGGACTCGAATGTAACTAACAATACATTCGGGCGAAACGCCTACTAACTAAAATACTTAATATTATTTTAGAAAGGGGTCGATTGTCACGTTCGTGGGAATAAATTTCGTGCGAATCTACTACTAACCCGGACTGAGTTAAGGTGAAGGGAAACATTTAGAAAACATACGTAAAATGTTACGTTGTAATATAAGTAGGTATGTACTACACGATATCAATTAACACTATCTTATAATCAGTTAGTTAGACCAACACCTTCACCTTGTGCACAGACTATGGAACGTTCAAATCGGATCTTTATTTTAAGCAATTTTTTTAATATACCCCTTTTGTTACACCCTGCATAAATAGGACGGTTCTAAAAAACGTGAAATTGTACTTTAAAAAATATATAATTTTACACGTGGAGACCCTGTGCCCTTGGGGACCGGCGGCGCTCAAAACATACAGGGACCTGGCCGGGCGGCTCGTAGAGTCCACACGTGACCAAAATGCTGGCTGCTACTTAGGCCAAAGAATAAGCATAGCCATTCAGCGCGGCAACGCAGCCAGCATTTTTGGCACGCTACCTGATAAGGTAGATCGGCTGACCATCCTGTAAAAATTTGGATTATCAACCGATCTCCCACAGGTACGCCATAGATCTAAGTAGTTCTAAGTTAGCTATAATACATTTAAAATATAAATAAAAAGTAATAAAAAAATAATAAAGTAAAATTAAAATTTTACACGTTATTTTCATGTATCAACTGCGCAAAATGGAACGTTGCGTGACTTGTTTGTTTTTTGACTTTGACATTGACACATTCGAATTAAAAAGTGTTGTTTCATCAAATTATCATAGCGTTTTCAGGATTTTAATTTAAAATAATGGAAGAAATAGGAATTATTTTGCCCGAGAAAGTAAGATCTTATTTTGTTTTAAGTGCCACAATTAACTATTTGATAAAAATATGTTATTCTGCTAGACTAACCTGTCCCTATACCTTACAGGATGACCAAGCCGTGGATCCCAAAGGCTTGGCTTTTGTAAGCCCCCAATCATTCGATGAACTGGAATCCGAAGATTTATATACAAAATACAAGGTAAATCACCCGGATCGTAAGTAAAACCATTACAAATAAGTACATGTTAGGTAAGTAGTGTTAAGTATTTCTTTGTTAACCTAATCTCATTTTCATTAGAAATTACAACGTATGCTCGAGTTCCTTGAAGTACAAGAAGAATACATCAAAGATGAACAAAGAAATCTCAAGAAAGAATACCTTCATGCACAAGAAGAAGTAAAAAGAATCCAATCTGTGCCACTTGTTATTGGACAATTCTTGGAAGCAGTAGATCAAAATACTGGCATAGGTAGGTATTATACAATTTTGCTTTTATTATACTCATTCTTAAGATTACTTAAATGCTTATATATAATGAACCTTTCTCATTCTCAGTAGTCCTAACAAAAGCTTAAATATATTTTAATTTCGTTTTAATGCACTTGCTAGCAACATATTGTACTAATACTATGTCTATCACATTAAGTTCAGTCAGTTATTGAATTATAGTTCACAGAGCTAGCATACTCATATATTTGATTTAACACAATATATTTTATTTCCAGTGGGCAGCACAACCGGGTCCAACTACTATGTCCGTATCCTGTCAACAATAGATAGGGAGCTCTTGAAACCGTCTGCATCAGTAGCTCTACACAAACACTCTAACGCCCTAGTTGATGTCCTTCCCCCTGAAGCAGATAGCTCCATTTCTATGTTACAAGCTGGTATGTATTGTCAATGGAAAGTTTATGCATTTATCCAACATTATCCATTCAGGAATTGGACATCATAAGCATAACTAACACTAGGCCCTTTCTGCATCTGTTTGTGACTCTGTAATGTGGTTTGTCAACAGAATATGAAAAGTAATGCTAAATTAATATGGGTGGACACTGAGAAGCAAATTACGTTTTAAGGCATAGAAAATTTCCTATTCACAAACAAAAACAACATTCTTGAGGCTTTCTCAGGAACAAGGAAACAGTATCACTATATGATATAATACACCAACCAACCATCATGGCACGCTCAGTCATAAAACAATTAATAGAAAGTTTAATTCAAATAATCAACAATAACACAATGCTTCACTACAGTCTCGTTTAAGGCTCCTAAGTGTGAGCAAACGTTCAACATTGGCAATACTGCTCGCACATTTTATGACTGCATGCTGCGAATGTTGGCATATAGTATAGCATCACCAAGTTATCAAATATAGTGAACTTCTTATTCTGTAATGTACACAAACAAATGTTGTTTCAAAAAAAAAGTTCGTTCGAATCAAAAAATCTAAAAGTTGTTTTGGGAGAGACAAAGGTGTTCACTTCAATGTGTTTTTTAGATGAAAAGCCAGATGTCCAGTACTCAGACATAGGTGGAATGGATACACAGAAGCAAGAGATCAGGGAAGCTGTGGAGCTGCCTCTCACACACGTAGAGCTGTACAGACAGATCGGTATTGAGCCTCCCCGGGGTGTGCTCATGTACGGACCTCCGGGCTGCGGCAAAACTATGCTGGCTAAAGCTGTTGCTCATCATACTACAGGTATATTTTGTTTATATATTTAAAAACTTTTGTTTTGAAATTAAAATAGGTGAACAATTTTTAAAAAACACACCAAACTGATTTTGGACAACTTCTATGAACGAAACTACATTTTCTACTGAGTTAATTTGACTATAACACTTATCTGCAAAGAGTTCATATTATGCACTTCTAAAGAGAGGTTGCCCTTTTTGTATGAAAAAACTCAAACCTACCAAAACTTACAAAACTGCTAAGTTTCTACACTTTCAAGAGGACGGCGGCTGCCTACCTTTGCGGCCGTTAAGTTCTTGTTGCACTCTTTATAGTAAATAAATGCACGCGGGGGAAGAAGGCAAACAAGGAGGGGATAAACGGCACCCCCGCAAAGTTTCGCAGCGCGTTTCTATGCCTAGCCTACCACCATATGTCCGTGTGGCGTCGGCAGCCTGCCCATGGGTTTCGTAACAGCCGATTAAAGGGTTTCCGGGAGCAGCGTGTTGACAACATAGTCCGAAAATGCGGTCACCAACCCGCCTGCCCATCATGGTGACTGGGCAAAATCCCCCTATGGCAGTAGCCTTGTGGCGTGCCCTGGGGGAGGCCTACATCCAGCAGCAAACTGTAATTGTGTGATTTAACACATTCGCTGCCGGTAGATTTTCATCAGGTCAGCGCCTAGTGTCATGGCGCAAATAAGCATCAGCGGCACCTCTAGAAAGCAAATACGTAGTTGCCGGCACTGAATGTTTGTAATTTAAATTGTTCCAGCCGCGTTCATCCGTGTGGTGGGCTCAGAGTTCGTGCAGAAGTATCTCGGAGAAGGCCCGCGCATGGTACGTGACGTGTTCCGTCTAGCCAAGGAGAACAGTCCCGCTATCATCTTTATTGATGAAATCGACGCGATAGCCACTAAACGGTAAGATTTCATTTGCAATAAGAAGTTAAGAACTATAGTATGAATTTTATTTTCAACTAATTTTGGTGTCAATTTGCTTGTGTAAAGAATTTTAAAAATAACTGGACAAACTACCTTTTTAAACAGATATATAATACAGTGTGAAATAGCTAGCATAGAGGACTTGATCTTAAATCAGATAAGGTATAAACTTATGATGTAATTTCAATGTTCAATTTTATGATTATAGTTTCGATGCCCAAACCGGTGCTGATCGTGAGGTGCAGCGTATTCTCCTGGAGCTGCTCAATCAAATGGACGGCTTCGACCAGACTACCAATGTTAAAGTAAGTTCAGGCTATGTTTAATATCTGTAACATATGCAAAAGCTTACTTTAAATAGGACTTCTAGACTCCCAAGAGCCAGATGATTGGCCGCATGTCAAAATTTTAAAATAAAATTGTGCTTGTTCGATATAACCCTCCCTCTTATAAGAGTTATATCTACATATAAATATCAAACCGGGATGGTCTCTTGGCGGGAACAATTAATTCCTCACAAAAATGAATGAAAAAGTGTCTTTGTTATAAATCATATTACATATTATAAAAGGTCTTTGTTCCTTGTTATTTTGCAGGTAATAATGGCGACCAACCGCGCCGACACTCTGGATCCTGCCTTGTTACGTCCCGGACGTCTTGACAGAAAGATTGAGTTCCCCTTACCTGACAGGTACTAAATCAACTTCCTTCCTATTGGTTAATTGTATATGGATAAATTCCAATCAAACTATAAATTTTATAGATTCCTCCATGTTTTAGATTCATAAGCAATCTACTGACCGACTAACAATATTTTTGGAACATATTTGTTTAGCTTATCTAATTCTTCCCCATTAATGGTCCTATTTATTATCTTAATTCTACCATCCTGTGTCTAAAGTTAAAACCTGTTTACAAATTACATTTGAATGTATGCATTATCTATCAAAATTAGGCAACTTAGCTTAAAAACAATGTTCAAATTCTCTAACACGGTGTAAATTCTCCCATATTCCCACAGACGTCAAAAGCGTCTAATCTTCTCGACGATTACGGCTAAAATGAATCTGTCAGAAGAGGTTGACCTTGAGGAGTTTGTGGCGAGACCGGACCGTGTGTCCGGCGCCGACATCAACGCCATCTGTCAGGAGGCCGGCATGCATGCTGTCAGGGAAAACAGGTAACTACGTTATGAATGGAAAATCTAATACAGCATGTACAAAATTCTCGTGTCGCGGTGTTACCATACTCCTCCTAAACAGCTTGACCGATTTTTATTAAATTTTGTATGTATATTCAGTAGGTCCGAGAATGGGTCGTAAACAATTTTTTTTACCCCTTCTACCCAATAAGCGGAGCCGCGGGTAACAGCTAGTAATATTAAAATTCTAGTTTTATTGTTAACAACTGTGGGTAGGTCACTAAAAGTCTATTAAGTGTAGGAAAGTTTTTAAGGGTCGGTTCATATCTGACGGAACATGCGTCGCGTAACGCTAGAAATGTATAGAAAAACAGTCGACCGTTCACACTCAACCGATGATACGTTAGTGCGTCGAGCGTACCTGGAGATACGCTCGACGCATCTTCCGTCAGATATGAACCGACCCTAATAAAAGCGTTTTATGATCTATATTTTTCTGCATAACTCGACGGGTTACTGACGTATGTACGTACTACCCGATTAGCTCCCGATATTAAATGTAACTTTAATTGTTTCAGATACATTGTTCTGCCGAAAGACTTCGAGAAAGGTTACAAGAATAACATCAAGAAGGACGAGAGTGAATACGAATTCTACAAATAAATTATGAACTGTATTAAGATTAAGATATTTACGTGTCTATTAAATATTATGAGTAATTCTATTTGGATTTTCATATTACCCTAATAAGCAGACAAACACATAACATAATAAATAGTACTTATCTGAACAAGTGAACTGACAGCACCCCTATGATGAATTTGGTGAGAGCGAGATGTCTCACTTTTAGGCTCAATTTACACCGCCGCGGAATGGAACGGAAGCGAATTTTTGCAACGAAATCGTATGTCGTGTTTGCCAGGCAAATATTTATGCCATGACTTCAGACCATGATTCTGAAGCGGAAAACACTGAAAATATTTGCAATCAACCCTTATGGAGAGTCACAAGTGATCCAAAAAGGCTTTAGCCTTCTTAAACAAACTACACAATTTTTTTCCTGAAAAAATTAAAAAAGGTCGGAAATTTTCCTGCAAAAATTTTCAGTGGTTTTCGCCTCAGAATCATGGTCTGAAGTCGCCATATCAATATTTGCCTTGTTGTAACAAACTCATCCTATTCCTGGTATAAATTATTATATTAGATTTATAACATTAGTCATATATCTAAGGCCTAATTAAACGAACTTAACTATTTTTTTCCTGAAAATATGAAAAAAATGTCAGAATATTTTGGAATTTTCCTGCGAAAAATTTCAATGTTTTCCACCTCAGAATCATGGTCTGAAGTCATGGTATCAATATTTGCCTGGCTGTCACAAACACCCTGTATAGTTTAGACATTTTGCTAATGGTAGGTACATAAAATGCATTGTATGTCGCAATAAAAGATACAATAAATAACACGAACAATATCTATTCAAATCTATATTTCATAACAGTTCCTAATAACAAAGTCCTATTTTAATAATATATTTGGCATTCACTTCATTAAGTGAAATTAATACAAAATAAGTTACAATGTTATTGATGATTTGAATGAAAATTTGGTTGTGATGAGAAATTTTACATACATATTGGTGTATAAAAAATGTATAATAATTTCAGATAAACTCTCGTGTATATTAATTAACGTGCAACAATTATAATTAAGGCACAAATTCTAAAGGCATGCTGATATGAAAAGTTCAACTATGTCACATACATGATTGAAAAATTTTACTACTTATTTAGTTGTCTAGGAAGTATATTCCTACAAACTTTGTATAGTGTGTAAATTGCCATAGAGTAAAAATACTAAGAATATTCAGGCCCTTTGTGAAACTATTTACAAAATTTTATCCAAATCGTTAGAGCCGTTTCGACAAGACATGTAGGCATATTAACAAAAGTGGCTAGTTTATATTTTATAGAAAAAATTCTGATATAGGTCAATAGCTATCATTGTCATTTATATAATTTTTCATAAATAACACTTCTTCCTGACTGATTTAATAACAGCAAATATTTTAATTTATTTACACACTATTAAATGCTTTTAAAACATTGATTATGAATTCTTATATTAATTAAGTAGATTTTGTAGCTGCCTGCTTTCTACAGGATGTAATAGAAAGGGTATGTTAAGTAGCAAATAGCCCACTATAGAGTACCTATTTCCAAAATTTGAGACTCGAAATCACATGTATATTTTTCTAGATTGTATGAAAATTTCTGAGTTGTTTAGGAATTGTCCATACTATCTGGAAAAATAAACATGTGATTCCGAGTCTGAAATTTTGTGGATAGGTTCCTTTTAATGGGCTGTTTACATAGCTTTTAGCTTAACATACCCCTTTTGTTACACCCAGTATATTAAACACTTGACATGCATAATACATAGATAACTCAATACATAGCTAAGTATCAGGTTTATAGAAATCACAGTAGTAATCAAAATTAAGGCCTTGTTGAATACAAGTGATACCTAGATATACTGACGTATAATGTGGTAGTACATACATA
This sequence comes from Carposina sasakii, assembly GCA_014607495.2. Classification (NCBI taxonomy): domain Eukaryota; kingdom Metazoa; phylum Arthropoda; class Insecta; order Lepidoptera; family Carposinidae; genus Carposina; species Carposina sasakii. Next base: position 6,078,375 of record CP053165.1, read on the forward strand.
GTAATAATAAAGGTATAGACTGTAGAACACATATAACTAGCTTTTCTCACTGTGCAAATTGGAACGATAATTTTCTCTTATACCTTTCAACCCTGTTGATTAAAGTAAGAACCACAAACACACTTATCTATATAGTATACATATAATAAAATTGTGACGGGTCGACGTTTGTGCACGCAAATCTCAGAAACGGCTGAACCGATTTCGATGCAGTTTTCAGAAATATATTTTGACAGGTCCCACTTAACATATAGGCTACTTTTTATCCCGGATAATTTCGACATTTTGTTTTTTCCGCAGTCTGTCGCGTGCTTCCACTAGTGTCTACCTATATTTGTCAGTTTTGTCACTATTTTATGTATATATATGTATATATATATATATATATATATATATATATATATATATATATATATATATATATATATATATATATATATATATATATATATCTCTCAACTCCAAAATTAAATACATTATGTATTTTGGAAAAAAAATAGTGACAACACAAAGAAATATAGTTAGAATTAAGGGTGTTTGTGATTCTTCCAAAATTGGGGTAACCAAAACTTATTATATTATGTATCTCTTTTGAAATTCTCGGGACTACAGAGTCCCGGTCCTTTGAGAGGCGTGCAATCTTGGGTGAGGTTGGGTAACTGGGCTATTGAAGGAGACTAACGGACCCTGCCATTACAACCAAGTCTCATAAATGTTTTGTGGCAGGCGGTGACTCGCCGACTCATGTCATGGGCCCCCTGAAACGGCCGCATGCACGGATCGACAAAGGGGGCAACATTAGGTGAGCGGCTTCCCCTGCAGGCCTATTGGCTATCTTTTTTGACAGTTCATAGTGATCATCACTCAATTGAAACTCAACAACTGGAAGTGGCATAATGCCTTATCTGAAGAAAATTTTTGAAAAACACACATACATGTCACTTCCAGTTCAATAAGTTTCAATGAGTATGAACTGTCAAAAAAGCTAGCCAATACGGGGCTGGACTTTAAATTATTATTATTAAAACTGCAGGATCGTGAATGAGATCCTACAGCCACGTTTAGCATAGAAGGGTCAGATGCGAATCAGTGACTATTTACTTACTCATCGCCTAAAAGAACGCTTATTCCTTAGTACGATATTTATACGATAAATTAATAACTATTTTTTTCCGGTGGGGTTTATATGAATGGTGCCTTAATATATTTCAATAATAACTTACCTAAAACATATTTTAAAAAAAATGGTGGAAGCTTTTCTCCACGTTAAAAGATACTTAAACTAAACATTTAATACAACACAAAAAAATATCATTCAGAGCTCTAAAGAGATAGATGTAACAAAAAAGCTTGAAGAGTAAATTTAACCGTTCCAATATACAAATGAAAACTAGTAAGAATATTATTGCTGGAACATATGCGAGCCACAGTGAGAATTAATATAAGGAAGCAAAGCATGTATCTAAACATATGGGTGTTATTTTTTTTTTTTTTAATAAGTGTACATTAGATACATGGGTCAATAAAATGTTAACTCGATTGTATGCAGACTATAGCAAAGCCAAAATAAGGATAATAGTTTACAATCTATATATGTATAATGTATGTTTGTAAATGATCCGCCTGTACTTTCGACATACAAATATTTCTTCGATAACAATACCAATAATCTTATAATTAAATACAACTGGCTAGCGATCAATACCACTTTCTTTGTCAATTTGGAATGTTTATAGAAAAAACTTGAAATATAAAAATAAGTAAGTCTGTACATGTATAAGTAGTATAATACTGAAGTCATTGTTTCATAACAACTCACATTGGTACTTTTTGATTTCTAAATTTAATATCGTAATTGATTGCTTACCGTATATAAAAAGTCAAATATGTATTTGTAAATTGCGATTCTCATTCACAAAACAGAGGTAAAACACTCCGACACTCGGAACAATGATTCATACATGTAATACCTAAAGGCGGTTATTTCGATGTTTATATTCATCTATCATTACAAATTAAATATAAACTTTTAAACAACATAAAACTAGAGCAAGACAACTCCATGAATAATACCCTAAACAACTTTCACGATCAACTTATTTCAAGGAAGTACAATTCCAAAAGAAATATTTTAGGACACCAAATGGACGGGTGAAAAAAAATAATTATAGCCAGACTACCCCTAACTAAGTACCTACATAAATCTAAGATTTAATTTCCTTTAAATCTACAATCAACGTGTGTAACAAATTTATGGCAATAAAAAACATAATATTTTCAACAATAAAAATTAATAGATACAATCTAATATAAGTAAAATACTAAGTTCGAATGATAAGTAAAATAAGAACAGACTACTCATAACAAAATAACATGTTTTGTTTAGTTAATCATGGGGTCCAAACGGCCACATAATTCAAAGTTAAAAGACTACTTTTAAAAGAAGAATGGGAGGTTGTACTTTAAGTATGAAATTATTTCCCTCTAGATTCACAAAATCCTCTACATTAGTTTTAAGGAATTTGTTAAGCGTTGAGCGAAAAACAATTTAACAGTCACAACTTTAAGTCCCATTTACATAATGTTTTACTTTGTTAAGAGTAGTACAAAAGGAATGCGATAAGTACAAAATGAGAGTAGAAAAATGGAATGATTACACTGGACAAGGTACAAAAACTCGGGTATACAAAATAATTAAATAAATTAAACAGTTAAAACAAACTTACCTATACGCTAGCTCTATAAAAAATTGCATCATGCTATGTTTAGTAAACATCTTGTGACTTGTACACATTCAAACTTGATTTAATGCTTTTAACATGCACACTATCACCAGTTAATCAGCACACATGAAAAGGACAGAGAGGAGATGATGTGGGGTCATCTCAATATGAACCAATCACTGGCTAAGGCTGTATTACTACTAAAATTGAGTTCAATTGAGTGCTACGTTACTATACAGGGTGTAAAAAGACAACGTTGTTTTTTAATACTTCGTATTCTTTGTAAGGTTACGATCATTTTTTTTCTATGAAACCAACTCTGTGAAACAACAACAAAATTGTGAAAAAAAAATTGCAAGCAATGCAATTCGTTTAATGCGCAAAACATTCTGACATTTTATCTTTGAAAAAAATGTATGTTAACCGATTCCAGATGGATTTATGTAAAAAAATGCTAATATTAATGTAACTTTGGACCTCAATTTTCATCTTGGAAACCCGTGGTTTCCCAGGGGTGCTTCCATAGAAAAAAATGATCGTGATGTTACAAAGAATACAAGGTATTAAAAAAACGACGTTGTCTTTTTTCACCCAGTAGACGCGTTTGATACACCTAGCATATGAATATGACCAATGAATATCTCACGCAACCTTAACAACATATCAACACATCTCTCGTGTAAAGGCAGCCTAACGTTTTCCTATACCCTGCCGCGAAACGATGACTTCAAGAAAACTTTGCTAGCACCACTTTCTCATCTTTATCATTTCTTTACAAGATACGGTGAACTTACCGTTTTTCTAACATTAATTAACGTGGAGTAGATAAGAAATATCTTCAATCAACGGTGTGTAACAGTGACATGACAAGACCGTTATAGTGTGCATGTACAGTTGCCAGGTCGAATAACAAAAAGCCGGATAGACCAACCAGTTTGGCCGGACATTTGGATAAAAAAAGCCGGACATCCTATATTATTTAGGATTTTGTGTTTCAGTATTAATAAAATACATAAAAGATGCGCAAGCGAAGCGAGCGCGAAATTTATTGTCATATTTAGCACGTAACTTACGTTCTTAATGGAAATGTTTCGATAACTTTACGATCTTCGTTGTCGCTTGTAAAATTATTGCATTGCCTAAGCTGGCCTAAGCCCCAGGGGGTGGTCATGAGCCTCATGACCCTATGGATCCGCGCTTGCTGAAAAGCCTACCAAAAGCCCGACTTCATTATTTTTGGCCGGACACACGACCAAAAAGCCTGACCCTATCCGGCTTTATCCGGACGCCTGGCAACCCTATGTAAAGGCATGGTCTATAGTAAGTTAAGGCGGTGTGTGATTGGTTTAAAAAATCGTGCTGCAAATAGCTGCCTAGTTTATACACGTGTTATTAGTTTATTACTTTTAAACCGTCTCAACGACGTTTATATACCTACGTATCTAGCGATCTCTCTTTATTACTGTAAAATTGTAATATAATATTAATAAATACGGGACTATTGTTTAAATAAGGTCATGGAAATACGTTTTGGTGAATATACATAGCTTTGTAGACGGTTGAAAGCCTCTGCCGCGCCGGTGTGTTTCTTGCTGATTTATTGCATATTTTCTGTCAAAAAAAACATAACATTAATAATTTTTCAAACTAGCTTACTTTCACTCGGGTGATTTTTTTTTCATTTTCTTAATAATATTTATAACAAATTAGCTTAGCTAGGTAATAAAGTAGGTAGATATAGACATAATGTGACATTGTTAATATGGTTTTCCTTAGATTGTACAACACTCACCGGCGCGCGGCATGAGCGGCACGAGCAGCGCGGGCGGCCCGGCGCGCCGCAGGAAGGCGTGCGCCAGCAGTGCGGCGGCGGGCAGGCGCGCGGCCGGCTCCCGCACGAGTGCGTGCGACAGGAACTGCAGCAGGTCGGGCGGACAGCGCGCCGACAGACGAGGACGCGGCGGCGGCATGTCGCGGATGCGCCGCATGGCCTGCGCACAACGTGAAGAGAAACGGGGTCAAGCAGAGTCAAAGACGGACGTGTTTTTGCAACGAAATCAGTATTCAAACTAACGCAAGTCGATCAGCGGGGTTATTGGCTATCTTTTTTACTAAAGCAAAATTATCAATGATGAGCTGTCAAAACTCTATCCAAATCACTATCGGCTATCACTAGTTCCCAACGAAAAAGACGTCATACGAGGGTTTGACAGATTTCCATCGAGGGTTCGCTGGCCCGGTGGTGGGCGCACCCTCGATGGAAATTTGAACTTCCGAATACTGACGCTTGATACAATTAAATGTTTGACAGATGTCTTTCCACATTTCTTATCGATAGTCAGATTCCCCCCCCCCCCCCCGGCAGTCTTGTGGCGTGCCTGGAGGAGGCCTACAGTCCAGCAGTAGACTGCAATAGGCTGATGATTTTGATGATGATCTATTTTTGAGGTCTTCAAACGATTGTTTTGGATTTTATATTGTTTTCCAAACACGTCTGAAGCATGGCTCGTGGTTGCATTGGAAGTATTAGCGAAAAAGAAAGGCGAATTAACATGTTTTTCGTAGAGAGGCGCCGTCTATTTTTACGAGCTTTTTGATGCATTCCATTGAGTTAATTTTAATTCCTCGTTTATTTTCATAGAAATATATTGCTCTAGTAATAATAATGTTCTAACATTGGATCCGTTCCCGAGGATTTTCTCAAGTTTTTCATCCATCACAACACAAAAATAATTTTACCCATTATTGGCTGTTTGTGCACTGTATACTTAGCCTTACTTCAATTGGGGTAAATGAAACAATAATAGACAAAGACAATTTAGAATCGGTATAATACAACCAAAATTAAAATAACATTAATTGCAAATTATTATATATCGCAAGATGTTCAAATCAGTCGCATAATACCTATCGATAAAAATTTCGGATGTGACACCACGGCACCGATAGACACAAATATACACCATCGCATGTTAGCCACCGAAGAGATACGCGATACCAAATTTTTGACACTGGCAGTGTGTATAACCAATTTTGCTTGACAACCGTGCTTGTTAGTCACAAAAGGTAGCCAATAGTCCTGCTGGGCCGCACATTGAGTGGCTCATGGACTACATGATTTATGTGAATGAACTAGATGATGAAGTGAAAAAATTACGAGATTTTGATTACAACGAAAACAATCGCTCATTTAATGCAAGATTGTGCTCAATTCTGACGGATCTTATTTATCGATTATAATTTTTTACATATTACTTTTTCACTGTGTTACGATCTGGCAAGCACAAACAGGCTATTTTACGTACCTGCAACGGTGGCTCATTGAAGAACGGCGGTTCCCCGTCCACCATCTCCACCAGCATGATGCCCAGCGACCACACGTCCACTTCCGGTCCGTACGGCAGCCGGGATATCACTTCCGGCGACATCCAATATGGCGTGCCCACTAATGACTTGCGTTTTGGTAGCTCCTGTAAGATTGAATGCTTATTAGTAGACGCAATATAGAATAGGTACAGACTGATATACATATTCAATTTAAATTCACGGTACATGTGATATAACAGTATCTAAGTACATGGTGTTGTTATTTAATAAAAATTTAAACTTAGTAGGGGCCGATTTTTCCAAACGTCAGATAGCCGTCAGAGGAATAAAGATGCTGTCTCTATTATGATCAAGTTTTAGAGAAAGACAGCATCAACTTTATTCCTCTCATAGGCTTTCTGAGGTTTGGAAAAATCGGCACTAAGAAACTTAATTTAAGCCCAGTTACGAGTATAGTTTAGTAAACATTAACTTTGTTAAAAATTTATCATAAGTACTAATATTATATATTGTGAGAACTTGAATATTATTCTTTCACGCAAAAAGAACCCAATTAATATCATAAATGCGAAAGTAAGTTTGTTTGTCATCTCTTTATCTACAAAACAAACAAATCTTTTTTAAATTATGCATACAAGTATGGAGAAGGACATAGGCTACGTTCTGTAGTCCATGCGGACGAAGTCGCGGGCAACAATATCATACCTGTGAGACTTGTGCACAGAACCCAAAGTCGGACAGTTTGACTCGCCCGTCGGCCGTCAGCAGGATGGAGTCAGACTTGATGTCGCGGTGAATGACTCCTTGCCCGTGAAGGAACGCCAGTGCCTGTGATCACATAACACTTTTACATGGATTCTTGAATATACAATGTGTCTGGAAAATGGTTGCCTAGATTCCCTGGATTCTAGTCACTTTTATTGATAAATATCTTTCCTGAGAGACTTCCTTCTCCCTAAACTGTAGGCATTTTAACAATAAGCTTAGAGAAAATTACCTCCTACTAATAAAATAAATAAATAATAAAATAAATTTGAATACAATCGTTAGCTAAGAAGCTAAATAAAATAATATTCGTGCAAACAAAATACTCATGCAAACTTGAATCGATTTATCGTGAGTATCGAGTAATAAGTCGTATGGTTACATCACTAGTTACGTCGCGATGTCAAATGTCAAAACGGGCCTTTTATTTTGCGATGAGTTTAGGCTTATGTTTGAAGAAAAAAATAAAAAATATTATTATGTATACTGGGTGTAAAAAGACAACTTTGTTCTTTTAATACCTCGTATTCTTTGCAACATCACAATAATTTTTTTCTATGGAAATACCCCTGGGAAACCACGGGTTTCCAAGATATTGAGGTCCAAAGTTACATGAATATCAGCATTTTTTTTTAAATCCATCTGGAAACAGTTAACAAACATTTTTTTTAAACACACCATATTAATATTTAAAATGTTAGTTTGTACCTAACATTTGTCAATCAAATACATTGCTTACAATAAAAAATAAATAAATAAATTTTTTTCGTTTCCCAGGGTTGGTTCCATAGAAAAAAATGATCGTACAAAGAATACAAGGTATTAAAATAACAACGTTGTCTTTTTACACCCTGTATACATAATTTATGTATATTTCTTTAGCACACTCTAGAGCCCAAACGGCTTGTCGCATTTGATCTAGAGAGGTATCATAAGATTCGTCTCAGTCCAGAGTGACACATGGGTCAACATTTTTACGCAATCGGCTCCCTATGGGGTTAGCACGAACCTTTTTACGCGGCGTAACGCTAGCGACTCGCTAGCAAAATCTATGGGAATTGACAGTTCGACGGACCATCGAGAGGTTCGCGCTTACCCCTCTGAATACCTAATTTGCAATAGCAATGCCGAAGCAGCGCTATAGCGAAAATTGCACAATATTCGCGTTGGAATGTCAAGTCCTGTGAAATTCATTTTACATAATACGAATTTGATAAGTCGGTTCGGTTCGGTTTTTCCCTTGAAATAAATGAGATTGTTATACCTTGAGGCACTGCTTGCAGACCGTGGCAATCTGCTCCGGGTCCATCTTGGCCCGAGTAACGATGTCGGTGAGCGAGCCGCCCGCCATGTACTCCATCACAACCCACAGCTCGTCGCCGACCAGGTACGACGCATGCATCTCCACTATGTTGGGGTGCGGGTAGTCGCGCATTATTACCTGTAAATTATGTATAATTTAACCATAATGTAATAATAACTTTATTGTACTGTAGGGGCCAGTTAGTCCTTAAGCTTGTTCTAGTTGTGGAGTGCGTATAAAGAAGAACGGAGACGTTAAGTTAATTATTGCGAGTATATTGTAATAATACGTTATACAAGTTATGATAAGTTATTGACCGTTCTTTCTATTGATGCGTACCGCGCGCTAGTTAGTTATGATCTCACCTTATTTTAGCAATAGTATCATATTTATAACTAGCAGCCGCCCACGACTTCGTCCGCGTGAGGGGGCGTTGTACCCGTGCGAAGCCGGGCAGGTTGTTGTATAGACTGTAGCCTTCTTTGGTAAATGGGCTATCTAACACTGAAAGAATTTTTCAAATCAGACCAGTAGTTCCTGAGATTAGCGCGTTCAAACAAACAAACAAACAAACAAACAAACTCTTCAGCTTTATAATATTAGTATAGTATAGATTGTTAGTAGTGCGGCCTAATCTAGGTCGCGAAGTATAAAGAATCATGTACAGTTGAGACTGTACATGTACCATGTTTTGAGCAAATAAATAATCATTTCATTTCATAAATATATCATCAATCGTGCATCTCTACTATGTTGGGGTAAAGGTAGTCGCGCATTATCACCTATAAATATGTATAATTTAATCATAGATATATCATCAATTCATCAAACAATATTTATATTACTGTACTAGTGGACGCCCGCGACTACGTCCGCGTGGACTACAAAAAAAACAAATTGTCGAAATTATCCCGGATAAAAACATTTTCCCGGGATAAAAAGTAGCCAATATGTTAAGTGGGACCTGTCACAATATATTACTGTAAAATGCATCGAAATCGGTTCAGCCGTTTCTGAGATTAGCGTGCACAAACGCACAGACAAACCGACAAACAGACAAAAATTACAAAAATCATTATTTTGGGTACTATTGCGTCGATAAAAGTCTCCTATGATATTTTTTCTCATATATCTTCCATGTATAGACAGCGATCCGTTACATTTTTATTATATGCTGCGCCAGGAGTTTTTTCGAGTGTATGCGTCAAAATATTTAGGTACGCAGTCCGGTTTTTTTCTTTAAATAAATGAGGTTATTGACATATTGTTCAGGTTTTTACTAGTCAATAATGGCGTATTAGTAATTAACCTCGATTATTACTCTTAAATGTACATGAAAAGCATTAAGGGCCTTACTAATAAAAAGCCTTGAACTAACTAGGTATAAGCTATTCACATATTAATTAGACAGACGTTATATATAATATATGGATATAATATATTTCGTTGTATCAAGTTCAACGAGGTTGTAACTTTACGCGCAGTTTAAGAATATTTTGCAAGTACATTTAAAATTTGAATGCCGATCTAAAAAGTTTTTGGTGGCTTATTGATTAACACAAACTGCAAAAGAATGAAGATCAGTTACTTAAATTTGATAGTAAACTCACGACTTCATTGAACAGCAGCTCCCTGCGCTGCTGTTTGCGCAGGTTCATCATTTTGACGGCGACGCGGCGGCGCGTGCGCGCGTCCGTGGCGGCGCACACCACGCCCGTGCTGCCCTTGCCGATCTTGCTGAAGCCGCCCAGCGTGGCTTGCGGGTCCCCTTCGCTCACCACCAGGCGTAGCGCCGCGCGGAACTAACCAGATGCAAGGATTGAAACACATACATATAGTACCTAACGCCCATTATCGCCCAAAGAGGTTGCGCAGAAATGTACAAATTACACACCCACTTTTCGCCAGCTAGCCTCAGTGAAATAAATACTAGTGAATGTACCAGAAAAAAAGAAAATAATCCGGGATAATATTTTTTCTTTGCCGGGATCAAAAGGAGCCTATGTCCATTCTCTCAGGCTCTAGACTACCTGTGTACCGATATTTAAATCGGTCCAGTAGTTTTGGCGTGAAACACAGATCATAGTATAAAACAAAACTTAGATTTTCAGCCACGATAAGTCTACTGCTGAACATAGGCTTCCAAAAAAGTTTATTTCTACAGGTCGGAAGCGGGATGCATCCAGACGATACGTACGAATGAAGCCACCGTCCATATATCACGTTTCTGGTTTTAGCAGTTTTGATAATTCAGGACAAGATACTTTATTTAGATAAAGGGGGACACAGATATATAGATAGATAAAATTCTTTATTGTACTACGAAAACATTATGTACAAGGGCGAGCTTAATGCCTTGCAAGACACAAAGATACACATAGAGTATACAGGATGTTTTTTCGTTGCCACCCTTAACGAAGGGTACGTACTCTATACATCAAATAAAGTAAGTTTATGCCAAAAAAAATGCTGGGGAAAAAGGGTAATTTTTTTGAAAAAAAATATTAATTACTTGATTGGGCGAAATTTATAGTGTCCAGTGTTTATGCTAGTTTATTCATAGACAGATATTAATTATTTCTCTCTTGCTACACGCGACTATGTGCATTTATGCAGAAAAACCCTAATTTCTTGGGAACCAGACACTTCCCAGGTATGCGTCAATGGAGAAAAATGATCGTGATTATGAGGAGATTCCGTAGTTTTCAGGAACGTTGACGACCAAAAATCATCCAGTATATTATAAGCTATAGAGTGCCAGTATATCTTAGCTCTAATTTTACCCAGCGTAAGCAAAATTGTCATGTTTTTCTACTGAATGACAAACATACCTGTTCGTGCGTGAGGCGCAGCTCGTGTTTGTTGACAGGAAGCGCCGCATGCGGCGGCGGTTGCGCCCGCGACCGGTACGGTTCGCCTGAGAAACCACTTTTGTATTAAAACTGGCTATACTTATGTAATAAAAAGGGTATGCTAAGCGAATTTCCATGAATATAGCACACCATAGAGGACCAATCTACAAAATTGCAGACCTAAATCAAATGTTTATTTTTTTGATGATGTTCCCGAGTTGTTTAGTAATTCTCCATAGTTACTATCAGGACAAATAAACATGTGATTTGATCTCTAATTTTGTGGATGAAACAAAGGCACAATAATTATTATAAATTTATACCTAATATATTTATTATATAATAACTAGCGAATCCGACAGAGGTTGTCCTGTCCCACGCCTTTGAACTAACGTTACCTCAATTGTTTTGCCTTCCGGACTTTCAAATTTCGAACAAATTGTTTGTACCTATGAGAATGTAGAAAAGGAATGTTTTTACTTTCTCAGACATTTAAAAAAAAAATATCTCCGTTAGAACCATTCCTGTACTTCAAGGAATACACTTTGCTTTAGCCGTTCTCGAGATTCGTGCTTAGCAATGAAATTAGCAATTCATTTTTATATTATAGATGGGGATGATGACTATGATTGATTTTAAATGTTATTTTATGCTTACTAGAATTAATAGGGAATATGCACTTTTTTATGATTTTAAATGATTATTTACATTATTACAAATGTGTAAAAAATATATCGGCACCATAAATACAATATTTAGTATAAAATAAATTGTTATAAAATAGTGGGCTAAAAACAGGTATTTAAACTGCCATTTAGGCGCGACTTTCGTGACGTCAGAGTCTGTATAGTTAAACACCGTGATCAAACATCCATCAAGTAAGTAAAGCTGGCTACTCACGATCCAATTTCGCATTCAACCTGTCGTCATCGCGCAGTTTAGAAAAAAAGTGGATTGGAGATTAAAGCTCCCGTGAATCTTTTATTCTTTATACTCATTTTATCAATACGAACATTTGTTTTAAAAAACTTTTCTAAAAAAGATACACAGAAAATGGTCACGACACGCTGTTAACACGCGAACCACGTGTGTAACTGTGTGTAATGCGGAGTGTTAACAGTGTGTCTTGCTTGACTCCTTGCTGACACAGGATATATGTATAATATTTATTTGTTTAACCGATTTGACAAGCGAAAGATCATAGAAAGTAACATATCATGTTCATAGAAAGTAACATAAAAAGACAATCGACAAACAAGTTGTTAATGCTTTCATGTCGAATAAATGATTTTGAATTTGAATTTCCCTCTTATTTAATGCACTTTTCAATTATTTTCTTATATAAAAACGCATTCAAAAAAAAAAGTATTAATATGTACGTAAATCTCAATGAATAGAGATTACATATAAAAATAATTACCGTGATTTGAATCACATGCAATTCCCTATTATCAAACTTGTCCGTAAATATCTGTAATTACAATTTGATTTTGTATCCAAATAAGCTAGTAATAAGACTTTTAAGTCAAGTGGGCAAGTTCATTTTTAAAATGTAAAATTAGTTGAAAATTACAACATCATCTGACCATGTGCATGATATATGGCAACTTTTGTTATGTGACCATATTTATAAATGCAAGATTGAATGTTTAACTAAAGCATATGCTTTAAGATTCTGAAATTTTTACACTAGAAAAGAAAGATTTTCTCTCACAAATGTCTCTTATACTGTGTGATCTTTTGGTATAAAAACAAATAAAATAACTGTCATCATCCCCATTCAGCCTGATGTGGATGAATAATTAACTTGCATTCTGCATATGTAAAGTCGATCTGATACTGTACTGTACTTACCCATATTACCATTATTTCCATTTAATGGATGTTGCATCTGTGGAGGCATTGGTTGTGGTGGGTGGTTGTGCTGGTAAGGAATGTTAGCATTCTGCACATTCTGGTACGTCATAGCAGCATGCTGATTGTCATTCTGTTCCATATTTTGCCAGTTTGAATTCTCATTAGAATGTTGAGACCAATCTACCGGTGATTCAATTGGCTTGTTTATTGAGTAATTGGTTTGCTCTCTTTGTAAACTTGGATACTGTTGAGGTGCAGGTGGTACCGGAGGAGATTCCTCTGGGACTGATGGTGGTACATTTGGCTGGTTTCTTATATCTTTTCTTATCCTAGGTGGGCTTGAACTCCGTAAAGAGTTTGATCTGGCTACATTTGAAGATTTAGGCAAAACAATGCCATTTGGAATGGGCTGTTGAGGTACATTTGTAGGCAAAGGACGAGATATTGAGGACACTGAAGCTATTCTGTGATCTCCACGCACAACAGTTTTTAAGTCTAATATTTCGGTGGGTGTGATTTCTGAAGGATCCACAAGGGGCATAGGTCTATTTGTAGACTTTAATATCTATAAAAATACAATAATTGGTAAGTACATGAATAATTTAAAAATTTCAGGTAAAACTGTACATTACGGACCCAGCACTCCCTGCTCCCTCCCCCCACCATCTTGAGGAACCTCCCAACTTGAGGAAATGCATAGTTCCTTGGATATTTGAAATTGAAAGATGGGGTTAGGGAAAAGTAACATTTTGTGCATTTTAAAGTTGGGGCAGGGGGTAGGCACCCTAAAATTATTTTAATTCTTATTCCCCCTCCCTCAAATTACACCTCTCTCTCCCTTAAATCAACCCTCCAACCTCATTAAAAATAGGGTTTAAATGAGAAACGCATTCTATAGCCTTTTAAGTCTTAAGCTATTAAAGTTGTTAACAAATTAAAGACTTCTGAATGTTTTCGGTGCTGCAAGGTGCAGCCCCTACTCCCTTGTGTAACAAACCACAGGCACTCCATGCTCACCTACACAGCTTCGTTACAGTGGGTGGGGGCTGCTCTCCCTCCACGCCTCCGGGCTTTTATAAACACTCTTGGGGTAGGGCATACTAGTACCAAGTGGAGTTGGGGTTGACTGATTCAGTTCTGATACCAATTTCGACCTAATTAACACTAATTTGAATTAAATGTTAAGTATTGTCTGTGGCTGTATGACATAATTCCTGCCTATGTCTTATAGACTTGAAGAAAAAAAAACAGAAAGCTGTCAAAATAATGTCAGATCCTTGTAAGATATTACGAAAAATATAAAATTTTGGGATTTTTTTTCTTGAAAACTATAAGTTTCCTCACGTTGCACCATTGCTGAATTACTTCTTATTAATAAACCTTTACAACAAAAAATTGTGAACCTTCAACTCATGGGTCCGTAAAATACAGTTTAGCCAAATTTCAAATACAAACTGTTTAAATACAGCCTTATTAATTTGCAAATCCTACCTGGTTATTTCCAACAAGAGATGCCCATTGCAAAGGTAGTCCAACAAATTTCCCTTCTTGCTTATCAAAACCAGTGTGAACTCTATGTTCAAAATTGCTGGGTGGGGAAATAAGGGGCTTCTTCTTTTTCTTAGAAAACATCGTGCTGAAACCAATAAATATAATGTCACCAAAAACCTATAAGTAAATGCGTAAACAACATAGTGCCATTGTAACGTAACTATGATATTAAATAACTGAGACTAATGAGAAAAGGAAAGCTTGAAATTACCGTGTCACTTTCTTTCGATGTGAAAAGTTGGCTGATTCATACTAGAATAAATGTACGCGTATAAGTAACATTGTTTTACTAGTGTTATTATATGTCAATATAACACAAAACACTTACACAAATTCTTTTACTTATCCAGAACACAAGGTGAATACTAATTCAGGATTTCAACTTGACATTCCTTCGTTACCATCGAAGCCTTGCTAGACCGCAGTAAATTAAATTAACCATTTATAATTATATTACTAACACTTATGTTTGTAGCAATATTTTATAATATAAGATTTTACTTATTTGTAAACGTAAATAACGTAATGAGTTAAAGTTAAACGCAAATTGTTGATTTTTTGTTTTTTTTTTCTACTATAAACTACTATGAAGTACACAATATAGTCTTTGTTTTCTACCATTAATCACTAAACTAAAATGAGTTTTAAATCGATAGGTACCTATGGTATGCGCATTTTATACAGTAATTTTGCCTGTATAATTCGTAATTCTGCTACTCTGTTAATATTAGAGCCGAGACATTCTACTCGTACAATCAGATTGTGTCGTATGGAATGGTACCTACTTAAAATATCCGATTTTTTTTTATGGTACGGTCTATTTTGTCTATAATGATAACCGGAATCTCAGATTAATGATATACATAGATGGAGCCTCATACCGAATTTTTGAATTTTGACTAATATCGTCGTCGCTGTTTTTTTACGCTCATAACTGCATTAGAAAGAGACAAATTAGGTTGCTCAAAATGCAAAACGTACCACAAAGCAAACGTCAATTTGGTTACCTTTCCTTTGTTCCTTGGCTACCTTTCGTACATGATACTAAGTTAAAAAGCTACATAACGTGTCAAGTTTTTGTCTATATCTTAGTTCATCGTATTTTACCGTATAATGTCTAAGACAAGATACGCTTTTAAAGTCATAAAGCTCTTTCTATGCTTTAGTCATTGTTCTGAGCTCATACCGAATTTTTCGTACCACTTTCTCATTCTGACCATAGACAACGAAGATAATTAAGGATGTGCTCTATACGTTAAAATATATCGAAATTAATGAAAATGTCGATATATAAAGCTATGCCAATTCATCACTGAATAACTAGAAGAAGTTCCGTACCTCTTAGATAGTAAGAGTTTGTTTCAATGCCCGTGCCCATTATCAGAATCGGCAACTTGCGTACATTAACGTTAAGACAATCACTACATATTATAAAACAAAGTCGCTTGCCGCTGTCTGTCCGTCCCTATGTATGCTTAGATTTTTCAAACTAGGGAACGGATTTTGATGCGATTTTTTTAAAAGATAGAGGAATTCACGAGGAACGTTTATATGTATAGTATCAGCACTGCACCTGTGCGAAGCCGGGGCGGGTCTCTAGTAAAGTATAAATCTCCATGACATACGTTTGCAAACCGTGTGTATATGTGTATGTATATATTAATAAGTTAACACCGTTTCGCTTCTAACAGTAGCCACTAAAATCTAGCTAACTAAAACGCCGATAAGTAACGGGCGCCGCTGACCTTTAGATGACGCCATACCGATTAACTGAAATAAAAAATAATCTGCCTATTCGCCAGAGCCAGGATCCTCTTTAGAAATTAAAAAAAAATGGAAATTGCATATGTAAAGGGGATCATCATCATCATTTACAGCCCTGAGAAGTCCACTGTTGGACATAGGCCTCCCCCAACAACCTCCACTCCGACCGGTCGGAAGCAGCCTGCATCCAACCGATGCCCGCAACCTTGGCCAGGTCATCCGTCCACCTCGCGGGTGGCCTTCCCACGCTGCGCTTGCCGATACGTGGTATCCACTCTAGAACCTTCCGACTCCATCGGCCATCAGTTCTTCGAGCTATGTGCCCTGCCCATTGCCACTTCAGCTTGCTGGACCGTTCAGCTATGTCGGTGATCTTTGTACGTCTGCGGATCTCCTCATTTCTGATTCGATCACGCAGAGAGATCCCAAGCATAGCTCTCTCCATCGCTCGCTGTGCGATCCTGAGCTTTTTTATGAGGCACATAGTTAGAGACCACGTCTCGGCACCGTAGGTCATCACCGGCAGCACGCATTGGTTGAATACCTTCGTCTTTAAGGACTGGTGTATCTTGGACACAAATAAGCTTCGTAGTTTCCCGAACGCTGCCCAGCCGAGTTGGATTCGCCGAGTTACCTCCTTCTCAAAGTTGGACTTACCTAGTTTGACCGTCTGTCCCAGGTAAACATACTCGTCAACAACTTCAAGCATCGAGCTCCCAACCAGTACAGGAGTAGGCGGCACATGGACGTTCGACATGATCTTCGTCTTGTCCATGTTCATCTTCAGGCCCACCTGTTGGGAGACTCGATTGAGGCCATCGAGCATTGTGCTTAGATCCTTCAGCGATTCTGCCATGACCACGATGTCATCTGCGAACCGAAGGTGAGTGATGTATTCGCCATTGATATTGATGCCGAGTCCTTTCCATTCGAGAAGCTTAAAGGCGTCTTCCACTGCATTGGTGAAGAGCTTCGGAGAAATAACATCTCCTTGTAAAGGGGATAAATAAAAAGAAAAAGAAGTAATAATAGTTAATATAATATTAACATTTATAACGCCTATCGTTAGCAATAAAATGTTTACTCCGATTCCTTTCCTTGTTCCAACCAAATGCTTCCATCCATAATCGGTTTAAATGTTTCTCTGACGGGATCCTACAAAATAACAAATACATTATAAATGAATATCGATATATCAACCGGATAAGATTTTAGGCACTAGCATAACTGAATAACCTATAAGGTAAAATAAAAACATCGTTTTATATTAATATTCACTGAAGTTGGGAGTATTTAAATGTTACCTTTATTAACATGTATATGTCGTGGCCATATCGTAGAATTGATCATTTCATGAAATGGTCGAGCATTTCATGAAATGGTCGCATTTCATGAAAAGTTCAACTGTCTATTGGCCACATCATGATATGGTTTGGGCGGGTATACCTATTATAGTAGAACTTTTTAAGTAATAATTTTATATTGCATAACAACTAATAGCATAAACCTCTTTTCGCAGAATATCGTTTGGCATTAACTCATTTAGCATACATTGAAACCCATATTTCTGTAAGTCAGAATTATCTGTACGCATAATTTTGGTATCCATAATAATCACAATGTATAATCATCACATCGCAGAAAGTTCAAAACCAGATTCATCTTTTGGCATATATTTCTTATCCATAACTATTTAAAAGTTGATAAATAAAAGTTGATTTAATGATAATTATTTGGTTTTTATATCCTTGCCCATGAGAGCATGTTCGTTTCTGGCACTCGCCGGCCGCTGCCGCGGCACGCTCGCTTCGCTCGCTCGGCTCGTGCATAAGAGGTCACAGTTCTAACCTAACCTAACCTACGCATTTTTAAAGAAGAAAGTAACCCAATCTATATTATTCTAATTGAAATTCTATGATCTTCATAGTATGCCTAGTTAAATTATGCCAAATAATCTGTACTCTAAATGAACGTTATGCTAAATGATATTATACAAAATTATAACTATGCCAAAGGTAAATATGCCAATAAAAATTCTACTATCTTAAATGTATGCCATTCTAAATTCGGTCATAAGCACATTATACCTAAAAATATTTATGTCAAATATTTTTTATGCCTAATAAATGATCGACTAAAGAAGTTTCTGCGAAGTCAGTTATCCCAAATAGGTTTCGGAGTATCAAGTTTCTACCAAATAGACCGCCCCCGGTTTGGGCAGATCGATGATAAAAATCGTTTCTCGATATGGTCAACTAAACGCCCGATCATTTCATGAAGTGGTCAAGATTATTGATCATATCGTAAAATAGTTACATGAATCAACGGTAGAGGCGCTGCGCG
Source organism: Carposina sasakii (assembly GCA_014607495.2). Taxonomy (NCBI): domain Eukaryota; kingdom Metazoa; phylum Arthropoda; class Insecta; order Lepidoptera; family Carposinidae; genus Carposina; species Carposina sasakii. The sequence continues at coordinate 6,096,860 of CP053165.1, forward strand.
CGTTTTATTTATGTGTGAAGATGGCGGATTTTTCTTTTTAGGTTATAAAACAAATTAAAGAGAGTAGGGTGACTATGCAGAAGAAGTTCACGGATAGTGTGTTATATTGTATAATGTATATTAGACTTAATGGTGGTTTATAATAATATTGTTAAACAAAAACCTTAGATTACGATAGGTTAGGTTAGGTTAGACTATGACAAATGACGCACGAGCCGAGCGAGCGGAGCGAGCGTGCCCAGGCAGCGTCCGGCGATGTGCCAGATGCGAATCGCTTTTGTAAAGTCTTATGTTTTTAAATATTATATTGTGAAAATATCACATAAATAATAGCAAAAAAAATCATACCATCATACCTTATGGTATACTTATATATGGTGTACGGTATATATTATTTATATAAGCTCTTACCACATTCGGATTTTATGGACATCCTGTTAATACGATTTGGCCAAACGTGGATGACAAAATCGTGAAATGTAGACGATTTAACGATCTGGTCAAATTGAATTGGCCACTTCATGAAATGCGACCACTTCATGAAATGCTCGACCATTTCATGAAATGATAAATTTTACAATATGGCCACAACATATATATTTCCATGGCTCACTTTGAAAAACTAGGCTTTATTTCTGGAGATATCTATAGATAAACACAAAACAAAACTTACCTATCAAAGTTTAAAATATATCCGGCTTTCTATGTATTTGATGAATATACTTTACATCCAGGCAATATTTAAATAACAATGCAAAACACCTCCGATACTAAAATATTATTCAAAAATCTCACTTTGTTTACATTTTCAAAAACGTCATACTTGAAAGAAATATAAGCGACTAAATTAAATCACATATCACTGTCAAATAAGGCCTATAGCCTTACGAATATCATCGCAATTGGGTTGGGTTGGACCAGAGACCGTGTTCCGGATGTGACGAAAATGGTAACTTTTTAGGTGTTACACTGACACATTTGAATAAATACCTAGAAAAATATGTTTGTTTCTCTCTGTTACTATATATATTGAATTTTTTTATTGACAATACACAAAATATAAAATATTACGTTATTACAAACACTAACTACATTGTATAAAACTAAAAACTAAATTAATCTTATGTTTCTCTCTAATATATTAAAAAAAGACAAGATAAGAGTACGAGTTTGTAAACTCTTAAATTCGAGTTGGGGCCTTGACCGGAATCTTATCGAAGACCGGAATTGTTTGTTTGTTTCCAAAGGTCTTTATTTATCATAAACATAAACATTTAAAAAGAACACTTACAATCTAACAATCATTGAAGTAGAAGTAAGAACAGTCAAGCTTACCCAGTTACAGGCTGAGAACACATTTTTTAACCATATAAAACATTTTTTTTTAATTGCTCACTATTTAAAACTTATATTACACATATTAGAAAAACCAGTTATTACACATAAGAGTGAACTTTGTACAGTTACACTTTTTTTGCAGCACTGTTACAATTAGCACAACTACCTACCTAATACACTATAGTGATATACACATAAGGCATGAAAGTCTATTAAACATTTACATGATTAATTGTTTAATAGACTTTCATGCCTTATATATATATATATATATCGAAGACCGGAATTGTGAACGAAATGAATGAATGAAGAAGATTCGTCATGGAAGAAAAAGTATTCTACTATCGTCTTCTACCATAAAACAATTACTCCACAAACTAAGTAGAGATCTCTACATATTACCTTTTATTACCTATTCTATAGTACATTACCACAGGATTTTACCGTATAGTTCTGATGGATGATGGTGCTAGTTACTATGTGTATGACTACATTTTCGGTCATTGCATTGCATACAAAAAAATGTTAGTTCCGAAATCAGGCATAGGTATAGGCTATTCTATGATAGAAATCATATAGGTATACAAATTTATGGTAGAAAGAAAAGTGCACCGTTTATACTATATACTGCAAGGCCTGGCAAGAAATATTCAGTTTCACAAGACAATTTAAGCTATTGACACTAATAATTACCTATTCCAAAAAAATAAATTTAGCAGTTCGGAAAATAAATAAAAGTTGAACATTGTTTTGTGCACAGATATTTTGTACAAATGTGACCATTGGTTTATTTTGTAAAATTCTTAAATTATACCAAAGTTTTTGGTAATCATGTGTCTTCTTTTAACATTTCATCTATTAATTTCTGTCTTTCGGCAGCTTGTCTCATTTTTGTCATCACTAATGATTCATAGTCTCTATCGGATACAAGAGAAGATGCTGTTGGATTTTTTCTTGCAGCTGATACTAATTTTTCATTTACCCATTTTAATACAAGGGGATTTTCTGGCAATCCTGCAACAAAAAAATTATCACTAAAATGAAGACAATTAAGTATTAAATTCACTATTATGATAATGATTTTGGTAAATATTGGAACATAATAAAGTGTTTAAATATATGGAAAAATATACCTCTTTCAAAGTCAACTGCCATTTCTGAACCTTCTTTGGTTGCGAACTCAACTAACGCACTACCTTTCTTCTTTGGAGACATTATAAGGGCAACAATATCACCATATTTTTTTAAGAATCTTCTTAACGTTGGCTCATCATATCCACCATTATTCGGATCATCTTTATCCACTTTCCACTTAATTTTTATTCTGTTTTGACTTGAATCCCATATTGGTTGATTATTGCTTTTAGATCTCCTTATTTCTTCTTTAACTCTTTGCTGCTCTTGTTGCAATAAAAGACTACCCTCCCTTTGAAGCCGTGCTATTTCTGCCGCCAACTTTTGTTCATCTGTTAAGTTAGTACCTGCACCTGACAAAGCCTCTCGTTCCCGTCTTTCTAAATCTTCTTTTAATTTCTGTCTCTTAAGATCTAATTCTTGGTGGCGTAGTTTTGCAGCTGCCTTCGCTCTAAGAACTTTATCATATGCACTCCGAGCTGAGGCGTCTGTGAGGATTTCCAAAGCTTGGGATAACTTGTGGAATGTTTCTGCAGCTTTTGGATCATCTGGGTTTTTATCAGGATGGCATTGTAAAGCTTTTTTTCTGTATGCTTTTTTTATCTGAAAAGCCAAAGATACAATGTTACGAAAGCACATGATAAATAATTAACCAATAGGACTTCGATAAAATAAAATCTTACCTCAGATTCTGTCGCAGTAATTTGTATATCCAAAATAGCATATAAGTCCTCATTTTCAATATTTGATTTGCTCATTATTATTAAATGGAAACTAAGATTAAAACAGTTATTTTCTTCAATTCAATATTTGTATGTAGTGTTAAATTAAAACAAATAGGCACAAGTACATACACTAAGTAGCTGTGTAGGCACACTCCGACGACAGCAAAGACTGAAGAGAAGAAAATAAACAAATAAGGATGTACGGCGACATCCATCCGTACATCGATATTATTTTAAATATCGTTGAATCCAGTTGAATTGAATCTCTTACTATCGATTTATTCAATATTTTCTTTGTGCGCTAATGCCATTGTGCGCTTATGCCATTGGTTCTGCACAAGATAGATAAGTAAATCTGGGTTGTGATTTTTGCCAAAGATGTGAGATTAATTATTTGTACAGCCAGGCAAATTATGAAATGCTGAACAAGCACCTACCCACCATTGTGTTGAGTTATATTACAGTGTTATAACTCGCAGAAAATGCATTTCAAATTATATTATCCACAATGTTTGCTTTCGCCCCAATGAGGATCCGTAACGTTTTTAGTTGAGAATGCAAATTTATAGAGCTAAGAAATCCATTACATACAGTGCAATTTTTGTTCTACGATGAAAATTGACGAAGTTATGACCAAATTTCTAGAGAAGTTCACGTGAGAGGCCTCCTCAATAGCTGTGACGTCACAAGGTCGTTCTTCGCCAGTTAGCTGTTGGGTTGGAAGCGATTAGTCGCACAATGCTTTATTTAGTTATGGCTTTATAATAAATTAAGTGTCCATTTTGTGTCTAATACATACATACATACCTACATACATTGCGTTGGAGTTTATGCAGTGGACTTAAACAGGAATACAAACGAATAAGTGTATACTAATATATTGAATAGAAAAGCACAAAACAGAATAATTACAATAAATACAAGAGTTCATAAACACAGATGACTGACAGACTTTTTGTCAACATAAAATCATATAAACAAGTCATTGGGCTGTTGCCTAGCAACTTTACTTTTTAATACATTGGTCACGCCCATTATGCCCCAAAGATATGGGGCAGAAGTGTGCAATTGTGTGTGTCTAATTCACCTTTATAACTATGAATACATATATACAGGGAGTTTTTTCGTGGCCACCCTTAACGAAGGGTAGGTACGTACGTACTCTATACATCAAATACGAGTAAAGTAAGTTTATGCCAAAAAAAATGCTGGGAAAAAATGTAAATGTTTATGTTAGTTTTTTATAGACACAGTGGCGGATTTACAAATTTGCCGCTAGTAGGCCATTCAATTTTTGCCGCCCCTACTGACTTTTGAAAATCAATACGTTAGTTTAATCCCGTTATTAGTATGATTGTGAACTTAATGTTACTAGATTATTTTTGCAACCCGCTATGTATTGAAGAGTTTAATGTTGACCTAAAAACAGCAGCATGTACTAATCATAAGGAGGGGAAAGGCATGACTTAAAAATACCTACACTATATGAACACAGACGAAATAATGTGTGGTCAGTAAACATTGTTTTTGTTAAATATTTTTTATTGCACTTAACAGTTTAAAAACAATACAAACAATTTCTAGCGCGGTAAAGAAGTAAGACCAAGGCTTGGTAATAAAACAATATACACGAAGTTGTGGAGAGACGGTGCTCGTGCTAGGCTCCGAAGATCCTGTGTTAAGAGTTTTTTTATTTTATTTTTATTGAAACGCTATTGGAATATTTTAAAATTCATGATCACATAAGTACCTAAGTATATATTACAGTGCGTTTATTAATCGTTTATTTATATATGGATTGTGTATACGTAAAATTATAATTTTTTTCTGTAAAAAAAAAATAGCTAAATTTAATAATAATAATAATAATAAGCCCTTTTATCCTGGTTTACGAGGTTACATGAGTTTTTAACAAATATAATTACAGTATATCCCGTAACTCAGTGTGCCTTTTGGCATAGGCCTCCTCCAACTCTTTCCATTGACTTCTGTCACGGGCCACCCTTCTCCAGTGATGTCCCACAGTCAGCTTCAGATCGTCTTCCCATCTGGTCTGTTGCCGACCTATGTTTCGTTTCCCATCTCTGGGGTACCAATCAGTGACAGTTTTGCTCCATTTGTCTTGGGGACCACGAATCATGTGGCCCGTCCATCTCCACTTCAACTGGTCTACTCTAGTAGTTATGTCTACAATTTTAGTTTTTTCTCGGATTGTGCTGTTTCTGACTTTGTCCAGCCTTCTTATTCCTAACATGCTCCTCTCCATGGCTCTTTGGCATCTTTCGAGCTTCTGTCTGTGATGTTTGTTGAGTGCCCAGGTTTCGCAGCCATAGGTGATGACTAGGAGTATGCATGTGTCAAAGACTTTTCTTTTTATTCGCATGTTTAGTTCTTTGGACTTCACAATTTCCTTTAAAGACCAGTACTTTTTCCATCCATTTGCTATTCTTCTGTTTATTTCCTTTGTAGTTTGGTCAATATGGGAGATTACTTGTCCTAAATAGATGTATTCTGGTACATACTCCAGTGGTTGGTTATCAATATTTATAACTACTGGTTCAGTGTTTGTGAGTAATTTCGTTTTGTTCAAATTCATGTAAAGTCCCACTTTAGTACTAAATTTGCCGCCCCTCTAAATCTGCCGCCCTAGGCACCGGCCTACTTGGCCTATTGGTAAATCCGCCACTGTATAGACAGATATTAATTATTTCTTGTAAAAAAATCTTGCTACGCGCGACTATGTGCATTTATGCAGAAAAACGCAGTCTATTTACTCAACTTTGGATCCTAATATCTTTGGAACCAGACACTTCCTAGGTATGCATCCTGAATGTATTGTATAGTAGGTACTGAAATGTACAAACACTTATATTAAAACGCCGGAAAACTAAATATAAATATAATATAGGTACATATAATCACGCCCATTATCCCCAAAGAGGTCGGGGAGAAGTGTGCAAATTACACACCTACTTTATACCAGTAAAACTAAATAACTTTTTTCAATTAAAAACTAGTAGCTAATTACGACGCGAGCAGACTTGAAATGAACAATTAATCTATACTAATATTATAAAGCTGAAGAGTTTGTTTGTTTGTTTGTTTGTTTGATTGAACGCGCTAATCTCCGGAACTACTGGGTCGAATTAAAAAATTCTTTTTGTGTTGGATAGTCCATTTATCGAGGAAGGCTTTAGGCTATATATCATCACAGTGCGACCAATAGGGACGAAGAATAAGAGGAAAATGTGGAAAAAACGGGGAAAATTATACAACTTTGGAGACTTCCGTTGCGTGCGCTGCGTAAACGGTTCAAGTTATCCAAAAAATATGTATGAAAGAATAAAATGACGTAGAAATGATATGAAAGAAAAAAATTGAAGGTCTAGACTGCCTGATGCAGAACCCTTAGCAGCCCAGCTAAACTTTGAGAGATATGAAAATACCGTCTTAGGAAAAGTTGCTCAGCATGATAAGCACTTTCTAATAACGTAATAAAATTGAAGGTCTAGATAACCTGATGCAGAACCCTTAACAGCCCAGCTAAATTTTGAGAGATATGAAAATACCGTCTTAGGAAAAGTTATTCAACATGATAAGCACTTTCTAATTTATACTATTGACTCATTATAACCTGTATATCAATATTTAATAGCTGTTGCCCGCGGCTCCGCTCGCGTGGATATCGCTTATTTCGTGGAAGGGTTATGAAAAACAGATAGTAGCCGATTCTTAGACCTACTGAATCCTACTAATATTATAAACGCGAAAGTTAGTGAGTATGGATGAATGGATAGATGTTTGTTACTTGCACGTAAAAACAGCTGGAGCGATTTTAATAAAAATTGACAGGCTACTTTTTATGTAGGCTATACCTATTTTATACTTTTTATAAAGATAAAAGTTTGTTTTTTCTGCAGTCCACGCGGACGAAGTCGCGGGCGTCCACTAGTCGTAAATATAAAGAACGGATTATGTACCGAATTTTTTGCAATAGATAGGTACTTACATACAATATAGTCACGCCCATTATCTCCCAAAGAGGTTTGGCCGAAGTGTACCTAAGAAAATGCACCCACTTTTCACCATTTACCCTATAAGTACCATGTGGTATCATGCACAGTATAAGTCGTTTATTTTTATGATTTTTTTTATGGTTATCCCAATTTACTATTGAATTTGTTACAACTGTACTGATCCTCATTTTTCTGTGACCTGTGACAACCATGTAGTTAAATGGGTTTATTTGTTATTGTGTTGTTGAGAGCAACTTTAAAAAACAATTATTGGTAAAAAAAATTGATTTCAAACTATTAAGGCCTAGTTAAAGGAACTACACTATTTTTTTGTATGTTAATGTTTATCAAAATCCCACATAAATGTCTTGATAACGATCTTTGCCTATGTATTCATTCTATGTATCGATGCGTAACATTTATTGTCTTCGCATCACTATTGAACCGTGCATTTGACATTTAAATTTTTTTATCCTAAAGGAAAGATAAAAACCGTCCATACAGCCTTATTTAGGTAATGTATTGTTTAGATTGTTCAGGCAATGCCTACGTTTGCGTCTAAGTTCCATCAGAAAACTTCATCCACTATAGAGATCATCGTGTACATAAAAATAAGATTATTATTCCCAAATCTCTTACAAATCAACACACCACTGGACCCACCTTACTAAACCCAGAAACTTATTTCACACAATACAATCTAATTTACCACTTGTCAGAACAACAAGTATTTTATGGTCTAGGTCTTTATACGTATATATACAGGATTAATTTTAAAACATCAATAACCTCGCAGGACTAGAAATCATAAACAATAACATTTGTTCTACGAGTTTTATCATAATTCAATACATTAATAAAAATTATTTTCCAAGCTTTTATTGTACTGTTGTGACATTTTTAAGTAAAAACTGGTGTACCTACGTTTTATCTTAAGACAACAATTCTGTAGTCCATGCGGACAGAGTCGCGGGCGTCCACTTGTGAGAAATAAATTTTACTAACAAAACACGCCTTCACTCTACTAGTAAATCTAAAGGCATTCTGATGGCGCTAATATTGATCGCCCTAGATGGATCTTGCGATCCATGCGATACTAGTATCATTATAATACTGATCTTGTAATATACCCACCCCATTTACCATTGCGTTAGCATCTCTACTTAGTTTGTGGGCTTTTACTAACATGTATATCATTCATCTTAGTACTAACATAGAGAAAAGACAATGGCTGTATGGGCATATAGTTTCCCTTGCCTTTCCTTCGGGATAAATTAAACAAAAAAAGTAAAAATTTTAGGTTATAGTTAAAAGTTGAAATTTACTTTATGTACATACTTACGCTTACATACATATCTATTTTATTCGTAGGTATTAATTGTATCTTACTTTAAGGTATATTTAGACATAATTATTATACATTTAAAAACAACAATACCTAATAGCGCAAAAGCTCAGCAGCGCGTTAACGCCACAATGTTTTATAGAACATTAAGTGAGTATTATTTTATTGACAATACACAAAATATTACGTGCACACAGTACCTATATAACTCATTAGATATTATAAATATTATTAGTAGGTAAATAAAATATAGTCACAAAAATCTACGAATACAAATTTTACTTCCTAGTTTTTAAATGACATGATATCGCTATAGTATATGGTGGTGTTTTGCTACCTTTTATTGCTAATGTTATTATCATTGCTTATGTTATATTGCTAATAAATAACTAACAGCTTCTGAATATTATTGTACTTTGTCAAGACTTAAATTAAAACTAATTCAAATCTCAAGCAACATTTGAAATCTCTTTAGAATTTATTACAGTTCACTATTATATCAACAGGACATCTAGCTTCCAAGAACACTACACTCCTCATTGCAAGGAATCGGTCTACTGCTCCTGAAGCTGTGCAGAAGATACCTGATGGTAGGTATACTTAGTGTAGCATACAAATAATTTATCAGGTGTATTGACCTGCTCCTTTTAAGTACACATAGAAGAGTTAAAATGTTATTATCACTCTATTTACAATATTACATTATACTTGAGATTTATTATATATTTATTACTCTGAGACCCTCAGCATTTCAATAAATTTTTACTCTTTCAGAAACTACAGTTCAAAAAAAGAATCCATTGGACCATCCAGATTACTTCCATGTTCACAATTTATTCACAGTCAAGGATTTGTTTGATGCGAGAGTCCATTTTGGACACAAGGAAGGATCACTTAATGAGTATATGACACCCTACTTATATGGTTCTAGATTAGGTCATTTGATTTTTGACCTAGATATTACAGCAGAACATTTAAGAAAAGCTCTTAACTTCACTGCTCATGTCGCATATAGAGGAGGTATTATCTGTTTCTTCAATAGAAATGCATTAAATGCACATTTGGTTGAAAAAACGGCAAAAGAATGTGGGGAATATGCCCATACAAGATTCTGGAGAGGCGGCATATTCACAAATGCCAACCAGCAGTTTGGAGCTGTCACAAGATTGCCAGATTTGTGTATATTTATAAACACACAGAATAATATCTTGAACCAGCATACAGCTATCAGAGACAGTTCAAAGATGCTTATACCTACAATAGGCATAGTTGACAGCAATTGTAATCCTAACTTAGTGACTTATCCTGTACCCGGCAATGATGACACACCCGCTTCAGTTGAGCTTTATTGTAAGTTGTTTAAAGCTGCTATTCTTAGAGGTAAAGAGGAAAGAATGAAATTCTTACAAGAAATTAAATAGGCTAATTGCAATTATTTATGATAATAATTAATATATAGGTATGTAACTATATTGTCTTTTATTTTATATTAGCTATATAAAAGTTAACAAAATAATGGAATTGACTACATTTAATACAAGATATCACAATAATTTTACTACACATTTGTTTGTATTTATAAAATGATAACAACACAACTTAATATTTAGATATACAGTCATCAAGGCACTTAAGATAATTGTGAAAAACAATTGGCATAAATTTTTTTATCATTGTGAAATGTCTTAGCCAAGTAGAACTTTTCGCATCATGTGAGGGTGGGGATTGGTGTTCTCTTCTCTGCTTTCCCAACTGCCAGTAATACATTTGGAACTACAGAGATATTGCAACAGTGGTATACGATATTTACCACAAAAGTCAACAAACTTGATATGCTCCACTCTGTTGTCGAAGAATACACCTGCAAATATAGAATTCATTGTATTATCTTATAATTTTCATAGCTACAACTTATTATAAGAGAAGATAATATTTTGAAATGGCCAAACTTCTTTTCTACATTATAATTTAAACCAGAGGTTTGCAAACTTATTTTGTCTAACGCCCACTTTTAAAATCAGTAGCGCCTCCCATTTTTATTGCACACTATAATTGTCAATAGCATATTAGTTGCGCTATTTTTTTTCTGGCCTTTACTGCCCCTCTAGGCCTCCAACGCCCACGACGGGGCGTTATCGCCCACTTTGTAAAAGACTGATTTAAAGTAACCCTTTCATAAGATTCAATCTAATTTGCTAATTAGATTGTCAGAACAATATGATTGTCTGTAGGTACACCACACATACAAAACAATGACCTTGACCAAAATATTACAATCGGTATGCGTTGCAAAGTTAGTCAAGTTGTACATGAAATTATATCAAACCCCGGCAATGGGGGTGGTATTTATCCCAGCAGAAATCTGTATTAATAACTGCAGTTTCTCGATTTGGCATTAAACGCTGATACGTACCCTTGCACTTTGGATTGACACAACATTGTGCTGCGCTGAGATAGCTGATCAGAGACGCCGGAACCTCTCCCGGCAGGGTTGGGATCTCATGGAGCTTGATGGTGCGTCCAGCCAACTCCATTAGCGATGGGGGCTGGAGCGTCATGTCGCGTACAAAGCGCACTACGAGGGGATTCTCGCGTAGACTTAACTGAAAGTGCATAACAGAACTATGATTTGACTACATTTAGTTTAGCTCCACGGACATTCATCGGTTTGCCAAGTAATGGACTTCTGGAATTTTTGACCATGTAGTTGATTAGGTTGTTAGAGGTAACTGTTTGTCAGCAACAGGAGCTGTAGTAAGGTCTATAAAGATTTCTTGCCAGAATCACGCTGAGAAACTAATTGTTCCATTTTTTACCTAAGTTGGAGCCCGTAATGGTTCACGAATAGGGCCGTTTACTGTTTTTTTTATTTGTATTTAGGTATATCGAAAAATCATAAAATAAAAGAAACATTTGCGAAAGAAAAACTTCGCTAGCGTGAAAACTTTCCGGGATATAACGATTTCAAAATCACAATTTTAGACTTGCCAAAAACCGCTCCATACAAACGGCTACCACAATTATGACGTCACTCTTTCAGTAACTTGTATGCGCGTAAAAGAACTTATGTTCTGCAGCTATTTTTACCCGACTGCGCGACGCTAAGGAGTGGTATTGTGTTTAACAGCCTATGTATGTATGTTCCTTTGAAGCACTACACAGACCAAACGCCTCGACCGATTTTTATGATTCATACGTCAATCGATTCCTCTTAGTACGGGGAGTGTCACTAAACACTACGTTAGTGAAAATCCAATATGGCGACTACTGGACGCCATTTTGTGAAAATGAAAAAAATTTAAGTCGATAAACTATCGAGCGGGGTATCGTTGGATAGGTATTTATTAAAATCATTATTAGGTTTCTCTCAACATTTTTCGATTCGACCAACCGTTTAGGATCTATATCGATTGAAAGTTGCGTAACAACTATTCTCACATACCTATAAGTTTTTAGATAGCAGCAAGACGAAAACTTCTTGCTGCCGAGCATGTTGAGCATGTTTCTTGAAGCGTACCTATCAGTACCGAACAGTTGGGATCCATTATCCGACAGCCACGCTAATATTTCAATGGATCCTGGCTGTTCAGTTGTTGTGTTACGATCATTAGAAAATATTTTATGTTCTTCAATAGTATTCATTCCATAATCGTCAATCAATAGGTAAACTTTATTTATTTATATATGATATGCACTCCACATCTAAATAACCTACGAACTAAAATTATTAGCAATAATAACTAAACCTACGTAAAAAAATACTAGAGCTACAAAATAAAATTTACAAATAGAAATCCTTGCAAGTCCTCCACCGCTGGCAATGTGCCCAAAAGGCTGGCAGCGTTGCCCCGCTGGGTAGCGAGGCTTACTCGCTGTCCAAAAAATGAGCCAGCCCTCTGGTCATGAGATGCCTCGACCAACCTTTTCGAAACATCCTTGAAAAGGTTGTGGGCTCCTGGACCCCATGGCCCCATGGTTTCAACCCCAAACGGCTCAAATAGGTAGTCACCACTGAGGTTTGCGTATTTGCGTCGTTTGAGGTTTTCAGCTGCATTGGCCGCAGAGCCATTTTTGATTGTTGTACCTGGGAGATGGGACGCTGCTAAGGTGTCAACGCAGGTTGCATCCCACACCAGAGAGCGCCCCATCTTCCAAGGCACGAGGGTCATGCCGTCGGGTCTCTTGCCATCGTCGCGCACCAGGCCAACAGGTTCTAGTACTGATGGTGCCCCGGCGGTGGAAAGAGCCCGGCGGATGACGTCATTTAAATTGGCGTGGCGGGATATGCGACCAGCGCTTCTCATACATGAGAGGCCATGGTGGCCTTGTTGGTCGACGACATCGCCACAGCGGCAGCGATGGAGGACGTTGCATGGTGCACCTAACCGGAGGGAGGTCGCAATGCGGAAAGTGATCCCGTCTAGGAGGGTGCCGATATTGAGGGATGGTAGAGCCTGAAGCCACAGAACCGACTCCCACTCGCCTAAGGCTAAGAGACGGGCACGCTCTGCAGAACTGACTGACGTTTCTAAGAGATTATTCCGTACCAGTTTGCAGAGTGGCTCGTCCCAAAGCCGTTGCGAGAAAGGATTTGAAGGCTCCACACCGTTTGGGCAGGCCAATTCCCAGGCATTTTTAGCTTCAGCCATGAAGCTAAAAATGCGAATTTTGGCTACTAAGGTTTGAACGCTATGGGCTGAAGATAGAAAAGCTGAGAGTGAAACACTGGAAATTTTACGGACACCCAGTCCCCCAAATCTGATCGGTAGGGAGGCTTGTGCCCATGAGCGGTCATCCAGACTAATGTTTATTATGGAGGAAAGGGTGTTTTTATTGTTGTGTCTAAAATGGATAGGAGATCTGGAAATTTCCAAAATTGACAGCAGCGGAGTGTATACATGAATTTTGGTGCAAAAAGACAGTGGCGAATGATGAAGTATGCCATGTGGGTGTTGATTTTAAAAAGGCGATCTGACACATCCGCGAAGTTTTGAATTTTGTCTTCTACATAAGACGGCAGCGATTCGTCCATGATGGGCGAACCTAATAGACGAAGCGAACTTCTGTCGACTATTGTTAAATTTGGGGCAAGCATGTTAAAATGCGAAATAATGGTGGAGCGAACTGGGTTTGAAGCAGGAACATACAGCTCACATTTGGCTGTATTGAGTTCTAGCCCAATAAGCTGTAGTTCCTGCCTCAGTAGTTTTAGATCACTTAGGACAGTACTTGCTTCACCTCCTAGGGTGCCATCATCGAGATACCACACGTTAAATTTAGATTTCATTTTTTCAATAATTGGATGGATAGCCAAACTAAAAATGGCCGGCCCCAAGGGGTCGCCCTGTTGTCAGCCTACGGCCGAAAGTAGTAAATTATTCTTGTAGAGCAGATTCGTGGGTGCACTGTAGCACCGCCAAAGAAAATTATAAATAGACGGGGTTTTAAATTTTATTTGTGTCAAGAGGGCGCCCCTATCAACGGTGTTAAAAGCGTTCTTTATATCCACCTTCAGCAGCACCCCGTCACCTTGGTCGCATAGGAAGGCGCGAAGTGAGTGTACAGCGGCCTCGCAGCCCCCCCTCGAGCCGAACCCCAATTGGTGTGGTTGAAAATGTTTGGCAAGGTCATCGGCGGCGCTCCTGCAGCACATTTTGGCAACGAGACGGCGGAAGGTTGTGCCTACAGCGATAGGCCTGATTCCGCCATCTCTTTTCCTCAGTGCGCAAAGGTTTGCTCCGTATAGGGTTGTGACTACGTCGGCGCAAACTTTACCCGAGAGCATTAGATTTGCCATGGCCGTTAGCTCCTTCGTGAGGACCTCGCCGGCCTCACCGCAGCCTCCAGAGATTAAATCTTTGAGGTGCTGAGGTGAGATACCATCTAAGCCGCCGGCGGAGCCTCCTGGGAAGGAAAAAATGGCCTGGCGAATTGTGTTTATTCCATAATAATATTATAGAATTCTAGCCCACCGGACATATAAGTGCTTGTTTTTTTTCTTTTAATTTTTTATAAATATTGCGTTTATAAATATGGTCATATAGCAAAAGTTGCTGTAAATGATTCAGGTGGACATGTGATGTAAATTTCAATTAATTTCACATTTGAAAAATGGACTTTCCCACTTAACTTTGAAGACTTATTACTTTTACAGGTAGGTATGATTTTGATGATTTATTCTAATAAGCATAAAATGTCGTTAAAATTCAAGCATATAAAACATCCCTATTCATTACTTATAAAATTCTTTCTTTTACATAACATGACTACAGCGAATCCGCCCTTCATCCTGTTTACGTTGAGTAGACGCAATACGGGTAAAAAAAGGGTAGGAAATTTTTTTAGGGTAGGAAAGGGTCTTTCATTTTTCTTTACAGAACAGCATTCTGATCCTTAGGTATAAGACAAGCCTAATCTAATCACTGATTATTTTGCACTAGCTACCTACACCTTATGTTCGACCGATTTATCTCGGATTTAGATTGGAGCATATCGGACACGGCGGTGTAACGCTCTGCTTACCTCTGTTAAACATTTTAATCTAATAATCTGGGTCGGTAGAGTCTTCAGTCTATTTTTATATATCAGGAGGGACCGTAGTTGGTTCAGGTTGGCAATGCTGGCTGGTAGTAGTTCTATGAGGTTGTCGCTTAGCACCAAAGCTTGCAGGGACACCAAGCGACCGACCGACTCTGGTACTTCCGTGATTTTGTTACCTCCCAGTGAAAGAACTCTTAGGCTGAAATAGAATAAGTTGGTATTATTCTAGGTGCTCATGCTAGGTGCTCGGGTCTGGTTTCTCGTGGCGATTGTAGTTAGTGCAAGTGCCTGTTTTCGCAGTTATGAGTTATCAGATCCGAGGGTCAGTGGAGGGTGTAGGGCCCGGTGGTGGGCGCACCTATAGTGAATAAAGATCATAATCGTGCTACAAAATAAATACACTGAAGTATTCCATGGGTTGCCGGGCGCCGATGCCTAGGTACTAAAGTATTTCAGAGAAAATAGTCCTTATTTTAATAAGGCTGCGTGTTATAATCCCGCTGGCAAAAAAATAACTTTTTTACTTTGAAAGTATTCTCTTTCAGTTAGAGCGATTATACACCTTAATAGATATAGCCTAAGGTTTAATTTATCACTACGATACTTGCAACGTAAATACTTTCAAAGTCTTCCACGTATTTCGGCCCGGACCGCCGACGACCACGGACGGGCACGCACCGTGGGATAGCCTCGTCCGTGGTGCGCGTTCGTCCGTAGCCGTCGGCGCGTCCGCGTCCGTCTGCAATATCGCGGACCGTAGGAACCCACCTTAAGACAGGTGCGTGTCCTATCCTTCACAGTGTACGCATATGCCTTTGTTTGTTGCAATTCCTCTGCAAAATAAGTGGGTATATAGGTATCTATTTACACAAAGATATTCCAGTCTAGGCCTGATAAGAGCCTGTCATTATTATTATTTATTACTGATAAAGTCAGTCTGCTCTATCACCCGACTACACACTGGGTGACATTTTTATGTGGAGTTATTGTGTAGATTTAGGTGATTCCAAGGAATTGTAATACGCAGTGTTTTGACGAATGTCTGGAGAGGTTTTACTAAGTATATATAAATAGGGTCGTGATCGCTATCTTTGATTCGTGCGTAATAATTACAACTTTTCCTTATGCATCATACGTACTATTTTACCTAGGTCTACCTACCCGTTTATTCAGTTCATGTAGGTAGGTCTCTGTCGTTTGCGCAACATGACCGGTGCAACACGTATTGCGCAAGTGCAAAGGTATTGGTACCATGCAAGGTTGTACACAAACGAACAAAACCTTATTTATTTAGCAACTAATTTCTTCATCTGGTGTACAATCGTCACCTGAGCATCAGTAGGTACCTACTGTTAAATTACATCACCATCATCTGCACCGACCCATATCCTATTAATGGAGATCACGTAATATGGTTTTATTAGAAAGCCGAGCATTTTTTTGCCTTTTAATAAATGGGGTCGGCGCAATATGGTTTCTTTCGAAACTCATATTGCCAAAGATTTGGTATTGGTTTTACGGCGGCTGCCTGCCTGACGTTGGCATCAGGCCTTCTCGGGTATAGCTAAGTGACAATTTGAGAAAATCTGGACGTGAAATAAACTCAGTGTTATAGGCCCGTGACTGGGATCGAACTTCGCTTGGAAGTCGCACGTCTTAACCACTGGACTATCACCGCTTCATCTAAAGCGAAATTGCTTATAAAATATACATAACCAGTGGACGCCCGCGACTACGTCCGCGTGGACCGCAGAAAAAACAAAAAGTCGAAATTATCCGGGATAAAAATATTTTCCCGGGATAAAAAGTAGCCTATATGTTAATCCAGGGTGTCAGCTAACTCCATACCAAATTTTATTAAAATCGCTCCAGCCTTTTTACGTGAAAGAGTAACAACATCCATCCCTCCATACTTACAAACTTTCGCGTTTATACCTATAATTATTAGTAAGATAAGATGTAGACACGGCCGTCAAGGCTGTCCAAAATGAAGTAGCCAGAACTACAGGATCATAAACGAGACCTCACAGTCACGTTTAGCATAGCGGGGACGGGTTATGGTACATCTCGCCCACGACAAAACTGGTCCGCGGGCCAAATGTCTACTTTTAAAAATGTATATGGGTAGATTCGCCTGAATCAGTGTAGAAGATCGAACTAGATGTTTAATAAAACTAAAGGGATGTTTCGATAAAATCGTATATTTTTACATTAAATATCTAATACCTGATCTTAATATTCATACTAAGAAAATGTTAAAACTAGTTAATCACGTATTTATAATATAGTTATGATGGTTAGGTGATTCTAGTATATTTTTTGTTTATAAATAATTATCATTTAATGCTGAGATTTACCTACAGGTATCAGATATTCAATGTAAATATAAAATTCTGTGAAACATCCCTTAAGTTTTTAATGGGAGACATCTGGTGCGATTTTTCACATTGATTCGGGCGAATCTACCCATATACATTTTTTAAAGTAGACATTTGGCCCGCGGACAAATTTTTTTTGGGAACGATATGTACAATAACCCGCGGGGACGAATATCTATAACATATCTAAAACGGTATCAAAATTATTGGCGATATCGCGTACCTATGCAGTCAATTTGAACACACAATACTCAAATATTCTAACCATGCATTTAGCAGCATTTAATTTTTTTTTGAGTTTTCCCAAGCTTAGAGAATATAGTTTATTTTCTCTTCGTTGAAGAGAAAAATCTAAGAATCCTTTTGTTTCAAATATTGGCAAAGGTCAAAGCTTATCACTCCTAGTTACTGCTACTAGGTACTCGTAGGTACGGCTGTACGCGTTTACCTAACAGTATGTAATAACAATAAGTATAAGTGAAGATAGCTTACTTACATTATTATCTCTACGAAAACACTTTTATCGAACTTTGTCCATTACGTGAAATAGCGTAGCTATGATAAACTGGCGTTTCTACATACTGCATCTGTTTTCGGATACGATATCGGGCCAAGTAAAATACTTATTGTATGAAATTCAATATCCGACACCTATTTCATACATTTTCTTTTACTTATCGTATCGGGATCCGCCCCCTTATTACCTAACTATACCTATAGCAAAAGCAAAGCGATAGATAGAAATTGTACAAAAATCGCTGATTGCTTGTCAAATTCGTATTACCTACGTAAAATGAATTTCAAAGGAACTTTGACATTTCAAGGCGAATATTATACAATTTTCGCTATCGCTTTGCTTCGGCTTTGCAAATTAGGTAATCAGGGGGTGATACCGACCGATATAATGTGCAAATTACTTGCCAATTTGTCTGTACCTTGTAACAAGGCCAACTGTCAAAATCTATACGAGTACTAATATTGTAAAGCTAAAGAGCTTGTTTGTTTATTTGAACGCGCTAATCTCAGGAACTACAGGTCCGATTTTAAAATTTCTTTTAGTGTTAGATAGCCCATTTATCAAGGAAGGCTATATGCCCCGCCTCGTAGGGGTGTAATTCAAAGGGCATGCGGACGAAGTCGTGGGCGGCCGCTAGTTATGAATATTTTGTTTTCCGCTTAGCACTACGTATCGTCGGATTAGTTTTTGACAAAAGGAATAACATAGAATGTAGCTGCAGGAACGTGTTAACAAGTGGACTAATACGAAATTAACTATTACTCGTATCTTCACTACATATAAAACTAAGTCGCTTGCCGCTGTCTGCCCGTCCCTATGTATGCTTAGATCTTTCAAACTAGGGAACGGATTTTGATGCGGTTTTTTAAAAATAGATAGAGTGGTTCACGAGGAAGGTTTATAATGTATAACTAAGGACCCGCCCCGGCTTCGCACGGGAGTAATGCACTCTCACGCGGGCGAAGCCGTGGGCGGCCGATAGTATTATTATGAATTGAACATTCGTTAAAAAAAACGGCGGGCCCATAATCTGTATCACATACAGGTGACGTTAGTTATGGTTAATTTCTTTTATCGTGATTAAATTAGAAGGACAATTCCAAAGAACAATAGGTACTGTGTATTAGATGTTATTAGTCATGCGAGTCATTATCAAATAGTGTACGTTTTATCAAATAGTGCCTTTGAATGATGGCGCTAGATAGTATGTGTATGACCACATTATCGGTGTTTCTGCATTAAAAAATGTTAGTTCCGAAACCAGGCATGGGAGTCATTCTATGAAATGGGTTCTATAGCTCACTTCCTGGCTCACTCACTGGCTGATTTAAATAGACAACTAATCAGTATCAATAGCCTAGTTTACATTACAGACTACCTAATAACAATAATCGCGGATCCAGGATGTGGTCATGGGGGTCATTAGGCCAGTTTAGGCACAAGCCTATCGGAGCTTAGCATATCGGACCCTCAGCCCAAAATGAATGTTGAGTATGACTACCCCCTGACTCCAAGTCTGGATCCACCCTTGGATTCCGTTTAAATGGTGTATAAAATTTTAATAAGGACGGCCTCTATAATGAATACATCCGAAGTAGACATCTCAGTTTAAAAGAAGCGTATATATAAAGTGACTAGGTATTTGAGCATTCGCCTAATCAAACCTAATCTAATTACTTATAAGTAGGTAGGATTAGCCTAACCACTATTATTGTTTACCGCATGCAACATTGCAGTACTCGACTACGCAAGGTACAAAGAAACGCGCAGTTTTAATCTCTATCCATAGCCATCACGAGTTGTCTATGGCCATCACGAATTAACATAGAATAGTGTCACAGTGCCCTATGCTGTGCAAGATAAATAGGGCATTGTATGAATATAATGATAATGAATAACACATCTAGGTACTTCTATATGTCTGATCACTTGCTGATTATTTTATCAATGATTCCGCGTTGGTATGAATTCACTCTAACTCGCAGTACGTACAGATAAAAAGGTACAAATGATAATAGTTCAAGTCAGGAGGTCTAAACCGAGGCATAGGAACGCACCATGTAACCATTATTTAGGGAAAAAAGCGAACAATTAAGTTCCTTTTAAGTAACGATGTCACTTATGTGGTCCAGTTAGATCACTAAAATCCTAATTCGACTAACCTGTGTAATTTCCATATGTCCTTTGGTATGTTGACAATGCTATTTCCTCCTAAATAAAGATACTTCAGACTGGCAAACTCTAATACTTGTTCCGGGAAGAAATTAAACTGATTTCCACTTAAATTAAGTTCCATAAGAGTATTCTTTGTAGTCGTGAAACATTTCGGAAGCGATTCATTATTGAACCGATTGTTTTTGGCAATTAGCGAGGTAAGGGGGCAATACTTCAAAACATCTGGGAGAACTCTCAGGTTGTTGTTGCTAACGTCGAGTATTTTCAGGTTAAAAAACTTGTTGATCGTCTCTGGCAGAAAGGTGATGTAGTTGTTGTAGAACAAAAGTATCTCGTAGTTGTCTGCGCAGTTCTTTTCGTCAACTATGCTGCTCAGTTCCGATGATAACCTTGCGGTGTCCAGAGATTGCATAGAGAGGTCCAGTGTTTTGATATCTCGGCTGTCACTGTCGCAACTGTCCGAGGTGTAGCATTCCATATCGAGGGTGAGTGAGACTGGAGCTGTTGAGACGTAAACGACAGTCTTATCTGTTGTTCACTATCAATTGGCTCGTTTATGACTGGGTAGGCGACTGGCGCGGGAGGACCGCCTTGCTGCGAGCGCGGCCCACGCGCAACTGGCTGGCTGGATTGGTTTTAGTACGTTTAGTTAGATTATGCCTGTGGATGGGACGGTTTTGTTGGCATTGGCACACCACACGGCATAATGTATGAACTAAGTGCTCACTCACGGTTCCTATACTAATCGAATGAGTTCTAGGCGGTGACGTCACAATAACAGCTTTGGTTAACGCATTAATGATAACCGACATAAAGGAAAGATAGATAACCCTAAAGATAACATTCACCTCAAGTTTTGTTTAGTACACTGTTTTTAATATTTAACACATAACGGGATTTTAGGAGATTTACATACCTACATTTGAGTTTGAACTTACCTACATACCTACTAATTTGTCCTTATACTCGTCGATTTAAATGGTAAATGTATTGGTAGATGGCTGTAGAATTGAGAAGCTAGTTAAAACTAAGACCTAATTAACTCGACTGCTCAGGAAGGGTACTTGTGGAAATGTCCTAATCTCTCTATCTACAATAGTTTTTGTACAAATTCCTGTGCATGTGCTTGTCTTGGTGGAGTTGGAGGATCTTGGATGTATCGGTAGGTAACTAACGATTTCTAAGGAGAGATATTGGAATGGAATAATTTATACATATTTAAATAAAAATAAAATGTAAGTACCTACCTACGTAAGTAGTAGCTAGGTAACATTGATAAACATAGCTTCATCTTCAAATATGTTTAGTTGCGTCTCTACTTCGTGCGTTGCATGACTTGCATCGCCACATTAGTAAAAATCCACGAAACTTATCGGTTGCTAGCTCCAAAGGGATTAAATGTAAAATGTTAAGGAAAATTTAATTAATTGTGACCCAGGTGCACCGTGGTTATATTGTGAAAAGGGCTTAGTAGAGTCCGTTTCATTTAATAGTTTCAATGCCTCATTTCGGACTAACATTTATGAATTTGATTCTCTTGATTTACAGTAAAATCGACGGTCAACAGTTGGAAGCATCAATAAATCAGTGTGCTTTCGGTACCTTGCTTAGAATAATGATTCGCTACCTTAGTATAAGGAGGGTCCAGAAGCCATGATCACGCGAACTATTGAAGTAAGTTTAAGTCGGGTGAATATGCATCAGTGAATATTAATTATGGCAAATTGCGTGGTCCCTAGTTGTAAAAATTGTACCGGGTCATTAAGTAAACACTTTGGGATCACATTTCACGTGTCCTGCTACCATAGAATAAGCCTGCTACCTAGTATCCGTTCTGCGCAGATCACAGAACGAATGTTCTGAGTAACACAGCGTTAGAAAAAGCCTGTACCGGCCTTATCTAGCTATCTATTATAGGTACCCTTTGACTTTCTACTATTTTTCTGGTATAATCATACCAGAAAAATCACATCACGGACACACTCAAGCCATAAACAAATTAATTTTGTAAATAATATTAAGAAAATGAAAAATAAATACACCCGAGTGAGATTTAATTTTGATTTTATTCTTTAAATATTCTAGAACTTAAAATTAGGTACAACGTCCCACAAAACTGCTCTCATTAGAGAGTGAGTAAGTATATTCTTTTGACTAATGCTAACGCTTAGCCATAGAGAAGAATAACTTGCGCTTTGCTAACGATTGCCTAGCATCTCTACTTAGTTTGTGCGATTGCCACACAGAATATAATATTCTGTGCACATAATATTATATGTATTCGGCTCCCTTATTTTGTAACTTGCAACTGGTCGCAATTCCGCGATAATCGCTGTCAAAATTGACATTTGGTATTATCCTACCAGTTAAAAAAGTCAGTACTCTATATCGATAGATTTCAAGACAGACAGCTAGCGTGCCGCCGATAGGGACGGAATATTTTGTCTATGGATAGAACTGATAGAGAAGATAGTAATTTAGGGTTACCAGTAAAAGGAAAAGTGCCCAATCACTTGCGATGTACCTATCTTATTTAGCTTACATTTCGAGAAGAACCTTCTGCATACAAAGTATCAGAAGGCCAATCGCGCTAAGCGACGTTTTTGGTTATGCTTTAGCCTTGATGTGACTGTTCATTTGACAGCGTTTTAGATATTTTCAACGTCTCACTTCTACTTTAAACGTTGTCAAAATTCTTCGCGATACGAAATTTGCATAACAACTGTCGCGATACGGATCCTTTCACCATGTCGTGACGCGCTATGTATTATTAGGCCATAGCGCGAATGCCTTCTCCAATAATATTAACTGTATTTGCCTTGCCATTACGATGTCACTATTGTGATGTGATGACATCCTTTATCTGCTTCGCATTATAAATTAGGATAACATACCTGGATTCTCCTTATATAGTTTGCAGCTGTATTGATCTGTATTTGCCCCTGGTTGTGATATGGTAGCTGGATGGCAGTGGCCACGCCA
This sequence comes from Carposina sasakii, assembly GCA_014607495.2. Classification (NCBI taxonomy): domain Eukaryota; kingdom Metazoa; phylum Arthropoda; class Insecta; order Lepidoptera; family Carposinidae; genus Carposina; species Carposina sasakii. The sequence continues at coordinate 6,120,010 of CP053165.1, forward strand.
ACCAGCTCTGGTATATTGTATTTCACCACCTGGAGTAAGTAAAGTAACATGGCATGAGTATATATAGTTCTCCACAAGGTCACAGGCATCTCTGTTGGATCCCGTGTCCAACCTTGCACGTGGTGATGTCAGCATCTTCATCTTCAGCAGACCTAGTAGGGAAATAATACCTTCTCACAAATACAATTAATAATGTTTACATACGTGTGAATTAAGTTTGGCCTATCCCCCCGGATCCGGGTAAAATCCCAAAGTGAGTAGTGGTATATAATACTTCTTTGCACGTGTTATGATATTCTTGCTTTATACACCTATAAAACAATTATGGGATTCGGCGGGAAAAGCTGGAAGGGTTCAGGTGTAATTTTCTTGTGAAAATCAAAAATTATTTGTAAATGGCTTGCATGTGTCCGTAGGGTGATGTTTTCTGGTAGATAAGTTTTATTTTGATTACTTGTGGTGTGAATCTAGTGCGTGTGCATGGTTTTATACGCAGGTAAGCCGAGTAAAACTTTAGCCGGATTACGATCTCTTCATGGGCGCATGTAAGTTGTTTCTGTAATAGTTTTTCATTTTGACTAACTTTACATTTGTTCTTGAGGATTTTCCCGACGTTTCCATTCATCATCATTGTCATTCATCATAAATTCAGAATACATTTTACTAAACAATGATTAGGCTGTATGGGCTTAGTTCCCCTTGCCTTTCCTTCGGGATAAACTAAAAAAAAAAAAAAAAAAACAATTATTATATACACAAACAAATGAATGCCAACTGTGTCCTGTGGAAAACTATTAATACTCAACTTATAAACTGGTCGACGAATAATTCTCTTGGAGGACGCTCTCGAGATGCTCACAAATGAAATACCGCCATTTTCAATCAACTTACTTTCTTTTATTTCCTAGCGGAAATAATATGTATTTCCGGTAATAGGGTTTGGACTATACACCAGAGACTAGATAGAATGTCTTAAGGTGATTGCATTCTATACATTCGTTCACACTCACCTAAGATCTCGCGCTTGCCGCGACAACAACAGTGGTTCAGCTTTGGTAAATGCGTTTAACAATAGCGCGATATACCTCTATAGATAGCCCTCCTAGGGTCTCTTGAAGGTGTTGCGAGATCACCAGTAATCTTTAAAGTTAACATCGTGTTTGAACTTTTACTATTAACAAGAAATAGAGACAATGTATAGTCGATTCTGACAGTCACACTTAAACATATACTCAAATTCAATCTAATTTAAATAATGTATATAAAATAAATAATCTTTTTAAGAAACAGTCTTTATTACCTAAATAAGTTACATATTAATTCCAACGGAAAATATTTACATGTAATACTTGCTTGTATTTCCTGTAAGTAAAAATTATAAATCAATTTCATATTTTACTATGGTTTTTTATGTAGGTAGAAATCAGAAAGAAGTGTGGTATAAATGAGGACATGGTGATGAAGATTGAGAAGGGTATGTTGAGATGGTTTGGGCATGTGGAGAGGATGAGTGTAAGTAGACTGACAAAGAAAGTGTACGACGGAAGATTGGATGGAAGGGTTGGAAGGGGAAAACCTCGCCGGACCTTCACCGATCAAATTGGTGAAATTCTAGAGAAAGGTCAGGTCAAGAGTACCCTAAACAAACGAGCGCGCATGAAGAATATCATGAAAGTAGATGAAGCGAAAGAGGTGTGTCAGGATCGTAGCAAATGGAGAACCGTGATATCTGCCTACCCCTCCGGGAAAGAGGCGTGATTTTTATGTATTTATGTATGTATGTATGTAGGTATATTTCTGCCACTCGTACAAGTAGGTCTGTTAACGTTTGTGTTGGTTCCAAGTTCTAATGAAATAAAATTATTTCTTGCAAGTGGGCTTTAACATGTTTATAGAACATCGTATTGCATTTTTATTTTATAATTCACCTTTTTCAAATTACCAAATAGGTCCAATAATTTGCAGGGAAATTTGTGACGGAAACCTAGCAACATTGAACAAAATTTATTTTAAGGGGATTCGGCGGGAAAAGCTGGAAGGGTGCAGGTGTAATTTTCTTGTGAAAATCAAAATTTATTTGTAAATGGCTTGCATGTGTCCGTAAAGTGATGTTTTCTGGTAGATAAGTTATATTTTGATTACTTGTTATGTGAATCTAGTGCGTGTGCATGGTTTTATATGCAGGTAAGCCGAGTAAAACTTTAGCCGGATTACGATCTCTTCATGGGCGCATGTAAGTTGTTTCTGCAATTATTTTTGATTTTTAATAAATTTAAACTCGTTCTTGAGGATTTTTCCGACGTTTCCACTCATCATCATTGTCATTCATCATAAATTCAGAATACATTTTACTAAACAATGATTAGGCTGTATGGGCTTAGTTCCCCTTGCCTTTCCTTCGGGATAAACTAAAAAAAAAAAAAAAATTTAAGGTTATAAATATTTCAATTTGCGTTTTTGATTTAGTATCGATTGAAACTTCACGTGATATAACATTAACAATACATTTCGGCATTAATCTTGAATACATTTGGGCTGTATATATATATATATATTAATGAAATGATGTGCTGGCTTGTTTTGTTTCCGAGTCACTTTTATAGCCTAAAACAGTACACCGCACCATGTTTTTGTTCATAATAACGAAAAGTGGGTTAATCACACTATTTTGTTTATCCTAGAATTGGAATTTTGCTTATAATTTATATTTTTTTCCAAAATAGAAAACTGAAAGTAAAATCCACGATGTTAGCTGTCAAGTTTGCTTAGCCAACGAGAGATGGCTAAGCACCGGAAAAGCGGCACGGTGTCGAGACAAAAAATAAATGATTCTTACTCATTTCGATACATTACATTTAGCAAATTTCTGTCCTATTCTGTGTGAATGCGACGGAAGATCACTTTTTCTATACCATCCTCTTTCTTCGTCAAAATAGGATTATTTGAATCGGTCGCGTAGTTGTCTTTTGACGTTAAGCAACCAAGTTAGAAAATAATAAGCCAGCCGATTGCCATTCATTGCATATTTTCCCGCCGTTCCCGCCTCCGCCGTATTTTTTTGTTTACTTTATCCCGAAGGAAAGGCAAGGGGAACTATGCCCATACAGCCATTGTGTTTAGTAAATGATTTCTGAATTTATGATGGATGATAAATGATGATGATGAATGGAAACGTCGGAAAATCCTCAAGAACGAATGTTACATTAGTCAAAACCAAAAATAATTGCAGAAACTACTTACCCACAAGAGCCCATAAAGAAATCGTTTTTAGACTCAAGTTTTACTCAGCTTATCTGCAAAATAAAAGTATGCACACTAGTAGATCGAATATGCACACGCACTAGAATCACATCACAAAGTACGTATACCAAATATAGCCAATCTCTTAGGAAACATCACGGACACATGCAAGACATTTACTAATTTTTTTATTTAGATTTTAACAGAAAAAATTACACCCGTTTCCTTCCAGGCACCAGCCCCGCCGAATACATATGATACATAGCTACATAGGTTTTAGTAACCGTGCCGAAATCTGCAGGAAAAGTTACTGATTTTATTTCTATAAAAATCGATTATTACAGCGTTTGGTTTGATCATTGTTTGATCAACTCAGAGACTAGTGGAACGCCTCTGATGCAGGGATTTGGTATCTCCTCTTAGGATGGATTCCAAGCTCTGAACAAGAAATTGAAACATGAAAAAATGACAGCCTCCCCCCCCTTGTTTTCCCACAAGGGATCCCTTACACAGCAAAAAAATACCCTATAATGTAAGTAAAGACGTTGAAAAAGGCATAAATATAATATTATCATGAAAGACTTGGATTCGTTTTGAAAATGTTTACATATTTAATAGAGTAATGAAATGTATTTAATGTAATTTGTATTATAAATAAAGTGTACATAATATAGTAAAACAAACCTTCGCGGTAGCAAAAATTCTGTATTTTAAGGAATGTTCTGTTGCTATGTAATGGTATCCCTGGGTAGCACATGACAATTTTGTCAAATCATGTCAAGTCGATTTGTTTGAATCGCTTCGCATATTTGTGTGGACTAAATAAGATATTTTGGTGGTATTGATATAAATACAGTAGTGAAATGTATTGTTCGTGGTTGCAGAAGCGAGTGGCATCCAGGATCCAACTTATTATATCACTCGTAAGTACAAAATTGAATTTCCAAACTATGGCCCTAGGCAAAAACTTAAACGGCAAATTTTAGGCAATATTCACTCTTGCTTTTTTAAATATTTGTCACAAAACTTTATTTAGTTAGTTGCTTATCCTCATAATCCCAATATTTGCTTCTGAAGCTACTTTTTACACATTTTCTGTGTATTGTATATTTTTGAGTAGGGTGCACATACTTTTCCATAACAAGAGACCGACCCTACAATGAATTTATTTTGAAATGTTATACTTTTTATTATCATATATAACATTATAAATGTGAAAGTAACTCTGTCTGTCTCGCTTTTACGCCTACTGCCGCCATTTACTGAGCGGATTAATTTTAGTGATAATTTTCTCTGCGCAGCTTTAGGTGGACCCAGAAAAGGTTTAAACGCCTAGCTTGGTGGCGCCTGTCACTGTAACATTTTGTAATCACTAGTTAGTATAGGTGCTAAAATTTAAATTTTCAGATAATCAAGGAAACCCACGTATGGATTATAGTAACGTTACAGCTACCGAAATATTATATCACTGGATCAATTACTGGCAGATAGAGCACAAAACATTTGTCGTTCATTACAAAAACATTTATCGTTCTTATGCTCAGCTTCAAAGAACGATGGAAAAACTTGTGCAAATAAAATAAAAGATATTTAATGGTTATTTATTTAATAGTTGTTAAATCCCTTTAATCTAAATAAGACACTAAAGCACTTAAAACAACGTTTCTTATTTGTACGTATGCAATAGTGGTACGAAATATAAGTATTCATAATTATGTACTCGTAAATATACCAATTTACATTCCAGGTCTTTAGGATCACGGACAATATCACAATGGCTAAGACCATCCTTTTTTATTTTGTAAATGTGTAATGTAAATTGTGCAAATTTTATGTTACCTATTTTTAGGCCAATACAAATTCCATTGGGTTCTCTGCAATTATTCCTACTTTTCTTTAGAAACGGATAATCTAATCTTTACTTATTAATTATTATGTATCCACCATAAAAATTTGCTGTTTAAAAGAACTCAGTTGACCTTCAAAAATGCAAGCATTACATTGATTCACGTTTATGCTACTTAGCAATACTAGGCATTTCCTTACTAGTTAAAAGTGCTATTAAATAACGAAGGGCACTAAAACAGCCCAAAGCTGTAGAATGGAATTACGCTGCATTATAATAGCACAAGTTTATGCTATTATGCAGCATTAGGCATTATCTTACTATTTAAAAATGCTATTGTAGACCCTTAGACATAAAAAACAGCTAAAAGCTGTATGGCATTTACATGACATAATGGTTTATGTTTATGTTACTAAACAGCAATGAGCATTTATATCCTACTTAAAAATGCAATTGTAGAGCCAAATGTACTAAAAACAGCTGAAAGCTGCAAAGCTGCTTTGTGTATTGATGCACTAAAACTACAGGCATTACAAAATCATTTTGATATGCCATTATCCACCCCTTATAAAGTGTAGAGCATCATAATGGTTTCAAATTGCTCATATAAAGCATCAAGATACTCGGTAAACTCATATAAGAGTTTCTACGAACCTTAAGTTCTACATAAGTTAATTATCCGTTTGTTAAAATGCTTCCTGTGTTACTTGGGTTGTTCGTGGTAGAAATGTCATAGAATGAAATGTCCATTAAAATTAAATTGTGAGTACACTCTAATTTTTCCCCGTCTTGTTTTTCAAGGTCAAATTGGTCAAATTTTCGGGAGGCAGTTTTTTAGTAAGAAGCGCTGTTTCCAGCTTGTATACATTTCTATGCTCTGATGTAATCCATTCTATATTGCCTATGAGATAACGTGACGTCATCTTCGTTCGTTCGTTCGGTTCGGTTGGTGATCGAAGTTCCGAGGCGAACGCCGAAAAAGGCCGAATGATGAGCGAGTACAAGTCTGAGTAAAAATCTGTCGTTCACTTTAGTGATGTAAATTTGAAAATTAACAAAATGTTAATGTAAAATCGTATTAAGACTGTATAATTTGGTTTTAAATATAACTTGGTGATTGTTAGTTGACTATTCAGATCCGACTTTGTATTTTATCTGTAAAGTGTGAGTTCAGTGCGAGTGCAAGGGTGGTAACGAGAAATGTGAAGTATCTATGAAGTTCAGAATTTTAAGGCCGTTTATTTTATACCTTTAAATAATGAGCGGACGCCCTAGGACCACGTCGTTTGCCGAGGGCAGCAAATCCGTTCGAAAGAGTTTCGAGAATCAACCACCAAAACCACCACTAGGAGGAGTAAAAATTAGCAGTAAGTACCACCTAACCAACCATTCTTTTGTCGGCCATCGTGATTTCTTACGCCTGTGACGTATCTTGATTCTGACAAATTTGAGAATATGGCAGCAAAGTTTCATTACATGTGGTAATTAATTTCATTCTGTAATAATTTATAATCAATATCGACATGTATCGATATAGGTAGGTTGTAGAAAATGGCCACAGCCTGCGCCTCTAGTTCTGCCACATATGCCTTGGCGTGTGACAGATATCATGTCAAAATATCAAAAACTCGGAGAAATGCGTAGTACTTTGTCGAACTTACCGCGTAATATTCATCATACATAAGTTTTATAGTGCATGCTTTCTCCACGAAACCTTCATGTTATCACCATAAAATTTTTATTATCATGTTTGTGTAGGTTACCTAATGAATAAACTTATCTAGGATTCCAAGCTTTCACATGTGAACCTTAGTTAAATGTAGCATGAGGCCAATTTAATTGCTAGGCACAAGCATCAAAGAGGGGCAAATGAAACTATAAGCCATGGCATTTTACCTACAAACACTACACATATCCAACACAAGAAAGAGCATATCAACTGCATTAGTTTTATTTGATATACCAGGTATAGAAACACATAGGAAACTTTATGCTATGATTGGAGCACTTTAGCGCTAGATGTAAACTTTGAGCCAGAAAATAAAAACAATTGTTTAATTCAGAGAAGTTCCTAAATTAGTATGTGTTCAACCAATAGTTCAGGTGGAAATTATATTATTATTAACCCACCCATTTCAGGGATAAAGTCACCAATAACTTTCTTCATAATTATTGAAGCATAAGTTAAGTTAGACAAACCAACATCTATACATATAATAAAAATGTAACAGATCGCTGTCTGTACATAGAAGATATACGAGAAAAAATATTAAAGGAGACCTTTATCAACGCAATAGAACCCAAAACAATGATTTTTGGAATTTTTGTCTGTACATTTGTGCACGCTAATCTCAGAAACGGCTGAACCGATATCGATGAAGTTTTCAGGAATATACTGTCACAGGTCCCACTTAACATACACTACCTTTTATCCCGGATAATTTCAACATTTTGTTTTTCTGTAGACCACGTGGACGGAGTCGCGGGCGTCCATAGTAAAAAATATGTTTCAAGTTTGACAAGTAGTAGTAGTATGAGGCTATTAAATGCAACTCTACAGATTTGTAATATTAGTGTAGATGTAAGGCTTAGGCTGCACTATGGCTAAACCACCATGGATTTTAACCACCAACCAACCATTAAAATCCACTGTGGTTTAGCCATAGTGTGGCCTAAGCCTAAAGGATACACTGAACAATAGTCTGATCAAATTATTAAACTTAACCTAAATAATATTATCTATTAAGTAGCTGTTGTTACATGTGTATAGTTTTATCAGTATTAAGTAAATTAATTAACTAGTTGGGACAAAACTGATAATATCCTTTTTGTTAATAATAAACTTGTTGAAAACAGGGATTATTTAATTAACTAAATAAACATGCATTCATAAACTCTTTATTCTAAATATTCAAGCAAAGGCAAAGGCTACAAAACAAATTATTGAAAGTTAAAAGGACTCGACGGCTAATTGGTCTAGTAGGTAGTGACCCTGCCTACGACACCATAGGTCCTGGGTTTGAATCCCGGTAGGTGCAAACATTGATATGATGAATATTGATGTTGTTTCTATACTTATCTATGTATTTATATACCGTTACTTAGTACCCACAACACAAGACCTTAGGGATCTTACTGTGGGACTAGGTTAATGTGTTGTGTAGTGTGTAAAATAATAATAATAAAAAAAATGTAGGTACTGAAGATAGTAAGTAAAAATAGAATTTTGTTTGTGTTATACAATTATTTAATAAAAAAACATAGTTAATTTTAAAAATCCAAAAACCCGACTGCTTAAAAAAGAACCAAATAATGTACATAATAAAAAAAACTGAAAAGAAAAAACAAGCACTTAGATATCCGGTGGTCTAAAATTCAATATTATTATGGAATGAATACTATTGAAGAACATAAAATATTTTCTAATCATTGTAACATAACAACTGAACAGCCAGGATCCATTGAAATATTAGCTTGGCTGTCGGATGATGGATCCCGACTGTAAACGTAAACGTAGAGCCTGGTGGTGGGTGCATCCATAGTGAATGTCTGTACTTCCGAATTGTAACAATTTCATTTAATAATACAATTTAATTTACTAAAATGCAGTATAACATTGCCATCTAGTGATGAGTAATTGCACTAGTAAGACAATCTTGAACCATATTGATAATGAGCAAGTTGTTTGACTAGTCACAACAAGGTGGTTTCTATGTAAATGGGCAGGGCTACAGTGATTTTGAATGATTGAGAACACCAACAACTTTTATGTATGTATAGAAAATAAAATACATAGACATCCAACTGCTTTTACAGCAAGTTTGCACAACCACCAAGGTTTGTAAAACCCTATTACAAGCAAAAGAAAATACACAAAAAATATAAGGGAGTTTCTCTGTACTCATGAGCTCTTTCTTTCAATTTTCTTCTACTCTTCTTACCTCTTCTTAGAACAAGGACTCATTTTCCGCTCTCAGTTGCATGGGTGGAAACTATTGTTAGCTAGTTGAGCCAACCCAGCTCTGTCCAGAAATCCAGCATCTTGCATGGTCATTGCAGAATCTCTATGATGACACTCCAAATCAGACCTCCAGAAAAAGATAAAATGATAGGTATAAATGATTTTATTTACTAAATAAGATATTTTTGTAATTTTCAACATAATAGGTGTCAAATAAAAGCAGCTCTCACATCTACAGTACTAAGAAAAAGAAAAAAAATTATCAACAATATCATATTATTGTCGTAGGAACCGAAACCTTATGTGATATGCTTAAAGTGTCTACAATACTCCTATGTTTATCTAGCTAGTTGTCTATTACAAGTCAATTATATGTAAAATCTGGGGTTATAAACGTAATGTAAAATCTGGAGTTAAAAACTCTGTCCAGAACTTAACAGCACACCTGTTCATAGTTGAATAACTGAGCGCAGATTAAATAATTGAAAAAAAAAACTCTGTCTAGGCATTAGTACCTATAGTTATGCATTTTAGAGGATATATTTATGTAACAACTGTAAAAAATCAACACAAAAGCAGAGCGAGCGAAACGAGTGTGCCATTAGGTTCACAAATGCAATCAGTATTGACCACATTATGTTTGTAGTCGCTAAATTAAAAGTAGTGAACTTTTTACTGTAGTAAAGGCGTGTCCAAACTCGTCTTGCTATCGATGTTTGTTACGCACTCACAGTGTTCTAGTTTACTATGCAGGACATTTTCTAACATCATGCTACACTGGCTTTTTTATTTACGTATTTACTAACCAGCCCTTGCTACTGAACTGAACAATAGAGCTTTTTATTTATAGGTGTAGAATCTGCCGTAATTCCTACTATGTATTTTTCTGCCGTAAATATTCTTATTTTCGTTCATTATGTGAATTTATCACCAAATTTTATTCAGGGCAGGCTAGACTCAATGAAACCTTGAAAATTTATTGACGTATTGTGGACTATTCGGCATGTGTTTATTGCATGAGCTTTAGTCTCTTCCTAGACATATACTCAAGCCAAATCTGAGCGTCTCGTATGAAGAATGCATGCTTAGCGAGTACTTATGACATCGCGCAGCACGCCCATAGTGCGGTATTATTAGGATATATAGGATATAGGACTTTGTCCGCGTGAAAGGGCATTACGCCCATGTGAAGCCGGGGCGGGTCATATAATATTAGCCTTCCTCGATTAAATAATTACTAATTATATTATAATTACTATTAACTAACACTGAAAGAATTTTTCAAATCGCACCAGTAGTTCCTGAAACTCGTCAGGTTTATAATATTAGTATAGATTTAGGTAGGTACGTCCTGGCTTTTAATTGCCTTATATTTTGGTTTTGAATCGACCTAGTTAGTTCAAGACTTCTATTTAAGCGACAAAATTGTTGTGCTAGTTTCAAAAGCTGAAATGTGGGCTGACGCGTAAAAAATTCACCATACCCCGACCCTTTACGCATTCACACCTACTTGGGCGCCAGTTATAAATTTTTAAATACCATTACCCCTACCTTGCGTATGCTATTGTTTCTAAATAAATTTGGTGACTAGTTTTTACGATAACGATTTTAAAACGAAACATGTTTGTTTTTATCAATGTTAATTTTTCTCTGTGATGTCGCGTATTAATAGTCGTGTATTCCAGATAGGTCACTTCAATAGTGTACCTGCTTCTTGCTCGCTTCGCTTAGGTACTCATTTTCCTTTCTCGTTTCTTTAGGCAACTCCCCCATTTCCTTATGAGTTCAGATAGGTAGGTTAGGTACCAACTACGTTCGGTTTTAATTTTTCCCATAGGAACCCTAATTTATCCTGTAAAACCTTATTGTCTATGTTACGCCATGTAAAATTTATTTATCCAAGTATCTAATTACAAGATATACTTCATCAATAATTACCGTACCATCATCCATCTCCTCTGAAAGGATAAATGCGCAGTTTCCCGACCGACGATGGCGCTCAATGACTTTAAAGATATTTGTCACGGTATCTGATCTAACACTTGTAGCTTAGCATTTTCCAATAGGCTATCGGCAGCCGTTATCGTGCGCTTATCAGTAGCAGTGCGATCTTGTTATCTCGCGCTAAGCATGACGGTTCCATCCCGTCATTCACGGAAGAACCGCGCCGACGCACTCTCGGTTTTCGCCTTTCGCTGGGTGGTCACAGTCCGCTGGTCTGGTCGCTGACGTCGGTGCTCGTTGCAAAATTAACCAATTGCTTCAGTAACCCAGTTGGTCGGATCGGCTCGGTGCCTGATATCCGGTGAACGAGTAATTCGAAAACAATAATGTGAACTGGAATAAATAGGAACGTTAAATATTCGCAGTGAATCATGTGACGTGCAAATCGTGCAATGCAACGTGCGATATCTGAAAAGTGAACGAGGATGGTATTCAGTGCGTGTATTTGGAACCTTATGTTGGGCGGAACGCTGAGGAAAGGGAAGAATGTTGCGAAGGCGGGGGACGTATACCGTCAATGCAGAGCCCGAGAAGAGGCGCAGTCGACCCAAGTCGGATGACCTGTTTGTCATTAACAAGTTTGGTAGGTTTGTTTGCAGCACAACCTATTTATTTCTAAAAGACAAATTACCTACTACGATATTTGTGTTACTATGCGATACTTACTTACTATACGTGTTAGCTGATGTTCTGAAATTCACTCTTACCTAAAAAATACGACACTCGCCTTATACAACCATAACTTTTAGAACTTACATTGCAAAACCAAGTTCAATCACGTTTCCCGACTACTACCTACCTACTGGGCGGTCGATGGATGCGTCATGCATCTGGTTGGGAGGACCGGTTCTCCTATTGTCTGTGGTTAGTCTCTCGCAACTACGAGGCCTTGGTTTTATGCTATAGAACGCACGGCAACAAGGTCTCATCTTCTTAGAACAATAGACACGGCGACGACGGCTGGACTGGACAGCACTAGATTTCCGGAGAAATGCATCACAGCTATTGTCCTGTGAGAATTAACTAACGTTTGCCATTGTTTCACGCACATTAATTCCTATTGGGCCTTAAATTATTTTCCTCCGCATTTTTTTTATTGAATCGTCGTTTTGTTTTGTCACGGACAAAAACCCCTGAGTGAATAACGTAAAAAACAGTTGTTTATCTGTAGCTACGTCAAGTCATCCGGCTTTTTGTAATGGTTTTTTTCTGCAATTGTTTTACGCAATCTGTTGGCGACTAGAGTGAAAGCGTATCGAATATCCGTGCGTGTTCTCGCGGCGAGTTAGGGCTTAGACGACACCGCAATACATTTTCATATCGACCACAACTGCCACATGCGTACCGTTTTAAACTAATGCTGGACATTGCCACCACCTAATTTTTGACGGCAGCTTCAACTTTCAAGTAGTGTGATGTGAAGCCTTAGATACCTCGCGTGCTGGGAATCCTATAAACTCCGCCAAAAGTTATAATCTGATTTGCCGGGACCATGAAATCTATTATCAGGCACGTTTACTTAACAGCTTGTTTATTTATGTGATTTGAAAGTTATTTCACTTTAGGACACTTTGACATTGGGATTTTTTTGTTGTGTACACTGCGTATTTGGTATTTAATTATGTTAGTAACCGTCCTTAATACAATTGTACTGATATTACCCAATATTTCAAATACATTTCCGTTGTTATTAAATTATGGTTAAGGAATTTGTATTTTATTTAATAAATTGTTATCGTCATCTTTTATTGTTTTAACTTTTATTTTATCTTGTAAATCTTAATATATAAAAAATCCGTGTCACTGTGTATGTTCCGAATAAACTCAAAAACGAGTCAACTGATATTCATGAAAATTGGCATATATATGTAATTTGGTCCAACTTAGATGATAGGATAGTTATTATTTAAATTAATGGTCTTAATAACTAATAATTAATAAAAAACTGATCATCAACGTTGGTTGTTGTTATTAATCGTACGTTCCATAAGTCTGCAACAGATGGCGCCTTCTGAATTCTTCTGTCTTTTCTGCAGTCCACGCGGACGGAGTCGCGGGCGTCCGCTAGTATCTTATAATAATCGTGTTATTAATGCCAATCAAAGGAAATAAAACGATAGCTGTTGGGGCAATAAAAAGTTACCTAAACGTCATCTAATCGTATAAAAATAAATACTAAAGCCGCCATACCTAGATAATTGTGTAAATGTCTTACAAAAAAGTAAGCTACATATTGACTGGGCGTAATCGTATTTTTTTTAAGGAAGGTTATTTTTGAGGTGAAGTTTTTGAGACAGTGTAGCGTAGAATGCGTTTAACTAGTTAATTCTTCTTCTACACATTTATGTAAAGTGAGTTAAATTTTTTACATGTTGGTACTACAACTACATTGCCTTAGGGCAGATGCAGAGACGCTCGAGGCCGCCTTCCCATCTAAAATGTGCTGCGCAGCCACGCTAAGTTGCTATGGATGCGTTTGATATCTACTTCATAGTTACTTGTTCACGTCCCGGTGTCAATGAATGTTATTGGTGGATGTCAAACAAATCTATGGCAATAGCACATCAGCCTGTTTTGATATGGAATACTTAGATCTGTCTAGGATTAGGCTCACATGTAGGTACAGAGTTCATTATCTTAGGGCCGACGTGGTGCCTAACGTCTTTCGATAACGTCTCTTTCTGTTTTTATCACAAAAAGTTTAGTGCAAGTGGGTGTTGCCTAAAATTAACCTTACTTTTATAAATTCTTCTTCGATTGAATAATGAAGAGAATAAAGTTTAATTCTTCAAAATATTTCGAATATCCGTCCCTCAAACGTCAAAACCCTCAAAAAATGATAAGTTCTTGCCACGGGCCATGAGCAGTACTTAGGTAATTTGTTTTTGGGCTAGCAATTGCTCCAATTTTCATTATTGTCTTATTTATGCTATCGGTGAATAAATTCGGTCGGTTACATTTATTATCTGTCGTTATGTACAGCAGATAAGGAATATTTACTTACAAATAATATACATAACATCAAATCACATTAAACTGCGCGGTCATATGGATAGTTGTTGGTACCTACACATGAGCATGACCATAAGTGGTGACTACAACCTCTTGTAGCGGGAAGCATGGCCTTTAATTTATTTTATTGCTTACACTTGCCTACTATGCTTACTTGCCGAATTTGGTTTACTGTCACATCAGCCTATTACAGTCCACTGCTGGCTGTAGGCCTCCCCGAGGCAACTGCCATAGTCTCCTGCCATAGGCAAACATGGGGTGGGTAGTGTAGTGATATTCTACAATGCCGACACCACACTGCACGGCAGATGGTTTATTATAATATGACCTAAAATATATCAATGATGCCGCGTATTTGGTTTCTGTCGCGAATTCAGTAGGTCCGTCGAGATATACCTTTCTAAGGGATTAAACTAATGAGAAGCCGTAGTCTTCTCTAAATTGAATTCTAGAAGATGAACTCCATAATTTCCAATATTGGGTAGGTTGTGAAATAGATATTCCAGGATGCTAGAGCTGGCCAACCAATTAATATTTAAGTAGGGGCGTTTTAGCTAGTACTGTATTGCCACTTGGTTTCATTCTGTTACTCGATAAGGTACTTATCTACCTACTCTCATAATATCCAATGTTTAAAAAACGCAAGTCTTTAGCTCATTGCTCTTATAGATTAACAACTTAATCCATCAAAGCAACCGTTTCTTATCATTCGTCAATATCTTCTATTAATTAATTTACTTAGTTACTTATCGTGAAACATTTTGATCTTTATATATATTTTTTGTAACGTGACAAATGTAAAGTTTTATTACCCAAAATTGGGTCACTCACTACTCACTAATGCCGTATTCATGCATCAAGCATTTTTAAGGAATTTTAATGAACACTTTGTGATAAATGACAAATGGAAGCAAAAACAAACAATTATCACTGTTTTGTCGTAGTTCTTTATGGACTTCATAATTATCAACGTACGTTATTTTAAAAAAAATCGTGCCTTACCTAGTGCCATTTTGATATTATTAATATTCAGAAAAATGATTGATTTTGCAAATATTAACAAGTTGTAGTTGAGTTGCCTGCGTTTTGGTGACGTTGCTGGCAGTAACAAACAAACGACTACCTGTCTGTTTCCACCAAGGTTGTTTTACTCTCTGATAAAAAATTCAATCTATGCACGTCAAGGTCTTCCAAAAAAATATATAACCATCACTCAAATTCTCCTTTAAATTTCCAAAAAACTGTGCTAAACACTTATTTCAGCTTCATATTATTTTGTCATATTGCGAAATCTGGCCATAGGTATTCATTTGTACTGTACTAAAGACTGTACAGACAACATCCACAATCTACAATTTTATTGACTGCACTCACTGCAATACATGCTGCTGTAATTACGAACTCTTAATTTAAATTCTGTCATAAAAGCTAGCCATGCTACCAGTCGTTCGTTACGTTCGGAAGGAGTAAATTACTTTAGTCATAACATTATTACGATACATATAGGTACGATACATGAACGGTGATAGCCCAGTGGTTAAAACGTGCACCTTCCAAGCGGGAGGCGTAAATTCCATCCCATTCGCGGGCTGTACCAATGAATTTATTTCATGTACAGATTTTAATGTTGACAAAATTGTCACTTAGCTCGTGCCTCGGAAAGCACGTAAAACCGTTGGTCCTGCGCCTGATCTCTCTCCGGTCGTGTCGGCTTTCCGTCCCATCGGACTATGAGAGTAACGGAATAGAGAGTGCACCTGTGTTTGCGCACACACTTGTGCACTATAATATCTCCTGCGTACGGTCGGAGATCATCATACATACCTATAGGTACCTAATACTGCGCGGTGCCGGCAAAGTAGAATTCGTACCACCCCATGTCTGCCCGTGGGTATCGTAGGAGGCGATTAAGGGTTTCCGGGAGGTGGGCAGCAGCACCTCCCGTGTTGACAATATAGTCCAAAATATAAACTGCGGTCACCAACCCGCCTGCCCAGCGTGGTGACTATGGGCAAATACCCCCCATTGTAGTCTTGTGGCGTGCCCTCGGGAGGCCTACGTCCAGCAGTGGAATAGGCTGATGATGGTGATAGGTACCTACTCCATGAACATTTCCTAAATTGCCTATTAGTTGCGTCTCTCACAATTAAAAAGGGGTAAAAAATTTTGAATGTCCGAATCCTTGATTATCCTTGGGCAAACAATGGAAAGGATGGGGATTAAAAATCATACCGCTTGCTTATTAAAATTGTATGACCTTGAAAAGGATGATGTATGTTTTAGATATAATCTACCAATAGTAATGTTATATAGTGTTTTATAACTATTATTAGGTATCTTATCAAGTCATTGTAATGCCATTTACTTACCAGCCTTTAGCAACGTGCAACTATAAAATTCATTAAACCTTGTGTCGGTGAGCGTATGTCGCGAGCAATTAAGAGTTAAATACTCTAGTTACTTAAAGACTCCTACATCAAGATGCATGTAAACACAATTTGTGGTACTAATCATCCTCGCATTAACAACTCGGACCCTGTACCTTACTATCTATATGCTGATGTGCGTGAATACAATCCAATTCTCTGTCTGCACCTACTTTCTCACTTCTTTCATTGTATTTTTGTTTTTAGTAATTCTAGTTCTACCCATAATTTGGAAGAATCTGGTTTGGGACGTACATCACTTCACGGGGTTCTGTTATAAAGCTAATTATTTCGGGACCCACAGTTACCTGAGGTATACTTGATAAGTTGGGGTTGGGTGAAATTGTTCGGGAAAAGCCAGTTCTCGTTTTGTTTACAAGCTGTTCGATCGGTGTATCGGTCGTAGTACCCTCTGCAAACATGCCGTGACGTCACCGCGGTAAATTATCACTGTCTTTATAAAGAGGCAGACACGACGGCATGCGATGCGGTACTGATAGGGTTACGAGATGTAATCAACAACAGCCTTTCGTGGCATGACATACTGTCTAGCTAGAAATTTTAATAGACGAATGTAAAATAGATTACAAATTGAAATTGATAAAATTGTAGTATCTTTTGCTTTTTTGTTTGACTGAATTCTTGAATGTCTGAATTTAAAACACTATTCTTATACTTTTAAAATAGAGTTTCTTTAAAAAAACTTGGGTGCAGTTTAGGTAGGTTGCTTACCACTTCGTAGAATGCTAAATTCCATGTAGGTATTTTGTAAATGAATGATTTACTTAATTATGGAATAAAGATCCCATAACAAATTAAAATGCATCACAGAACTTATGCTACGAATTGCACGCGAATTGTTTCGATTACTATGACATGGTACGCTTATCTATTCTCAGTTATATTTGTGCAGTCACGATTGCTATTGAGTGCTCTGCACTGTCTATAATATGTGTAATATTATGACAACTGTATGTATGGTCGCGAAGTTTGAATTAGCACAATAAAGTCCGTGTACTAAAAGGCACTGCTCCTCGGGGCGGGGTATTGCGGAGTCGCGACCGCCAGTCTACCTCGGGGCGCGCTCGCGTGCGATCATTTGCCAAGCTGGAGTGTACCGCGGGCCCGCTATGCTGCGACAACCCGAGTGCGACCGACGGCCGCGGCGCGGTGGGCCTCCGCCCCGTCGGAGAGGTGGCTGTGCGCTCCGAGCCCTCGCTCCTTGGCTTACTTGACAGTGATAAAAGCGGCCAGTTGAGCCGAGCTCGCGACCGACTCTCTTCCTTTTGTAAAAAACTTCGACGTACCATCAGTGAGTGTCCCATCCCATCCAAATGTCTCTGTGTTCGATTTCTTGTCATCTTCTCATTTCCGGAATCATTCATTCTACGTAGTTTTATGCTGTTCATGTTCTCACTTAAATGTTCTAATGTTGCTTTTGTGTTTTGCCGTGACATCCAGGCGACGTGGATCCTATTAAAGCAGAGCAGGCTTCGGAACGGAAGGCCTCCTCATCTTCACAGCGTAAGTGCTAGATGTGGCGCACATAATGCATATTAGCGATTGCAGATTCAGTAGCTGTTTTTCCGCATTCACAGATTGAAGTGCGATAATCCTCCTCTTGATGACTCTAATAATCTGAAAGGCACTTGAATTCGAGAGCGAGTCGGAGGATAATCGCGCCCAGTACTTTTGTCACTAGCCTTTTTTTCTATACTTTACTGTCCGTGTGTTTTTGTATGTCGTAGTTACTTACTAGTTGTACGGTTTTGAATAAATTGTGATGTTTGGTTTTAATTAGCTGATTAACACTCGTTGCATTGTAGGTTTAAACTTTCCTAGCTAGATTAGTTGTGTAGGGTAGCTAGGTCACAGTTGAAAACTTGTTGATTCCTATCAGTATTTTTGTATGACTTTATTTAATATCAAATATACATACCTACAATATTAAGAACGTTCCAAGGGAAAAAAGTAAATGACTGATTGTTCAATACCTATCAACAAACTCCTCTCTATTTCCCTACATTAACCACGTGAAGATCCAGTGTCGTGTGGATAGGTAGTTATCAATAAAGTAGTATAAATAAATTATTAGTTAATGACAAATATTTGCCCTAACAACCCAGGTCCTAGAAGTTTGCAGGCCCGTTGCAGGCACTTGGACATATCATTGACCACGTGTTAAATATCCAATAGGGAATATGCGTCTGACATGAAAACAGATTTTTTATATTTTATTCGAAAGATATTACAAATACAAACCGAATAGTGCAAAAGTAACATCAATCGGTTAGCAATAATAAAATTATCTCATTGATTTAATAAATACTTTATTAAAATCTGTACCTATTAATAAACAATTTTTATTGACAACTATACACAAAACTGTTATAGTACCTACGTTTATAAAATAAGATTGCATTTTTTTTTCGTACTAATTTGAGACTGTTGTATACTATGACGTCAAAGTCTATGCCATTTTAGTATGCCGCAAACGGAGCGTTTCAAAAACATTTTGCCGGCTCGTATTTTTGAATAGCTGTAAATCCAAAACGGATAAACTTAGATATGCCATTCCAAGGGCGAACTTTATTTATTTTTTACGTAGAATCTAAAAAAAAAAAAAAAAATCATGCATATACCCTATTGGTTAAACAAAAGTACACGTTATTACTTTTCCCATCACATTGCGCTGGCACCAGTAGCACAATAACAATTACAAGTGTTCTAATGAAAATAATAATAATACAGCACTAATAGTAAGTACCTTATTTATTACTGACCGTTCGCGTCGGAAGGTCCGTTAGAGTCTGTCTTTCTAAAGGTGGGTTCCTACGGTCCGTGATATTGCGGACCGACGCGCACGAGCGCGCACCACGGACCGTGGGAAACAGAGCGTCCGTGGTAATGCAGACGCGTCCGTCTCGGTGCGTCTAGATCCGTGGTGATAAATGTAGGCGGACGCGGACCAGCCCGCACCGACACGCACCGTGGGATAGGGTCGTCCGTGGTAATTGCAGACACGTCCGTGGCGGTGCGCCCGATCCATGGCGAATGGATAGCTTCAGACGCGGTGCGCGCTCGTGCGTGCTCGTGCGGAGATGTCTGTAGGCGACCACATAAAAATTGACGACCATGTCGACGGCTGCATGGATGCAATAGCGATTGTGGTAGTATAGTAGTCTAATGGCATTTTTGAATACTCGTACACTCGCCCTTGAATACACTTCTGAATTTTTTAGTATTTGCCCAGATATAAAAAAATGCTACTTTATTCAAGACCTAATAGTTTTATTATTGGAATACTAAACTTTCCCTAATCTTACTTGAGGTAACAGCGATTACGGTTTTTTGAAGAAAGGTGCTTTTATACACTTCACAACACATTAAAATTACACATTACAACTTGCATAAGCCTTTAACAGTAATTTACCTATACAGGGTGTTTGTGACAGCCAGGCAAATATTGATATGGCGACTTCAGACCATGATTCTGAGGCGAAAACCACAGAAAATTTTCGCAGAAAAATTCGAAATTTTTCCGGCATTTTTTCCATTTTTCAGGAAAAAAATTGTGTAGCTCATTTATGTAGGCCTTAGATAATGACTTAAAAACAAAATTTTAACCTATGGATGATTTTCGAAAAGAAAGTCCCAAAAATTTCAAAATACTAATGAACCCCATTGGATAGTCACAAGTGATTTATAAAACAGCAATGTACTCGTATCACACAATAACCAAATAAGCTAATTTAAATAGTCACAGGATCACCCGATACAATTCGCGCGGAAAGCAAACTTTGCGGATAATCAAATTAAAAATATTTCCTGGGAGTAATAACACTGTCGTCATAACAATGGTACTTGTTCAGTGTTTCATTCAGTATTTGCCTGGCTGTCACACACACCTTGTATGTATACTGGGTGATTTTTGGTCGTCAACGTTCCCGAAAACTACGGAATCTCATCATCACGATGATTTTTCTCCATGGGAGGCATACCTGGGAAATGTCTGGTTTGCATAATATTAGGGTCCAAAGTTAAGTAAATAGACTACGGTTTTCTGCATTAATGCACATTGACGCGTGTAGCAAGATTTTTCACGAGAAATAATTAATATCTGTCTATCAAAAAATTTGTATAAACACTGGGCACTATAAATTTCGCCCGATCAAGTAATAAAAAAAATATAAAAAAATTACATCGTTTCCCAGCATTTTTTTCGGCATAAACTTACTTAATTTGATGTATAGATTACGTACCCTTCGTTAAGGGTGGCAACGAAAAAACATCCTGTATACAAGGTGTAACAAAAAGGTTATGTTAAGCGAAAAGCTATGTAAATAGCCCACTATAGAGAACCTATCCACAAAATTTGAGATCCGAAATCACATGTTTATTTTTCCCAATAGTATGGAGAATTTTTCAGTATCTCAGGAATTTTCATACAATCTTGAAAAGGAGCTTATAGTCGTGCTTCAAACTATTTCGAGTCCGCTGTACAAAGTATGTACTGTAAACAAACAACTTGTCCCAAGTTGTTAATAAGGTTTTTATAGAAATATTATCCTAGTTTTCTTAGACATAAAGAACATAAATGAAATTGTATAAGGCGTTACAATTCGGAAGTTTAAACATTCACTATGGGTGTGCCCACCACCGGGCCCTACACCCTCCACTGACCCACGGATCTGATAATTCATAACTGCGAAAACAGGCACTTGCACTAACTACAATCGCCAGTGCTCGGGTCTGGTTTCGCGTGGCGATTGTAATTAGTGCAAGTGCCTGTTTTCGCAGTTATGAGTTATCAGATCCGAGGGTCAGTGGAGGGTGTAGGGCCCGGTGGTGGGCGCATCCATAGTGAATAAAGAACATAATCGTGCTACAAAATAAATACCTTCAAGTATTCCATGGGTTACCGGGCGCCGATGCCTAGGTACTAAAGTATTTCAGAGAACATAGTCCTTATTTCAATAAGGCTGCGTGTTATAATCCCGCTGGCAAAAAAAAAATTTTTTACTTTGAAAGTATTTTCTTTCAGTTAGCGCGATTCTACACCTTAATAGATATAGCCTAAGGTTTAATTTATCACTACGATACTTGTAACGTAAAGTCTTCCACGTATTTCGGCCCAGACCGCCGACGACCACGGACGGGCACGCACCGTGGGATAGCCTCGTCCGTGGTGCGCGTTCGTCCGTAGCCGTCGGCGCGTCCGCGTCCGTCTGCAATATCACGGACCGTAGGAACCCACCTTTAAGAAGCTGATGAATATTGGCTCTACTTTATTTACGCTCTTATTCCATTATTTTATGGGGTTGGCGCAATATTGTTTCTTTCGAAACACACATTCCCAAAGATTTGGCATTTGTTTTTACAGCCGGCTGCTTGCCTGACATCAACCCTTCACGGGTATAGTTAAGTGACAAATTTTAGAAAATAATATCAAGACTTTGGACATAATATTGTACTGTAGGGAAAATGCTGAGTACTTAGGATAAACATAGGTGGAGTGTGCTTGGCTTTGCGTCAATATGCCATGGGTGTGGTGACCCGATGCGGCAGGTCGAGTGTATTATAGTATGATTGATAAATACTTTATGGTATTAACCGTGGAGCTGTAAAAATGCTGTATATTCGTTTTATTATAGTTCCTATGTATGTGGTGGGGCTTTCTTTATTGTTTCCTAGCTGTTTTGCCACAAAGCACACAGACATACTATTTATAATAATAACATGGAAGGAGGTTTAGTTAGAATAGGACAAATTTCATTAAATAATGGTACCGATACGTTTCAATGTTGACACAGAAAAATTGCCTAGTTATTATAATATGTATTATTATCTATGCATAACCCATTAGGCTAATTACCTATAGTTAGCTCGAGTCGTAAGCAGTGAGCAAGCATACATATTTCGCTCAACTTAAATACTTTACTTATTTTGTATTAGGATTACCTAAGCATTTTTTTTAGTGAGTGACCATTAAAAGTAGGCAGTTTTAATGACTTCTACTTAGTGTCCATTTATTAATATACCTATAGTGTAATTTATGACTTATGTATGATACTGCCAATTTTAATTCTACTTAAGTTCTTATATACATACATACATACATATAATCACGCCTCTATCCCTTACGGGGCAGGCAGAGTACCAAGGACCGATAGAAACACATGGTGCCACTTCTGACCAATTTTGAGGGTATAGTTGAGATGTACAAGTTTGGTTAGTAGTGACAGGTGGTCAGCCCATCGCCTACAAAAAACCAAGACCCTCTTGTCCCTCTACTGACTTGTACAGTATGCTAGTACAGTAAGTTCTTATATGTATGTATAAATAATAACCTAAAGGCGTACTTTAGCTACCTTGGCAACAATAAGCAACAGTTTCTTTTATTGGCGAATGATTGTGTTCGTAATTTAGAAATAGACACAACTACCTAACCTAACCAGTACCTACCAGTTGTTAAATCTTTGTTAGGTAGTAGAAAATTTTAAGAATAATCAAACCTGCTTAAAATTTAGCTCAGCTATGATAAAACAGACACTTAGGCATCTCTCTAAAGTTGTAACCTGTAAGTATGTAGTCAACATACAGTAGTAGCAAAGACTAGCCAGTATAGCATTAAGTTGTTTTTCAACATGTTAAACTGAACCAATCACTAAATTATTATATCAACTAATTCTAACCACTACCTTTGTTTCTGATTTGTTAATTAGGAATCTGGAAGATTTAATTTCTACAAATAAAATATACAAATTTCTTTTGCGATGTATTTAACCCCTATAATCTTCTAAGTTCAACTCATAAAAATTTTAACTATTTAAACTAGTCATTCGAGGTAATTTCTTTACACTAATTATTGGTTTCTACTACTTCTTTTTCCTTGACCCTGATGTGCTATGGCTAATTAAGTTTTCCTTAAATATTTATATACACACTTAGCTGCCTGCTAACCTACACCTTCATGATAGATAAATAATTCCTCCACATTAGCTGCGCCGTAAGGTGGAGGGAGACACCTACCTAAATTGAATCTGTCGGAAATTGGTTATATTTTATTAAATTCAGAATTAGTAGGTAAGCTGGTTAGGTTTTGGATGAAAATTACTTAGTTTCAACTGTAAGTATTAGGAAGCTGTTTTCTCCAAATAAAAATTACGGTTCTTCCGAGGTTACGAAAAAGCACACAAAATAAAGTTAACTGTGAAAATAAATTGAATAATCAAATTTTAGATCGTATTTCAGCATTTCCAGCTGAACTGCAAACCAAACGCATTTGTTAGATTGTTATCATGATCTGCTTTGGGCCAGCTGAGTTTCGACGACACTTGTGTACCTTTGTGTGTTTGTCTATTTTACACTTAGAAGAAACCTAGCCGCCTGCATGATGCAAGTCGCAACGTAGGTACGGTTTTAAACATCTCATCGATTATACTAAAATAGCTTTATTGTCTCCACTAGAGTTTTAGAATTAATGGTAGGTAAAGTATATTGAATTATTTAATTAGGGGTAAATGTGAAATAGGCCAAAATTTTTACCAACTGCCAAAGGAGGGGGTCAAGTTTGTCGCAAGAAAAATAAGTAATTCATATACATCCCGAGAGAAAGAGGTCCTAGAATTCTATTCAACAGAATTCTCTATTTATTGATATTCTATTTATTATGAAAGATTAGGGTTTCTGTACGTTCATCTGCTGCCGCTCGCCGCATGAACTGCCTCTGAAGCCGCCCAACCGTCCGTGAAAAAGCTCGCTGTGCGTAAGCTTGGAAAATAATGCTTTTCATTTTTATCTGATCATTCATTTAGTTACCTTACACGTTGATAATTTTACCGTTTGGCCAAGATCGTGTTATCGCGTGGCTTTGAAAAATTGTGGTGCATGTATGATTAGGTATTTTCGATGCCTATTGCGAATAAAAAAGTAAAAAAAAGTAATTTCAACTTGACATCATCATGTCATTTTTCCAATAAATTTTCCTAGAATAATTACCTGTTGTGAAGCATTCGTATCTCAGATTAATAACGATTTAATTAATTTGATTCGCTAAATATGTGTATACGTTTAGATTTTCCTTCCGACTTATGTGATCATTACAAGGGCAAGTCAATATGGTAACCAGAGAAATTGACAACTACAAAATGTCTGGTCGCTGCGTGCTAAAGTTTCGTTGAAAACCAAGTTTCGAGATAGGATACACGGTTTAACTAGGACTAACAACTAGCAACTGTAACAAAAATGACTATTACCTGTCTACTATTAAATCTATTTCCTGGGAAACATGTGCTAAGAGTATTCGAATTGTCGCTGTTGAGGAAGTGATTTTATTTAGCGTTTTAGTAAAGCTACAGTCAGTATCGTTGTTTTTGCTGTAAAGTTCAAGTAAATTATATGTATAATATAAAATTGCATACGTGTAGGTTTGTTAAATACCTAGGTTGGCTAAAACGAGCTGTTTTCCTAGCGTGTAGTGCGGGTTCCAAGACCTATCGTGTCCTACGCATAGATAATAATAAGTCGTAAGTAGGTAATAAAGGAAATATGTTTGCTGTTAATTTCCACGTTTATTTTTAGTTAATAATCTGAGATTCGTTTAGCCACATAGCCGCTATAATTGCTTTTATTTCAATTTGGGAAAAGATACTAATTCAAAAGGTTAGTGTCAGTTCTATCCATATCTGTTAAGAATTTTGTACCTGTAATATCCTATTAAAAGTTTTTTTGGTATCAGGTTTACCTTCTGACAACCGCTTCACCAAACAAAAAAACAGAAAAATATTTAAAATTTTGTTTGGATCTGAATGACTACAAATACAGGTAATTATTCTACGATAATTTGTCAGTGTGAGAATAGTCATTCGTACGACTTGTGCATTAAGTGTTATTTTATTGTTTTAGGAAATTCAAATCGCCCTTTTATTGTCATCCCTGATCGTTTTATAACCCCTTCTGAGCCATAGTTGGCGACCTTGTGTCAACTCGAGATGGTCTCGTTAATATGACACTGATTTTGGATTGCTAAATATATATATTTTTTGTCATTGTTTATTCTAATATGAGATGATGGAAAATGACAGCATTTTTACAATAGGTTTGCAATTTAAATTAACTTTTCTATTTCCATTAATATTCAATGCGCACATTTAAATGATTCTTTGCGTCACGATGTACCTAGTTGCATTTCGCTTTACGGACACGAGAATGCTGTGTTGTAATATTCCACATCATTTTGCGGCTATATTAGGTATACCTACTGACAGAGAATTAGATGAAACCTTTTCTATTCACGTCTGTATCGAAACAGTAGGGCTTCTGTATCGTTGAATTAATTAAGATATTTGCTCTCTTGCTGCGACAAACAGCTGATAAAAATACGTTATTGATGTCTTCGTCTGATAACTACAAATACTATTTCTGTAGCCTAATTAACTAAGTAAAAAAAATACGATACTACATCGCCTAATGGTCATTATTAACTGGAATGTCTAATTAGTCGATTGTTATTTAAATGCACGAATCGGTGACTAAATCCGCCGAGCCATGTACCTTCACTTGGTCAGATGAACCATTTCATTACTATCACTGTTTGGTAATGCGTGGTCAGTAAATAGTTTAGTGAAAACAACATTATTAGTGTTTTATTGATTATTTTCTCTATCTTGCATTTGTATTAGATACTCTCTCTCTCTGTAAAGTAATATTTCAAGTTTTGTTCGGACGTAAGATTTAGTGCACGATAAACTCCAATCGTTTGTGAACTAGATGGTTTTGTGAACGGGTTCATTGTGTTTTCCAGGCAAGGACGGCTCGAAGGTGACGACTGTGGTGGCCACACCGGGGCAAGGCCCCGACCGGCCGCAGGAGGTTACCTATGCCGACATGAAGCTGATCGGGAATGGCAGCTTCGGCGTGGTGTACCAGGCCAAATTGTGCGACACTGGCGAACTCATTGCCATTAAAAAGGTGCTTCAGGACAAAAGATTTAAGGTACGTCTTTACTACGAAAATAGTTAATTACTTTACGTTATAATGAACATCATAATATATTATTGGAGGACGAGCAATGAAACGATGAACAGTATACGAATCTATGACTTTCTGAATGCACCATGCAATTGTAAAATTATGATCACAAATGGATAAAATTACCAAAACAAGCAGTGCCGTATTCCACACGTGCAGTGGGGACTCTTCATAATACAGGAAATGTTTTCATTTACAGAACCGAGAACTTCAAATCATGCGTAGGCTGGAGCACTGTAATATTGTCAAATTGAAATACTTCTTTTACTCCAGCGGAGAAAAGGTATTTATTTTTTATTTTAATAAATGAACGAACTAGCCTAGTTTTTAAATATTAATCCTCTTTTATTTCATGTTAATTTCTTTATTGTTTTGTTTATGTATTTAGTTGATTTACTAAGGGTGTGTTTATATGTTTTATTTTGGGGGAAGGCGGCAGTGCCCGCGACCGTGAGCTCAATGTTAAACGCAATGCAGAATCTTGAAGTCGCAGTATGTCTAAGAATCAATTGTTGCGCTAGCGTGCTAACGCACCATTAGCTCCTCCAGACATTTGGCTATGGTTACCGAACAATATCTTGTCAAACGACCAAACTATTTCCTATTACGTAAATATTACATTTTAATTGCTATTGTAAAATATCGGTCGGTAACCTGCA
Organism: Carposina sasakii; assembly: GCA_014607495.2. Lineage (NCBI taxonomy): Eukaryota > Metazoa > Arthropoda > Insecta > Lepidoptera > Carposinidae > Carposina > Carposina sasakii. Next base: position 6,147,190 of record CP053165.1, read on the forward strand.
AAGGAACTTGCCAAGTTGTGTGCTGTCTCGAGATCGACTCATACATAATCACGCATAAGCTGTATCTGATCGCTTCACATTCGACGCGTCAAATGGAACCGAAACGTTCTGCCATTTATCATGACCAAAATGAATGTACACGACACGGTCTAATATCACGTCATTCGAGTTTGTGTTTATTTGATATTCGACTTTTTAATGCTTGCTTGATATTTTATGTTATTTCGAGTGCTTCCCATCCTACATAAATACATAATCTTGCACTAACGTTGTAGGTAAATAGTCTTCACGAAAATGCATGGTCACATAAAACCGAATCTTAGTATTCATTCAAAGTTCTATTCTTCAGTAGTAAGCATTACGTTTAGAAAATATCATTTTTACTTTTCGAGGCGAGGAAAACTATTAAATTAATTTATGAAATCCAGTTGACACGAAGTAATATATTATTTGTTTAGTTCAAGGGTACGTACTCGTTGATCATGATCCTAGTAACATTGACGCCAAGAGCCCTTGGAAGTTTGCCAGTTTGGAGTACCTACGCATGATGATGACCGCGCTACTTCACCTGGATAACCTGGATAACACATTTATTAACAAACATCAAATACATCATTTTGTTTTGCACTCGCCGCTTTCGTCTCGTTGCACATTTTATTTCCTTATTATAATATGCCCAGTATAATTTGTTTTTTCTTTTGTTTTTATTTCTTCGAATTTAATAACATTTGGGATTTTATTTGTGAAAAATGTCTCATGTAGTTTTATGATTTGTTTGGTTATGTTGTCGTGTATGTTGGTTGACGTGTGTCGTATTTGCTTGCAGAAGGACGAGGTGTACCTGAATCTGGTGCTGGAGTACATACCAGAGACAGTGTATAAAGTTGCACGTCATTACTCCAAAGACGAACAAACCATACCCATTAGTTTTATAAAGGTATGGTACATTTTTTTGTCTACTTTTTTAGTTACATAAGTCTAGCTTTATGAAGACTCAATTGTTTATATGCCCGATTCATGATTTCTGTAAATTTTTAATTTATAGACATTTATCGCATCTATGTTGATTGCTTTGTGTTATAGGCAGGCCCCTGTCCTTATTTGTTACAAAATGTACTTACTATAAAATTAGCTAAGCACACAGACCAAGTTATATAATCATTTTGGTAATTGGAATAGAAAAAAAAACTTATTAAGAAAATATACGTTGTTACAATTAAAAAATAGTTAGCATGTTTCAGTATTCAGCACATTTTCATCTATTAGGGAACCTCCTGGCTAAATGTCCTAGGCCAACCTAACTAGCAAACGTTCTAATACAGATAATATAAATCACATTCCAGCTGTATATGTACCAGTTGTTCAGAAGCCTGGCGTACATCCACTCGCTGGGCATCTGCCATCGGGACATCAAACCACAGAATCTACTGCTGGACCCGAAGACGGGCGTGCTCAAGCTGTGCGACTTCGGTTCCGCGAAGCATTTGGTTCGCGGCGAGCCGAACGTCTCCTACATATGTTCGAGATACTATCGCGCACCCGAACTCATTTTTGGCGCCATAGATTATACCACGAAGATCGGTGAGTCTTCGATTTTTTGGGGAATCTAATTTGTGTTAGTAAGGTGGTATAAACTATTTAATTTACAAATTGCATGGATGGATAGCTATGAAATATTTATCCGGAACAGTATTTTATTTATACATATATTTACGCCTTCATCCCTTACGGGGTAGGCAGAGCACCAAGGGCCGATAGAGCGACATGGTTCCACTTCTGACCAATTTTGAGGGTATAGTTGAGATGTACAAGTTCGGTTAGTAGTGATAGGTGGTCAGCCCATCGCCTACAAAATACCAAGATCCTCTACTGACTTATACAGTATGCCCGGGAAGAGAAGCAGCTGTAGTATTATACATTTTTTTTCTATGCCAGAGCAGCATAGAAGAATTTATACATGTCTTATATCATAGCTTACTTTCTTTTGATTAAAATAAGTATCCTTTTTTTTGTAACAATTTTTTAACTAGTTACATAACATATTATCAATCTGTGATATTGATAACATAATACTATATGTATGTCACATAGTAACAAAATGGCATGTAATAAGAAGGCAACTTTGTAATGTAGCTGCAGAATAGTGTACACTGATAGAAGTGTATGATTTACATAAAATGTGTGGGCACTTCTATAATGGCTCTTTTGATCTATGTTCAAAGTAGGTAAATAAATATAAATTAACTAGAAGCTTAGTTGTCGTAAGTTTTTTGTAACTGCTGATATTTATTATAAAGATTTTCAGCATTAGATAACTGTTCCTATTCATAATAATAGATAAACGCATATCATATTTTAAGCTCATTTTATCTTCTTCTATCTATCTATACATATAATAAAAATGTTACGGATAGCTGTCTGTACATGGAAGATATATGAGAAAAAATATTATAGGAGACCTTTATCAACGCAATAGTACCCAAAATAATGATTTTTACAATTTTTAGAATAGTGCGACTTGTACACCCACTTTTCCCCAGTTAGCCTATTAAGTCCCACGTGGTAAGGGGTGAGCCTACAGTCGCTTCTCGGGCACAAACTCAATAATCTAGCGACCGGTAACGAATCCGATATGAAATGTTTCCGTATTCTACAATACGCGCGGTGGATCTTTGCGGCTGTGAAGTTAGCTACGAAGACAGTTTCGAGCCGGTACATTCGCATAGAAAAGTGTTACAGATCTTTTCATAGAATACATCCCTTGCAAGGTTTTGGAACTAAATTTTTTTATATACAGATAAGGCTGTATATACAGTTACACAGATTACATAGTCACAAAGCAATTAGGTCAAAGGAGTTATTTAGTAAAACGTAAAAAACGTATTTCAAAAAATACTTTTATAATGTAACTACTAAATACGAATTATTCTTACGTAGGTACTTTTGCATTTATAATAACAAAAAGAAATCAATAAAAACAACACAAAACAATTACAACAAAACGGAACGTTCCTCAGCTAAAGTAATTATCGCATTTGACGAAATTTCATCACACTTTTGGTCGCGAGAATACTAACGAAAGAAACACAAAATACATTGCACGCGTCGAAGTGAGAATCAAGACTAACGCTATTTGTAATTTAGCAACGGCGGCCATGTCATGCGCAATCTCCCCGCACTTTTTAATTCACTACCTTGCACACCTGAATATCAACTATTGCGGCGCGTCTCGCACGAACTTCACAGACGCAAAGATCCGCCGCGAACTGTAAATAGGTATCATAAGCTATTTAGCGTCAGAGCTCGTCCGTTTATTAAAACTGATAAAATCAATAGATACTTATCTCAAATTAGTCTGTACCTACTATATGTTTTATCAGCATAGTATGTATTATCTTGATGAGGCTTAAATAATTATAGAAAATATTATTGCATCATAAATGAGTATTTTCCCCAAATTCCTGTAACTTTCTAAGTTATATTATAAGTTATAATAACAATGTACTTATTGCTCTTTGTTAGTCTCGCAGATCGCTTAAACTCGAAGTTGGCTCAATCATTCATGAATCTTTATGACTATATCTAAAGTCGTTTGTATGTTCAAGAGCGTCCAGGTAAAGGTTTAAGTTCATAATTAGCTTTAGTGAATGGCAATGAGATCGGTTTCCAGTAAGAGACTGCTGCGAGCCATATACACATAAAACACACATGGCTGTGCTACCGAAATGGCGTAGACAGAACTGCAGGACAAGAAGAGATCCCATAGCCATGTTAGTGGGCCTGATGTAAAAGATCAGTGATAAGTTGCTAGGCTGCAAACATAAATCTAATTTTCTGCCGGTCCCTTAGCTTAAACCCGAAGAAGGTTGTCGTCAGGCAGGCAGCTGGCCGGAAATCAATCGCCACAAATCCATGGCAATGTAAGTTTCGAAAGAAACCATATTGGGCCGACTTCAGAAATAATGGGACAAGGGCAGGATGATAATGATGATTATGGTCTATTTCAGATGTATGGAGCGCAGGGTGCGTTGTAGCGGAATTACTACTGGGCCAGCCTATCTTCCCCGGTGATTCCGGCGTTGACCAGCTTGTCGAAATAATAAAGGTATGTTCGAAGTGTCAAAAGTGGCGATGTATCGTAAAGCAGACAAGACAAGTTCTCTCTCACATTTTGTCCGATCAATAAGTATCTACTAAGAGCAAGCATGAACTTTTTGACTATTTGTAACATAGATGTTATATCGTCATAGGTCATGAAATGTTGTTTGCGTGATGAATTACTACATGAATAATATGTCGAATATTCGACGTTCGAAATTCTACAGTAGATGCTGTAGATTTAAGTATTATCTAGATATATATGTGACTGATTGAAGCAAGTATCTGGGGACTTTGTTTATAAGGGATGGTAAGCATGACAAAGATATTGCAAGGAGAGTGAATGCTGGGAATCGGGTGAATGGGGCACTTAATTCTTTTATGAGTAGCCAGAAAGTGTCGCAAGCGGCACGTCTGGCTGTTCATGGAGGTGTTTTGGTGCCGACTCTTATGTATGGAAGTGAAAGTTGGGTATGGCAGAAACCAAAACACCAAATTCATGTGAATGCAGTGGAAATGAGAGCATTGAGAAGTATGTGTGGAGTCACTTTGAAAGATAGGATAAGAAATGAGGTGATCAAAAAGAAGTGTGGTATAAATGAGGACGTGGTGACGAAGATTGAGAAGGGTATGTTGAGGTGGTTTGGGCATGTGGGGAGGATGAATGAAAGTAGACTGACAAAGTGTACAACGGAAGAGAGGATGGATGGGTTGGAAGGGGAAGACCTCGCCGGACTTTCACCGATCAAATTGGTGAAATTCTAAAGAAAGATCAGGTCAAGAGTACTCTAAACCGACGAGCGTGCATGAAGAATATCATGAAAGTAGATGAAGCGAAAGAGGTGTGTCAGGATCGTAGCAAATGGAGATCCGTGATCTCTGCCTACCCCTCCGGGAAAGAGACGTGATTATTATGTATGTATGTATGTATCTATACATATAATAAAAATATAACGGATCGCTGTCTGTACATGGAAGATATTTGAGAAAAAATATTATAGGAGACCTTTATCAATTAGGTAATAAAACTAACACTAGGCTATACACACACAATCATTAATCCTCCTATCATTAAATTCCTACAAAATGATGTCCTAAATATTGTTTAATTTGCGCAGGTCCTAGGTACACCAACCCGAGAGCAAATCAGAGAAATGAATCCTAATTACACAGAATTCAAATTCCCACAAATCAAGAGTCATCCGTGGGCTAAGGTAAGCATTATTATGATAACAGAACTTATATTAATTTTGAGAATATACAGTTTTAGATCTAGTAAGGGCATGATGATAGATTTAGATATGGTTTGATTTAGATTTAGACAAATATTTTGTGCTAAAGTGTTTTATGGAGGCAACTTTTTTCATATTTTATATAAGTCTAACTTATTTTATTTTGGTGTGAGCGCACTAGTAAAATCTTTATTAGTTACCCAAGAACGTTGTGTAAAATCACTATCAATAACTAAATTATTGGTGGCTTGACATACTACCACCTAAATTTACAATTCTATGTATTAACATCTAATACTGGATGTTCATTTAACTTGCATATCATGTAAAATTTTCACTATATGTGAACTGTTAACTAATTTAGCTTAGATTGCAACTAAGTAGGTACGCGCTCACACATATTTCATTACGATATGGGTGTTTAGTTTGCTAGTCATCCAATAGTTAAAAGTGGTCAAGATTTTAGTTTTAATGGTATATAAGTGGTACATTTGTTAACAAAACGCGCGTCCTTACAGTTTATGTTGGAGCGAATGATCACGGGCAGGTCTGCCACTGACCACCAGCGTATTCGCGTAAGAAAACAACTAGAAGTTTACCTAAATGCCTCCATTTTTATCTTAAACCTGTTCATACACATGCCAGTGAACTAGCATCAAAGCAACGTGGATGCGTCAACCATGATTGAAGTGCCGAATTCCAGATTTTTCTTGTTTCAAAACTCTATTGTGAATTGTTTGCGGGTCGTATATACGAAATAATTTGCGATTATCATGATATCTAGCACTTACTAGAATCTTCCTTTGTACTACAATGCCTTTATCATTAGAACTGAAGTATAGAAATTTTACATGATCAAAGAGAGTAATGGGAAATAGAGCCAGCCATCATTTGTTTGTATTTATCTAGCAATATAGAAGGCATTCACAGTAGCTCTTTGTCTTTTCAGCCTGATTGTTTTCAAGCCGAACAGCAAACTTGTTGTTATTTCGATGTGAAGCCATACTGGCGTGTGTATTTGCAGCATTTTGCTCAGATAGCGTAGTGTATCGATCGTCATTATCTGCTCTATTTATATTACCTGAATTGTACGCGATAGAGCACTTGTTTGTACCTATCACTCGACGTTTTATCTTCCATTACAAGATATTGATTGGACTGTACAGTCTACATAATCATGTTTTTCATGTAACGCCGTTTTTATGTTTCGGAAACTATTTCAAAATTTGACTCTTGTAATGAAGGCATTTAGTGTGTTGAACCGCCTTTGGCATGTACAACTCGTCTGACTAATCAGTTGCTGCTGTCTCTACCTTGCGGATTGAATGTTTGTTGGTGTTCAGTGTGCATTCGTTCCATGCCACTTAACGCAGTTTTACTCTTACGGTGGCATTACACATTCTACTAGTCTACTCATTGCAAAATGACTGTGACGACGGACAAACATACTCGCTCTAGAAGTTCATCAATACTCTACAAAACAGTAATAATCCTATTTGTTACCTTTTTTTGTCATAAAACCTACCTATGTTTATGTTAGCTTGTGCTCGATGTGTAATAAATACCCATGTGTGGTGCCACCATTCCATTATACTCTATCCATGTATTGAAGTTACTCCTAAATTTATAAACATACGATCTACTTCACGTTTTACATACATAGACAAAACACGCTGTATCACTCATGTTTTCTAACAATAATTCTAAGCCCTTTACCAATAAACACAGAGTTACGAAATTATTGCAAATGTTATATTGTGATAGTTTGGTGTCTTAAAATGCCTTACTTGTATACTCTGATATTTTTACAAGTATTCATTTAATTGACTCTAAATTTGACCTTTTTTAATGTAACATATACTAGAGTTACGCTACGTTTATTTGTAAAAGGGAGACCATACAATGTAAATACAGTCATACAGTTCTATCTAACTATTTATGGTTTTCTGCTACATATTATTTCAATCAACTCGACTTTTGGAGGCCTCTTAAAATTAAAAGGGATAGTCGACGAACAATTATTACACTACATCTCCTAATATGTATACGTTATAATATTATATGTTTCGATTGCTATCTTTACAACGAGTGCTGTGAATAGCAATGTTCGTTTTAGGGCCGATTTTTCCAAAAGTCAGATAGCCTATCAGAGAAATAAAGTTGATGCTGTCTTTCTCTAAAACTTGATCATAATAGAGACAGCATCAACTTTATTCCTCTGATTAGCTATCTGACGTTTGAAAAAATCGGCCCTTAAATGTACGAGTATACCTTACCTAAGAAAACAATAAGTGGAGTTTTAGGTTATGTTAGAAAAAATCTCAAAAGCTCTTACAAAAAAATTAACATTGAATGCGTTTATTATACCCACCTAATTCAGAATGTTGTGAATGAATCATTCAGTTGCTGAGATTCGTTGACTGATTGCTCATAATTTTAGACGTAACCACACAAATTATGTTTAGTGGTTTCTTATAACAAAATATATCATCGCAAGATTCAAAAAATCTTCATCTCCATTGCTTAACGATAGCATCTTTCTTTTTACGGCACCTGTCACAAACCAAGCAGCCTAAAAAGATCAATAATTGTAGACAGCCGCTTCTTATAGTGCTGTTTAAACGATGTCTTTAGTATCTTTTTTGACAGAATCTGATAAAACGCTTTGTGTAAACGTTGAACGCATGCGGTTTTCCATAAGTCCATAGTCCAAGAATCTTATACATAGGTACAACTTCATGCTTTAGTTTTTGCGCTACAGGGCTATCGTATCTTTTTAGACACATTATACTAATGATCTACTAATGGAAGTGGCATAAATGTGTGTGTTGCCAAATCTTCTTCCGGCAATGTATTTTGCCTCATCCATGTAAAGTATCAATCACTATGAAATGTCAATTAAAATATGCAATATCAGTTGTTGGCCAAATATTAGGAACCGCATGCGTTGCAGCGTTAATCATCAGACACGCCGCGGTTTATCTACAGGATGCTTAGACAAAGTAACATTGTATCTCGATCGAATCGATAGAAGTTCGTCATCAAACCTCCAAAGAAAGCCTATATGTTCGCGCGTTCGTCAAATTACACGATGGGGCCTCCTTAGCTTATAGGCGTAAACGCACAACAGACCGTTCTGACGGATTCACGGCCGTGTAGCGCACTATAAGTGTTTGTACACGCAGCGGACAATAGACCGTCGAACAATTTATGACAGATATAGCGCCTATAAAAAGCATACAATGGTCCGTTATCCGTTCACGTCTACAAGCAGCCTAATCGCTAAACGAAACGATGTTACATTGTCTAATCACTCTCATACTAACCTAGACAAAACGCAAAAAAACATCGACCAACCGACGATCTACCTTGTAGGTATTCCGCGCCTGCACGCCGCCGGACGCCATATCGTTAGTGTCGCGTCTGCTCGAGTATACGCCGGGGGCGCGCTTGTCGCCACTTCAAGCGTGCGCACATAGCTTCTTCGATGAGCTTCGTGAGCCCACCGCGCGCCTGCCCAACGGCCGCGCCTTGCCGCCGCTGTTCAACTTCACGGAGTACGAGCTCGGCATTCAGCCGTCGCTCAACGAGTTCTTGAAGCCGCGCGCCGCCGCCGACGCGCCCGGCGCCTCGGCCGCGCCCGCAGCTGCCACCGGTCAGTGCTCTACTTAGTTACAGCATAGAGGAATAAGATGTCGTAAGGTACTAATGTCCCACTAACTTCATTACTGTAATGTACAGTAATGCAATCTAACGGTCAAGGATTGGAACTGTGAGGTACCGGAAAGTCTGATGGTGCATTGACGTAGTTAGTAGGACATTAGCATTCTATGACATATTATTCCTCTATGGTTACAGTGATGAACGCCGCGTTCCCATTATGTCGTAACGATAGATAATTTCCCAGTGGCCGATTGTGGGTGCTGGAGGGCTGGAGATGGGCGGTACCCCCCGTACCGTTAATGTTATTGAAGTGTTTAGGCTAAAAGAAATGGTAGGCTGTACAAAATAATTTTCGAAGTTTAGGAACCCCTGAGATCGTTTATTCTATTCTATCTATCTATACATATAATAAAAATGTAACGGATCGCTGTCTGTACATGGAAGATATATAAGAAAAAATATAGAATACCTTTATCAACGCAATAGTACCCAAAACAATGATTTTTGGAATTTTTGTCAGTCGGTTTGTCTGTGCGTTTGTGCACGCTAATCTCAGGAACGGCTGAACTGATTTAGATGCAGTTTTCAGGAATATATTGTGACAGGTCCCACCTAACATATAGGCTACTTTTTTTTCCGGGAAAATGTTTTTATCCCGGATAATTTCGACATTTTGTTTTTTCTGTAGTCCACGCGGACGGAGTCACGTGCGTTCACTAGTTCTAAATAAGGTATAGAGCGCGCTTTACAACATATGATACGTATTGACGACACACCGTCGACAAAATGGTAATAACTAGAGACGATAGTCGTCAATCAATAAATTTACCGTAACGACATAGTGGGGACGCGCCATAATGCGTGTCGGCGTCACTGGTTGGGTAAATTGGCTCCAAGTTGATCCAACAGCCATGGTTGAACCAAGTAGGGGCTATGTGGGGGCTCTTGTAAAGATTGTATGTAAACATCAACATAATGTGTACATTCGATAAAATTGGTCATAATGCATTGTCAAGCTTGGAACCAAGTCATCCCAATATGTGGCACTGAGGCAATACTCATCCATCACCAAGTGCTGGATTGGATATTTAGGCATAATTTAGTGTGCTGATGCAAAAACTATAGAAGTACCTCCACAACTGCCAGATTATTATTGTAAGAATTTTCAGCCATAGTAATAAATTACTGACTTACTCAGGACTTTTATGATCACTAATATATGATAAAATTTCGAGATATTACCTACTATTTTCATGACATTATCTTAGCATACGGCCAGACTAATGGTGCACATTTTTGATAGATTTAAAACATACAACTAGTTAGGTCGTATAGGTCCTATTAGTAGTTAACAGTTTCATGATTTTAGAATCTCCCTGACAAATTGGTAAAGATATGATAGAATTTAAAAGTTAATCTTGCCATTTCCACCCTTGCAGGCAATCCTTAGAGCAAAAATGTTAAAGATAACAAACGATGTGGCCACTAAAGTTGGTAAAAAATTAATAAAATACACCATTTTGGTACAATAGGTATTGAAGATGGTATTCAGCCTGACGAAGATGAGACCGATGAGAAGGATGCGAAGGATAATCTCAAAGATAATTATTTTCCCGAGGACGAATCATAAGGCTTAAACGATTAAATATAGTATAAATATTTTTTTTACAATATTTCCTGATGCCCATCATTATTGTTTCATATAATAAACTTAATAAACCGAATGGTGTTTTTGTTATTAATATGTAGTTAGAATTCTGTACAGTATATTTTAACTTTGTATTTTAATTTTATTAATGTGCGACACTAGTCTGCCTAGCAATTTAAATGATATACATAGTATTTTTGCCGCATTAGTTGCATTAGAGTCAGAATAAAAAAATGCACAACATTGCATAATATGCTAATGACGATTTTATTTTTTTCCTAAGCAGTGGAAAATGCATCTTGTAATAGAAAATTGGCAATTTACAAAGCGGCAGTTGTGGGGACCTTACTATTTTATTAAAGAAATTTCATCTGACTGAGATCCAGGTCCACTAATTTATTTTATTCTAGTCCACTAGTACAGAACATTTCTCTAATAAATTGGAACACTATCATGGAATACAAACTACGAGTATACTTATGTAGGTAAAACTTTGAAATTTTATCATTATATAGTGCACTTCTATGGTTATCTCTTGTATACGTCACTATATGTCATGGTAAGTAAAAATAACTGTAGGTATGTACTATAGTCGAACCACGCTAAGTTTGCGAATTAATGAAACGGCAACCCCACAAAATTATTTATATTGCAACACAAGCCAATTGTCATTTCTCACTCAAGTAATTTTTACTTCCGTCAACATACTTTCAATATTTATTATTATCAACGGAAGTACGGAAGTAATTATAACTTTAGTGACAGAAATGACAATTGGCTTGTGTTGCAATATAAATAATTTTGTGGGGTTGCCGTTTCATTAATTCGAAAATTTAGCGTGGTTTGACTATACCTAATTCAGTTTGTGGATATAATTCTAGAAATTCGAGGATATCTGCACGTGACGTACTACATGATGTATTTATATAATAAATATTGATATATGGTGGAATACATCATGTACGCTGATGTCGTTTCTTTGTAGGCAAAACTCCGTCATCGTGAACTTTATAGATGTGTTATTTTTAAATTTGGACCCGCCACATTATAATGTTAGTTAGATAAGCACATCCAATCTCTATGTAAATTGTATGTAAGTTACTGTATTATTATGTCGCACTAACGAGCCCGTTAACATTGCAGAAAGCGCGACAAGCAGCGGCGTCGCCGGCGGCTCCCCGCCCGCCTCGTAGGCAGCGTATCGCCGTCTCGCTCCCTCCCGCAGCCGCGCCGGGTCTCGCTCCACGACGCTATCGCCGTCTCGCCCGCACTCGTTATGCCGCATCCGACCGACTCTCACCAACCGTAATACCGATTCGCCAAATAAATCTACAAGTATCTGTATTCTCTTCAAGCTGTATAACGTGGCCCTTCCTATTGACACTTCGATTGCTGTCGAAAATATAAAAAATTGAACGTAGCGGCGGATATGTGGAACAAAACGTAAGTTGATTCTCGAGTGGAGCGCGGTATGAATACGGTTTTAACTGTTTGCAATGGCGTGGTTAAAAGTGTAGTGTCGGTGTGCCGCGGCGACGCATTCACATTTGATTGAGAGTCACTCGTATGCTATTACTTAGTGATAGTCTTTTTCGTGTTGGCCATCAGGATAAATTAAATGCATAATAGGTGTTTTCGGCGAGTAATAGTGTGATACTGTAGTGTTATTGTCGATAAAGCTTGAGCTGTCGTAGTCGGTAAGAAGGGTAAATCCACTGTAGATTCTAAACCGTTGCAATTGTGATTACTTTGTACTTTTGTAAGCTCAAATTTTCCTCCCTTTTTGTAGGTATAACTTATTGATGAATTTTTTATTAGCTTTCATTCGGCAACGACAGATTATAATCTGATTAAATTCTTTTGTTTTATTTTCATTTATAATATCTTGTCTTTTCTTTTTATATTTTAAAGTAATTTTCCTTAATATTATTTTAGCCCATATTATAATTTGTTTGTGAGACTTTTTTTATTAAGCATTGACGGGAAAGATAATCACATGTTTGACGGGAGTCACCTATTCTGGATCAACCGCATGATACACTTAGTAAGTACGCAGCGTAATATTGCTTGGGCCGTGTAATCAGTAGCAGACATAATCTGTAGTGCATTAGGGTGTACCTGTTGGAACACATCCCACGCGAACGTACGAGACGTATGCCTAGTGTCAATTCAACTATGAAACTTGGCAGATGAACTTTTTTTGCATACATAAGAAAGCATACTTGTAAATTTTTTATAACTAGCATAAACTGATCTCTCAAGAATATTTATAATATTTAATAAATATCTCAAAATATTATGTATTGTATAAAACAATTCAGAGGATATAAATGATAGATTTACTACATTATAAATGTTTGTTTGGGCAACTCTATGTTACTACATTTGTATGTGGGGTACCTTATCTTATCCAGCGCTGGGGTAAACGTGTATTTGGTATGGTAGCACTGTGGGTGTCCTAATGTAACGACATAGTTTTTTCGATAATATTGTATTCTATATTCAATAAATGATATTTCTATTATATAAAATTTGTCATTGAGAACACTATGGTTATTAGTAGTTGTTTGTCAAAACAATATTAAATAATGCTATAAATTTGTCATAGTTTTAAGTATCAAAGTAATTTCTTTTTTGCACTTCGATTTGGCATACAGTTACAAATTAGGCGAAGGTATTAAAATCTATTAAGAATAGTCTAACGAAATCTTTTATTCATGATGTAGTTGTAGCCTAAACACATAATGGTGCATCTTCGCATCAATTTAGAGTATACAAATTGGTATAGTGTGAAGGGCAGCTGAGAGCATGACACACTTGCAGGCAACAGAATGGTTACTCATTTTTGGACCAAATCATATTCACACATATCCGGCTTTGCATGTACCTGTAATGTACTAGTTTAAACCAGCATTACAGCTTCGTGACATCTTTCCTAATTCAACCCTAAATCATGTTGACTGGTATTTTATTATACCTCGATATTAACTTGCTTGACTAGAGCGAGCGACAGGTCCTCTCGTGGAAGCGGGTGGATCATACATGTCCCAACTTTTTGAAATACGGATTTTAAAGTTTAGAATATTCTTATATCGAAACATATAATGTATCCTATTCATTATTGTACTTGAGTAATTGGCATGGTTACTCAGCAAGTTCCTGTACAGACATAAACTGCAAATATACGTCGGGTCAACGCCCGGAGATATACACTAGTGACTTATGTATTTTCTATGTACTAATTGCTTATATAAATTATTGTAAGGAAGGAATGCGCTCGGCGTATCGATTCAAATCACACATAGTGGAGCTTAGTTGTCGTCGTAAGGCTATTGGTATGCTGGCACACCTTTATAATTCGTGTAAATATAATTATTATCTTTTCGGTATGACTCTGAGTAGTGTTTAATTGCTTGCCGTCGTCCGCACTCGAGGCGCGTCCGCCATTGCAAGAGCAACCTGTGCGGACCAGTGTTGGCAACCTAGAATGATGCGCTGATCGTACCAGGGGCGTAAAATTATCGTACCTGACGAAAAATTATCGTATACTTTTGAACGACATAAAAAAAACGTTAATTATTAATAAAATAGATATTATTACGAACTTATATTGCGCTCAGCCGCTCGTCATGTCCTTTTTCGAATTTTATGATTTTCACATGGGTACATTGCGTACAAATGGCGCGAAAATTTGTGTTTCAAAAGTTTTACAAAAATAAAATGGCTCCAAAGTTGATCAGTCGATTATTAAATTTATTCATGAACACATAAATTGACAAAATATGTAATATTCAACGAGATATATATTTATATATTTCTTATCTATATATGAGTGAACGAAACTATCGAAATCCATTACAATTCGAAAATTATCGTACATTTGTGTACGATAATGAATCGCAATCGTACATCGTACGCTGGTATCAAATTATCGTGCATGTACGATAATTATCGTACGGTTGCCAACACTGGTGCGGACCCGGTAAGGGACACGGTAGTTTAGATATGCATATTTTTATTAAGTCTATGTAATATGAATTTTGTAATCGACGTTGCTTCTAAAGGCCCTCTGTGTAAAAAGTTTAAGACATACTAGTGACCTGAATGTTGGAAGCGATGTTTATGAACGTCTTTATCCCACTGAATTCTCACTTCCACGATTTGCGTGCACATTTACTAAATGAGAATTTCCCTAAACATACATAGTTCGAATTGGGGTTATGACTTAAGTATATAAATTATTTAAAGTATAAAGAGTTTTCTTATTACTATTACTGTAAAATTAAATTTAATAGTGAGTGAAATTTGTATTTGTTTTGTTTTACTGAATTTGGATACATCATAACACCCATATCGTTGTTAGTTATGAATGAAAATAACATAATTATAAAAGTAAATATTAAATAAATAGTATACTTGGCTTTTTATTTAAAATTTTATACCATACTATGTATAATCCTATCCTATATAATTTTTTCAAAAAGTATTACAAAGCAACGGGAAAGCTCAGACCATGAGAATAGAAGAAACCTATAAGTAACCTATGTTAAGTGGGACCTGTTACAATATATTCCTGAAAACTGCATCGAAATCGGTTCAGCCGTTTCTGAGATTAGCGTGCACAAACGCACAGACAAAAATTCCTAAAATCATCGTTTTGGGTTCTATTGCGTTGATAAAGGTCTCCTATAATATTTTTTCTCATATATCTTCCATGTACAGACAGCGATCCGTTACCGTTATTCGATCATCGTTGTGACGTGTATTACTCACTAATTTTCAAAGGATCCGACTCGAACGACCAGTTCTGGCGGTTAAGTGTACTATCGCCACAGCAAAATCACAATATTAGTCATACCGATACTGTGTTCAACAAGTTACGGTACTTTCAAAATAGTAGTAGGTATAAGATGGTATAAGTAATTCATGTAACTTGGCTGTTTTGTACAGTCATGAGAGTAATTGTGTTCTGTGGTCATGAGCAATAAGATGTATACACAATTTTATTGTACTTATGCCCTTGGGTTAGCGTTCCAAGTGTTTACATGTTAGTATTACACTTAACTGTGCAGTAGTGGGATTATTTTCTACAGTGGCGGCGAATCTGCTGCTGTGAAGTTCACGCGCAGTCCTCTGCTTTCCTCGCCTATGTTCCTTTACCGTCACGCACAGACCACTATATTCTCTCCCGCATGCAGAATACTACGAGAATATATGTATACTGCAATGCGTTTCGTACGAAAATCATAGATGTAAAGAACCGCCGCGTCTAGTGCGGATGACATCCATGTTGTTGGCTAGTGGCAGTTTCCTCTGGAGCAGGCTCTGGAGACTCGCGTAATCCGTTGTTCGCAGCATGGCAGGCGCGCGACACTATAAAGCATACAAAGACGTACTTCGGCAACCTAAGAAAACGCCCTATCCTCAGTGATTCTTATCAGACTATGTGGTCGATACGATTGTTATGTGTTGTAGACACTGCGTATTTCTGGCTGTATATTTATTACAGTTTCTTTGCCTTGAATAAAAAATAACAATGACGTTTCATATGTCAAGCAAGACTGTCAATGTCAAAAACTGTCATCCATCTTTGTTGTCAAACAAAACAAGAAAATTTGCAATTTTTATAGTTTTTGTTCACATATAAAAGTACTGTTTTATTAGTACATATATATGTAATACTAATAATTAATCTATTACATTGTAATCTAGATTACATCTTGGTGAAATATTTCGTTATAATAGTCCAATACAGGTACTTACTTACATAAATATGTAAGTTACCCCAAACATCAGAGAAGAGAAAAAGACGAGTTTTGGCTCACTTAGTGAAGCAAAATCAACAGGATATAAGTTAATTTTTTAAATTTACCTATTTGTTATATTAAAATGCACGAAGCGTATGAAATATTTCACCTGCTCAATGGTACAGAACAAATTGAAACCATAGCTGCCTATGGTAAGTAAAATAAAATGTCATTATAAAACCAGCAAAGTATCTTAATTTGTTAATAAATGATTAATTGTTTTCTATTTTCAGATGGCAATTTATTATTGGGCACAAGGCAAGGTCATTTGATAATGTACTCTTTGTCTGATAATGGAAACCTTAAATATGAATTACAACTCCTTGGTTATCACAAAAATTTCAGCAAAAAACCAATACAGCAGATTGAAGTTATACCAGGTACCATCTAATTCACATTTTGCTTAGCAATAAAAAAAAGCGGGTGGGGCTGTGTCGGGGCACACGGCCGTTGGTTTTAACGTGAAACGTCTATGTTAGCGAATCGCTTTTAAAGTAAAAGATTGAAATGAAAACAAGATGGACGCTGTTTTAAGTATTTTAATAAAAAAAGAACAGGTACGTAATAGAAACATAAAATACATAGCAAATGTTTATATATTTATTGTCACTTTCTGGTTATTTTAAATAGCAGCCACCCACGACTTCGTCCGCGTGAGGGGGCGTTGTACCCGTGCGAAGCCGGGCAGGTTGTTGTATAGACTGTAGCCTTCCTTGGTAAATGGGCTATCTAACACTGAAAGAATTTTTCAAATCAGACCAGTAGTTCCTGAGATTAGCGCGTTCAAACAAACAAACACACAAACTCTTCAGCTTTATAATATTAGTATAGATATAAATACTGTCCAAATTACACTTATTTTTGTATAAATCAATCGGTTCAAATAAACTTGACAAACACACGAAAGAATCACCACGCTATAAAGTCGGAGTCACGAGTTACACTGAATTGAAACAAGCGTGAGCGCCGGTTTCGCACAGTTATCGCAGTATCCCTCCCCCGCCGCCCCGCTTGACCCCGACACGAACTCAATGTCATAACAGCGAGCTGACTATATAAGTGAAATATTTACACCACATTTTTGTTTCTAAGACCAATAGTTTTTTAATTATTAAGGTACGATGATATAGACCTTTTCGTTACGGTCCAGTTTTTAAACCTGGTACCCGTATGTGTCGGCGCGATTTTAAAGACGTTTCACGTCAAAAAAAAAATCCACAAATGTATTATGTTCTGCTTGTTCTGCTGATAAAAGTTGTCATCATGGAAGAATTTGAACCAATTAAGCAACCAATGTGGGCACACTAGAAAAATGTGGGCACCTTTTTAGAGTCTGGTAACTCATATAGTCAGAGTGTGATCTGTTTATGAGTGCATGGCCGTCTGTGAGTTGTGAATGTCTGAGATACTGTGAGATGGTGAATGAGTGAGTATGAATGCCTATTTTTTATCTGATATTTTAATGCACATTATAATTGTTAAAGTTATCATAATATCTACATTTCAAGGCGCATTGGCCCAAGCTGTAATGCTTTGTAATATGGTTGTTGTTATAAATAAATAAATAGTAAAAGTATAAGGTGTAAAAATTGTAGAAATGATCTGTAAATAATTGGATAACTAGTTGCCTATGAGTGCAGTGAAAGAATAAAAATTTAGGAGCTACAACAATATAATTGTGTATATTACAAACGATGGTACAGGGCAGAAAGAGGAACAGCCACAGAGATTATCTAATGAACTATCAATCTTAATGTTGCACAAAGAATCCCAACATAAATCCTGCCATTAAAGTGTTCACATAACTCTATGTAGAATTTTCACTTTAGAAAATGATTTATTATTTTACAGAGAACAACTTGTTGTTATGCCTCACTGACAATATTTTATCAACATATGATATAAACAATGTGAAATTTCCCCTTGTCAAAACATTTGCAGAAACAAAGGGTGCATCTTTATTTGCATTAGATAAGGTAAATATTAGAATTATACTAAGGTGTATGCACATATCTCTTAATAGTTTATTGTTTCTTTCCACATAATATAATTTTACATACAATTTATTTAACTACATTTGCAATTGAATTATATCATGTTCATTGAAAGTCTAATTGACTTTCACAGTTTTGTTTTATTTATTTCTTAATGAGAAATCAGTTTGTTCTCAGAATCAGAATATAAAATGAGATTGTATAGTGTGTACAGTAAAAAAGGTGATGTTATTTTATCATAAATTACAGACAACCACTTTTACCGGTGAAGACTCTAGTTTGGTTGTCCGTCTTTGTGTGGCCGTGAGACGGAAACTGCAACTGTACTTAGGGAGCAATGGGGAATTCAAAAAACAATTATATGAAATCACAATACCAGATATTCCTAAAGTGATATCTTGGGGCACACAATATCTTTGTGTTGGGTTCAAATCTGAATACACTATGTATGATGTAAGTAATTGCTTTTAATAGATTAATATAATCATACTAATATTAATGTGAATAAATGTTAGGAGAAGGTAAATATGTGTGGATGTTTACTATGTTTAGGCCAGCATTTTGTCTATCTTTGCTAACATCCTCACAGCACTGCTTCATGTTCATAGCTAGGAATGAAACTACATTCTGTACATCCATTTCAATGTGGATATTCAGAACTGAAAGTAAACTTTAAACTTCCAGCTAACAACAACAAAGCCAAAAGATTTGTTCCCAACCAGTAGTTCAAAGTCTTTGGATCCCACCATAGTGAAGTATTCAGCAACAAGTTTCCTCCTCGGTAGAGATCAGACTTCTGTGCTGGTTGAGGAAGGGACCGGGCCCAGTGTTGAGATCAAAAGCACAATCAAATGGAAAGAAGCACCCATTGCCATTGGTAATTTATTATAACACAGTTTTAACAAATTTGTTGAGAATTTGTATGCTCTGTATGTACATTTGTGTAAAGCCCCATTTTCTTGCCTGTTGCATACAATTTTATTGAAGCAATTAATTACTGGCATGGTTTAAATTGCAATTTTTGACACATCATTCAATTTATTACATGTCCTATCAATGATTGAGTATAATTATTGCTCTTGAATGTACAAGAAAATGTACTTAATTTAAATGGGCCTCAATTAATTTGGATTGTCGTGATATAAATAAGCCTAAAAAAATAATTAAATGGTAGGTAGCACAACACAATATGTTATATCAAGTGTAAGAAAAGGGTATATGGTGCTGCTATGCTCATTGCTCAATCATTCATTATACAAATATTGTCTTAAAAATTAAATAATGTTACATTATTTCAGTATGGGACGCTCCTTATGTTTTGGGCCTCTTAGAAGGTAAAGTTGTAGTTCAAACAGTGGAACCAACATTATTTGTACAAACCCTTTCTGATTTGAATAAAGCAAGACTTATGTACAGGTGAGTGCAACTACAGTTATTTATGTCATATTTTGTATCTAAGTTTTATTACTTGATGCTGTTTAATGTTGAGCAGCAGTGCCTAATTTTTTTTATTTTTTTTTTAAATTAAAACAAAGACATGATAAGGTTTATGAAAAATCGGCACGATATAGGTGTAATATAAACTTAAATGAGCTTAAACTTAAATTTATGCATCCACCTTTTAATTTTTGGTACCTAATCTAATGGGAAATGATTCTGAGTAGTGATGTGCCGGATCGTTTAAAATGTATATCCGCGGATACGGATCTCCGGCACATCACTAATTCTAAGTCAATCTAAATATAGGTATTAAGTATAAATAAGTTATTAGTGTTCGAGCTACATATATAGTCAGATTTTTTTATTTCGCGTTTGTGGAAATATACCCTTAGGAGAAGTAATAATGACAAGAAAGAAAATTGAAAAAATTCTTCACCCGAGTGGGAATCGAACCCACGACCACTGCAAACTGTGCCAGCCGCTATAACCACTAAGCCACCAGGTCAATTACTCGGATGACGAATTTTACCATCTCTTTTCTAAATTACATATTAGCAATGTTATTCTTCATCCCGATAGCTATACACTAGCCAAATCTCGGCAAACAAAGCTGAATCCCTCAGCACAATGTTTAAAGGTCGTGGGTTCGACACTCGGGTGAAGAATTTTTTCAATTTTCTTTATTAATAATTTTATAATATATAATATCTTGACTAAGATAAATTTATAAAAACACTTCTCCATTAATATAATCCGTTAGGATATGGTTGATCGTTTCATCTTTAAACATTGTGCTGAGGGATTCAGCTTTGTTTGCAGAGATTTGGCTAGTGTATAGCTATCGGGATGAAGAATATGTAATTTAGAAAAGAGATGGTAAAATTCGTCATCCGAGTAATTGACCCGGTGGCTTAGTGGTTATAGCGGCTGGCACGGTTTGCAGTGGTTGTGGGTTCGATTCCCACTCGGGTGAAGAATTTTTTCAATTTACTTTATTAATAATTTTATAAAATATGTCTATAAAAAACTAACAAATAACTAGATACCATAAATTTCGCCCGATCAACTAAAAAAATTAACACAGTTTTCCAGCAATTTTTTTTGGCAAAAAGTTACTTTATTTGATGTATAGAGTATGTACCCTTCATAAAGGGTGGTAACAAAAAAACATCCACTGTATATGAAATTACATGCATTAACATTTTCAGATGTAGGCGTGGCCTAATTTTTGTGGTATCAGTGGGTCAAGTGTGGTGCCTCGTATCAGTGGACGTCGCGAAACAAACACAACAGTTAATCGAGAAGAAACAGTTTGAAATTGCTATCACTATCACCGTGAGTATTGAAGTTTAGGTTTACAACAGTATAAAAGACATATGAAGGGCCTGGTCTCCCTTACGTTAGCCTATAAGGACGGGTTGATTTTCGAAATGTCATTGTTATACCGATAAGTCTGTTTCGAGCATTCGATTCTGTAGTTATAGTCATCTCATGGAGATATACAGGATGTTTTTTTGTGGCCTCCGTTAACGAAGGGTACGTACTCTATACATCAAATAAAGTAAGTTTATACAAAAAAAAAAATGCTGGGATTTTTTTTTTTTAATTACTTGATCGGGCGAAATTTATAGTGTCTAGTGTTTATGTTGTACTTTTTTATAGACAGATATTAACTATTTTTCGTGAAAAAATCTTGCTACACGCGTCTATGTGCATTTATGCAGAAAAACGCAGTCTATTTACTCAACTTTGGACCCTAATATTTTGGAAAACAGACACTTCCCAGGTATGCTTCCATGGAGAAATATGATCGTGATGACGAGGAGATTCCGTAGTTTTCGGGAACGTTGACGACCAAAAATCACCCTGTATGTAGATGGTAATAATAACATTGTTATTTTCCTCATTGTTGGCTTCATAATATACGGTTATATGTAGTTGCTTGCTAGTGGTTTCCTGAAGTGGTATTTGATAAAGTAATATATCTGTAAAAGTGTAAAACTATAGTCAATTTATTTCAGCCTATACTAATACAAAACTAGCCTGAATTTAAAATATCTTTTAATTTTTTCTTTTATAAAATTTACGATAAACCCGAAAGAAATATCCCTATATTGGATTGAAAGATAGTTTTAAAACAGAATTAAAATGTATATAACTTAGGTGCTTTGTAAATATGTGCTAATTAAAAGATAAGGTTCACTGTTTAGTGAAAAACACGGCTTCATAATTTTAATTAGCCTTAATTAAAGCTGGCCAGTGTCGTCTATTAAATGCATTGTGTAGTTATTTACAATACTTTATCGAATTAACTGGATAGTTATAGTCGCTTTGTATAACACATTAGAAGTTTCAGTATGATTTAAAATGTTTCGTTCTAAAATCAATAAGGGAAGACAGGCTGAAATTATACGACATATAAATGTAAGTTATAAAAGCTAGTAGTAGTTTGGTGATAATTTTAATTTTGTGCTAGACGCTAAAATGCAGACGGATCTTGTAGATACGATGTCACTGTTGCTGTTTGTAAGTATACTTTTACTCGCGTTAAAAAGCGTTGTTTTCTTTTATACTAAATATCTCATGTTTGTGTAGTAAATATATATAACATACTATGTAAATAACACTCGCCAAAATTTCAAAATCACGTTTATTTTTCAGATAACAGGAATGTTCTACAATGACGGATCAGGCTGATTTAATCTAGATTCTGTATACAGCAGAATTTGTCTTCGTGAGTGTGTAACCATACGACGTAATATTCGATACTTACGATAGTTCTGCAAGTATATGAATATGTATTGTAAAGTGCATTTAGTTCTGCTTTTACCAAAGTTTTCATCGTCATTATAAAAAGTTTGTATGGATGGATAAATTTTTGTTACCTTTAGCTAGTCAGGCTTCTCTTATATAAGTCTGAGGCTACTGTTTATCTATTAGAGTCGATCTAATTTTTTTCTTTAACCGATTATTAATATTCTGTGGACAATATGAAAAAATCGTATGCACAGCACTTAGCCGAGTGGGCGGTACACATCAATGAAAAATGTAATTACATTCGTAACATTTTGATCAGTAAAAAATAGAAATATTAATGGGCGTGAACTGTCAAAACGGGCCTTTTATTTTGCGATGAGTTTAAGTAGGTATATTAGAAAAAATAACACAGCATGTAAAATTTTGACAGTTGCTACTTTTCCATACGAGTATCTGAACAAAACCACTAATTATATTCTGAGTTATAAATTCTGTGCTGATGCGGGGCTTCACTCTACTGAATTGTTCAGTTTCGTATTGTATTCTAATACACCAGCACGAAATTGAACACTTTCGTGCATGTCGTTAGAGTACACTAGGATACTCAGCGGCATCCTCTCAGCCGATAAGCTAACAACTTATCTATCCCCGCTATGCTGAACGTGGCTGTTAGAACTCCTTCGTGATCCTGCAGCTCTGGCTATCCCATTTCGTGAACACATCCATATGTATATATAGGTACTGTAAATATGTTATTTCTTTCACCAGAATTTAGGTAATCATTCGGAAGAGGAGAAGAAGAAAACGGTGAACTGTATACAAAATTTGTTCGCGCATCAGCTGTTCGAAGAAAAACAATACCAGCAGTCCATGAAAGAGTTTAGTAAGCTGAACATAGACCCCGCTGACGTCATAAAGCTATTTCCTGAACTGAACAGAAAGCCTGGAGAAGATCATAAGGGATTGAAAGGGCAGGATTTAGAAAACGCATTGAAGGCTTTGATACAGTACTTAGATGATTTGAGGCAGAAGTTAGTGGCCAAAGAGGGTTCGAGTGAAGATGATTCTGTTACTCTAAGGAACACTATACATCAGTTGGAGCTGATTGATACTACACTCATCAAGTGTTATTTACAGGTACGTACCGTAGTTGTGGCCGTTTTGCGGTTGTGAAGTTCGTGTGTAACGTATCTCAGTCATTTCAGGTGAAGAAGATAGGTAAGGGAAAGCGCGTGACACGGCTAACATCATCGCCGCAAAGGACGGTCGCGACTTGTAATCACATATTATTTAGCATCTTGCATTTTCCCTGTGCCTGTATTAACTACACTATATAGGAATTAATTTCTGCTGAAGCTCCGTTTCTCGTATATATTGTGCATCTCTTTCTATTACTTCAAAGTTGAGTGGATTGGCTGTCAGATAGAATCGTATGTACCTAGTATGCAGCCTATATACCAATGACATGAAAACGCACGATCATGAAGATGTTCGTACTCTATGGTACACCGTTTCGCATTGACTTTCGTTATCGTCACGTTATGGAATGCGCGAAATGAAAGCTTTCTATTGGACCAAATGTCACGATGTGAAATTTCGATTTATTCGTCTTCGTCTAATCACCGAAATTTTAAGTCTGTAATAATATATAATTAATATTTTGTGATTAATAACATAAAATAAAATATTTTTAGACAAATGACGCGTCAATCGCGCCTCTCCTGCGCATGAGTAACAACAACTGCAGATTAGAAGAGGCGGAGAAGATTCTAACCCAGCACGGGAAGTATGGCGAACTTGTGATATTGTACCAAACTAAGGGACAACATACTAAAGCGTTACAGCTGCTTAAGGAACATGCGAGCCAACCGGACTCCAGTCTGAAAGGGTATCAGAAGACGAAGAATTACTTGCAAGAGCTTGGTAAGAGTTATTTATTGAGATACAGAGAGAAAGGGGAGTATTAGAGGGGGAAAGTGTCATTTTAAAAGTTTTTACCAAAAATTGAGACATAGCAATAAAAATCGAGGGTGAGCTGTATATACACATTAGCCTTTTGCTGTCCACTGCTGGACGTATGCCTCCCTCAGGGTACGCCATAAGGCTATTCATAGGGAGGTTTTTGTCCATAGTCGTCACGCTGGGCAGTTGGGTCGGTGACCGCTGTGTGATTTTCGGACTATGTAGTCAGTGCGGGAGGTGCGTCTGCCTACCTCCCGGAAACCCCTTACCCACGGGCGGGCATTGGGTGGTGCTATTCTATTCTGCCGTCACCACAGGGCGTCGTCTAATAACACAATATCTATGGTTTTTATTATGTTTTATTTTTATTTCATAAATTACTTAAACTTATACTTTTAGGTGCTGAACATATAAACCTAATATTCAATTTCTCCGATTGGATATTAAAAGAGCATCCCGAAGAGGGACTCAAAATATTCACCGAAGAGAAAAAGGAGGTCGAAAACTTACCGCGTCCAAAGATATTAGACTTCTTTCTTAGAGAGCATGAACAACTAGTCATACCTTATTTGGAACACGTGATTCATGTTTGGAACGATTCAAATTCCATATTCCACGACGCGCTTATTAACATGTATATGGTCAAAATAACTGATAAAGACGCGACGATTACTGCTGAGGAGTTGAGTCGTACGAAGGCGAAATTGCTGACGTTTTTGGAGAAGTCTACCGGTTACACGCCAGAGAGGGTAATTCTCAGGTTCCCTGTAGATAGCTTGTATGAGGAACGAGCGCTTATTCTGGGCAAGCTTGGCAGACATGAGCAAGTGCTTGCTATTTATGTGCAAATATTGGGTATGTAAGCGCCGAAATAGTTATTTTTGTTACGCATAAGTATATTAAAATTAAACTATTTACCATTGTAAAATACCACTGAACTCTCACTACAAATTTCTAGCTCATCGCCGGAGAATGCACGATTATATCATTTGTAAGTAAATACTTGTTCTGATGCGGGGCTTCACTAGAATTCTTACTTACGTCACCTGCCTGCTGCGTGTCCTTCGGCGACTAAGGAAGTCGGGCATTCTCTCAGGCTCTCAGGATAAGCTAGCAACTCGTCACTGATAATTTCCATTTGTCCCCGCTCTGCTAACCGTGACTGTAATCTGTTGATACTGCTTTATAATACTGCAGTTCTTGCTACCCCGTGCTTATATGTACTATACTTTTTTCACTTAAATATACCTTAAATATAATTGTTGTGTTGCCTTATTAAATAAATAAAAAATAATATTCCAGGTCAAGTGGACAAAGCATTGCAATACTGCGAGAAAGTATGCCAAAACTCCGAGGACACAAACGACGTGTACATTTCGCTGATGCGTATACTAATGAATCCGGAGACCAGTAGCGCTCTAACCGGGCCCTTGGCTTCAGTACCGCGGCATCCTAAAACAGCTGTCCAGGACCTGGAAACTACACTTATGATCTTGGAGAAACATGCTGATAAAATATCCCCGTTGAAGGTAAGGTTTTCGAAGTTAAAACTGAGAATTTTTCATTAATAATCTCAGATTTAAGAAGTCAACTGCTGAACATAGGCCTCACCCAAATTACTGCTGCCTGCTTAGATAAAATTATTGCTAGATTCAGTGAAAGCGCTCAAAATATGGCACGACATCATAATTGGATACAAGTAAAGTTAAAACCTAACACAAAAGCCTTATGGTAATTATACAGGGTGTTGGTGACAGCCAGGCAAATACTGAAATGCTGAACAAGTACCATTCTGTTGAGTTATACGACAGTGTTATAACTCGCAGGAAATGTATTTTTGTTTGATTATCAGTAATCTTTGCTCGCCGCGCCAATTGTATCGGACGATACATGTTGGCGATTGGCTGGTAGTGCGACCTTTTTAATACCGTTTTATTCTATTTTTTGATACTATCTTTTAGGCACTTACTCTTCAAGTCAGTTGCTGTTGGTTCATTGATCTGGTCTGTGTATATTATACTTTGTAAGACTATAATTATCTTAAATAATATATTTTGCCACTATATTTCATCGTTTCATTCATTTATACTATTACTAGCTGACCCGGCAAACGTTGTTTTGCCATGTAAAAGGGGTTGATCCTAGAGGGGTGAAAATTCATGGTTGTATGTATTTTTGTATGCTGTTTCATAAAAAAATAAAAACAAAAAATTTTGTCAAAAAAAAAAAAATATTTTGGTGTGGACCACCCTTAACATTTAGGGGGATGAAAAATAGATGTTGTCCGATTCTCCACCCTAACCGATATGCATGCTAAGATTTACGAAAATCGGTCGAGCCGTTTCGGAGGAGTTTAACTTCTAACACCGTGACACGAGAATTTTATATATTATATAGGTAGATTCAGTTATTATCCTGTGACTAATTAAATGTGCTTATTGATTATTGTATGACACATTGCTGTTTTTTGGATCACTAGTTACTTTCCATTAGGGTTGATCAGTTATTTGAACTTTTTTTGAAAATCATCTTTTGATTAAAATTTTATTTTTAAGTAATTATCTAAGTCCTAATTAAACGAACTATACTATTTTTTCCTGAAAGTATAAAAAACCTGCGAAAATTTTCAGTGTTTTCCACCTCAGAATCATGGTCTAAAGCAGGGGTTCCCAAACTTATTTTGTCTACTGCCCACTTTGAGAATAAATTATTTTTTAGCGCCCCCATTTTTTCACCTACTTAAAACTACTATAACTCCCAAGCCTCTACACAGCGCCCCAATTTTTTACTGGGTCTCTTACCGCCCCCCTTTAGGCTTGCAACGCCCATAAGGGGGCGTTATCGCCCACTTTGGGAAAGGCTGGTCTAAAGTCACGGTATCAATATTTGTCTGGCTGTCACAAACACCCTGTATAAGATTTAGGTTTGTAAATCTAGTCAAAAACAGTTATGCAGGTATATTCACTCGTGCCATTTATTAAAAACAATTTATTACTCCACGTTACATGATAATCATGTCACAGGTCGCCTTGGTAAAAATTGTACACTGGCTTCTGAAAAGAGATAACTTTTTAATATTACTTAGGTTCTGTGTCCTCTAGATGGGGCATAGGTCTTTCACGGGGCGCTTGCTGGGTAATTAAACTCTTACCGTAGTGTTCTCACAGTTTCAAATTGGATTTTTGAACATTTGGATTCAGTTACATTCACAGTTTTTTTTTATTGCAACAATATGCTATAAATCATCTATTTTTCAGGCATTATCGGTACTGCCCGACTCGGTCCCCCTGAGTCGCTTGAAGAACTTCCTACAAAGCTCCCTCGATAGCCAACTCACTCTGAAGAGACGCGCGCAAATTATGAAGGGGCTGTTGTATGCTGAGAACTTGCAGGTAATATTTAACGTCCATACTCCACATATAGTACACAAGTATGTAAATAAAGTGTTACAAAAAACATGTGTCTAATACAATTTCATTTAAAAAACATGTGTGTTCCTTTTAGCTATGTTGATGTCATATGAAATGAACTTTGTGATATAAGGTCCTGTATCCCCTAGATGGGCCAATGGACGTCCACAGATCACTGCCGCACGCCGCCGTTCCGTTCTGAGCTTCGCGTTTTAATTCGCTACAGCATTTACATTTACATTATGCATTCCCTTAAATAAGCAAAAATAATCATGTGAACAATCTAGAAGAAATCAACAAAGAAGAATGAATGTCACCATAGTATTATTACATCTGCAATATCTGCATGTATTTTTCTTGATGTCTCTCTTTCCATGCATGTCGTAAGAGTCGAATTTGGGTACTTCATGTGTTAGTAAATTAGCAACTTATCACTGATCATTTACATCTGTCCACACTGTTGTATCTCTTTTATGACCCTGTAGTTCTGGCTACCTCATTACGGGAACACAGCCGTGTATATATGTATGTATATTATATGTTTTCCATTATTCTTCCCCTATTCCTGCATCCGAAATACAAAATCAATAAGTTTTTATCATCACGGCAGGTACAAGAACTGAAGTACTTCCACGAGTCAAAGAAGGTGGTGATAAACGACTACAACGTGTGTCCGGTCTGCAAGAAGCGCTTCGGCAACCAGAGCGCCTTCGTGCGCTACCCTAACGGTGACATCGTGCATTACTCATGTAAACTAGACAAGACTTCTTAGATCTCGCTCTAGAATGTAGTTTTAAAGGAGAATGCTCAGTCTGTGTAAGGGAAATGTAATGCTTAAACTTCTTTTTCTCATACCTATAGATCACTTTCGAAAGTTAACTGGTTCTGGTAGACCCCCTACAATAATATATACATATGACGAATTTTGTTTTCACACCAACATAGACGCGGCGAGTCTGCCGTGGACCACTTTGGAAACCCCAGCTGTAGAATGTTGTTTTAAAGGAGAATGCAGTTTGTATAAAGATATGGTTTGGATGAAAATGTTCTGTATCTTCAATTGTCAGGATATAATAGCTTATAAAATTATAAATAAATAAAGAATATGGAAAAAATTCTTCACCCGAGTCGGAATCGAACCCACGACCGCTACAAACCGTGCCAGCCGCTATAACCACTAAGCCACCGGGTCAATTACTCGGATGACCAATTTTACCATCTCTTTTCTAAATTACATATTGGCAACGTTATTCTTCATCCCGATAGCTATACACTCAATATAAAATATAATAGCTTGCTTGTGCAATAATCTTTAAGGAGCTGCCAAATAGTGTATTTTCTATACAACAATAATATTTTGTTCTAGCAAATTTTAATACATAATTATATTCTGTTAATTGGATTGAGACACCAGTTACCTAGACTCCTATTCAATTATTTATCATAAAAAATCACAAAAAAATATTGTGATGTTACATACATTTCACTTACAATGGTTACAGAATAATTTTCTACAGACTGACCATTCTCGTTTGTAACAAGCAAGGCAATCATAAAGTTAGATGCTTAGTTCCTATAGTTAGACATAGATTGTTATGTCAGCTAATAGAAATGCGTAACGCATCTGTACTGAACCTTAAGTTAAGTTTTCGCAAAAGCCTTGTATGCAAAACTTACCAATTTTTCTTATCTGGATCAGCTTTTAAATGACGAAAGAAGACCTTTATTTCAGTTTGTATGGCAAGGGGAGAAAGGAATAATTTGACTTAAAAAAAAAATCTAGTTATTTTCGTGCATAATTTCATTTCGCATGTTGATCAACTGTAAGATCAATATGATCACTACTAGCATAGTGCATGTAGTTAGTGTGTATTGTATTACAGCTTTATACAGGGTGTAAAAAGACAACGATGTTTTTTAACACCTCGTATTCTTTGTAAGGTTACGATCATTTTCTTCTATGGAACCAACCCTGGGAAACGACAAAAAAATTATGAAAAAATACTG
The DNA here is from genome assembly GCA_014607495.2 of Carposina sasakii. Taxonomy (NCBI): domain Eukaryota; kingdom Metazoa; phylum Arthropoda; class Insecta; order Lepidoptera; family Carposinidae; genus Carposina; species Carposina sasakii. The sequence continues at coordinate 6,177,208 of CP053165.1, forward strand.
TCATTTTATTGCAAGCAATGTATTCGTTTGATGCTCAAAGTACAAATGTACCTACAAAACTAACATTATAACATTTTGACATGGTATCTTTGAAAAAAATGTTTATTAACCGATTTAAGATGGATTTATGTAAAAAAAATGATAATATTAATGTAACTTTGGACCTCAATATCTTGGAAATCCGTGGTTACCCAGGGGTGCTTCCATAGAAAAAATTATCGTGATGTTACAAAGAATACGAGGTATTAAAAGAACAAAGTTGTCTTTCTATTTTCTTTGGTTGATTAGGCATGGTTTCATTACTTATATTAACGGCATTAACTTTACCCTTTATATAGGCTATTTGATCATTGGGAAAATCGGCCCTAAAACTCGTAAAGTCTCTTCTACAGGCTTAAAGAGGCCCTAAAGAAACATTTCACATCTCGGCACTGTAAAGTTCTTCACATGTCGTTTGGTTTCCTAGAATAGCAGTAGAGTACGTAAGGCCACGCCCCCTTTACTCTTACATGTGAAATTTTCCTTTAGGGCCGCTATATGACGGCACCGCTATCCTAGGAAGAAGCTTAAGGACCAATTGTGCTAATGGTCAGATACCATAATGTGAAGGGTGAAGTTGATGCTGTGTCTATCTTGATTCTGTTTTAGAGCAAGACAGCATTAAATTTAATCTTCAGACAAGCTATCGGACCATTGGCCGTTTTTTCCAAACGTCAGATAGCCTATCTGTAGAATTAAGATTCTGTCTCTATCATGCCCAAGTTTTAGAGATAGTCATCAACTTTATTCTTTTGATAGGCTATATATCTGACATTTGGAAAATTCGGCCCACAGAACTTGTAAAAACAGTGAAATTATTAATCTATTGCTGTAATTATAGTCTGTCAAAAAAGATGTTTCTTGCATGTTGAAGTGTAAAGTAGTGCACGAGAAAAGGCTATGCATACATAGTGTATTAGGTATAATAAATTTTCCTTTACTTTTGGCTGTTGAACGTTTAAATTTCCTTACAGAGATGCGTTGTAGATATTATAATATAGATAGGTATTTTAATATGAACTAGATAAGTAACCCACAATGTATTGTAGCTATTTATACAAATGGAAAATCATTATTTACTGGAAATCTAATAATCTTGTATTTATAGGTAAATATACGTATTATAGTAAATTTTATATGTATTTATGATATTTTATTGATAATAAACCTCTATAATTTTATAACTGGCTACATTATAAAATTGGCCCGTAACTGCTCCAACTCAGTCAAGTCATCTGTAGTGTTATTCGCGCTATACATTTTTTTTACTCTCACCGATCCTCGTGTATACATATAACACACATATAATCACGCCTTTATCCCTTACTGGGTAGGCAGAGCACCAAGGGCCGATAGAGCCACATGGTGCCACTTCTGACCAATTTTGAGGGTACAGTTGTACAAGTTTGGTTAGTAGTGACAGGTGATCAACCCATCGCCTACAAAATACCAAGACTCTCTTGTATATGCGACAAAAATCTTACTGTTTTGCTTGACAGGCTGGCACTGGACACGGTATGTGTGTCGAAGGCATATTCTAGAATACGCAGTTTTATACAAAACGACTAGTCATATTGAATGATATTATAGAAAAAATAATCTCGGCTCGTGCGGTGTTATTTTAACAGTTTAATATAATCAATTAAGGCAACAAAGTGCTACAAGTCAAATTGTCTCTCTCCAGAACCCATACTATTCAAAATGCATCTATTAATATACTCGTATAGCCGTTTTGTAAAACGGCATGTTCTACAATATGCCACCGATATGTGCAATGTGCACGTGCACGTTGACGACGTTTTTTTCCGTCAGATGTCATTATTTGGCGATAGGCAGCGCCGGCCCGAAGTAAATTTTAGAATGGAGCGAGATCCAATTATGGCGCCTCTCCTGTTTGCTCCTAATAATATACGAGTATACCTATATCTTTACCATTTAGGCGCCCTCTAGGATTTGGCGCCTGGAGCGACTGCTCCGTTCGCCGTATGGGCGGGCCGGCCCTGGCGATAGGTAAGTGAACTAGGAAACAACTAATGGAGCGAATGTATCGGATCAGGATCGTACTTTTACACGATGAGCTAGCAACTTGTCACTGATCTTTTACATGTGGTCCCGCTATGTTAGACGTGTCTGTGTGAATTCGAGTAGGTATCCTTAATCATCCTACAGTTCTCGCTACCAATTGAGGGGTATAGAAGCAAAAACGCCTCTGTCCATTTGGACGGCCAATGGACAGAGGCGTTTTTGCTTCTATACCCCTCAATTATGTATGTATGTGTAACGTAATTAACGGAGGTTATAATCTTAATAAAGCAAAGGCATCTAGCTAGGCATAAATGGTACCTATGCCATGAATTTAGCCGGAGATGCTGGATATTCTCTGGAGATATTCACTATAGACTGTCTACTCCAGTCAGTGACTGGTGAATATCGATATAAATAAATTGTAGTACATAATTTTTCTATTAAACATAACTAAATAGAGCTGACGCTATTATATTGGTACAATGAAGAAAATTGGACTTCACTTATTATTATTATTATATAGAGATATAGATGAAAAATTATGATTAGCCTTGCATCGCGCTTCGGTGTAAATTATTAACTAAATATGTTGGCGGTTTGTGTGTAGGCATGTCAAGTTGTTTGTGTCAAGAAGAATACGGTGTAGCGGAGTCTGCACTATAAGAGGAGAGTTGTTAGAGTGATATCAGTCACCTGCCTGGTATCATTCCATTAAATTAAAAAGGAATTCTGTTCATTTTTGTTATCTTCTTTGAAATCAAAATGGCTTGAGTGATGAATAATATTGGTATACATTATGCTACTGGTAGCAGACTGGTAGAGTGATATGCAAGAAAACACATAGACAACTTGTTGTGCCCGTAAATTACTATATACCTATTGATTTTTGTACAAGGTGTGTGTGACAGCCAGGCAAATACGAGTCTATCCTGTGTCCAGGCGATCCTGTGACTAGTTAAATGGGCTTATTGGTTATTGTGTGATACATTGCAATTTTTTGGATAACTTGAGACTCCTTTGGGTTAATCAGTTAACTTTTTTGAGAGCAACTTTTTTTAAATCCTCCGTATGTGAAAATTTTGTTTTTATGTCATTACCACCTTTAACATTAACCGAACCACACTTTTTTTCCTGAAAAAAATGTCGGAAAATTTTAGATTTTTCCTGCGTAAATGTTCACTGGTTTTCATCTTAGAATCATGGTCTGAAGTCACCATATCAATATTTTCCTAGCTGTTACAAACACCCTGTATATTTGTCCAAACATACGAACTACATTAGAACTCCATTAGGATATAAAATGTTTTAGTGACAAGTTGCTATCGCCTGAGAGAACGTCCCTGAGTTCATTAGTCGACTCTTACGACGTGCACGGAAAGAGATGCAGCTGATATAACATGCTTTTGTCGTGTCTTCTTTGTATGCCAAAATAGTTTTATTAAAACAGTTCCGTTATACTCACCTCCTTGGTTATTTATAAATATATTTCGGTGACGTGCCACAATAGGGAGATGCGAGACAAGTTTGAGTCTATTTATATATCTCTCATAGTCTCTACTATGTGTAGAAAATTTAAGGCGATGTTTATCTTATGTTTATGACGTGTTGCTATCCGATTAATAATTCATGGTATGTTTAATCAGTGTTCTAACTTGTTTACGTCCTTAGGCCGTATACATACGATTGGTCTGTCTCAAGTTTTATAAAGATAAGGCGACCCAACTTACGTTATATTGATAACGAAATGTAATATTATTGCATTACGTAAAGGCATGGTCATTCCAATGTTGATTAAAATTTAAAATGCTTTATTTGCAACAAATTAATATAAATATTGGATTACCGAACACGTGTGGAGTCATCGACCATCTAACTGTACAGTACCCTGTGAACAGTAACTGTTAATCAAAAGGCCAATGAACTATATTCTAGTAATCTACTAGATACGTAGAGCTGTTACAAAGTTTGTTAAGGTGTTACTGCTTCACAAAACTTCGACCTTGACCTTCGGCCGTGTTAGTATGGTGCCTGGTACTCGTATCAGAAATAGAACGGCTAATTATCATCTGGCTCGAGTGTGAACACGTCCGCGGTGTGGTGACGAGGCGAGCGTGACGCAGCGCGACGTGGAAGGTGAGCCGGCAATTCGCTCGGTCTGCCGCACGCCTCTGTGGCCCAATGGATAAGGCATCGGCCTCCTAAGCCGAGGATTGTGGGTTCGAGTCCCACCAGAGGTACAAACATACTTTTTATTATAAGGAATAAGGGTCATTAACATATACATCTGATTGGAATGCTCTTTGTAGGAAATTGGCCCTAGTCTCACACGAGATTTGACTTTATATTTAGTAATTAATGTTTTTTTTTAATTATAAAAAAATATCTTATACATAATATAATATCTTATGCAGATAATATAATAAACCGTTATAAATTCAATTCACCATACTATTTCTTATAGGAATCTTACAAGTATTACCAAATCGTATACTGTCCTACATAATATGAGTTAGTAGTAATATTTATACTTGAGTTGTCATTTATTTCATAGATATTACGACGTACTTACCTACGTAATTTGAATATTAATTTCTCTATTTTCTGTAAAAGAACATGCATTTTATTCAGCATATCGCTTTAACTCTACATTTCATTAAGAGCCGCGTAAGAACTCTGCCGAAAGAGCGCTGGTGGTCTAAAAAAAAGCAATTGATAATTTCTAAGAAAAAATGCTACACCTTTAACAGAGTCTTCACTTTCCATCAGGTAAGATGGTGCTCAAATGCTAACGATTATATTTACACACATACCTACTAAGTTTGTCGTTAGATAGTCTTGCATGCAAAATCTACTTTTAATGAAACTAGGCAGTTATGTAGCATGCACATCAGAATAACACAAGCTAAGTTCAGGTGGTAAAAAAGCTGCGACTAGTTGTATAAAACCTATATTTGTAGATGAAGGATGGTTCAAATAATCCGAGCACCTGTAGTTCCTGGACATGCCTTGTAACAATGGCGTCCACCACGCATCTGACGGAGTTATCTATCACCCATCCGTTATAAAAGTCCCGTATCAGGGAAAGCTGGTAGATATGATAACAACTCAATTTTATTGATAACGCCCTTCTATTCATCGATCAGTCGATAGGTGCGTTCGCGAGTGACTTTGCATCTAAGCATTATCTGGAATAATAATTATTGTTAAGTTTATCGGCAGAGATTTGTGGTTATAAAGATTGTGAGAGATTTCCTTGGACTTGCTGAAGTGTTTAGTGATGAGAATGGGGGAGGCAGATATGGGGTACGGAGACTACTACGGGTACGAGAACTGGCCCGGGGTACAGCCGGAGTACGCGTCGGACCAGTATCAAAGGCAGCAGCAGTATGAGGACGACTACCGATATAACTCGTATGCGTGAGTGTTATGCCTTTGAATGAGGAAGGAGTCATCTAGACAGCTCTGCACAGAAAATTATCCATATTTAAAAAAAAATTGGCCTTTTGTAATTTGTTTACCTATGGCCGATGAGTTCGAATATTGTTTTTTTTTTTCATTTTTTAAAATATAATATGTGTATTCACGAGCTGTGAATATAATGTCGATCTTTATGTATTGCTGAGGCATAGTTTACATTCAGGGATGAATTACTTGGTGAAACGGTCGTGCTAATGATTTATTTAGAAAGAATGTACGAAGAAGTAGGCGTACGCTATTCTAGATATAAATCCCCTACTTTACTAACTTTAATTAAATCCTTTTATAAAGGTATTTTACTAACGGCCGCCCACGACTTCTTCCGTGTGAGAGAGTATTACACTCGTGCGAAGTCGGGGCGGGTCCATAGTTATACATATAAAAAAACCATCCTCTTGAATCACTCTATTTAAAAATTTATTTAATATTTCTATTTAAAAAACCGCATCAAAATCTTTTGAGTCGTTTTGAAGATCTAAGCATACATATAGGGACAGAGCGGGAAGCGACTTTTCTTTATAATATGTAATGAGCAGTGACGGTAATATGATTGATGAATAGATGATGTACCTACTTAAATAAAAACGTCTATTAAGGACATTTACATAGGTATCTAAGTGTTATTATTACTAACATGTCTCCTAGCAATCATTCTCTACAACGTATTAACTGACTGCTTTTTATACAGGATGATTTTTCGTTGCCACCCTTAACGAAGGGTACGTACTCTATACATCAAATAAAGTAAGTTTATGCCAAAAAAAAAATGCTGGAAAACCTTGGAAAAATGTAATAAAATAAAAAATCTTGATCGGGCGAAATTTATAGTGTCCAGTGTTTATGCTAGTTTTATAGACAGATAGTAATTATTTCTCTCTCGTCTATGTGCATTTATGCAGAAAAACGCAGTCTATTTACTCAACTTTGGACCCTAATATCTTGGGAACGAGACGCTTCCCAGGTATGCTTCCATAGAGAAAAATGATCGTGATGATGAGGAGATTCCGTAGTTTTCGGAAACGTTGACGACCAAAAATCATCCTGTAGGTAGGTACAAAGTTATAAAAATATAGAGTCGCGTGCGCGATCAACAAAGTTATGGAAAATGTCAATTCACTACAATTCAGCTGAGTGCACTGAAATGAACTGAATTTTACTACATCTAGGAATACCTTTGGGTTACCTAATACCTAGTTTTCTACCTATACTGCAACATTCACTTTATTTCTCGTTTATGTAGTTTTTTGTATTTGACGTAAGAAAATATGCTGTAGGTAGGTGAAATATAATATCAAAGATACCTACTGTAAATGTACCTATAGGTTATTCTGTACGTTATTCCCATGAATACTTACATACTTACGTAGGTACCTATTGATAAGATACAAGATAAAGGTTAACCTTCTTGGACCTACATGGTTTTATTGCTACCAATTAGGTATATTTGCCATTCCAATTTCAGTAAAACAATAACGTTAGGTACCTATAAGCAAAACAAACAACAGTTTCTATTCCTATACTTATATGTATTGATAAAGTTCTTATAATAATTTCTGAGTCATATCATGTTAGCTAGTCAATAAATTCCAACTAGAACCAGTTAACCATTATTATAGGTATTTAATAAATTACCTATACTTATATCAGACTACGTAAGTATATCTTTATATTTGTTATTGTTATTAATTTTATTAATAATTTTGTTATTGTTGTTAAAAACTTACCAATTTATATGCAGATGTGCCTGTGTGTAGACAGTTTGTTAAAGGTTGCGTGTCCGCACTTAATAGCTCGAGCGGAGTACCATCGAGCTCGTAAGCCACCATCTGCCCGCACTCCCATGGCTTCGTGGAGCCCTTAATTGGTTTGGATACCCTCTTGCAGTGGCGTGCTCCTGCCCATTTACGTTCAGTGCCTAACCAGATTGCCATAACGAAATATTCACGGAAACCCATCGAATGCGCACTTCGCAGCAGAAAAAGAAATTTAAAGTTAGCGCATAAATTTCGCTTTGTTTGAGCTTTAGTTTTGTGTTTTTTTTTGCTAATGAAGCGATTGCGGTTTGCGTGAAGACGTGATTTATGTTCAATGTTTCTATTTCACCTTGAATTTGAAAGTTCTTTTGCAGCATTTCTACTTTTTGACGTTTGAAGCTAGAGTCGTGTACCTACTTATTTGTTTTCTGACGGCGAGGTTATAGTGGTAACTTAGTTAAGTTGGTCATAGGGTGTTTTTTTTCTGGCGTTCCTCGTGACATGGTACGAGCGTCGCGGATTCGTCTACCGTTATACAAATTACTTTCCTATCGTGCTTTACTATCTCTATTATTTTATCATTAACTATATCGCGAATACGAAATGAACGTCTACCAGTTCGGTACCTAATGGCAGGGTTTGTTAAATAATACGTTTTATCTATCTCATCAATATTTATACTTAGATTTTGGTTTTCCAGTTCTCAATCAGATGTATTCTAGTAAAGGGTTTACGCCATATGCGAAATGCTTAATCATTGCCCAATTTATGATTCATGCTCTCCGTGGGCGATGTAACAACAATATTTATAATGTTTTATTGTGAGGGTACGGAGGGCGCGCGCACCTGCCCCTGCCCTCACAAATCTGAACTAACAGCTTACCTCTCCCGTAGTATATGTGAAACATTTAAGAATAAAGAGAATTTATTTATTTTTAAGTAAGTTGCTTAAACGTGTTTCTTGCTATTAGGTAACCTATGTGATATGAACCAGTATTCATATCATATAGATTAATAGCACACACGTGATCAGGGGTAACTCTGTTTAACCAGGTCTAAACAATCAAGGATTAATAAGTGTTGTATACCTACAAAATATGATAATCCATCACGCCTAGCCTAGCAATGCGATAGCCTAGCATTAGGTTCAGTTATACGGTGTCTGCTTAATAACCCAAAACCGGTAATAACCTATACGTAAACCTACTTACATCTTATTTATTACTAGTGGAAGCCTGCGACTCCGTCCGTGTGGACTACAGAAAAAACAAAATGCCGAAATTATCCAGAATAATACATTCTCCCGGAATAAAAGTAGCCTATATGTTAAGTGGGACCTGTCACAATATATTTATGAAACCTGCATCAAAATCGGTTCAGCCGTTTCTGAGATTAGCATGCACAAACGCACAGACAAACCGACAAACAGACAAAAAATCCAAAAATCATTCTTTTGCGCGTTGATAAAGGTCTCCTATAATATTTTTTCTCATATATCTTCCATGTACAGACAGCGATCCGTTACATTTTTATTATACTCGTATGTACGAGTAATAGATAATAAATAGACGTTAGCTACGCCGACGCTCAATAGCAGGTTTATCAAAACTAACAGTTCCTGAATCCTGTTCAGTTCTTTTATAGTCGCCACCAACATAAATATTCGTAACGATGAATTACCTACTGAACTCACTTACACATTATGCTCTCCTTTTTATAACTTCCCCATTAATTACACGTGTCTCTCTTGCCGTACTACATATATAAGAAATGAAATTGACATGTTTCATGTCCATGTAACATCCAAAAATTATACATATACACCGCGATGAGTAGGCCGCGATGGTTCCGATAGATTTAAAAACGAATTCTCAATAAGTCAATTAAACATATCCGTGATCGCTGCACTAGGGGTGCGTGTAATCGTTGCAGTTGCCCTTTAACGTGATAGTCTGTAACAGCCCTTGTGTTATGGTGGGAAGAAACGTGTTGTTAAGTTATGTTAACCCGATCTAAAGTAGGGAAAAGGAAAAAGTAAAGATTTTATCTGAAGCTATATCTGTGACATGTAGAGACAATCAACGCTATGATTATATGAGCAATATCATACCTAACATAAGTAGGTGTTCACGCAACAATATATTAGATACTTTTATTACTCCATTTTGCATGACATACCTACCTACATATACAAACACTAATTATTATTCTATATTATCTGTTTTACATACTTAGCAAGCAATAGATTAAAATATTCTTTAAAACTCAAACCCATATCTCCCTCTAAGTAAAATATCACACGAATAGAAAGGGACCGCATCTTAACTTGAATGCAACTCGAAAGCTAAGTAAAGCTTTAAGCCCTATTATAAGCTTTGTTCTCACTTATTTAAACCCCTTGCTTGCACACCTGCATGCTATAAAAAATACGTTTTGTTTTGAAAACATAAATATCTCTTTGGACAGATTACTTTATTGCTTTATTTTGAGTACCTAGGTGCTTTTATAAAATGTTTAGTTTTCAAGTATTCCAAATATTTTCTCGAAAATACGTAGGTACTATCAAATGAGTGGCTGAAGGCTTGAAGTGAAGTAAGTATTTAACTATCTCAATATAAAAATTATTAATGAAACATCTCCGTGCATATCGTAAGAGTCGACTAAGGAACTCGGGCCTTTTCACTGGCGATAAGCTAGCACCTTATCAGTGATCATTTATATCTGTCTCCGCTATGCTTAACGTAGCTGTGGGATCTCTGTTATAATCCTACAGTTCTGCTTACCCCATTTCAGGGATACTGCCGTGTATGTACTTATACCTATACAGGGTGTTTGCGACAGCTAGGCAAATATTAATATGGTGACTTCCAACCATGATTCTAAGATGAAAACCAGTGAAAATTTTCTCGGGAAAATTTCATAATTTTCCGACTTTATTTCACTTTTTCAGGATAAAAATTGTTTCGTTCGTTTAAGTAGACTTTAAATAATGACTTAAAAACAAAATTTTTACCTATGGATGATTTAAAAAAAAAGTTGCTTTTAAAAAAGTTCAATTAACTGATCAACCCCAAAAGGGAGTCACAGTGATCTAAATAACATCAATGTATCACACAATAAGCCCATTTAACTAGTCACAGGATCGCCCAATTGGCGCGGAAAGCAAACATTGCGCATAATCAAATCATAAATTAATTTCCTGCGAGAAATGACACTATCATATAACTCAAAACAATGGTACTTGTTCAGTATCTCAGTATTTGCTTGGCTGTCACACACACCCTGTATAAAAGGTGGGTATGTAACAAACAAGAGACAGTAGATAAACGAAAATCATTCATCATTCATTACCTATATTTTGTATTAGTGGACGCCCGCGACTCCGTCCGCGTGGACTACAGAAAAAACAAAATGTCGAAATTATCCGGGATAAAAACATTTTCCCGGAATAAAAAGTAGCTTATATGTTAAGTGGGACCTGTCACAATTATTCCTGAAAACTGCATCGAAATCGGTTCAGCCGTTTCTGAGATTAGCGTGCACAAACGCACAGACCAACAGACAAAAATTCCAAAAATCATTCTTTTTGGTGCTATTGATAAAGGTCTCCTATAATATTTTCTCTCATCTATCTTCCATGTAAAACAGCGATCCGTTACATTTTTACTATATGGATTAGGCCTATGTTCACTTTTCATGGCTGAAATAATGATGATGATCGTTTATACCTATCATATTTTTGCATCATAGAGGCTACCAAACAATCTATGTAAAAATGTATACGGTATCATCGTGGGTATCACCAATAGGGAGCCCTAGGTATTCTAGTCAGATATACTCATACATAGGAAAAGAACAATATCTTCTCTCCTGAACTTGTAACTTCAGCTAGAGTAAGTAGGTCTTCGGAACTTTGGTGTTAGTCAAACATTTCGTCAGCACAAGTTAATGTATTGATTGTAGTCAGTTTTTTGTATGATTGATTACAGATAGGTGCCTACTAGTACTTTCTTTACTCTTTAAAAGTCATTTAAAGACAAAAGTTAATATAATAAATAAATGTGAAAGTAACAGTATTTAATTAATATTCTTAAGTAGTTTCAAAATATCCACCCAGACAAAATAACTATTTTGCTCAATGAGAACTTAAAATCCCATAACGGTCAAGAAACAAAGGGTGCACACGTGCAAGCCATAAAATCATAACTTTTGATCCTTTTTGTACCTGTTCCTAGAATAATAGCCCTGGTATTGTCTTGTCCAAGTGATAAGTACTTGCACATGTGCGCCCCTGTCGGACCGCCGGAATTATGGCCAGATTGCCTTTACTCTACCTATTGTTTTCAAGAATGGACTCTATTTATTTGGGATGGCTGTTTGCAGATTTTTTGCCTGGAGCAAATCGATTTGTTTAAATTTTTGCATTTTTAAGATGAATGTGCAAATCATCTGCAAAATTTTAACATTAGGTAGGTACCTACTCGTATGTGACTATAGTATGAAGAACTGTATGATATTAGCAAATAAATTGAGGTGTGTAAAAAAAAAATATAAAAAAAAAATTCGCGATTCCTTTATTCACAGTAGCATTATCGGGACAAAATAAACATACAAAATAAAACCGCCATAAAAACATGGGCTTACACGGACTTATTAAAAACACTCTAAACGAAAATCGTTATCCAGGCATTTAAAGCGGCGTCCATAACGAACCCGGCTCAACAATAGGCTTAACGCGCGCACTCATTACAAAAAGCGACATAACATAGAAAGCTCCTCTATTCAAAAGCGTATACTCCAGTTTTTTTGTTGGGAAGGCTTCGAAGGTTTGCGATTGGCCGGCGAAAGCCCCGCCTCGTGCACGGGGTGCCGCCATTGGCGGAGGTCAGTGGAGCACCCTCGTCGCTGAGTAGGCTGTCGAGGCGCGGGGTGTGCTTCACCCCGAGGGCCACTCGAGGGTTGTTTAGTTGTGACGCGGCGTCAGCGGGCGCAGCACGTGTTGTCGCGAGTGTTTCACAAGTCGTCAAGATTATTCCGAAGGCAAGTTCTCCCGGACGGGAGATGAAGTGCGAGGAGGGCGAGTCGGCGCGGTCGCCGCCGCTGCTGCCGCACGCGTCGCTGCTGGCGTGGAGCCCCATACTGCTGCCGCCGTGGGGCCCGGCCTTCCTGCCGGCGCTCTACCCGGCTGCCTTCCGGTCCGCTTTCCCCGGGTGAGCGAAGTGGTCTTGCTTCCGAAGTGTTCTGGTGTTTGTTGGCAGAAGTCGGAAATTCGTTGTAACTTGATGCTGGGTGATATAGAATTTGCGGTTATTTTGTTAAGGTCACAAATCAATAAAACTAATAGGTAACTACACTTATGAGCCACTAATGACCCTAAATATCCTAATATGATAAATATATCTACAGAGCGATTTCATCATAGCGTGCTTACCCTACAGATCCTTTTTAAGTAAGGTATCTTATGTTAAATCCTATTTACCTACTGCATAGTTAAGAGAACATCATCAGTTTTGTTATAATGAATCGACCAGGCTAGTGCAAGCATACTTCGAACTTCAATTCAGTTTTTACCATATACAATGTTAATTTAGAACTTGGAGTAGATACGTAAAAGCTATTCAGTCTCCACTCCACATTTATAAAAATTTGGCTATAGCTATATAGATACCTAGTTGGTATAGATTAAACTTACTCAAGACTAATCTAAAAACATCCGCTTCAAATGACATATAAAACAAATAGCATACCTACTTATCCTCTCATTTCATCAATTAACGAATGTACTATCACGGGCGGCGGCGTCTTGTTTGACGACCGGAACAAATGTAAGTAAACATCTAGTCGTCTCCGTGACATGACAGTCAACAGTTTTTGCACCTCTCCTCCACATCCACAAGGATCGTTAATCGTCCTGTTTACAACCTGCTAAGGCCTTGTCCTCGCCGCCCTTTCACCAGGTCACGTACGAAACCCTAACATTTCACGCCTACACTGTTCTGATATTTTAATAGACAAGTTATTGATTCTTTAAATCCGGTCCTTTATTGTGGGTCACGTATTCTCGAGAGGCTAACAACTGATGATGGAATGTCGGTGTGTTTTCTTTCAATTATACACTCTTGAGGCTGGCTTGTGAAGCTGTAGGCTTTTCAGATTAATGTGTTTGCTGTTCATAGAATTCGAGTTGGGAATTTACTTTATTGAGCGAAAAGAGTCAAGCCTTTTTAATTTTCCTTTGCAAATGTTTTGCGAGAAATCGCGTGGGTGGCAATATTTAGTTGTGCATAATAGTATTTACAAAGGTCAAGTGTGTGCGACTGCGTGTCAAGTTACGCGAACAATAGCTGTGTTGAACAAACACTCCTCACGAGTGCGCGACTCAGGTTTAACGTCAACATCAACTCTTGGTATTATGATTGCTGAATGTTTATACTAAACTACTGTTACAACTAGACTATTTAGTCTTGAAGCATGCGGTGCCTGTTGCATAATGATTCATAAAGTTATGTAGTTTAGAAATAAGGAGGCTTTTAGACAGTTTGATTCAGATGTTAGTAGCGTTGATGTCTTTTATATGCAATGCCTTAAAGGGATGATAATGATTGTGTAATCTAGGTATAACCTTTAGAAGGTAAGTACCTAGGAAATAAAAAATGAGATGGTTTTTATTGATACCAAGGATTTAGCTTAGGGAACGTTTTAGAGTCGTCCGTACGGATCCGTAAAACCAACTAAAACGCTCCCTACAGATCGGTCTGTGCGGAGCGAGTCTGCACTGACGATCCGCGTGACACTCAAACCAACCTTACTATGTGTACTTTATTTGCGTTTTTCTATTCCTATTGCTAACAAAATCACGCTATTTGACTATGCTATCAAAGTTTGTGGTCTAAAATATTTTAGCCACAATGGCTGAAGACTACCACTTCGTCGACGATTCGTCGAAAAATAGCTACATAGCTAGTATACAAAAATTGTAGTCAGAGACTTTGACTCGCGAATATAATCAAATAAATTATTAATGATTTATCAGCATAAGTTCATCTTAGGTAGCTAACATACATAATTTAAATTAATTTTACTTACAAAAACATTCATTCCAGGTTACTCGATAGCATGAAGATGCCAGGCCAGCGTCCAGGCTTCCAGATCTCGGACATCCTGGGTCTGAACGAGGGGAAGGGCATGGAGCAGCCCACGGGCGCGGGACCGTGTCCCCTGGACCTGCCCGCGTACCAGCCGCCCCACTACCCTCACGACCTCATCCGCCACCACCAACCTTGGCTGTCGCTGGACCATCATGATACTAGTGGTGAGTTCCATAATGATATAATACCTATTTTATTATTGTGACTATTTAATATTTGGCTATCGTTACCTATGTTTATATATAACATAACAGTATAACCATATCGTTACAAACATTAATAGATAATAAAGATTAATAGATTCCCACTCGGGCGAAGAATTTTTTTTTCATTTCTTTATTAATAATTTAAAACATTAATAATACAAACCCATACATACATACATAAGTACCTATCCGTAACATTTACTGGATGGTACTCGCAGGCATTCGTCTTTCTACCATACTCTTGCACATCAATCATCAGGCTCCCGATCGCACTCACAAACAGGTCACAATAGCTACCGTCTTTGATAATTAAGGTACCTAGGCACTACTCCTATTGACTACTCCACCACTGAAGAGCGGCTGTAGTGTTTTATGACAGCTTTCAACATACAAGTGCTTCAGAAGCACAACTCTTCATTCAAAGTGGAATCAATAAAGTTGAAATACATAGAATTATAGATTTATTCTATGCATAGAAAAATAAATGTCCACGGTATTAGAAAGCTGTTTTAGGCTCTACTCGTATTGGGATTATTTATTTTAGCTTCAGAGAAAGACAATCATCAATATTCCAAGTTGCAAACATTAAATAATTAGGTAGTTCTTACATTTTCCTTGACCTGCCTTATGTGTCACGGATTAGTTTCACTCACAAAGGTTTAATTTTTTTTTATCTAGATAGTTTTGTTTTTCTTTAAAATCTTTGCACTTTTTACTTTATTAAGAGTTGCTGCGTAATGCTAATGAATGACGTACGTTTTTAAATGAAGGCTTCTTTGAACGGGTCTAGTAGTTCTTCATTAATATTTTATCTATCATAAGTACCTGTAATGCAATATTCGGTACACATATCCAGTGCAAATGTGGCAATATTAGGTACATATTGACTACGGAGTTTTTATCTCGCGTTTTGATACGTTATCGTCCCAGCGACAGAGTTTA
Source organism: Carposina sasakii (assembly GCA_014607495.2). NCBI lineage: Eukaryota > Metazoa > Arthropoda > Insecta > Lepidoptera > Carposinidae > Carposina > Carposina sasakii. The sequence goes on from CP053165.1 coordinate 6,192,799, forward strand.
AACCTGAGGTAAAGTGGCACATTTATCCGAGCCGATGATAAAACTGTTATATGTTCAGTAAATAAAAATAATGACAACATTTGGTCTGTAGATACCTACGTTATTGTCATCGATGATTAGATATCGTGTTAAATGCCAATATCCCTAATCCATCACTATCCACATATTAAGTTAAATAACATTACCTACTTATTTGGATTTAACATATTTAAAAAAATGTAGGTAAGTGTTGTACCTACATCATCATACGATTAATTCGTTTATTTACTAAGACTCAAAATAAGCATAATAATACTGGATTGAAAATAGATCACATGAGAACCATATAAATTTCCCGGTGGAGCTTTTTTAAGGACATAACTTTCAAGCGCTTATGTTATCCATCTATTACGATTGTAGTTAGTGCATCATACCAATAGGTAAGGCATAGTGTGATTTTCAAGTATACGCATACAAATTAAATGCCGATCTACTCGTTTATAGTCAAGTTTAATGCAAATAGACACTCAAAATGTTGTCAAAATTATCATAGTGTGACCACTCGACAGTAATGGGTATTCGGCAGTCGCGCTTGAGAGGTAGAGATTATATTTTGAAATGCTCCTCCAATGGAGTGCCTTCATACTAATCTGCTGTTGTCATTAATTATTTTTATCGTTATCTAATATTTTCGGCGATCACTAGTTTCGATTGCTTGTAAATAGCGATTTGGTCTCTATGATTGATTGCTGATTGAGTAGATACCTAGGTTTAGGTATACTTAGTTGCTGGAGTATTTGATATCTTAGGTACTTTAAAATTCAATCCTGTGAATGGTTCCTGACTCTATACATATGTATAGGGTTACCAGATGAAAAAAATCAAAAGACCGGAGAAAAGGCCTGATTTCCATGGAAAAGTCCGGATATTTTATATTGATTTTATACAGTTTAAGAATTATTTCTCAAAAACATAGGTATATCGTTTTATACACTGCGGATGTAGCTCACGCGTTGCAACTTGCACATCGCACTCAAAGCGGCGCTTAAATTATTTTTAGTTTATTTTACTCAGATAAATAAGTAAGTATTGATTTTAACTATACAATTGTTACCAAAAGAAGATCATTTTTAGTTGGTTTAACTTTTAATTAAAGAGATCTTTAAAATGGAACCTGTGTTACATCCTGTGTGTGTTTTATCCTGAAATATTACGAGATTTGGAATATTCCGTCGCAATCCTGAGAAAAGTCGAAAAATCCTGAAATCTTAGGACAAATCCTACATACGTATCATCCATTTTCATTATTTTTTAATTATATACAGGGTGTAACACAAGCTTAACATACAAGCAAAATGCTATGAAAATAATTAATCCATTCACAATATTTCAAACTCGAAATCACATTATTTATTAAATCTATTAACATTTCTTTCGAATTTCAATCCTATGCCGTGTAATTAAATTCATATGTAAGTAATCTACACATGATCCAAGTAGGTTAATGATTTTAGATAACATAAAATAGAGCTGATTATTTTCGTAAAGTAAGCAGACGAAATAGTTGTGTCGATTCTGCAATATCAGCGGCATCAACACATTCCAAACCACAAATTAAGGATTCAAAATGGCACATAAAGTGGCGTAGATTCAGATTCTCATGGATGTTTGTGGCTTGTTCACGCCCCACGGCAATTAGGGCTGCCACTGTGATTGTTTAAGTTCGAGGGGTGCGCACTGTGACAAATGTCTCGCCAATGGACTAATGTCCCCGCGGCAGCTGCGTGTGATCAATTACACGCGTTTAGGGTCAAATTTGCTCTTTATTCGATGCTGGTTAGGGGCATCGTATTGTGTTCTGATCGACATTGTTTGATAGATATATGATGGCGTTCTAGGATAGATAGATTTACGGTATCGTTGATTTTTATAAAAAAAATTGGAGCACAGACTATTCAATAGATCTGGTATGGTTAAACTTGTTAGTAGAATTCTAGACAGGTACGTGCGTTTTCAATAGCGATTATGTCGTATAGGCACATCGTCGTTTTCAGCCTATTGCAGTCCGCTCCTGACGTAGGCCTCCCCTAGTGCACGTCACAAGGCACTGCCATAGGGGGGTTTTGTCCATAGTCACCACGCGAGGCAGGCGGGTTGGTGACAGGTAGGCACAACTATAATTAGTATACAAGGTATTAGCAAAATCATCGCTATGTATGTATGTATGTAATCATAACGCAAACTATTTTTTTTTTTATTTAGTCTGAGGCCCTATCAGCTAAATGGGTGGACATCCAGTTCAGTTCAGTTCATGCATGAAAACATAATTACGTTCTTGTAATTTAATTTTGTCGCATATTATTTTCATTTGCCATAAAAGTAGCAAATAAATAACAGAATAAATTATTGGCTGGAACAGCCATCACTGTATAATAAAAAGCAGATATTAAATATGCACACAATTACACGGTTTAGGTATTTACCTATCTAAGCGTTTCCGCAATGGGAAATTCGATTTTCTTTCAACTAGGTATAGATCATGGGTTCATTTCCAATTTCCTCTGTTGGGACACCCATCCATCCTCTAATGTAAATTACCATTATAGTCCGTAAAATAAAGAAAGAATAAAGCATGATTTGAATACATCCCTTTTGTAGACGGTTCTCTCTATCTAATGAATTAACATCCTCTCGTAGAGGCATTACTCGCAGACGTTATTACGGTGAGATATTAAAGTAGGAAGATAAAAGCAGAAATGACTTGACTTTTATTGAATTTCCTGAAATCACCGAGCTTACCGGGCGATGGTTGAACAAAAGTAGCAGTTGGGGTGGTGGGTGTGGCAACCCTGGCCCCCTTCCCCCACCCCCGTCTCCCCCACCACGCCCAGCCGCTCCCGCCTGCATAATCATATCCGTGTGAAACCGACCGAGGAGGGGAATCGAGAACAATGTAATATTTGACGTGATTTTTTCACGTCCCATTATTTTGGGTAGTAACTAAATATTCGTTACTTTCAATAGAATAGAGAGCTCTATACAGCTTAAGAGGAGGCTTATGCGTGAGTGTGTATAGTAGCAGTAGAGGCAATGTTAATATTGAAACATGGGAATAATTATCCGCAGGGGCAGTAACTTAACGGAATTCAATGGATTTTTTATATTGAATGTACTTTCTTTTTGTCATAGGTGTTTTGGGCCAGCAAGCGAGTCCAGACAGCACTTCCCGAGCCTCCGAGTTATCGTACGTCGGTGTGTCGGCGATCTCGCCTCCCGTCACCGACTCGCGACACGAGGACGACCACGACATCGACGACATCGATCAGGATGAGGAAATCGACACTGAGCAGCCACCGAACAGCGGCGATATGAACCTTACGCACAAAAAACGTAAGCGAAGAGTCCTATTCTCAAAGGCGCAGACCTACGAGCTAGAGAGGAGGTTCCGCCAACAGCGGTACTTATCGGCCCCCGAAAGAGAGCATCTCGCCAGTCTCATCAGATTAACGCCGACGCAGGTGAAGATATGGTTCCAAAACCACAGGTACAAGACGAAAAGAGCGGTCCAAGAAAAAGGTGCTCACGATTTAGGTGTCGGCGGGTTGCACTCGCCAAGGAGAGTCGCTGTGCCGGTGCTAGTGAAAGACGGCAGGTCGTGCCTGGGCAAGCCGGACGGCCTGCCCCCCCTGGGCATGCCCCTGCCGCCCTACCAGCACATGCACCCGCAACCTTCGGTGACGGGGCACGCGCAGCCAAGCGGTTGCTGGTGGTAACGAACGATCCAAACATAGCAGTGTCATGCTAGTCGAACCGACCACACTCTGATTGATAACACACTGAAATAGTTCGATTTGAACTCCAATTCCTATATTTATAATCCAACCAGAAAGTTTTCATGAGATTATTAGCGTCTCGGTGTGTTTGCAATTGTATTTTGTGGCGGTATAGGTAGAAGGAAGATCCGTAGAAATTTGTTATCATAAGTGATGTCATGAAGTTATTTTAAAAAACTCGAATAAATTAAATTATATCTACTACTGTTCAAGTTGGTGAAATTGGTCTAAGGTATCTGGAGTTCCTACTTACCTATGTGTATTATAATGTTAGTATTATAGCTAAAACTAAATTTTGAGTTTTGTATGGAGAATTTCTATATTTACCACAGACTTTAAATTTTAATTAGGCATTGTTTTTATTATAGACTATTCTCCATACTACATCTTATTTTGTGTATATTGATGTAAAGACATTAGTTAAAATAAGTACTAATTATGAGAAATGACCAGATTTTATCAGAATGCAATATTTAGGCATAAGATTCAGTATTAAATTAGTCGAATATAGTTATATCGATATATTAGCCAGTAGTTATTTATGTATACTTCAAAAATCTTATAACATATAATATTAGATACATTCATGACAAAATGGATTAATGTATATTGTGTACATATTTTTGAGTGAATAGTTACCTATTCAGATAGAGTATTCAATGATATATACCTAAGAGCAATTTATAGACCTAGTGACAGTTAGCGGTATCTACCCGCATTACATTCTTCTTAATTTAAACAGTTTTGTCTGACTATATTGTCTGGTAAGATCCTCCATAACAATAACCCATGACCACTTAGGTGTCATCGAAGACATTTGCAGCTACTCTATCTTGATCATTTTATTATCAACTGATGTAGCTGGCGAATAGAGTGGACGTGTCCATCGGTGATTTTGTCTATGGGGATGTTATCGGTTACCTATATATTTCCTGATAAGCAACATAAGCAACGAGTTGATATTTGCCTCGATCAACATTAAGGCAAATATAAGTACATATTTTGTCTACATCTCACATTTTTTTAACAATTATTATATGACGAGTTTCTAATAGTAAGCCTCTAATAGCAGGTCCGAATTTTGACCTCAGGAAAGCAAACTCCGCAATATGGTACGATATCTCTAACAGGTTGCTAATATAGCTCATTATTAGAGCTAATGCTCCTATCACTTCATTCCAGAGGTTTTTATTGCCTTTTACGCCCTTTGACAAGTATTCTTACATAACATTCCACTATAAAAAAATCTTTATAGGTTAAGAGCAATCTATTTACGTTTTAAGCGATTGTAAAGATGTGTTATAAATAATAAATTATTATGAGAATATTGTAATGGTTTTATGACTTTCATTACTTACCTGTTTTAGTATATTTCACAAAACTTATCATACGGAATTTTAGTGAAAGGAGGAGTGAGCCTGGGCTGGTATCACGTGAAATTTTCTATTTAATTCAATAACATGAACATTTTTGGTTTATGCGCTCCATCCATCATCAACTAAAGATTTTCTACAAGTGCATGAATGAGCTTCACTTCATGTGGAGTAGTCTGTAATGAGTGCTGCACTTCACCATTACCAAAAAAATTTGCGAGATTTGGCTATCGGGATAAAAATATCGTTGCCAATAATGTAATTTAAAAGAGATGGTATAATTCGTCGTCCAATTTAGGGACATAATTGAACTCCCACATTGGTATAGATTATCATACTTAAAGATTTTATCTTTATACTATATTTTATTTAAATTTTATATAAAGTATATATCGCAAAAACTCTTTGCACAGTAAACTCAATAACATCAGACACATCGCACATGAAGATCACACAGATGGAACCTCATACTCGTATAGCGCAATAGAATCAGTCCCCAGTAGAATCTTATTCAGATAAAGCCAGACAGTGATGCAAAAAACAATGCACGCATTATAATTATAATTAAATATAATTTTAATGGAAAAATTTTGATCCTATCTCAACAAAACAAAAATGATAGAATCCAGACTGATAAAATCATACGGTGCTATTGCCGCCTATTACAAAACCGCATCCAAAGTTAGACACTGTTTATAAATGACATTTGTCAGTAAAATATATGGAATATCCGTCATATTTAAAGTTTACCATGTTTAGCTTAAACAATGTTTAGGGTCTTTTGTAATAATACCGTTAGGCTCTTGAAATGAGTGAATTGTGTATCTTCTAGTTTGGCAAGCTAGCAAATTTGCTCCACCACCTTTTACCATGTTTTGATTTGCATTCAGGTGAGGTCCAGTGCTCATCCGGAGATTTACTAGAATAGGTATATCAGTTGCTTCCGTACACGTCGTAAGAGTTGGAAAGGAACTCAGGAGGCGTACCTACTCTTAGGTGATGATGAGTTAGCAACGGGTCTACCTCTCTAGTGCTGCTATTGTAAACGTAGCTGTCGGTTCTCCTCTGTGGTCTTGCAGTTCTGGTGACCCCGTTTTGCGAACAAAACTCTGTAAATTTAGGTATATATGTTAAGTATAAACACCGACGCTCATTGAGTGAAAAAAGGAGCTCTAACTCTAATGAAAATGTTGACAAAGCATTGTAGTAGGTTTTGCCCATAAAAATCTGCCGCAGCGTTTGTCTATATTCTATGTTCTAAGAACAGTTTAGCTACCTACGATTTCGCAAACTGTAGATGTTCACTATCGACGTGGATGGCGTCGGTAACTCGCATAAATATTGACTCGAGTTATCTAATCGAGTCGATACTGCGACCCGATTACTGCAAGCTACACCTGTTCTATTTAGATCTAGTACTATTTGATGATCTTTAGAATTTATTGTAAATACGACTATGAATACGCTGTAAAACCTCTCATGTCAACAAAAAAACATGATTTCATTTATCCATGGAAAATATCTACTATTTTATATGGATGCAAAAGTTCAAGAAGATAGTTTAAGTAAACAATAACAAACCACGAAATAAATAAAAAAACTCAGTGGTAAGAGCACTAGTACGGAATGCAGAGGTCATGGGTTTGATTCCCACTCGGGTGAAGAATTTTTTCCATTTCTTTATTAATAATTTTATAAAAAAACTTACTTTAACATATACAGGGTGGAAGTGACAGCCAGGCAAATATTGATATGGCGACTTAAGACCATGATTCTGAGGCAAAAACCACTGAAAGTTTTCGCAGGAAAATTCCAAAATTTTCCGACTTTTTTTTCAGGAAAAAGTTTTGTAGTTCGTTTAAGTTGGGCTTAAATAATGGCTTTATAACAAAATTTCAATCCATTGATGATTTTCAAAAAAAGTTGCACCCAAAAAAGTTCATTAACCGATCAACACCAATAGAGGGTCACAAGTGACCCAAAAACATTAATGTATCATACAATAACCATTTAACTAGCCACAGGATAGCCCGATAAAATTAGCGCGGAAAGCAAACTTTGCGGATAATGAAATTAAAAATGCATTTCCTGCGAGTTATAGCACTGTTGTATAACTCAACAATGGTACTTGTTCACTATTTCAGTATTTGCCTGGTTGTCACACACACCCTGTATAACACTGGGATTGGGATAGGTAATTGGGATCTAATTACTACTAAGTACCTAGATATTAGATTTCGTGTAGTGAAGCTATGCCAAGACAGGAAGATGAAGCTTCTTGATGACTCTATGTGCTCTACCTAAACTTTACAAATCCTATACTTTAGTCAAAATGAGTGGCTTTCGTCAGATATTGTGTGTTGTGAACTAGAAGCAATGCATTATGAGCTAAGAAATAAATGGTGTCAGTAAATGAAGAGAGTCAAAATCTCTTTAAAATAGATTTTGTATGCCCGTTCATGAGTTATCGCTTAGATTAATGATTGGTCTTCGCTCCGCTCTGACCGAATAATTATTCTAAGAGTTATCGTTTAATAAGAGACGTCAAAATAACTTTACATTGAGAAGTAGTTAGAGAAACTGCTAAAGAAACAATCTGCTAAACAATTTCTGGTGTGTTGGTTTTTCTATTTACGCTGCGGACCGAATCATTATTCTAAGAGTTATCGTTTAATAAGAGACGTCAAAATAACTTTACATTGAGAAGTAGTTAGAGAAACTGTTAAAGAAACAATCTGCTAAACAATTTCTAGTGTGTTGGTTTTTCTATTTACGCTGCTCATCCACAAAGGGCATATTCCAACGCCTTTCTTGCCGAAATACATCCAACAAAGAGGTGTCGCCGTTTATTAAATAAATAATAACAGTGCACAATGGATCCGAGCCGACGGCCGCGACAATGGCTGACAAACTGAGTAATAATTTCTATAAATTCTCAAATGCCTCCTATATTGTAGTAAAAGGGGCCAATTTAACAAAATCGACGCTTAAGCCGATTAGCAGTTACAAATACAGCCTCCGGGAGCTCACACGTGGGATACTAAGTTTGTTTTTCCACACTTCGGTTGAGGGCATAATATTTACTATTGTAAAGCTTAACACCTATGTACTTACGAGTAACTTTACGTCTCTACATATTTTGTACATTGAATAGGTAGTTGTCTGGTTGTGAAGATATCAATGGAATTTAGCAAATTGTAGTAGAGAGTTACAGAAGATTTATCCTACAAAGATGGATTTCTAATTTTAAGATTTCTCACTTTATTTTTTTCTTAATGTCTTGTTCATAGAGGAGAATAGCCATGTCTTGTTCCTAGCTTTGATTAGGGCATTCTTTTTCTTTTCGATTCATGCATAATGTAGAGTATGATAACTAACTGCTTTTCAACAAAATACCTACTGAAATCTTCAAAACATAGAAAATAGTGGGTAACTAACTATCTAACAGTCAGAGTTATAATAACTATAAAAGAAATACCTAAGTACAATGACAACCTGGTTTTGGGTCTATTGTAGTAAACTCGCAAAATATTGATTAATGTAATGATTATGACAACGCACATTATAGCCACTATTCGGACACTAAAACATCCCTATCTAGATCATCACTTCACACTTAAAAACCTCTCCTAAGCGGAGAGTAATACAGTCCATAATGTGATATTAACACAATGATAGGAGCAGAAAATTGTCACAATGTTGGTTATTGATTTTGCGGTGGTTGCTGATGTAGTTTTGAACTGTGTGGTAAAATAGTAAGAGTTAGAGTTGTTTGTCAGTGGCTGGGGCAATATTGTAAGTGTAAGCGTGATATGAGTTATGATTAACTTGACGGCCGTCATGTCGTCGGTCAGTATGCAGTCAACTCGAAACTGATAACATAAGTACCCGCGCGGAGTACACCTGGCGGTCGGGAGATGGAAGAGAGGGACCAGATTCCTTTGGATATGATGATTTGTATTTAAATCTTGGTATTCTAAGATATTTACTTTTGAGTATTATAGTATAGGTAGATGCCGCAAGGTATTTACCAAGTGAAATAAATGTCCTGTGAAAAATGGTAATCACACGCCCGTCCCCTTAAACCGTATGAATATTAACACATAAAATTGGTATGTTATTGGTGCTGAAGTTAATCTAGCGAGTAAATCATGTCGTCAAACGTGGTTCTAGGATGTCGAGAGCATTGGCAGGGCTTACCAGACACGCGCAGTTCTGCGGCAACCCCCTTTGGATTTACATGGTGCCTTAATAAACACGTAGTGCCTACTAAATAATGAATATTAATAATTCTTGGGTGTATTTCATTTTGCTGTCATCACTCAGCGTTGATGGGATTAGTGTATTCAAATGGTGTGGTGTGGCGATGGAGCTTATACGGTTTGCGAATGAAAAATTTGTGAGAAGTTCATCGAGATAATGTGCAAGTCCAACCTAGGTTCTTCAACTGTCGAAAGTGTTGTATTGATATCTGCAGTGCACTCTTAATATTTAAACGACAAAAAATTCTCATACAATGTTTAAAGATGCATAAACTACCAAGTACCTAGACAAAAGGAAGAAGAATGCGTTGGTTCATAAAATTATAAACTATGCACGTTAATATCTAGTAACCTAAGAATTTCCTCATATATTTTCGCGTACACAAAGCGCCGGTTACATCGATGCTCGTAGAAAAATTCTAGTTTTTCTATTTGTATCGGTGGCGGTCCCATTTTTCACGTGCCAACAACGACGCACAGGCATAAAGGTTTACGACAGTACGTCATATTTATGGCTGTCGGTATTGTGATATATTTTTTGTTGTGCGCATTAGGTTTTATCTTGCTTTCCGCTAAATCAAGTAGCTACTGGCCGGTAGGAAATACGGTACGTATATCATCGCAGCGGATGGACGCTTTTTGGGGTTAGCCTGGCGCGATGGGGCGCCACGACCGTCATTTGTCTTATTGATCATTTGTGTGCGCTGTTAATTTCTTTATCGGATTTGATTTGTTCAGTATGCTTATGGCACTTATTTATAAATATGCTTGCTTTATGAAGAATTTTTATTATTATCATAGCCCCAATACTTGAAAGTTATATTCAATGTCAATATAGAACCTATATTATTAGACATAATGATAATACAATTTTATTATTTGTAGGTAGGTATTAGATTCCAACAACTGAACAAATTGCTCTTGACATTTTGTTTGTCTAACATTGAATAATGTTATTTGTACAAAAGAAATCCCTCAGATCAAGCGTCTATCCAAATAGCATGTCGAAGCGAAATCCGGCTCAGACAATGAACCTATGTTAGTAAAGTTCCCGGGTCTCCAGCAGAGGAGATGGGGAGTGGAACCGGTCACAGAGTATAAATCGACAAGCATAGATTAGGTACAGCTTTTTTTACCTTGTTCAAACTTTTCAAATGGGTTAGGTGACATCACGTTATATGCAAACAAAGCGGTGATGGTGATCTTAAACTGTAATGTGTAAGACCTAACAACCTCAAACAGGCATCAGATTCAACAGTCCAGTTGTAGAAGACTCACCTGGCCCATTCAGTTCATTGAATTAAACCATACATGTTAGTTTTTGATTTATTGGCGCATAAAAAATAGACACCGTTGTTTAGTCTGTGGCACCAGGCGAGGGTGGCACTGGACAACTTCGATTAAGACGTCTTGCTCGCGCCCTTTTTTTTTCTAAAAAAAGGGAAATTGTATAGTGCAGGGCGGAAATATTACGTCGTTTCACTATTTCCGCGCAATAAATCGCCGACCAATCAAAGGAACTCGTCCCGTATTTCTTTACTAATGCTACACTTTATTTTATTAGCTTTTTTATCGGCATTGTTCATGTTTTACCATGATTTATAAATTGTGCAGCTTTTGTTAAGATATTGGATGGGCTGATGATCCTGCTGATGATATATTTTGATTCGCATTTTTTCAACATCAGTCTTTGTCTGCTTTATCTTATTAAAAAAAAAGTTACCCACTATACCTATTACTTTTTCTACAAAACTTTCAAGTTTTTTCATAACAGAAAAATATCACAAACTGAAAAAGTATTTCAAAATAATTCTGTGTTTTGTATAAATCAGTTAGTTTCCTTAGGCTTGGAACTGTCACTGATTTTTTTACTCCACTTCAGGATCTGATTTCCCATATTAAATTATTAATACTATCTGCTGAATACATTCTACTAGTTTGGTACGGTAATGTAAGTGCGTTACCTGTCGACGTCCTCGTTATCTACGGGGGAGACAAATCGGAAAATCGATACCGAACCGAGAACGAGCAGTTCTACTCCTGCCTCAGCGTATTCGATAAGGAGTTTATTTTCCCCCATAGGTACCAACAATCGTGTAATGTGCGTAAAAGAGAATGTAAGAATTAACTAGGTGGCTGTTGCCAACATAACAAAACTTGTCGGTCTTTTGTTCTTAGATAGACAGGAGAGGGACTAATTACTATAGATCTAACAAAATTGTAGAAACTTATAGGTAATGATGAAGATCGAAGTGTTCTATCGACACATTGTTTTCATGTATGTTATTGTAGTTTTAGTTTTGTTGGCAGCTGAAGGGTCTTTTTAAACGCTTACCCACCTACGAACATTAGAATCAATTAATTGAGTGGCACAGCAGGAGGCTGCAAGATAGCTATAATGTTAGCAGATGCATGTCTCGTGCCTTATGACTTATTTAGAACTTCACCTTTCCACAGAGAGGTACTTAATTGATTGGGACGTTTTATGTAGTAGAGCCTAAATATATGCATCATCAAATTGTTTTGCAGTGGACTCTGTTAGGAGTGCATTTTAGTTCAACATCGTATTTGCTATTTTTTCTTTGTACTACATATGAATGTAATCTGTTAGAGTGCCATATATAAATAATAAAATAATGTACCTAAACTCTTTCGTTACTTTCGCTAGTATAATTGTGATTTAGTCAAAAATTTATTCTTTTACTTACGTTAGAATGGCAGAAACGTTCCTCTTTATTATGTGTTACAGACCGACCTGTGTAGGTAAGTTACTTACAAGCCGATAGATAATTTCCCTTCATTCTCAGAGCTTCAGCTGGGAACTGGAGTTGTCTGCCACAATTTCTTTAAACGATTACACATTTCTACGTGCTTAATCTGATAATACCTATTGCATAAAATCATCCTAATAACTAGAGGAAGTACGAAATAGAGTCGTCAATATCGACATCCTTCCGTCGCGGATGTCACACAAAATGGCGTCCTGCTGGTTGTTGTGAAAGCCTGTCAATTGTTGTCGATTAATGAGCCACATATTTATTATCGCTGACCAGCATCGATCACTAAGTGTGGTCGTGTGGCCACCAGCGTACACGATTTATGGCCATAGTATTAAGCAGCCATGACGGGAAGCAGCTGTAGATTCGGTTTTAATTGTGGCGTTATGAATACCACCTACGCCCTTAAATATAAGAATATACTACCTATGTAGTGCGTATATTATTCTATCATAATATATATTACCTATTCGTGGTGTATTTAAACTTATACAGTATCGCTATAGATAGCACATACTTATTAAACGACATGGCAGGATTGAATCTGGTAATTAATAGCTTAATTATTTGGAAGTTACCCAGTTGTATAAAAGGCAATAATGAAATAAATTAACGAATCAGCTTATCTATAAGCAACAGATTTTTTCCACTTAATACAGAAATTGCATAATGAAAAGTGTAAGTTCTTCTGTTGAACTTACCGTCGTAATTTAGTAAAAGGTAAGTGTAGATGAGCTCGCCTGCTGACAGATCTATGTATTCTATAAGCTCGACCACCACCGTGGAGAGTGAGTCAGCGCATAGCTAATGGTCATCGCGATGATTAATTACTCTTATCACAACTCGGGCTGATAGCTCTATGATGAGAGGTGATTTGGGAAAACTTCGCAGGACTTAAAGCGATGGCTGTATGGGCCGTACTTTAAATGGATGTGGTAAACCTGTGATAATATTTAAATTAATAATAATAATATTTTCTATCGGTTGTACATTGCTTTGCTCGCTCATTGACTTGTTTGCTTATGTAATACCACGTCTACCATTTCATTATATTGTATTTGTTGCCTTTCAATGTATTTTCCTATATAAAAAATCTTCATATTTGCTTTTACTAGCTTTACTAGGAAGTTTAATAGAGTTTGTGTTGTTAACCCACTTTTAAATTCTTTTAAAACGCAGAACGATGGCTTGTTTTATGTCTATGTGAAACTAGGTGTTCTTAAATTCCGCGTCTATTATTATGTAGGTAGTTGTTGTTTTTATTCCTAAACGAACCATGAGTAGAGGCGCGGCGCTTAAAGATCACCAGCATTCATCATCATAATTCTAGCCATAGGACATTCACTGTTGAACATAAGTCCCTTCCATATCATCTCATTACAAACATATCCATAAACTTTCCAAGAGCAATGTACCCCATCGACCTAAACGCTTCTATGGAAAGCCTACTCGCTTGATACAAATATGCTTTGATACTTATCTCCCTTTAGTGTTAATGACCAACACCAACAGTCACTCTCAATATTAAATCAGCCATAACTTAAACGTCTGCTACTGTAGGCCGATGAAAGAAACGTTGAACTGATTTCAATAGCATTTATTATGTTTTGAAGTCTATGCTCAAAGATTAATGATGATTATGAAATAAAATGTAGATACCTAATCTAGTAAGATTACGTTTTTTATATCTCCGTCGTACCCAAAGTTTCAATGAATTTCCAAAGAACTGGCTGGAGCATAATCAAACTGAACTAAACTTAAATCGAAGGGTAAATTTGTTGCAGGGGACTGTGACAAGAAAATACCCTCAACTTATCGAACTACTGACCAAGTGAAGGAAGTTAAATAGATTTAGTTGTACAATTTATTGTTTAGGAACCATGTTCTTTAGAAGCTGACGTGAAGGTAGGCTTCAGATATTTACTAGGTACCTACTTGAATTTTCTATTTCTTATAAAGCATGTTTTCCATTACCATTACATAATAACAACAAGAAAAAAACAAAGCAAAGATACTCAGAAATGACATTCTTCTTTTAACGATCCTTTAATAATGTCACATGTGTCACCTATGTGAAAATGGAGTATCCATACATTCTACTTATTAATAATACATACACGTGCTTTAAAACTTTAATCAAAACGAACTATCTCATCTCATTTTTTTGGAATTCGGAAGCCGACAGCAGGTCGTAGATAATTCATATAATTGGCTCTTTTATATTACACCGGAAAGGCGACCCGCGTCAGTGTGTGGCTCCCCATATTCCTAAAAGGATTTGAAATGCAAAAACGGAGTATCCATTGTGTACCTTCTAGCCTCCAGACAGTCTGTCGCCATTTATGTTGAAAAAAGCCGTCGATTCGGCTTAAAGATCTAACAGTAGCGCGAACGTTGGAGGTCCTGCGATGTAACTTTTTTCATCTACTTTTATAATTAGTTAATCCTGTTATAAACTTATTTATGTGTGACATTATGAGGAAATTAAAATTTAAAGATATTAATACACACTGTATAGATATTAATATACACTTACCGATAATTATATGGGCTATTTTATTGATTTTTAAAAGACTGCCCACATTGCTCTACCTTTCATTTCCTTATAAAAATATTTTTTAAATAATATTTTTTCTCTTCGATGGTGATGTTACCTACTTAATTTTAAAATAATTTTAATTACCTAATGATTTATTGTATGTAAAGAAAATTCCCAAGCTGTCACTAAGTATCTTTTAGATATGAACTTACTGATTTTATCTGTTCTTTTAAGTACTTGTACAATCAAAAGTAGTACTAAGTAGTGATAAACAATACAGATAAATATTAAATAAATACTAGTAATCTATATAATTATGTTAGTATTGTTTGATAAAATATAATCATTAACAATTGGAATTGATTTAATTAGATAATGACAGATAATAATTGTCTTATTTGCAAAATACACAGAACCTACCTACCTACCTACCTACCATTACTAGTTATGTTATCTACGTAGGTACTATGAACAGTTAATTTCTCGAATGTAAGTACATACCTATATATACATTGTATTTTATTTATGTAATGAAATTTAATTATTTAATATAGGTAGAGCCTATTGATACAGATATCTATATAAGTATATAACTACTCACAATAATGCCGTAGTATGTTGGTATTTCACACTCTAATTACATGCAATAATTTAGTAAAGCAAGTATTCTGTGGTAAAATTACTGTCAAATGTCGAATCAATTCAACTCAAAATGGTCATATTAAATGTTTGGGGCCCGAACAACAATAAAATTATTCCCTTCATAATCTGCAATGACACTTTCAGTTAAATAGACTGATCGTAGCCACATTGAGTCGATCCCCGTTCTCCTGAGGCGTTCATTCATATAATTTGTTATTCCTCGCAAATTGTGTGGTATTTCTACCGAATTTTGTCTATAGTTCACGGTGTTTGTGTTCGAATCGCAGAATGCAGTTTTATGCAACGGCGCAGGAGCGTGAAATTGATTCGATTTTGTAGTACGTGTAGAGGCGGAAGGCGAGTGATGGTTGATTGAATTCATTCATGTTGCTGGTCATTCATGATTACAACTCGAATACTACGGCTAGCAGGTAGCTGGGATGTATGAATGAATTGTCTATTTCATTTTAGGATGCTTTTCTCTCTTTTAAGCAGAGAAAATATGTGACAGTTAATTCATTAAGTACTTTATGCGTATAGTTATAATTCCTGCCACCAATTCATAATTAGGTAAGGATACTTTAATAAGTATTCAAATTACAGTATAAATATACCTACCATTAATACCAAAATTTAAATATCGCACAACTCGCACATGGCTCAGATGGAACAATAAATCGTACAATAAAACCAACAATTAGAATGGAATCTTAGGACTAAAGTCTTTTTGTCCGCAAGATGAGTAATTCTAACAAAACGCGCACTTTACGTCTATTCATACAGTTAAAAGGCGCACTCAAAGCAACTCTCTCAATGGAGGACCATTTGCCGGCACAAGTGTTTTACAGCTATGCAAAAAATATATCCTGAATCCGGATGCGAAGGCGAGAGAGGCTGGGTTCCCACGCTGGACAGGACAGTTTTGAAGATCTACGCTGGCCAGGACTTGTTCACAAAGACTGTTCAATCGCCGCGTTTTTGTCAGCGAAACAATAATCGCGTTGAAATATCACATTAACTTTGAGATTGCTATTACGTAATACGAATTTTACAAGTTATCTGCGAATATTGTACTTTAGCTATCGCATTGCTCTTGCCAGTTTGGTAATACATGTGCGATTTGGTAAATCTACTTTTAACTAATGATTAATAAAAAACAGTATTTTTATTATCAATTCATTAATAAACCATATTTATAGATATACGATCTAAAAATAACACGTCAATGAAATGATGAATTAAAAACCAGATTCCAAGGCTACGTTTACAAGTTCCCATACAGTCAAGCCCTTACATTTCGCCCATGGTTTGTCTGTAACAAAAGTGACAATTTCGGCACTTGTTTACCTAAAGTCGCCTATTGTTGTAGTCCGGTCGTTAAGAACAAAGCGCCACATGTTTGGGATCGCAGACAAATGTAATTGGGTAACAGATGTCAGATTTTGTGGATCTGTTTGTTCTGACACGTCCGTCCGTCGCATGTTAATTCTTTTCCAAGATTTTTGGATTAAAGCCGACTCTTCAATCTTCGTTATCTCTGTTTTTAAATAAATTAAAATGGTCTGTGGTAAGCTATAACACCTGTGTCGTGTCATCTAATCTTTGGGTATTAAAGTAATGGTAAGATGCATTTTTCATTTCGTAAAAACGTAGACACGGGCGGACATGGGAAAGGAACGAAATTTAAAAAGCTTTAGTGTAGTATTTTGCATAGATTTGCGAATAGGTAAGCTTATGCCTGTGATTGCCTGTGAGACCTTTTTGTACCCTTTCTCATTTACAAGCATACGATACTCATATACCTACTTACGGCCAATTTTAATACGAGAGAACAAACAAATTTCGATTAAAAAAAAATTCCTAATCAGAAAACAATTTTTGTATGAAAACAATTGAATATTAAATCTAAGATATGCAAAAAAAATTCTAAAGATCAGTTATAGAAATCGGCTATTACTCACATCTTTTTCAATAGGTTGCCTATTTCTAACCTCTTACCTGATAGCAAGAGTTCAATTGATAAAATATTTTTAGTAGATATGTTAGTCAATTATAAATAATTCTCAGAACTTGACATGATTTAATGAAATAAAATATATTATTCTCGTTTAAATAGCACATCCGTACGGAAGTGCTATAGATGCCACTGAGAATGTAAACAGTTGTATAGTCTGTGGTCAGTGTTGATACAAATCCGTGGCTGAATGGAGTGACCACCCAGCGTGGTGTAGAGTAGCCACTCACGGGGTACGGCTGGTACAAAGTATTGGATAGTATTCTATTTAATATAAAATATGGCTTATGATCGAGCACTAATTAGATCGTGGATCCTATCATACTTTTATACAAACATACAGAACAAATAAAAAATCTGCGGAATTATCTCGATTGCTTATCTCCAATTGGCCGTAAGTTATCAAGATGACTATGATTACGCTTGTGGGTTGGTATAGTTAATATTTCATTAAATCATTTAAAAGATAGCATTCATTATTAGTAATATAAATATGGATTTAGCTAGTGATTATAAGTACATACATAGTAGCTAATCGATTGACGGAAACACATTTCAGCAAGTTACTATAGTCCGATGGCGGCCGCGACGCGTGCCAACATTTCACTGACCTTTGCTTTTATATCTGCACCCGTTTTTTTGACGGTCGAATTATTTTTAATGTTAATAGCGCTCACCTATATTCAATGCCTAGATTTCATGTTGTTCCAAATTATAATTGTTTACATAGTTGTGGTGACCGGATTCTAAGGTTTACAATTACATTTACTCATAAAATCGAACATTCAATTTAAGATGAAATGCGTCGGACTTAATATTTTTGATGGCACATTAATGCTTTAAGTTATATTCAGAAAGTTAATCTATAAAATGTATTTTTGCGTCATCAACATCATAATTTTAATAAAGGAATGTTGATGTCATGTCATGAATATAAATAAAGTTTCCGTCGCAAAAGTATAATTTTGAAATGCTGAAGTAAATATATTATGTGTGTGTATACTTATTTGTCTCATCTCGTACGTTGTTACATCCAAAACTTTATACCTCCTTTACTATCGAATACAAGACATTCATTTGTCATATTGCCTTTAATTCCAGCCCACATTATGCTATTGTGGACAGGCGTTATTCTGTAAACGGTTCTCATTATAAATCCACACTTTGTATAAAAATATGTGCTTGAGTATAAAGGTAAACATCGCTTTTTTTTGGATCAGTACAGATAATACATGTTTGGGCCGGACTGACAGACAGACAAAGCGGCATAAAGGATGCTTGTGAATGGAGACCGCACACTCGGTGCGTACGCGCATCCTCCGTGCGTACAAAATACGATGACTAATTTGCAATGCCATCAGAAATACTATTTTAGCCGTTTCGTCATCAAATTCGATGTTTCTTGAATGAATTTATGAGAATCACGAACGACGTTTGCATCACATGTAATTTTTTCAAGATTGTATGAATATTCAGTTTTGAACGCTCCATACTATTTAGAAAAATAAACATGTGATTCCAAGTCTCAAATTTTGTGGAAATTGTCTCTATACTTATTATGCCATATCCATTATTATGCCAATTAACTTTTATGATTTCGTTTTGTAATCACCTATGGAATACTAGATCGTGACAAGCTATAACGAAGGAGTTATTAGTAATAACTATCCTGGTTCCAGCAAATAGGAGCGAACGGATTACTCTTCCAGCACTAGTACGAGTATAGACTGCCAGTTACTCAATTGTTATTCAATTGTTTTACTGAACATTCACATATTATTAACATCATAAAATCACATTGATTAACTTTCGTGAAACTGGTTACTCCAATACATATAGACAGACATAGGCTTTGCAGATATCTGTGTTGCAGATGGACTGTTTAAAACAGGTCTAGTAATAATTTGCTGGCGTCATCCTCAATCCTCAAAAGTTATACTTACATATTCTTTTTAATTTTTATTTTCTCTCCAGTGTGATGACAATGATGTGGTTAGATGAAAAGATCACACCCACTCCTGAGTAATGACTTCTCCGCCCATCGTAGATTTTGCATCAAAGTGGAACAGGGAGCAAAAACCACGAGACTTTATTGCGTTGATTATCATTTTGTGGGGCGTGTATCTCTATAGATTCCGGTGAAAAAATATCATAAAAGTTGCCGAGCAGCTGCCGGGGCACCTACGTATAGATATGAATATAATACTTATAATATGTGATTAGACTCAACACAGCTTGTACAAGCTGTTTTACGTACATGGTGTTTTAAGAATAGTCATTATACACCATGTACACTAATGTACAATTGTACTCTATGTATTGTCATAGAGGAATAGGATGTCATAGAGTGCTAATGTCATACTAACGGTTTCGATGCACCATTAGACTTTTCGGTGCCTCACAATTCCAGTCCTACATTACCGTACTACATTACCTTCATTAGTAATGTATTGTAACGTATAGTAATGCAATTTTAGTGTCAAAGACTGGTATTGTGAGGCACCGAAAAGTCAAATGATGTATCGAAACTGTTAGTATGACATTAGCACTCTATATCTACACTTATTCCTCTATGGTATTGTTATACTGTACAATTAGTGTAGACTTCCTTGTGTATCTGCCCGTGGAAATTCGAAATTTATTTATTTATTTATTTATTTATTCACCCATATAAAACATTATCATTACAGCTGATCAAGCCAATGCGATAACGTGAAAACCATAAACATCTTAAATTAACTTATAGCAACAATACAAAATTAATAATATAAATAAAATTATTCATAACTTAAAATAAATAAATAAAAAATTAAAATTAAAATTCATCTGAAGGATTACTACCCTTTTAAAGCTATTATCTTTTATATCCGAATAAAAATCATTCAAAACTTTCTTACATAGCGGCTCTAGTATCCCGAATATTAAAACTTTTTGTATATTATACCTAGTTACGCCTACCTACCTATACGCTATATATGTAAGTAATATAATACTCCCAAAATCTCATCTTACTTTGCGTCAACATTTTACTTGTAAGGGTGAACATGAGACAAAAGATGATTCAATAGTACGAGCGAACGAGACGGATGTAGTGTAGCTATCTACGGCACTTATACCGTAACAAGAACAAAAGGTTGTCGTCTCTATTACCTCCGTAACGGATCACAAAGCATTACTTTCCATAGTATATGTAGAAACTGCGAATATAACATGAACATATTCATTTATCTTACTTTCTACTGATTCTATAAATGAGAAAGTTTGTTATGGATGTTTAAAACTTAGTTTATTACAAAAAACCCTAAATTTATATTATTTGCAGTTATATTTGTATATGTATTATGTATATAAAAGAAACAACTTTCACTATGGGGCCAACCCCGAAATATAAAAAAAAAAAAGCTGTTCCATACATTTCAGTGCAGTAATTATTCGACATTGTATGGAATAGCAGAATTTTTTCATTATTTCTGAGTTGGTCCCATAGTGAATGTTCTTTCTTTTTACCTACCTAATTTCGTGTCAAAAGATAATCACTAATTTTGGATATACCTAGACATATGTATTTTGAGTATCTATAAAAGAGTAAAGAACATCACTCTACAGCTAAAAATAAAAAATATAATTACTCTTAGGTATAGCAGTCAATGTATTTACACTGAAGAATAAAATGATTATTGTTACTAAATACGTATTTAAATAAAGTTGGTGCCTATCTAATATCAGGTAGGTACTTACATAATAGTGTTTAAAAAAACTTATAGTATCAAAATCTTTTCATATAAAAAACTTATCTCAAAATTTCCTCTATACCCTCAATGAACCATCCGATAAAGCCCTGAAAATCCGTCTCGAGTAAATTGAAATTGGAGCGAGACGGCACGCTTTCGCTTCATATCTTTTGTCTTAAGGTGGAAGGAGATAAAAGACTGGGTGTGAGAGGTCAATAACGAGGCAGCCAAGGGTTGGCTGTTTCTCTTACAGGCTGCTCTAGAACCAGCAATATGTGAAGATTTATATGCCTCCCCTGTATATACGTACCATAGAAGGTGAACATAACATTGTAAATCCTTCACGTTTTAAAGCTAATAAACAGGATGATGAAATGTGCTTTGTAGACGAAAATTTGCTTTTGTTTATTGTATTGACGTCTATCTGGGGGTAGTTCCACAGATTTACGATGTATTTAAATTACACCATTGATTTTGGAAATGGAATGCGTGATGGTAAAAATTGATAAAACGAGTACTTTTAATGAGTAAACACACGTCAGTGTTCCCGAAATGTGATGATCAGAATTGCGGAATCATAAAGGAGATCCCAGAGTCACGTTCAGCATGCATATATGTAAGCAGATGCAAGATAGAGACAGCATCAACTTTATCCTTCAGACAGGCTATCTGAACAATGTAAAAATTGGCCCTAAATACATACAGGGTGTGTGTGACAGCCAGGCAAATACTGAGATACTGAACAAGTACCATTGTTTTGAGTTATACGACAGTGTTGTTACTCGCAGGAAATTTTTTTTTTATTTGATTATACGCAATGTTTGCTTTCCGCGCCAGTTGTATCGGGCGTTCCTGTGGCTAATTAAATGGGCTTATTGGTTATTGTGTAATACATTACTGTTTTTTGGACCACTTGTGACTCTCCTTTGGGGTTGATCAGTTTTTTAAACTTTTTTGAGAGCAACTTTTTTTTTGAAAATCATCCATAGGTTAAAATTTTGTTTTTAAGTCATTATTTAAGGCCTACTTAAACGAACCACACTTCTTTTTCCTGAAAAATTAAAAAAAGTCGGAAATTTTCGGAATTTTCCTGCGAAAATTTTCACTGGTTTTCATCTCAGAATCATGGTCTGAAGTCACCATATAAATATTTGCCTGGCTCTCACAAACATCCTGTATACCTTGTAATTCATAATTTTATCACATTCTTGAAATCGATAACCTATCTATTATTAGCTTTCTTTGTCAAGTAATAAATATAATATAACGGACTATTAAAGTGGTATAATATATACTATAGTTCTTTGATAGTCCCTGATTTATTAGCTGTTTACCTCAATACTAAGTAGCAGCGTAATGGACATGATTTGCTCTACCTAGCGGGGGGTGACACCCCTCCCTCCACGCTAACTGCGATGGATGGCGCTCGATATTGCAACACTGTAACCTGAACCTTAGTACTGAAACTAGATTTTATTGTCAGACGTGATTTGGAAGTTTTAGGACTGTTTATTGGCGAGCGCTTTTTGTTGCAAATAATAATAAAATGATGGTTTAATATGAAAATCAGATATCTTACTCAATAGAAGTAGAATATTGCTGGGAATAGATAAGGCTATTTTTACTTCTAAATACATACTGTCTTTTCGTTGCCACTCTTAACGAAGGGTACATACTCTATACATCAAATAAAGTAGGTTTATTCAAAAAAAAAAATGCTGGGAAACGATGTAAATATTTTTTTTTAATCCCTTGGTCGGGCGAAATTTATAGTATCCAGTGTTTATGCTAGTTTTTTCATAGACAGATATTAATTATTTCCCGTGAAAAAATCTTGCTACACGCGTCAATGTGCATTTATGCAGAAAAACGCAGTCTATTTACTCAACTTTGGACCCTAATATTTTGGAAACCAGACACTTCCCAGGCATGCTTCCATGGAGAAAAATGATCGTGATGATGAGGAGCTTCCGTAGTTTTCGGGAACTTTGATGACCAAAA
Source organism: Carposina sasakii (assembly GCA_014607495.2). Classification (NCBI taxonomy): domain Eukaryota; kingdom Metazoa; phylum Arthropoda; class Insecta; order Lepidoptera; family Carposinidae; genus Carposina; species Carposina sasakii. The sequence continues at coordinate 6,215,950 of CP053165.1, forward strand.
ATCACCCTGTATAGGCGCTTCTAATATGATAAGGAAAGAAACACATACTAACATTTTCGTAGCAGCGCTACGAACTGCTACGAAGCTACGAACGACCTCTACGCGCAGGATATGAAGAAAATATTATAGAACCTAACTACATCAATACATACATTCAATGCAACAGTTATATCTACCGGTTTCTATGGAATGAATATTTGATGGTAACACAACAAAGAGTCCGCGGGACCAGTAAACCCTAACGTACCCTCCCACTTAATCTCCAAGTATCGCTAACAAATTTAATTTTTACTCTCTCTGACTTATCCTTATAAATCGTTGACAATATTAAAACCGCCAGTACATTCGATAGTCGCAGAATCACCGACCGTCCTAGTTTCGGGTTTGGCACAAAACATAACTGGCAAGCGTAGATACCATAATGACTTTATTAATTTTAATTAAAGTAATAGTGTTAATTTATGTTTACCATTTATGTTACAATTACAAATTTATGTAGTCAAAAATGTTTGCCAAATTATTATTATTTGTATCAGACGACCGATTGGTGTAGTTGGTAGTGGCCCTGCCTGCGACGCCATAGGTCCTGGGTTCGAATCCCGGTAGGTGCAAACATTGATGTGATGAATATCGATGCTTGTTTCCGAGTCATGGATGTTTATATACTTATCTACGTATTTATATACCGTTTCTTAGTACCCACAACACAAGACCTTAGGGATCTTAGTGTGGGATTAGGTCAATGTGTAGTGAAGTGTTTGAATGTGAGTGAATATTTTTTTTTTATGTGTGTGAATATCAATAACTATTTAGTGATATCCCCCTGATGGCTACTTTTATCCGGGTGCCCGTCTTCATTCAAAATCGGGACAACTTTGTCTTTGTATCTGTTAGTCTAATAGGTATCACGTGGTAAGCGTTAGCCACAATTGGAAATGTTACCTAGTTATTTGTTAACAACGAGCCTTGTCGTTTATAAAGCAGGTTGAACCACGGGTTAGCTTTGTCCGCTTAATAAACGCAAACAACTTGTGCTTTGCGCCACACACCACAGTCCTGTCCCCTCATGCACGAGGAACAAGTAGAATGTGCCTCCGCACGGATTTAGTTGATCTCTCCCGTCTGTTGCGGCTTAGGTATACTACAGTTAACTTTATTAAAACATTAATCTGCACGTGTAAAATAGTTGTCAATTGACCCTATCCGAATATTTATAGTAGATTTTGTAAATCTAAGTAGAATTAATGTCTTGGAAAAAAACTTGGTACAAACCCTTCCTAGTTCTTTATTATGTTATTTAAATAATGTTGTTAGAGCGGCTGGCACGGTTTGCGGTGGTCGTGGGTTCGATTACCACTCGGGTGAAGAATTTTTTCCATTTCTTTATTAATAATTTTATAATATATAATATCTTGACTAAGATAAATTTATAAAAACACTTCTCCATTAATATAATCCGTTAGGATATGGTTGATCGTTTCATCTTTAAACATTATGCTGAATTCAGCTTTGTTTGCCGAGATTTGGCTAGTGTATAGCTATCGGGATGAAAAATAACGTTGCCAATATGTAATTTAGAAAAGAGATGATAAAATTTGTCATCCGAGTAATTGACCCGGTAGCTCAGTGGTTAGAGCGGCTGGCACGGTTTGCGGTGGTCGTGGGTTCGATTCCCACTAGGGTGACGAATTTTTTCCTTAATTAAGAATTTCTTTATTAATAATTTTATTTAAATAAATCAATCAGTATATTGGGCAATTTCAATGTACTCATACATGTCAGGATAAAAAGAGATTCGGTTCAAATAATCCTGTGCCTGGTCTCCTAATCTCCACCGAATGAATTTCTAAGACCCTGATACATACAGTGGCAGATATCTCATATAAGCTAAATATTTTCTGTTACTATAATATACGCCTTAATATCGTTGCAGATCCTTAGCAAATGGTGGCCAACAGCTACAATAGTAACTGTAAACGCAAACAGCGCACATCAGTTAGTTTGGACCGACAATGGCATAATTAACCGGGTCGGTGACAACGCCACAGGGTGATCACGCGGTGATGGATCTCTTTAATAAACAGCTAATCCTGAATATATTAGGGCTCCCGGATGAAATATTTTGAAAGAAAAAAGGGCAGAGTTCTTAGGCAGTGTGTAATTGCTTTATCTTATAACTGGATTTAATTTCTATCGATACTCATCCAGAGTAAACTTGCATTATAACCATGTTATTTATGAATCATAATTAGAATCTAATTCTGATTATTTACGAAGTACCTTCCGAACTGCATGTTTAGATTATACTTTTTTGCTACACTCGACAGAATATAGGTATAATTTTTACCTTTCCTAACTATTTATGTAATATCATACCGTGTCTTCAATAAAATAGATTAACTTCCAAAATCAGATGTCCGATCGGAACAAATCGCGCGCTAAGTAAGACGTAGCTTAGGGCAACATTGGGGTCGGACGTGCCATAGATGTATATCAGGATAGAAAATCTCGACTCTGTATTTATGGTAATAATGGTCTCCCCAAGAAATCTAATTGTAAGACTGATTTTAGAGTCACGCTGACGTGCGCTGACGGTCGGTGCGCTGATGTAGTCAATTTGTATGTAGTTACAGGTAGCGTTTTTGAGTCGCGCTGGACCGCTCAGCGCTGACGGCCATACAAATTGACCCATCAGCGCCGACCGTCAGTGCACGTCAGCGTGACTCTAAAATCGGCCTAATAGCCGGTTTTCTCAGTACATTATAAACATCTCAGAAACTTACCGCCTATTTATGTACCTATATTCTGTACTCTTTGTAGTCTATCATGTATAGGTATATATAAAGCTTATTTGTATTTCTTCAATGGAACTTTTACAAATGATTCTTATTCTACTAATTTAAAATGATAGCTCAAATCAGTAGAATAAGAATTAATGCCTGCATTTTTTTGTAACATATACCTACAAATATACTTCATTATCTATACATATAATAAAAATGTAACGGATTGCTGTCTGTACATGGAAGATATATATGAAAAAATATTATAGGAGAACTTTATCACCGCAATAGTACCCAAAACAATGATTCTTGGAATTTTTGTCTGTGAGTTTGTGCACGCTAATCTCAGAAATGGCTCAACCGATTTCGATGCAGTTTTCAGAAATATATTGTGACAGGTCCCACTTAACATATAGGCTACTTTTTATCCCGGATAATTTCGACATTTTGTTTTTTTCGCGGACGGAGTCGCGGGCGTCCACTAGTACTGTAATATAAAGTTGGATAGGTACAATTATAAATACCTATAATGATATCATTCAATTATGACAAATTAGCGCGTCAAAGTATAGTAAGCATAAGGTACTTACTTGTTTATTAAGCCTTAGCTTACACTAGTATTATTATATACTTTACACTATTATAATTAAATTATGGAATATCCTAATGCTCTGATACATAACGTAATGCTGACTCTATTTCTGCGCTACTCTATGCCAGCGAGGGTCAGGATATTGCCTAATCATGCCACCTCCGCACCCTGCTAACTGCCAGTTGTTTTAGCATTCAACGCGTTTTATATCGCCCCATAAGGGATTGATTCCCCATTGTTAAACGCTTCCCTATAAAGAGATTTGAGTCAATTTACACTTTATTAAAACTCGCAATTTATGCTGCAGCTTACCTAGTCTTTGTTAGTGAACAGTGTTTGTTAGTGTTACAAAATATGTAGATTTGATACAATATGATATATGATGGTTTCATTGTCTGTTTCTTCCGAAGTTTGATTTTAGTTACAGGTCTGGATTTTTTAGTAGTAACTGTCTATCGCTAAAAACTATAGAAGATTACATAGAAGCTTTAAAAATGAATACTTTAAACATAGAACTGGAAGAAAATGATGATGTGGAGACTTACTATGAAAAAGTAAAACAAGCTATCGAGAAAAGTTTAAAACCCAGACGCAGGATTGGTCCTGCAACAATAAACGACGCAGCATTATTTCAGATACAACAAAAAACCTCATAAAAAGAAGACAAGAATTAACAAATAAAAAACAACTAACATTGGAAGAGAAAAAAGAGAAATGCTATCTATATAAAAATATTCACAAAATAATTAGAAAAGAATATGAAGGATACAGGCTTACAATGATCGAAAAATATCTTAAGAAAACAGGAAGTGTGAAGAAAGGTCTGAAAGCGTTAACTACAGCTAAAAAGTGGATACCAGCCCCTAAGAAGTATAATTGTAACAAGGAAACATTCTCTAGAATTGGAATAATAGAAGCTGCTACAGAATTTTATAAAAACACCCACTGACGTAGAAAATCTACCTCTACTGAAAAATAATTCTGCAGTACAAAGATTCTCTTCTAGGGAAATTTACGTTAAGATAAAATCGTTAAAAAAGGAAAAAAGTAGTGGTCCAGACGACATACCAAATGAAGACATTTCAACGGGAAAAGATCTTTTAATACAACCATTAACCAGGGTGGTTCAATAAAATACTAGATGACAGAGAAATTCCTACCGAATGGGCCAGATCGAATATAGTGCTGTTGTACAAAAAAAGAAACCCTACTGACATAGGCAACTATCGGCCAATCAGCTTACAATCAAACCTATACAAGTTCTTTGCTTCTTGTCTAGAGAAACGTCTAGCAGAATACACTGAAGAACATCAAACAGCGGAGCAAGCAGGATTCAGAAATTCGTACTCAACAATAGATCATATCCACTCGTTAGAACTAATTATAGAAAAATATACGAAGAAACGAACCGCCCATTTTACGTAGCGTTTATCGACTATGCTAAGGCATTTGACTCAATATCCCATACCAGCATGTGGAAAACCTTACAAAGTTGCAATGTACCTTCGGAAATCATAGAACTCATACAAGATATTTACAAGAAAAGTACAAGCAAGGTAAAACTAGATAGAACAGGCAGCGAAATTCAAATACGTAGAGGCTTCGTAGAGGCGTACGGCAGAACGACCCACTTTCTCCTAGAATTTTTATTGCTGTCCTTCAATACATCATGAACACATTAAAGTGGAAAACCAAAGGTATAAACATTAATGGTCAGGTTCTAAGCAATCTAAGATTTGCCGACGACATCATACTTTTTGCAGAAAACTCATTACAATTGAAATCTATGATAAATGAAATTAACTATGTTAGTAATGGTATTGGGCTGGAGCTAAACACCGCGAAAACAAAAATTTTTACAAATAGTAAAAAAGTACCCATACACATAAATGGTGTCTTTTTAGAATATGTGAATGAATACATATATCTTGGTAAACAAGTGTCTTTTAAAAGGTTTAGACACCGGGATGAATTGATGAGACGTGTAATTGCCTGGAATAAATTCTGGAAATTCAAAGAAATACTTAAGTCAAATACTTCCATGAAATTTTAGAAATTGAAAAAGACTGTACTGGATTCCTGTATTCTACCTTCGCTCACCTACGCATACCCAAACATGGATTTTTAATAAGGCAACTAAGAACAAAATATTAACAACCCAAAGAGCCATGGAGAGAAACATTTTGAACATAAAATTAAAACATAGAAGGAGAAATACAGACATAAGGAGAACAACAAAATTAATAGATGCCCTAGAACACTCACTGAAATGGAGATGGGCCGGTCACATCATACACATGAACGAGAAAAGGTGGGCCAAAAAGATAACCATATAGAATGGAACTAGGGGAAAAAGAAAGATTGGTAGACCGGCAGAGAGATGGCTTGACGAAATTATAAAAGTGGCTGGAAAAAATTGGACTGATAAAGCAAAGAACAGAGCACTATGGAAGATGATGGAGAAGGCCTTTACTCTATAAAGAGGTCCTTAAAAAATAGATAAGTTGATGTAAAAATGTAATACTCTATGGAGGAAATAAAAGGTGTATTATTATTATTATATCTCTGTTTAAATTCTTGGGACTACAGAGTCCCGGTCCTTTGAGAGGTGTGTATCGGGCCGTGGCCAAGATGTAGAGGCCCTTTTTAGAGAACTTTAATATGGTGTGGGATACACATGGCGGACACCATCGCCGACCGCACAATATGATACACCCAGCGATGCTCCCCGCCATGTGCAAGACTATTGGAGTGCAGACCTATGTCATGCGATGGTAACAAAGGTCATGGGCTATGGGGCTGAATATTGGGTGGGGTTGGGTAACTGGGCTATTGAAGGAGACTAACGGACGCCTGCCATTACAACCAAGTCTCATAATTGTTTGGTGGCAGGCGGTGACTCGCCGACTCATGTCATGGGCCCCCTGAAACGGCCGCACGCACGGAGCGACAAAGGGGGCAATATTTGGTGAGTGGCTAGGGTGGAGGGGTGCCACTGGACTTTAAACCGAGGCCAACTCGCCACTTTCTGACGGGCACGTCCACCCTCGAGCTGTCATAGCTCTCGCGACTCTGTCCGGCCGGCGAAGGCAAGGCAGAGGTGGGGGAACTGTTCCTCGTCAGACCTCACTCCGGCGCCGGAGATGAGGAACAGGGTCTTCCCCCGGGAGTACTTTAGGTTCGTGGGAACGCTACCTCCCAACAGCTCGCCACAAGCTGCCCTGCAGGCTTATAATTATTATTATTACAGGTCTGGCTAATGTAAAAACACACAGCACAAAAGGTTAGATGTGCGCATTCCAGATAGACGGACGTAGGTTTTCCAGTCACGGGGTTATATTTATTTCATGAACGAATTTTAACCATGTCTCGGCAAGCGCAGCGTTGGATATCCTCTGTTCGGATGACCCCGATAACTTGAAGAGTGCGGCTGGTAATGTTGTAAAATTGGCACTTAGCTGTTCACAATGCCCCTTTAAAGTCGCAAGGGTATTTCCTTTACTAATAGTAGAAACGCAGAAATGAGAATTTTGTTTAACTATAGACAGACATTATATTTAGTTATTAGCTATTTACCCAAAACTGTCACATAAAATAATGTTAATATCGCTAATTCACACAGATGGGTAATTAACGTCATATTTTAGTACTTCGGTAAATACTCGTAGATAACAGTAAACAAGACTCATAGTCAGTTGTTCTCTATCAAGTCATTTACGTAATTGAATTGGCAGGTTAATAATGCGCAAAACAATCCGAGAACAAGGAAAGTAGCGCAGCGAGACCCCGCCGGTTACGGACTATTACCCCTGACAAACTGCTGCCGAAAGGGTTGACGACGGTCGACTAAAATATTGTGACGTAAATTATTAACATACCGTTTTTCATTTTTATTGAAACATTCCGACTCGAACCCACGGTCCACAACATCAATTCGGGGCACACAATAAATATGACTTTTACGCTGCAATTACAAGTTTAATACCAATCACTATAATAGATGAGGGTAATGCTCAGTAAATATCAGAGCATTGTACAATAACATCACCAAGCTAAATGAGATCGGAAGGAACGGTATCGAACAGAATGGACTCCCCATCATACATCATTCGCTCAATGAGGGCCAAACAATCGAACAACAAGCCGTACAGCATCCAAGGCATTGTATGGCGTAATTTTATCAAAAATATCGGACTCGACAATAGGACGTTCCGCCGACAAAAGTCGGAAGAGCGGATGCGATTCGCGTCAACTCGCCGACGACAAACGACAGCGGCGATTTTTTACGCAATGCACGCAATACATTGAATGGATTGAATGGCCGGTCGTTTGTCGCGAGGGATGTTTCCACCCACACGCTCGTCGCTCATTACGCACAATCGGATATGACTTCACAAACTTTCGGAACTTTTGAGCCACTTGTAGTTGCAAAAAATACTATTGATGTGGCGTGTACACACAGGTGTGCTGAGATACTACTATACGTTGATTTATTGCTTTTTATTGATTACGGTTTATACGGATGTGAGCCTGAGTTGATATTTGTAATATATTTATTTTATATTTATTGAATTAGCGCGAACGCACTATAAAAAATTTGAACGTAGATATAAGCAGATAATTTTTATAGAAATATACGTAAGTTGGTAAAAGATACATACCTAATAGTTATCATACCTAAATGGTATTATCTACGTTTGGACCTATTTCCACCTATAACATTAAAAACTTTTTTACACATTTCATCGGCTATAACAACGACAAAAGTTGGGAAAATTTATAGTACAAGAACCAATTAATTGGTACCATTAAGAGCGTTCAGAGTTGACACAGCGCCATTGCTATTACGCTTTTACGCAGCACACACCGTATAATGACTCGGCGATGGGAAACCAGCCTAATGCTACGGCAATTTAACACCCTAAATAATAAAGAGTCGAAAACACAGTACACGCCATCCATTGTATTTTTGGTAAGGTTTAGTAAGCAATCGATTTAAATATACTCGGCAATGTATGTGAAACTATCGATAAAGCCATTAAAAGAGAATTGTAAATTACACTTTAGATGGGTTCGATTGAAGGTTCTGATATTTGGACAATAGTGTAACGATTAAAATGATTTAAAGTGATCTAATGATAGAGAAGTTGATGTATTTTCTACATAACTTTAATTAGTTCTAGGATTTTTGATAATAGATTATCGCGTTTTGTTACATGTCTAGCGGGTATTAAAGTTCTCCTAAAAGGGACTCTACATCTTGGCTATGGCGTCTTAAAGGACCGGGACTCTGTAGTCCCGTGAAATTCTAGAGATACAATAATAATAAAAGTAATGGTTTATTATCTCTTATATGCATTCAGATTCTTTCTATTTGACCTCAGCAAAAAGTCAAGGTAAAGTAATGAAATATTTCCATTTTCTATCAGGCCTTCTTAACAATACGATGCGCCTTAAATTTCGGCCGACAATACACAATCTCCGGTCAAAAGGAAGGAAGTGCATATAATCTTCGATCGATTAGTACTGGCCGCGGCGGCATCTGCAAAGAGAATACCAACAATCAGGCTCTCGGCTACTGTTGCGTAAGAATGAATGAATGTAATGCTGACTTGAAGATTTGCTTAAAAGGAAATAAAAAACTTCTTACAAAAAGAACATAGGTCAGCACCTAATAAGTATCTATTTCTCTCTATGATACAACAAATACGACGATTTAAATCAATCAATTATGATTATATTGATGTAATGTTAGGTATGGTGATTTGTAAGGGCTGGTAATACAGCATTGGGTAATCTGTGGTCTATATACATAATTTAAATCTTACCATCCCCTATGATGACGCAAAAATGAAGTGTTAATATTTGGCATTGTTTCTATCACAATAGATATTTGTAAAAAGCAAAATAATTGTACCTGAAAGAAAACCCAGCCTTTTACCTGTCAAGCCAGGTTTGTTCCACCGTCCATCACGTCACAACCTGCGACGTTCCTCACCGCAGGCCGCTCGCGATACGCCAAGGGAAACTAATTTGAACCAAATTAAATCCGATTTACCGCCACCAGTCCGAAACGGAATTTGATACAGAAATGAAATATACAGCTTTTCGACAGTCAAATTGTAGCGTTTTCGCGTATTCACGAAAACATACGACTGGAAAATGGTTTATTATGTCTAGAATGAAGGTAAAGTTATTAATCATCGATGACAACATACATCCTATAAAGCTACATAAAAGCTGATGGAGGCTCAAGATTGATTAAACAGATTGGTGCAGTTGTTAGTGACTCTACCTGCCGTTCCATAGGAACTGGGTTCAAATAGGTAATAGGTGCAAACATTGATAGAGCTTTCCTGGTCGTGGATGGTTCAATGAATTATCTATGTATTTCTCAGATACTTAACATAACCTTAGAGATTGATGGGTCTTTGTAAGAAATCTCAAACCACAACACAACAATTGCAGAGGTCACATGTAAAGCCACCTTCCTTTAAGCAGTGCTCAGAGTATACAAATGTCATTGCATTTTATTATTGTAACTTGGAATGATTGTAGCGATTTCCATAAACGCTTCTGGATTATTTTACACATTCTTTTGTTTTGTGTATGTTTCAAGAATAAAATTTTTAACGTAGGAATGTGTACCTACGGCACATTTATCTTGCATATCAATGCAGCAATTACTCCATCACTATGCATGTAGCCGTGATGTATACAAAGGAACTATTAGAAGCAAATTGTTTGTTACTAATACGTTAACTACGAGCCGTCAGCCGTGGTCTACGTCAGCGACGGAAACTCCGTCAGTGATGGAGAAAGGAGGATAATTATAAGCTAATTGAATACCACTGGCATGTAAGTAGGGCGTATAGGTTGGAAATGTCACGTCTGTTTGTGTATGCGGTAGCCTAACGATAGCGAATCAATGATAAAGATCTTTTAATCGCAAACAGTCCTGCAAATCAATAAAATCACTTCTAGAAATATTAATAGTTATATATGGTATACGCTGGCTGCTACTTAGGCCAAAGAATTAGCATAGCTATCCAGTGCGGCAACGCAGCCAGTATTTTGGACACGCTACCTGATAACGGAGACCGGTTGACGATCCTGTAAAACCGGAACTGGTTAACCGATCTCCCATATACACGCTAGCCCTAAGAAGTATTTAAGTTAGTTATAGAAATTTCTACCCTTCCTGTACTTGTAAATAAGGGTATATTATGTAGAACTTGATATAAAGGCTTGAGTAAGAGGATCGAGTATAATGAATGAGGATCCAATAATATTGATTTAAAGTTTTATTCCAGTTTGAAGTTAATTGAACTTTTAAAGTAAGTACATAGATTTGTTCCTAATGTGCCATATTTTTTTACTAAGTCCCCTCGGGTAATTTTTTTTTCATTTCTTAATCATATTTATACTAAGTATCATATCATATTTATTTTCGCTTTGTACTTTCACCCGCAACTACCTAAATACATAAATAATCTCTAAAAATGCTTATTAAATGAAAATTTTTAGTTACAAATTTAAAATATTTTTAGATGAAAGTTAGTTACAAAGTTAAAATATTTTTAGTAATACTCTTTGCCACTATTATGGAAGTAAGTTCATGGTATTTTAAAGGTCACATTAAAAAGTCCATCATTTATAGTGCCTTTGTCACACTCGAATATAAAATCCGGGTTTTCTAAAAAGAACACAATGACAATTTGTCATCGCCGAATGACTTTGAACCACCTGGCCACGCGACCCTAAAACCGTCATGCCAAATAGGTCCTCGAATCTGGCGTATTTAACCCGATACAGTAAGGTTTATATTTGCCCCGATACAGGAACAGACTGCGCGAATTCGCAACGCGTTCGACTTTTATCAATATGATTGTTTAATTTATATTATGTGATCTTCAAATGGTGTTTAAGTAGTTGTTTAAACATATACAGATGGAGGGCGGGTCGAGGCAGATGTGCGTTTCCCCTTATTGTGTTCTTTATGTATTGTGATCTCCGGTTCGCAGAGAAATGTCACTTTATATTTTTAGCTACCTAGTTCGTGTCATGCTACAGATTTCTAGTTTTGAAATTCGAATCTGCTTATATAAGTTAAACTTGTTGACCCAGAAAATACGAGTCATTTTATGTGTCCAGTAATCTTATGAAAAATCGTCTCTACTGGAACTATAATTCAAATGTGACATTTTTATTTCTGTTCTCAATTAAACCCAGTATACCCTTCATCGTTAATCACATTTAAATGAAACTGAGAAAAATATATTTTCCGATATGGCAACCCGTCATCAACAATGGCGCCAACATCGCGGTTGGCGAATCTACTTCCGGTGCATCGTTTCCCGCCGAAATGGATCGCTTCCGGTGCGTATTTGTCATCTCTAGGAAAATTGGATTCAGGATAGATACAGTGGTTGTTGTTGATGAAAAGTCTCAAGATAATTATGTTTCTATCAGTTTCATTTAATTAAAATTTTGTAGTTAGATTGACCTAAAGTATGTACGACTAATTTTCATACAAGATTGAAGGGAAACTGAAACATGGTGTTTATTGGCGTTTAGGATCTACCAACAGACTTGGCAGATGGTAGGTAACATGTTTATTATTATTGTTGGTAATACAAGTAATACTTATATAGATTCGTCGGGAAAAGCTGGAAGGAAGTGGGTGTAATTTTCTTGTGAAAATCAAAATTTATTTGTAAATGGCTTGCATATGTCCGTAAAGTGATGGTTTCTGATAGATAAGTTATATTTTGATTACTTGTGATGTGAATCTAGTGCGTGTGCATGGTTTTATATGCGGGTAAGCTAGGTAAAATTTTAGTCGGAATACGATCTCTTCATAGCTCTGTAAGTTGTTTTTGCAATTCATTTTGATTTTGACTAATTTTACATCCATTCTTGAGGATTTTCTCGACGTTTCCATTCATCATCATTATTATCATCCATCATAAATTCAGAAATCATTTACTAAAGACAATGGCTGTATGGGCTTAGTTCCCCTTGCCTTTCCTTCGGGATAAACTAAACAAACGAAAAAATTTACTTACATAATATTTCCACATATATTATTATTTGTCCTCTATTTATATTGTGCTGAAGTAGTCCAGATTCGCAGGATTTTTGTTATCTCACGTAGACTCAAAAGTACTTACTTTCATTTTTGAGTCTCAATTTCGGGGACCCTTGCGTTACACCCTGTAAAGGCAGTTTGACTTAAAAGCTAATATTATCTGTATAATTAAATCAGAACATTATGACGTTGGTAATTGTGAGAACTGACTGTATAATTAGCGCGACAAGTCACAGAGGGCGCGGGAATCATTCACCCTCACTATTTGTTTTTTCCATCGTGGGATGGTTAATTGCTAATATTTATTTGGTGTCATTTGCAAGTATAAAAGTAAAGTACAAGCATTTACTGATTAGTGAAGAAAATATGAAAATTATTTTTATATGATGATGATTTTTAATTAATTTAAACGAAAAAGAAAGAATACAAATTTAGAATAAAATATTAAAGTGATTTGTTATATAAAACAAAAATGGGATGTTTTAAACAATATCAGACAGTACCTCAGTACTATATTTTGTCGTAAGGGAAATAAACTTCAAATATGCAAAGTTCGTCAGATCAAACATTGATTTCAAAGTACCTAGTTCATGAATGATTATATCATGATTGTGCACTAAGGCACTTTAAGCACCTTTGCAACAACGTAACTCCCAGTATATTGTAATTCAAGACAATGGACATACATAAATTTATTTCAATTTACACGATAGTATTGTTTTGGCGAGCGAGGGTGGCGTTCCCGCGCTTCCGGACGATGCTTCCGCCACGAGGCTGACACGTGCTGCCATCTCTGAATCTGAACCCTACAACATACAACCGATGTTACTAGCAAATAAAACAAACTCAAAGTATAGGGTATGCTCCAGGTATATTTGTATTTTATGCTGCACAGAATTGAACACATTTTCCAATAGCGTAAATATTTGCGTTTACGATATTATTAGAATTCGGACCTTTGATGTGATTGTTTTATCTATTGCACTAATGTTGTTTAATAATTATCTGGAACATGTTTTCGTGTCGTGGGTCGTGAATGGTTTTATTGAACGTGCGCCATTTACAGGATGGGCGAGGTTTTTATTAAAAGTCACGTCAGCATGTAAATATAGAATAAAGTATTCAATGTAAATATTATCCTGAGTCAATAGGTAGATATACCTATAAGTTGCTAGCTTACACCTTCATCATTTACAAATAACACCAAGTACCTAGGTATAGTTTTATCTTAGTGCTGCCTGTAAATTGTTAAAAAAAAACGCAATCAGTCCCATAAAATATAAGTAGGTATATTTGCCTAACGACGTTTAACTTTAGATAGAAAATTATAAAAAAAATGTAATTTTGGTTTAAAATAAATTTCAAGTTATAGATACTTATTCACAATGTTATCTACTAAAAGATCCTTGCTTATTGCATCGTTTCACGAAATGACTCTTTCACAGTTCACACGTCCAAAGCAAACAGTGTTTAACCTCGCAGAGCAATCAAAGAGACCATTACCGTAACAGAAAGGACAAACATGATGTGAGAACGAGCGCGATTACACAGGGGCGATGCGTCACAGTAAACATTTGTGATGCCGCGCCCCGTGTGTACCTACTCGATTGATCTGTTCCAATGTTAACTGCGTAATCAATGGAAATATTTGATACACATTTTATAACCAATATTCAGTACGTAAAAACTACAGAGCAAGATATTTTCTCAAGAGTTGCACATTCAATAGTTATATCAGCATTATGTTATCAAACAACTTTTGGAGAGGAAACAACACAAGAATTACGGCTGAAGTATGCCTCTACTGGAGCATTATGTTAGGAAAGTTTCGCGTAACAATGTGTAATGTTGCCATTTGTATGCGAAAACTCCCCGGCGGAAGTGGCGGAGTCCCGACTTGGCGGGATTCTTTGTGGCGCCATCTGCTGGACCGCCACTGACGTGTTTCCGGCTTCTCTTCAAAAGTCTTGAGCTGTCAACTTGTGAGGGTACACTACTTCCTTGAGGGTCCTTCTTAATCCGATTTTCATGATGATTTAATGGAGATCGAAGTAACAAGAAAACATAGGTAGAGTGTTTATTGACTCTACGAACAATAAAATTTTTAAGTAATACTGAAAGATCTTATTTCTTTATCAATCTATTTCGGATAATGAACACCGCTGACATGTTTATGGAGTGTGCAATTAATTAGTTCTCTAGATTACAGAATTTCGCAGCGAAAATGTTACAAGTAGTAATGAAATCAGGCATAACACTCGAGAGTCCGGGCCAGGGCCGCCTGTAAGTGCTGTCTGCTGACACGTCGACCTCATTTACTGACCTTAATATAAAAATTATAATAAATTATATCATTTCTTACATTTGAAAGGAAATTAATAACATTAGTCAACGTGAACTGTAAATACCTGACTGTTGACATTACCTATTTCTGACTATTATAAAACTTATACTCGTACCTAGGTACCACACTGTTATACTAGTTCCACTTATAGGATACCTAATGCCTTTGGAAAGAAATTTTCCGCATGAAAATAACACAAAACAGTGAAGTCTAAACTAAACTAGATGTCCAAGAATTTCCTATTTCGGTCTTGGCTGACAAAATCCTGAGAGAGCGATTGTTTACGCACTAAAATGACCAACGCAACTACACTAATAGCCACAGGAAATGGAGATAAATAGACAATCAGTTGTAAAAAAGTTGTGAGGAAAAAAGCATTAGGCTATACCTATTTCGGTGTTGGCTGTAAGAAATCCTGTTACAGTGATTGTTTACCGTCTGCGGCGTCACCGCAGCGTCACGCCGTCACCTTCCACAGAGAGAAGTGAGAATGTTCTCACTTCACGGTCGACGCCCACCCGATCGACAACCCTGACTATAGTATGCTATGGTGCTATGGCAGCGAGCGGGTTGAACTAGAAGATACTCTACTTACCTACTCATATTTATTTGTATCGATTTGTTAAGGGCCTTACCTTTGGACCAAAATTGTAGAACCGATCGAAGTAAAAATTTTTATTATCACTTGTCGTCACCTACTAGAAATTAGACCAATTGAAAATTCAACTGTATTCCACATCATATTCCGTCATAGTGACTTCGTAAATATGGTGACCAAAAAACGGTGGCAGGCTTAGTCCTGAACCCGTGGGACTAAATAAGGTAACTAAGTAAAATGTGTGCATATAATTTGCATACTTATGTCTAACCTCTTTTTGTGATAATTAAATTCTCTGCTAAATTAAAAGTATCTATACTCTACTACACGAGGGTTAATAGTTATTAGTATCTGTAGCATTTAATAATATGGGATGGGATGAAAGGCATATACAGGAGTACGGAGAAGGACATAGATTACATTCTGTAGTTCACGCATATGAAGTCACGGACAATAGTAGTCATTCATAAATTTAAGTTCGTTAAAAAAAAATTAAGTAGGTATCATCTCGTAAAGATTATAATCTAATACTATTAACCCCATGTAGCAAAATCCAACTCGTTACTTGCTATGTCTCCTACTCGTATGCTACACCGTCTTTAGAAAACCGACCGGATTATTAATTGTCGGCTGTACACAGTCTGGATGTGTAGCCAGCTTTAGTCATCAATGCACAGTCTATTCACGGAACTATTACTATCCTTCCAGCTGGGAGAGGTGAGGTGGGAGGGATCAGGGCAGGTGATGCACTCACGCCATCTATTTTTGACTTGTCAGAAAATCCCTCATTGGGATTAAAAATGAAGGTAAAAACTTTAAGTTCTCGTACACGAAGTAGAGCATTATATCGACCGCTCTCCCGATTTTCAGGCCCGTAGGCGGTCACTATTCGCAGCAAGGTCGTACGATATTGTATTTCAGCGTAACTACCAATAGCAATAGATCCATTCCCGACTATCATACTATCTCTAACATTGAAAGGAAGGGAGCTCTCCCTACACTGGTTACCTAGAATACGTACCGGAGAGTTACGAATCCTACATTTATCGGCATACGTCATTCCGCTAAACAGACGAGGTTTTAATACGTGATTTTATATCATCGTGTAGAAATTAATCATGTCGGCAAAAAAGTGAAATGTAAATATTTTCATGGATATAAATAGAGTGCTTACGTACTGTGTTTAGGTCTCGTTGTGCGACGTCGAAGCTGTTTATAACAGAGATCGGTTACTGATCATAACGTCAGCTTTCTGTACTGGTAGACATGTAATGTGAAAATAAGTATTTATTGTTGAAAAGTCATAAAAAATATTCTACGTACCTATTCATATTCAATCTTAGTGACTGAATTCATAAAATAAGGTAAGATACAATTTGTCTTTTATTTATAAATAAGTATGTAAGTACATACTTATCTCCTTTTGATGTCATGATACTCGTGCAAAATGATTTCGAACAAAAATACGTAAATAAGTGATTATACTGTTTTGTATGATTCTAATCAGCGAGCCTTATTATTAGATAGATGATTGCTCTTAAATTGAATGCATGAACAAACATTGATCGACATTGGAATATTGGATAGATCTTACTAAGTATAAACTTAACCTTAAAAGATATCTAGGTACCTACATACGCCCATTATCCTCCAAAGAGATTGGGCAAAAGTGTGCATATTGCAGACCCACTTTTCACCAGTTAGCTTATAAAGGGATTCGGCTGGCAAATAGCTAGAAGGGAGCGGGTGTAATTTTTTTGTAGATGTCTTGCATGTGTCCGTAAAGTGATGTTTTCTGGTAATTAAGTAATATTTTGTTTACTTCTTATGTGAATCTAGTGCGTGTGCATGGTTTTATATGTACGTAAGCTGAGTTAAACTTTAGTCGGTATACGATCTCTTCATGGGCTCATGTAAGTTGTTTCTGCAATTATTTTAGATTTTTACAAATTTTAAACTCGTTCTTGAGGATTTTCCCGACGTTTTCATTCATCATCATTATCATCCATCATAAATTCAGAATTCATTTTACTAAAGACAATGATTATGGCTGTATGGGTTTAGTTCCCCTTCGGGATAAACTAAACAAAAAAAATTTAGTTCTTAGAAGAAATTCGTATAAATTTAACTGATGAAAAACTAGCACCTTTAGTCGCTGCGCATTTGAGATACCTACTTATTTATTTATATGACTATGTATAATGTTAACAGATTGACGCAAAGCTATTCGAGTGAAGACAGTAGAATTTTCAGAAGACGTAAATCTGACTACCATAAACCGTGGCCGTCACCACTTTTCCGCTATTTTGCCAAATATAATTATTCATTGTTGCAATAACTTTGTTTACAGCTATTGTTATATGTTAGTAAACAGTGCGCCTGGTTAACGCAATCGCTTCAATTTTAAGCTATTGTAATTAGCTCTGACTTTGTGTATCAATCTATCTATAATTAATAGGTTTTGTATATAGGTAGTTATAGGCAGTGCCGTAAGTAGGGCGGTGCCACTGGTGCCCAGGCACAGGGTGTAGACTCTGGGGGGCGCAAGAATGGCCAATTGGCCAGACCAGGCAGGACTAAATAGGGCGTAGTTATAGAATATCGCACAGGGCGCAGAAAAGTCTAATTACGGAACTGGTTATAGTTGTATATTGTATTTAGAAAGGAAAGGAAGGTCTTAAATCCCGATATCCTGGAAATAGTATATATATATATAGAGATACTAGTTGTTTTATGAGTGGGTTGATTTGAGCAAAATTACTTTAATTTGACATCTACTTGTATGCTGAAAATACTTTGAACAAAACATAGTCTGAGTTTTAGGTTCTACTTTTGACGTTGCTGTTACTTTGAACGTCTTGGTTTGGCTACTCTTCAATACCTATATAGACTTATAATGACCCGACTACTTGTACATTAAAACAATGTTATGTGTATAAGTTATGGTTCATTAAATTCAAAAGATGAGCCTTTTCTCAAAACAAGCGTAAATCCGCATTGCTGGATTTATTACTTGGCTTAAAAGTGTAAATTTATTAGTGGGTACTAAAACAACTGCTCGTGTCATATTATTTGCTATTTCTGATCTCTCGTGTCAACGAAATTACTCATTAAATTATCAATTACTTTGTAAGTATTAATCGGTATTGTTCAAGTAATTATTCAAATTTTCGTTTAGGGTAAATAAATGAATCAAAATATTACAGGTCTCTTGTAAATATTGGTAATCAAAGTATACAAGGTGTAACAATAGGAGTATGTTAAGCGTAATTTATATATCAAAATCACATGTTTATATTTCCAGGTAGTGTTGCCCAAATGCAAGAACAAGACGAGACTTAGCCAGTCTTGGTCTTGGTCTTGCGCCAATACACCTGGTCTTGGTCTTGGTCTTGGTCTTGCGCTCCCAGTCTTGGTCTTGGTCTTGGTCTTGCAGCAAGAGTCTTGCAAGTCTTGCAATTACCTATTAGTCTATTACTATTTATTAAAGTTTACTTTAAATCTTAGAAAAACGTATTAGAATTGACATTGTGAGCTTGAATTAACATAGCCATAGTAAATATCAAGCAGATTAATAAATAACTGAAGATTTGATAAGAAATTCGAAAAATCAACTGACCTATATGTCGTTTTCCATGGAAGTAACTGTTTCTTAATAAACATTTATGATTTATAAGCTTACATTTGCTAAAACATGTAAAAAAAACAAATTAATTACAATAACTTGACTGTATTTTAAAGAACAATACTTATCTGTCTAGAAAGAGATTGGACCCTCAACTTATAAGAAATTTAATAAAAGAGTTTTACGATTTATCATTTATTTGAATAAAAAATAAAATACAACACAAATCAACAGCTTTATCATTAGGTTATGATACTTTATATCAATTCTTTTGACCAAGAATTAATACAAAGTAACCATCTGGCTGACTCATCACTTAACCTATTTCTATGTTTTCTAATTACTAATGATGCTTTAGAAAATAACCTCTCAGCAGGTACTGAAGTTGCAGGTATTGAGAGAAAATCACGGGCCATTTTCGATAAAATCGGATACTCTGTCTCATGCGTCCTCCACCAATCTAAAATGTCTTCCGAGCTGGCAGTTCTTGGTTTTCTCAGGTACTCCTCCAACTCGTCTATCACTAAGCCTTGAAGACAAGATCCAGATGACGTCGAGGGACATTCATAGAGTTTATCAAAGTCTATTACGTCTTCATCTTCATCACATACTTTATTTTCTTTTTCTGGTAATTCCAGAGATTTGTTCAGTGAGTGTAGACTTTTATATTCTTCATAAAGTTCATTGAACTTGCGCAGACTTTCTGTTTTAAGTTGTTTCCCCCACATTGTCAGGTCAAAAGTCTGAGCCTTATGCCTTGGGTCTAAAATTAAAGAAGTACAATAAATCCAGTTGCTCTTCTTGTAATGTTTAAGCATTTTGTCTCGAGCTGCTTGGAAAGCTAGAATGAGCCTTTCATCCACTTCAGATCGATTAGGTTTCTCATCTAACTGTTTTACCATGGATTCAATTTTATCTAGCAAGAGATTGAATGATACAATGACTAGCGGTAATGTAACATATTTGTCTCCACCAAGTTTTGTACTTAAAAGTTTAAAGTTTATTAGAAATTTATATAATTTTTCGAGTACCTGCCATTCATTAGCTCTGATTTGAAAATCATTCAATTCGGTGACAGAACTGCACAATATGTCAATGCCCGCTCTCACTTTTAAACCAAATCCAATCATATCATGTGTGGAATTCCATCTCGTTGGACAGTCAAGAATGGCATTTAGATTTGATGGCACGCCAGCTGCTTCACAAGCAGACTGAAACTTCTTCTTCACTATCTCACTTCTTTTTATTTTACTGGAAATACTGCGTAACTTTGTTACAGATGTACGCGAGTCAGCAATATTTGGTGCAGATTCTTCATCTTCCTCATCCTCAGTTTCGTCTGCATAGTCTTCGTACTGCTGATCTTGCGCGTTAGTGTCAGACTCACAGTGTAATGCTAAGGTCTTTAATAAATCTTGTACACCAAGGTTTAAAATGTGAGCAAAGCACCGGAAATGTTGATTGTCTGAATCAAAGTGTGGCGGCAGCTGTTTGCCCAGTTCAAACATAAATTTGGTATTTGCACTTGCGTTGTCGACCGTGATAGCTTGTATTTTATCAATTATGCCATATTCCAATAAACATTCATGGAAAATCGTTGCAATATCTTCCCCAGTATGTCGACCGCGTGATGGTATAAAATCAAGAACTACAGATCGATACTTCCATTCGTTGTCTATATAATGAATAGTAACCCCGTAGTAACAACTCCTACCAGCAATTGACGTCCACCCATCAATGGTAAACGACATTTTAGATGATAATTGTTGAAGTCGTTCCTTGAGATTCAATTGGAGCTCTTCAAATCGCTCTTTGACTTTCCTTCTAAGTGTAGACCTTTTAGGAAACACCATATTAGGGCAAATACGTCGAAAATATACTTGTGTAGCTTCGTCATCGAAAAATGAGAAGGGAAGATATTTTTTTCACCACCCAATCAACTGTAGCTGTCGTGATGTTGTCACTGCTGTTTTCCGACTGAAACAAAACAATAAATCTTGTGTTATTATTTAAAACATACTAGGTTTGAGCGTATAAGAGGAGGAGGTTTGTTGTTGTTAAATCGAGAAAATCGTTAAATTGATATTTGTTATATTAAGGTTGCACTGTACTGTAATTTACCAAAATAAAGTACTTAGTTGTTACTGGCCGATTAAATGAAAATATGGGTGTTTATAAAAAATATTTAAGACGATAATTACATACTTAATATGTCGCACCCCTAGATGAAAACACCACTAACTCAAAAATACTTACGTAAGTTAATGGCGTTTTTGAAAGTATCGCATGAATAGCTACGCGGAGTTAAAATTCTTTTAACTGTTAAAAAAATATTCTTACCTGTCCACTTCTTCCAGCGGTTACTAAAAAGCTTGTGATATCTCCACTTAATTTTGGTTTAACAGGAAGAAATATTTCTGATTCCTTTTTGTGGAAAGATATTAGATGTTTCCTTAAGCCTGAAGTGTTTCTGTTTTTCATTTTTATTTCAATCTTTTTATGTTGGCACAATTTACACAAGGCAGTTTGGGATGCATGAATTATTTCGAAAAACTCCTCAAATTTGCTTTTGGGTCTTTTAGATCTGTGACTCAAACTCTCGTTACTCGGACTAGAATAATTTGAATCTTCGTCACTCATATTAAATTGTACACGTGATACGTTTTTAGAAAACAACGAGAATTAGTAAAAACAATTATTAAGTTAGACTCGAAGCACAGCTCAATTGGAAATGACTGGAATTAAAATAATTCGTATTATGAAGTATAAATAAATGAAGTACGTTTCCTTGCTTTCTACCGCGCCGCCTCGCCACGTGCCGGCTCTATGAAAAGGATGCCGCCGCAAATCAAACGATGCCGCGTGCGGCGTACAAACACACACTAAATATTACCTACTTGTACAGACGCGACGCGTGAATAAAATATATGTAAAGAATTAGTGCCAATCACTATTCTTTACATATAAGTGAATGTTTTGGCGTACATCTATACTAATATTATAAAGCTGAATAGTTCGTTTGTATGTTTGATGACAGAAGTTTTAAAATAAATAAATAAATCCTGAACGTCACTATACCTCCAAAGTTACTATTCCTCGTGGACGAAGTCGCGGGCACAGCTAGTAAATACTTACTCTCATCATCTCTCTCAGAGATATTCGGGCTGGTAAGTAATACAAAACTCTTATCGCAGGCTTTTTATTTTATTAGTAGGTAAGTACCTACGCTTTTTATATTATTTTATTAGTTTTGTAGAATTTTTTTACACGTTTCAAGTATATTTAAAAGTGGCTACAATATTTATCAAACGGGTGATATTTGAACACTTTTTTGCTATTTTTTCTTGTAAAAACTTAAGAAATATAATGACTAAATGTACAATAATAGTACCTAAGTAATTAGTTTAAAACCATATAAGTAATCAATATTATAATATATACTTACTAGAATGAATTATTATGATATCTACTACCTATCCTTACCATTTTATCCTAATCATAATACTACTTGCGTGATCAGTATAATGTATTCATTTTCATTCTAAGCACTCTGAAACTTATTTATTCTTTGGAACACCTGTAGGTACTCTTAAAATTCGAAATTATTTTGCATGAGTATACCTACGCCCTATGGCGGCAATCAAATAGTGTCAAATGTTATGATTTCGGCGTGGCGGCAACGATTGTTTTAGATTTCAAAAGAAGCCGCCGGCGCGTGTATCATAAGTTCATAACCATGTACTTCCGAAAAGCGGCAAATTTCTTTGAGAAGTAAGTACAAAACCTTTGATGCCGCATTATCAAAGTGCCGATGGTTAAAACATAACTATGCATGCACTCAGTTTGATTTTAATAGATATTTTTTTATTCGCTATGTTTATGGTATTAGTCGTAATGCGCATAGGTCCAGTTTTTCATATTCTTTGATACAGTTTTTTGCGTCTCATAGAATTCCTAAGCGTACCCACCTATACACCGAACTGTTACACCTAACTACTCCGTGAAATAGCGCTAAGTCCTAGCTGCAAGACGCAAGAGTCTTGCAGGCTATGTCTTGTTCTTGCTCAAGTCTTGCACGGTCAGTCTTGGTCTTGGTCTTGCTAAAAATACGCGGTCTTGTTCTTGGTCTTGGTCTTGCAAAAACGCAAGAACAAGACCAAGACTGCAAGACCAAGACTGAATTTGGGCAACACTATTTCCAGGTAGTATAAAGAATGCTGCTTAACATACACCTTTTATTGCACCCTGTATACTCTTATATTTTTTAAATAATTTATATGCTGTTTATCTAACTGACACAGTTACCTTGCCCTCGTAATTATAATCTCACTAAATTAATTGAAACACACGTTCAGATTAATAACAATATAAATCAACTAACACTGATTAATTTTATAACAGAATTTGAGCGTGAAAACTAATGTCAAACATGTCAAGAAATTGTGTACCTACCTGCCTATGGTATGAAAATAGGTACCTACAGTTAGTCTCGTGATTAACAAAATAATAGCAGTTGATAATAATCAATCTCATAATTTTTAGAAGTACCTAAAATATGCAGGTACCTAAATTGAAACAATGAAATACACCTTAGTTCGTGCATTGTTAAAAACTCTAATCGAAAGACACATAAATACGAGCAACATTTAACTATATTTACTTAACCGCAAACACAAAAAGACTTGCTCTATATTTTTGGTCAGTATAAAAAAAACAAATGTCCGATTTCGAAATATACTTAAGTATGTGAAATTGAGTTAATATTTATTAAGATAAAAAACATTTTATATTGTACTTTTAGAGATTATACAGTTTTAATAGAAAAAGGTGTAATGTCGATTTGGAAGCTTTTATAAAAACCAATTATTATAATTTTGCGCAGTGTACAGCATAAATTGTTATTGTCATGTGTTCTAATTGGCACAATCGTGTTCGATTTTTCCTCAGAGCCGTGCAGCCAAACTATCATCATGATTATAAGAATGACATCTATTTTTACTTAGGTCACTGTCATCGCGGCTTCAAGATCAAATATCTCTTACGGTCATACGAATAATTTCCGCATGATTGCCATAGCTAAAACAATGTTATATGTGTGTATCTATACTTATTATTGTTATTAGGATCAAAGATAAAATTACAGTAATTACACAATTAAATTTTAGAAAGATTAAATCACACAAATTAGACATCATCATACTTTCAAATGACCTAAAATAATACTTTACACGAAGATATAGCCTTTTAACTACTACAATCGGTGTTTCAATTGAATAAAGAAAGCCTTATAAAACTAGCACTCTTATTGAAATCTGAAAAGGCCAACAATTCATCCTTTTGCCATCTTTCTAATTTATTCTTACTAGACATGGGTGTTTACAATGTAGAGTCAACAGACAAGGTAGGTAGCTTTATTTTGCTAGAGAAGAAAACAAATAAAAATAAGTCGTAGTCATAGAATGAGATAATTTGTGAATTTGCAGTTTCCCTTCTGCGTGGTAAGATGGTACCGCAAGCACACTTTGTTTTCCAAAAGAAATTCGTTAGTCTGGTTTTCAGCTGTGTTGTATTATTTTTATAGCATTTGATATGGAGCCAAATTTTTTATCGATAAGTAAACATAATTTTTCACCAACTCGTCGGTTGTATGTAAAATTACGGAAAGTTACATTTTTTTGCAATAAAAAGTTAGTTTTACATTCTGACATGATTAATTGGTTCAAAGACTATTCTGTATTTCTGTTTCAATCTAATTGTGTTTGACTTTGAAAATAATTCTACAATTTTACATTAATTTTAACGTAAAGCGTAGTTAATTATATGCTATTCTAAATTTAAATACTGACATCACACGTTATGCTACTATCCTAGAAACTAGGAAATACGCTTCGGTTCTGGCAGTGAGTCTAAAAATATGCCGTGAAAAATTGAAGCAATGTAGAGGTCGAATGTCGCGGGCGATTGCGACCTTGTAAACTGTTTATGAAAAAGTTTCAAAAGATTTTTTTTAAACCATATATTAATGTTACAGACATCCGGTAGGTTTGGCAGCTGGATTTATAACGACTTGTTATGATTTTACAAGATTTTGATAGGGTATTGTTTGATTGCGTTCTATTTCGAGAAACTTGGAGAGCATTTTTAGTATGGCGATGACTCTCTAGCTTTTGTTTTCTAACACAAGCGAATTACGAATTTACGAATACTAGCTAAAGAGCTATATTTCGAATGCTACTCTTACAAAACGAGATTGTTAATTTTAACGTATCAATCGACTCTAAACGAGGTGCCCCTGCACAGTTTCTAAACACATGAAAGTCACGGTCAACTATATCTCTCTGAATCACACTTGGTACTCGTATGTGTGCAGGCGGATAAAATCATAAATACCTACATATAGTTACGCCTATTATCCCACAAAGAGGTTGGGCAGAAGTGTGCAAATTATACACCCACTTTTCACCAGTTAGTCTATCAAGTCCCACGTGGTAAGGGGTGAGCCTACCGCCGCTTTTCGGGCACAGATACAACAATCTAGCGACCCGTAATGAATCCAATAGGAAATGTTTCCGTGCCATTCTGATTAGGTATTACGGACAGGTGATGTTGACTTTGGGTGCTAAAATCACATCAAAGATACCTACCATCGACCTCATTTATTCTGTCATATCAGCCACCTAATCTCTCTCTCTCTTTCTCTCTCTCTCTCTCTCTCTCCGACTCTATTATTAAAGTTGAAAATTGACCTTTAAGTATGCCAAGGACGCAAATAGTACCTCCTCGAGTAAGGGCAGTTTCAAGGTTATTACCTTGAAAATACCAGCGTTATTCCGATTTATTAGTCAGCCTCTAAGTTTAACTTCAACCCTGAACAGGTAGAACGAACAGGATTCAAGGTTTCAGTTCTAATGAAATCTTCCGGTTGTAATTGTCTACATTTGGGTGATTTGTTTTTGCTTGTATGAGTAGATTAACTTTAGATTACTTGCTCTGCTACAACAACTGTTTTGTTCGGTTCGTAACTATTACTTTGGTAAAATCAGTATACAGGGTGATTTTTGGTCGTCAACGTTCCCGAAAACTACGGAATCTCCTCATCATCACAATCATTTTTCTCCATGGAAGTACCTGGGAAGTGTCTGGTTCCCAAGATATTTGGGTCCAAAGTTGAGTAAATAGACTGCGTTTTTGTGCATAAATGCATATAGATGCGCGTAGGAAGATTTTTTGAAGAGAAATAATTAACATCTGTCTATGAAAAAACTAGCATAAACACTGGACACTATAAATTTCGCCTGATCAAATAATTTTTTAAAAATTACGAGTACATTGTTTTCCAGCATTTTTTTTGCATAAACTTACTTTATTTGATGTATAGAGTACGTAACCTTCGTTAAGGGTGGCAACGGAAAAACACCCTGTATGTACTTAGGTACTACCTACAATACCTATGTTCATAATGTACATTTTACAGATGTCATTTCAATATAAATAAGTACTTAATTTTAAAACGTTTGGTTTTCAGACGTTGTAAGTTTTACAGAAATGATCTATGTGAATTTGGTATATATAGCTTATTTAAAAAGAAGGCGAATTAGAATACTACTCGTATAAGACTTTATAATCATTAATTGTATTTAAGACAGCAGTATAGAGAATGCATTCTGAAAATGTGAGAGCATTTCAGCAGCTAACATCAAGTAAGGTATGTAGATCAATTTATTTAATGTTGATCGAACAAACCTACGAGAGATCTATTTTGGTGGTTTTAAATAGTTAGTTTGGGGATATGCTTTGGTTTACGTTTTAGTTCAAGGGCTAGGATTAGTGGACTAAAATATATGTGGCAGTTAAACGTAAACACTGGAAATATTTATTATCTTACTACTGATTTTATTATTGGATTAACTACTCCAAAGTGAAACTAAAGTTATACTATGAAACACAATTAAGATTTAAGAAAAATCTTAGCAATATTTGACTCTACCTAATAGGATTTCAAATTTTTAGCAGAGTCGGTAGACGAATATTAACAAAAATTTTTTTTTATTATTTTCTAATCTAGGAGCTTCTAGGATACCTACTCTACCTACTATACTATATAGGTAGTTCTCTTTTCACTTTCTGATAGAAGATTAAAATTCCGATAAATTAAAAAAAAAGCCAGATTACGTATGTGGGTATGTCGGATCGATAATCGGACAAAAATAGTTACATAACGTTATTTTTCTCCGGAAAATCGATAAACAATCATGTCAAACTGTCAATAATACGTAAAGTCGAGTGCAAAACTCGGATATAGTATATCCGTGTCTGCGATAGTGACGTTATCTCAAGAAAAAAAGTTTGAATGTGTTGGGCGGGCGGCGGGGTGGCGGCTAGAGGAGCGCCCGCGGCCAGCAGTGCGCGTCTGCCCCGGTCCGACACTCGACGTCGGCTCGTCAACGAAACAACACTGAATTATAATACGACCAATATTTTAATCGGTAAGCCGCCCAGTGCAATCACCAAAGGGCTGTGCTAAAAGTGTAGCGTTATATCGATATCCGATCAACCCCAGTGCTCCTAGTTTCGACGTTGCGCAACATAACGCGTCCCTCTCGTTGCGTTCGCTGAGATCTCGCGTTAGTTCATTTAGTTCGTGATTAGACAAGATAAGAGAGCTTCTAACCCGGTAACATTGATCTGCAGTCACGTAAGTTACAATATATTGGAAGGTCTTCGAACCAATGATGTGTATTGACGTTTCTAAAAGTATTTTATAGATTGAATATACTTTGTATTTGGCTTTGAATTTTTTACGGCATCTTAAATTATTTTATTGGATTCTGCTTACTTTGTGTACCTACATACTTTTACTTACCTATCCATTACCTAGAATTTCATAAAAATCGTATAATAAACATATAGATATCAGCTGAATAGGTGTGCAATGAACGTTTAGCTGTAATTTTTTTACTGCCTAATTTATTTTATATTATAATAGATAAATAAGAGTTCAAAATAAGTATTGTAAATACTTATACTAACTATTCATTTTCCTATAAGATTTTGTCAATAATTTCTCCTACATTAATTCGGCCAAATGTAAGTTGTACTTTTGACTACCTACATCATCCAACATAACCTAAAAAAGTGAAACAAAAATTCTTCAATGGCGGAAATATGATCATGCGGTATCGATAGTCATACTATCGATAGGTAGTGAAGCGACAATGCGCGGATGCGGGAATGCTGTGAATCCGATCCGAGTGCGCGCGCCTCTATTTTTGGCGGCACTCATCACGCGCCAAGTTTGCGATACCGCCAAAACGACGCGCGCCGACGTGTATTTTTGAAAAAGTTTCACAATGGCGTACATTTTTAAGGTTAATGAAGCATATATGACACATTTTTGGGATGCAAATTAAAGCATTGAAGTAAGTCTTCTCCCTTTTCGTCGGAATAATAAAAATCGTACAACATAATAGGCAAGTTA
This sequence comes from Carposina sasakii, assembly GCA_014607495.2. NCBI lineage: Eukaryota > Metazoa > Arthropoda > Insecta > Lepidoptera > Carposinidae > Carposina > Carposina sasakii. Next base: position 6,244,461 of record CP053165.1, read on the forward strand.
ATGATGTTAGATCATCGATAAAAAAATTGGCAAAACAAATCTGACATTGGCCTTCATTGCTGACCTAAAATATGTAATCATAACAATATCATTCGGATTTCCTGTTTCCCTATCATTTAATTTGAGATGAAGTTGGACGATACTTAATTACCTTGCCATATTTTGTAATTAAAATAATATTTAAATAATTCCAAGTAATAACCATTACCCTTTTCAATTACACAATTTTATTGTTTGCCTAATTTTAAAATAAACTCATTCAACAATTTCAAAGGAAGTAGCATTTCCCTTTCTGTTTTCATTGAAATCGTGAGCAAATAATTACAGTGTAAATACTAATATTTTGGCAAACGTTTATTGAAAGCACGTTAAATGGTTCTCTGCGGTATACCAGCTTTAAATAGGACTTTATCAGTGCAGTAGCTCAAGAGGATTCCAGCATTCTGAAGTGCCTTCTATCTAATAAACGTCGATCTTCTTCGAAATACTTTTTGATGAATAGCGACCATCAAACTGAATTTACACAAATGACGCACACAGTCTAAAAACTTAATGAATGCTAGTTTTTGTAAGCAAACCTGATACAAAATATCAAAATATCCGGTATAAAAATATTTTCCCGAGATAAAAAGTAGCCTATATGTTAAGTGGGACCTGTCATAATATATTCCTGATATCGGTTCAGCCGTTTCTAAGATTAGCGTGCACAAATAGACAAATCGACAAACAGACAAAAACTACAAAAATCATCGTTTTGGTTCCTATAGCGTTGATAAAGGTCTCCTATAATATTTTTTCTCATATATCTTCCGTGTACAGACAGCGTTCCGTTACATTTTTATTATATGTATAGATTAGTAGAAGTGTGTAGGTGGGTAGCAACTGCTACAAATATTAGCACTGCTAGAGATCAGATTGTGAACAGAAGTATGTTTTAACTACTGCTTACTATGTAGATTGACGTTTTATTACAAACATTTTTGCATTACTTATCATTCATATCGTTGCGGTTTACAGGTAATTGGGTAATTTAAGTTCACCGTTATTACACGGAGAGCAACTAAGATAGTTACCTTAATATATCAGTAGTCCTTGAATATTGTCTAAATAAAAGACAGCATGGAGCTATTTCACGCCTTTATCAGTCAGGGAAATATTCTGAAATACATCGAGGCCGTCATACCATCAATCTATCTCCACGTATTTGCAGGTTACGTAATTTGAAATTGCGGCAGGCCGGTGACTTATATTTACAGTGGAACTCTCTGCAAGGTCGTTATAAACTCGAAAATAGCTGAGCGGTGAGCAGACATTCGTAAAAACGGTGATTTTGTAGTTTCCCCTCGAGATCAGTGCGTTGGCTTGACTCCAAGCGCTCTCCGTCCACGCCAGCCAGTCGCGGCGGCTATTTCTAGTCCGGCTACTAACTACGCAAACGTCACTGCTCTATTTACGAGGGACGCGACCCTATTGTACTCAATTATGTCACCTGGACATCGATTTCGGATATAATAAAAAGAAAGAGAATATCGGGTTATTGTCGGATATAAAACGCACATTAGCACATCCCTAATAACGTATGATGAAAATCTATGTATGTAATCATGATGACTACAGTATGTACAATCTTTTGTTTACAGAAACGAGCTCGACATAAACCATCAAAATGTTTAAAAATCATTTAGAAATGATTGGCAGAAATGAATCGCCATCGAAGAAAGCCAGATTTTGGCAATCCTTCGTGCGATCTCTTAAAGGTGAGATTCCTATTAGTTATCGAGTAATTATATCCTTTAAAATGTTAAATCACTAACGTTTAGAAAATTCTACATATGCAATAGGTATGTAACCACTACAGTCACAACCTAAGCAACAGTTAAACTCTGTCAGAAGAGACCAAAGAGCATAACATCAAAACGAATAAGGAAAATATATACTAAAAACTCATATCACTCCCCTCAGGATCGGAAGACATCAGAGCAGAAGAGAGGTACCGGCCGACCAGGCGTAGCGTGTTCCCCGAACTCCTGACCTCATATCCTTACACCAAGTCCATCTACGACGACCCCGTGGCAGCTGCCGAGAGGATCACCGTCCCTGGCTACCGCTACCTGCCGGTCCACCGCGAGACCTACGGGTACTCCCCACGCCCCATCTACACCCACAACTACGCCCGCTCCCTCGACCGGTACAGGCCAGGTAAGGATATAGGTACACAATTTGTACTGACACTCCACATGCACTAATCACATGCATCATGAGCTTTTAAAGCAAGATTGTTTCCATTGTGGAAGCGAGACAACAAGCAGTGTAAATAATCCTACTGTAAAAGCTTATTGTAATCCTCCTGCCTTGCCAATCTAGCGAAGCTTTAACTTGTTTTATTTATTAATGTTTAAGCAAAATATCGTAGTAATGCTACGAAGCCTACGAAATGCTACGAGAGGGTTTACGAGACGTAAATAATTCAGTGTTATTACGAGTTATTAATAACTATGCTGTTCTAAAGTTGGTAGGTATCTAAATTTATGAGTCACTGATATAATAAGTACCAAAATGTTCCATAACTAGACATGACACAGCGATAATGAAATAAAACAGTTGATCATTCATGTCAGGTGCATTTAATGTCAACACGCACTTCTTGTCTAGCTTAAAATAGATGAAGTGTTGATAGATCACCCTGCTTCACTTGTTATTGATTGGCAAGAGCTGGACGTAACACTACCAGAACGATTTGGCAAACACCATAACAACAATTTACGCTACCTTCCTACGTATTTGAGTCATTGTACATAGATATATTTATTACTTGTACAAAGTTTGTTTTGATAACATTGTTAAAGGCTTGTTTAATCATTAATTTAATAACTGAAATGTGATATTATAGGGACACAGAACATATTCGTAGAAAACTATAGTTTACTGTAAGCACATTGGAATGAATACTTATTGTTTCAGCACAAAAATCCGGGGCAGTTTAATAATTTGTGGACATCTTTTATACCATCATTGCTGGAATAAGATTTAACATCAAATAATAGTCAAGCTTACGCTATAAAGAATGCTTTTCATCAATACGTAAACATAGTTTAAAATGGAATAAGTCACTTTAAAATATGTGAGAGTTATTGAAGTTGATAATATGTATAATTCTTTACTTTTTCAATAAAATTTTGATATTATATTATAATATATTCTATTGAGGTGGAGCCTGTCGAAAGTTAGAAGTTTTCTGATAGATTAAACTTTACGTGTCTAATGAAAACATTGAAAAAAAAAACTATTATATTCTAAAATTACCGGATTTATTAACTAATTTCGTGCTTTAGGAATAAACTTAATTGTATGATGAAGAAAAATGTATGAACACATTAATTAATTTTACTTCTCCGTAAAACTTCAAATTAATAACAAAATTATTTATTTTACTAGTGACAATACTTTCGCTTGTAAAGCTCATTTTAGTTGTCATTGCTAATAATCGCATGTGTTTATCTTGATAGAAGTTACCTTCTCTTTATAAATATATCAACCGCACTTTGTATGTCCATGGATGTTCAATCGGTCATATTATGTTGCCATCTTTCATAATGTAAATCTTCTAACATTTGTCAGGTGACACATTTTTATTTTCCCCTTATATTTGTATTCTGTACCGTCCCATAGTATAAAGAAATACCCTTTACTTGTAAGTATTATATTATTTTCCAAGTCTTCCCGAGATAGAGAAGAGGTGAGTTCTATGCAGAATAATTTTTCCATCAAACAACAATCACATGTATAAAGCTTTTGCCTATTACTAATAATTAAAATAATTCTACTTTTCTTCTATATATTTCGAACTATTTATTCATTTACTATTTTATTATATTTTGTTTCCCCATATAAAAATAGTCTCAAAAATATAAAATTAATTTATTTTCTCCTTTCGACATATTTATTATATAAACCTATTCTATTCTCCTTTTCGACTCCTTTCTTCTTAACAACAACGATTCTTAGAAACGAATCCGTCATACTGACTTACGTCATTAGGGTACCTAATACGTTATCCTCCCGACAGTATACCACGTGCCCAGGCGCACGCGCCGCGGCGTGGATCCGTTCGACGCGCACAAGGCCTGGCAGGACCACCTGGACCGCCTGGCCGCCATCGACCGCCTGTACCCGTCCCGCTACGGCCTCTACCTCCGCGACCGCGCCTACCCCATCACCGACCTCAACACGCCCCTCGTCTCCCTCGCCCGCGAACCCAAGAGCCTGAAAGGCATTGAATATGAACCAGACAGCAAGCCCCACTGGGGAACAGGTAAATATTAATGCACGACTAGAGTAAGCTAGATTAAGTGTCCGCACAATCCGTCCGTCCGCTTTTTAATCAAACTTGTCGCGCAAGTCTTCTTCGGTGTCTGGGATAGACTGATGTGTTTCTCTATAAATCGGACTGGCGAATTATGATGGTCGAAACTGGTTCAAGTTATGAGCGTTTAGTAAATCCAATTGCATTGTATTGATATAATCTTAATAGATTTCGTACATATTGGATTGAGCGAGTCGCGAATCACTTGGATTGAGTAGATAATGTATTATATTTTAGGACTCGACTCACCTGTTACATTCAATTAAATAGAATTTGATTTGCGTGAGATCATCAGTCCGAGATTATTTATAAGTTATCAAGCTATTTAGGGACATTCAAATCTTGCCAGTTTATTGCAGCTACAAAATTACGTGTCATAATGTAAAATATAAATCAAACTAAGCATTTTATTTTTCTAAATTTGTACATAGCTGTGCCGTACATTGTAAATTACATCATTGGACAAATTGTATAAGTAACTCAATATGATTGGATCTAATTTGTTTTGTAAATTAACCGCCAGGAAATAGATATAGTTAATAAAACTTTTACTTTGTATACAAAATTATCTGTAATAAATTAAAATAGATATTTTTACAAGTTTTTAAAGGTACCTACTACAAACCTTGTTTTAAAAGTACAATTAATTTATTTTTACTTTAACTAACATTTTTTTATTAAAACAATAAAAGACCAACACGTGTTTTGATTTGTAGTTTAGTACCTGCCACAAAATTTATTTTACTATCTCGGAAATATATCAGCTTTATCGATATGTGCATGGACAGCATTGTAAATATTTGCAAAGCTACATTCACATGCCGAAAGAATATTAAATTCATTTAAATAACATTTGAACACTACACTCTTGAATATCCATTCAGTATTTTAAAAGTAAAGATAACAGAGAACACAGAGTCTCATTGAAATCAAATTCCCTATATTGCTAAATAAGTGTCGTGATACTGATAATGAGAATTGCTATGAAGGAGCGTTGGAGGACGTGTTCAAGGACCCTTTTTTCGCTGACGCGGAAAAGTGGGCAGGTATTGACCGTTCTCTGCGGGGCCGTTCTCCCACGCCGGTCAAGCCCCGGATAAGCCAGCCCCGTGACTGCGAAGTCGCATTCGATGCCGATGGTAAGGGCAACAGACTTTCCGACCTGTACCTCGTCTCGACCCCCTCTTGAAGCACTTTGCAGCACAAGCTGGAAGACCTGAATCTTATTTGAAGAAACTCTTGAAACGCCCTTTTATGCCACCTTCCGCTGTCTATGTTGTTTTAGAAGTAGTTATTTAAGTTTGGTGAATGAGAACATGACATCTCTATTCACAGCTAGATCCCTTCCTCTTGTATGTAGTTTAACAAAATATTTGATTTTATATCCCCTGAGTGTACGTGTTCCTTTATCATTGACATTGCATGACACACGCAAGTTTTGATAGTCATGTTATTTCACCATAAGTTACATCTATCAACAATAAACTATTGCAATAGTTTATCAGAGTAAGACTTTTCTAACAGTGCTAACATCCAATTTCAATAAAATTCGCTACCAAATTGGCAGATTTTGAATGAAACAAGATTTTAAAAAACCTGCTAAACTTCTTTATTGAAATTGCCTGTATACATACTTAAATACATCTTCAGAATTTCTACTACTCAGGAAAAGCCCATAATGTTTTCATCGCCTCTGCATTGATATTCTATGTTTAGTTAAATGATTATTCATATCTTGTGACGCCATTCATGATTCATTTGACTAAAACTATAATTCACAAAAGAATAATAGAAGAAGCAGTTACTGAGGAACCTTCAGAAGACATAGAAATCCAGTGAAAGACACGATGAAAACTCTGGGAAATGTATAAATAAGCTTTACAAGATTTTTTGTTACGCTATAATAATTGCTTGAAGTGACGCTTAGTAACAAAGCTTGGCCGAGGCGAGGATGAAGTACAGACTCTGTTGCCCTTTGCTAACCTTGTGGGGTGCAGGTGCCCCGCTGTACAACGCTGGCGGACTCCGGCGTAGACCCTGGGCCGACATTTTCAACCCGAGCCCATCTCTTCCGATCTCCGCGATCACAAGGGACCCGTTCTGGTACGACTGGCCGGAGCTGAAGCCCATCGCTAGATGGGACCGCAGCCCGTCCTACATCAGGAACTCCTACTTGTCTCCAGTCAAACGCACCTTCCTCTGGGACAAACACCCGATCAGGCCCTTAGGTTAGTGGGTCGCTGTAAATATTGCAATCACACAGCTTTCGGTGTCGGCTGTACAAATTGGCTAAATCTAATATCATTGTCTAATCATTTTAAAAAGTAACGCTAAGTTTTCATAATCTAGAAGTGAATTCAAAGACTCTGTGTTCTCAGAAGTTTAAATATCATCGTAACTTATACATTTTCATTATATTTTTAATCTGAAAATTAGGTACAAGATTAAAATAACTTTTATTTGTTTCGCCGCGGCAGATTTAATGTTGGAAGATGCTCTCTCCGTGGGGGATCTAAGCAAGACGTTGCCCTTCATTCGTAGTCTATAGAGACAAAGGTATCTGCAAATGTGTACCCCTGTGTAGTATCCGAAACTTATAAAAATGTAGATAGTATTAGTCAACCCCCATATCCTTCTATGTTGTTTTTAAAGTGCAGTTTTATGAAACGTTTTTGTGAATTTTATAAGCAGTACTGGATGCTGTTTGTCCCTGTTTCTCATGTACTAAGTACTTATCTAAGATTGTAAATAAGGTATTTACGCACAGAACATTTTATTTCCTCATCTCATAACGGAGTGCTTTCATTGGTTCATTATGGAATGTTCAACATTCATTTTTGCACATGGTCCTATAAAAATCAATTGTCCTTAAATCAAATCAGTAATCATCAAATTATCATTATTTAACTACACATAGCATTATTATGTTCGTATATATTACATTTCTAACTAAGGTTTAAAGTTTTATACATAATTCCAACTGTTGCAAGAATCTTTACGATCATCGTTGTATGTCAGGGTGTTAGTAGCAACGAAACTAAATGTTTGAGGTATCACTTGAAGTTACATCGTTTTTTAAGGTACGCATGTATTTCTTTATCTATTCTAAAGACATACAAAGTAAAGTTCAATAGGAGAAAATTCTGCTAGCGTAGTAAGTAGGCTGGACTCGTAGCATCGTAGCAAATGCTACGAAGAGGCGCCCGCGCAATAATCGCAGTATTGAAATTTACTCATGTGTCTTATAGGTAATTCAAATATCTAACAAAATTTTACTCTTTGAAATTTTAGTTATAATGTCATTAAGATCTTATAATAATTTAAGGGATTTAGCAGATATGAAGCACAACCCTTTTTTCTTTGCTTTTATAGCGTGCTCTTTTCACATTAAAAAGACAGGTGTCTCTAGAGCGTACATTGTAGGTAGTAGAGCTTGTTTCCTCAGAGATTAGTGAAAATAATTGTATAAAGATGAATGAGATATCTAGGTAGGTAGGTAGCTCTGCGACTTGGATCGATTACGTATCACACGGCGTAATGTCTCGAAACTCAACTTTTTTGTTTAGAGATAATGTCGAGTGACACGTAGAAGCATTTTTTACACACGTTCGTAAATGATAAATAGGTAGGTCAAAAATCAAAGTGATAGAAATTCAAAATGAGTATAGGTATTAAGCGATGACGATTAACCTATGCGATTGCGAACATAAAATCTATCTGATTCTCCTAAAGAAGAGTTGTACTAATCGCAGTTAATGTTACGGAGTGTTACCGGATTAGATGCAAACCTATTTAGAAAAAGATATAAATTGAAATAATCAAAGTATCTAAGAAAGATTCACCTATGCGGTGATGTAATAGACATCCTGTAGGTATCATTTTATCTCTCCGCACACCCGCTAGTTTTTTATTGTTATTCTTTATTGTATCTACACAAAAAATACATTAGGAATAATTATTTACAAATATAATGTACGTACAAAGGCGTCATACTCGTAGGTACATGTTTGTCAAATTTTATAATTTTCGGTATATGTAGAATTAGTTTTAAAATTAGGTAGGTAGGTATATAGCGTAGGTAATACTTAGTAGGTAAGTAATACAAGTTTATTATATTTTTGTATTTTTTTCCAGCTGCTGCTTTCTAAGGCGTCATCATCGGAATCGATAATTTAAGTTACAGTCTATCTACAATGTTACATCTAATTTAATATTTTTTAATTTATTTTACCATTCTGACTTTGACTATGTTACTATATTGATTTTTTTTTATAACGAAACTAATTATAATATTGGCGATAATTTATTAAATTTTCACAAAAAGATCTCAAAGACTGCAATAACATAGTCAACGCCGTGAAAACGAATATTTGTTACGAAAATATTGTTTTATTTATTTATTAGGTAGCTATACCTACATAGTTACCTAATTATTTATGTTAAAAATTAAAAAAAATCTATAAAATATTTTTAAATCTATTGCTTACTTCATCTTATTACCTACATTATTTTATATTTACCTATCTCAAAAACTGAGCAAAGGTAACAGAATATCTGCAACTCACATAGTGACTAAGTAAGTGCTCATTTAATAGGTAAAAAATTAAGTATTTACACCATCGACTTAGAATAAATCTAAATTAAGTATTCTAAATCGATAATTTACACACTTTAACCTAGTCTCACACTAAGATCTATAAGGTCTTGTGTCTTGGGTACCTAGCTACTAAGCAACGATAGGTAAGGATATGGATAAGTAAGTAGATACCTATATATACATATAGGTTCATCTATTACCTACTCGAAAAAACAAATATTGATGTTTATCATAATTATCAATATACCTACTTACCTACCTACCGGGATTCGAACCCAGGCAGGACCTATGGCGCACGGCGTCGCAGGCAGTGTTACTCACTACCAACTACACCAATCGGCTGTCGAAGGTAGTTCATAAGTAAGTAGTTACTTAGGTACCTAGAAACTTTTGTAGGTCTGTATTTCATCTCGTATATTTATTTATCTATAGGTAATTTATAGTCTAGAAAAAAACTAGACGTTTATTAGCATTAGAATTTAGAACACTATTTTACAAGTGTAAATATACCTACCTAAATCATCATCATCATCATCAGCTTATTGCAGTCCACTGCTGGACGTAGGCCTCCCCCAGGGCACGCCACAAGGCTACTGCCATGGGAGGTATTTGCCCATAGTCACCACGCTGGGCAGGCGGGTTGGTGACCGCAGTTTGTATTTTGGACTATGTGTTCAACACGGGAGACGCTGCTGCCCACCTCCCGGAAACCCTTAATCGCCTCGTACGATACCCACGGGCAGACATGGGGTGGTACGAATTCTACTCTGCCGGCACCACGCGGCCAACCTACCTAAATAGCATAGAATAATCCTTATTCTAAGCTAAATACTTACCTGGTGCTCGAGGATCCCAATGACCCAAAGGGAGATGGAATAGCTTAGGTAGAGATACATAATATGTTGTAGTAAGTATACTTAAGTAATCTAACATAGAGAGAACATAGCATAGAATCTAACTACCTACCTACGTGATTGCCGAACTAAGTAGGTTGGCCTTATTATCCACCTACATACTACTTTATGTAGGCCTACATCAGTCGGACGGGGGGGGGGTGGCGGCTGCCATCCGTCTTAGGTTTCCCAGGATTTGTCCTAGTTTGGAGGGTGTCCGGGAGCGTCCGGGCGGGGTTTATAAAAGTGTCCGGGTAAAACCCGGACGCTTTTTGTGTCAGGGTAAATCTGATTAACTTGAAAAATTAAACCATTTCATCAGTGACGTGATCATTTCATAGAAAAAAAATCACGGCGGCCGGTGTGTGTGCTGTGCGGCACAGCTGTCCTAGGAAATAGTGCTCGTACCATAGCTTAAATAGGTAGGTAATTAGTGACACTAGGTAGCTTATAGCGTCCCGTAATCCTCATTCAGTCGCGATTGCGACTTTGGCATAGTAGAAACAACTATGGTTTTGGTAACGTTCGGTATCACGATCACTCTGTGTCACAGAATAAACTCACTCTCTAACAAGAGCTCAGTAAGGTACTAAGCATGAATCTTTACACGCGCCGCGCCGTAACGCTATCGACTCGCAAGCAAAATCCATGAGATATGACAGTACTGTCCGTGTGTGTGACCATTGCGTTACGGACTACCGATTCGAGAGGAAAGACCTTATATACAGGGTGTAAAAAGACAACAATGGTTTTTAATACCTCGTATTCTTTGTAAGGTTTTCTTTTTCATTTTTCATTTTCATTTTCTTTTATGGAACGAACCCTGGGAAACGACAAAAAATGTACCTACAAATCTAACATTATACCATTTTGACATGGTATCTTTGAAAAAAATGTTTGTTAACCAATTTCAAATGGATTTATGTAAAAAAAAATGATAATATTAATGTAACCAGGTTTCCCAGGAGTGCTTCCATAGAAAAAAATGATCGTGATGTTACAAAGAATACGGGGTATTAAAAGAACAATGTTGTCTTTTTACACCCAGTAGGTAGGTATAAATATAAATGGCATCCTCCGTTGAGAGAGTTATGAGCACCTGAGTTCCTCACTGTGAGTTACGAGTTACCTCATAATAATGTTTGATTGAGAATCTCCGCGGCAAAATGCTATTAGAGTGCGTTTCACGATAGTTCCTTTGGATGATGGTGCCAGTTACTATGTGTATGTACCTATGACTAAATTTTCTGTGTCTCTACATGAGTTCTACATCTGTGCTCTACATACAAACTGGTAGTTTCGAAACCAGGCATAGGGGTTATTCTATGAAATGGATTCTACTCTCATTTTCTTCTATAATCACATTTATAATAATTTGCTTGCATGATAGAGGTCAAAGGCTTTGGCCAAGTAAAGCCCTCTACGCACTATCCATCTTGACGGACAGCAGTGCCCGACCGTCAGGCCCGATTGTGCTATACGCACTACCGTGCAAAGTATCCATCATGCTAGACGTTCGCGAAACGTAAACTCGAGCACACGTATTTTACACTATGCCACCGCGCCTATCAAAGTGCCAACAAATGGGTGTTTTGATAATCCTGTACTTACATAATCTAAATAAAAGGAAATGTAACAAAAAGAAAAGATTTTGGATGATTTTTTTATAAAAAACGTCTTGAATATGTCGCAGGCAATTTGTATGATTCGTCTTTATACAAAACGACTAGGCATTTTGAATAGTATGGGTTTTGGAGCGAGACAATCTGGCTTCTAGCAATTGGTCTGCTTAATTAATTAGGTTAGGTTATATTAGACCTGTTAAAATAACAACGCACGAGTCGAGTGAGCGTAGCGAGCATGTCCCTGCTGCGACCGGCGAAGTGCTAAAAGGAATTTTTTCTCTCATACTATTCAAAATGCCTGGCGAGCGTTTATAAACGGACGACGCCGTTTGTATAAAGACGAATCCTACAAATTGCCTGCGACAAATACACTCAAGTTAATAACATAATAAAAGATTTGAATATCTTAGATTTTAACGCATATTTGAGACTTGATTTTGAATTAATGGAAATGTTATTGCATATGGTAGGACCCAAAATTCAACCAAGCACGCACTATGCCCGATTGGATTGAACTGACGTACGTCAGGGCTACACACTATCCAGCCGCACGTCGTGCGAGGTAGACATGGGTCGTACTTGACGATTTGCGTACCAGGGCTTCAAAGTACGTCCATCAATTCGTACCAGGGCTAAAAACCAGGTTTCCAGATACTTTAAAGTATTTTTTTAACTACGTAGGAAATTAATCCTTATCGAGACTGTAATAAGGAACATTATAGCGAATGGACTTTAAATACTTCATTCTCTTGTGTACCATACTTGTTGTAGGAAGTTTTAATTACAGTATGTATACCTATGTATGAATGTACCAAAAAAGTTTCACAGTATACAGCACGTCCACGAGACTTCCTACTCCTGCACACTTTTGGAGGTCCATACCGGGTACAGCTCCTGCGTCGTCAGTAGAAGCGGGCACAGCACATCTATTAGACTGCCCACTTTTGCACACTTTTGGAGTTCCAAACTCGGTACAACTCCTGCGAAGTCAGCAGAAGCGGGTATAGCACATCCTTTAGACTGCCCACTTTGGCACACTTTTGGAGGTACAAAACGGGGACAGCACCGGCGGCGTCAGCAGAAGCGAGCACAGGACATCCATTAGACTGCCCACTTTTGCACACTTTTCAAGTATTTTCTTTCAGTTAGCGCGATTATACACCTTAATAGATATAGCCTAAGGTTTAATTTATCTCTACGATACTAGCAACGTAAATACTTTCAAAGTCTTCCAGGTATTTCGGCCCGTACCTAGTTGCAGGTGTTGCAGGGCGCCTCCGATGCCTAATAAAGTATTTCATAGAAAAATAGTCCTTATTTCAATAAGGCTGCGTGATATTAACCCCGCTGGCAAAAAAAATATTTTTTTACTTTGAAAGTATTTTCTTTCACATAGCGCGATTATACACCTTAATAGATATAGCCTAAGGTTTCATTTTGGATTTAAACTATCACTACGATATTTGCAAGGCAAAACCTTTAAAGTCTTCCGCGTATTTCGGCCCGTACCTGGTTTACGTACTTCCAAGTAAAAACCTGGTTTTAAAACCAGGTCGCGTAAATACGCACCATCCCTAGTGCGAGGAGTAGTGGGGGGCTCGTTGGACAAAAAAAAGGACGTGCGAGTCCATCACGGTATTAATAATAATTAATAATTTTTATCGTCCAGCAAGCCTACGCATTACGGTTTTGCGTCGTGCATTGTGCACGGACGTCCAGCACGGATGGATAATACGTAGAGGGCTTTAGGCCAATTAGTTCCAAAGAGGTCAATGATAAAAATCATACTTGAACGCACAGCTTTGCATTCGTTTGTTTTTTGAGGTTGGTAGCTATGAGCCTATGTATGACATATGCTGTCACTGTCATTCTCAAGTTTGTAAATAAATATCCGTTGCGTGCGTTAGGATTGGATTGAGCGAGCAGAAAGCATTGGAAAGCGTTGTTTTAATTCTGTTTCTTATATAGATTTATCTATTAAATTTTTAACAAGTGCAATAAAATGACCGATATACCTGATGTACCAAGAAACGACATTGATAAGACATCTGAACAAACTTTTGACAACCTGACTATCCTGAAAGAATTTAGTAATATAGCAGACCTAGTAAGGTGAGTTTAATAATTTGCTTAATAAGATAAGTAGGTATGTAGTATATCCTAGCAGGCATAGTAATTAAAGGACCAGGTAGGTACTATGCCCCTTGTACCTGTAAAAATAGATACTTATGACATTCATGAGATAAACTCATTCACTTTACATTATAGAGGGGAAAGTACTTAGTTCTATTTGCAGCCTAAATGAATAATCCGCTTTGGCTTATCTGGACAGAACAGATTTTTCTCCTAATACTAATTGCTTAAGTTTCTCTACCTTATACATGTGAACCAACTTCAGGGAACTGATTAGTAACTTCATTAAATAACAATCTTCTATCTTAACTTTGCCATCAGGAATGAAGATTTCCTAGACATAGTACCTAAAGCAAAGCTAAGACGTGTAAAATGGGCACCAATGTTCAACTGTTTAAAACAAGGTATATTAGATGAAATGGTCCATGAAATAAATTCTATGTGGGAATATGAAAACATGCCTGAAAAATTAGAACTATTGGATAAGCAAAAGGAAAAATTTAATGACAATCTGGAAACAGTTTGGTAAGTAACTTGTTATATGTATGAGGAATATCATGTTTGAACAGAAAGTCTATTTACTCTCATTATTATTAATTCTTATTTTAGGAGGCCTCAATTAGGTGATGTCAAAGCTCAACTCAAAGCATCTGATGTGGCTAATTTACAGAAACAGAAGGCACTGTTAGAATCTCTGGCCAAGGAGTATGAAGTAAGAGTAAACAGGTTCAAGAAAACTCTTTCTGCAAAACGAGGTTACCTAAAAGTTCTTCAGATGGACATTGCAAAATATCAAAAGAAGAATGAAGAACTGATAATTAAACTTAATAGTAAATTTAAAAATCACAGTACCCTCTCTGATAGGATTATACCCACAAAGTTAGATATAGATAATGTCAACTGGACAGAGACTTGGAAATAAATAACAAACTACAATACTATTTGAATAAAATTTATATTTCTGAAAATTGTACACACCTGAGAAAAATTACAACAAAATATTAAGATATTAATAACTCAATGTTCTGTTAAACTAGGTAAAGTGTGTAGAAGAAAATAGTTAATTACTTTAAGTGTAATTCAGTGATAAAGATAGTAGTCACATACTAGCTAATCTCAGCTTAAATTATCAGTTACCACTAAGGGTCAGGCCAACACGCAACACAATGCACCTGCAAATACTTATGTAGAACTTATTTATCTCATTGTTACTATGCACACAATAATAATTCATATATGTGCTATTTTAGGTCAATGGCTTTAAATAAGTTCTAAATATTATTAGTGCTATCCTAATGTACCACTGCATTGCGTCGCGTCTATCTGAAATGACTAAATAGTTAAGATACCAGACAAAATCAGATTACAAGTCAATAGTTTATGAAGCAAACTTTACATACATTATATAAGTTAAATTTAAGTATATCAAGAAAAAATGTTAAAAGGTCAAAATTATTTCTTAGCAACATACATAAAATTATATTATGAATCAATATTTGAAATTACATAATATGTAAATGCAAAACAAAAATAAAACAAAATGAACTTCTGAATTATATACTAATGTTTATTATAAATGAATGTGAATAATTATTTGATCATTAACATAGCAGGTAAAATAAAATTGTACAATGCATAACCTGCAAATATAAATTTATAATTATTAGCAATTGCACTATTGTTGCGAGGACTATAATTATGCTGCTTCTACCACCATTTATATTCAATCCATTTGAGACTTACTAATGTACAGACATGTGAAGAAAAAAGCCTCAGAGTTGGGAGATCAAATCTAGACAATTTGGAACCACATACTTATGTAAATGAAGTAATACTGGAGCAATAAATAATTTCACTGGGATAACAACCCATAAACAATTAGCTCAATAACAATGGGAGGCCAGGACCTGCAAGACTACGAGAATCTCTTGGTGATAATACCTATTCTTTTAAAATAACTTGGTCACTCAAAGGTAATAGTTTAGTATGAGCAACTTTAGTGTAAGAACATGTTTGTTTTTAATTTTGGAATTAATTAAATCCATACTGGAATTTTGGAGTAATACCATTGTTTGTCACTTACACCAGACCTATTCATAAATACTTTACATTTTATAGGCACATTAGTTCAGAATAAACAAAGCAAATGTGCTTTCGATCCACTACAACTTAATAACAAATAGACAATATGCATGCGACAGTCCGTCGTCCTATGCCCGCATCTTAAAGATAGCTTGCCTCCTCTATCTCTCTTGAAATAAACAATTTACTAACATTAACATGACATTAAAATTAACAGGGTTTAATCCGATCTAAAAGGCAAACAGGGATCGAAAAAGCAATAGTCACAGGGCATTACCGAATTAATGTCTATTACATAACATCAAATCACTGTAGAACTAAATTCATAAATTAATATCACTCACTTTAAATATAAATTAAAAATAAGAAGGCACAAGCAAATTGATAAATAATTTTAACAAGACATTAATTATTCAGCTTTGTCCAGTGACTACTCTAACAATTATTATAATACATGATATAATTAATTATTTGTAGCATTCCTTTCACTGTGCAGCACACTGGATACCGAATGACAGTTATTTCTTTTTTGGAGGTGATCGCTGAGGTGTGGCTGGTCTCCCACTGTTGATGCCATTATATTGATATTTCGCCTTCTTTTCAGATGGCTTTAGAATCTGAAATTAATAATAGTAAGTATCTCTATTTGTACACAAAAACTAGGAAAATTTACTATACTAAACACAATATAACTTATGACATACAATGACAATGGTTACAAAGCTAACAACTGATGAAAACTATATGATTTGCTCGTCGGCAGACTATTCCAGGAATCACTATTGTCTTCTAAGTAGTACTAATCACTAAGTCTGCCAACAAAACATAACTGCCTTGTCAAGTTAAGCTAAGACAAGGAAACTTAATCCTATTAAAACAGAATTACATTAAGATAATTGGATAAAAATTACATTAAGGTCAAATTTTACTACAAGAAAAAAAAAAATACTCTGATAAGGCAGCAATGTATGTGTACTTCTTTTACATCAGATTTCTATTCACATATAACAATACATACAAATATAAACGACGAGCAAATCATATACCAAAATGCCAACCAGCATATCTATTTCGGTTTCAGAATCTGAAAAAATAAGAATGATATTTATTTCTTTTGCAAATAAACCGCATAACAAAACAAAAAAATATATATCAATGGATTTCCTATAACTGCTGTGAAAGTAATATTAAATTAAATTTTTTGTTGAAATAATTACAAACCTGGAAAGAGCACATAAGAGTTTCGTCAACAGACATCATGCCACCGGCATTGTCAAATTCCCCACAGTAATTGGGTGCTGAAAAAAGTGTTACAAGCTGCCTCTTTGCAAAGAATTCATAGCCATCTTCCACCACCTGGAAAAAAAAACTTCACTGGTATAACAAGATAACAAGCAACTAATAAAAGTATGTATGCCAAGCGTTTATCATAAATCTAAGTAGTATTCTAAATTATTCTATTTCATTTTTATAACTTGTACCAATAATAAAAATGTATTTATAATCTCTTATTATTACCTATCTATACTAGCTAACATACTAACTTACAATTATAATATTATCACACAACAATAACAATCTCAGTGGTTAGAGCACTGACACGCGGAATGCAGAGGTCGTGGGTTCGATTCCCACCCGGGTGAGGAATTTTTTCCATTTCTTTATTAATAATTTTATAATTATAAATATATTATTTATTAGATTTTTTTATGTATAAAACATACATATATGTATATGCTGTTGGGAATAAGCAAACATTCAAAATTCAGCAAGTGGGCCCAAATTATACTTATAAAGTTTTGAGTAATTATTACCTGATGGGCCCTACATATCAAGTCCAAGTCATGTCTGTTGAGGAACTTGCTGACAACATCTGGACCAAATGTGAAGGATACTCCACGGTCATTCTCACCCCATCCTTGTACATCTTTATCTGGATCAGACCATAACAGATCACACAGCAAACCTGTAAGCAGTAAATATGAGACTTGAAGTTATGACTAAATTACTACATGTTGTATGGTGTAGTTTTGAACATGCAGAAAATATGTAATGAATGCTAGTATGATTATAAAATCTCTACCTGTATCAGGTACATCTGTAGGTCTCATTATCCGCCTGATCTGCTCCATGCCCTGCAGGTCTGGAGACAAGCCACCATGGCAGCAGAATATCTTTTCATCAATAATAGCAGCAATAGGGAGGCAGTTAAAGCAGTCAGTGAATGTCTTCCACAGCTTAATATTGTACCTGCGTTTGCATTCATCATAGAAACCTGAAATATTAATAAGGTTAATATGAAAGTTTAAAAAGATTCCTTATTTTTCATAATCAATGAATAACAAACATTACCGTAGATTCTATTTATACTGGCACACTCGTGATTGCCTCGAAGCAAGAAGAAGTTTTCTGGATACTTGATTTTGTATGATAGTAACAGGCAAATTGTTTCAAGTGACTGTTTGCCACGGTCCACATAATCTCCCAAAAATAGATAGTTAGCTTCAGGGGGAAATCCTCCATATTCAAATAGACGCAACAAATCTGTGTACTGGCCATGGATATCACCTGGAAGCATACAATACTGTATAAATAACATTTACTGCTAGTGATATTAGATTAAATTCATTTAGAACACTACATACCACAGATTTTAAGTGGTGCCTCTAACTCAAGAAGTATGGGTTGCTGGAGAAAAATTTCCCGGGACCTGGTGCAGAGGCTTCGGACCTCTGACTCCGACATCTGCACTGTCTTTCCAGGCCTGCATCCTCGAACTATAAAATATGAATGTTATATAAACCACCCAATACACAACAAAATTAATGGATCAACAATGAACTCAATATAAATGGGCTATGACAATTCACAACACACTTAGCAGAATAAATGCTCCAAGCATTATCATTATTGAGATAAAACACAAGTACATATTATATTAAAACATGGCATAAAAATGTTTAGGAATGGAACTGAACAATCACTTTGATACAAGTTGCACTAAGATTGACATGCTATTCTAAATTTAGGTCTTTATAGCTTGCTAGCTAAATGTAGACTAGGTTACAAGTTTATGGACAGACATTGGTTTACATCTAGCTATACACATTGTATGGCTATGAGAGACAATTGTTTAGGTATACATACTCTTTCTTCTTTCCTTAATAACTAGCTAACAAAGTTTTACAGACTGATGTCTAAACCCTTTTTTGTAATATTTAAAAAGAATACAAAGTATTGTCAAAATATGAAGTTAAAATTTAAATTATAATGTACGTAAATAATAGCACCACATAGGAAATATCTGACACACAAAGATACCATTAAAATTGCTGTAACATGTACTGGAGGTACAAAAGGTATCTGCACTGAAATACTTTATCAACATAGTCTATTTATGGAACACTATAACATCCAGCATTGGTAGACTTGGGTGGTGATTTATAAAATCATTTTAATGACATAATTTAAGGATTAATCAACAGAGGAAATATAATAGACAAAAGTAAAATATCTAGCATAAAACAGAAGGCAAACTCATGATCATACATTCTCCTGAAAAGATGTCTTTCAATTTGCCTTTACGCCTTGCTGTTTCTTGTTGAAGTCGGAATACTGTTGTAACCCACCAAAACGCAGCATAACAAAGTGAAATAAATTAGATTAAATCATAAATAATTAATATACAAAGAAATATAATCACCTTTGACAGGTATGTACTGAGTTGAGATTTAATAAAAGTTATATGTCGCACATAATTAGTGGGAGGTAGAATCTAGATGTTCTCCAGAAATGCAAATAAAATTTGTATGGTATATGTTGTTAGTCATGTGAAAAATCTCAAGGCATTAAAATAGAATCAGATAAGAAATGAGTATAATCGATTTATTTATGTGTTTGACGTTTCTATACCTACATACAAAATGATAATTACGCAACCTATGCATTGATTGAGCCAGGTATAAATAGTACACCTATTACTAAGAAGCTTGGGGGTTTTAATGATGTGTCCAACATAAAGAGATATTAAATCTTACCTTCTAAAAGTCTGTGAATAAGACTGTCAACATTAAGTTCGTCAGCCATATTTATCAAACGAATAATTTACGTCAGGGCGCGTCAGGGAGTCCAGCCAACAACGCCTTGTTTCCGTGATCTATGGTTGGATACAGGGCTGGAATCAGGCTCTCGGAAAACTATTGTCTATGGAAACATAGAAATGTATACAAGCTGGAAACAGCGCTTCTTACTAAAAACTGCCTCCCGAAAATTTGACCAATTTGACCTTGAAAAACTAGACGGGAAAAAAAGTAGAGTGTACTCACAATTTAATTTTAATGGACATTTCATTCAATGACATTTCTCCCACGAACAACCCAAGTAACACAGGAAGCATTTTAACAAACGGATAATTAACTTATGTAGAACTTAAGGTTCGTAGAAACTCTTATATGAGTTTACCGAGCATCTTGATGCTTTATATGAGCATTTTGAAACCATTATGATGCTTTACACTGTATAAAGGGTGGATAATGGCATATCAAAATGATTTTGTAATGCCTGTAGTTTTAGTGCATCAATACACAAAGCAGCTTTCAGCTGTTTTTAGTACATTTGGCTCTACAATTGCATTTTTAAGTAGGATATAAATGCTCAATGCTGTTTAGTAACATAAACATAAACCATTATGTCATGTAAATGCCATACAGCTTTTAGCTGTTTTTGATGTCTAAGGGTCTACAATAGCATTTTTAAATAGTAAGATAATGCCTAATGCTGCATAATAGCATAAACTTGTGCTATTATAATGCAGCGTAATTCCATTCTACAGCTTTGGGCTGTTTTTAGTACCCTTCGTTATTTAATAGCACTTTTAACTAGTAAGGAAATGCCTAGTATTGCTAAGTAGCATAAACGTGAATCAATGTAATGCTTACATTTTTGTAGGTCAACTGAGTTCTGTTAAACAGCTAATTTTTATGGTGGATCCATAATAATTAATAAGTGAAGATTAGATTATCCGTTTCTAAAGAAAAGTAGGAATAATTGCAGAGAACCCAATGGAATTTGTATTGGCCTAAAAATAGGTAACATAAAATTTGCACAATTTACATTACACATTTACAAAATAAAAAAGGATGGAAGCATTGTGATATTGTCCGTGATTCTAAAGACCTGGAATGTAAATTGGTATATTTACGAGTACGTCATTATGAATACTTATATTTCATACCACTATTGCATACGTACAAATAAGAAACGTTGTTTTAAATGCTTTAGTGTTTTATTTAGATTAAAGGGATTTAACAACTAAATAACCATTAAATATCTTTTATTTTATTTGCACAAGTTTTTCCATCGCTCTTTGAAGCTGAGCATAAGAACGATAAATGTTTTTGTAATGAACGACAAATGTTTTCTGCTCTATCTGCCAGTAATTGATCCAGAGATATAATATTTCGGTAGCTGTAACGTTACTATAATCCATGGGTTTCCTTGATTATCTGAAAATTTCAATTTTAGCACCTATACTAACTAGTGATTACAAAATATTACAGTGATAGGCGCCACCAAGCTAGGCGTTTAAACCTTTTCTGGGTCCACCCAAAGCTACGCAGTAGACATGGGTAACTCCGGACACAACCATATCCTCGGATATATATCCAAAGGTGGATATGAATCAACTCCTTCACTTTAAAGAAAGTTACCATATCCTATATCCGACCCTCTCCGACCTACCGAATAATGCCGAAGATAAGAATAAGTGAGCGAGACGGAATGCGAACGCGCCGGAACGCGCGGTACTATCGCAGTAGACGCATGAGCGCGAATGTAACGACATTACACGAGTATATACGAATACTCACGAGCGACAGGCATGCCGTTTAGTATAAATATTTGATTTCGTAATTATAATTTTCAAAATTTCTATTCATTCCGTTTTATATTTGATCTTAAGTATTTTGTTTTTAATGTAAATAAAAGCTGTTTGGATTTGGAATTATTTTTAGGACTATAGTTTTAGTGTACCTACTGTGATTTTTAAATACGCCTATCAAATATTCTAATTATTATTTGGATAGATCATCCCAATCATATCTCGGTTCGCTTCATTCCCGGATATGTACGCGGAGTTGGATCTGTTAAAAGGACACCTACAACAACCTAACCAAACCAACCCCAGTCATATCTCGCTTCACTTAAATCTCTTCGTTCCCGGATATGCACGCGGAGTTGGATATGTTAAAAGGATATATATCCTTAGTCGGAGTGATATACTACATGTTCAATCCTTTCCCGGATATGATTAGCCCATGCCTACTACGCAGAGAAAATTATCACTAAAATTAATCCGCTCAGTAAATGGCGGCAGTAGGCGTAAAAGCGAGACAGACAGAGTTACTTTCACATTTATAATGTTATATATGATAATAAAAAGGGTAACATTTAAAAAAAAATTCATTGTAGGGTCGGTCTCTTGTTATGGAAAAGTATGTGCGCACCCTACTCAAAAATATACAATACACAGAAAATGTTTAAAAAGTCGCTTCAGAAGCAAATATTGGGATTATGAGGATAAGCAACTAACTAAATAAAGTTTTGTGACAAATATTTAAAAAAGCAAGAGTGAATATTGCCTAAAATTTGCCGTTTGAGTTTTTGCCTAGGGCCATAGTTTGGAAATTCAATTTTGTACTAACGAGTGATATAATAAGTTGGATCCTGGATGCCACTCGCTTCTGCAACCACGAACAATACATTTCACTACTATATTTATATCAATACCACCAAAATATCTTATTTAGTCCACACAAATATGCGAAGCGATTCAAACAAATCGACTTGACATGATTTGACAAAATTGTCATGTGCTACCCAGGGATACCATTACATAGCAACAGAAAATTCCTTAAAATACGGAATTTTTGCTACCGCGAAGGTTTGTTTTACTATATTATGTACACTTTATTTAAATTACAAATTACATTAAATATATTACATTACTGTATTAAATATGTTAAACATTTTCAAAACGAATCCAAGTTTTTCATGATAATATTATATTTATGACTTTTTCAACGTCTTTACTTACATTATAGGGTATTTTTTTTGCTGTGTAAGGGATCCCTTGTGGGAAAACAAGGGGGGGAGGCTGTCATTTTTTCATGTTTCAATTTCTTGTTCAGAGCTTGGAATCCATCCTAAGAGGAGATACCAAATCCCTGTATGGAAATGACTATGTAAATGACTTTGTAACGTAGATATGTATTGGGTATTTATACAATATACACTCAAAATACCCGACATAATTATGTACCTGTTTTGAGGAAATTAACTTTAAAGACAAACATCTCTCCACATATTTTGACTAGGTAGGTACCGCTTAGTTCCCTTTAGTTCGTTTTATAATGTAGGTTATATGCAGTTAATTTTTGATCATCGCCATGAACGCATCCATATTTAGTTTTTTGAAGTTACGCATAGACAAATAGATTTTCTATTCATAGACAATTTTGTGTTTTTTTTACTTGGCTCACTGACTTGCGAAGAAAAATGTCGCTGTTCTCGATTGTCAAGCTATTTTCTCGCCGCAATGTGCCGATCTGGCGCATAGTATGTATGAAACATCGAAGTTTGGCGTGTGTGTTCTATTTTATTTCAGACAAGACTTGACGGATGTTTGAAAAAATCTCCATGGCCATCACTGCAATATTGTTTCAGCTTTGGTTTGGTTATTCGTAAACAACACTTTAAAACCTTGCGAAAATTCAATGCAGTGGGTGGAAAATCGTTGTCTTCGGTTGTGAATGCCAAGTGATTAATCTACAGTAAAAATTCGGTCTTATCTAATTCGCTCTCAATGGCTCAGAAGATGGAAAGTGAACAAAGCTATAGTGATAGCAGTAGCTCTGATGAATCTTCCAGCGGTAGTTCGGAAGCTGAGGAGGACGCCCTAGAGCCGGTACGCATCCTGGGGCATACCATCGAGCTTCCGCAGGATCTATGTGAAGACTTTGCTATATTCAAGGAATTTTTTTCTATGAAAACATGGGATTCTTTAGAGTCTGAACACAAGGAGCATCTCATGAAGTTTTTGCCCAAATTCCCTAATAATCAAGAAGAAGAGCAAATAAAAACTGTTAAAATGTTATTTACCCATGAACCTTTTCATTTCACATCACCTCTTAGTGAGTTTTACAATAACTTGAGGCAAGGAAACTATAGACCTGATATAGCTAAAATGAGGAAGTTCCTTATGCGGGCCAGAGCTAAACAACAAAGGCATAAGGTACAGTTTTTTATGGTCTTATTTACTATTCTATTTATTTTAATAAAAGTTTGTTTAGAATCTATTAATATACATGAGTACATACTAGCAGTAAACAAATCAAATTACATTTTTCAGATAAAGTCATACTATGCAAAATTACTGCCAGAAATATTGATTTCGAGGGAACGTTTGCTAGCTATTGCCAAAGACTTGCCCCCATGTTCCATGCCACACATTCCACTATTACCACCTAAATCCAAAACCAACTTCAAACCGGTGTACATGAGAGCCCGGCAAAGATACTTTGAGGAACTTGTAGCAATTAGAAGTGAAGTAGGAGGGGTTGATTCAGACGATGAAAATTTCCCAGAAGGCCCACCTGAACAATACACTAGGAAAAGAAAACAACATGTGGGACAGGTAAATCATTACATTAGAAATAACACTTCAGTTATTGCTTCCTAATGCATGCTTATCAACTCATTGATATTTGATTAATGTGTTTGATGTTAACTATTACTTGAAACATTGTTTATAAAATATGGACATGATAATGTAAAACCATTTGAGCTAAAAAGTTTATTATTGCATTATAATGTTTACATAATATTTTACAGAATGTAGATAGCAACATATCTGGCACTCTGGGTGGATCAGATACATCCAATCCTACATCAATGGAATGCCTAAAAAATGTTCTGGCTGGTCATAGAGCCAGAAGACAATATAGAGAGGTAAGTTATTGTTTTTTAAAGTTTTTTAACCCCCGACGCAAAAACGACGGGGTGTTATAAGTTTGATGTGTCTCTCTCTCTCTGTGTGTAAATGTGTATGTGTCTGTCTGTGGCATCGTAGCTCCCAAACGGATGATCCGATTTTAATGCGGTTTTTTTTGTTTCAAAGGTATATCAGTCGAGAGTGTTCTTAGCTATGTTTGGTGGAAATCGGTTCAGGTTTTCAAGGTCATCAGGTCGTTTGTTAGGTGTGATAGGAATGTTACGCGCTCAGTTTGCTTGCAAACATATGTGGGATCTGACATTTGAAACACTAATGTCTTCTGGAACCACTGAGCTGGTCTGCTGTTAGGGCTCGATGATAGGAGACGTAACCCTGGACTGCCTTTTAGTAAACCCATCGAGTTTGGGCTTGTTGGATTTGTCTTGACTGGTTCTCTTCATGTTTCTAATTGACGAGGACCTGATGCTGGAAATGGGATGTGGCGGATGAAACCCTGGAATGCCGGAATGAAAAGGATAAACCGATTTATATTTTTGCTGTAAATCTAGAATGACCAAAGTTTAATCTTTATTGTTTCTTAATCTCTGCAATTCTCCCAGAGCCAGTTTGTCATGAGGAATGTTAAACAGCTTCATTTGCTCGAGATCGCATATAGCGACCCCATCTAAACTTTTTACGCGGCGAAAAATAAAAGAAATTAAATTAAAGAATGAATGACTTTTAAAAAAAAAAATTAACCGACTTCAAACTTTAACTAAAAACCGATAAATAACGTAACTAATTTATCTACTTAATACATATTAAATATCTCAAATTATTTAAATATTTACAACTTAATACCTAATACTGTAACAAAGTCATCTTTAACTATTTAAATATTTATAATTATCACTTATTTTTTGGAGTCGGTGCCAGCCTAGGTAACGTAGTCTGTTGTGTTGATGGACGCGCGTGGCTGGCAAAGCCACACACACGGCAAAATACAATATGGTGTAGTAGGCAGCGTTACAATTTCCTATTCTTGGTTTTACTATTTAGTGTGGGTCAGTTTTCTTAATTACATTTATTTGTTTGGCTGGTTCAAAATTAGCCGTTATGCCTCCGACATAAAGGTGGCACAAACTCCCGAGTAGATAGTCTGACATGCTTTAGTTGGTACTTATGTAGTGTTAAGTTATTTTTTGCTTTCATAGGGTTTAGCATTTTAAACCTTTTGTTTTCTTTTTTAATTTTATATCTGAAGTAAAAAATGTGTGTGTGTTTTCATGTGTGTGAGCAGTAAAGCTTCATATGTTATAATATTTTTTGTTATTTATATTCCAGAACCACCCTGAACTCAATACCACTGGCATATCTTTAGAAGACATTAAACAAAGGGTAGCTCTTGTAAATGGAACCAAGAAACTAATGTTTGGTGGTCAGAAGGCTGATACACCTACACAAAAGCTGAAAAGGGGACCTAAGAAGGACTCCCAAAAACAGAGCAAGGCAGATAAATGTAAAAAGGTTAAGGAAGATGAGAGTGTGGAAAATAAACCACTACTACCAAATATTAAAATTAAATGTGAGAGAGATGAATCTGACTCAGAAAGTTCTTCAATAGTAGACCCTGTGGCTAGTCCACTACCTTCAAGAAAGCTGTCAGACAGTGTAGAGGTTAAACAGGAAGTAGTTGATTTGCGGTATCCTAATATGGGCAAGTAAGTATATTAGTGTAAGTCCACCTAAGTAAAAAGGTTTACTATTTTGCATGTATGAGAACAAATTACTCAATATTTTATTTATTTAGACACACTTACAGAACATACATTATGAGCAACAATAATTACACTTACAACTAAAAATCTGATGTATGTGCCAATTATAGGTGTGCTACATCATTCACAGATAATATTATAGTGGAGTGTGTTTCATCAAACAGCTCCCCTGGCCGTTGGCGCCAGCTACTATATGTATGACTACACCATCTGTGTCACTGAATACAATAAATGTTAGTTGCCAAATCAGGCATAGGAGCTATTCCATGAAACTCACTCCAGATTGAGGTAACATTGTTACAAAAGTAAAAAAAGAGCCAATACTTGAACATGCATATTTATGTGCCTACAGCTAACTTCAAAAACACCCATTATAGACACTTCAATAATAACCCAACTACTCAAAATAAAATAAAATTTACTAGAACGCATAACAGAGCGTTGCCCCGCTGGAAGCGAGGCTCTCGAGTCGGTCACAAAAAATATCAATGTCCATATTATTGGACTTCAGCATTCCCATGACACGATTGTAGCTACTGCAGTCTTTTTATCGGACAGGACGACCCCAAATTTGTCCTAGAGGGAGGGATGTGGAACACTGACTTGACCTGAAAGCGTGGACGGGAACGAGGAACAGAGATGTGGATATCACGCAATAAATCATTGCAGTCGATTTGACCACCGATCAATTTTACCAATAGCATTACGTCATGAGATAAATGTCTGTTGTGCAATGTCTGCATCCCAAAAAACTTTAGCCTTCGATCATAAGGACATCTGTGGGAGATATTGGGCGATATAGACGCCAAGTGTCGGTATAAACCGCGTCAACTTGTATATTCTTGTCTACAATAACCCAAATCTCAGAGAGATATGTCATCAGATTTGTTAGTACTGAGCGACCCTTCATGAAACCGTGTTGGTTAGGTGTAATCCTTGACTTGACGTAACGAGAAATGACTGGATATACGAGAGATTCAAATACCTTTGAAAAGGAAGACAGTAGAGAGATGGGCCGATAATTTTTAATATTTGACTGCTCGTCCTTTTTATGAATCGGGAGTATACGTGCCCTTTTCCACTCCCCAGGGAACGTGCCATGTGCTAGAGATCATCTCATGGATCCATCCGGGCCCGCACCTTTGATATTTTGCCAAATGAACGTCCCGTTCCTGAATTTGAACCCCGATTAGCCAGTTTATCCCGTTACTGAGGAAAAGTGTTTGGCAAATAAGTTGGCAGTTTGCCATACATCTCCGGTCAAGATCTTTGTTATACCTCCAGAAACATTTATTGTTTTTCTCAAGACAATAAGTTATGACATAGAGAATGTGGTTATTTGACTTTTTAATTTTTTTCCTGGTTTTCTCTTTCTCATCAGGGCCCTGCTAAACCAAACTGGAAAATCACTTGCAACAATATGACGTTTCGGTACATGTTTCTGATTTCGTTTAGGATGGAGTAAAATACATATACCTGTTCATTAACGTTTGGGCACTGTGAGAATTCTGACTGCCGAGAAATAGACAAAAGGAATATTTTTTGATAATCAGCAAAATAGATGAACCAAGCTGGATCTTGCTTTGTATCCAAATATCAAATTGGAAGATCCATCAAACAAGAGTGGATGGGATTGGTGAGATCATTTATTTATAATTGTACAAACCTACTATATGACTAAATAAAAAATTGACGGTTTTCGCAATTTTTCCTTAATCTGTGCTATTACCTTGCTTCATGCCAAATTTCCAAAGATTCTGAGTTCACAGAAAGTACCCTGTAGGTTTTGATTCCCTTGCGAGTCGGAAATTTGCGACATAAACAGCTGTATTTTTTGATTGCGTTGGCTTAGAAGTTTGATTTTTCACAGCTCCTAGGGGCAGTAGGCCTACGTATTTGATATAAATTTCAGCTTGATACCTCCACGCGTTCCTGAGAAAAAGAGTTGACAGACACACGGACTGACAACAAAGTGATCTTTCTAAACATTAAAACTAACTTACATTTTGAACAAGACTTAGCATAGATTAGATTTTAAAAAGTACAACTGGAAATATTTTACATGCTATTGTTCATAAAACTGTTAATTTTTTTAGTCTGAGTAGACAGCTTGTATTTTTAATATTATTCCTACAGATATGATGGCATTGCCAGTTGAGATAGCAGACGATTTGGGCGAGGTGGTAGCTCTAGACTCGTCCATAGACAAGACAGAAGACAACTTGGACGTGGACGAGTCCCTGACAGAGACGACGCATGCGAACTTCCTGTCACTAGTGCGTGCGTTGTTTCCGGCGCGCGCGGCGCATAGAGCTTCTAAACAACAGTTGCATGCGAGGTGTTCGGCGGTTATGAGTTCTCCTATCGCACCTCTTAATACTTGGTACAGCTGTAAGTATTAAATATATTGTGTTAATGTAATTTTTTTATTCGACTACACCAGGGAGGTTTTGTTTTTCGAGTGTATGTTTGTATACTTGTGTATTTCTTTGGCACACTCTAGAGCAGGGGTTCCCAAACTTTTATTTCTCATAGACCCCTTTCAAAAGTTTACTGGTTCTGGTGGACCTCCTACAGGCCTATATAATATACAAATGAAATTAATGTAAATGGGTTGTTGCATTTGAGAATACGAAATGTCCTAATTACGCTGTAATTTTCTTTGATAGGTAATTAATTTGTAACTTGTATAAATCTTTACAGTATCAGATGACTGGTGTTCAGAATTGGATTCAGCTTTGGACTTTTTAGCCGGGGAGCGAGGCCCGCATCCCGACGATTTTGTACCGTATTTACAGTACATGCCCGAAACACAGGTAATCCTAAGTAATTATGTTACTAACTTTATCTTTAAACACAGTAAATAAATTAAGAATTTTGTTATTATGAATTTTAATTTATTACTAAGCTTAAGCCTTGTATACATGTAATAGTGGAGTATATTGTGGGAAAATAATACAATCCACTTACAGACGGATTATATAACAAAATAATAATCAAATATCAGGCCAGTGTGTCAGTAGCGTCTAACGTCTGCTCCAATAGGAAGCCTTAATTTCACGCGTTCGTCAAAATTTCAACCGCTATAATGTGGGAGTGTTGCGACAACGAACATCAATGCCAATCGACATAAGCAACCAGCCTTTGTGACGGTCGAATCGTGAGTCTTTAGTGTTTATGTTTGTTTAAGTATTGTATGTTTTCCTTACAATACAGATGTATCAGTGGATAGGCGCGGGCCGTGATTGCGACGCGATCCTGGGCCGGCTTTGTGAGCGATGGCTGCGAGCGGTCACGCCTCCGCCTACCTCAGAGCCACCGCCACCAAGGTCATTATGTTATTTAAATAATATTAGCACAAATATATTATATAAATGTGTTTGTATTAGCACAGTGTATGTATGACATTGAGCAGATACAGAAAAGATGTGTTTTAATCACGGAGGAGCCAAAGAACACGGAGGGCTAACAACGCATTGTCGCTCATAAACTCTGATTTAAAATGTCTTTGTAGCACTGTGTACTATTGAAACTACTTATTTAGTATGTCAATTAAACACAAATGTATATGTATATGTTTGCTTACTCAAATTCCACTTGTAAATGTGTTATAGCACACTATTGTTTTTACATTAAGGGCCGATTTTTCTAATGGTCAGATAGGTCATTGAAGATAGTTGATGCTGTCTCTATTTCGATTAAGTTTTGGCGAAACACTGCATTAATTTATTTATCAGTTAGTTAGAACTAACTGCCTATTGAGAAATCTGTCTTTAAAAATAATTCATTTTTTTATATACTTTATTTACTTATCTTCAATCTAGGAAACAGAAGCTCGTATTACTCCACTATATCTGGCATTTATTTATATATCTATATTAACATAATGATAAAAACTCAGGTATCCAACGTCGCACGTAATTCGTACACCAACTAGTGCGGAGTTAGCCGACTTTAGAGCGCAGGAGCGGCGACGCTTCTCGTCGGCTGCCAAACCGTTCACCTACACGCAATACGGGTAATGTTTTAATGGTGTACTGACATACAGCAAGGCTACTAATTACGTACTGACATCCAGTAGGGCTATTACTTTTCGTACTAACATCTAGTAGGGCTTTTACATACTAACATCCAGCAGGGCTATTAATTACGTACTAATATCCAGCAAATTACGTATTAACATCAAGCAGGGCTATTAATTACGTACTAGCATCCAGCAAGGTTATTACATAGCAGTGGTGGCACAAACAATGTCTCGCATGAATAATGTATCGAATGAGGTTGTATATATCTTAATTTAAAACAAAGTACATACACCTATTTTCTTCCGTTTCATTCTCTTCTATAAGTATGTATAAGCTATTCATATAGGTATTATAGTAAATTACTTCCATAAAATAGATTGTATAAAAAAATACTTATTTTGATCAGTCTGTGAATTGCCATCTGTAGTCTAAATTATTCAATTTTTTGTTATTGCTCCAATGTTATAAATTTCCATTTCTTTATTAATAATTTTATAATATATAACATCTTGACTAAGATAAAAACACTTCTCCATAATATAATCCGTTAGGATATGGTTGATCGTTTCATCATTAAAACATTGTGCTGAGGGATTCAGCTTTGTTTGCCGAGATTTGGCTTATGTATAGCTATCGGGATGATAAATAACGTTTCCAATAATGTGATTTCAAAAAGAGATGGTAAAATTCGTCATCCGAGTAATTGACCCGGTGGCTCAGTGGTAAGAGCACTGGCACGGAATGCAGAGGTCGTGGGTTCGATTCCCAACCGGGTGAGGAATTTTTTCCATTTCTTTATTAATAATGTTATAAATTCTGTTAGATATTATTTATTTACATTTACATTGCACTATTCCTGTTTGTGGGTGTGATTTTTTTTACGCTTTTTAGTTCACTGTACTGTTCAACTACATACATACATAAATAATGGTTGTACTAAATAGGCCGATAATTGGGTACTTACATTATAAACATTTTTGCAAACTTTGTACCTTAATCAATAAGAATCCTATAACAATGTAATAATAATGATTGCAATGTCAAAGACATTTAAGTCACATCACTAGACTACTTTGACACAGCACACTTCACACAAAACGATGGCCCGTTTAGCACTATAACACAAAGTTAGAGCTTTTCACACCCTTCACTTGAGTTGAACGTGATACTATATCTTAACATTTCTAAAGTCATTGTAGCTAAATTATATAAACAATAACGGTTGCAGACGCTTGGTAACACAGCTTTTATTAAATGTTTCTGGGTTCAAATCTTATATATATTATTGTTTTATATCTATATAGGTTTCATTCAATATTATATCAGTATAACCACTGGGCTATCACCGCTTCCTCCAAGCGGGAGGCGTAAGTTCGATCCCAGTCACGGGCCTGTACCAATGAATTTATTTCATGTACAGATTTTAATGTTGCAAAATTGTCACTTAGCTCGTGCCTCGGAAAGCACGTAAAACCGTTGGTCCTGCGCCTGATCTCTCTCCGGTCGTGTCGGCTTTCCGTCCCATCGGACTATGAGAGTAACGGAATAGAGAGTGCATCTGTGTTTGCGCACACACTTGTGCACTATAATATCTTCTGCGTACCTGCGCCTTGACCGAAACACGGTCGGAGATCATCATCATCATATCAGTATAACTTGATTTACACTAACTAGCCTTGTTTTCTTTCGTTGAGCTCACTGTTTACTAGAATACATCAGCTGCATCTACTTCCGTGCATGTCGTCACAGTCGACTAAGGAACTCAGGGGCGTTTCTCTCAGGCTAGCATCGGTCACTGATCTTTTACATCTGATGTCGCTATGCTAAATGTGACTGTAGGATCCCGTTCGCGATCCTGTGGTTCTGACTTCCCTATTTTTGGGGACGCTGTCGTGTGTATATGTATTGTCATTTACAGCTACAAATCAGTAGTGGGAGCAAGGTGCTGGATCCAGCAAACTCAAAAATGCGCTGGAATAAGCTGCTGTGTGAGTGCCGGATCCAGCATTGCAATTCCTAGTTGCATACAATTTTATCGAAGCAACAATTAATAACCGGCTTGGTCTAAACTAAACTGCCGTTTTTGACACATTGTTAAGAGCCTTTACTAGTAAATAATGGCTTTTGAATGTTCATGAAAATGGTATATAAATAGAGCTTTCGTTTGGGCCTAAGACAAGTGTTCAAGTATGAGTATTGATCGTAACGTCGCAGCTATAAGGCGGTGGTGGGTCCGTGTGCACGCGCCTCGCTCTCTCTGGGCGGGCAGGCGGCGCTGCTGGCCCCGCAGCGTCCGCGACACGCTAACTTCATCGCCATAGTGCGCGACGCGGTGGCCAGGCTGCCTAATGGAGAGGGCACGAGGCAGCATGTTGCGGCGCTTGTCAAGTAAGTGTGGAGATTGGGGCCCACTGTATTTGCGCACACTGGTTGGCGCCACTGTACCCAGAGGTTTTTTTATTAGTCATAGCTGTTAATGGTGGTATTTTTTTTAAAGACATAAAATATAGAGCCGCACTGTTAAAATAATAACCAGCATGTCGCAGTGTCGGTTTAGTTATCCACCATAAATTCAGAAATTATTTTACATGGCTGTATGGACATAGTCTCTCTTGCTTTTCCTTCGAAATAAATAAAATTAAAAACTTCTGGGTTTTTAAGCGCCTCTGGCGGGAAGCTCGCTCGCGATATAGTCACCCTCATTACAGTTATACAGAATGTTTTTTCGTTGCCACCCTTAACGAAGGGTACGTACTCTATACATTAAATAAAGTAAGTTTATGCCAAAAAAATGCTGGAAAACGATGTAAATTTTTTTATTTAATTTTTTATTTCTTGATCAGGCGAAATTTATAGTGTCCTGTGTTTATGCTAGTTTTTTCATAGACATATTAATTATTTCTCGTGAAAAAATCTTACTACACGCGTCAATGTGCATTTATGCAGTAAAACGCTATTTAGTCAACATAGAACCCTAATATTTTGGAAAACTAGACACTCCCAATTATGCTTCCATGGCAAAAAATGATCGTGATGATGAGGAGAACGTTTTCGTGAACGTTGACGACCAAAAATAACGCTTTCTTTAATCTTTATTTATTTGTTGAATCAAGCTATTTCAGTATTACTTATTAAAATCAAGATTTGAATTGCTTCCACCATATTGTTTATATTCAGGGTATAAAAATTAAACTTATATTTTTGTCATTTTCTTCTTTCATTAGCGCGGTAATATACATCTTAGTCAAACAACAATGGCGTTATATGTTAAAATAAACTCGAATAAAAATATATAAGAACAAGATCAATCATATTTCTATATTGCCAACTGTAACAATACGATCTACATCAGCGAGTATACGTCATCGCGCGCACACTCACACGCCAAAGGGATGCGCCGACGCATCAAACACGTTACCCACACTACGAGACTCCTATATAAAGGCGGCTGCTTGCTCACTAGATTCATTCGATAGCCAGCCGGCACCGATTGCGATAGCCCCGCAGTCCATTCCAAGAACCACGAATAGGATTAGTACATAAGTACTTACCATGTACTTATATTGTTTATGTAACATGTAAACATTGGATGCAAAATAAAGTCAATAACATACTCTCGACCACGGGTCTTTCTCTTTTCATCAGCCAACATCATACAACTATTTTTCTAACCAAAGTTATTTCAATAGAGCTATTTCTTCACAGAATGTCACAATGGGTAGCGCCGTGCAGCGAACAATCTCTTCTAAGCGCAGTGTCATCCGCATTGGACCGACTGGCTGCGGCCAAGCGCGATCCGCTCGTCAAGTACGATGCGAGGACTGCACTTTGGACCTCACTGCATAGAAACAGGTAAATAAACTTTAAATGAAGCTATATGAAGCTGAAGCTGAGCGTAGGAAATTATGTTATGTGTAACGAATTTGTACAAAGTGAATTTCCTAAAATTTGCGCGGATACTGTTTTTTTTCTGTGTTAAGTTTCCCATTACGCGATGCTTCACAGGCCGGGCTACTTAAACTATTATTCTGGAAATAATGAACCTACCGACGCTAAACTGAATTTATTTGCCAACAGGACTGAAGAGGACTGGCTGCGTAGTGCCAAAGGTCGCAAGGCAGCTGGCATTTCACCTACAACTGATTCATCGCTCTCTACCTCAAATACAAATATTGTAAGTTGTATGTTAATAGGGTCGTTGACATTTTTTTATTTGTTCACCTACAATGGTGTAAGTAATGTGTTGGGTTATAGAGTTTCATAATAATAAGTGGTTTACTAATTTACTAATTTCTATAATCCTGAGGATGCCACGGTTGTTGGCGAAACATATGTAGATTATTAATCAGATCCGAGGGTCAGTGGAGGGTGTAGGGCAGGGCCCGGTGGTGGGCGCACCCATAGTGAATGTTTGAACTTCCGAATTGTAACGCCTAATACAATTTCATTTATTTTTTTTATTTGTATTTATATCGAAAGATAATAAAATAAAAGAAACATTTGCGAAAGAAAAACTTCGCTAGCGTGAAAACTTTCCGAGATTTAACGATTTCAAAATCACAATTTTAGACTTGCCAAAAAACGCTTCATACAAACGGCTACCATGACCTGACGTCACTCTTTAAGCAACTTCTATGCGCGTAAAAGAACTTTTGTTCTACAGCTATATTAAATATTGCGTTTATAAATATGGTCACAAAACGAAAGTTGCTGTAAATGATGCAGGTGGACATGTGACGTTGTAATTTTCAATTAATGTCACATTTTAAAAATGGACTTGCCCTCTTAACTTTGAAGGCTTATTTGGACACATTAACAAAATGTAATTTTACAGATAGGTATGATTTTGATTATTTATTCTGATAATAAAATATAACTGAAATAAAATAAAACAACACTATGTTTCGCCATGGCATAATGACACGTTTAGGTAGGTTTAGAAATGTAAAATTATTATAGATAAATAATTATTAAAAATATACATTAGCTTATTAGGAAAAATAAATTTATAATAATATTAAATATATATAAAAAAAGGTACGACAAAGTAACCTTTGTCCGATCCGACTTTGACAATTGCACCAGGAGTGGTTGCTTTCAAATTTCAGTGACAGACGGATATAAATGTAGAACGTTATCTGCCATGTGTAAATTTCGTCAAATTCCTTTCTATAAGATAACACCGCACTAGGTTCTTTGGATTAAGTGTTTTTTTTTTATAATTTATAAATGTAACATAGCCCATTAATCTGTAAAAAGTAAAGGATCGGACATTTACAGCTACTTTTTTATTCTAATAATTTAACAATAATAACTAATGATATTTTAATAATTATTTATCTATAATAATTTTACATTTCTAAACTAATATGCAATTTTTTATGTTGATTGAGGGTATAAAAATGATTTGCTACATTGCGGTACTAACATGAAAACTAATGATGATGCACGTGGTCGTGGGGATTCGCTATGTCATGCCACTCTTCTCGGCGTGTAATCATGAGTATCCGAGGGTTTATTGGGCCCCTCATTTCTTTAGTACGCCTGAACAATAATATGTTATATAAAAAAAATAACTGAAAGACATAAGATGGCTTACGTTAAGATTTGCAATAGTATCATAATTAAATTCCTTTTATAAGGAAGGCGGACATAACCTACCAACTTATGTGGTCGTGGGTTCGACTTGAAGAATCCAATATAATATTAAAAATCATTACCCCATAATGTAGCCGTAATGGTGCCCCACTCCTGGACAAAGGCTTCCCCCTTTTGAGTCCACGTGAGCGAGATGCGTGCTGTTTATGTAGTTAAAGAGATAACTGTGTTATTTCGCTATTTACAGCTTGAGTTTTGTTTCATATTGCTATAAAGCATCCTATATGCAGCATGTTTTCTACAAATAAATAATTTTACAGGTGGACCTCGATGTGGGTAGTATGGAGGAAGTGATAGAAAACGCGTCCGATAGTGACGTGGACGTCGACGACAGTGGAGGCCTATCATCACCGCCGCGACTCTCTTCCGCCCAACTCCTGATGCAAGCCACACTCGCCTCCAAAGACAAGCCAAAAGTCAAGGCCAAACTCATACCAACACAGAAAAAACCAAAACAAACCCCTACCAAACCTATCATACAAAAACAAACGACGCCGAAAACTACTCCAGCCAAATCCAGTGTCAAAGTTAATGCGGTTCAAAATAAACAAACCACGCCCACTTCCAAACCTAACGCCCAAAAACAGGTGACGCCTCAAGTGAAACAGGTCAACTTAATACCGCAGCAAAAGAATCTTAACTTACTTCCACAAAAGCCGCAAGTTAAAACAAATACACCTCAACCAAAGCAAAATGCGCAAACCCCAGTGTCATCTCCTAAAGCTAACAGCGAAAAACCAAATTTACAAAATGTTACACAAACGATAAAAGGCAAACAAGCTCAACAAGTCACGCCTGTGCCCGCTAAACCGGTATCGCAACCGGTAAAACCGGTAACCCAGGCTGTAAAACCGGTAGCACCACCTACAAAACCGGTAGTACAACCAGCAAAGCCGGTAGTACAGTCGCCAAAACCGGTAGTGCAGCCGCCAAAACCGGTAGTGCAACCGCCAAAACCCGTAGTGCAACCGCCAAAACCGGTAGTTCAAGGAGCCAAACTAGTGCCGCAATCGGTTAAACCAGTATCTACTTCGAAAGTACCGCCCCCTGTCTCCACACCACCTCACAAGTCACCGCTGTTGAAACATAAGCCTTTACAGAAGACTGAAGAATCTCCCGCGCCGATGCAAGTATTAAATGTAAGTATAGCTATAGCATAAATAAAGCCCTGCTGCCAGTATTTTGTCGTTTATGATGTAAACTCTGGCAAGGTACCCAGTGCAAATCCTACATATGTATTATAAACGCGAAAGTTTGTGAGTATGGATGGATGGATGTTTGTTACTCTTTCACATAAAAACGGCTGGAGGTATTGAAATAAAATTTGGAATGGAGTTAGCTGACACCCTGGATTAACACATAGGCTACTTTTTATCCCAGGAAAATATTTTTATTCCGGATAATTTCGACATTTTTTTTTCTGCAGTCCACGCGTACGAAGTCGCAGGCGTCCACTAGTTAAGAAATATATAATATATATTTCTAGGATATAATTCTGAAACGAATGTATTTTTAATTATTGACAAAACGCCCGTGTAACTGATATCTGTACGTTAAAAGGTTCCGCCCACTCCGGTGTCGCAGATGGTATCGACTCCCACCGTAACCCCGCCTGCCGCCGCCGTCATTGTGTCCACCACTCAAGCGCAGAAGGTACCTCATTTACTTAAAAAAAGGACAAATCTAATGATACATCTCAAGTCAACATGTGATAAACCGCTAAAAAAATCTAAATAAATTTATTCAGAACAAGGTAAAAACAATATTACGTAGGCTAGGCAAACAATAGCCGTATTAATCAAATCATGTAAATATATAAATAGCACCAAATAAATATGTACAAATAATTAATTAATACAAAAATCTTTGACACATTCAGTGTCGCCGACTAGGTATTTATTTAGTCTTCTAGGTTTTGTAAAGATGCCGCGTATTTGCGTCCTGCTTCTAGGCGTTAAACTGATATCGGCGTGTTTAGAAAATCTACCGGCAGTGAATTTTTGAAAATCAGTTTAATATAGGCTCACCCCTTACTACGTGGGACTTAATAGGTTAACTGGTGAAAAGTGGTTATGTAATTTGCACACTTCTGTCCAACATCTTTGGGAGATAATGGGCGTAACTGTATGCATAGTTTATATATCTATATTCATATCATATAATATTCACATCATATTATATTGTTTGCAGCTGGCAGGCGGCACTCGCTCGCTGCTGCTGCCGCCGCCTGCGCCTGCGCAAAGTCTCACACAGGTAGATAGATAGAATTTCTGCGACACAAATTTTCATACAAAGGCAAGCTTAATAGCAAATATAGAGTAGTTACAAAGCTATTTTATAACAATTTCTGTTCATAGATTTTTTAAGGGATACCTCCACTTGCCAGAATTTCATTTGCCATAATGGTCAACAGACATAATATTATTATTATTTGTTGCGAACGGACGCTCGGTTCCGGAGCTACGGGGCACGTAGTTTTCGCAGAAAACTCGTAGCAACAGCCTCCGTAACTCCAAGTTAGGATAGCTCTGCGAGTTTTAGTCGCAGAGGGACGCGGTTTTTACCTTCGTGGCGATCTCAACGAGGTCTACTGGTTTCCTGAAAATTTTTTTCAGGTAACTCGGAGTGTCCGAAAATGGCCGGAAGGGCCCTGGGTCAATAAATAAGGTGCCGGCACCTCTGTCAGAGAAAACCCCGTTGAAATCGGCCTACTGGGTGAGGAGCTAGACGAGCCCAAACTTTTCCAAGATGGCCGCCCAGCTGTCAAAGTCAAACTTTGAGTCAAGTTTACTCAGGTCCCGGGCGTCCCAGGAAAACGGCGTTTGGACTCCCCCGGCTCAGCTCGACCTACTCTTTCAGGTGAACCTGTTTCCTGAACCTGACCTAATCGCCTGAAAAGTGGCGCAAGGGGTAGGAGTTAAGCTCCTCTACTTAGCCGAAAAAAACACAGTCTCCTACGCCTCTTGGTTCCTGAGCTATAAGCGTCCGAATTTTGCCAAGATGGCCGCCGAGCAGTCAAACTCGATATTCGATCGCTTACAGCTCCGCTCCCAGAGCTTGTAGAGCCAAGGAGTTTTGGATCCTGTAGTGGGGTCCACCTAAAGTTTCACCTGAAAACGGTTTCAGGCGCTGAAATTGACCGAAAGCTATGGGAATCGATTCCCACAGCTTTCCCTTTACTAACTAAGAAAACCGCAGATAAATCGGACAAGTGGTTCCTGAATTATACCCACTCGGAAGTTTTTTCCCAAGTACCACAAAATGGCGGCGGACCCGGAGTTTCGCGAGAAGCCCACAGGCGGCCTAGGGACTTGGGGTTTGGGGTTAAGGGGTCCCAATGGGTCACTATAAGGTGGTTCAGGTGTCAAAAATTTTGAATTTTGGTTACTTTTCAGATTTTCAGCCAAAAAAGAAAAAAAATATTACAGGAAACCACTGGGCCGAGAGATCCGGTTGAGGTGTCAAAGACGTGGAAAAACTTACTCTATAATCCTAACAACTAAGTGACACTCAGTTTCCTGAAACAGCCTCGCAAAACATAAAAAAGCAAATTTTCAGTGTTTTTCGCTGAAAAAGGTCAATTTTAATGCTAAAAATATAAATGTTATATCGTTTTGTTCGGCTGATCAGCGCGCACAAGATAACATAAAGAAAATAATACCTTACTGATCTAGTTTTAGCGTTATTCAACTGTAAAGTTCTCACACTTAAAAGTCCATGAAAAATCCAGTTTTCAGTTGATTGTCGCGGCACATAAATATTATGGTAAATAACAAATTCGGGCAAATGCAATGCAGGCAAGTAAAATTCTGGCATATGAGTATTCGTGCATATAATTTTCGGGCAAACATTAGACACCCATTTTTTAAAATATACGTTTCAAAATTTTTCAATAGATAGAATAAAAAATAAAATTTCGCCGTTGCGGGTACTGTATTCGGGTGGAATACCGCTTTCCCCATGTTTATGGTCGCTTAATTACATTGTTTGCTTTTTAATGTTTAGACCTCTACTTCATCTCGTCGAGGCGTGGTCAGAGTATTAAGTCCCGCGATGCCTGCGGCGGGTAAATCTCTTATTTCACCTCGAGCACTCTTACAGCAAGGTATGTATTCAACAAAGACTTTAGCTACTAACAAAACGTTAATTTTGGTCTAAATAAGATTCACTAAAAACAGAAGTAATTATGTAATTAATTACAATACACACACTGAATTCGTTTGCTGATTGTTCGACAGTTTGTTATGTATAACCCAAGTGCTTCGTAATAAGCAATATTGGTATTTGGAAGAAATTAGCAATAGACTGATATATAGCAGCATTTTTGGTAAACAGCGCGATACGTGGTTAATAAGCCGACCGCATTTTGAATAGTGAAATGATCTCGTTCTTCAATATTAATTCCCATTATCGATATAGGGGCGGCAACCAAAAAGAGGGCGTCGTTACCGTCAACTACATCTGTCACGACGCTGGCTCAGGTATTTATTGATGTGATTAATCGCTTTTCTAATATTTTTTACATAATATATAGATTCACTATATCTATTCGCATTTAATCATTGTAATGTTGTCGGAACACTTTTTGGTAGAACTAATTGGATTATACCCTAATTATTGTAGAGCTCTTCAATAACGGCAGTAGTGAGCAGTGCGACGACAGCCGTGAGCACGTCTCTGCCCGCGCGCACCGTGCAGCTGTCCGGGCGCACCGTGCAGCTGCCCGGCGGCCGCACCGTGCAGCTGGCCGGGCAGGCCGTGCAGCTGCCCGGCGGGCAGACCGTGCAGCTGGCCGGGCACACGCTGCAGCTCTCCTCCATACTGCCCACTCAAAGCGTGCGGCTCCCGAGCGGGCAGACGGTCCAGCTAGCCTCGCCTCAAGCCGTCCGCGTTAAAACCCCGACGCTAAGCCGCGCGCAATCCTCTCCAACGCTCAAACAGCAGGTTCAGATCCCGGTGTCGACGGTGCAGCTAGCCGGGCAGACCGTGCAGATAGCCGGGCAGACCGTGCAGCTGGCCGCGCCCGGCGTGCTGGCCGGGCACACGGTCAAGCTGGCCGGGCAGGGCGTGCAGCTGCCGACCGGGCAGACCATGCAGCTGGGGAACGTGCAGACAGTCCAGTTGACAAATCAAGTGCCCGGGCAGAGTGTGCAGCTGGCGCCGCAGACGGTGCAGATCGCCGGGCAGACGGTGCAGCTGGGCGGGCAGACGCTGCAGCTGTCAACCGGGCAGACGCTGCAGTTGCCGAGCGGGCAGACGCTGCAGCTGTCGGGCGGGCAAACGTTGCAGCTGGCTAGCGGGCAGACGGTGCAGTTAAATCAACAGAAGTTGGCCGCTCAGGTTGTGAGGAGTCAAGCACCAGGGGATAAGACGCAGCCTATGGTGGCCAAACTGTTG
This sequence comes from Carposina sasakii, assembly GCA_014607495.2. Classification (NCBI taxonomy): domain Eukaryota; kingdom Metazoa; phylum Arthropoda; class Insecta; order Lepidoptera; family Carposinidae; genus Carposina; species Carposina sasakii. The sequence goes on from CP053165.1 coordinate 6,286,001, forward strand.
ACTAATCAGGTAAGAATATAGTGTTCATCTCTTTGTATAATTGTTGTTTTTTTTTACTTTGCAGTTGTTTGTATATTTTGGAAAGTCATTGCTTATTTACCATTTGGTTCCCAGGGAAAAGCTATTGTAAGCTAAAACAAAATTAATGGGAGACATCATATTGTTTCTCGTGGTCTTAAGCTGTGAGTGTAGCATTACCTCAATATTGAAAATTCTCAATAAGTACTCTTTTGACGGCCAACAAATCCATCAAACTATAAAACTCAAAATATTTTTACAATAAAAACATTATAATAGACAAATGTTGTATTTCAGCCTCAAATGGTATCAATGGACGCGGCGCGGCGCGGCGTACGAGTCGTTACTCCATCCGCCAGGCTCTCCAGACCGCTTCTACTTACAGCGGCCAAGCCAATACATAATATTATATTACAGGTAAATATTGTGACAGGATTGATCCCACTGGCAATTAGTTTTCTTTTGCCGCCCACGACTTCGTCCGCGTGAAAGGGACCCGTGCGAAGGGTCCCTAGTTATACATATAAAACTTCCTCGTGAATCACTCTATCTATTTAAGAAAAACGCATTAAAATCCGTTGCGTAGTTTTAAAGATCTAAGCATACATAGGGATAAACAACGGGAAGCGACTTTGTTTTATAATATGTAGTGATATAGACACGGCTATGTTCCCTAACTAGAGTAGCCACCTAGCTTCGTGTCAAAAGATAATCACTAATTTGGATAAACCTTATATACAGGGTGTGGGTGACAGCTAGGCAAATACTGAAATGCTGAACAAGTACCATTGTGTTGAGTTATACGACAGTGTTATTACTCGCAGAAAATGTATTTGATTACACAAGGGAACAAAATGAGACTTTTTTTTTGTTGCATGGCATTTTGTGAATGTTGTTTACTAATACGAGGTCGCTAATTTCAAATCTCCCGCATTTGGTTTCTAACAGCTCCCGTTTATGAGATACAGCTATTTGACGGGTTTTTGTACTAGACTTAATTTTCATATTCCGAGTTGTACTTAAAAAAAAATTACGTGAAACGTCTTTAAAATGGGAAACATACGGGTACCAGGTTTAAAAACTGGACGCGTAACGAAAAGGTCTATATCGTCGTTATTGTGAAACAAAAATGTGGTGTAAATATTTCATTATTAGTCTGTGTTATGACATTGAGTTCGTGTCGGGGTCAAGCGGGGCGGCGGGGGAGGGATACTGCGATAACTGTGCGACTACGCTTGTTTCTTGTGTACTCGTGACCCGACTTATAGCGGTGATGTGTGTTTGTCAAGTTTATTTGAACCGATTTTTATACTTTAATTGGACTTTTTATCTTTAATATTATAAAGCTGAAGTGTTTGTTTGTTTGTTTGAACGCGCTAACTCTACTTTTGAAAATTCTTTCAGTGTTAGATAGCCCATTTACCAAGGAAGGCTACAGTCTATACAACAACCTGCCGGCTTCGGGGTAACAACGCCCCCTCACGCGGATGAAGTCGTGGGCGGCTGCTATTTAAAATAACCAGAAAGTGACAATTATTAAACATTTGCTATGTAATGTTTCTATTACGTTGTTCTTTTTTATTAAAATACTTAAAACAGGCCATCTTGTTTTCATTTCAATTTTTAAAAAGCGATTCGCTAACATAGACGTTTCACGTTAAAACAACGGCCGTGTGCCCCGACACAGCCCCACCCGCTTTTTTTTTTACAATGTCGTCGTCACGAAATATCTGTAAAAACGATCCCAACTATTTCTGTAACATATGTGGTGAATATACATTCAAAGAGTATAGACTAAGTGTGTCGGAGTTCGTAAAACGGGTGTACTTTGATTACTTTGGATTTCCTTTGGACACCCGCGACAAGTATTGGGTGCCTAAAATGGTATGTAAAACATGCGTCGAGTCTTTGAGATTATGGGTGAATCGGAAAAGACCCCATTTCAAGTACCAAGCACCAATGATCTGGCGAGAACCTTCAAATCATCAGGACGATTGTTATTTTTGCGTTGTTGATATAAACGGGATTAACAAAAGAAACCGGGCCAAATGGTTTTACCCTAACTTGTTATCTGTTACCCGACCAGTCCTGTACTCCTGCGATGCGTCAGCACCACAAGCTTCATCATCTACACAAAATGATCACGTCTTGGAAGAAGAAAACTCGTCTTCAAGTGACGAAAGTGGGACAGCTGATTTTAATCCAGATATTTCTTCTGAGCCCCGGCCCTTTAATCAGGAAGAGCTTAGCGCATTAGTCAGAGACCTTGGGCTTTCTAAAAAAGCATCAGAGATTCTAGCTTCTCGATTAAAGCAAAGAAATCTTTTAACTCGAGAACAAGAATTTCGTACTATCGTAAAAGAGAGACAGAATTGCTTTCATTTTTTTCTGAAGATGATAACTTTGTTTATTGTTCAGATATTCCTGGTTTATTGAAATCAATGGGATTACAAGAATATGATCCAAAAGAATGGCGTTTATTTATTGATTCCTGTAAGCGTAGCCTAAAATGTGTACTTATGCATAACGGCAATAAGCTGGGGTCGATACCGATTGCACATTCAACTAAAGTCAAAGAAGAATATGATACTGTAGCTTCTGTTATGAATAGAATCAAGTACAATGAACACAAGTGGCTGATATGTGTAGATTTAAAAATGGTGAATTTTCTTCTAGGACAACAAGGAGGCTATACAAAATATCCTTGTTTTATTTGTCTGTGGGACAGCAGAGCTAAGTCTCAGCACTGGGTTAGAAAAGAATGGCCCCCCAGGCAAGCTATGGTTCCGGGAAAACAGAATGTGATAAATGAACCACTAGTGCCTAGAGATCGCATAATACTGCCACCTTTGCACATCAAACTTGGGCTCATGAAACAATTGTCAAAGCTCTGAACAAGAATGGTGATTGTTTTCAATATATCTCTAAAAAGTTCCATAATTTGAGTACCGAGAAACTGAAAGCCGGAATTTTCGATGGTCCCCAAATAAGAAGGTTGATGAAGGATGAAAACTTTCATAATTACATGACCGATATTGAAAAAAATGCCTGGAATAAATTCGTTTGGATTGCACAAAATTTTCTGGGAAACAAGAAAGATAAATGCTATGCGAAGCACATTGAGGAGATGTTGTCGCACTTCCAGCAGCTTGGATGCAATATGAGCATTAAGGTACACTTCCTCCACAGCCATTTGGATCGTTTCCCTGATAATCTAGGTGATCTGAGTGAAGAACAAGGGGAACGTTTCCATCAAGATATTCGGACTATGGAAGAGCGGTACCAGGGTCATTGGAATGCCAACATGATGGCGGACTACTGCTGGAGCATTAAAAACAGCCCTTGTGAACCAAGTCAAACAAGAAAATCTTATAAAAGAAAATTTTTCGATGTGTAGTGGTTATTTTTCTAAAGTTCTTTTTTAAATAAAATATATTTTTTTCAAAAACACGTTTTTTTTTTAATCTCAAAAACTAAAGCTGATACAAAAAATCTGATTTCAGATCTGAAATCAGCACCCCGAAAATACATAATATTAGTCGTAATATTTCATTCAACAAAAATTATGTTCCCTTGTGTTATCAGTAATATTTTCTCTCCGCGCCAATTGTATCGGGCGATCATATGACTATTAAATATTAAATGGGCTTATTGGTTATTGTGTGACATATTGCTGTTTTTTTAATCACTATTGACTCTCCATTAGGGTTGATCAGCTTTTTGAACTTTTTTGAGTGCAACTCTTTTAAAATTCTCTGGTTAAAATTTTATTTTTAAGTCATTATTAAGGCGTAATTAAACGAACTAAACTATTTTTTCCTGAAAATATGAAAAAAATGTCAGAAAATTTTGGAATTTTCCTGCTATAATTTTCAGTGTTTTCCACCTCAGAATCATGGTCTGAAGTTATGGTATCAATATTTGCCTAGCTGTCACAAACACCCTGTATAATCCTTATACATTGAGATTTACGTACATGTTAATATTTTTTTATTTAATTGCGTTTTTACACAAGAAAATCATTATTGAAGAGTGCATTAAATAAGAGGGAAATTCAAATCACCCTGCTTGATAATTATTATGAAGTTGTACTCGCATATTTGTAGTGAGACAAAACTTTAAATAATGACGTAATTTCCATACAAAGTTTCATCCCCTATTTCAACCCCTTACGTCCCTTTTTTGCATATGGCGCGCGGTGCTTGGCAAGTTTCTTACTTAATTCTCTGTATTGTTCTGTTCTATATTTTTATTTTCTGGGCCCTAAGCTTTTTTCCGACGTCATCACAAAATTTTTCACCCCCTATTTTTAGCCCCTTTAGGGTATTCTTTACAAACTTTGAATGTCGTATTTATTTATATCTAATGAAAAGCCTAAATAATAAGTTTTATGATTCTAGCTTAAAAAATGACGTAATTTCCATACAAACTTTTATCGACTATTTCAACCCCTTACATCTCTTTTTTTGCATTAAAAAGTAGCCTATATCCTTTCACAGGCTCTAGACTATCTCTGTACCAAATTTCATTTAAATCGGTTCAGTAGTTTAGGCGTGATTGCGTAACACACAGACAGACAGAGTTACTTTCGCATTTATAATCCGAAGGAAGAATTTGAAGATCATATTTTAATACTACTTCGGGGTAGAAGAGTTATAAATAATAATGTGTTTTATCCAGCAACTGCAACCTATAACCGATCATAGCTATTTGTTTAGGAGATATTTTTAATTGCACATCAAATAAATAATCGCCCATCAATTTAATCTCTTCTTTTATATACTTTATTACATACATACATACATATAATCACGCCTTTATCCCTTACGGGGTAGGCAGAATACCAAGGGCCGATAGAACCACATGGTGCCACTTCTGACCAATTTTGAGGGTATAGTTGAGATATACAAGTTCGGTTAGTAGTGACAGATGGTCAGCCCGTCGCCTACAAAACATCAAGACCCTCTCGTCCCTCTACTGACTTGTACAGTATGCCCTTTATATACTTTATTACAGCAATTAAATTATTTTAGTACAAATAAACTCAATGTTTTACAAAGCAACTACAGCAGATAATTCGAAAATACATAATATCAGCCCAACATAAATGTTTTCCTCGAATGCAAGACAAATTAATTCCTTTTGGTACAAAAATACTACAATCTCATCATCAATACTAAGCAAATTAACCTTAGCGCACAACTAGTATAAGACGAATGACGTTTTGTCGGTGTAACAGTTCCCTTTTCATACAATGATAAAAATAATAAGTTAGGTTAGGTTAGAGTATGACAAACAACGCACGAGCCGAGCGAGCGGAACGAGCGTGCCGCGGCAGCTGCCGGCGAAGTTTCAGAATCGAATTGATGAAACGATATTTTAGTGTTGATCTCACACATTACGTTATGTTTTGTTTATTTAATTCGGCCTTAGTAAATGGCTTAAAAACAAAAATTTTACCAATAGTCGATAAAAAAAACCAGTTACGCTTAAAAAGTTCTAAAACCTGATCAACCCTAATAGAGAATCACAAGTGATCCAAAAAACAGCTATGTATCACACAATAACCAATAAGCCCATTTAACTAGTCGATATCGCCCGATACAATTGGCGCGGAAAACAAACATTAGGTACGGATAATCAAAATAAAAATGCATTTCCTGCGAGTTATAATATTGTCGTGTAACTCAACCCTATAGTACTTGTTCAGCATTCCAGTATTTGCCTGGCTGTCACCTACACCCTGTAAATTTTTAAATGATAATTACAATTTACGCAGTAAGCAACCTAGTTACAAAATAGATTATACAGGAAAGAAATTAAAATTAAAATCCCGGCAATTAATCCCGAAATCAACCAGAATACGGATGGCGACAGAATAAGGACGTCCGCGGCAAATTGCGCTGGTTGCGGGGGGCGCCCCGCAGTTACGTCTACCTCAACCCCCTCAAATACCTAAAATTCGTCTATTGGAGCGCCTTAAGTTTGTTAAATTAACTAAATTAAAAATTAAGTAGGTATCGTAAAGATTATAATCTAATACTATTAACCTCATGTAGCAAAATCCAACTTGTTACTTCCTATGTCTCCTACTTGTATGCTATGCTACACCGTCTTTAGAAAACCGACCGGATTATTTATTGTCGGCTGTACACAGTCTGGGTGTGTAGCCAGCTTTAGTCATCAGTGCACAGTCTATTCACGGAACTATTACTATCCTTCAAGCTGGGAGAGGTGAGGTGTGGGGGATTAGGGCAGGTGATGCGCTCACGCCATCTATTTTTGACTGTTATTTTAACTTGTCAGAAAATCCCTCATTGACATAAAATATTTTTCGATTTACAGCAGCAAGGCGAAGGGAATATAAGAGTGACATCTAGCGGAGTCGCTCCATCTTCCCAAACAATAGTTTTAAGTAATTTAGGTAAGTGATATTAAACATTATTGTTATGGTATCGTTCACATATTCGGCTCCATCTATTATAATTTTAGGGTATATTTTTTATGAGATCGATCGCCTTGAAAACGTCTTACAACAGTGCAACATTCTATTAGATTATTTCCAACCTATACGTCATCTGGGGAGACGGTAGTGCCCTTGCTATGACGAGCCAAGGAGCGAACCTACCTACTTTCTGAATCTACTAGCATTGTCAGGAATAGACTACCACTTGTTTAAGATGCCTGTTATCATAGTCATATACTTACGTACGATAAATGACTGTAAAGTAGTCGTATTCTGCATGCAATACTTGGGTAACACATGAAGTGTTCGTTCAAGGAGTATTTTCATTTATAGGAGCTCAAGCGGTGACGACGTCTACCGCGTCGGCACCCGTATTGAAACTTCAGCAGGTAAAATGTTAATGAAAGTAGATTGCGTGCTATTTTCGGTGTTAAGGTGCGTTCTACTGAGACAGGGGGCGTGGCTAAGGGGACGACGACGACGACAAATCTTGGTTTACCTTTGCTTTTATTGTTATAGCTAAATGTAATATTTTATGTTATTAGTATGATCGGCTGTCATATTATTTGGGGAAAATGGGACTTCTTTCTGTGATATCTGTAGACAGTTTATGGTCCAAAAGACCTGTCATCACTCTGCCTCAGTATAACTCATAGGAATCTAACTAAATATATACTAAAAAGAAAATCATAGTACCTATTTCTTCAAAAACGTTTTTGTTTTTGACGAACCTCGCACCGTGATTGGTTGGTTTGGTCCCACCTTCGTATGCTACGTTACTTGTCAATGTCACGTATCACATATGCGATTATAATGTAACCACGGGAATAATTCCGGTATATTTTATTTAGATCTCTTTGGTATAACCGCACCATAGGCGTAGGTTTTGTTTCGAACTATATTATACTGCTTTACCGATGTTTCGTGTTAATGATAGTTATATAATCTATATGTTAAATGTATATGTTTTTGCTTCGTTAAACATTTAATCATTTCGTTCCCTTAAAATGCAATACAAATATCAATTATGAAAGTAGCCATTGCGGCATTTTTAATAATTAAAATTAATTGATTTTCCGAGTTGTCTCGTCTTATTATACATATTTGTATTGAATAAGCATGTTTTGTTTAGATTACTCCTTTTATTATTCCCCTTTATAAAACAGTCTATTAAATCATAATTTTATTCTTCTCCTGGATAATTTAGTTTGTGTTTGACTTCAATACAATAGCAAAATAGTTCTTGTATTATAATGAACACCTGTAATATTTTAGGTAAATCCATTGCAACAAGTAAAGTTAGCGCAAGGAATAAAACTGCAGCAGGTGATTAAATTGTCATTATGCATGATTTGAAGTATTCAGAAATAAACAATTCATATTACAGATTGCATGATTTAAAGAAACCTGTATTATAATGATTATGACTTGTCCAATCTGTTTTTCAAATATAACAACTGCATGTAAAATATACATGAAAACATAAAAAAATACATTTCCTAGTCACAGAAATAGCACGATATCGTTTGTTATTTGCAACAATGAGTCACAAAAGTGTGGTGGTTTATTAATTTAGTCTTAAGTATTATGAGTTATACATATAGGGCTATGGGCCTAGAACTAATGTTACTCTATCTATACCGTCTATATTATGATGTCCAAGGACATCCGCTTTGGTTGCTATCTCACTCACTAGATATGAATATAAGTGAAATAGGGTGAACTGAGAGGGGTGTCTTGTTAGTGAGGTAAACATTTTTTTAGACAAAAATATAAATAATAATTAAAATCAAATACCATTAAATAATATTTTAAAAGGTCGTGTATAATAAGGTCCACTCCAGCTTCACCAATATACTTAGGCGGAACCAAAATATATTATCATAACTTCATGTAGAATCTAACGATAATATGTTGAAAACTAAACTGTATATATATATATATATATATATATATATATATATTATATATATATATAATAAGGTCCACTCCAGCTTCACCAATATACTTAGGCGGAACCAAAATATATTATCATAACTTCATGTAGAATCTAACGATAATATGTTGAAAACTAAACTGTGTTCACTATTATTTTACTGAGTTTTTACTATCTCGTTTTTAGTTTTCTTCTGTTAATTATGAGATGTTTTTATCAAAGAGAGAATAACTTTTTACCATAGCTGTTGGTAGTCAGTTATTTTCTGGACGATTAAAACTCGCACGAAACTTCAACCGCGCTATCTTTTCGCACAAAATTTGAGTTCTTTTGCAGTTCTGAGAGTTTTCTTTTATCACAACCAAACGTTGCTCGTCTCTTTATAGCTAACGTTTGAAAGTAGATTCTTAAACTGTAGTTTGTTTTAGTAGTGGTTGGTTTTGGTTGCACTGTACTCGTAGTTTTAAAACTGCATGATATTTTTATTCTTATAAAATAACCATTACTTGCAAAATATATGTGTTGCAATATAAATAACATAATTTTTTTGGGATTGATGCTGGTATTCTTAGTTGTAATTTACCCTTAAGGTCATACTGGAGGTTACCACCTACCGGACCATGTGTATAAAGATTATTTTTCAATGGTTGGTTGACTAGATAAAACACTAATGATACGGGTGACAAACATACATAACTACTTTATTTCTGCAAACTTTACATTTATTCCATCTAAATATAATTTGTGGCCTTACAGGGGGTTCCCACATCGACTGTGGCGACGTCTAGCGGCGTTCGCAGCGTACTAATGGACGGCCAGCCACTGAAACTAGTCGGCGGCAGACACGTATTGGCTAGACTCCTACGCCCCGCTCACCCGCCCCCCTGAATGTATTGTAGGTAATTTTGTATATTTTATACGGTTTATAAACATTGTTATCCAAAACTGTACATACTATAGATAATTTATAGCGTTGTTAGTAAGGTATGATTAAATTAAGATTTGAAATTAGCCCGAAGCGAATGGTTTTTTTTTAAAGATTATGGTCTTAGATGACTCGTGGTCCAGTATCAACAAAATATTAATTTTATACTTCTAATACAGACTGGCAATGTTAATAATAATATAACACAATGATTCAGCCCCCTGCTTACCTAATTTGCAGTAGCAAAACTGAAGCAGCGCGATAGCGAAAATTGTACCAATATTCTTTTTACCAAGTTCCTTTGAAATTAATTTTACGTTATATGAAATTGACAAACAATCAGCGAATTTTGTAAAATCTTCGCTATCGGTTTGCTTTTGCTAGGATAGGTATAAGAGGACGGAATTGTATATTTAAAATCGCGGTGCGCGATTTAGTGATTCTATGAAAATTCAAATGAAAAGTTTTCACCAAAGTCTCTTTTAGGTAAAATTGTATATTTTGTTGTGTGTATATATGAATTAATTGTGGCTTGTATATAATTTAGTTAATACTTGTACAATGTTTATGTTAAAAGTATTACTATGCCGTATTGTTTATTATCTACCTATTGTGTGACATGCCTTTTGTAAAGAACTATTTCAAAAATAGTTGTCCCTTAAAATAAATGTCTTCTTTTTATTTATTAAATCTTTTATAAATATTGAGATCTAATTTTATATAAAAACAAATGGAATGCAATTACAGATTGTTAAAGCTGTATAAATAATCGCTTTGAAGAAGTAATTATATTTTGTAAATATTTAGTATATCCCGAAAATTCTAATACAGAACTGTATTTTATACTATTAAGGTACCTATAGTTTAGGATAGGGAGCACAAACTAACATAAAATAGTTTAAATCTGAATTTAACATCTGATTCAATACGAGAAACCGTAAGCATGTGTCGCATGGAGCAATAGTTTTAAAGAAAAAATCGTCTTAAATCGATGACAATATTATTTAAACATATACGGTGTTATTACAAAACAATTAGACGGCTGTCGAACGCGCGATTTAAAAAATCTCTATTACAACAACGTTTTTAGCCATCATATGCCATTTAGACTTTGTTTAAAAACTGACACATAAAAACTGACGAATCCGCCAATGAATTTATAGGTATTGCACCCATTTTTCATTTAAGAAACCCTTGGATTCGGCGGGAAAAGCTGGAAGGGTGCAGGTGTAATTTTCTTGTGAAAATAAAAAAATTGTAAATGGCTTGCATGTGTCCGTAAAGTGATGTTTTCTGGTAGATAAGTTATATTTTGATTACTTGTGATGTGAATCTAGTGCGTGTGCATGGTTTTATACGCAGCTAAACGAGTAAAACTTTAGCCGGATTACGATCCCTTCATTGGCGCATGTAAGTTGTTTCTGCAATAATTTTTCATTTTGACTAACTACACTTGTTCTTGAGGATTCTCCCGACGTTTCCATTCATCATCATCATTATCATCCATCACAAATTCAGAAATTATTTACATAAGACAATGGCTGTATGGGCTTAGTTCCCCTTGCCTTTCCTTCGGGATAAAGTAAAAAAAAATAATTAAGAAACCCTTCTTATACAGGGTGTAACAAAAAGGGTATTTTAAGCGAAAAGCTATGTAAATAGCCCACTATAGAGAACCTATCTACAAAATTTGAGACTCGAAACCACATTTTTATTTTACAAGATTGTATGAAAATTTCTGAGAATTTAAAAATTCTCCATACTATCGGGAAAAATAAACATGTGATTTCGGGTCTCAAATTTTGTGGACAGGTTCTCTACAGTGGGCTATTTACATAGCTTTTCGCTTAACATACCCTTTTTGTTACATCCTGTATATATTATTATACGTCATGTTCTTGTTTCATAATATCTAACACACGCGTATCAGTTATACAGATATCAGTATACCGGCCCAAAACAATTTACCCTGAAATAGATTAGTTACAATCATGCCTGGTATCCTCAACTAAGTATGTGACAATGTGACAAATATTTTCAAATATGTTTTTTTATTACCTGACAAGCAATGATTACAAAATAAAACCTCATTGCTGACAAAGGAACCTTTTTCACTTCATCGTTATTCACTTTCTGTTAACAAACGGTGTTTCATACACATGTGACGTAATTTAAATAATTATTAGTTATTATTACTGGTATTACATTAAGAGAAAAATTACACAATCAAATTTTGTTTCAGCATTTTTTTTTATATTCACAAAAGATTTGCATAGAAAGAACGTTCAGGAATGAACGAAACGCAGGTGAACGAATGTTTCTTCCAAACATGATTTTAACAAGGTACGGTCCTAAATATGTTTTGTAATAGAGGATCTTTAGACGGTGCTTAAAAAGTTAGGCATTATCTAGAAAAAACACGTGTTAGATCTGTGTGATATTGCTTAGCGTTTCTTTTGTAATAAGGTCGCGTTTTCACTAGGGGACGTTTGTTTCGCGACTTCGTCGCTCGACACGAAATTAACGTGCCCAGCGCGATGTGCCGGACGTCGGGCGATTTACTTACGGGTTGCACAACTGGTCCCTAGTCGATGATCTGCGAATGTCGAAACACGCGACCATCGTGTCCCTTAACAGTCGCCAGACAGGCTTTGAGCAGTCAGAACGTATGTCGCTTTGTGATCTGAAAATCGCAGTAGTGGTGGTGGCACAGAACAACACCATCTCCTTCAAATTTTACAGCAACTAATACGTGAATGTCGAGCGATAAGACTCTGCGACATGTCGCCTAATTAAAACGCAGCTTTGTACTAAATATTTGATTATTTGTTTCCATGGCAATAACAAAGAATATTGTCAAATATGTTTCTTTTTTAATTAGCTGGCAAAGGAACAAATTCGCTCTGTTTTTCACTTTACAGCTAAGCAAGATCTGTTAAAAAACAGTGTTTCACGCATGAGTGATATAATATAAATATTACTTAATATTACTGGTATATATTAACGTAAAAAATACTAAATCTAATTTTATTTCAGTTTATTTTTAATATTCATAAAAGTATGCTTGGAAAGGAACGGTAATGAATGAATGGAACGAATGTTCCTTCTCAACATGATTTTAGGCCCGGTTGTTTAGTAGATTTAACTATAGTTATTTCAACAATTTGTCAGTTCAACTAATAGTTGTAACGGAAACACGTTGTTCGAAATATTATTTGAGTATAGTAAAATACAACCAATCCTACTGATATTACAAACGCGAAAGTTTGTGAAGATGGTAATTGTATATAAATTTAACAAAAAGTCAGAATCTGTGACGTATTTTTACCAATAATAAGCTTGACTACAGATTAAACAACTGGGCCTTTAATATGACAAATGTCATATCAATACTGTCAATTCTGACCTTCACACCTATCTCTCTCCGTTCTTAGCATAAATGGCAGAGAGAGAAAGGGACAGGTAGGACAAATTTTATGCTTAGGTTTAAGTGCCACAGTCAGAATCTAATGGGTCTTAAATGTATTTTCTATAGAAGTTGTTTAGACGATGCTTAAAACGTTAGACCTTGTCTAACAAAACGGGTGTTTAGACATTGCTTCGCGATTCTTTTGTAATAACACCGATAGCATTTATTTATTTTCCCATTCAGGGTGGAGGATTCTGCACGGTTGGTGATACACTCCAATGTAATGCTGCCTAATGTAAAAATTGTGTATACATAGTTGGTATGACCGTTTAGTTTTACCCGCAACTTTCGATATGTAGTATCACTACGATTTTTAGAATTTAAATATTGTTTAAAAATGGCCTTCTTTCTTCTTTTTTCCTTCTTTATCGTTCTCTGCTCATTAAAATAAGTCCTAAAGTAAGGATAATCAATCATCGACCATGCAGTGATTTCTTCAGTTTGACAGTTCCTACGAGATCTGCATAAAATGTCGCGTGTTCACTTACATGATAACGTTCTTGTACATTTGTTCGATATTACATAATATTAAGCAGTACGATTATTATTTTAGTTTTTAAACGGAGTCCACGTGCTAGTTTCCTTAGCGTGTGCTATAGATCTAATGATATGTGAATACGTGAATTGTTTCGTCAAATATGTTTTTTAAACTATTAGAGATATTTATGTTGCCATTTGAAAATGGCGCGGGACTCCAGAACGCTAGATGTATTTATTAATGTCTCGTGTAAAGTTAAATAAAATAACTTGTTAAAAGTAAGTAAGGTCTGAATCCGTATTACGGTTTGAATAAATGAGTCAATTACTAAATGCTTTTGTTTTAATTTATTATTTATTAAATAAATGGTTACGTTCGGAATTAATTTAAAACATAAAAAATAATCGAACAACTACTTTTCAATACGATAAGCAAAAAAAACTAGTAAAATTGGTGGGAAAACATAATTTATTTAAATATTATGTACATTATGTGTGTCGGCAAATACAAAATCACATAGCTGTCGAGGCGTTCACAAAACACAATGTCACGTAAAAGCTAAAGGTCCTACTAAACCATAAATAAACCTATGGCAATTTGCAATATAGAAAGTTTCAATAACACTTAATTTATCGTGTTACATTGATTATATTTCCATTAAACATCAGAATGGTTATACACGATATGATAATCCTCAATTTATAAGTGGCATCCCATAAGTGTCTATTATCTTATCACATAAGATTACGACTGTGAAGTAGGCACTGCGATTATGTATCATGTATAGGTATATTAAACATGAACGAGTATTCATTTTTTAGACGTAATTTATGATCCGATTGTTTTATGAAACAATTCGCGTAATAGATAATTTTATTACCACTTTAATAGATCCACTTTTTTCATTTTCTATACCATACCGTGTAAAACCTAGCAATTCCTTCTACGGGGTTTAACATCAAGATAACACACGGGTATCACAATTTGAATTTCTAACTATACCAATATCCCCAAATTACCCAATCTTACACAACTATATCATTATAACTTATATCTAGTCGATTGTGTTAATAAATTATCTCTTAAGTTGCTGCGCTTCTGGCTACAATATACTTTTAAAATAAATCAAATGCTTAATATTTGGGCACAATATCTTAACCTACATTAATGTGCGGTAATATATTTATTTGTAATACTTCTGCATGTGTTGCGCAGCACAAATCAGTGACTATCATCTACCACAAAACAAAACATTAAACGAATAGTGCCGTTACAAAAATAGGTTATAATGTTTAAAAATATCGTCACTTTTTCCACTAAATTGTCCCTGAAAAATAACACAATCCTATATCAGTCTTATATCTATGTTAGAATGATCCACAAAAAGTATTAATGTTACATGTGATTTCAAACAGTAAATATTAGTTACACCGAGATTGATATTCCTTCCTAACCTATCGAGTGACTACACAAATAAATAATCATGCTTACAATGTAGAATACCACAGAGTTCACTAATACTGATTAAATTAACCGTCAAATTTCAGAGATATGATATAGCACAAACACTCCACTGATATAAATAAAGTTAATGTAAAAATAAATTATCTACATTTCACTACATAGAAGCTCATAATAAATACTACCTTAGGCTTGAATATAATAGATATCACTAATGTTGTTTGATCAACTAACGTTTCAGAAGGTTAAATTGCTTTGAACGAACTTAGTAATAACGTAATGTACTTATACGTAATACATGTATCTATCTATAATAAGAATAGTTAAAGGCAATGTATTAATCATATAATGAAATATGAAATTTGGTGTTAGAATATACATATTATCTACTACAGTCATGCAAAGTAAGTAAAAACCTTCTATTATATTATTATATCGTATCTCTGAACGATCCTCCTTTAAAATCCAAAAGGAAAACATTCCACTTGCTTGCCTGGGGTATTGGAAAGACCAAAATCACTTTATTTATTTAATGCTTAAGTTGTCTTATGTTTCATATAAGAGAGTAGTGTAAAAGATGCCACGCATTATGCTGGTTACTAATCATAACATTGGAAGCAAGCTTGAAACTCGCTAACTACAGAATACATTTACAGTTTCATGTATGCATTGTGGCTTGGCTGAAGCACCTAAGTAGTTATTATCAATCCGCACAGTCCTCGAGCCACGTTAAATGGCTCTTCAACACAATGTAATCGGCAGAAACCGGACAACCGCATTCGTATAATCCGGTCGAGAGCTCTCTGAGGATTAATTTCTTGTTTCTCTCTAACCCAGAGTCGAAACATCATGAAAGCGATTTTGGTTTAATAATGTACATCGGAAAAGGACAAGAAAATAATGAAGAATAACGAAAAAGGGGAGCATCAACGCTAATTCTGATATTTTTTTAGCACAGTATTGATCCATACCTATATCCGCAATACAAAGTCACGCACGATTTCTGCGTTAAAATTAACAAAATTCTCTTCCCTTCCCTCCTTGCACTGGCGGACTAACAGGGGGGCGGTGGGGGCGGTCCGCCCCGGGCCCCACAACTGAGGGGCCTCGGATTGGCATATTTAATTATAATTCTTGGAGTTCTGGAATATGATTTTGGAAGAAGTAAATCTCACCCAAAAATATTTACAAACACCTGAAATCACACTTGACATGGGTTTGATAAAAATGAAGGAACTGCAATTGTTTCTTGTCGAGGAAAGAAATACGCTCGTCACTAAGGCTATACAATTTGGCACGCACAAATGTAGAGAAATGGGCATAGATATTGAGAGACGAGGCCGACGAAAAGTAAAAAAGAATCAACCTGGAGAAACATCTTCAGATGCCAGATTGACTTTGCAAGAAGAAGTTCGCAGATCTATGTTCGAGTGCTTGGATATATTTAGTCAAGAATTGGCTACAAGACTCACTGCTATGGAAAACATTTCTAGCACCTTCCATATTGTACAACCAAAATTCCTGATAAAAGGCTCTGTAGAAAATGAACTTGAGCAGGCAGTGGAAAAGCTCAACCTAGTCTATGGTGATTTTGACAAGGAAAAATTATGCAAAGAAGTTTACAGATTGCGAAGACATGTAAGCGCAACTAATACTGCAACGGAGGAAGCTGCTTCATGGAGTGCTAAAAAAATGTTTGAATTTATTATTAGATGGGACTTTACCGAATCCCTACCCAACATATGTCTGATACTTCAGTATTTCCTAACAATTAGTGTATCAGTAGCGTCGTGCGAAAGAAGTTTTTCAAAACTTAAACTTATCAAGAATTATCTACGATCGACCATGACTGAAGAACGACTTGCTAGCTTGGCTATTTTGTCGATTGAAAGAAAAGCAGCATCGGTTTTGGATTTTGATGACGTTATTAATAAATTTAGTGCATTAAAAGCTAGAAAACACAATTTGAAATGTTTGTAATTAATTTTAATTACTTGTAGTGTGGTTGCTTGTTTTTTATTTGAAAGCTGTAATGTTAAAAAATATTGATTAAAATTTTAGTTTCTATCTATCTGCATTTGTTTAATTCAGTAAATCTGGAGGGCGGGCGCCAGGGGGCCCTAAAATTAAAGACCGCCCCGGGCCTCAAAAAGTCTTAGTCCGCCAGTGCCTCCTTGACTTGATGCTACTTAAATGATCCTTATAAAAATAATTGAGACAAAGATGACGCGGACGCACAGTTGGAGGAAAATGTTTTTATAGTACATCTATTCAACTGTAAATTAAGCTCTTAAAAGCTTAAGCGAAGTGTAAGGGCGTATACACGTAGAAATTCGACAGCAGGCGTTCCTTGTAGATATCAGTGCATTTGGAACATGTCTGAACAAACATTTGGTATTGATCTAGAAAGCGTGCCTTACAAAATCTACCAGTAACAATAAGACATGTTACAGTAGTCTCGATGTACCTCTATACTTACATAGTATCATTATCATGATCATCGCTTAGTACCCTCAGTTTTCTTAGCGAAGCCGTTAAAGCGATCCACGCATTGGTATATCGCTGTGCTTGAGAATAACATAATTGGCAAACACGTGGTTAACAAGTATGCCAACGCGACGGCAATAATTTGTGCGTGAACGATAAAGACAACTGCATTTTATTTAGTTTCAATAATCGCTAATAGATGTCACTATCTACGTGTATACGCTTGAATAGCGATATGTACGCCATACACTCTTGGATGGTAAGGATGCATGGCTGCTCACTCATCGGCTTCCTCAGGGTTCTCAGCTGCGAGTAAGTTAGTGTTGTCATCAGCTTGAATGTCGGCAGTTAACTGGAACAAATTACTGGATTAGTCACCTAATTGCCATTATACTTATACGTAAGTCCTTGTTGACTAGAGTTGTGTTCAGTGACCCTTCAACTGCTTAGTTTGCTGGATCTCGAATGCACTGCAACTTGCTTGTTCAATCATGAATTTAAACCTGACCTACCACCAGACAAACATCAAAATCTATGGGGATGGATGCTTCAGTAAGACTTAGGGCCGATTTTTCAAATGGTCAAATACCTATCTGACGGATAATAGACGCTATCTTTCTATAAAATTTAATCAAGATAGAGACGTCATCAACTTTATCCTTCAAATAGGCTATTTGACCATTGAATAAATCGGGTCTCGGTGTCGCTATCTAACAAATCTATATATTCATACCCCAATTTGAGCAGACGCCATGTGACTCCTCTTGCGACGCCTGACGGCTAGCGCCAGAAGCAGGACCAGAGCAATCGAAGACAGTGCTGCCACCATCAGCGGGAGCAGCAAGTTGTCACCTGGACTGTAACCCTGAAACAAAATGGCGATATAAGTGCAGGTAAGTGAGACATAATTATTACACTTATTTATGAATCTAATAAATCTCCTTCGTGATTCTGAATTTCTGGCTAACCGCTAACCTTTTTTGGGAATGTGTATTGATATGTATGTAAATAGTAAAATGAAAGCACACGTACAAGTTTTTAAGTAACAACCATACGTATTCTTTTCGATAGTATGAAATTTATGAAATGCAGAATATCGGAAGTAGAAAGATGTGAGAGTGCCATTTTGTTCTCTGTGGTTAATAAATGTCATTGCATTGAAGAACTGTTTGGTAAATAATGTATTTTTATGCAAACTAACAGTTTACGTACGAAAGCGCCTCGCGGAAAGTGGACAAGCTTGGAAACGCGGCTTACCACAGTAAGAGAAAAGTACGAGATTTTAGAACAAGTTACGCCATTTACGACTAAAGCAGTGGAAAGGCACAAGGGTTTATTTATATAATAGTAAATACAATTTTTTTGACTGATGATGATGTCTTTGCGATAGGCAAAAAAACATAGAGGAGCATCAAAAATCATAGTTTACCTAACTGGATGACACGAGAAAAATATTCGAGTTTACAGAGTTTGTTTCTGATTCCAAGTTCAAACTTTACTGATGAACAGTTGCAAGTTTACGAACAAAAACTCATAAAATGTTTTGAGGACGCATTTGTGAAAAGATGCATAGATGCGAGACCTAAGTGAATTGCGTTATTTATCCCAAATATTCCAGATACCGAACATAGCATCTTAGTGATTCTGCATTTGTGCATGTAATTCATCTAAGGCGCTTGTCGGTTAAAAGTTGTATTTCCTTAATTTACGCAAAATTCACGCTATACTAGTATCTTGTTTGGAGAATTTCGCGTGTAACCTTATCTTATACCAACAAATAACTCAGAACCGTGACAGAGAAACATAAATATAGATCGACAAAACAAACTCATAAATTGTTATCCATATCCGCTTTCATAATTCAGCTGTTACCGCAGATATTGTTACGAGCTACCTAGATCGATCACGCAACTACATAATGTTTACATTACACAATTTATAACAGCGTAATACATAATAATACATGCTTACCGTCCATTGGAAGTAAGATGACGTATCGACGAAAGGCCACCGCACTCCGTACCACCCGTCCTCGGCTTTTGACACTGTGACCTCATCGTCCGACCCTGGTTCCGCCACATCGGGCTTCAGAGGTGGAAGAGAGAAAACTTCGTCTACTTCAAGAGACTCTTTGAAATCATCATCTTCATCAGCTGACAATAGAGTTTCTTTTAAATCTTTAAAACTAGATATATCATTAGGTGTTGTAGCCTCAGTTGTCATCAGACGAGTAGTGCCAGCTTTTGTCGTAATTAGAACAGCATCCGCTTTTATATTTGATGTTATAGTTTTATCTGATGGAACAAATGATTGGGAGTAGTATCTAAACATATTGCGGATGGTGATTGGCTCTGGTGTGACTGTTGGCTTGATGATGAAGTCTTTTTCCCATGGTTTCGCGGACATGTAATGGTCGAGTAACCGGATGCTACCCGATGGCGTCCCAATTATCGGTATTTCTTCATTATTTTCTGTAGGAACAGGGGGTAAAGTTGTGGAAGTAGACATTTTCCATAATCTGAGGGCAGGCATCGTCCAAGGTGGTGTAGTCGCACGCTCACTGGTAGTTGACGGCAACGTAGTTGTTGTGCTAGTAGAAGTTGTCGTTGAGCTGGTCGTAACCGGTTCCGATTTCAGTTCTATAGTTACAGGAACTTCTGGTATTATTTTTAGTTCCTTCTTCCGGGCTTTGACTATTTCCCTTCCGGTTGGCGCTGAAGGGGGGCTGGTTACAGTGTCGTGGTGTTCATGCAAGGTCCTGCGAGCATACAATGCTCCGTTCATTACATAAAGCGGAATGGATGCTAATGCAAGTGCCGTTATAATTCCGAATACTACAAGTAAAACATATTTTAATGTTGACCTCCTTCTGGATCTCCGAACGTGAATTGAAGGGCTGTAGTCGCGGCCCTTGCCTTTCATTCCACTATTATTAAGCACTTCCTCTGTTTGAGGCAAGATGGTGTACTGTAAACTGTTCTCGCCATGTCTTACTGTCTTGTACATGGTTTCTGGTGTTAAATATCACAAAAGGAAACACTACTGTTTTAAACCGATATTATCTAATCACATGCTCCAACAATCTGTTAGTTGGAGAATCGTGAACTAACAACTGACTCGTTTTGCTTAACCTTGAGAGGAATAAGTGTTAGACATTGCGAGGAGTCGTGCTTTGTGCAGTGTTGATGGTTCCCCTTTGACAAATGTTGCAGGGCGCGTGCGCGACAACATTGAGCTGTGCGCCCGTACGTTTGGCACCCTCGGCTTGGTGTATTTTGCCCCAGCTTTGAGGTTATGTAAAAAGCTGGTCCTCTCTCGGCTGGCGAGACCAAACAATAACATTATGAGTATGAGCCCTAGTTGTCTCACTTCGTTAACAATACCCTCCGCCCGCCATTTTTTAGATTGAGTACTTTTTCGGAATGTAAAGATGTTTTACAAAGAGAATACAACAAAACTCCCGCTGTCTAATGAAATGGAAAATTATTTTGGGTTCCCTGTAATAACGTTCAATCTATTCAGTCAAGCGAATGAAGGGAGCTGAGAAAAGTAATATAAAGTTTAGAACGGAATGTTGAAACATATTTTAAGATATAACTAGTCTAAAGAATGGTTGATTATATTATATTTTTGGATAGAATTTGTTATGCTACGTATATATTTATTTAACACCCAGAATATGTAGTTAAGTACTTGTGAATCACAAACACAGGAAAGTTGCTAAGGCTTCTGGATTGTGTGACTCATATTTGCTCCTGCCTCCCCGTAAATTCAAGTTGGTACCTAGATATGATTCATTGTATCTAGATATATTCTTATTTTCTTAAGTCCAGTAGATAATGATTAATTACGTGTTTGGGTTACCTACTAATTAAAATAGGTATTTACATACGTAAATGTATAGATAGATACCTACCTACAATGAATTGATGTACCTAAGTATCTTCGAGCTGGGTAAAACTTTTGTCAACATTTTCCCTCATCATTACATCATTCTGTTTTAATTAAAGTTCGGCAAAATACTAAACTTTTTAAAACCTATCAGCTCTTATTTGACAATATCATTGTATTGCTACAAAAAGTAACTACCTTCCTAAGTTTTGTTTCATAATTTCAAGTCAATAGTGGAACCATGTTGATAGTGGTGGTGAAATGAAAGAATAAAATTTGGCTCTAAGGTTTTGAAGAGAATTACGATACAGTTCCAGCAGCCACGTTTATCCTTGCTGCTGAGACAGATGTAAGAGCTCATCAGTGATAAGTTGCTTGTCCAGTGAAGATACTCCCGAGTTCCTTGTCGGAGGAGATGCAGTTGACAATTGAATTGACCCTGATCGATATAAGACAGGAAAGAGAAGCAACCAACCACTATTAGTTGCTCAACTTGCACGACTTTACAAACGAATCTAAGTTCTATCTCACACAACTCTAATCATGACATCGTAAAAAAAGTCGACGACCATTAACAAGTTTTTGCGTCCGGTCAAACAGAGAACGCACCATACGAATACTAATTCACTTGACCTTGGACAAAATCACGTTTCCTTTCGAAATGGGTTCGTGAATACGATATATTTAGAACAAAGTAAAAAAGATCGAAGGGTTGGCTTCGCGTTCCAGTTTTTGTTAGTCGGCTCTTCTACATTACAATTTGATGAAGTGCCGCGATCTTTCTGTTCTATAAAGTGAGGGTAGAGTATCCTTGTCTCTGGAGTCTTTATGGAATTTAATCAGGCTCCTAATACCTATGTTTTATTGCCATTTCTGCACCCACTAAACTGTCTCTTTTGATTATACATTCAGAAAATAAGTAAATGCCTGCAATCTTCGTCAACAGGGTTGGTCCAGCTAGAGTGCTAGAGTAATGCGCAGATTAGGGCTGTTAGTACAATGACATCTACAAAACTGCTATTTTAGTAGCCTGGAGAGCGGCCAACGCCGCGGGACAGGGCGTAAATAAACGCCCATGACAGACACACGCTGCGCCCGCGCAGCGCAACACGAAAGCATGAAAGCTTTACCATAGTTGCAGCTCGTGCCTGCCTATTATGTCTTATTATTGGACTTTATTCTCGCAGTATATTGTGTATAAAGTTAGTATCTAAGTATGCTATTTTGATTATTTTATACTACCAAAGTAATGTAATAAGTTTACCATAAAGGCATAAAATATCTTTGGTGCTCGTACTATTTTAAACTCTTTTAGATACACTTTCTGACGATTGCTGTTTTTCTAATTTTTTTTTAAGAAGACGATTCGGATATGTTATGAGGCCATTAAAAATATATAGCTACCTAAGTTAGGTAGGTATACTAGGTAGGCATAGCTAGCTAAAGTGTTTACATATGCTCATTATAATATCTTAAAGATCTTAAACGGCTCTTTTATTATCATACTGTTGCTATTATGTACATTATATACTCATTTTTATTGTTACTATAAACATGACATTTTAGTAAATGCTTTTAATAAAGTACATAATATAAGCTCGTTTTTACGTCATGTCTACCTACCCAAATATAGTATGTATAATCGTTTAGCACAATCATGAACTATTAGATAGTTTATATTATACCTAGGTAGATAAATGCACCTATTTTGGCTTAACTACACATAACATAGAAACTATAAGCAACTAAACTAAATAATGACGTAAGTTTCTTAGTTTTTACATTCACAAACATAAGTAGGAAGGTGCATTTAGACAAAACTTAGATTGTGGGCTTACTACTGCGTAAGTAGGCTAAACTACGACATAGGTACCCGCAGTAAAAAGGGTATTTTCATGATCAGGAACTTAAATGCACATGCGAACTGGGAATCGATGGCCGCGAATGGATAAATTTGTATATTTTGATACATGCACCTACTGACCTAGTTTTACGTAGTAACTAAGTATATTAACGTTATTCTAAAAATAGATAATAAGATATAATAAGAGGCACGATTCCTCCGGTCCTAATAGATTTACACCTGGTAACACCTTACCCATATCTATTTTAGCTGCGAACGATCGAGCGCTAGTTTTCAGCACTCGAGATTGACGTGTCGTTTGGCAAAAATCATATATTATTTGAAGACAAATTTGAAATAGCCGCAACCTTGAGAGTTCATAGCACATCCTGTGCGCTCACGAGTTGGCCTAAACAAACATTTTTGTAAAATTTAGCACGTGTTTGTCGTATACCGAGCCGTTGGCTAAGACGCAACAAACGAACCTCCATAAAACGCCATTTATTACTACACTGTTATTGTTCCTTTCCATTTACAAAAGTAGAAAACTATAACTACCTGCTGCGTTGGAAACTGCGAAACCTTTTTACGTCATCGTCATGTTTTTTTAGGCTCAGCTTTCTAAATATTGGTGTGCCCTTCCCGGCCCTCGGGACTTAAGATAAGTCCTTCCACCCTTATCTTATCTGCTTAGACGACAACTCTAAGCCTCAGCTAACTTGACTGGTATCTCGAATATTTCGTTACTGTTACCAAAAACTTTACTTAAATCAATAAACGCTTTTTTACTGACGGTTGATAAATTGGGTGAGATTTTTTTGATTAATTATTCTAGAGTGTCTGTTTACTGAAGGTGGTGGCGAAGACTCTTTGTGCTTCTTCTATGTTTATGGTAAAACTAGTTGACGCCCGCTACTTCGTCCACGTGGACTGCAGAAAAAACAAAATGTCGAAATTATCTGGGATAAAAATATTTTCCCGGGATAAAAAGTAGCCTTTGTGTTAAGTTGTAAAGGAGTAACAAACATCCATCCATCCGTCTATACTTACAAATTTTCGCGTCTGCAATATTAGTAGGATTTTGACTGTGGCAGTAGCCTTGTGGCGTGCCCTGGGGGACGCCTACATCCAGCAGTGTACTGCAATAGGCTGAAAAAGAAGAAGAAGAAGTACCTATACACATCGGGGTAAAACACCCGACCATTTGTTGGTTTGTGTATATATTTAGAATTACTACAGCTTGATTCCATTCTAGCTGTCTTAAGGAAATCTCTCCTTAGTTCCACTTCATCATATCTCCTTCTTGCCCCATATTTCCTACAGGGAAATCTTCGGGAGAGAAACGAAGAATCAAAGGTGGAGCAAACCTTATATCATCGTATATCATCAGTAAGGCGCGAATAGGACAACCCCATATTTTCTGGATCGGGCATCAGCACCGAGAGCATCGGCCGCTCCTGACCCTGGCTGGCCCAATGCCACGCGCCATCTGCCTTGTGGTGGCACGGAGCCAACCTCGGCTTCCGCGTCGTTGCCGTTCACCATCGGCTACTAATTTTAGGGCTTTCGCGAATCGTGATTCAGCGAATCTTTTGTCGCTGAGGAATTTGTGATGGCATAGCCCAGTTGAGGAGCAGCAGTTGAGAACGTGAACCTTCAGCGGGATAGTACGCTCTAGAATTCTTCTATGGATAGTTTCGTACGACATAAATATTTCCTTGATAATGTTGAATGTTTCAAATACTTATATGTATAGGTATATAAGTAGGTTATCTGTGTGTATTGTTGTTCTCGCCGTTGATACGAGCTTTCACGAATTGTGACTCGGAAAAATCTTTGTATCCCGAAATAATGTGTTAAATATGGGGTTTTGAGTACATACTCATTTTTATTTTTGTACATGTAGGTACAAAAATAAAAATGAGTATGTACTCAAAACCCCATATTTAACGAATGTTAAAACGATGTTTCGTGTACGTGTGTGTGTATTCATACTTCCCCAGATTATATAGAGAGTACTCGTACATACGTAGTAAATGCATTGTAGTCACCTACTTGTAGGTATTGTTGACATTGTGTACCATATCTGTGTTTCAAACAAACATGACTTATGATATTATACCTAAACCTACGTAAAAGTCATAGTGATTTATTCTGAAACACGTTACCATACCTTGCGATACCAAAACTTTGCTGAATCGAAGCTTTCTTTTGACATAATCTTTGAATATACACCGATATAGTACATATTTGTATAGGGAGTTATGTATGTATATCTCTATCTACATAAATAAACCAAAATTGGACCATAGGTAACGCGATACCATATTTATTTTGCCGTTTGACATGAATGCAGTTGTGGTTTGGATCCATGCTCACAGATACAACTTCCATCTATTGTCACTGCAGTCACTGCCTTGAATAATTTTTGGATACTTTCAAAATACACCAAAGGATATTGTTGTGAGACCCAATAAATAAAAAAGAGCTTTGCTTAATTTTAAATGAAATAGATTATGTATGTTATGTATATATCTCGCTCAATAAACAATTTAATTTAATTCATCGCCCGTCCAAACTGTATGTTAATTTATCTAACAAT
This sequence comes from Carposina sasakii, assembly GCA_014607495.2. NCBI lineage: Eukaryota > Metazoa > Arthropoda > Insecta > Lepidoptera > Carposinidae > Carposina > Carposina sasakii. The sequence continues at coordinate 6,311,577 of CP053165.1, forward strand.
AATAATTAACTGTTGTTAATAGTGCATGGAGTTTGCGTTGGCATAGGCTCAGGTCGTTGAACGTAGCACGTGAGTAATGTGATAGTGCATGTGGCATGTCTACTAAATGCAGTACCTAACAGTCACTGCAGTGAAGTTATTATGGTACTAGGTAGGGACCTTCCAATGACATTTTTAAAGATCTAATTTATTTTCCGGAAGCAAAATTGTGTTATTTGACGATATTTGTTCTGTCCGTCTGAAATTAAAGTTCGTTCCAGAAACTGCATTTTGTGTAAACAAGCAGAATAAAAAATCCATTCTACAGAGTTTTGCATTTGCCCAATAACGAGTATAGGTAATCGGATAAGGACTGTAGGACCAGTGCATCTTACACACAAAACTCCATTTAACTATAGTAAATTTACGGTACTTTAGTCAGAGACGCAATTTTATCTTTTTCAAACATCTTTTTCAACAACAAGTCTAAATGTTGATGAACCCTTACATGCGTTAATAAATTAAACAGTCTCCAGTACTTCACAGACCACAGACTATACTTCTAGAGGATGAAACAATGCCTACGCGGTTGTAATGTAGATTCTTGCAAACAAAGCAACATGTGCCCGGACATATGTATATAAGAGGTGTGTAAGCCATACTAATTTGTATAGAATTTCCAGGTCTATTTTGGATTGAATCGAGGAAAGGCACAGCGAAATATGGACACTTAATCTACTCTAGAAATAACATTTGAATAGTTTAAATACAAACATTGCTAGGATAACGTTAGATAGAGTACATTACGTCTAGCTAGTGCCTTAAATGTATACCTACTATCATACATTCATCTATATACATATAATAAAAATGTAACGGATCGCTGTCTGTACATGGAAGATATATGAGAAAAAATATTATAGGAGACCTTTATCAACGCAATAGAACCCAAAACGATGATTTTTGGAATTTTTGTCTATTTGTCGGTTTATCTGTTTGTCTATGCGTTTGTGCACGCTAATCTCAGAACAGCTGAACTGATGCAGTTTTCAGGAATATATTGTGACAGGTCCCACTTAACATATAGGCGACTTCCCAAGAAAATGTTTTTATCCCGGATAATTTTGACATTTTGTTTTTTCGCGCGGACGGAGTCGCGGGCGTCCACTAGTACAAGCATATAATCACGCCTTTATACCTTACGGGGTAGGCAGATCACCAAGGGCTGATAGAACCACATGTTGCCAATTCTGACCAATTTTGAGATGAGATGTACATGTACCTACTATCATTGTATTTATAATTTACCTGTTTTTATTTGGATCATGCCACTTAGGTATCTCTATAAGTATCAAAATCAGGGAAACTCCATTCAGAAAGTTTTTATGTTGCCTTACAAATCCCCTGCACGTTTGGCTGGTGTAATTAGATGCATGCGAAGTTGGAGCCAAGTTCGGTAGTTTAATTAGAAAAGTCTGCTCATAGGTATACTTTCTCTTCTTTTTTCACTTCAACTTATGAGCTTAAGTAATTTGCTGTAGTCTTAGGGGAATGTAGAGTAAGTGTTGTGTATTATAGTTCTTAGAAGTCATTTAACTACTTAGTTTAGTTTCGGAAAACACAATATCTTTATATAAGTAGTGGCCCTAGAAAAGAAAGCAGAAACTGAGAGTTATTTTTAAAATTGTAAAGTAGATACTTATTTCTGGACGTGGGCCACCGTGTGACGAAACGAAAAAGTGAACGTTTGGTTTATAAAACCTATTGGTCCTGGACGCAAGCCAGCCGATTAGGAAGTATAAATACACTGCCTTGGACTTGACTTCGTTTCAGACATTTTGGCTACAACCCGGATCTGTCAGTTCCACACTAAATTAACAAACTGACGACTGTCACTTTTTGTAGTAGATAGATAAAAAGGGATATGTGATGTTGGTATGATACTCGTATCTCGGAATACATTTTTCTGTTTGAAGCTGTTTTTGAGTGTGGGCTGGCGTTGATAAGGGAGGTTTTGGAAAGATAGGACTTTTTTGTCTTAGTGTATAATATTTTGGTTTACATAAAAACGTGTGACTTAACTTAAATATTAGTTAGGGTGGAATCGTTTGAAGGAAAGGGACCTAGAAAATAACGATGCGACCTCCTTTTATCGTCGCCGTATCATTGTCCTAATCTTCGAATTATTTTCAATAATTACGTCGTCGCCACAACGAATTTTGTGTTGTTTTCCAGAATAAACTATAATAGTCACACTGCAGGAGAGAATGTCAACTGTAGAATGATATTTTATAATTCTATAACTCTCGTCGAGACTAACCTAACCTAAGCCACTTGTAAACATAACCACTAGCCTATAACAGTTAATCTAAATGTGCGGTTGTTATGAACCCGAGCTGGTGTTGTCTTAATGTTATTATTATAACGCGCAATATTGAGATAAAGCTGTCGTCCACATGTGCACGCTGTTCCCACGCGTCTCCCGTCCTCTGCCATGTGGTAACCTCCAACAGAACCTGATCTCCCCTCTCAAATAGACTATTTTGCAATCCAGCTCAAGATGTTCTGGGCGTGTATATACCTCCCGTCTTGGTAAGGGCTTAGTTGGATGCTAATTGACCAAAACGTAATTGATGAATGAATGACGGAGTTCGAAGGACTATCGGTATTTACTGAACATGGAGTTTAAAAGATGCATCAAGCCAAGCAAATTGCACCAGACAGATAAAACCTTTCTTTCTACATGTTTTTGTCTGTTTTGTAGTAAAGGAATAATTTATTTTATATACGTACCAAAGTTACGTGCTGGATCCATTACTTATTTAATCTCAAGAAAAACGTATACTGCCTTATTTATCCTTTCTTTCTCGCCTTCACTTTTTTTCCAAAGTTTCGAGCACAATAATCTCTCGGTGCGAAGTGAGATGCACTTGACAGATCGTTTTCATTTCCAACTCTTGCACATGTGGCGAGAGGTGACGAGAGCGCTCGTTAAATGTTATGTTCACTAGTTATTAAGGTTAGATAGTAGTTATTAGGTAAATTGTAGAACTGGTACTGGTTATTATACCTATTTAATAGCTGATGAGTCGAGTGACGCAAATGAGTTACGATTTCAAGTAAATTATACGCTGCTAATCGTTACATTTATTAGCAGTTGCTAACAAACTTGTATGACTGCTCTTACAAATAACATATCCTTTAAAGTTTACTTTTACAGATTATATGCTTTGATTTAACTAGTTTTAGAGATAGATACATGGCATTCGATGTAATTTGTAGAGATCTACGATTTAATTACCGAAATACTCATATATGTAGATAATAATCGTAATGGTCAATTAACTTTGAAACTATTCAAGTATGACTGTACTACAATATTACAATGTTCGATTTTGATATTTTGTTCAGTACAAAATAATTTAGTATACTTATCGAGTAATTTGAGATATTGTGATAATTAGGATAATTTTACTAAGTACTTACATTACATTGACGGCATTGAAATATTACAATGTTCGATTAAAAATCCGTTATATCTCAAGCATACCATCATATTTCACCATTGTCATAGAAGGTACTTTACCTGTACTTACATAATAGGTCTTTTGTTAAAAAATCATGTTCGTTGGCTTGTGTAATCGTCGAGCTAGACAAGTGAGGCATGCATCCTTACCATGTGTGTGCAAAAACTGGCGAAACTCTCATGTTCCACCGAGGTGATTTCACTTGCAAGGTTTCCGTCAGATTGATCTCTGCACCTGTTTGTAGAGTTTTGTGACGCGAATATTTCCTCTAAAGAATTTTTTCCTTTGATTAGCCGTCAAATATTCGCTGCCGGCAGATTTTCTAAGCATGCCGATATCAGTTCAACGCCTAGTGCTAGGATGCCAAATAAGGGTCACGGCACCTCGAGAAAACCGAGAAAAAGCAAATACTTTCCTACTTCCCTATAAGTAGTGATAGTACCATTATTGTTTCCAATAATCACAGATGCCAAAAAAATCTTTAAGCACTTGTCACACTGATGCGTTGTGTGGTCCCGTCTAATCAAGCGCAATGTTCATGATATGCTCTTACGCATGCAGTGTAATAATAAGTCTATAAGATTAAGATATCATATACTTAAATATTGTTTGACTGCCAAATAAATAAAAAAAATGTTTTGCCAATGAGCCCTTGCATGTCACCAAATCACTTTGTTTGTCCTGACTCTACCTTATATTAAAGATCGTCCATTATTCGTCTTTTGTCTTCTGTAATAAAATCATGCTTACCTACCTAGTAACACATAGTAGATACTATACCTAAGTACTTATGTAAGGATTCATGTGGATTCCCGTGAGGCAAGAATGTGATTGCCATATAGACATTTATCCTAAAAAAATCCAAATATTCTCGAAACGTTAAATGACAAACATGTGTGTGTATTCAGCCAAACAACATGGTGTACAGTCATCAACAACCTTAAATCACTCAAATCAAACTAAACGAAAAAAAAAACATAAATTTCGTAGATAGTTTCTAATTTACTAACAAGCTTTTAATAAGTAAATTAGATAAGATATATTAAAATATCCATGTAGTACGTTTAAAAAATCTGAGTAGGTAAGGTATCAAGTCCTACTCAACTACACGCTATCACAATGTTAACTTAAGTATATGCCAAATCTATTTTGAAATGAATAGAAGGGTAATCGCATCTATATTATATTCTGCGTTTTTAGTTTTAAATAAAAGATGCGTTTTTTAAATATGAATGAGTGTAATTGTGAAAAAGAAGGAGTTATTTATTATAGTATCCTGTTCTAAAATTAAATCCTAAAATTGGTTATCATATTTTGTTACAGTGGCGTTTTCCATAGTTCGGTATGCTGCACGTGTTTCTGTCTGTATGTCTGCACGTTTGGCACCTGACCTAACACAACCATGCACTTGTGACGCTGCAGTCCCCTGCTGAGATAGTGCTGTGTGGTGTTGCTGAAGAGGTATCGATATTTTGGATAATATAAATCTATTAGGGCTTAATCTATTTTATGACTTTTTGACTTGTTTAATCAAGGTTTTCTATTTTTATAAATGTGCTGCTACTCTGCATAATGAGTTGCTCAACATTTCAACTATGCGTGTATATACTTGGTTAATGTTCCCCCTTCGTTAACAATATACCTACATACAATGGTAGGTGTCCTGCTAATTCTTACTATGAACTAATGACTATAGTAGTATCTACTGGTAAATAATAATTATGGAGTGGATGGTTTATCCATTGATATATTTTATTATTAGCTATAAAAAGATTACAGCTTTTTCCTCTGTTCCTTCGCTCCAGCAATTTCAAAATATGTAATGTATCTATTAATGTAACTCGATATCGATGTCGGCTACGCGGAACAAAATAGCACAGCTCTATTCTGTTTTGTTTTTTAAGTGAGTGGGGTTGACAGGTCCAACAAAAAATACAGTTCACGTGGTGACAACGAATAGCTAAAAGAAAAGTTTTTTGGGCACTTTTGTTATTGAATTTCTCGCCCCTTAAAGCTCCGGAGGGTTTCCTAATGGCCCATAAATATTGCCTTCGTTTCTAATAAATAACTTACTTGAAATTTTGCCTTTGACATGCGTATGACAATGTATTTTTATGATACTTGCAAATCATGCGACATTGTATTTTAGGAGTTCATAAAATTCGCATTTTGCTAGTAGGTAAAGTTTATCAATATTAAACATTTTGTGTTTGATCTTTTAAACTAGCAGGTTGCTTGTGTAGGGAATAGAAAATGTCTGTTCCTCGAATAAGTAGAAATCTGTTGTGTTGCAGGATATCGGAAATAGCACCTGCTTATCTCCCTATATAATTAGGGACACTTCATGTAGACCAGGTACATATGTATTAGCCAATATGAAGCATCAACTCAGTAACTTTACAGTCTTCTAACGTAACACTACTCCGCTAACCTACTCGTCTACAGAATATACTAGCCTTCTCTGCTCTACTACGTTACCCCAAGTAACACTAAATTCTAGTCGAGCACCTAGAATGCTAAAGTGTAGAATTTCTTGAATCTTGCAACATGTAGATGTAGGTACTTTGATAAATATTTGGTTTGAAGATATTGGTCACGTCTGAAGGCGGATCTTATTGATTGCATTTGTACGTGATTTGGTATTCTACTCGAATTCACTGAAAGTATGGCTGTTGGAAATTCTGTAATACCTGTTAGGAAATTGGTTACACATACCTAATAGTAGTTTTTTATGTTGGCACTCTCACTATGTTCCTCGCGGATATCTAAGTAGTACTTTATACGTTCATGCAGAACCTTATACTATTAATCTTGTTATATTTGTTAGTTATGATTATGAGTTTTAGGAATTCACACTCCATTTATTAATCATATTAAAATTCCTTCTTTCGATTTATTATTTTGTTTTCAAATATTATAAAGAAATTATTTGACTATACCTACCTATCATGTCTAGACTCTTGAAGGTATTTCTTCAGTATAATTTTATTATTTAATAGGTAAATAAAATAATATCCTTGTCAATAAATATGGTGTGCGGAACATTAAATTTATGCAAACTCTCTTATTTATGCATGTTTAAGTAAATATCTACCTACGTCTACTTGCAACTTTGACGTGCTCTGGAATGGAATGGAATTTAAAATTATATAGGTACCTACCGACGATTACGTTTGATGCCTAAACGCCCTAATACTTATTTCATTGTATAATATAATATGTAATGGACAGATGGTTGAAAGGACATAATTTATAATGCCTAGACAAATTGTAATATGTATGAGAGTAGTCGCTATTTGGTTATTTGTCAATACGACTCTTGGTCAACAGATGAATCGATGCACTTTTCTTTGTAAAATTGGGTCTTGGCTAAACTCAACGACAAATAACAGAGATACTGACTCGTACTCTTAGCGGTAAGTACGTTTTCCCTTAGGCATTCGGGTAAGATATATAAGTGGTTTACTAATTGTTTGGCCAAAAAACATTTCCCAAGATATCACTTCGCAAACTATTTTACGCTAATTTTCATTTGGCAAAAAAAATCGTTTGTCAAAACAACTTATTGCTAATTTTTATTTAGCAAATCTCTTTTTGGAATACTTACTCTTGTTTAACAAATTATTCTTCGACAAAGTTTCATTTAATTAAGTAAATATTATTTAATCAAATATTTCATTTAACAGAACTTGATCTTTCCAAAATTTTATTTATTTTACTGTTTTCTTTTACAAAAGCGAATCGCTTCTAGCGTTGTTTGTCATACTCTAATCTAAGATTTTTGTTGCTCTATACTTATTAAGAAAAACTTATTTGTTTTAGGCAAGTTCAAGACCAGGGTTTCGCCAAAAGATACCTTTGCAAGCGATATATAGTTTCATAAAGGGTCTGACAAAACGTAACCTAAGTATGCGAAGTGATAATTTGAGCAAACATTTTTTTGGAAATAGGTAGATAGGTATTAACATTTTTCCTAATGAAATTCGACTTTTAGTTTGCCAAATGATAATTTTACCTAATGAATTATGTGCGAAATGTACAGTTGGTAAAGGGTTCATTTGCGAAATGAAACTTAGGCGATAAGTATTCTGCGAAGTGAAATTTGACGAAAAATATTTGGCCCATGGGAGGGATACTGATATAAATACTTAGGTACTTTGTTTTGTTTCAATTCAAATTTAAATTCAAAATTATTTATTCGACATGAAAGCATTAACAACTTGTTTGTCGATTGTCTTTATATATGTTACTTTCTATGTTCGCACCCCAAAATGAAACCGCTACCAAACAAAAAAGGAGGTGAATTTAAACAACCCAAAAAAATAAATCGCAAAGCTTTTGCTTTGGCAACGGTCACCACCCCAAGGTGCGATTTGTTACGGTCTGTCAGGCATAAGTTAGCGATTCGCGGGCTTAATAGCCACCAACGTGGAGCTAATAAGAGTTAAGGTCGCCTAAAGACGAAATCCAGGAGAGCTGCTAGACAGTTCTCCTTTATGGCAAAACCAACATTAGGTCTGACACACAGCATGATTCTACTATTACTGTTACACTATTTCAGTGAAGTGTCATTGCTTGGAAGAAGAAATAGCAAGAAAGCTCCCAGCCACACAATCAAAACTAAGTAACATATTAACAAAAGAATCTTACATTGGATTAGATATCAGATAATCATAGTAACACTTAACTCACTTAATAGTTAATTTAGTTATTTTCCAGTTGAGTAGGTACCTATGTATATTGAAGTTTGAGTCAACGATTTGCACTAAATATGTATGATGACGTGTGTGTACGGCATATCCGACAGTTGGACGCTTTGTAAAAATACTGGTAAAAATGTTATAATTTTATGTTCATTTTCAAACAACGGTTTTCATAAAAAAATTAAAAAAAAACAGTGACTAAACTGTAAGTAAATAAAATAAATGTGTTTTATTTCAGTTGTTTGAATTAAGTAAATACGTAATTTATTAATGTTAAGTAAATACATAGAAACAAGACTGTTTTGTAAAACAAAGCTCCTGGTGTTTAAAATAAAACGCAAACCTGCTAGGTGTATTATCTACATTCATGAGATGTACGTAGTTGAACCTGTATGTAAATGTGAAGTTCAGAGATGACGTAGTATGATTTCCAAGAGGCAGTACAATGCACTTTTATAGTATGCCAGGCGCGTGAAGCCACCGCAATAGTGTTGTATGTGCGTTGGCCGCAAGTGTCGATGTCTTCACTTATGTTAGAAGCAAATATTTAAGTTTTGCCCTTATTTATGCTAATGCTAATTGTCAATATTTATACAGATGCAAATTTTATTGAATAAAAAGAATATGTTGACCTACTCACAAAGCCTGTAATTCAAAGAAATATTTCCTTTATTACAGACTTTCTCTTCTTTACTGATAGTAAAGGTGTAGCGATTGCGATTTGTTTACTTAATTTCAATTAAGCTTTGCACTATCATTATTTATAGTAAGTATAAATTAAATAATAAAGTACATGTAAGTATAAAACAAAATAAGTGGGAACAAACTCTGCAAATACACATTCAAACAAAGAATGAGTAGAATAAGTATGAAATTTTTTTTTTTATATCTGTTTTGTAAAACACATAGCAGAGAATTAAGTAGAGACTGTAAATTGTTTTAAAGATGGTAGCTTATCATAAAAGCTGTAATAAAATCCAAATTTATCTTTTCTCTAACGATAAAAACAGAAGGATAGATTCCAACAATGTTCTATCGGTAAATCTGAACATCGATAGTTCACAGCCCATCCCTAGCTGTGACCGCAAGTTGTGAAGCTTGTCACGCACTTCCCTAAATGAGTCCCATCGCATTGTCTCGGCCAGACATTACAGAATACTTTCTGATGCCTTTTAGAATAATACATTCACCGTCTACTAACTAACAAACGAACAGAATATGCATAAGCCAACAAATTTTCAAGCAGACGAAAGAAACAAATGCGGTGTCACAAAGAACTTTGAGGTAAAATAGTCAAGAGCCTTCTTAGCTTAGATGCTCTTTGTGAACAACTACCTACTCGTACTTTGTCGATTCATAATACGCTACGAAAGCTCTCAGTGGTTTGGTGGGGTTCGTTTCCGATATTGCGTATAAAAAATGGTCCAGTCGCGTTTTCTACCGACTCGGGTTCATATTTTTAGCATAAAATTAGCATTATTTTAAATAAGTACCTACCTACTTGACTATAAACTATAGTTTGGCGAGTTTAAAATTATCTGAAATGTCAAGGCGGTCGATTTGTACTTCCTTGTTGTAAATATCAGTAAGTACTCCTCTTTCCCATAAATGGTAGTTACGTTATATTATTATCAAGTTTGTGCAAAGAAATTCGTAATTATAGTACCGTTTACACAAAATGACTTCTTACTTTTATACGTAGGTATCTGTATGCCATCGTTCGCTTTACTTACCTATGCTACTCCACAGAAAAAAGGAGAAGACTGTAGGGTTACCTACTTTTATAACAATAGGCATGGCCTATGGCGTCAATATAATGAAAAATACTTTTTCGTAAGTTGTATTAAGAAAATAAAGATTTAAAAAAAATGAAAAACAGACAACTTGCAGCCCTATGTTTCAGTATCTTTTTAAATTTATATAAATTAATATGTATGTGGGAGATTGAGGTAATAATATATTTTCAGTGATGAAATATACGATTTTTATATCGCCTGACGTCGTGCACGTGCGGCTTAGTCATTCGAAATGTCTTATTGTAAACAATCTGCACGTGCACAGCGCGAGCGCAGGTAGTTGTCCCTTTCCCCACCACTGCCTGCCTGACTATAAAAGGCAGCCCGAGCCTTGTCGATAGATCAGATGTTGTTCTGCTACGGACACGGCACGATCGCTAGTGCTCTGAACTATCTAGATTACCAGGTACTTTTACTATGTTAGTTTGATATCCTATTATTTATGATTTTATGCCTTAAAATATAATAATAATAATGCTAAATGGAAACTTAGTTTATATTGAGTTGTGATATTTGTAATAAATAATTTAAATAGATTTCTTCTCTTTTTCTTTTCTCTCACATCAGAAGTGGGATATTAAACTCAAACTACGCCTACGAATGAAATTTTTCCAGAACCAAAGTAAAAGATGGATCAAGTGCAGCCTAGAGACGAGCGTCCTGTTGATGAATCATCACCAGATGCATGCAGGTCACCGATCATCGGACAGAAGCCGTCTCGGCTCTCCGATGGTCCCGGCACTATGGACACCAGCGGTACGGCATCTGGCGATACGACGAACAGTGACCCTGGTCCCAGCTTAGGTCTTGTTCCTCTCGACTTTATGCAAAAGGTGATGCAGGAAATGATGACTAAATTAATACAGACTACGGCTAACGTTTTCAACATGCCCAATATATCCAACAAGCCGGCTCCTCGCATGCGAAGCCTTGAACATATTTACGTTCCCGCATTCGATCCTGATGATCGAAGCGATACTATTCAAGTATGGTGTCGTAACATTGATAACTTAAAATCGGAATATGAATTGTCTGACAGAGAAATTCTGAATTTATCTAGAAAAAATTTGCGTGGACGTGCCTCGGAATGGGCTCGTCGTAATTATACTGACTTGGGTTCCTGGCCGGAACTTAAGGATAGGCTTATCGAGACTTTTGCAGATGAAGCGCGCTACTACGATGACCTGGTGCTCTTCATGGAATTCACGAGTGAACAGGCTAGCAGCATGGCAGAATATGCCACTCGTAAATGGGAATTGGCGAGAAAGGTGATTGGTGTGGAGATGACTGAACAGCGACTAGTTGAAGCCGTCATTTCTGGTATGTCAGACTTCCGTATACGCTCTGATTTGTTACGACTTACACCTAAAAACTTACCACAGTTAATCCAAAGTCTCAATTCCTACAAACGAAAGAGGCTTGCTAAAGATGCTGATCTTATTGTTTCTTCTAAACGATCAAAACCGAATCCCGTCGATACTAATGAGCAGAAGCGATGTCACAAGTGTCATAAGATAGGGCATTTGCAGAGAGATTGTCATTCAAAAACTACTATTAATGTTGACAAAAATAGTCCTTCTTCATCGAACGAATTAAGATCTACAGTTAAATCTTGCACATTTTGTAAAAAACTAGGCCACGTTCAAGAAAATTGTTTTTCTCGCTTGAATAGCAAAGCCAAAAACGAAAAATCTGTCAACATTAACACTTTGACCTCTACCTAAATTAATAACATAAAAACTACAGTTGCACAAATTGATGGTCGTGACTTTTCATGTTTATTAGATAGCGGAGCCGAGTGTTCCCTTATGCGGGATAGTGCGGTGATTCAGTTAGTGGTAAAATCACATATGAAACTACAATTTTGCGAGGTGTTGGAAGTAATTTATTTTCTTCCTTGCGTAAAAAACTGTGCGCGATCTTTATTCATGGTTTAAATATTGAATTAGAGTTTGCTCTTGTACCAGATAGTTTTATTCAATATTGTTTGCTTAGGTTTTACAAACTGTCTAAGTATACAAGTGAATGTCTGGCCAGCAACTCATTGGTATACTTAACAGTTTGTAAAATATTGATTTATAATTTAATTATATGATATGATTGATCGTTTCATCTTTAAACATTATGCTGAGGGATTCAGCTTTGTTTGCCGAGATTTGGCTAATGTTTCAGTATTTTAAAGGTCATGTGATTTGACCGTTGCCATGAGACTTGGCTAATGTTTGAGTATTTTAAAGGTCATGTGATTTGACCATTGCCATGAGACTTGGCTAATGTTTCAGTATTTTAAAGGTCATGTGATTTGACCGTTGCCATGAGACTTGGCTAATGTTTGAGTATTTTAAAGGTCATGTGATTTGACCATTGCCATGAGACTTGGCTAATGTTTCAGTATTTTAAAGGTCATGTGATTTGACCGTTGCCATGAGACTTGGCTAATGTTTCAGTATTTTAAAGGTCATGTGAATTGACCATTGCCATGAGACTTGGCTAATGTTTGAGTATTTTAAAGGTCATGTGATTTGATCATTGCCATGAGACTTGGCTATTATATAAAATTATTGTAATTGTATAAAATATTTTTTTTATATGGTCATGTGATTTGATCATTGTCATGTAAGTTGACTGGTATGTGAATAAGTATTATCTTTATCATTGCTGTTGGAATTAACTTGATTGTTAAGATGATTATATTAAGATTAATTAATAAGTTTGCGAGCCATATCGGCTGCTTGTCAGTATGGCCGTGTGGGAGATTGAGGTAATAATATATTTTCAGTGATGAAATATACGATTTTTATATCGCCTGACGTCGTGCACGTGCGGCTTAGTCATTCGAAATGTCTTATTGTAAACAATCTGCACGTGCACAGCGCGAGCGCAGGTAGTTGTCCCTTTCCCCACCACTGCCTGCCTGACTATAAAAGGCAGCCCGAGCCTTGTCGATAGATCAGATGTTGTTCTGCTACGGACACGGCACGATCGCTAGTGCTCTGAACTATCTAGATTACCAGGTACTTTTACTATGTTAGTTTGATATCCTATTATTTATGATTTTATGCCTTAAAATATAATAATAATAATGCTAAATGGAAACTTAGTTTATATTGAGTTGTGATATTTGTAATAAATAATTTAAATAGATTTCTTCTCTTTTTCTTTTCTCTCACATGTATACTTAATCCGAAGGTAAAATAAAGAGTTTTAGTCTAAAAATAATTCGATGGTGACATAGCAGGAAACAGGAACCGTATTATTATAGAGGAAGATTGTGTCCTTGTTAACATCCGCATTTCTGTACAAGGAAGGAACATTGTTCTATCTATACATATAGACTCTATATCCTTTCTCATAGTGTGTTTATATTTAAGTATTTATACTTATCAGAACATTTTGATGGAAACATACCTATATTTTTTAAACTGCACTTCAGATTAACAATTTTCATTGCTTTATTTTTAATTTGCCTGTCACACCCGAAATTGAACCGACCGAAAATCGATAATTTTATCTGTTTCAGCTATGATAGTGTCTGCAGGCTGTGGTACCTAAAAATCTAGTATTCTTGAAACATCCGCAACTGTGTGATTTATTTTAGTGTCCGACATGTAGGTTGTTGATATTTTCCGGGTCATTTGCTTATAATTTTTTCCTTATTGTTTGAGGTCGTTGTTCTCTTTCCCACTCTGATTTTTTATTTATTTACAGTAATCCACAGCACAGAAAGGTTCAGAGTTTAGCATTCTATCATCATGACATACTGCCATTTATGGATTTTAATAAAGAGAGAGCATAAACATTATTGGATTACTTAATGAAATAATGATACACCATGAATTAGGAAAATAGGGCTCTATCTAAGCCCTATTTTAGGCGGTCGTGCCCAATCCACAATTATTAATAGTCGTTGGTTTTGCCGTGAACGGACACGTGTAACATAAATACTTATAGGTAGTCGTCACAAAGACTAGGAAATATAAAATAATGTCGCTACAGCTACAATAAACTCCGAAATTCTTCATTCCCGCGAACTAATTTGGCTAGCAACAAAGTGTGTCAGTCCGTTGGAACCTGGAGGAGAAATACAAAGGAGGAGGCCTAAGATAAGATAAGATACAAGTATCGCTGTAGAGCGACGCGTGCCTATTGCCTACCTAACAAGTAAAAGCTAATTAAAAAATTGTTTAATATTCGCTGATTGCTTGTAAAATTCGTAATACTAAAAGGAATATTAGGTACACTTCAACGCGAATATTGTTAAATTTTCAATGTCGAATTGCTTCAGCTTATGCCAGATAGGTATGTTATCAGCCCAGGATATGATAGAGTCCATTTCATAGAATAATCCTAATGCATGATTTCGGTACTAACGTTTTTTGTATGCAGTTACACAGATAATACAAAGAGTAACTAGCGCCATCTTACTATGGAACTGCTTGGTGAATCGCACTCTAGGAGACAAATATTAGCCAAAGCTCATCGACTTCGTACATTGGCCAGTCATTCGTCTCCATCGATTTGTCGTAACTCCCCTTTATACTTATTTCATGTTGGAACTAATTGGTTGGCGTTTCTGAGAACACATTTAAATAGACACAAAGAAGTGTTTATTGCTAATAATAGGTTTGGTTTGCTATAATGATTGCTTACGCTTACCTAAGTACTGCCCATTTCTATGTTTGTCTAAGCTTTTCGCAAGGTAATTTTCATATTAATTAATAAATATGCTAAATATATAATATAATAAATATGTAGAACATTAACCCAGATTTTTATACCTTTTCATAATCACTTTTACTTATTGCATATTTCTTTACTTAGGCAATATACGTTACTGTTCTATGGGTGTTTGACCGACAGCGCAGCATACAGAAGAATGTGGGTGGGTATCTTGGGGAATGAGAGACAGAGACGTAAACCTTAGTCATTATGTATTTTTTAACCGACTTCAAAAAGAGAGGTTATCAATTCGTTCGTCTGTATGTTTTTTTTATATTTTTTTTATGTGTGTTACCTCAGAACTCCGTCATTTATGAACGGATTTCAATTTTTTTTATAGTTGGTCATGGTATACTTCCAGGTTGGTCCCATATTCACCACATCAGGATCTGATGATGGGATCTTGGAGAAATCGAGGGCAATCCTCGAATATTGTAGGCACATGTAGTCTGTTTTTACACTTTTACTGAGCGTTTTAGTCACCTACATATAAAACATAACATCTGATGATGGAATCTCTAAGGAATCTAGGGATATCCTCAAATATAATAGGCACGAGTAGTCCGTTTTTAGATTTTCATAGAGAATTTTGGTCAGCTACACATAATATAAAGGAAACGAGGGTCTGATGATGGAGCCGCCGAAAAACAGATAGTGGAACTTTTTAGTAACAAAATCCTCCTATGGCAGGGGAAGCCTACGTCCAGTAGTGGACTGCAATAGGCTTATGATGATGAAGATAAATGTGTTAAGTCGTGTAATTATATGTTGCGTTAAGCCGTGTCCGAAGTAAGATGGTTATAGAGGAAGAGGTAGACATGAGAATAACGAGATGACGGATAATAGGGATGACTGAAAGAAAAGTACCTACATATTGCACCGACCCCAAATGATTGGGAACAGGGCGGGAAGAAGGAGTGTAATTATATGTTGCTTGTATATTGTCAGACGTAAAGTTTCGAAGTCTAGTCATTTCTCTCTTTTGTCATGTGGCCTATTTTATCATTTGCTGGCATATTAATCTGACAATATTATGCCTTCTAAACGTCGTACATGGCTTAACGCAATATATATTTTCCCTTTAGTAAAATTTTACTTTAGTAAGCTCGAGTTTTGGGAGGAAGTCGGTTTTTTTTTTTAATCTCTAACACTTAGAGATTAAACCCACAAAATGAAAAAATACAGAATGACTAAGGTTTACGTGGACGCAAGTCGTTTATCCACAACCTGTGTGTGTATATGTCGTGGCCATATCGTAGAATTGATCATTTCATGAAATGGTCGAGCATTTCATGAAATGGTCGCATTTCATGAAAAGTTCAACTGTCTATTGGCCACATCATGATATGGTTTGGGCAGATCGATGATTAAAAATCGTTTCTCGATATGGGCAACTAAACGCCCGATCATTTCATGAAGTGGTCAAGATTATTGATCATATCGTAAAATAGTTACATGAATCACCGGTAGAGGCGCTGCGCGCGTTTTATTTATGTGTGAAGATGGCGGATTTTTCTTTTTAGGTTATAAAACAAATTAAAGAGAGTAGGGTGACTATGCAGAAGATGTTCACGGATAGTGTGTTATATTGTATAATGTATATTAGACTTAATGGTGGTTTATAATAATATTGTTAAACAAAAACCTTAGATTACGATAGGTTAGGTTAGGTTAGACTATGATAAATGACGCACGAGCCGAGCGAGCGGAGCGAGCGTGCCCAGGCAGCGTCCGGCGATGTGCCAGATGCGAATCGCTTTTGTAAAGTCTTTTATGTTTTTAAATATTATATTGTGAAAATATCACATAAATAATAGCAAAAAAAATCATACCATCATACCTTATGGTATACTTATATATGGTGTAAGCTCTTACCACATTCGGATTTTATGGACACCCTGTTAATACGATTTGGCCAAACGTGGATGACAAAATCGTGAAATGTAGACGATTTAACGATCTGGTCAAATTGAATTGGCCACTTCATGAAATGCGACCACTTCATGAAATGCTCGACCATTTCATGAAATGATCAATTTAACAATATGGCCACGACATATATAAAACTTTAACACATGTGCATAAAGATAGGTATTAATAAATCATCATAGTGTTAGTTTATTATTTCCTCATCATAGAACAGGGGCATATCATTATAATCGGTGAGCACACTACATAAGGCTCGCTCGCGAAGGAAGGACAAATAGGAGATACGATAGTCAATAGGCGACAGCGCAGTTTACACCAATCATCAATAGGTTCAACCTTCACTAGCTAGAATCTACATAGATTATTTTTCTGCATGTCACTCGTTTAACCGCCCTGCAGTCCGAGATTTACGGGACGGATAGGATTTTTTGTCTCAAAACACTCTTGACGTCCATCTACTAGTACTACTAAGTTCAAAAAGTAAATATTTATGTAAATCGGTTCGCTGACCCGTTAATAGGTCATTTGGCATATTCTAGAATTATAGTAGTCCCGTTAAAGGTCTTTTGGGATAAACATCCTAACTGTCCCGGGACGTCTGGGACCGGCATGGCAACGGCAACGGGACACCATTGTCTATCATTAACAATCCTTAGAGTACCTCCTCATTGTGTTTTCTTCCTGAGCTTGCTACACGGATCTATAGAGAAGCCTTGTTCGTGAACCATCGAAGGTCGGCTATTCTACGAGTTTTATATCGAGTACGCGCAATAAGTTCACGGCTGTTTTTACTTTGAAGATAAACTCGGGAAGGTCAAGGATAGTATTTTCGGTGTGGAGCGATGCCAAGAATCTTTCGGCGCTATTCAATTAAGGTGCAGCGAAAGTTTTTCTCTCGCCTCCCGCTGCGCCCTATTTCAATATCTGTCAATGTTCCTCAACTATTTTCATTTGAAGTTTGCTAAACAACAAAACACTATCATACTAAACTGCTGGATGGATCTGGTTGAATGATACACTATACAGGTGATATTATCTAATATTGTATTTTCAATATTTTCCCAGAAGATGTCTTCTCTTCCTTTAGATTTTCTTTCCGCCACTGGAATCGTAGGAAACTAGTATACCTATTTATTATAGCCCTTGTATACTATACTTATCTCGCAGGCAGATTTAAATTGAATGAGTAAACATACTACATTGTTGACGTAGTAACCAGCCAGAGTCATTCACACGGATCGTTTCTGGCGGTAAAAATAGCAAGCAATCTGCGTTTAATGCGAAATATCGTAAAATGTATATTTGTACGCCGGTTTTCTATAAGACCAAACTATTCCTTTCAACGATATAAGGGGTAGGTATGTTAAGTGGAATTATAATATATTTATCTAAATAGCCCAGTATAGGTAGAGAAAAATTACTTAATTTTCTTTAGATACCGATCTATGAATATTCATCAATTGTTTAGTAATATGTCCATACATACAACGTCTGTCATAGCTATGCTAAACGTGGCTGTTGGATCTCCTTTATGATCCTGCAGTTCTTTCTGCCCCGTTGCGGGAACACAGTCGTGTGAGCTAGTAGGTATTATATCTGAAAATTCAATGTGATTTTGAGTTCTTTCTTAGAGACTTCTGTGACAACCTATACAAACTTCAACTATAGATACATACAGTAGATAAGTAGGTACCTACTTGTAATTTTAGCTTAGCTTTTTTTAATATTTCATGTTTTCCGTCGAAAGTTACTTGCATTTTGTTACTAAAAATACCATATGGATGGCTGTAGTAGTGGGGTAAACATCAATTATATGAAGTGCCCGCACGTACATACAAACAGACAAACGTACGGCATGTTTGTCTTGGCATTTTCCGACAAGTCGGACAGCCGACATGAAAAATGTTTACTACTGACATTTTTCTATTTTGATAGCCAATGACAAGGTTCATACCAGTGTGATGCATGCATTTACGTAAATAAATTAGTCTCATTATTCCTAGAAAATGATGAAACTTAGACATTTATGTACGATGTATCGTAGGTAGGTAGGTATATTAAATAAATTTAAAAAAATATTCGTGGAATCAATAATGATAACCACATAACATAAATTATATATATTAACAATAATATCACATCACCGTAAAACATCTATACACCTAGGTATAAATAAAGGTATTCTAACGTCACAAAGACACCAAGTAAGGTATATTACCTGTATAGTAATTCTCCAACTTACTTTAACTAATAATGCCATATATCCAATTACCGGAGCGATATTTATTAATTTAGCACAAGAATTGATTATGTCATAGAAGCCCTTAAAAATCATTCCATTGAGGGAAAATACTGAAATGAAGCCAATTTTCTGAAAGACGGAGTCATAAAGGAAGCACTGACGAGGAGATATATTGTATAAATAAATATAAATATTCACACATATACCGTCAAATAAGATATTGTATTACGACTATTAATGTGGGGTTACGAGGACGTATCAGTATGGACCAATTTCTGGGAGATATTTGCCTCCAATAATGTATCCTAGCACCCGTCATCCGCACTATGGCGACACTGTTTTCTATGAGAAAATTTCAATTAACATTGTTTGTCCCCTCCCCTTTGCAACTCCTTTATGAACTGACTTAATTGAATTTCCTTGACACCAAGCTCGAGGAAATGGAATAATATTTTCTCCCCAAAATGTAATTGGGTGCCAATTCGCTTGCAAATAAAGAAGGGAAGAATAAATAAACAAATACATTAAAAATAGACCGGAAACAACTAAAATATGGATAGTTCCTTTTTCTATACTATTTTTTATATTTAATAGTATAGTTCCTTTTTAATGCGGTTACTGCACTGTAGCAAAAATTACTTATCTACCTAAAATTAAACGCTTGGAACGCTCTTGTCGTCAGCAGTACATAAACGACGAAGTTTTTTTGTAAGATCGCATAAGGTATTCGATGTAGCTATTGAATTAGCATTCGTTGTCGATTCTCTGGCCCGTCCTTGGAATAAGGATGTATCTGGCATCTCAGGCCGATCTAACCATAGATGTAGAAAACTTAGAACATCTACACTATTCTACACTTTGTTATTTGATTGATTACTAGCGATATTTCTGTTTTTTGGTGATAATTATAGCGGTATGTGTTATGTAAGGAGGATGGGTACATGCATGTTAGGTTCAAACTTTTAACTTCATTTCTGTTAATTTTACAAAATGGCTCTTTCTTTTAAAGAGTTTGTGGTTTTCAATTATCGATTTACTTATATAATTATCCCAATGACTGTCTCCCTCCAAGAACACACTTCTTACCTACTGTAATCCTAAAAGTTTGTCAGTTATTAAAAAAATAATACTCTATAGTTATTTATGTCAATGGATTTACCAAATAGTTAAATTTTAGCTAACAATCTACTTCGCTAAGACTCACTCGGTAGGAAAAACTTAAAAGAAGCCGCCCTATAATCATTAGTAGATATTTGAGCCTAAAATAAAATATATCTGTCGGTTGTGAAGGTTGATAGCTAAAGGATATTCTATGCGTACTGGTTTAGCTAGAGTATTGGAGTCATCCATTTGACGGCCGATTGGTCTAGTAGGCAGTGACCCTGCCTGCGACGCCATAGGTCCTGGGTTCGAATCCCAGTAGGTGCAAACATTGATATGATGAATATCGATGTTTGTTTCCGAGTCATGGATGTTTCTATACTTATCTATTTATATACCGTTGCTTAGTACCCACGACACAAGACCTTAGGGATCTTAATGTGGGACTAGGTTAATGTGTTGTGTAGTGTGTGAATATATTTATTATTATATTTATTATTTATTTATTATCCAAGTGACCAGTATTGACATAGGTAAAAAATAATTAGAGACGTCTTGCTTTAATATATCGTCCGTCAGCCTATTGAAGTCCACTGCTGCCCCCCCTAGCATGACCACGCATCGTGGATATCGTATCGTACGATATTATATCGTCTCTAACAAAATTCAAACTGGCGGCTATATTTATCGTATTTTGACAGGCTAATTGTCGATAAATTGGTTTATCATAACGTGTTACGCAGTTGTTAGGTCATGCTAGGCTTGCTGGACGTCACTTTGGACACCTCAGAGCACGCCACACGGCTTTGATCTCCCGTTTTTGCCATCCAGTTACTATCCTATCCCTCCTTTAAGTCATCAAGGTTAAGTTATAGTTTTAGGTTTGTTATAATTAGTGAATATTAGCCTTTGTCCTTCTCCGTCCGTTTTTCCCACTACCATTGTATGCAACTTTTTTTTCTCTCTTCATAGAGATCTTTTAGCCTAGCTTAAAATAATAATATTACCTAATAATCAATATAATGACTATGAATAAATTACTATCTACATTGTTATGACTTTAATGTATTTATTTACATATGTACATAACAATTGAATTGAATTTTTGACCTAATGCACTTTCCTGATAATAATTCAAAGAAAACATGAAACTACATCACAGGATTTTTTTTTGTTGCATTAATGTTATTAATTGAAGTTTTATACATCCCGGAGGTTCCTCTGATTAATTATAATCAATGCAAATTTTAAGAAAATAGGTAAGTATTTGTTATTTTAGTCCAAAATAAACCTTCCATATGTATCCAAAAGTCGGGAACTTAATTATACTTGTGCTACCACTATTAGAACGACCTTTATTGTATATTTTGCTGTTTTTCGTAGTTTTTACCCGACTGCGCGACGCAAAGGAGTGGTAATGTGTTTAACAGCCTATGTATGTATGTTTGTATGTTCCTTTGAAGCACTATACAGACCAAACGCCAGGGCCGATTTTTATGATTCACACGTCAATCGATTCCTCTTAGTCCGGCGAGTGTCACTAAAGACGACGTTAGTGAAAATCCAATATGGCGACTACTGAACGCCATATTGCGAAAATGAAAAAAAAAAGTCAACAAACTATATCAAGTGGGGTATCGTGGAATAGGTATTTAAAAATCATTTTTAGTTTTCTTTGTACGTTTTTCGATTCGTCTGACCGTTTAGGATCTATATCGATTTAAATTTGCGTAACAACCATTCTCGCATATGAGTTTTTAGACAGCAGAATTTCACGATGAAAAGACGGAAACTTCTTGCTACCGAGCATGGTGTGCATGTTTCTTGAAGCGTAACTGTACTTATAGCTAAAAAGTATTTAAAAAAACATAATTTTAAAAATCCAAAAACCCGACTGCGTTAAAAAGAACCAAACTAAGTAGGCATGTATATAATAAAAAAACTGATAAGAAAAAACAAGCACTTAGATGTCCGGTGGTTATAATATTTCAATGGATCCTGGCTGTTCAATTGTTATTATTATTTTTTAAATTTATTTATATAATATAAGTTTTTTATATCGTTAAAGATTATCGTTATGTTACGATAATTAGAAAATATTTTATGTTCTTCAATAGTATTCATTCCATAAAAATATTATAGAATTCTAGACCACCGGATACATACTTAGATTGTGTCACGGACAGTTAAAACCTTTTTGTATTTAGTTTATCCGACCTCCGTGGCATCCGCTGTCTAATATAAAAAATTATATGTCATTGTCATTCTTCTGATTACACGATCGATATTTCCGACAACGAGTTTGATTTATTATAATAGAGAGTAAGTATATTCTTTGATTATAATCAAAGATTATAATTATCCAATGAAATTTATCCCTAAGATCCAGATTGGTTTTTTTTTTACGCAGTCGGGTTTTTGGATTTTTATTACTCACTTAAATATGCTTGTTGTTTTAAACTTGTGTTAAATAGCGTTTTTGTTTAAGAATAGGTCAAAAGGTGTACAGAGTCAAGAGGACGAATATTTAAGGAGGTTTAACCATAGGTAGTAGAAAGCACGGTGAACTCCAGAACCGCTATACCTGCTTGGCTGGTACCTAATTAAAACCTGGTTTAACTCAAATATCTAGCTAGGTATTGAGGAAATAAGTCAGAGTTCAAGTGAATCAATTCGGCGATTTCACCAGCTACGGTTATTTGAAAACAATTATCTATCTGGCGTTCAGCTGTCCATAAAACAATTGAAAATCGGCAATGGTTCAATGAACTTATAATTTCGTGAGTGGTGTTTACTAGTTATATCCGATAAATATTGTAGGTACCTATCTATACAGGGTGTAACAGAAACGGTGTGTTAAGCGAAGAGCTATGTAAATAGCCCACTATAGAGATCCTATTTCCAAAATTTGAGACTCGAAATCACATTTTTATTTTTCAAGATTGTATGGACATTTCTGAGTTGTTTCGGAATTCTTCATACTATTCGGAAAAATAAAAATGTGAATTTGATTCTGAAATTTTGGAAATAGGTTCTGTATAGTGGGCTATTTACATAGTTTTTCGCTTAACATACCCTTTCTGTTACACCCTGTATAGCTACTATCAAGGATATTGACAAACACATACATCACAGACCTCATCGATTTACTAATGTTGACGCATAAGAACAAAGAATATACTACTCTCTAACCTGGCAGCGTATATTGCAGGCATCATATCCTTGCAGAGTCTTCCACTCTGCCACCCTAAGCCGCCCCATCGTGGGGCAAAGTGGAATGCTTGAAAATTTTGAGTGGAATCTGCCCCACCAAATCCGATTTTAGGGTGGCAGATTCCACTAATTTTTAGTCCCAGTGGATTTTGCCCACAGGGTTGGCACTTTAGGAGTTCGTGTAGATAGTTGATGGGTTAGATTGATTTTATTGATTTCATCCTTGCACCCATAATCTGACAATGCACAATGAAATGCTTATTTCTACTAACTAGAGTTTACTCTTTGAAAGTGTCTTCCTCGAGGTGGGCAGCAGCGCCTCCCGTACTGACAACATAGTCCGAAAATCACACTGCGGTCACCAATCCAGGTCTCTTTTGAAAACCAGCTCTGCTTGAATGGTAGCCATATCCTCAAGCAGCATTCAGCTAAAAGGGGACCTGATTGGCAGTTACACATATGCATGCACGGTACTAAGCGTATCCCATACTTCTTTGTATCGTCTTTGTCATTTGTCTGTACCTCCTTACTGTTATAATCTCATTGTTGTCTTTTCTATTATTTTCTTGATTTCTGTTGTCGTATATGTATACATGCCAAAAGTCAAATAAACGATCTATCTATCTATCTATCATCATCAATCTGCCTGCCCAGCGTGGTGACTATGGGTAAAAGCCCCCTGTGGCAGTAGCTTTGTGGCGTGCCCTGCGGGAGTCCTACGTCCATCAGTGGACTGCAATAGGCTGAAGAAGAAGGTATAGGCATCATCATCCATCATCATCTTCCTACTCTTACGGTTCAATATGGTTTGTTACGAAACTCATATTGCCAAGGATTTGCGACCGGCTGCCTGCCTGACGCTAACCTTCCTCAGGTATCTATCCAGAGTATCATCGACGGAAATACCTTTCATATTCTATATTGTAAGTACACAGAAAACATAAAAGATATGTAATATGTAATACTAACAAATATACCTAATGTACAACAGGCATACTTACCTTTTAACTTTTCCAGAGTTTTCTTTACGTAGGTAAATATTATACAAAATGGTGTTAACGTAGGAAGGAAGTAATGCTATTGCGACTCAATTCATATACCAAACTGCGTAAATTAATAATGTTCACATAAAATTTATTTATATAAATAGACAATGCAGCTACGTCACGATCGCTTGTTTTTATTTTCGAAGAAATAGTCATACATATTTGTACAAGTGCAGAGTTTTTTCCCAGAAGTTTTTTACAACGTCGCCATTTGTTTACTTCTTGACCAATGTCAAGACACGATAATAAAATGCACTGTTATCGTATATACCTTATCTGACTCAATTTAATACAACTTTAATCACACTAAAATTATAAGGTACATTTGCCTATTAGATACTCGAAAGTAGGTAAAGCTGACCAATTTGAATGCCCAATTAATGAGGAAGGTCATAGACAAAAAATGAGTAGTTTTTGGGCCTAAAGATACGTGACTCACCTAGATACGAGTATATCAACAAGTTATATTAATTAGTAGATAGAGTAAACGTCATATAAGTAGTTGCACCTACATATCTCAATTCAAGAAACAATTACTTCCGCATAATTTTTTCACCGGCCATTTCCCTTAGTTTTCAGTTCCTTCCTACAGAGTACAAGAAACTGCCTTGAACTGGAAAGTGAACAGTTGAGAGTGACCTCGAGGGTGGAGGAAGCCTGGTTTCCGTGCGGAAGCGATGCGGAAGAGTCGCTTCCGATCGACCTCACTCTATACGGATTGTGCGGAGTACTGCCGCATGCGTTATTGAATCTATAAATAATTAGGAGTCGTAAACCTTGGTGATGTGTCTGAAATTGGATTAAGAGCTTATTAGGTGAGAATGGGAGTGATCTGCGGCTTGGATACAATGATTATCGAGAAAAACCTCATCGTACCAGCCAGTATGAAAATGCCTGGTGTGAAGAGGGGCCTGCCAGGGTGCGAATAGCCACCTTTTCTTTTTAACCCCCGACGCAAAAACGACGGGGTGTTATAAGTTTGGCGTGTCTGTGTGTGTGTGTGTCTGTCTGTGGCATCATAGCTCCTGAACGGATGATCCGATTTTAATGCGGTTTTTTTGTTTGAAAGGTATGTATCAGTCGAGAGTGTTCTTAGCTATGTTTAGTGGAAATCTGTTCAGGTCTTCAAGGTCATCAGGTCGTTTGTTAGGTGTGATAGGAATGTTACACGCTCAGTTTGCTTGCAAGCATATGTGGGATCTGACATTTGAAACACTAATGTCTTCTGGAACCATTGAGCTGGTCTGCTGTTAGGGCTCGAAGATAGGAGACGTAACCCTGGACTGCCTTTTAGTAAACCCATCGAGTTTGGGCTCGTTGGATTTATCTTAACTAGTTCTCTTTATGTTTCTAATTGACGAGGACCTGATGCTGGAAATCTGGAACCTCTGAGCTGGTCTAATGATAGGGCTCGAAGGTAGGAGACGTAACCCTGGTCTACCTTTTAGTAAACCCATCGATCCATAAAGCATGAAATAAAAAATTAAATTAAAAACTTAAGAAAACCCCCGACCCAAAAAAAGTATGCAATTATTATGACAAAAGGTTCAAATTGCTAAACCCTATAAAAAGCAAAAAGTAAGTACCAACTAAAGCATGTCAGACTATCTACTCGGGACTTTGTGCCGCCTTTATGTCGGAGGCATAACCGCTAATTTTGAACTACAAATGGTTATATTGGCCTGCTGTTGACCGTACGTATGAAATTTTTGATTAAATTTTGTCGCGTCGGGGGACCGCTTTTTACCTTCAAAAAAACTTATCTAAATCAAATGATTCCTACCTAATCACAACATTCGTATAAAAAAATCACCTAACTAAACAATATTATATTTATAATTACTGATATAATGTTATAAAGTAAGTAGGTATTCAGAATTAAAGTGAAGTAAGCTATTACAATTATATTTGTATAACAATGGGATTGAGGACTTCTTAATGTGTGCTTCTAACGTTAGGCTAATAAATTAGAGCAGTCCCCTAAGTACTTACCTATATTTTAGTAATACAGGGTGTTTTTTTGTGGCCACCTTTAACGAAGGGTACGTACTCTATACATGAAATAAAGTAAGTTTATGCCAAAAAAAATGCTGGGAAAAAAATATTTTTTTTTGGAAAAAAAAAATTAAATTCCTTGATCGTGCGAAATTTATAGTGTCTAGTGTTTATGTTAGTTTTTTTATAGACAGATATTAATTATTTTTCGTGAAAAAATTATGTCTATGTGCATTTATGCAGAAAAACGCAGTCTATTTACTCAACTTTGGACCCTAATATTTTGGAAACCAGACACTTCCCAGGTATGCTTCCATGGAGAAAAATGATCGTGATGATAAGGAGATTCCGTAGTTTTCGGGAAAGTTGACGACCAAAAATCACCCTGTATATATAATATATATAAAGAATCTTCATATATTTTGGTTTACACATGTTATATCAGTGGCCCCATATCATTGATGTGGCGGTAACTACGTCCCTGATACATAGAGCATGATGCGCAGATTGGGGCGGCAAAATTTTTTACTATGAAATGGCATAATTTATTGCAAAACATTCCATAACGTAAGTACAATACTTTATTATAAAGTACGGGTGGCAACCTTAGGTGTGAACCATTGATTTGCTCCTTTGATAGGTCTTACTTATGGTTTCATTCAGGTTTTGTAATAATAAAATAAACACAATAAGTATGTGGGTACTTAGATGAGAATTATGAAAATTTAATTGTAAGTGCAAGATTGACAAAGTACTTATACTGTCTTAGTGTAAATAGATTTAGGTCCCCTTAATTTTTTATTTAACCAATGATACAAGTTCTGCCATTTTTTATGATAGGTACTTATATAATTTTACAGGTAAGTAGGTACGTTTTATATTAAGTAAATGTGGAAGTAAGCGTTTTATTATATTCTTTTTTTCTAAAAAAGAAACCAACATTCATTTTGCTCTATAGTTCTTTGAACTTTAAGTTAATACTAATATGCCTAGGTAGACCTACTATATTCTGCGGCGGCACTATGTACAGCAATCATAATATTTTTTTCTTTTCTTCAGGCTATGCAAAATCCAGGCATTTCTGGGAATAGCTCGCTTAACATGCAAATAGTTAGTAACTAATTTGCTGATATTAGGCGCTCAGTTACAAGCATTTTTACCTTTTGCCCCCGTACCACGATATAGTATATCTGCATAAACGTTATACATTGCTCTTTTTGCCTTAGACATTTACCGTGTTATTACAAAAGAATTTAAACAGATATGCCATACATTTTGCTGTCAAATGTCATTTTTAAAACGAGTCTTACTTTAGGCGCTCTTTTGTAATAACACCGTTAAGATTCTTGTTGAAAAGTCATCAATGTATGAAGTATGGCGAAATAACAGTATGTTTATGTTGCAGTAGAGGCTTGAATGCGGGTAAAGCATTGCGTGGGCCCGCATAACGAGTGGGACCGGTCCCCAGGTGTCACTCCCATTACCCAGGTTCACAAACTACAATATCGACCGACAGTACTTTTGCGGTGAAGTGAAATATTTCTTTTTCGATCATATAACTCAACGAGAAAGAATTTCAATATTCATTGTTCTTTTCTGCACTGTGAGTTGAATTTTTGAAATTCATCTGATTTTAGGTACCTATGTGTTGGTATAACTAAATATTTCATACGGCTACAGGTCTATGTTTCAAAAATTTATAAGTAGGGGAAGGGGGGGCACATAGGACCATTTAAGGTATTAAATTAAATAACAAAGTATATTTAAGAGAAAATTGGTCAAATTTGGTAAATATATAAACCTCAAAGGTCAATGTATATAGAGAAAATTAATTAGTTGCATAACTCTACAAATTTGTATTTTATAAATTAAATTTAATGAAACGAAAAATAGTCCTCTCTGCCCCGTGTTTGGGGCACAGGGGACTTTGTCCGGTCCCATGTGCCCCAGTGAAATTTTCTACAATATTAAACAAATTTAATTCAAAGACAACATATTTATTCAAAGAGTTACATTCAAAAAGTAATGTTTAAAGTAATATTGTACTTAGCAAATTTTTTAATTAAAGAAAAGTAATTTTGTAATTAAAGAACAGTAATTTTATAATTAAAGAAAAATAATTTTTGAATTAAAGATGTTCTGAATCCATCCATTCACTACCATTTGCGTATCCAACCGAACCTGCTGGACTACCTTTCATTATTGTTGGTGGCATACGTTGTCTAGGGAAGAGGATGAAAGGAGGAATATATTGTCCAGCTGCTGATATTGCGCAAGTAACAGTTACGTTAAACCCACGCTCGGCACTTACAATTCGACCAACTTGTTTGCGGCCTTTCTTTGCAATAATTTTCCTAGGCTTAGGAACTGTATTTACTCCTGTCTCATCTGCATTAAA
The DNA here is from genome assembly GCA_014607495.2 of Carposina sasakii. Taxonomy (NCBI): domain Eukaryota; kingdom Metazoa; phylum Arthropoda; class Insecta; order Lepidoptera; family Carposinidae; genus Carposina; species Carposina sasakii. Next base: position 6,340,225 of record CP053165.1, read on the forward strand.
TACCTGATCTGGTTGCAAAGACTATTTATCCATCACAGATTTTAATATGTCATAATTTTTTTTTACTTGAACTCTGTTAAAGGCAGCAGCTCTAGCTATACTTGTAGGCTCCGGTTCTCTTATAGATATTTGTGGATTTCGCTTGCGAAAGCCGTTTAACCAATCCTTCCCAGCAAGTCCTTTAGTTTTATTAAAAGTATGCGAAATCCCCATTTTTTCGGCAAGGTCAAAAGCTAATTTTTGAACGTCACGTGGAGTCAAGCCATAAAATTTACTCTCTAAATCTAAAATATGATCTACCAGCTCTGTTTCTTGTTCTGGTGAAAAAACTAGTTTAAAATTATCATTACGAGGGCCGCTGACAACCACATTATTTTTAAGTAGTCGTAAAAGACATGTTTTAGGGATTCCAAATCTATTGGATGCAAAATTTGCTGACATTTCTTTACATTTTACAGCTGAAACTGCTTTCTCCATATCTATTTTGGTCCATTTTGGATCTGGCTTTTTCTTATTATAATTGCGCACCATCTGCAAGAAAGTTAAAATTTAAGAAACCGAATTCAAAAAATCAAGGTCCAGACACATAGGACATCTGGACCTATGTGCCCCCGAACCGTCTGGACCTTTGTGCCCCAAAGACAGTAGTTACGAAAAAGAATACTAGACTAGTTTAGAAAAAAAATTAGGTTAATGCAAATATACACAAAACTATTCTAATACGTTGTAGTTCACTCACAAAATTCATTTTTATGATAATTACTTATATTTATGTGTTATTATAAATATATGTTAATGATTTTTTTTACAAACTTACCTTTAAAAAAAATATTTTATCACTTTTTATATATTTATCGAAGACAACACACGTCACCTGTCACTTAATTAACAAATGGCGTCGGAACAGTGTTGCCACCATATTCGCAAATTCATTTTGGTGAGTTTGGTATGATTTAAAGCAAAAGTCCTCTCTGCCCCTCCGGTCCCCTGTGCCCCGCCTTCCCCTACGTCATAATACGTAATACGTTAGTCAGCAGTTTCGCTATAGGTTGGTACGATATTACGTCATCCACACATAATTTACGAGAAAACAGGTAATAACTGGAAAATGGAAATGTAGATCTTGCATAAGCGCCCAGGAAGACAATGAGAATGTTTATAAAACACAATATATCAATATTTAGGGGCCCATTCTGAAACAAGGTTTATTTTAAGCTGCTACATTAGATTATCCTATTTTACGTAGATACCTACGTGTATTATGTGGTACAGTACCTTGTTACCAAATCACTAGATAAATCGATCAATAAATTAATTCGTTCAGAGAATGTCCAAGTTCGTATCGTAATGAAATTGCGGATATGAAAATGTACTTTACATCCTGTAAGTTAGGTTAGTGAGTTGAGATTGAGAGAGAGTTGAGAGTCAGTTAGATCAAAACATTTATCTTTAAAGACATATATGTTTTGAAACTCTCTTCAATCGTATTGTTACTGGGCTCGCACGGTATAGTCCTGGCTATTAATCGAAATATCCTTAGTACGAGTATTTCTTCTTCAAATCCTGGTTTTCAAAGTTTTGAGATAGCAACCCTACGAGTAATCTAGCACAAATCGATAAAGTATAGTCTTACAGAGGGCAACGGGTACCTAATCGGCGTAACTATGACATTATCTAAATGGCATAACTGTCTATACCTACGTGTTTAATCTTTTCCTTTATTGATAAGGATTGAGGTGATTGACATCATTTTATGAAATAGCTTTCATTTCGCTCGTTAAGTAACTCTCGTATACTATCTTATCAGTTAATGTCTTGACACTATTTCCGTGATAAACAATAATATCGCTATGTTTCGATTTAGTTTGGTCTCTTTCCATATAATTATCTAAATACGATGGATTTTTGCCTATTGAGCCAGTATTCTTTGTTTTAAAGTAGGTACTTTCTGAAGATACGATAACCCTATATGTTCATTGATTACACAACACACAAATTCATTATTGAAAAATAAAATATCTCTTATGTCAAAGAAAACAAACTACTTACTGCAATCTTTTACACACTCGTGTACCTTCAGAGAAAAGAATACTTACGAGCACTTATCGCCTATGAAGCAAATACGAGTACAACCATACTTACCTCTCGTACCTCTACTACCCTTGTCCAAAGTACTAAGATTTATATTTACAACTAGTGGACGCCCACGACTCCAGAAAAAACAAAATGTCGAAAGTATCCGGGATAAAAACATTTTCCCAGGATAAAAAGTAGCCTATATGTTAAGTGGGACCTGTCACAATATATTCCCGAGAACTGCATCAAAATTGGTTCAGCCGTTTCTGAGATTAGCGTGCACAAACGCACAGACAAAGAGACAAAAATTCCAAAATTATCGTTTTGGGTTCTATTGCGTTGATAAAGGTCTCCTATAATATTTTTTCTCATATATCTTCCATGTACAGACAGCGATCCGTTACATTTTTATTATATGTAAAGATATTTTTTCTTATAAGTACATATTTTAATTCGATATGTTTGCCACATCGCTTCGAATTCATTTTCACATCTATTCCGAAATGGGCAGTTTTATGAGAAAAATATTTCTACAGATAATTAATTAAATGGGATACTCGGTGTTTCCGGTACCCAGTTTCAAAGTCGTGAATATTAAAATTTGTGAAGAATACTTACTTTAAAATTAACATAAAGGTACGTATTTACATATTTCATTGTCTCTATGAACTCTGTCGTTTACTGAAATAAAATTTAACAAAAATACTGTCTCTACTTATGGTAATTAGAAAATTCATAGGTGTTCTGACATTTCCTTAATAGCTAATATCGATTGCTGAATGTGTGTCCCAATTCTAAAGGGTTTCCAATTCCAGGGTATCTAAACAGCGTTACCAATATGAGGCTAGCTGTAGGAGATTAGTAGAGTGACCATAAATAGTTAAATACCTACATACCTATATTACACTATACTGTCGACCAATGGTTTGTTTTTGGGAATATGCGTAGTGTCTAAAATGAACTATTATTTTTCAACTAGTTCAAGTAAAACAAAGGTAACAAGAAGTTGGCCACCAGAATTAAATCGGTAGTTTCTAAGAAAACGTGGTTATTTACAATTTTTATGTACGTTCATAGATTACGTATTCATTCAGTATTCACTATGAGTCAAGCCGTTCTCTAGCATCGTTTACCTACTTAAACAATCGTTGTGTTCAAATCACGTCCGTTGACACCTATCGGCCGCAGTTTTGTAAGAAAACGTGTTCTTCGCCTTACCATATCTATTCTGTGGCTTTACTATTTACTAATGCTTATGTAAGTCTGTAGAAATGAGGGCAATGTCAAGGTCTTCATTTCACTTCGCGAAACGATGGGTATGACCACATTTACAAGGATTTTCCAAAGTTGAAATGAAACCGTTCTGTGATTTGTTTATTACTAGCTGTTGCCCGCGACTCCGTCCACGTGGAAAAAACAAAATATCGATATTTTCCCGGGATAAAAAGTAGCCTATGTGTTGATCCAGGGTGTCAGCTAACTCCATACAAAATTTTTACGTGAATGAGACACAAACATTCTTCCATCCATCAATCCATACGATACGTACAAACTTTGGCGTTATATATAGGTATGTTATAATAATACCTACCTACCTATATATTAGTAGGATTTCGCGTTTATAATATTAGTAGGATGTAGGTAGAGGTAGCTACCCTATTTCGGAAACACAACCGTGTTTGTGTTGCAAAGAGTTGTAATTGAGAAAAAAAACTTTCAGGGAAAACTGTTATAATTACTTATAAACATATATTAAACATCAGAATTAAGGCTTTACACAATTACATTAAATGAGAAATGTGATACTTACCTACATCTGCTATAGTTTGGATTGCACTGCATACTATATTATGTGGATAAAAAAGTTTTAACAGCACGACAATGTTATTTGCGAGCACAGACTAGCGGGCGTTGTGGTCATGGACCGGTTTGGCTTTGAATAACAACAGGACTTAATGTCTGGTCAGGTCAGGTATGCTATAGCTCGGCGGTGGGACTATTATTTTCTACTTTAATCCAATTTGTAGGTACTGGATAAAAAAAAACTACAATTCTTTCTATAAGAGTCACATAAGTAGGTACTTATGTCTCCAGAGACTGATCAGAGCGGATGACCATTAGTATCATGATGTCCGTCACCCCCTAAACTAACTAAATCACACAGTAATCCTCCTTAACAGCCACATAGGAGACTGTAAGTATATAACAACTCTATATAATCGTTGTATTCCATTATAAGCGCCATTGAACAATGGTAGTCTTCTCTTGATAAGTAAAATTTACGCGTTTATGTAGTTCCAGCTCTTTCTGGCTTTTTCATCAAATCATCTCGATCATACCAAATAGTACCTATATTTAAATCTTATAAATATCTATCTATAAATAAATACCTATATAGGTACTCTTGTAAAATTTCAAGTCCGAACAATCCTTAGTTAGACGGTTAAAATCGATTTCATACTTTGTTTACACAGTTAGGTAGGTACGTTAAATTTAATCTAATTTGGTTTATATTTACAATTTATAATAATTGACTTCCCGGATGTATTATGCCCATATTTTATGTTATGAGCAATGCCTGCGCCTGCGCTAAAAAAAACAAGGAAGTTCGTCAGAAGTGGCAAAAATTCAATTTATTTCTCAAGGATGCTCTATGCGTGATCCATCAGGATTTTTTTCCAAGATATTATAGATGATTTCAGATTTTGCGGAGTAGGTATTATAATATAGTTAATGTACTCGTATCATAATCGGTTTATACTTTTTTGCAATTTGAAGCAAGAACCAACTGTTTCTCAATACTGGCTTTCAGGTTTAATCCCGAAAGTTTTTAGTTACTTCAGTATATTGACGAATTGTTCTCATGGATCATAATATTTGTGTTACTTATTGTGTAGTTACTATTTAGTCTTTTGTAGGTAGGTAACGTTGCTCATGCTCAGGCCACGTTCTGTACAAAATATCTTCATGTCTGTCAAATACATATAAGTACCAAGACTTGTAAGCAATTTATGAGTCAGAGATCGAAGTATGCGACACCTCTTTTTACCGCACTTTATGCTATGTTAGGCATTCAGAAGAGCAATAATAAATAATATTATATAGGTATTATAGATATAATAGCCATGTGTATGCTGTGTATACAGCTTTCTATTTAATCATAATATTAACTAGTTACATAATAATTTCTCTACATGTGTCATTTCATCTGCCGGTCTCGCATGATAACCTAATAACTGCAGGCTATCAATTTGAGCGTATTATTTTTCGCATATGCTAATAAAAGCCATTATGAAATTATAAACAAAGAAACAGACGTAAATATTGCGCCCTCGACATTAAGTACATAATATATGTATTGGTTATGTATGGCATACATTTTGACATGAGTGGTGTAAATTATCACTACCGATGTGTCTAATACTCTAAAGAAATGCTTTATAATAATTCATTTAGTGTTTAGGCCAGTGGTTCCCAAAGTGATCCAGGTGGACCCCAGGGGTCCATAGGAGACCAATAGGGTTTACGTTAGCGTGAAAAATGGGAGTTCATAATAATTTGTACCAACTCCGAAATATTGAAAAAAAAAACATCTGTTGCATACATTTCAGTGCAGTAATTATTCGAGATGTATGATTGTATGGAACAGCTGATGTTTTTTTCAATATTTCGGAGTTGGTCCTATAGTGAAAGTTGTTTCTTTTTATTATAGTTTCGTGTCAAAAGATAATAAGTAATTTTGGATAGACAGAGTGTTTTTTCGTTGCCACCCTTAACGAAGGGTACGTACTCTATAGATCAAATAAATAAGTTTATGCCAAAAAAAAATGCTGGGAAACGATGTAATGAAAAAAAATAATTAATTACTTGATCGGGCGAAATTTATAGTGTCTAGTGTTTATGCTAGTTTTTTCATAGACAGATAATAATAATTTCTCATGAAAAAACCTTACTACGCGCGACTATGTGCATTTATGCAGAAAGACGCAGTCTATTTACTCAACTTTGAACCCTGATATTGGGAACCAGACACTTCCCAGGTATGCTTCCATGAAGAAAAATGATCGTGATGATGAGGAGATTCCGTAGTTTTCAGGAACGTGAACGACCAAAAATCACCCTGTATACTCACTAAAATAGGCACGTAAGTATTTTTGATGCGAATTTTAAAATCCTTGAAATAAACTGTACTGGGACACAAATTAATCTAAATATACGATCAAACATGTGAAAAAACCCTTTGTTAAAAAAAAACAACTATAAAAATAATAATTACCTACGTGGCGCAGTATGTATTCGTATTGCGTACTAAATATATTTTGTTTACGTATTATGAATGTAAATCGCCGATTCTTTTTTTGCACATTTCAATTGGCTACTATAAAAGGTTTAATTTACTTTACCGGTTGTGTGTCACCTGTCACAGAGCTTGTAAGACAAACAGACTTAGCTTGGCAAAGTTGAAATTGCAGGCCATGGCGGCTCTACTTAGTATGCGACAAATATTTATCTTCATCAATAAAGTTAGCGTTAATTAGTGTTCAGGTTTCACTAGCTGTATTTAAAGCTTGTTGCGTGTCTTTGGAATGTCCTGAGCTTGTTTGAGGTTGTATATTTTGTGTTGTCTTTAGGTATATTATTAAAGGGCACTAGTTCTGTCTGTAGTATGAAAAAAGCTTCCTGATGAGTAGAGTCCATGATAACATTGTTTCATTCTTGTGTTATGTACGAATATCAATTTCTTACCAAAGAACCATTTCATATTATGGTCAATATAAGTCTTCCATTTACAAAATACTTATTTTATTTACTTTAGAACCTTGATTAGCTATTCCAACTTTGATACGGAATTAATGACATGGTTATGTTTTAAATTTCAAAGTAACTGAGATTAAGCATTTAATATTTAGTATGCTTAATCCTTGATTAATTTTATCCGCAATGTAACACTACAGCGTACATCGCACATGCTGTTGGATATATTTTATGAGTAAAAAAAAATCATCATTTACAGCCCTACAGAAGTCCACTGTTGGACATAGGCCTCCCCCAACAACCTCCACTCCGACCGGTCGGAAGCAGCCTGCATCCAACCGACGACTGGCCAGGTCGTCCGTCCACCTCGCGGGTGGCCTTCCCACGCTGCGCTTGCCAATACGTGGTATCCACTCTAGAACTTTTCGACTCCATCGGCCATCAGTTCTTCAAGCTATGTGCCCTGCCCATTGCCACTTCAGCTTGCTGGACCGTTGAGCTTTGTACATCTGCGGATCTCCTCATTTCTGATTCGATCACGCAAAGAGATCCCAAGCATAGCTCTCTCCATCGCTCGCTGTGCGATCCTGAGCTTCTTTATGAGGCACATAGTTAGAGACCACGTCTCGGCACCGTAGGTCATCACCGGCAGCACGCACTGGTTGAATACCTTCGTCTTTAAGGACTGGGGTATCTTGGACACAAATAAGCTTCGTAGTTTCCCGAACGCTGCCCAGCCGAGTTGGATTCGCCGAGTTACCTCCTTCTCAAAGTTGGACTTACCTAGTTTGACCGTCTGTCCCAGGTAAACATACTCGTCAACAACTTCAAGCATCGAGCTCCCAACCAGTACAGGAGTGGGCGGCACATGGACGTTCGACATGATCTTCGTCTTGTCCATGTTCATCTTCAGGCCCACCTGTTGGGAGACTCGATTGAGGCCATCGAAAAAAAAAATACATTATCTAATATCTAATAGATGGCAAAATGAAACTGAACATTAATTTGGAAACTGGTGCAAGTGGAGCTTATGAAATTTGTACAAGTGAATTTAGAGTTAAAATTCAACTTTTTCTTGGTATGAAATATTCCATTAGAAATTGCGATGCAGAGCAGCTGAATGTTATTTAGGTTTTCCATTGTTTTGGCCAAACATCCGGCCGATCGGTTTACGAGTCTACCTACATTATTTACCTGCTCTGAAACTTTGTTCCGAAACCTATTTATATTTCTTTAGCTTATGGGGTAAGGGTAACTGAATATAAATACACCGTAATAAGAAGATAGTTTTTATTATGTAAGTACATACCTGCTTATATGACTATTCTTGAAGTTTTTTGAGGAAACACATTTTTATTGTACTTATTTAGTTAACATTTTAATGAGTTACCATTAGGAAAGGGGGAGGACATTGTACTAATGGTGAAAAAATCAAAGTGTAATACCATTCAATTTATCTTTGTACCTGGTATTAATAATAAATTATTTTCATAATATATTAGATCTATTGGGCGTGATTACTGGAATGTTTGTATCCATAGCTTACAATAAATCTGAACCCAGCAAATAATTCATTAGGTTTGTTACTATGTACTTCACAATCGTGAGTTCTATATTTTTTTGAATCCAAAATAGATTTACTTACCTAAAACTTCGGGTAAAGCAAGAATATCTGGAGAACTCGATTGATGTTTTTCTCTTGGTATTTACGGGTTTTCTGCCCACAAGCTAGTCAGACACCTGGGTTCTTAGACAATGTAGCATCGTTTGGCATCGACTTCGTTGTCGCTCTCACCCACCATAGCGGATGGCATTCATAACGTCATCGTCGGGGATGAATCTCTATCGATTCGATCGGCAAGTAATGTTACTTTGTCTAAGCCTGCAGTGAAGAAAAATGAATAAAGAACTTGCTTGCTTGCTTGATTTGACACAATACCTATAAGTAGTTTAATCTTTCTACAATTCTACGAGTACTATGCTTTATCGAGTGGACAACTTGACACCCTGTTTTGCATTGCCTTGCTGATAAATGAGCTTTATGTGACTACTTGGAAATACTACCTATCATATTAATTTGAAGTATGTACCTACTAAGTGCCACAGTATCTACTATTACTCACCTATGACCATTTATTTATCGGATTCACACAGGTCGAGCTACTCGCGAGTCCTCAATATTTACCGTTGATAATTCCTTAACATTTTATTTACTTTTTTTACAGTAACTTCCGTAGCAAGCTTATTAAATTGACTATGTAACTTGCACATAGTAGATTAAGTTGAGCTGGACAGGACTCGCACCAGTAAATAGGTGGTCAAAGATTGCCACTGAGTGGGTGCCTGGAGATGGACAGCAGCGTCGCAGAGGCAGGTCAATGAAGAGTTGGCTTGTACGGAGTTGCAATGTAGAGTTGACTAAGGTCTTGTATCGTGGGTACTAAGCAACGGTATATAAATACTTAGATACATATAGAAACATCCATGACTTGGAAACAAACATCGATATTCATCATATCAATGTATGCACCAACCGGGATTCGAACCTAGGATCATCTATGTCGTCGCAGGCAGGGTATCTAACAATTAGGTACAATACTCAATCGACCGTCGAAAAAAGTCTTTCCTAAGTAATGTTGACTAAATCTGCATTGGTAGGTATGCTAAGATTAAAAGTTCAGATTTAACGTAAAATTGTAGGATAATGACAGCGATCTTTGCTCTAACTGTTAGCACGTTTGCTATTTTACAACTTGTGAAGTGCAATCAAGTATGACATTTCAATTTGTTGATTTTGCAACGCAATCTTCTTGCAAACTAGTATTTATTGCAAAAAAAAAATACCTGTAGGTGTACAAGGGCGCAGCCAGGATGTTTTTCTAGGATTGTTCAAAAGGTAGATTTGACTATAAGGCGATAAACACACTGCCACGCACCACGCTGCATGTTACGTGTCGACGGACCTACGACGGATCTGCATGAACGCGCGTGGATGCATTTTCTGTGTGTTGGACTATGCGTGTTTTCTATACAAACGGAGATACTTACAAGCAACGTTAGAAAACGCACTCACGCGCTACACTGCATGGTGCGTGGCAGTGTGATAATCGCCTAAGTAGGTATTTGGTATGAGCTGTAATGGAATCTTCACAAATAAATGCATGAAACTAAATTATTAGAGCCCGTTTCAGCAAATAGTTCATAAACGGCTATTGGTTGGTAGTACTGTGATTTAATAACATAAAATATTATATTAATGTTAGGGAGTACCAGAGGTATCTTAGAAATAAATACAACATCCACAATATGCATTTAGCAAAAAGCGGTTATTTTAATATTACCGACATTCAAATTTTATTGATTTCTATTGACAACATCATAATCCATTCCTTTACCTTTTATTTTAGTTGAGAAAAACGTATTCTGTACCTGGTGAAATTAATTTAGAGCTGACCTTATGAGCCTTAAATTTAATCTACTCGGAATTTATAATAGGAAATAGTTTAGCTAATATCTACTCGTATTTACCAGAAGTAAATACTGGCATGTGCATATAACGTCTCTTTATTTTATAGCCACTAATATATAGCTTAGGGGCAAATAGCTTGCAATAAGGAAGTGTATCTTAACCCGTGAAGCCTTCCACACGGGTACCATGGGATTGAATAATATTAACTGTAGACATAATTGTTGCGCACGACTTAACTAAACGATTTTTTATGCCTCGTTATAGAACGGTTTCTATGTGATATAAGTTTTGATTGATCCAGTCAATGTAGAGTATGAAAATAAGGCGTAAGTAAGTACGATATGAACGTAATGGTAAATGGCGCGGTAAAATGTAATTTTTCAGCAATCCTTCTAGTCGTTTATTGAGAAAAGGAGAAAACCTTGCAAAGACAGACATTATAAAAGTGTACAAATTTTATAACAATCTGTTCAGCTCAGATAATGCAGCACAAAAACAATAGATAGAACTACAGACGGAGCAACTAGGCTAGGCACAGCTATCATGTTCATAAATTTAGAATGGCTTTTAGATTAGAACATACTTCAAGATATCTATTGCCTAATAAACATGTTACAAGTTACAACTTATGCTAAAAATAAATAGGACAGTAAACAAACACATCACCTCGGGATCACAAAGGAAGTATAAGAAGGATAAGCATTACAATATTAGATCATAGAATATAGTATCACCTCGATGCGCTGGTGTCGGACGAAAGGTATACTATCATGAGGGGAAAATTTTGACTAGACTTATTATTACATACTTTGCTTCGTACATATTGAAAATCAAAAATCGAAATTCCTCATTGTCCTTACTTCATGCTCGGAACCGCCGATCGAGTGGCGTGGATGTCGCAAGCGAGTGAGAGGAGGTTGCCTCAGCTAGGAAGTGACAGTGCGTGCAATGCGCGGGCGCAACCTTGGGCTCAGCGGCGATGGGTGCCCAATGTGGGTCACCAGCAAGATGCTATTGTAAGTGCTGGTAATGTATATTTTATTACATATTAAAATGTAATGCATATACGAAATACGAGTGCGGACTGGATTATACGCTTGGAAGAAGCATCGCCAAAATTAAATCTGCTTCATCTGTGTTTTCAATTGTTTTATTCCCGATTAGTACCTACATGTACGGCTGAAAAACTGAAAAAGCTGAAAGAGGCGTTACTCGATGTTGGTCCTTAAGTATTTGTACGTAAAATAACATACCTACTTACATTAAATCTTTGTCTAAAAGTAGAGTCTGAAACTGGGATCCAGCTAAATAGGCTAATTTGTAACATGCACTTGTTTCCGGGGAGGTGAGATGTAACAACCAGCGTACCGAGTCCTACAACATACAAGCCTATCCTATGATTCCGTGTTGTGCCGCTTTTGACACAGGAGTCTCCGGTAGGCACCTCATACTCGTATTGGCTGTTCTGATAGCCCGACTAATGACATCATTTAAGGCTCTATGCGACCAGCCCTCCTGCCGTACGATAGTCTTTATGATGACTAATGTTTTAACTAGGTATCTCGTCAGTCATTGTTGAGAAACCCCTGCTCTAACTAATGCAAACAGTCACGCGAATTAATTATATCTATAAAACTGTTACTCTCAGCTCCGCTCTCCTGGATGTCGCTTATTGCGTGGAAATAGTGTAGCTACGCTACGATCTATTTTCAGACCTGCTGAACATACATGTAAATTTCATAAAAATTAGTCAAGCCGTTTCCACACGAGAATTTTATACAGGGTGACAGCTAGGCAAATATTGATACCAGGACTTCAGACCATGATTCTGAAGTGAAAAACACTTTAAATTTTCGCAGTAAAATTCCAACATTTTTCGACATTGTTTTCATATTTTCAGGAAAAAAATAGTTTAGTTCGTTTAATAAGGCCTTAGATAATTACTTAAAAGTAAAATTTTAACCAAAAGATGATATTCAAAAAAAAAGTTTCCTCAAAAAGTTCAAATAACTTATCAACCCTAATAGAGAGTCACAAGTGATCCAAAAAACAGTAATGTGTCATACAATAACCATAAGAGCAAAGATTACTGATAATCAAATCAAAAATACATATCCTGCGAGTAATAACACTGTCGTATAACTCAACACAATGGTACTTGTTCAGCATTTCAATATTTGCCTGGCTGTCACCCACACTCTTTATATTAGATCTAGTAAACTACATGTTATTATATATGTACAGCATTACGGGTGTAAAATGTTGTACAAAATGGACTAATTATCTCAGTTTCAACACAGCTTCGTTTTGCAACGGTAGCCGGGGAACTAAGCTCTGGTTTGAGTTCCTAGATCAAAAGCCATAACCACCAAGTATAGTCGTGCTAGTAAACTCTACAATAAACCTTTTCTGTGCTACTGTACAAAAAAAGCTTTCATTGCTCGCTAATTTCAAGTAATACAAAATTTAATTAACAAATACAGGGTGGAAGTGACAGCCAGGCTAATATTGATATGGCGACTTCTGACCATGATTATGAGGCAAAAACCACTGGAAATTTTCGAAGGAAAATTACAAAATTTATCCCTGTATAAAGTTATACATGACGGCCGATTGGTGTAGTTGGTAGTGACCCTGCTGTTTGTTTCTATCTAGATTTATTTTCATTTATGGTACCTATGCAATTACCCCGTAAGGGATAGAGGCGTGATTATATGTATGTATAAAAAAACTTATAGATCGCAAAACGTAGGTACCTACATATCCAAAGTAAAAATACTTCCAGATACAGGAAAATTTTATGTTATTACTGAGCGCCTCACTGGAAAAGGTTTTCCAAAGACGTAGGTATGTTTTGTGTTAATGTACAATTTTCATATTTATGTTATTTTCCCCCTTTTTGCCCATTCGCCATTACCATAGAATTAATGTAATGCGGTCGGTGCTAATTTGAAATTTAGAGCAGAGCGCCTTGAATGTGAGTGGTTTATGTGAAAACCTAACAAAAAGTTTGCCGTCTCCAGACAAACCCTAGACTTTATTGTCTAGGTCATAAAGGCTTATTGTGGCTAGATTACGTAACGTTTGCGGTTTTGTAATGGTTTTAGCGGACCTTTACTAGGTATATAGGTAGAAAGCCAGATTGCGGCTAAGTGAATAATTTACGAAGTCATTTGTAAATGTTCACGCCGATTTTCATATTCAGATTTTGTTTGGTAACTCACATTTCATGTCATTTTGTAAGACGTTGAGTATAATACATATTTGATATTGCTTACGGCTCCATAAACTTGATTTACCTACCTAGTGGCTTAAATTGGAACTATGCTTTTTGAATATTATGGATTAAGTATAAGTTAAACAGTAGCGACGCCATCATTTGGTCAGATAAGTTGGTATCTTAGTAAATACATAACAGACTTAAAACTTGACGTTTAAGCGTACCGACATCGTAAATTAGCAATATATTAATTAAGAATTTAACGGATTACGAGGTTTGCAATACATTCACGTGGTCAATCTCCGATAGGTATTTATTTATTCTCAAAAAAATTAGCGCCAAGATGTATTGTGTGCCAAATATACACGGCTGTGTTCCCGAAACTAAAAGGAGATCTCACAGCCACGTTTATCATAGCGAAGATAGATCAGTGCCAAGTTTTTTTTTAAAAGATTTAAGATTTAATTTATTTGCTCTTGTATAGGGTACAGAAAAGGTGTCAAATAGTTAACAGGAAACATCCTATACAGCCATAAACATATGGCATGCAAATTTAAATTTAAATTAAGTGAAGACATTTTAGTTCACACAGTACAATAATATAAAATTAATATCAGATGTCAAATCCACGAATAAATAAAATACAAAGTTAGCTAGCTTATCGCTTGTCGGAATGCCCAAATGTCTTACGACATGCTTGGAAGGACATGCAGCTGATGTATTCTAGTGAAGCTCCGCATTGCGAAGTGCTAATGCACTGGACAGGTTCCACATCAGCATAATGACATCGGGATAAGAAGAAGAATAAGAGAATATCAGAGTGAATAATAAAATTTAAAAGTTCTTTAATTAGGCGTTTTTAACTCTGAAAGAGTCACCCGACCTCCTAGGTCTGTTATATCTTTATGTACTTATTTAAAAATCAGTTATAAATATTTTACCCTTTCATGTTTTACAAAGTTTTTTTATTACCCACTTGATTTTCAGTATTTGACACACGGCTAGTTAAAAAAAACCAAAGTACCTACCTATAATTGACGCTACGTAAATAATTATAGTATCGAAAATGCGCCTCTATGTTAGTTTGTCATGCTATCTCATGCAGAGTCGATAGAGCCCGGCATGTTTGCATGAATTGATAAGCATGCGGGCCCACATAATCGATACCAACTACACAGAGGTAGGATGGTAATACGGAGCTGTCATTGTGATGTAGAATAATTATTATGAACCTATGTACCACATACCATTCAGTTCCTTCCTTCTTTAAATATTCCTTAATTCTTCAAATATTCCTAAGATCAGAGGATAAAGCTCAAACCTACCACTTCTTTTATCTAATTTTTTCTCTACTTTAGTATGTAGGTATAATGTATATTTTTACTCTTTCTACGCATGTCTTGACTTTTCTATTATTTTTTATCCGCTTAATTCTCGGTATTTACTGGCCTGAGAAAATAGCCAATCTAGAACTTTGGTAACATTTGTGAGACTCCAGTCGACCAACAGATCAAACGCCGCAAACTAGTCGACCATACGCTCCGACGGGATCCTAACTATATACCAAGGCAACCCTAGACTGTCTGGAATCTCCAAGGAAAGTGTCCAAACAGACCTGGCGGCGGACGATCATCGCAGACCTGCAAGACTTGGAACAAAATTAAACATGAAGCTCAAAACCGAACGGGATGGCGCAGCGGTGCACTTTGGAACTCTACCCCATCTAGGGGGCACAGTACCTTGTCAAGTCAAATCAAAATATGATTCTGGGTACAAAGGGTGCCATCAACCCAAACCTCTATATCGAATCTTAGCTTTTTTTATAACTTAGAACTGTTTAGTGTTATTACAAAACCACGTCTTAAGTTAGACATTAATAAAAAAAATGACGTATGACAGCAAAGTGTATGAATTATTCATCCAATTTAGACAATGTTTCTCTCTTTTCTCTCGTAGAGATAAGCACGCCTTTGTAAATTTTCTTTGTCATAAACTTTATTTGTGAATACTTTACTGTGCACCTAGTTACAATAAACCATAATAATTTTATGTTAAACGATGTTTTAATTCTTATGTAAAAAAACTAATAAAATAACGTAGGTTATGTTTTGGTAACTCCGCGCATATTTCTCGCATCCATGACACTGCGACACAATATTGTACTGTTGCTGCTCTACAATCATAGCGAAAGGGAACTCATAAAATTGTTATTATTATACATGAGTAAATAATCTAAGTGATATATAGGTATATTGGTGAATTTATTTAGGCTTTTACGACTTTAAATATACTATCTGTGTCTGGCTTGATTTCGCTACTACAACAGCGCTTGGAAATACATATTTAGGTACTTACATGTTATCAAATAAAGAATGTAGGTAATGTTCTTCACACACTAAAAAGAATTTGTATGTAAATCAATTAATTTTTATATTGAAAAATATTTTTTCGCAATTTAAACGTTAACGCAACGCAAGGATCCTCGCCTGTCACTATTGCATGTCATTTATTTAGCTATGTATCGAACCGTACCTAAAATAAAAAGTATAAGTAGTTATGTATAAAGGTCCTGACCCGCCAAACCAGTATTTAATCATATTCATACTTTGTGATCACAGTATGTAAACGTTATGAACAGAACTAAAATGTTAGGTACGCCCAGTATTGTAAGTGATTGCAACGATATTTAAAACGTTTAAGTACGACTCAAGTTGTACGATTATTGCATCATTATAAAAAATAAATGAATATATATTAATTATAATTCTAGATATATAACAGAAAGTATAAAATTGTAATTTCGCTCTAAGATAATCAATAATTTCAATGAACGTCTGTGTACGTTCAAAACTGGATCGTTAGTTTCATTCATGTGTGTTTCGACAACCCGGCTAAATGTATTTTGATAAATTTTGGTATATAGGTAACAAAATACACGGGACAGTAGTACTTTTCCGGAAAATGTATTGATTTTTTCTGTAGTTAGGTAGAAAATAGCTACATAGTTAGCACCTAATGGTAGTAGGTAGGTAATACTCAAGCAAGCAGAACTTTTTTACTGGGGTTGGTGATTTTATTAGTTCCGGTTTGACTACAGTTCACACAGATAAGTAAGTCTCTATATGATACAGTTTGAATATAGAAATAGAGATTACATCACAGATTTAGAGTATATACCTAAATACCGCACATTTATTAGATATGTTGTCTTTTTTATACTTTACTTTTTAGCTTATCATAAGCTCGATCGAATACCTACATAAACTTGGCTCGAATTTTTATACAATTTTACGACACGATTGACTAAAAACTAAAGTAGTACCGCGGTAATTTATGTAAGTCTAAGTATCTATAGCACAAATATAGCGAGCATACTTGGTTACACACCAACACGCTAAAAATGGAGAAGATTTTAATAATAAATTAATTTAACTGACGCAATAGTCGTTATCTATATGTGTCACAAATATTTTTACATACCTAAAATATTGTATTTAGTTTAATATTCAGTTATCTTAATTACTCTGTGCTATTCTCATATGCGATTACAGTATTTTAGCTGCTCGTTTCATTTAAAAGATCTTTTGAGGCCTTGTCTAGGCATGTTTTTCCTTCTTCATTTCCCTCTTTATCTCAGAAAAACCTATCAACGCTCTTGTTTGGCCTCCATAAGGTCCTATCTCGCAATGTAATGTCCCATTTGCTCCAAAGTCTGTAAGCACATAATTATAATCCTCTAAGGTAGGCGTTAAGGTAAGAGTAGAATTCGTACCACCCCATGTCTGCCCGTGGGTATCGTACAAGGCGATTGAGGGTTTCCGGGAGATGGGCAGCAGCCCCTCCCGTGTTGACAACATAGTCCAAAATACAAACTGCGGTCACCAACCCGCCTGCCCAGCGTGGTGGCAAATACCCCCCCATGGCAGTCTTGTGGCGTGCCCCGGGGGAGGCCTACGTCCAGCAGTGGACTGTAATAGGCTGATGATGAAGGTAGGCGATTGTCCCTTTCAAATAGTAGACCCAACAAAACTCTATACAGCGTAGAGCGACATTTCGTTTACATAAATTTAAATATTCCTGCTCTTAGAGCTCGTACACCCACTGTGGAGTGCAGGCTTTGTTCGTAATTATAAGTGTTATTTATTAAAACAAATAAAGAGCGAAAGTGTAGCTAATTATATATAATTTGCGTGCGTCTAAAATGCAAGTCACGTGCCAACAAAGGGCCGGCGACCACCGCGCAGCATTCTGGGAACACTAAGGCAACGTATTTAGAACTACAATAGTATAAGAGGGTTGGTAGATCATTAGTCTGTTCACCATTAACATTAATATGTGCTTTATATGCTTTACTAAAACGCATATTTGCCAATAGAGACACAACTGGCTGAAAATTCACGTGTGCGTTGTAAGATGAAGTCCTCTATTTGGAAGCGTTTGATTTAGAGAGAGCTGACTTAAAGTTTATATCCTTTAAATTAAATACATATAATGAATTCTATAGGTATATTTTCGTAATTAAATGTATATTAGACTCAATTGGCATATCTTAGTCCTATTCTAAGAGGACGAAGCATCTTAAAAACAAAATAAATTAGTAAGATGGATCTAAGATTATTTGATTCCAAATTTGTATCAAAATAACTAAAGAATATCTGAGATATACAAAAATTCACTCAAGATTGGTTATTGTAATTCGTAATATGTGGCTAGTCTGCGCTGTATATGCATGATCCTAGTCAGAAAGTGTGCCCTGGCAGATTTTTAAGAATGCAGCAAATTATTGTGTTATTAGAATTTGTTTAGAATCAGGAACTTTCTGGTTCTGAAACGTGATCCCAACAAGAAAGTAGTTGGATCTACTATTCTTAATACACTGTGGAACTAACTATGAGCAAGCTACCAATGCAATACAAAACCATTTATATTCAGCTGTATTTCAAAGCTATAAGATTCAAGCTATGAGATTAATCAGACACATGGAGTAATGAAGTAAACGATGTAAGTACCTGTAAGTGAAAATAAACTGCTAATGTAATCTACCGGAGTGTATACCTATTGAGTCTATTTTACACCCCGCAATCAAATGTTTCAATTTAAAAGGTAATTGGATTTGTACTGATTACAAAGTTTTACTAGTTAAGTGCAGTTGCAAAGATGTAGAGACTTAGGTGATACTCGATATCTGAGAGAATTATTGACTAGTTAGAGCCAGCTACCTAGCGGGGCCACCTTCGCCTTAACTTTAAAATATCTTCTCGGACCGGAGCAAATTTTTGAAAATTCTTTCTTGTCGTATATATTTCTACTTTGTTGAGATATAAATAAATACCTGTATTTATAGCTAATTAGGTACCTACTACATACAACTCCAACCTCAACCCTATCCTATAAGTACCTAAAAAAGGACCTTCCTCCTTCAGGTACCTACTTTCAGGTTGAGTTCAAACTACTTTAAATCTCTGAGTATAAACACGCCACATTTATGTTAATAAGGGCGTATTAACCGAGGTTCGACCTTTCAATAGATAAGTAGAACGCACTAATATATAGGTAAACGTATACTCTAGACTAGACATTTTGACGTTAATTAAGCATGACGAGGTCAAACCTTAGCCTATTTAGAAAAAATATATTGCACGAACATCTTCATACACTGGCTTAAAACTCTACAATAGTAAATTATTACTCTACATCATTCCTCACAAACATGTAACAATCATTATCTTCTATACCCTAAAATATAAGAAAAACTAAGCTTATCCTCTACTAAACGCGAAAGTTTGTGAGTTACTCGTATGGATGGATGTTTGTTACTCTTTCACGTAAAAACGGCTGGAGCGATTTTAATAAAATTAGGTATAGAGTTAGCTAACACCCTTGATTTAGAACACTTATGCTACTTTTTATCCCGGGAAAATATTTTTATCTCGGATAATTTCGACATTTTGTTTTTTCTGCAGTCCACGCGGACGAAGTCGCGGGCGTCCACTAGTTTTTTTAAATAAATTATTCCTAGAACTAGAATGTAAAATTTACTAAACTTTTAGATAATAAATGCATGGTTTTTATGAAGGCACTGCCTATCCTTTCTGCTCACTTTTAGTTTAACATTATTTACCTCCTTACATTCCGAGTCAAACAATAAAAATAAAAATTACCACACTTTAGGATTCCAGTATAAATTAGATTTAAAGAAATAACAATGAAGTAAGTACCTACTAAATTGTTGTGTTATTAACTCAAATTTTATACCTACCTATGAGTTGCGAAATATACTGAGTCATGGGGCAAACTGGACCAGAATAGTGCGAAACAATAGCATTATCTATGTTCACTCGAAACTTCCGATTTTATTGTGTTTTTTCTTTGTGGTCTTAAGATTTCACCTTTGTCTCATTGTTCTAATACTTGGAAGTTGACATTATTGTAAATGCAAGTTAAAAATTAATTAAAATCATTGGTCGAGAGTGTGCAGTGAAATAGAAAGACAAAGACGGGGCGGCGGGCAGATCACATAATCATAACCTTATTACTAAATAAGCTATATGTGAATAAATGTTATGTACTATATTTTTTGTTTATTTTGTGTTTAGCAGTTCCTTGTTGCGTGCCCCAGAAGAGTCCTACGTCCAGCAATGTAATGAAATAGACTGTGGTGTATCTATGTGTGTGATAGCCATAGAAAAACCATAACCCGCTCTAGGACTCGAATATTTCAGTTATAACCTAGAAGGTACTAAGGCTAACTCTATATATAAGACACACTACTTAGTCTGACCTGAAATATTCTAGGCTTCAGTAAGAATCGCTACAATACGTCATCTTAGGCCGAATATTTTTCCAAAATGTCACTATTGAGATGCAGCTGATGCATTCAAGTAAAGCCCCGCACAGCATAAGCACAGAAAAATACATATAATTATAGAAATAACTGATCGAATCAGAAATGAGGAGATCCGCAGACGTACAAAGATCACCGACATAGCTCAACGGTCCAGCAAGCTGAAGTGGCAATGGGCAGGGCACATAGCTCGAAGAACTGATGGCCGATGGAGTCGGAAAGTTGTAGAGTGGATACCACGTATCGGCAAGCGCAGCGTGGGAAGGCCACCCGCGAGGTAGACGGATGACCTGGCCAAGGTCGCGGGCGTCGGTTGGATGCAGGCTGCTCCCGACCGGTTGGAGTGGAGGTAGTTGGGGGAGGCCTATGTCCAACAGTGGACTTCTCAGGGCTGTAAATGATGATGATAGAAATAACTGAAACCAATACAACATATTTTTAAATGTAGTTGGATTCTGATTTATCAAAATTTTCGAATAGTAATAAGATCGAAGGTCAAATGACTCTTGGCATTATCAGCTAAGTTCCTGGTTTGTAAAGTAGGGGAATATAACATAATCCACATGTTGATGCTATCTACGTAAAACGACATGTTGCGACATATTTTACTGAATGCTGCTTTGCTCAGGCTGTCAGATTAATTTCGTCTGACATATTTGATTTCTTATTTAAATATTTTTTAAAAACGAAAAACCGACTTCCTCCCATATGAGCCAGAACTCGAGCTTACTAAAGTAGACCCTGAAGAGGACTATTTGTTTGTCGGCTCCATCATCAGAAGTCATCATTTTATAGTTGACCTTACTAGTCGACCCTAAAAAGTTTTACTATCCCATCCCATCTGGCTCTATCATCAGAACCTTATTTTTAACCGACTTCAAAAAGAGAGGTTATCAATTCGTCTGTATGTTTTTTTTTTTTTTTTTTTTATTTTTTATATTTTTTATGTGTGTTACCTCAGAACTCCGTCATTTATGAACCGATTTCAATTTTTTTTTTATAGTTGGTCATGGTATACTTCCAGGTTGGTCCCATATTCACCATATCAGGATCTGATGATGGGATCTTGGAGAAATCGAGGGCAATCCTCGAATATTGTAGGGACATGTAGTCTGTTTTTATACTTTTACTGAGCGTTTTGATCACCTACATATAAAACATAACATCTGATGATGGAATCTCTAAGGAATCTAGGGATATCCTCAAATATAAAAGGCACGAGTAGTCCGTTTTTAGATTTTTATAGAGAATTTTGGTCAGCTACACATAATATAAAGGAAACGAGGGTCTGATGATGGAGCCGCCGAAAAACAGATAGTGGAACCTTTTCGTAACAAAATCCCCCTATGGCAGGGGGGGGGGGGGCTACGTCCAGTAATAGACTGCAATAGGCTTATGAAGATGAAGATAATTGTGTTAATTCATTAAATTATATGTTGCGTTAAGCCGTGTCCGAAGTAAGATGGTTATAGAGGAAGAGGTAGACATGAGAATAACGAGATGACGGATAATAGGGATGAATGAAAAAAGAGTACCTACATATTGCACCGACCCCAAATGATTGGGAACAGGGCAGGAAGAAGGAGTGTAATTATATGTTGCTTAAATAAGTGTAAACATGGCTGCTGTGCGTAATACCGAAGTATTGCGAAGAGCCAATGTAAGTGCCATTGAGGCCTACTTAATGCGTCGGCAGCTTCGGTGGTGCGGTCATGTGTCTCGTATGGCGGAGGAGAGATTGACTAAGAGCATCTTCTTTTCTGAACTAGAGGAGGGCAAGCGGAAACGCGGCGGGCAACTCCTCAGATACAAAGATGTTCAGAAAAGACATGAAGAGATGCAATATAGATCCATCTAAATGGGAAGTTTTGTCAGCACAACGACCAGAGTGGCGCAGGACGGTGATAAATCAAGTACACAAGTTCGAGGAGCAGCGTCAAGCTGACCTTGACGCTAAACGTGATGAACTAAAGACTCGTCCTCCTGCTGCCATTATCTATAATACAATAATGGCGCACTAACCTGTCCTCTGTGTGCGCGGGCGTTCGGGGCGAAGATTGGCTATGTAAATGTAAGCCATCTCCGAGCGCATGAACGCCAACTTAGTAATATCTAGGAGTAGAAGTGGTCGCCATGACCGAAATTGGTCGGAGGTCATCATTATCATCATAATCATCATATTGTCAGACGTAAAGTTTCGAAGCCTAGTCCTTTTTCTCTTTTGTCATGTGGCCTATTTTATTAACCGACTTCAAAAAGAGAGTACTATTTCTTTTACAACTTACTGTCTATGATAAAAATTTATGTGTACAATAAAGAATACTAAGAATACTAAGAGAGGTTATCAATTCGTCTGTATGTTTTTTTTTTATTTATTTATTTTATTTTATATATTATGTGTGTTACCTCAGAACTCCGTCATTTATGAACCGATTTCAATTTTTTTTTATAGTTGGTCATGGTATACTTCCAGGTTGGTCCCATATTCACCATATCAGGATCTGATGATGGGATCTTGGAGAAATCGAGGGCAATCCTCGAATATTGTAGGCACATGTAGTCTGTTTTTATACTTTTACTGAACGTTTTGATCACCTACTTATAAAACATAACATCTGATGATGGAATCTCTAAGGAATCTAGGGATATCCTCAAATATAAAAGGCACGAGTAGTCCGTTTTTAGATTTTTATAGAGAATTTTGGTCAGCTACACATAATATAAAGGAAACGAGGGTCTGATGATGGAGCCGCCGAAAAACAGATAGTGGAACTTTTTAGTAACAAAATCCCCCTATGGCAGGGGGGGCCTACGTCCAGTAATGGACTGCAATAGGCTTATGAAGATGAAGATAATTGTGTTAAGTCATTAAATTATATGTTGCGTTAAGCCGTGTCCGAAGTAAGATGGTTATAGAGGAAGAGGTAGACATGAGAATAACGAGATGACGGATAATAGGGACGAATGAAAAAAGAGTACCTACATATTGCACTGACCCCAAATGATTGGGAACAGGGCAGGAAGAAGGAGTGTAATTATATGTTGCTTAAATAAGTGTGTACATGGCTGTTGTGCTGCCAAATCTCTTATATTCCTCCGAGGCGTGGTGCATGTACCGTCGCCACATACGCACTCTGGATCGATTCCACCTCAAGTGCCTCCGATCCATCATGAGAATCAGATGGTCCAACCGAGTGCGTAATACCGAAGTATTGCGAAGAGCCAATGTCGGCAGCTTCGGTGGTGCGGTCATGTGTCTCGTATGGCGGAGGAGAGATTGGCTAAGAGCATCTTCTTTTTTCTGAACTAGAGGAGGGCAAGCGGAAACGCGGCGGGCAACTCCTCAGATACAAAGATGTTCAGAAAAGACATGAAGAGATGCAATATAGATCCATCTAAATGGGAAGTTTTGTCAGCACAACGACCAGAGTGACGCAGGACGGTGATAAAGCAAGTACACGAGTTCGAGGAGCAGTGTCAAGCTGACCTTGACGCTAAACGTGATGAACTAAAGACTCGTCCTCCTGCTGCCATTATCTATAATACAATAATGGCGCACTAACCTGTCCTCTGTGTGCGCGGGCGTTCAGGGCGAAGATTGGCTATGTAAATGTAAGCCATCTCCGAGCGCATGAACGCCAACTTAGTAATATCTAGAGTAGAAGTGGTCGCCATGACCGAAATTGGTCGGAGGTCATCATTATCATCATAATAATCATATTGTCAAACGTAAAGTTTCGAAGCCTAGTCCTTTTTCTCTTTTGTCATGTGGCCTATTTTATATAAAAATTATATAAATCTGACAATATTATGCCTCCTAAACTTCGTACACGGCTTAACGCAATATATATTTGCCCTTTAGTTAAATTTTACTTTAGTAAGCTCGAGTTTTGGGAGGAAGTCGGTTTTTCGTTTTAAAAAAATTATTTATTATTAAATTGTATAAATGCTAGTGTGAATTGGTTTTATAGAACCGAGATTTTTTTTTAATTAGCCTAAACTTCAAGGCTTCAGGTTACTAAAAAGTTCCACTATCTGTTTTTCGGCGGCTCCATCATCAGACCCTCGTTTCCTTTATACATATTATGTGTAGCTGACCAAAATTATCTATGAAAATCTAAAAACCGACTACTCGTGCCTATAATATTTGAGGATATCCCTAGATTTCTTAGAGATACCATCATCAGATGTTATGTTTTATATGTAGGTGATCAAAACGCTTAGTAAAAGTATAAAAACAGACTACATGTGCCTACAATATTTGAGGCTTGCCTTCGATTTCTCCAAGATCCCATCATCAGATCCTGATGTGGTAAATATGGGACCAACTTGGAAGCATACCATGACCAACTATAAAAAAAAATTGAAATCGTTTCATAAATGATGGAGTTCTGAGGTAACACATAAAAATAATTAAAAAAACATACAGAGAATTGATAACCTCTCTTTTTTGTTAGTCGGTTAATGAAATCTTATTTTCTAGACTAATTCAGTTCTTGGAGTTTTCTATGTTTATTTTTTGTCATTACGCTGAGAGATAAACCTACCTAAAATACCTGGTGAAAGCCATTATTTCGGTTTTTGACCTCTTGAATATGCAATTTGCTAGAAAATTTCATCAATATTTACTATTCAAAAGGGTGAGAGGTTACACCTATGGGTTAGACATACAGACATAAACAGACATTTTTATATGAATTAGAATTAATAACAATTTAAACCTAAGTATTATGTAGTATCGAGGATGAAATCGACAGTCCCGGGGAAGAGGTCGAGGCTATCTCCCGATAACGAACGAACGTTAACATGCGGTTTATTAGACCGAGGGGTGCTTGTGTTTACTGCGATCTTCAGTACAAAAATCCGATCTTTTCTTTTGATTGTAAAAAAACAACATATTAATTTAAAGCACGACGAAATGGATGAAAGATTACGTAACTATGTCGTGGAGTACTTCGTTACTACAAATGCGTATGCAGTCTGCAGCTATTGTAGGTAAAGACGTACACCTGGTATCCCCCTGCCATATCCTGAGGTACGCAGATAAACAGTTTTTTAACAGTGCATGCATGCAGTAAATGCATAAGAACTTTTGCAAG
Source organism: Carposina sasakii (assembly GCA_014607495.2). NCBI lineage: Eukaryota > Metazoa > Arthropoda > Insecta > Lepidoptera > Carposinidae > Carposina > Carposina sasakii. The sequence continues at coordinate 6,365,688 of CP053165.1, forward strand.
TACAGTTCCGTCCCATGTTCATTTAGTAGTTACTACCAATTTCATGTTAGAGGCAAATAAAATGTTTTTGCTTTTACCTCTACTTTAACACCTACATTACCAGTAGGTAGTAGTTTACAGAAACGTAATTGCCAACATAGCTACAATATCCCATTGTTTTCTCGCACCATTCGCATCGCAACTGCAACCGAGATCACGGCCCGATAGAGAAGTCGTGAGCAAATATCCAATGACCGCTCGGGCTACACTGTTTATCTTTGACAGTGTCGGGTTGACGAGCCTGACAACAATCCCACTCAAGGACCAGCCGGGTAAATAATGCCTTATCACACCAATATTTATTTATTTGTATTTGCGGATCTATCTGTCCATACAGTGAGAATTTGTCACGTACGCTACGTTCCGAAATGCGATGGTTTTGGGCGGCGAAATCTAAAATAAATATGGTGGATACAAGCAAACAGGAAACCCTACAAATCTCTTTTAAAAAGTACTGCATTGAACGAACCGTATCAACTTAAATAGCGTAGCTTTTAACTTTAATTTACAAAATAACTCAAGTATCCCAGTCCTAGAACCCACTAACCAAATCACTTTGGTAATTTTCAGAAAATTGTATATTCTGTTTTTTAACTATGGTACTGCCTCTGAGTTTGTGAAATAAAGAGAAATAAAGAGTTAAAACCAGGGATGTTACGGAGCTTCGACTCCGACTCCGTTAAGTTGGAACTTCCGATTTAATACACCTTCGGTTCCGACTTCGGCTCCGACACTTGAATCGGAGGTTTTAATCAGAGGTCGAATCATAACATAGCGGCGGCGGCCTGTGTCGACTGTTATGAACAGGTTCAAACCCCCTGACTCTCGCTACGTGCGCTCTATCGTCAATTATTTTTTCACTTGTTGTTAGTTTGTTACGCACACGACACGTTCATAGGGTATAGACATTTGTTTTGGTTTTTGCGGCTTAGTATCAACAAAATTCTCCGGCTCCGGTTTCGACTCCGTTTCCGACTTCGATAAATCAAATTTTAAAACTCCGATTCCGCCTTCGGTTCTGATATATTACCTCCATTACATCCCTAGTTAAAACTAACATAAACTTATCGTTAAAGTGTTTGCTCATTGTATAATACTTAAGAGTAATTTAAAGTTAAACAGTTGATACCGTTTTAGCTACACCCTCTAGTTTTAAATAGCCCTTGCGAGGGGAGGCGCGGCAGTTTCGCGTACCACTAATAACTCTCATGCGGGTATTCCTTTTTGCCCACGTCTCCCCTCGGTATGTAAGTATTACTTACTCATTTAGTTATTGCTGACTCAATTATTAAATTGCTAAACCTATTGGAATACTTACTTACAAAGTTTTGTGTCCAACTGTTAAGAGTTTGAGATTTCTTGGAAGAGACATAGGTAATACGTCGACCTACCTAATACACATGTATGTAGGTACGAGTATAGATAATAAATATAAAAGAGATACCTACGATTTTTCCTAGTGTAGTATAAATAATTAATTAGTATAAACAATGTCACAATAAAAAAATACGCAAAACAAGCATATACAAAATTGTTAATTACCTGCCCCCGAGCATTTTATGCTTTTGCATATATAGGTACTTAGGTAATCGTAATGGTCGTTAGCTAGCACTCGTTTACAATTATCATATTGATGGGGTTAAGATAAGCTCTCTTGAAATAATTATATTATACGAACGTGTCGGAATAGAATTAAAATGTTAATTAGGTATTTATAGTTGTAGGAATCGCTTCCTTGTACAAAGTAAAAAAAATGCTGTATAAAAAATAAAGTACAGCACATGAATCTTTTAAGTTAGAGTGATTCATGGTGTATGTATATGCGTATTTTTACCATATGTAATCTACCTTTAGTCATCTAAATCTTTACAAAAGTGCAAATTTCGTTTGTGCTGTGACGACGTAAAGTTGCAAGTCTCTCGGTATTCTACAGGTTACATTTCGGGGAGTGTGCGTTGGGACTTCACAACCTAATTCTCCCAGCACCCGTCTACCACCGGACGACCAGGGAAACAGTTGAAGTGCCGAAAACTCGTACTAAGCGTTTTGCTTCTACATTCATAGTGCAAACTCCCTGCCTGAATCCCTGTTCCCGTGAACTATAATCTTGCGGTCTTGAAGGCGAGAGTGAACCGGTTTCTTTTAGGCAAGCGCGCTCCATCTTAGACTGCAACGGTGCTTACCATCAGGGGCGTTGTGGTCAAGCGTAAGCCTATTAATTATAAAAAAAAACTTACGGAGTCCTAGCAGCTAGAAGCTTATAATTTGCGGTATCAGTCATAAAGACTTTGAAAACAGCGTTTTTTACAGTCATGCAAAATTCGCAACGTAATAATCAACAACATTTATTATTTTTGTATGTTCGGGAGGATTTGTACCCTCAACTCCTTACTCTACCACCAAAAATTGCATTAAAAATAACGGTCTATTAAATCTATGAAAACTACACACATATGACTAATACACCCCTACAGTTGTCAATATGTTACTTCAGTGCTCTCCAACAAAATTAGTTGGGGTTGCCACCCTAATAGTGCCACGAATTTTATTAATCTCGGCATGGGAGCAAAAACTACAACTAATATCAAATGAAAACCAAAAATATGCGGGCTAACATCAACGAACTTATTTTTATTTACACCCTAACCCTCTGAGGGTGTATCGCGATAAAAGCTCGAGCTAAAATGAGCTTACATTTTGTTTCAATAGGGACAATAATCGATAGGTTAAATTTTAACCAATCTGTTGCATCTCCAAAATCTAAGTAAAGAAGATTGATATTCTGGGAACTTGAACGTGGGATTCCGATTGGTCATTATTATAGTCTCGGAGTAATAGCTTTTAGTACCTACATAGCAGATGCATAACATACGTATATACATACATACATTTAAATTATAATCAAGTCCTCTATCCCTAAAGAGTTTGGGCAAAGGTATGTTAATTACACGCCCACTTTTCACCTTATTCCACCACCGAAACACAACACATAACTACAAAAATCTATGGACCGGTAACGAATCAATATCAAGGTACTGGTAATAGTCCATATTACTTTCTTTTTGCATAAAGTAGTAACTTATCTGCCAGCATGCGGTCTAGTCAGTCACACATTGGTCACAGATTCTATGGTAGGTATAATGCCCTGCATTTACCAAATACTGATTCAATCTTCCCGCGACAATTACCAAAAGTGCATCTAACCTGCATCAGCTATCTCCTAGCCTATTTTTGCTTGCAGCTTTAAAACAAAGCCCTGAATCATCGAAGCCGACTTGTTTTTTAACGCACTTGTAGAATGTCGCTTCAATTATAAAGATTTACTCACATGATTGGCTGAGTGTTTTTTAATCGAATATATTATGAGTACAATGTGAACGTATTGTCGCAATTACTTACGTACTGCGGAAGCAATCTGGAGAATGGATCTTATTACGTACCTCTACTAACACGTAGGTAGGTAGGTACTTACATTAGGTTCCCGCGTAATCTTATGTTTGTAACTGCCTATTGTGATTTACGTCACTATTAAAGGCTGCACTAGAGTTATAACCAGCTTACTATGAGAGCTATGCACGCACACAATATAGAGGTTTTAATACAGGGTGTAACAGAATGGCTATGTTGTGTAAAATTTTACCTATACAAAACAGCCAACTATGAGCTTTCAATTACTTTTTTAAGGAAATCAGTTACCTACCTAACGTCCTAACCTATGTCCGAACATATAGTAGGAATCTCCATATACTATCTATAAATATACACTTGTAGTTTCCTGTCACAGATTTTGTGGAGAGGTTCTCTATAGTAGGGCTGCTTTCATAGCACTTCGCTTTATATCTCTTCTGCTACATCCTGTAGACGCATGGCGTACTTCTATGTCCGAGTAGATGTTATTCTTCTTCTTCTTCAGCCTATTGCAGTCCACTCCTGGACGTAGGCCTCCCCCAGGGCACGCCACAAGGCTACTGCCACAGGGGGGTTTTGCCCATAGTCACCTTGCTGGGCAGGCGGGTTGGTGACCGCAGTCTGAATTTCGGACTATGTTGTCAGCACGGGAGGCGCTGCTGCCCACCTCCCGGTAACTCTTAATCGCCTCGTACGATACCCACGGGCAGGCAGGGGTGGTACAAACTCTACTCCGGCAACACGCGGCATAATTGCGGCATGTTATTATAAGTCTGTATTTTTCATATATGATAGTGACAATTAAGTAGCAGCCACTCAGTATTACATCGAGTATTATCATAATCATCGTTCAATCAAAGATCAGTGCATCTTGACTTAGATTTGTTACATACCAGTACTTCTACTGTTAGACAAACATTAACAAAGAATATGCATCAATATCAGTGAAAAATAAATTTAAAAACTACATGCTTCTGCAGACTTTGAACATCTTCTTACTTTTTTTTCGTATCTTGCGGAAAAATAAGCATATACTTGATACATATATGTCTGCTAATGTTGATTTTCTTTTCTTAGAAATGACACTATTATTATTATCTGTATGTAAATTATTTTTGCAGTGATGTTCTTGAGGGTTTGTGATAACCATTGTTAATGTTGGGCAGCTATGCCTAGGTATAGGTATATTGCTGTTATCAGGCATCGGCAGTTGGTCTTTTTATTGAAGCGTCTTATATTAGGTATATGTTCATACCTACCTCGTTAATATTAAATATTTATACGTGGAGATTTGTAATTGGCATAGTATATATGGATATTCTTTAAGTTATTGATGCTATACTGCTGTAAATCTTCCCTAAGAGGAAATAAATAAATAAATAATCTGTGATTACAACCAACAATATGCCTTATATCTATATAATAATACGATTTGGGATGACTAGTTCATCCTAAATTCCCGATACTGATACATAAACAAAAAGTTGTTTGATTCCATAAATAAAAAAAATATCAGAATAGTTTATAGTGCGAACAAAAACAGTCTATTGACATCATTATCTACATTAATCCGTGATTGTGAAACTCGTTAGGGGTGCGATCCGTTACAAATAACCAGTGATTGTCAGACAACGGTTAAGCCACCCCTTACCGGGGATGGGGGACAAAGGTTAACGTATTCACTTATCAACCTACCAACGTATGGGGTTGATTGCTTGGAACGAACGTGGGAGTTAAAAAAATTGCTGGTTGAAATGTCATCCTGTGAAGAGCGAAGCCCTTCGTATTGGGGGCAAGCTATAGCTGTTTATCCATACTTATTCGAAATAAGTCTAATTTAGCCTGTTATTGTAACGTACAACAATACGTTTTAAATATTTTGTAGTAATAAGTTACAGGTATATCTTTGTCAGACTGATTAATGTAGTTATTTATGTTATTTAACATAGACTTAGGTCTTCTAAGGTTTTCTTTGCTTTTTGGCATGCTCTGGTTGCCTCTATTTATTCTAGCTCACAGGAGTTGCAGTGGCGGAAATAAGTGGGCCAATCCCTATACTTATTCACTTTATCAAAATACAGAAAGTTAAGTGTCTTTAAAAACTTAATTAGTAAGTACATATGAAGAAATATTTGGGAGTGCAAATGGAATCAGCCTAAAATATATTTTTAGTCCGTCAAAAAAATTAACATATTCATACATTCACTGATATGAAATCATACGATGTTTTGAGAAATCGGAATGATTCATGCAATTATGGCGATACTCGCATATCTAGACTAGTTTAATAATCAGGTTTACAAATATCAACAGGTAATAAAATTAAATGATCTTCCGCTCTCATTATCTTGCAAAATATCTTTTTATATGAAATAGTATCATAATCCCTAGGTATTTGATATGAATGGAAATCCGGAATAAGTCATTTGAAACTTAATTTGATAAAGTATGGGCCTGGGCAAAGGAACTATGAAATAATGTATAGTTCGGCTTTTTTGTTAGAGTCCGTTTATTAGAATAACTGCTAAGCCTGATTTCGAGGTTAACATTTTAACCCACCTACCAACATAAACAACACCAAGGAGTACCTAACACAGATGACACAGCACCATCTAAGGAATTATTTGGTGAAACGCGACTCTATGTAGGTAGAGTTTATAAAGAATGATATAAACACTCTTGTTTTAGGTAAGTACTTGAAGGTGCATTTCACTATACTGTAACAAAATGTATAAAACTTTAGGTATAGGAAAATTTCATAGGTAATGCTGAATTTAACCTAATTCAAATGTGGAGTATCAGCTTAATCCTAAGTAATAACCTGTATCATAATTCATAGATTAGATAGTTAATATTATTAATTTACCCGCTACGCTCTTATAAATGTTAATATTGCTATTCAAAATATAAAGTTTGGTTCACACCTTCCCTGTTTGGATGTCGCCCCTCGAACCTAATGCTTTTGTGTCACCACACTCTCAGCTCATCACCAACTTACAGATTTTAAGAGTCGTTTTAAAGTTTTTTTATTGTGTTTGGATTTAGTGTATGTGGGACACGCGAACCGCACGCGACCCGCATCGCGAGGGGTGCTCGTTTATTTGCGAATGACCGGTAGATGTTCCCCTTGCAATTGGGGTTTATTTCTGGATAATTGTGACGGTTAGTGTATAAACGACTTTAATGTGTGAATGATGGCGTTTTGCTAAAATACCGTTAGATGGTCGTGGGAGATTTAAAGCTGGGACTTCGGCCTGATGATAGGTTGTGGCAAATGTTAAATGTGTATCACCGAATCATAATACATAAGTGTATAGCTGGCTTAATTTAACTTAAGTTAAATAGATACGAGTATGTGTGGAAGGTGGGCAGCAGCGCCTCCCGTATTGACAACATAGTCCAAAAACTCCAAAATACAAACTGCCGTCACCAACCTGCCTGCCCAGCGTGGTGACTATGAGCCTTGTGGCGTGCCCTGGGGGAGGCCTACGTCCAGCAGTGGACTGCAATAGGCTGATGACGATGACGAAATAAATATGTGAATCATAGACCTTTTTTGTGTTGGCATCGGATTGTCACATAGAGCACGTTAGAGTACCTATACTAAGTTGATAAGGTAATAAAGGTCGACTAATAAACATCAATCTTTATTTCAAAGACACAAATGGCGCTGGAAATCTCTACGGAATACGATTCCTTTACAATTAGAGAGCTAATAAGTAGGCAAGTAAATTTATGTACCTACGCATTATTTTTCTGAGTCACTAGTCGGAAAGTCGACGACCAGATAAAGTCCTTCAAACAATTTGTTCACTCATTAAGTGAAAAGACACATTACGGAGGAGATACGCACCGAAATTCTTGCGGAACGCAAAAATACAATGTATTCTATGACTTAAGAAATATGGGCTTTTAGCTTATTAGGTCAGCCATTCGAAACATAACAAAAATATCTAATGTAGGTAGGTACCTAAATTACATCATAGAAAAATAGCTTTGGCAACTCCTAAAACATCGAAAACTATAAAACACTTACACACAGCTAAAAAAATCGATATATATATATATATATATAGATATGAGTATGAACTTCGGTAAAGCTAGTAAAGTGGAATTTTATTTCATGCTGATCATTAACTCTGTCGTTAAAATTATTGCATTAAATAATACCCGTACCCATGCATGCATGATGCATCGATAACATAAGTGTTAAAAACTTTAAATGGAATTGCACAATATAAGTTCTTTATTCCTATTATTTTTTACTAATCTTTAGTTATAATAAAACGTTTCTAATTATTTGGATTTCCTAAATTAGCTCTCGATTTATATGGTGACATAATTATATAATGTACATTTTGTATGTAACGAAACCTAGTAATGTAATAATGAAACTTTTGATTACCCACAGATGTTTTATTTCAAGAACTCGAGAGCACCACGTAACATGTGAACGGCACCAAAATACGTAGGTCTATACTAATATAATTACAGAAATTCAATAAGATTACAATATCTCATTTTGTTTTCAAAAGTAATGGTTAATGGTACAGTGAACATTCATGGAAATTGATAATAAACATTGATTAAACTTACAGTCGAGTCCAGTCACACAATTTGACCATAAATTGCCGCTCTGTGCACTGATTTCCTTGAAATCCTCGTCATCTTCATAAAATACGATGTGTTTACTTAATTATTGAGAAGCATCAACTAGGGCTCACACACCAGCGACCCTCGAATATGACAACTCACAACCACGATCACAGACAAACAGTTGCGATGAGAGACCAAACACCAAGTCCAGAACATCCAAAAACCACGTATATTGTATGTATGTGATCTTGAGTTGTAAGATGCAAACGTTGAAGTAAGTGAGTCCCAGCTGTAAATCCGAATAGTCAGGCCCGTATAGTATCACTGCAGTCCACTACTGCTGGACGAAGGCCTCTTTCAAAGCACATCACTAGGTTCGATCTCCCGTTTTCGCCATCCAGTTACTACCAGCCGCCCTCTCCAAGTCATTGGTCCATTTGGTAGGAGAGTATCCATCCAACGCTAACCTAAACTAACCCGTTTACTCTGTAGCTGAGCCATCTAAGCTACAACTCCACCGTCCATCGGTTGTATGACAGTGACGCCCATTGCCATTTCATTTTGCTACACTTCGAGATGTAGTACTAATAGTTTAGTATAATTTTAGTTTATATACATATACTCACGTACATACTACGTATAGCTGTTACATAATAAACTCGAATGGAGTCCAAAGAACCAAGTCGCGTAACCTCCCCATAGTGTGTCTCAATATTAAACAGTTGATTACATTGTCTTTGTCTTCTCATCATGATAAGGGCAGATTGATAAACATTCAGCGCTTAATGAAATTTTATCGTCCACCGACCTCCTAGCCTTGTTTTTGAATACCGTGTCTTATCACCTTTACACAGAGTTTACAAAGTAAAGTGCCTACATAAGTAAATTATTTACTGTTGGAGAGATTGTATTTACTCCACTTTTAAAGATGCAGTGGCGTCATGCACTTTACATGATTCTATTAGACTAAAAATATGTCAGCTTTTATACTTCCTTTTACACTAATTAACGAAGACAAACTATTTAACCACTTGGTTACAGGTAGGTACAGGTACCATAGCCAAAATCAATACATAGTTTTTATTAACAATGTTTAATTTTATTTAACTTTTTTATTGTAATTGTAATTGACCCGGTAGCTCAGTGGTTAGAGCGAACAAATAAGTATACTCGTATTGCTATCATTAATATTATTTGTATATACAATTTGTTTAATAAGCCGTGCACTAACACATGTCTATTGCTATTACTTGTTAATCGATGTAGTTTTAACCTTCCAGCATCGTGATTTAAATCCAGAATTTAATCGGCTTATATTAATTAATGCTCACATTAGTTATAGAAATTCAGAAATTAATGTCTATAACACCCTCTGAATGCTCTTTTCAGTAAAAACTTCATACGTTTTTCCCGAATGTTAACTACATGCATTATTGTAGGTGCATTTCAGTATCTCAACTACAAAGCCAGGAACATTACCTACTCAGAAACAAAGCGTTTGAGCTGGAATATTTTTTCATCTTCAACAATTTATACCTAAACAGAAAAAGTATTTCGAAACAGATAGTTTTATAACCCATACAAGATCCTTCTGCATGTATGTATGAGATGGGGTAACACGGAATATTGCTTTATATTCATAAGGTGTTTAAGCCAACACCTTTATTCTTTGTTATTGTCGAGAAACTGATTAATATTTAACGTTCATTGGTATACTTACATTTTATAAATTATAATGGCAGATTGATGATGTACCTATGCTGCTTTTAAAATAGGCCACGCTTGAGATATAAAAGTTTTAAGGCATTGGGTAAGCAACGCTTATTGGGGTGGTTATAATCTTGTTTCTCTCTTTATATTCATCTGTATGGAATATAGGAAAAAACATTTCCAACTTTTCTGAAAAATTTAATTTAGTAGCAATGTGCCTAAGGTATACCATAATAAAAGTACATAGTGCTAAATAAATCGTTGCACTTTTCCCCATTGGCTAAAGGGAATTTCACATAGGTCCCAAGACTAGTAGAATCGACTAGATTGTTGGCTAGGTATATGCTATCGAATATTGCAGTACAACAGTAGCTACATAAATATTTCATGAACTCTAAAGGTAAAAGAGTAGGTACCTTAAGTATGTAATTTGACTATTGGTTGGGTATTGTGGATATTATGGACTGGCGACCCATCATAATTGAGTGATTTCCTTCACACAAAACGTTTACAAGCAAAGTTAAAGTACATTGTAAAAAAATGCTTTATGTCCACGTAACTACGGTATTTCGAAATGAGTATGTGTATAATTTAGAAATTTATAAGGTGGACATTAAACCGTCGTACATGTCCAAGGGTGTGATTATACTAAACGATTCCACTGATAAAAATGTAAGAGCCGAGGCTACGCATAATTCGAGTCCATGGTTTTCAAAATAAGATGCTTTTTCGAACATTTGGGAAGGATATTTTTAGGGTCTTTACATATTCTTACAATTTCGATATAAAATCATATAGAAGTTGCTCTTTAATGACTCCACTCTTTAATGATGTAAGGGACAATTTGATTAATACGTGTAGGTGCATTTTGCAGTTGGTGGCTCGATTTGTATGGCTAGTTTGCCCATACAAACAATGTAAAGTATCCCTCAATAATTCCATAAAACTTAAAATGTATTTGCACACAGTTTTGAGAGTTCTATCAAATATTTTTGATATCATACATGCATAGTACTGCATAGTAATTTTGAATATCACAAGATATGTCAAAGAGTATTCTAAACGTGTCAGTAATAACTCCTTCGAGATACTGCAGTTCTTGCTACCCCATTTGCGCAACTTAGCCGCGTGTATTATGTATGTATATTTAAGGTGGATGGATTTGGATGGATCGATACTTATTTTGTATTTTATGTCGTCATCGCTCTGCTTATGCTGTAGCTTTAGCACAGCAACAACAAGACGTGTACACACCTTTACATGTATCAAAATAACAAACAATACTCTTCCTGGTATTTCAAAATAGTGATCTTAACCTTCAACTAGCTAACAGGCCTTATAGTCGTACATTATGGACTAAGCTGGAGCATCCAAAACACCGAAATATTTTTATATCATGCGATTGACATTTTATTAAGATTGGCTATTTACTATTAAGATATTAACTATCCTATGTATCAAAGATGTAACAGCTAGTAGGTGGGAAGGTGGTGGAAGAAGTATTGGTAAGGTCATTGTCACGATGCAGTGATTTGCATTTTACCGAAAATCGTAAATAGTAGGTAAGGAAAATACTTTAAATAATTACTTATTCCAAAGACAATTTTCTTATTCTTCTCTTTTTGAATTGGATCTTTCAATATAGAGTCATCTATATGGTATAATAGTTTAGGTACCCTAGTAATGCTAACAATCGGTCTACGAGTACTTGGAAAAATAATTATGTAAGTTTATCCTTTATATTGTTTTTATTATACGAGTACACACAAAAATTTAACAATACGTCAATTTCACAACATATCTATTGCGAAAATATAGTATATCTTATAACTTTTATTAGTAGTATTTTTGAGCAAATAGTACATTGAATGATAGTTTGTTACCTACTATCATTCAATGTATATGTATAATCGCTAGTTAGTTACTACACATGTATGTATGACTAAATGGATGCATACAAAACTGATATTTCCGAAACTAGGCATAAAGGAGGTTATTCTATAAAACTACACAGGCAGGAGTCGGCAGGGCATTGGATGGTGGAGGAACCTTGAAAATTTTTTTTTGGCTTGAGGATTAGACATAAGTACATTATTATGAGGGCATACTGGCTTACATTTACATACTTACCAGGTTTTTCTCTAGCTACAAAACCGCAAGTATTTTTTTGACGCATTTACGTTACGGCTTGATTAAATTGTCAAGCCAAATCAAATAGACAAAAACTATATCACCCGCCTTTATTTGGACGAATAATGCCGACTGCGGAAGTTTAATAAAGTTGATTTTATACGAGCTTGACTACAATAGTCGGATATTTGAAAGCGAGCTAATCAGAGTTGCCAACTCGAGAGATCACTAAAAATTTTTTTTACTTAATTCTTTACTTTTTTTATATAACTAAGTGAAAATGCATCCTGTTTTACGGTATTTTTTCCTGTAGTCAACTAGAAAAGTTCATCTTATACTATAAATGCATAATGACTGTAAATAAATTTTTTAGGTTATTCCCCGTGTATTTGCCACTATGGCCGAGGCAGGGAACTTTATTACATTTAGAGGGAAAATTATTCTCTACGAAAATATGATCATCATCACATATCATGAGATCATATACTATGTTGGGATAATTAAATGGATTTTTAATGATATCAGTATTAGATTAGAACAGGAAAATATATTTCCCCTTATTTGAGACTAATCATGGACTTACATTGGCCATTTGCTTTCTTAAATACCTAACCGAAGTTCTTTAAAAATTTCTAGAAAACATAGTTGGCAGCACTGAAACTATTTACTGTATCTAAAAAACGGATAATATTTTATCGATTTGGCAATAATCGGCGGGTAAGAAGAGTGGAAGATGCGGGATTTTTGACTCGTATTTGCTTCACTACACGGAATACATCTGTAATTGAGGACTCCTTCTAGGGACTTGTTATTCTATGGTGTATGTCAAACATATACCTCCATGCGTCAAATGGTTAAAAAAAACGTATTTAATTAATATTTATTTCAGCCCAGTGGAAATTATGCTAAACCCTACAGCCTATAATCATCCAGGTCCAATAAGGATTCTAACGGTGGAAGAATTTTTGAAATCGGTCCAGTAGTTTTCTCTTCGCTGCAAACAAACTAACAAACGATCAAAGTTTACCTCTTTATACCTAATATTAGTATAGATTACTTCTGTGACATATATACCTTATATACCTAACCCATAGCACTGAATTCGGCAAATGACACAATAAAACAACAAAATATACGGCTGGGGAACCATGGAGTCTTAAAACAGATTTGCTTCCATTGTGGAAATGAGATGGCACTCTGCAATGATTATAGCAGCATCTCATTTTCACAATAAAGACAATCATGAAGCGTTATTTCACTAGTTAGTACCTAAGACTTAGCTTGGTATTAGAGCTTTAGGAAAAGTTTTTCATATTTTCCTAAGTATTTTTAATGTTTTTTGATAACAAGTATTTCGTGTCTATAACAAATAATTTATTATTATGTGCTTATTACCAAATGCTGTCGAGTATATTTGATTGATGGATGGATGTTACGTACAGCAAACGCCCGATTGACATTTGCAAAAGCGATGCTCAATACGTAATCATAACTTTGAGGCTCGCTCGGCACTCTTTGAGTGCCAAAGTTATTGGCGCTAGGCTCTTTCAGAAATAATATCGAACTTGTATTCTAACTATTTTCACGAAAAAAAGTTGATATAAAACATCTGATTTCAAGGGATAGTTTTAACAAGAATGTACAAGTTCGTTATTATTTCCTCTGTAGTCTCAACGTGCGAATTTGATGTGGTTCATGTAACATAGTTACGTCATATCTCAATCACACCTAATTAACTAGGTGACACACAATAATTAACCAGCGGATCAAACATCAAAATCGCGATACACAAAACCTATGTAATTAATTCGTTAACAAAAGATCAAGGTTACCATCCGGGAGTTTTTGCCGACGTTCGTGACTGGACCAGTTCGGAACAAAAAATGCGTGTAAAATCTGAAATGGGCCCAAAAAAGTTACATGACGTCAAGATACAGGTCTCAGATTTCTGATATCTGTAAGCTTTGTATAACTTGCGCTTTATTCAATTTTATAACTTAACTGGCTAGTGGCCTGCGAATTGACTCGCAAAATAATAATAAGCCCGCCGGGCAGCTTGTGGCGAGCTGTTGGGAGGTAGCGTTCCCACGGACCTGAAGTGCTCCCGGGGGAGACCCTGTTCCTCATCTCCGGCGCCGGAGTGAGGTCTGACGAGGAACAATTCCCCCACCTCTGCCTTGCCTTCGCCGGCCGGGCAGAGTGGAGTCACGAAAGCTATGACAGCTCGAGGGTGGACGTGCCCGTCCGTAAGGGCATCCCTCCACCCTAGCCGTTTACCAAATGTTGCCCCCTTTGTCGCTCCGAGCGTGCGGCCGCATGACATAGCTCTGCACTCCAATAGTCTTGCACATAGCGGGGTCCACCGCCAGGTGTATCAAATTATGCGCTCGGCGATGGTGTCCGCCACGTGTATCCCATGGGATACCTCTACTTGCCAGAATTTCATTTGCCATAATGGTCAACAGACATAATAATTATTATTTCTCATAATTTCATATGTCATACTCACTTGTTTGCCATAATAGTCATATGCCAGAAACTTTTTTCCATAAAGTCAATTTTCATAACATGATAATTATGACAAATTCATAATCATTTTAAGCCATAATTATCATATGCCATAAAATCATCATTCATTTGCCATAGAAATTGATTCTAGAAGAAGCATAGGATCAGTTTAACCCAGATAAGCCTACTGTCCTATATTTAGGACTAATCGATTAATAGGTTTAGCTTTGGTTTGAGTATGACAAACAACGCACAAGCCGAGCGAGCGAAGCGAGCGTGCCCCGGCAGCGGTCGGCGAAGTGCCAGAATGCTAATGGCTATTTTTTGTGTTTATAGTGATAAGTAGGTAAGTATTAGAAATAAATTTGGAGAATAATACGTATGGCATTCGTATTATTACGGAATCTAATTTTCGGGCAAATAAAGAGTATGACACATAAATATTATGGCAAACAACAAATTCGGGCAAATGAAATTCGAGCAAGTAAAATTCTGGCACAATAATATTACGGCAAATAACAAATTCGGGCAAATGAAATTCGGGCAAATGAAATTCGGGCATGTAAAATTCTGACATATGAGTATTCGTGCATATAATTATCGGGCAAACATTAGACACCCGTATCCCATACCATACATCTTGGCTACGGCCCGATGCACGCCTTTCAAAGGACCGGGACTCTGTAGTCCCGGGAATTTTTAAAAGAGATACAAAATAATAATTATTATAAAATTCGTTTATTGAGATATCTATGAACCAGTTTTGTTAGTAACACATTATAAGTAAATAAGTAAATGTTTGTGCGAATTTCCGTTTTCTAACCCGTTACTCTTGGTGTACCATCCCCATGGGTCACTCGTTGATGAAAACAGTAAAACTTTAAAATATCGGTAAAGGAAGGGTATATCTCGTATAAGCTTGGAGCAAGTTTTTTATTACGATTAAATCTTTACTGCTAAGTATAGACACAAAATACAGCACCACCCTAATATGGTCATAATATGTCATACTAATATGGTCTTAAAGTCAAGATCACGATAAAATAGCATTAATCAAACGCAACATCACGTCATTTATGATTCCACAGTGCGTTTAGCCAGCAATGGTTGCTATACGAGAAAAAATAAGGAAAATCCGCACCTAACAGCCGTATAAGTAAACAAAGCTAAACGCGCATAAGTCCGCACCAATTTTGTACTAACACTATACTGCGCTGTCATCTCACTGCAGCGCTACTGTCTTCCTTCATAGAATCTTTAACTATTAACTTTGCTAGTTTCTTGTGACTGCCCGTGGGATTTTCTTGCGGTGCCTTCAAACGATACGGAACACTAAGTACTGAATAATATTACAAGCAAGCTCGACCCAAGGCCGTTCACTCCATACGGATACGCAAGAGTTAATATTCATTCGTTATCTGCCCACGTATAAAGCATAATGGGAAGTTTAGACAAACTTTATAACACAGCCTCGCGACGATGGCACTTCGTGGCACAGTTGACATTTGCTCTTTCCTTCTCTGATACATTATGACTGCTTTAAACAGAGTATTTGCTTCTCTTTCTTTCATGACGCTTGGACAGCCAAGCTCTATAAGATTACGTGAAGAGGTTAAAGTACCTAGTACACTAAAGTTAAGTTTATGCAATAATGTGAAGGTTAATTAGATAGGATTACAATATCTAATGTTAGGTAGATAAATATATTATTTTGTATTTATCACATATCATTTGGTATGCTTTAGAAACTCTTTATTATTACTACATGGCCTATTTATCTATACTGCTGAATGTAGAGGCATCGTCTCTAGTCTGTACGGTTCCCGTGCTTCCCGCACTGCCTACCTAATAATAATAAATACAAACTTATCCTAAATACACAGATGTTTGTCATCATGTATCATTAGGTGACACGAATTACCGAATCATTAATTATGTAATGTAACACAAAAAGTAAAATACATAATGTCAGGCACGTGTTATATTACACGATCAAACAAAACTGTGGAAATGTGTTATTATCATAACTGTGACACCTTCCTAACTATGTAAGTGTGAATTAGTCTTTACAATATACTATGCACTATTTTTTCTATTATGGTATGACCAAGGGCTGTGCTCATGCGGGGCTTCACTGGTATACATCAGCTGCATTTCGTGCTGCATTTCCTGCTCCTTTCGTGCATGTTGTAAGAGTCGACTAAGGAACTCCGGCATTCTCTCAGGCGATAAGCTAGGAACTTGTCACTAAACATTTACATCTGTCCCAGTTTTTCACAAAAATTGAGCATATATTTATGTAGTCTTCTTTCACAATATTATTTCATAAGTCGCTGCGCAAAAAACTCTACATCCGCCATCGAATATTGACCTGCAAAACAAGCAATTCAGGTTTTTATGACATTAGCTTAAGAATGACGAGCTGATACAGATTACATTTGCTATTTGGTTATTACGGTGATGTTGCTAAGTAAGATTAAAAAGTCTTGGTATTATGTCAGGGTATTGTTCTTTTAGTACTTACAGTATAAAAACATGTATGTATATAAAAAAATTAGTCTGTCAACTTGTACTTAGCCTTTAAGTTCGTGATTTAGCTTTTCTCGATGATACAATATCTACTTAGTATGGCATCCTGAGGTCATAATACCATTTTGCCGCCCATATTCCAGTCAGAAGACGGCTTGGGTGTAACGTGACAGCTAACTGGCTGGTACAAGATGTTCATAGTATAAAATTGCCAGGCAGTTCACTTTACGCCGAAAAATGTCTAGGAATAAAAATTCATAATACGACACGTGGTATATTTTTATAGAAACGCTGTATTCGGCATCTACCTACTTCAAGGCAGCGAAGGGAGGGAATGTACGAAGTTAGCTATGTGCGTATATAGAATAAACATATCATGGTTAGATCTTATTAGATACTAAATTATAGTCTACATCTACGAGAATTGTGTCTGCATATACAGGATGTTTTTTTTGGCCACCTTTAACGAAGGGTATGTATTCTATACATGAAATAAAGTAAGTTTATGCCAAAAAAAATGCTGGGAAAAAAATTTTTTTTTTTGAAAAATTTTTTTAAATTCCTTGATCGTGCGAAATTTATAGTGTCTAGTGTTTATGTTAGTTTTTTATAGACAGATATTAATTATTTTTCGTGAAAAAATCCTGCTACGCGCGTCTATGTGCATTTATGCAGAAAAACGCAGTCTATTTACTCAACTTTGGACCCTAATATTTTGGAAACTAGACACTTCCCAGGTATGCTTCCATGGAGAAAAATGATCGTGATGATGAGGAGATTCCGTAGTTTTCGGGAACGTTGACGAACAAAAATCACCCTGTATAGCGCTATCCATCGCACACAGTACACACAGGAAGCAAATATAACCAGTATTTCTTAGTAAGTATTTAATTTATTTATTTATTTATTTGGTATTAATCTCCAAATCAGGTCTAATCCAAAGTCCTATCCGATTACGAAAGTGTTATGTTATGGCCATCCAGAGCAAGCCAAGATACTCCTACAGAGCTACAATTTCCGAGCTCACAGCCAGCGGTAAGTACAAATCACTAGCCACTTCCTATTGTAGCGATGTAAGTGTGTAAGTAAGGCAAGCGCTTATTATCTAACAGTGAAAGTGTGTGTGTGTGTGTGCGCGCTGACGTAACGGCCTGCGCCGGCGGCGCAGACCACTCTCACTGATGCTGAAGTAAACAACAAGGAAGTGCCGGCTGGACTAGATGTTTGTTTTCATGTAATAAATTTAATAAGGAAGCCTTGTATTTAACCTTAATAGGCAAGTTTGAATGAATAGGTGCGTTAAATAAAATTGAGACCGCGTTTATGTCTTTTCTTTGTGTACCTAATTCGTTTTGTCTGCCTTAATAAAAAGCGTGTCAATAAAGTTGTATATGCAATAATTGTTGTTTATTTGTTATTTTCAATGGTAACATGAATGAATTATTTATATAATAATTCATTATCAATGTTAGAATCGTATGCAAACGTAACCCAATTATGGATTCTGCATATTTGCAATATTTTTGCATATTCATTGATGTATCATTGACATTTTCATTAAAATGATTCTGAGCTAGTATTTAAGAGGTCAAAGAATAGATATTACATACATTTGTTCAATCGTTTTGTAAGTAGATAGCAATATTACTTGCCCTTTTACGACTGTTGATGAAGATGATTTTTGAAAATCATGTTTACTTTTTCGTTAAACAACACAAGACATGGCGGCACAATTAAAATTACCTACTGATTAAAATCGAAATACGAGTAGGCACCAACAGGTAGTAGAGTGGAACGGGGAAATCGAAATATTTGGTCTATTTTTCCAAATAGGAGTCCTTGGGCATTATAACTGATGACTTGGCGAAATCCTGCGCACTCAAGTGGTCTACCACGCTCGATTCTATTCGAGACACGCTCCACTGACTTAGATATTTTCAATAAACTTTTTGCTCAAAAGTGGTTTGGTTACCGAAAGTTGGGTAAAAAAAATTATGTAATATTACTTAGAATTCATTCAATGGCTTTAGTTTAGGGGCCTTCCTTTAACTTTGTGAAGTGATTGTTTTATCATTATGAATACTACTTCAGAAACCTACTTTTCTTCAAGTTCTAGTTAGTAGAGCTACTTCTAGTATGTGCTGTCGTAATCTATCGTGTCATTAGTCATTACTCGTATAATAAAACTTCATTTTGCGAATTCGATTTTATCATCTGGTTTTTGCAAGTATTTAAGAGAATTACCAGTTCTAATAACTGTATAGTGTACATTTAGTAATAGTGGACGCCCGCGACTCCGTCCGCGTAGACTACAGAAAAAACAAAATATCGAAATTATACAGGATAAAAACATTTTCCCGGGATTAAAAGTAGCCTATATGTTGAGGGGGATCTATCACAATATATTACTGAAAACTGCATCGAAATCGATTCAGCCGTTTCTAAGATTAGCGTGCACAAACACACAGACAAACAGACAAAAATTCCAAAAATCATACTTTGGGGTGCTATTGTGTTGATAAAGGTCTCCTATAATATTTTTTCTTATATATCTTCCATGTACAGACAGCGATCTGTCACATTTTTATTATATACTAGCGGACGCCCGCGACTCCGTCCGCGTGGACTGCAGAAAAGACAGAAGAATTCAGAAGGCGCCATCTGTTGCAGACTTATGGAACGTACGATTAATAACAACAACCAACGTTGATGATCAGTTTTTTATTAATTATTAGTTATTAAGACCATTAATTTAAATAATAACTATCCTATCATCTAAGTTGGACCAAATTACATATATATGCCAATTTTCATGAATATCAGTTGACTCGTTTTTGAGTTTATTCGGAACATACACAGTGACACGGATTTTTTATATATTAAGATGTATAGATCAGTCTCCTATTGCCTATACTTATAATAAAGATACTTTTTTCTATGGGAAATTTCCCAGTCATTATCCCATTCTGGGGAACATACTTCAGCGCCTAACTAAATAGTTTCATTTCCACACGTAAAGATCTACGGGAAACAACTACATAACTACAAATACCTTTCTGGTAAGTACAAGAAAATTATGATATAGACAACAGTTTATCGCGTGGAATAACATGTTTTTATAAGAAATGCATAACTCATTTTGCCGCTCTGTTTACCGCAATGAATGTAGTCAAATATTACAAGAACGCATCAGAACATTGTAAATTGTTCATTTGGCATTGTTATTCAGCAAAAAAAAATATTTAGCGAGATGGAATACGAGCTGAGATTGAGCACTGACTTACAAATACATAGATGAAAATTTATAATTTCCTGGAAATCTACTCTTACACCCTTACAGGTAGAAATCAGTGCAACAAAGTCCATCACGCTTCAGGGTTTTACTACCTAATACATAGATTTAATTTAAATTTGCCTTGTAAAGCAAACGAATTATACTTTCTTAGTAAACATACATATTAGACTTATGACATAAGTAGTATTCATAATATTAATATAGTTCAGTAAAGCCTACATTAAGGGAACGAAACTTACCATGGGAATATCAGCTACATACCTAGGTATTTCATTAACTAGGCACTAGTTTCCACTATTTGTTGCTATGTTTAAATTATTACATAAAGCGTTATGTGTGTAGCGAGGTGTGTCAAGGTAAGCCGTTGGTCATTGGTCAACGGCCATTAGCATCGCGGTCAATTGATATTAACGGAAGATTTTATAGAAATATTAATAAATATATAATATTATTCATATTCTAGGAGCCCACGTTATTTTTAAGGCTATTTTAAAAACGTTGGTCTTGGTTGATGACCAAAGGGCTGGCTTATACTGCGTCGAATAAGCCTCGATAACCAGTAGGGCAATGCGGCGCCTTTTGGGCACACTGCCAGCGGTGCATAAATATATATATATTTGTAAATATCGCCTTTATATTTTGTGGCTTTGATCTTACCTGGTACGTAGTATTTTAAATTAATTTCATGTAAGTAGATGTATCTTATAAAGAGGCTCTATGATCTGTCTATTGACTATTCTTATAGAGTGTTATGAAAAATGTCTTCTATGTCTTCTATGCTGCTCTGGGAGTGAAAAAATAACGTGTAATACTACAGCTGCTTCTCTTCCCGGGCATACTGTACAAGCAAGTAGAGGGACAAGAGGGTCTTGGTGTTTTGTAGGCGATGGGCTGACCACCTGTCACTACTAACCGAACTTGTACATCTCAACTATACCCTAAAAATTGGTCAGAAGTGGCACCATATGGTTCTATCGGCCCTTAGTCCTCTGCCTACCCCGTAAGGGATAAAGGCGTGATTATATGTATGTTATGAAAAATAAACATAGAAAATATTAGCTCTACGTAGCATAGACTTACCTAGCCTACACCTACGAGTACTCTATATCTCAGAGCAAGAATCTTCTCAGTGGCTGATGACTACTAATAACTAGTCTGAGAAGTTAGGTAAGTATTATTCTGTATAAAAGGGAAAGGGCTGCCCCACAATTACGTAAACGTGAAAAAGTAGCAGAATACGAATATTATACAAAGCGATTGCATAAACTGTCATTTATAGAGTTGGCTCGCATTGACCTGTGATCTGTGACTTGTGACTATAAGTGACCTTATTAATGCATATCATTATGTATCCAACAGCCATTTGGCCGCTTACTTTTACTACATTTTGTCATATGTATGACTCTGACAAGACAGAGTTTTGCTGTTGTTTAACGGACCAGGTAGTACTGGGGTATAGATTCCTAAGAGACTTCAGAAAGGTCTTGAGTTATACTTGAAACTTGTAATATAAATTAGTAGCATAAATGTAGGGTTTATTTTTATTCTTCGACCTTCTTCTCATAGCATTGGAGAAGTTCACATCACTACTCAAGCCTCTGAAATTATGAATAATGATATGCTGCCCGAACCAGGGCAAATAACTACAAAGAGAGGGGTAAGTTCATGGAGAAGCTACTTGACTTCTCTATACGTTTACTCGATGTTATTGAAGATTACCTACGCCGCCATCTTTACCAGCATCTTGATTGAACCAAAAATTAAGTGTTTTTGTACATACTCCTACCTGGATTCCTGGAGAGTCCTTACTGATTCAATACACACACAGAATCTGGGATAATCTTATCACTGCTCCACAAAACGTAAACATCGTAAAAAAGACCCAAGTTCTTACGTAAGATGGCATATGTAGCAACACGGCGCTTACGGGTCGAGTAAGTGGGACGCAACATCGCGGTCAGCCGATGGCCTACTGAGTGCGAGTGTGACATAACGAGCTTCCGCGCACCAGTGAAAGGTTTCTTGTAACGTTCACTCTAGATTTTCTCATGGAAAATCAGTGACAGCATTTGGGATATGGTTTTGGCATAGATTCTTCGATAATGCAGGACTTGGTAATCCCACAGGCTAAGCTCACATTGTCGTGTTGGTGCTTAGATGTTAGATTAGATCAGAGCCATTTGACAACCGTTGGTAAGGAAGAATGGTCTGCAAGGGAAATTAGGTTGTGGAAAAGGGATTAGTTTAATAGATTAATAGATGATGGAGGTAGAGAATGAGAGTGAATGAGTGGTAGAGTGAATAGACATGAAATAATGCAAAAGAAGAGACGTCAATTTGCTAGCTCAACGTGTGGGAGAACGCCATAGGCGATAACCGCGGAAGGCGATACATACAGCTGTTGTATACTAGTGATGCCCCATAACAGAAGAAACAATAAGATAAAATGGAGACAAACAACATACTTACGAATGTTACAAAGCAAAATGAAAAAGTGAAGTGAGGGTGTTTCAGACAGAAGTAAGGTCAATTTTATTAGTTCAATTCAACGAACAATTGAATAGATGTTCAAACATCCAATCTGAATTATTGGTAAATTATTACTTGTTTACGAGTAGCACATTGTACTACGTAATAATGTCGCAACTTACCGGTTGTCTAGTCAAACTAGTCTGTTAAACTGGTCAATATATAGATAGGTATATGTAGCTGAGTTACTATTGATATATCGAAATTATAACTATTCTGTATTAGATCTGAGGCTTTTTAAATTCACTCTTCCTTAATTAAGTGTTACAGGTTCACCAAGAATCCTATTGGAAGAAGCAGGGAGTAAATAAGATACTTATAGCAAATTAAGAGGAGAAGGTTTCCTCTGTTGATCCTTGTCTTGGCTTACAGGAGTTGCAGTGTGGGACTGCGGGAGTGACTTTTGGTTCAATTCTGGTTTCAACCTTTGGAATACCTACGTCTGCTATATACCTGACGTAGGTATTCGAAAAGGTAAGGCAAGTTCGAGGAAGGAGATGAAACCTGGAGCATTCTCGTATGCATTAAACTACAAACTTTTCGATGATATGATACCCTGCATGTTTTTTATAGACTGTATCTATGGGATTTTACGATTCTTGCAAAAAAATGTTGCAAAAAATTGAATATTAAAATACAAAATCATAAATGAACTCCTAAAGCAGGATTGTTTCCACTGATGAAGCGAGACACAGGTATAAGAACTGTAGAGCGAGGTCTGCTGCCACAATTAAAATAATCCTGTTTCAAGAAGTCATGGTTACCCCACAGTTCTTAGTGCTTTTACTAGGAAGAATAACAAACTTAGATTGATAGTGTAACTACTGAATTCTGTTCTAACAACCGAATAGAAATCGACTCAAAATCGAATAGCTGCAGTAGTAGGACCTGTTTAAGATCTAATCAAGCATTACAGTAGGCCCGCCCGGTCACTTAGCACCAAACCAGTAAGTTATCGGGCATACTGGTCTTGTCACAGATTTAGTATGCGGAAGCTGACTTTCAGGAAATGCAGGCTAAGGTTCTATAATTTAGTAAGTAGTTCTATGTTGCAATGAGGTTGACAGCTACTATATTTCATACGATTTGGCTCAGATGAAATAAGCTATAGTTTTTTTTAGAACAAAATTTTACGGAATGATCAGTCCTACTATATTATAAAGGCGAAAGTTTGTAAGTATGGATAGATGGATGGATGTTTGTTACTCTTTCACGTAAAACCGTTTTTATTAAAATTTGGTATGGAGTTAGCTGACACCCTGGATTAACATACATATAGGCTACTTTTTATGCGAGGCAAATATTTTTATCCCGGATATTTCGAGATTTTGTTTTTTCTGCAGTCCACGAGGACGAACTCGCGGGCGTCCACTAGTTCGTAATAAAGAGAAAAAATATGGCCAGAAATTGGATGTTGGATTATTCAGTAAGCGAGATTTTTTTTCCCAAAAAGAAAATATTCCATTTTTAGTCCATCTTTCCTAATGAATCTAAATACGTTCATGGCAGTGACATACATAGACAACATCATAACCAATAGTCATCGGGCCCCTATTAAACGCCGGGGCATCGACACATCTTCCCAGCTCCACAAATTAGCCAATTGACCTCACAGAGAAGATCTGTGATCTCCATACAGTACGTAACCGACCTTGGTAGTAAACGCATATAATATCGACTATAAAACCCTACTTAATTCAGATATTTTTAGATGTTATAATGGACCACACGAACAGCAGTGTGTATATTTAAATTTATAGCTCGAGTGTTTTTAATATTTCTTGGTTGTATTTTGTTTTATCAATATATTTTATTACTGTGAGTTTAGCGAGACAGCTGAAATTTTTGTTATTTTTATCTTTTATAGTAAAAGATGTGGTCTACAAGTCAAAAAATGAATTGTATACATACATTACAATAAATCGCCAAATGTATTGCTTAGCACTAAACTCTAGGTTGAATAAACCGATTAAAATGAAAACTTTTTGTATATGTTTGGGTAGGCCAGATGGTTTAAAAACATAATTGACAGTGTTTTTGAATCCTCAATCAAATCAAATCAAATGAAGGATACCCTACAGTCATGAGTAGCATAGCGAAGCCAGCACCGGTATGATGAATTTGGTGATAGCCGAGATGTTATCCACATTTTAAACGTACACAATCCGAAGCCAGCACCGCTAAGTCAAATCCACACTAAGTACTAGGGCAAGTGTTTTTACTTGGTGTGTAAAGAGGGATTGCAAACCACTTCTATCAGCCCTAATTCATTCAGTCCTGGCTCGAGAACGAGTGTCTATTCTAATTCTTAAGTCTATTTTACATGCAAAGTACATACACTTAGTTTATCTAGTTATTAATAGCTCTGTGAATTTGACGTTTAAAAGTGAGACATCTCGCTCTGACCAAATTCATCATACGGGTGCAGATGTTGAAGATCACAAGTTGCTAGCTCAACCTACGATACGTTCTTAAGTTTAACATGTAGGAAAGTCTTGTCAAGTAACTAAACCATTAATATATGCCAAAGTATCTCGTTTCTCAGTATTCTTGTTAATATTAGCAATAAAATTAGAATATCCGGTTTTTTTGCAATAAGTAGCAAAATAGGTTATTTAAATCGCGTCTTCCGGGTGCGTCTACAATGAATAACTAGTTTAGTCAAATTAGCCTTGTCTTTTAAATCGAATTAAATTTAATATTGACGAAATGCTAATTTATTCACAGGCATGGCTGACCACAAGATTATAATTGACGTAGAATTTATGGACTTTACCCTTTCTGAGTGCGTGCAATGGTGTAAAAATACGATATTAATTTAAAATTTAATCTAAGAAACCTTTATATCATATATTCCTTTATTCAACCTGCTAGTCATACAATAAAGGCCCATTTACATGATGACATAATTTTCTTGAACACTGAAGCGCAATTATTGATATGCCATTAATATTAGTAAAAACTAGAGCAATGTGTCATAATGGCAGTTTAGATCAAACCAATTTGTTTTTAATAAAATTGTATACAACAGTCAATAAAATGGTATCATGTAAATAATTCTTAATTTCAATGATTATTTGTTATTTGGTTTACCTACAGGGGAGTTTCCTATCTATGTCCTCTATGGAACTAACACCCAGTAACTAAATATTGAGATAGTTCTACTTCTATACATAAAATTATAAAAATAAACGGTATTTACTTACCTACCTACATAATAAGTAAGTATACAAAATGAGTTTGCGATACAAGATCGTTTTATTACTTAGTGTAGTAAGCACGATAAAATATTATTTATTAACGTTGCACTGAGCAACACTAATTAGTTGTAGGTACTTAATTATTTCATATTTCTCTTCCTTTTTTACATACCTACCTAAATACGTTAGATATTTTATGGTAGATTACAGGATGTTTAATATTAACGTTGTAAAGTTTTAATCATACTCATAAGAGTTAGTTGAGAAGAATTTGTGATTTTTTAATATTTCCATTCTTCAGTACTAGAATTTTAGAATCATAATGAAAATTATGAGCCTATGACTAGCCTTAGAGAATTTAAAAATAGCCGCGTTTTTCTCTTTGTAACTACAGATAACACTGATTTAATAGATTTGTTTTGGCCAAAAATCCACTCGATAGCTTAACTTAGTAACTAACTAAGTCTTAGTTGATTATTCAATCTTCGATATTCAGATATGATTTCACTAACATCCTGTATTATCGAGAATAGTCCTACAAGCGACGGAAATGTATAAAACACGATTTCCGACTGCAAATTAACCTAGTTAGCTGATAAGGTATTAATGAGCATGGTGTTCGTTAGTGTTTCACATTATTTATAGGTAAATCGTATGTTAATAATATTTATTCTATGCTAAACGTGGCAGTGGGATATCCTTCGTGATCCTGCAGTTCTGGCTACTTTGGGGAGCACGGTAGTAGGTATATGTATAGGTACTTACTCGTAATATTTAAAATATAGTCTCTTTCCGCTGTGTGTCTGTCCCTATCTATGCTCATAAGTGTATATATAGATCTTTAAAACATAGTGTAATTTAAGAGGAAGGTTATAGATAGTTATAATAATATATCGACAGTGGAAAGGCAAAAACGCTAAAGCGCAACCGTGGTCGAAAATGAGTTATATATACCATTGAACTGGATTTTTTTTCATGTCGATTGAAGCAATTTTTTGAAAATATTGTCGCTTTAGCAGCTAAGTTTTTGAGGTTTTATATGGGAATGAAAACACTGAAGCGACGTATTTTTTACGTTTTTTTTAACAATTGTCCTATAAGCATAACAAAAGAAAATAAAATGTTTATTACCAGAGTGAAAATACATCATCACATAAAATTGTGTCTATTAGTAATTTTAAATTATAACAAGTAAGATACTTCTGTCTCTTCAGCATTTTTCGTTTTCTACGTTTTTTTTAAAATGGCGTATAAGCAAAAAATGCGCGCAAATATTTTCGAATTTACATAATATTCTAACTATTAGTGAAAATTTGCGATGTGGGCCTTCGCAAAGTGGTGACTATGCATGAGGACAAAACGCTTATCGCAGTACACGCAAAGAAACGGCCACTAGTTCTCGGCCGTTATACCAGGCAGTTGGTTTAGCAGGGCGTGCTAGGTACGGTTAAAAGATACGGTTACATGTTCTTGGGTTGTCAGAAGTTAGAAGAGAGTGGCAGGATTCTATAACCCTAGAATCAGTTCACCTATTCTACTTCAGCGAAGGAGCATAAAGTCAGAGGTTGGCGTGGGTTTTTCGTCAACGAAGCCCTCAGTAACAACGCAAAGAAGATCTATACATATAGCGCCTGGACCTGGGTAGCGTACCCAATATTGAAACTGACCAAGATATGCTGATCAACTTCCTCAACATGCAGGGGCTATTCTGTATGAAGATCTTCAATCAGAAAAAGGCCCCACCGGAGATTGACTTCATGATGACGGATAAAAGGCATGTGTAAAGGTCAACAGGTTTAACTCTGGAAGCGATCACTAGATAGGGTATGAGATACCTTAAATACCTATTAACTTCAAGCTTGAAAGTCTAGTTAGAAGAGTCTACTTCTCTATCCCAATCTGCCCTAAACCGGACTTGATGCTTTCCAACTCGCCACCCTGGAGATCCTGGCCAATGTTGACGCGGACTAAAAGGCATAAAGGGCATCATAGTGATGATCTCTCACTGAAATTTAATGAACCTGAAGTGGCATGTACGTGAGTATTGTTAAATTTTCTTCAGACAAGAGATTATGCCACTTTAATTTGTAAAGTTTCAATGAGTGATCATCATTATAAACTTTCAAAAAAGCTAGTTCATACGGGAACAGATAAGATTAGAAGTCCAAACTTTTAAAAAACCTTGAGACTGATTCGACTTAGATGGGAAACACCAGAGGATCCCAGATGATTTGCCAGATCCCCAGTTTCTTAACAAAATTGTGAGATACATGGTGAGACGCGATCTCTGAAGCTAGAACACTTGTCTCGTTAAAGAGGCTATTGAAATAAATCGATACAAGTAAGGAGTCACCTTAAAACGGTTGAACCGTCACATAAATTCCAGAGATTCTCGCTAAAATTGAAGACTTCTATGGAAATAAGGCCACCCATGAGATGTACGGATCGCTTCCGAGGCGTCGGTGTGGAGGGTATTGGGGGAGGCCCATGTTTAGCAGTGAACTGCTCATGGCTGAAAATGATGATAATGGAAATCTGTACGCCTCGAATATGTCGAAGCCTCCAGCAGACGGATGCGACCCCAGAACTCCACTCTCCCGCCACATTACGGACGATTTACAGGACGTAGATATATACAGCTCTCACAGAGGTTAGGAATAGGAAAGCTCCCGTGAAAAACTACTCCTTGAGGAGTTGAATAGGTTATTTAACTGCGTAATTAGACAATAGGACTAACCCCAAGGCGTGTTTAGTGGTATTGTTTTTGAGAAGGGAGATAAAACACTCCGCAAAACCTATTGTGCCAATTAGACTTCTGGGCCACTTCTTTAAGCTGTTCTCGAGAGTAGTTACGAATCGCATTAAGATTTAATGCCTTCCGGCCACTGGAACAGGCTGGGTTCAGCGCTTTGAATCACATTCATACCACTGAACGCTAGGCTATGCCAAAAGTCAGACCCATAGCTATGTTTGGCTTTTGTGGACTATAAGAAAGCTTCCGCCTCCATTGAAACCTGGGCTGTTTTGCACTGCCAAGTCGACTGGCTATATGGAGAGATGAAGGTGCTTTGCAAGGAAATCTCTTCCAAATAGAAACAATGTCTGTTTCAGTACTAAACAACAAAACAAGGCTGATTCAACTAATCAGAGGTGATTCAACTAATATAAGGTGTAAAATAAGATGACATTATATCCCCGAAACTCTTCACCAACGCGTTAGAGGATGTCTTTAAAACTTACAGTGGGTTGGACTAGACTTCAACGCTGAATCGCTGTAGGACCTGAAAAAATGCGGTTGAGTTTTAATGCATACTGTTTCGAGGTGTCTCGGTGTCAGGATGAATCTGGACCAAGATTATGTTCAATTGACAAGTACCTGAGCCGGTTTCCGTCGATGTTGAAATTGTCTAGATTCTAGACAAGACGTTTGCTCAAGGTACACATACTTCTAGACTCTAGAAGTATTTGTACCTTGGGCAAACGTTGCAGTTGAGTAAAGAAAACTTTGAAGGGGCCATTACCAGAAGAGTGCAGCTTGGCAGGGCAGCGTTTGGGAAGTTAAGTCATATCTTTTAGTCATCCTTGCCACAATACCTCAAGACCAAGATGTTCGATCCATGCGTCCTACTAGTCATGCTAGCCCACCGATTGTATGTCACTCAGTGAGTTATGGAGAGGTCAAATAAGATTATCCGGCTGAAGACCAAAGTGACAGACGTGGTCTCGAAGTGTAGCAAAATGAAGTAGCTGATCAAATCTATCGTAGAACCGATGGAAGGTGGAATAAGTGGGCTCTTAAATAATTAAAGGATCGCGCCGCGGTAAGCGTAGCGTCAAACGCCCGGTGGAACCGATGACTTGAAGATGGGCGGTAGTAACTGGATGGCACCCATCTAGTGAATACTAAATTAGGCTGATGTACCTATCTATGTTATGTAGTAGCTACTTAAATATGTATATTTAAGTTTTCTTTAACAAACAAGATATAAATCATGCATATAAGTTACTATCACTTACTGTGTTGATGGATAAAACTACCTGGTAGCAATTATCGTGTTGAATTTTTTAAAGAAATAGTCTTTTAGCATTATTTTGATTCCTACTAAATGCATTTTGGGGGTAATTTGCATAAAAGTGCTACCATACCTTACCATAATGTAAGTAAATGTGAGTAAATTTTCGCTTAACCGCCATCTATCTCTAAAATTAGAAGACATAGACTATTCACGAGTATGTAATTAAATAGAATAATAATTTTTAAGAATACGTTTTTAATTTCATGAAGTTTCATGCAGAGGAAAAAAAGATTTTTGTCAAAAAAAAACTTTAAACCTCTCCCCTGTAAAGTTTTGAAAGTGGCGCTTTAGCGTTTTTGCCTTTCCACTGTTGATATGTATAACTAGGGACCCGCCCAGGCATCGCAAAGGTGCAGTCCTGGAACCTTCCTCTTTACGCCGAGACGATAGAGTCGTGGACGGGCGGCCGCTAGAGTATCTTTTATGTAATCTGTGCCGCTAGTAGGAAAATATAGCGGCCCTATTGATAAGTGAATGGGAACGATCATCTTAAATCTTAAACTTTAACTTAATTAAACATTTAATTACAAAGTGTTGTTTTACTTGCTGTGACTAGAAAGTGCTTCTGTTTTATGTTGAAAACTTTCATATAAAAGTTTATCTAATAAGAGACTTTTTTATTTGATGGGTAATTCCAGATGTTACCGAGTTTAAAAGTTTAAACAAATAATAAAACAGAATAATGAGAAAACAAATTTAGATTTTGTACCTGTGTAATTAGTTAATAACCAGGTAAGTAGCTACTTATTAACCGATAACACCACACGATACGATAATGACTTATTGTGTTATACTTATGCTATAATCGGCTGAAGTTAATAATAACAATGTCTTTTGACTTTTTCGGTGCTATTTATATAACGTAAAAACGAAATAGTCACAAAAAGTTATGTAACATCGTCTAGTCGTCAACCTTTAGGGGGAAAAATTTGCACACCAAGACAAAGCCGCGTTCTTTGTTTCTATGCGAGACTCTGCGATTTATGAGATACCAAAATGTTCGGACCCAGTTACGTCCATTCCAAAACAACGAAACCAACGCTCCCCAACCGTTTTTTCTAAGACCCTTTCGTTTGAAATTTATGTAAGTTGACATTTCCAACCTACTTCAGAAAAAGTGGATGACAAACGGTCTCCTGCGTTTGGTTTTAAAATTTATGGTTAAAAGATGTTAAAATTGAAATTTGAAGAATACACGACACTTTGCCTTTTACCAGTCTTCTTACTAATGCATAAAAAATGGCTCTTTAAACTTTAAACTCTATTATTTCTTTAGGTAAGTATTTTTTTTTATATAAAACATACTTTCCCATATAAGAGAATAAGGGATACAACAAATGGACAGCATTTAAGAGGTTTTATTCACTTTTTGCTGACATTCGATTTTATCCACACGATTGGCAACACCAAGGCTTGCATTTATAGGGCAGCCAGCCTGCGCCTGCGTCCTGAGTGAGGTTGCTTCGCGTGATCAAACCGGTTCCTTGTTCATTATTCAAATTAGTGCGTGCTTTAATTCCAGCCACGCCTTTGCGCGATTAGCTGCGTCTGCGCAGCTATTCGGATTTCGAACGTAAACATAGAGTTTGAGTTTGAAATACTTTATTTTTCCAGAGCCTTAACCCTGTTTTGCGCTTGAATAACCTCTTGAATGGTTAAAGTTTAATTATGCAATAAGTACAGTTTTCCATAACGTTACTAATATTTAGAGATATATCGATATTATGGTTGATTCTGGCAGTCACATTTAAGCCTTAACGTAAAATTAGTCTTACCTGTCCTTTTCTCTCTCAGCCATTTATGTTAAGAACGGAGAGAGATAGACCTGACTAAGATTAGGTTTAGGTTTAAGTGTGACTGCCGGAATCGACCTTATTGTTTTCTTGTCACTGAGTGAGATTATCGAGTAAACTGTTGTATTATAAGAAGAAGAAAAATAACCATAATGTTACCTGCTTTTCTACAAATTTAACCTAACATGTTTGTAGGTAAGTAAATATTTTCTTGTCCGGCCAAATAGATCTACACCATCACAGACATGGACACCCAAGGTACCAATTTGCAGCAATACAAAGTTACCAACTATGTCATAACATAACATCTCCGTACCATCGTAGTAGGTATTTCCTAGCAACTTGTCTGAGAGGGTATTATAATAAATGGCATGTGTGATGGCGACAGCACGTCGTGACATCGAACCGGTTCCACACTTCCTCGTGACACACGATATTGGCACTAATAAGCCTTAGCATTAACGGCCGAAAGATCCGAGAATATGCCCGGTTAGCCCTTTATAGCATTTTAAGTAAATTACATATTAATATTCAAAGATGTAAGTACTTAGCAACTTTTCAGCAAATATTTAAATCAAGACCTGGGAATTGCGTATACGTATCGTACGCGTACGCTCTTATTATTTCGAAATTTTGTTTTTTCTGCAGTCCACGCGGACGGAGTCGCGGGCGTCCACTATGAAGTAATACTATATGTCACTAACACCGATTGTATAGCTTTTACTTCTCGAGCTTGGCAAGACACACTCTTATGCCTTCAATTAATATGTACCTAGTTAAGTAGAAGTCTAATTCCTCGTCTTGTTGTATGTTGAGAGTCCACACGTCCTTGGTGATATTACTTATGTTTTTGTACGCCATAAGAAAGCGTTGATCTCGTTGTTATTAATTTGTTTGTTGTTTTCATTCTCGCTCGAATAAGTTTAATTTTAGATGTTCTCCAATCGTCCGGGCGAAATCGAAAGCGTATTGAAACAAATCGATGGTCATGCCATAAACTCACTTTATTACGAAAACCGGTTTCATTTTTCTTTTTACCCGACTGCGCGATGCAAAGGAGTGGTATTGTGTTTAACATGTATGTATGTATGTATGTATGTTCCTTTCCTACAAAGACCAAACGCCTCGGCCGATTTTTATGATTCATACGTCAATCGATTCCTCTTAGTCCGGCGAGTGTCAC
Source organism: Carposina sasakii (assembly GCA_014607495.2). Taxonomy (NCBI): domain Eukaryota; kingdom Metazoa; phylum Arthropoda; class Insecta; order Lepidoptera; family Carposinidae; genus Carposina; species Carposina sasakii. The sequence goes on from CP053165.1 coordinate 6,398,684, forward strand.
TAAAGACATGACGTTAGTGAAAATCCAATATGGCGACTACTGGACGCCATTTTGTTAAAATGAAAAAAATTAAAGTCGACAAACTGTATCGAGTGGGGTATCGTTGAATAGGTATTTCAAAATCAGTTTTAGATTTATCTCAACATTTTTCGATTCGACCAACCGTTTAGGATCTATATCGATTGAAAGTTGCGTAACAACCATTCTCACATATAAGTTTTTAGATAGCAGCAAGACGAAAACTTCTTGCTGCCGAGCATGTTGAGCATGTTTCATGAAGCGTACCTATTAGTAGCTAGGTACTCATAACAAAAAAGTATAATATATAAAAACATAATTTAAAAATGAACCAAATAATGTACATAATAAAAAAAAACTGAAAAGAAAAAAACAAGTACTTAGATGTCCGGTGGTCTAGAATTCTATAATATTATTATGGAATGAATACTATTGAAGAACATAAAATATTTTCTAATGATCGTAACATAACAACTGAACAGTCGGGATCCATTATCCGACAGCCAAGCTAATATTTCAATGGATCCTGGCTATGTACATTTGGTTCTTTTTTAAGCAGTCGGGTTTTTGGATTTTTTAAATTATTCCAACACTTACTACTTAATAAATAATAAACTATGAATAATCTCAAACCAACCCGCCTGCCCGGCGTGGTGACTATGGGCAAATACCCCCCAAGGCAGGCTTGTGACGTGCCCTGGGGGAAGCCTACATCCAGCAGTGGGCTGCAATAGGCTGATGGTGATGATGATGAATCTCATAATAATATATGTAAGTACCTACTACTTTATCTGACTTTTTAATTACATCCTTAAACTCGAATATTTCCATTTATTAATTACTTACAGAAATTTTTCATCATCGTGTGTAGTAATGCTCCGGCCACATTATTGTCGCGATAAGATTCGTGTTGCGTTGTCACGATAAAACTTCGTGTTCGACTTTACGACGAAGCGCTTGGCCACATTATAAAAACTTCGCGTGGTCGCGACAACCTAGAACCGTAGAGGTGAGGCATAAATATTGGAATAGGTATGTGGATTAGGTATTTTTGGTACATAGAACAAACAAGCACTGAGGCGACGATTAGGTAATGGATCAGTCACCGAAAACCGATACTAAATATTCTCTAAATAAATATTCTACGCATTTTATCTAATACGTAATGGATCACTTAATAGTAATGGAACGGCCATGCTGCATAAATATTAGGAACAGGTATTTATATATATTCACACACACACACATTCACACACTTCACAACACATTGACCTAATCCCACACTAAGATCCCTAAGGTCTTGTGTCGTGGGTACTAGGCAACGGTATATAAATACATAGATAAGTATTCAATGACTCGGAAACAAACATCGATATTCATCACATCAATGTTTGCACCTACCGGGATTCGAACCCAGGACCTATGGCGTCGCAGGTAGGGCCACTACCAACTACACCAATCGGCCGTCAATTTGGTATATGTATTTTGAAATATTAGTAGATATTAGGTGGAACAGGTACGTTTTTTACCTAATCCGACTCATCTCTACTAATGAGCGCAAAGTGTAGCGTAAGTGTACACGAACTTTGTCGCGATAAAACCCTTTGATCTACGGCAATGAGGGATTTTCTGACAACTATTAAAAGTAAAAAAATTTGTTCAAATCACCTGGATAGATGGCGAGAGCGCATCACCTACCCTAATCCCCCCCCTCTCACCCCTCAACCAAAGATATCAATAGTTCCTAAGCACTATAGATAGACGAAGCAGACTATAGTGTGCTGTACACGTCCGACTAAAAATCGGTCCGCTAGGAAAAACAAAGATATAGCAGATACCTACCTAAAGCATTGCTTGCATCTCTGCTAAATTAAAGGTATCTATACTTTACCACACAAGGGTTAATAGTTATAAGTATCTGTAGCATTTAATAATATGGGATGGGATGAAAGGCATATACAGGAGTACGGAGAAGGACATAGACTACATTCTGTAGTTCACGCATATGAAATCACGGGCAACAGTAGTCATTCATTAATTTAAGTTCAAAAAAAATTAAGTAGGTATCATGTCGTATTAAGATTTCAATCTGAAACTATTAGCCCCATGTAGCAAAATCCAACTTGTTACTTGCTATGTCTCCTACTCGTATGCTATGCTACACCGTTTTTAGAAAACCGACAGGATTATTTATTGTCGGCTGTACACAGTCTGGGTGTGTAGCCAGCTTTAGTCAGCAGTGCACAGTCTATTCACGGAACTATTACTATCCTTCAAGCTGGGAGAGGTGAGGTGGGGGGGATTAGGGCAGGTGATGCGCTAACGCCATCTATTTTTGACTGTTATTTTAACTTGTCAGAAAATCCCTCATTTACCGACATTGGCGCGAAGTACATTTTGTGTCGCGATGATGATTCGCGACAGGACGAACTCTTTGGCCAGACATGTTTCGGCCACATTGTCGCGACAACGCGAATCTTATTATAATACATACATCAGCCAATTGCAATTCATTGCAGGCCTGCTCCAGGACACGCCACACGGCTACTGCCATAGAGGGGGTAATCTGTGCATAGGGGGATCTTTGATCATAGTCACCACGCTAAGCAGGCTGGTGACCGCAGTGTGATTTTAGGACTATGTTATTAACACTCATATTATTATAAAATTATTAATAAAGAAATGGAAAAAATTCCTTACCCGGGTGGGAATCGAACCCACGACCTCTGCATTCCGCGTGTCAGTGCTCTAACCACTGAGCCACCGGGTCAATTACTCGGATGACGAATTTTACCATCTCTTTTCTAAATTACATATTGGCAACGTTATTTTTCATCCCGATAGCTATACACTAGCCAAATCTCGGCAAACAAAGCTGAATCCCTCAGCACAATGTTTAAAGATGAAACGATCAACCATATCCTAACGGATTATATTAATGGAGAACTTATATTTAATGAGTAATAATTAAATACTATGGTAAAAGAACCCAAAGCCAAGGAAAAAAATAACGCATGTTTTTCTATATCACAGCACGTTTACGCACTCATTCATAAAAGTGTGTGTGTTCTTATTTATATTTTACGAGACGAGATTATACAGAATGTCAAACCGGCCGTCATTTATTATTTTTATCGCGCAAAAACACTAAATTAGGTATGAGAGTACTGCTCAACTTGGCGGAAACGCTGCCGTGCCCCCAGATATACTTAGGAGATCTAAAGAGAGATACACCCCGAATATTTTCTTCATACAAACTCTATAAAATTTTCCGAGCGATACATCGACGTCTAGATACGAGTACCAGCCGGTTAGTTAGCCACGTCAAATCTTCTGATATACCTACAGAACCCAAGTCCTAGGCTGCAGAAGTGAGGGTGGGTGGATAATTATTTCCCTAAACTCTGTTATTGTTCAGAGTTGCGCACAATCTGGATTCGGCAATGGTTTTCCGTTTCCTTGATAACATTTAGGCAGGCTGTATCGTAATTATTGTCTCCACAAAACTAGGAGATGTAGGCACCAAATAGTTCGAATATCCAAACTCCTAGCCTAGAACCGATTCTCCTATGTAACAGTAATGCTTGTTAAGTTTCACCATTGTGTTTCGTGTTACCGAATAGCGTTTAGTTCTCCAAAACCAGTATGTTATGTCATCGTTATAATATAGTTCCAAATTGCTCATGTTTTAGGTGTTTAATGACCCCACATTTTAAGTATAATGTTCATGACTACTGATGGCCTACTAGGCAATAAAAGTAATTGAAGTTACTCGAAAGGTCGTCTTACGAAATAACTTTATTAGCTAATGGCAATTTTAATAAAGGGTCTAATGCGAAACGGCGCTTTTCACCCCTGAAGCAGGGTGGTGGTCAATTGATATTATAGTTAGATAAGTTTGAGGATAATGGGAATGCAACAGAGCAAATTCAAACATTGTAGATACTTACTAATATATGTAGGTAGACCGATTTTATTTTTAGTCTTACGATTACTCGATCGCCTTCATCTCCTAGTAACTTCTTACCTATTATATTAACACTATACTTAATTTAATTCGTAAAGCTACTTAGTAATCAATTTAATTAAACAGTACGAACCGAAATTATCTACTTATAAGGAGCATGAGGTTTAAACCACGGATAGTCGTAGACTTTACCATTTTACGCATGCTGAAGGAAAACCGTTTTCGTCCTACTCGTGGCGTTACTGTCTATGTAATATTTTAAATTATGTTTATAATTAAGCTAGTTACTTGTAAGTTACGGGATACATTTCGTAGTTTACTACAACCCTACTCAACCCGTTTTATCCAAGTGTACAGTTAAGTGTAGAACAGGTTAATTGTTAATATACATGCAGTTTTTACTGCATACTGCTTCTATGATGATTTGCCAGGTGTGTTTTGAAGCTTGTTAAACATCTAGGTTTAAAAAAAGGTTTATCTGTGATGCTGCACTTAAATAGTACAATAAAATAAACAAGATGGAACGCATTTATTATTCTTGAATGTTGAAGAAAAAAACTATCTCAGTTACACCTATTATAGGTACGAGTAGAGATATGTTTAGTAATATAATAATTAAAACAGATATAGTTTTTTTTAATATGAATGAAAACCTTCGAAAATTCTCTGATTATTCGGAAAATTCACAAGTTTTGAAAGTCAGTTACAACCGCGACCTTTTAATACCAAATAGAACAGTTGCAAAAACATGCGTTTTCAACAAATAACTGACTATTTGGACACTATTTCATAATGTAGGTAAGCAACATTGCTTTTGACTAATCTATGACGAAACGATTACGTTTCGAGCGTGCGACCACTGATTGTAGTCGGCACGTAAACTACAGTAGCCTCCAAAGATGGCAGTAACTATAGCGCTAGTTTCGATTACAATTTATCATGTTTTCATACATTTTCAATTAGTTCCATAATACTTGGCCGGTCATCATAGAGTGTTGTTGGGAATAGTAATTGTTTCGTTTTCGCGGTGTCTTGTATTGGTTGCGTGTGGTCGAATGTTTATTTAAGCAAATAGAGTGTTAGTTGCATGCAGTACTTGAAATCAAATTGTTTTATTTATATACGTATGTAGTCTAAAAATATACGAAAACGTAAAAAAAGATTCCATGTTTTTTATATTTATTTCTAGTTCTTTTTCCTTCTTTTCTGTATTATTAAAAGAAATTTAAACTGCGTTTTTTATATATTTTTTATTTAAATAGTAGCTAAAAAGTAGAGATGGGCCGACTAGTCGGGAAAGCCGAATAGTCATTCGGCATTATTTGTAGTCGGCGACTATTCGGCAAAATAAGCCGATTATAATCGGCGCATAACAAATGAAATAAAACAAATAATCTGTACTTGTTTTGTAATTTCGAAACATTACCTAGAGCAGGGGTGGCCAACTTGGTTAGACCCAAGATCTACTGTTCACTGACGGCACCCTGTGCGATCTACCAATTACAAACTTAAAAATGAAACAGCATAATTCAGTACCTACACAAATAGGTGAGGATTTTTTTCAATTCGCTGTTGTGAAGTGGTTTGACTTTATTAAGTACTTATTTTATAGTATTTTTTTAATAAAGCACTATAACGGAAGTATGGGTGGAGTTGACCTAGCCGATATGTTAGTCGCTTTATACCGTACAGATTTAAATCGTTGGTATTTAGTATTGTTTTCACAACACTGCGTTAATAATTCCTGCTGTATCGTCACGAGAATAGTGGTAAACATAAACTAATGCCACTCAAGAAGTTTCGATTTAATTTATTTAGGCAACTCTGTTCCACGACGGTCTTTTCAAATCTGTAAGAAAAGTATTTTTACTCGTTGCTTTGCCACGATCGAACGCACGGCTTGTACTAATATACGCGATCGAATATTGCCAGTCGATCGTAATACGATCATCTATAGACCGGTTGGCCACCCATGATTTTTGGAATTGTCTGTTTGTCTATGAGTTTGTGCAAATATGAACTGATTTCGAAGTAAAATATTGTGATTGGTCCCACTTATATAGTACTTCACGTTTTCGACTATAGTCTTTCACTAGATACTAACATAGACCTAGCCTTAAAGATCTCAAAACTTGTTGTATGTTATTGAGACTTTTATCTTAAGTTTTTTCAAGCCCTTTTTTTAGAGTGATTACATGGCAGTGTGCATGTTTCTTATTAGTCATTTTTTTCTTGTGAGCTTGACACTGTGCACTTGATCCTGTGACATAAACAAAGAGGGATTAATTTTTTAAAAGTAAAATTCTCTGCCAAGTATAGGGTTAAGCATAGAGTGACACAGTACTTGAACGCTCTAAAAATATATGAAAACGTAAAAAAAGATTCCGTGTTTTTTAGTTCTTTTTCCTTCTTTTCTGTATTATTAAAAGAAATTTAAACGCGTTTTTTATATATTTTTTATTTAAATAGCTAAAAAGTAGAGATTAGTCGGGACCGAATAGTCATTCGGCAACGGCGACTAAAAATAAGCTTATGTAACAAATGAAATTTGTACTTGTTTTGTACGAACATTACCTAAGTAAATATCTAAAGTTATCTTCAGTGATATAACCTGCCAATAGGTTATTGGACAATGCGAAAAATATTTACTTAAAAATCCGTACATAAACAAAGAATTTTTAACTTTTGTCAAGTGACACAAAACGCTCCTGATAGGTCGGGCTTATTATGACGTCACCAACAAACTTTGTTTTTGTGTTTACATTTAAATGTATGTGGATGACATGTGACACAGTGACAGCAGGCAAGTGATTTATTTTAAAGCGTTTTGGCGCGCTATTTAAATATTAAACTTTTAATTTGATATTATTCAGTAAATATAGTACCAGGATGATCTTTGCCTACGGTACCCCTGCGGGAAAGAGGCGTGATTTTTATTTATTTGGATTTTTTTGTATGTACCAGAATTTAAAAATACAACTTTTAATGGGTTTTTAAACCTCCACAGAAAAATATAAAATCATCATCATCGTCATCATCATCAGCCTATTGCAGTGCACTGCTGGACGTAGGCCTCCCCCAGGGCACGCCACAAGACTGCCATGGGGGGTATTTGCCCATAGTCACCACGCTGGGCAGGCGGGTTGGTGACCGCAGTTTGTATTTTTGGACTATGTTGTCAACACGGAAGGCGCTGCTGCCCACCGCCCGGAAACCCTTAATCGCCGCGTACGATACCCACGGGCAGACATGGGGTGGTACGAATTCTACTCTGCCGACACCACGCGGCTAACATAAAATATGTGATTCATCATACTTGTTGTACCTATTTGCTTTTCTGCCTTGACCGCCGCGTGAAATGAGTCCCTGACATTAGTTACATTTAACTTTTGACGGTTCATCTTCAACATCATCAAAGAATGTTCGCACACACAATTTCTTTTTCGACATTTCGTGACACTACAGACAGCACTTTTTAATTTATTTCAAATAGATTTAATAGGTGGGCAGCAGCGCCTCCCGTACTGACAATATAGTCCGAAAATCACACTGCGTTCACCAACCCACCTGCCCAGCGTCGTGACTATGGGCAAAACCCCCCTGTGGCAGTAGCCTTGTGGCGTGCCCTGGGGAGGCCTACGTTCAGCAATGGGCTGCAATAGGCTGATGAAGAAGAAGAAGAAGATTTAATAATACCGGCGGCGCAGCAAACATAAAACGGAAAATAAAAATGTAAACATGCTCAGCGGCCGGGCGGCCCGTATACTTCCGACAAGAAATGATCGGCATTGCCGTTAGGAAACCGATTAGTCGGCTAGTCGGTTAGTCGGCAAATACCATAGTCGGCCCATCACTACTAAAAAGTATAAAAACTCAATAGTTATTATACTTTGGTGTATTATCCTTTGTTTAGCAACAGCTATGTGCTGAATCTGGACTTAATGCATCTATAATTGGGTACGCGTCGAGGCCAAATCCATGAGATTCAATGATTTGGCCACTTATTGGTTTATTTTGGCTTGCGGCTTTTAATTTGCAGTATAATCTCAGAAATAGCCAGCTGCAGGAGATACTAAAAACTTTATATGGGTACTTAATCATCACGGTTTTTTTGGAATAAAAAGACATACTAAAAAATACACCCTTGCAGTCTACAATTTACAATAATTACTCCTGGGCCAATTTCTAGACGGAAAATGAAAGTTGCTGTCAAATAATAAAATTCGCCTCAAAACACATATTGTGTTGTAAGCTATAGTTTTTACTTCTTAAAACTACTGTGTAGCAACATTAAGTATTCTGTCTCTACATAAATATCACCTTCATATTATAAATATATAAATTATCTACTCAATATAATATAGGTACCTACTTAAATAGCAGACCAGGAAACTCTGCAACTCTGCTTCCTGAACATTATATTAAGCGCATTGTAAGTTTTCGACTTCCACATGAATAATTCTACTTATGTACGAGTAGAGGTCACTTGTATCTCACGAACGAGCCAGACATATTGGTCCATATTCCATTCCTTATAAGGTGCAGTTGTTATATTTTTCCCCATAATACTGGACTATAAATTACTCATTTATTAAAATACTTACTTGATTTTCTACTTTAGTATTCCTTCCTACAGACGAGTATGAATTAAATTAATAAATTATTATAATTATGTTATAGTTTGTCTTCGAGTAGTGAATCAGCAGTTAGGTGCAATTACAAGAGTGGATAAGAGAAGGAATGGGTATAAGGTCTTTTCAAAATTAGTGATTATCTTTTAACACGAAACTAGGTAGGTAAAAAGAAACAACTTTCACTATGGGACCAACTCCGAAATAGTGAAAAAAATCAGCGCCTCCATACATTTCAGTGCAGTAATTATTCGTGTATGGAACAGCTGATTGTTTGTTCACTATTTCGGAGTAGGTCCCATAGTAAAAGTTGTTTCTTTTTTCCTACCTATGTTTCGTGTCAAAAGATAATTACTAATTTTGAAAATACCTTATACAGGATGTAACAAAAAGGGTATGTTAAGCGAAAAGCTATGTAAATAGCCCACTACAAGGAACCTATCCACAAAATTTCAGACTCGAAATCACATGTTTATTTTTCCAGATAGTACGGAAAATTCCTACTCAACTCAGGAATGTTCATACAGTCTCGAAAAATAAACATGTGCTTTCGAGTCTCAAATTTTGGAAATAGGTTCTCTATAGTGGGCTATTTACATAGCTTTTTGCTTAACATACCCTTTCTGTACACCCTGTATATGTATAAGAAGAAGTTAGAAAGTTGTAAATATTTTAGTGGATGGACTGTGTGAGAGTAGATACATTGAGGAGCATTGAGTAGCAATGTACTACAGCGTAGTTGAGAAAAGGCGCGTAGCACATAATAGGTTCGTAGTTCGTAGCACGCGCTACGGGTGGGTAGAGCCTTAGTACCAGACTCCTTCACATTGTTTGACTTACATTGCGGGGTATCGAAAGTAGAATATCTTAAAGTGTTTCCTAAACGCCCGGGCGCCCTAATATAGATAATGATGACTAAACATAACACCATGTTATTACATTGATGGAAACATGGCCTCCATATTTTGCCCCTTGAAGATATGCTATTTAAATTTTCAACTGGTGTTCACCCACCAACCAGCCCGACACCCTCCACTGACCCTCGAATCTGACAATTCATGATCGTAATCACAACAACAGTCGCAATGTGTGGCAGGCCAACCATACTTTGTCATGTGGGGGGCGTATGTGTGAACAATATCAGCTACGCGGACGATATGGTTCTCCTCAGCCCTTCGATTAAGGGGCTACGTAAACTTCTTTCGGTCTGTGAGCAATATGCGTTTGCTCACGGGCTGAAGTATAATGTGGCCAAGACTGAAATGATGGTATTCAGATCTGGGAAGGGTCCGGAGAGAGTGCCGAGAGTCACTTTAAATGGATTGGAGGTACGGCTGGTGCAGCGGTTCAGATATTTAGGCCATATTCTGACGGAAAATGGCAAGGACGATGGCGATATTGAGCGTGAGAGAAGGGCTCTATCGGTTCGGTGCAACATGCTCGCACGTAGATTCTACAGATGCAATAGGGAGGTCAAAACAACCTTGTTTAAGGCTTACTGCCAAAACCTGTACACCTGTCATCTGTGGATTGACTACTCTCGCAAATCATATATTAGCATGAGAATACAATACAATAATGCTTTTCGTATCCTCATGAAGAAACCTAGATACTGTAGTGCGTCTAGCGTGTTCGCCGAGGCGATGGTTCCCGATTTCTTTGCAGTAATCAGATCGCGTATTGCATCGTTCTGGAACAGGCTGCGCAGCTCTAATAACGCAATCCTCAAAGTCCTTCACGAGGATATTACGAGTCCTACATTTTCTTACTGGCTCTCTGTACATCGGAGCGCGAACCGTAAATAATGACATTTTATTTTATTTTATTTGGTGTCTATATTGTGCGTGTGTGTGTGTATGTGTGTGTTTGTGCAATATACATTTGCTGACCGATACTTATGTTGTATCGTCTTATATGGGTCTTTTGTAATTTATTTTATTTTACAATGTGCCTGCAATAAATGATTATTATTATTATTATTATTTATTATTATAGTGCAAAATTCAGTAATGCCTGTTACAATCCAATATATTGCTATGATGTCAAACACTATAATAACCTACATATGGGCGATTTCGTATGAGATCTTATCGATAAAGGAAATTCATGCATATCGTACGCTCACGACGCATTTGACGTCGCATAACAATTTATTGTTACATTATGTATTGTGAGCGAACATTTATTAGTTTCTCGTGAGATTAGCTTCTTTCCTGCTTTTTAAGGTTTTGTGCCCGAAGAAGACGCGAGGACCCAATACTGTGTAATATTTTTAGGTATCGACATCCGACCGTTGTCACAACTCACAACAATCCCACCTATAGCATATCTATATACATATAATAAAAATGTAACGGGTCGCAGTCTGTACATGGAAGATATATGAGAAAAAATATTATAGGAGACCTTTATCAACGCAATAGTACCCAAAACAATGATTTTTGAATTTTTTGTCTGTTTGTCTCAGAAACGGCTGAACCAATTTCGATGCAGTTTTCACGAATGTATTGTGACAGGTCCCACTTAACATATAGGCTACTTTTTATCCCGGGAAAATGTTTTTATCCCGGATAATTTCGACATTTCGTTTTTTCTGTAGTCCACGCGGACGGAGTCGCGGGCGTCCACTAGTTTTGAATCAAGGTTGAGTGACGAACCTCTATCGATTCTATAGAGAAATAGTCTTACTGTGTAATAGTCTGTCCAGGAGCAGACAGACTAGTCGATCGGCGTATATTTCGGCATTCAACGTTCAATACAAAGTATGCAGTCTAATGTAGATGATAATGTCGTGTTATGTCTAACCAATACGCGCAGTAAGCAGACTTGGCATAACGTGGTACACAGCACTATGGTATTATTTTGCACACAATGTATTACATTGCATAGCGCCATAACTTTTGGCGTAAGCAGTACGTGACAGCCACCTGACACTGACCCATTGTGAGTACCGGTGAAGCTTGAACCCTTCCATTATTCTGGTTCTGTATATTGTATGTTTGCCTATGTTCTATACTAGTTTTTCCCAAAGTGAGCGATAACGCCCCCTCGTGGGCTTTGGAGGCCTAGAAAAAAATTGCGCAACTAATATGCTATTGACATTTTTAAGGTGAAATAAAAATGGGGGGCGATACTGATTTTCAAAGTGGGCGTTAGACGAAATATGTTTGCAAACCTCTGTTCTATACCAACGCTGATGAGGCTTCACTAGAAACATCAACTGCATTTCCTTCTGTGCATATCGTACCTAAGAGTCGTCTAAGGAACTCAGAGTGTTATTTTAGACGAAAGTTAGTAAGTTTACAGTTGTCCCCGCTATACTAAACGTCGCTGACTCGCTGTACCTACTCGTAGGATATCATTTTCATTATAATCCTGCAGTTCTTGATAACCCCATTTGGCCATCCATCCATGTGCATGTGTGCATTCATCGTCGTATATAGTGGTTGGCTTGAAGAAATAACTGTTTACGTTAATACCTTTTACTATGTTAATTTCAGATTTTTGTATACTAAATAAAGAGTCGAACATGAATATTACAGTACCTAAGTATATAAGAAAGTAAAAAATCTGAGAGCAAAGTTATTTCACACAAAATTCTTACTAACGTTGAAGCGAATCTTTAGTTAGACGTTTATACATATTTTTAGGTGGTACTGAACACATATTCGAAAGCTCTGATATGTTCCAATTCGTTTCGCAAAAAGTCGCAATGATGTCATTGCACAACCCGGATGTCTGCTATTATTAGATAAAAGATCGAAAGTTCGTTCCTTACTCGTCTTAATAATGGATCCCACAATGTGTTACGAAGGAAGATTTAAAACTGCAAAAAAATACTGCGTAAATATTCAATTAATTCTTAATGCTCTGCGATATTATTCTAATAACCATATTGTGCTGATCCTATCAATAATAGGATAAGGGCAGGAAGATGATGTTGATGAAAAATTGCATATGGACTATTTATTTCACGTAAAAATTTAATATTATTTTCTGTCATCCATCTATCCATTATATAATAGAGAGATAGTAGAATCGTAAAACATATAAACCAACAGCTAATCTGATGTGAAGCATCATCGATCGTATATCAACATGAATGATCAACAACACCTCATTAAGCATCTGCATACTATGTCATTAGGTTGTTTTTTTAACTATCAAGTCTTAAAAATAAATTAATAAGTTTTGACGTCACGTCGAACTAATGAATATAGTAATTAAGTAGTTAATACAACGACTAGATGTCGTCTTATTAATATTAGTTATGTATTTAATGGATTTACGCAGAGGTATAAAGTAAAATGTATTGTGCATTATGTAATAACACCAATAACGTTGTAAGTGGTTGATACGAAACATATTTTTGAGTTATAATATTGTTTAAAAAAAAATCAAACGTATATGTTAATATGGATACGAATTATTATGATAAGAAACTTCGGAAACTAGTTAAAAATGTATCAATACGCTATGCTGCTAGCTGCATTCCGGAAAAAATGCATGTTGTTATGATATCATGACGCAAGTATGTAATGTGGTTATGTATAAAGTAAACTGTTTATGACATATGTATAGAGTAAACCTAATGAGAATTAACTTTTACGTGTACTTAACAAAAAACTAATACAATGGTTCGCTTCCAATAAACGGATCCCTAATTTATATTGCACACTCGGTCTAAATGACAGCTCACATTTCAAAATATTTCCCAGGAGATTCAAATTAAATCCATATAGGTCAATAGGTATAGTTACCTATCCTACGAAAGTGCGAAAAAATACATTTGCATTTTGACTATACGGTGGAGCCACGGGGTTTTTGGTAAGCGACGACGAGGGGTTTCTTAGCTTAGACCAATCTTTCCCAAAGTGGGCGATAATGCCAAAATGGGGGGCACTACTGATTTTCAAAGTGGGTGTTAGACGAAATAAGTTTGCAAACCTCTGGCCTAGACAAATAATATGTAGGTATCTACAATTTCTTTAAATAACCTAATCGGAGCGGCAAACGAGTCCATGACCTAGCCTCCTAATATGGTCGGTAAGGCATTGTTAGATAAGATAACTTAATGACCCCAGACAATGGTCTCACTTGAGTGATAAAAGGCGTTTACTGTCTTACTGATATGTGGGTAAAGTAGTTAGTGGCTGTCGTTAAAAATAAATATAATATTTACTTTAAAGGCAACCTATTTTTGCGTAAGTAACTTAGTCAAAAGCCTTAAGGCTCGAGCACACCGGATGCGTGTGCGTGCACATAAGCGTAGACGTATACGTAAGTACCTCTGAGTTACTGTTGTAAAGTATGGAACTGTATAGGCACGGGCAGACCGGATGCGTAAGCGTGGACGTAAGCATAGACGTCAAGCGGTGACAGTTCTATACATTAAACTCGGAGGTACGTATACGTCTACGCTTACGTGCACGCATACGCATCCGGTGTGCTCGAGCCTTTAAGGTAGTTCTGCGTATAAAAGGAACTTAAAAATTATATCATCAAAAGGTGATCTCCGACCGTATTTCGGCCAAGGCGACCAATCTCTACGGAGATTGGCCAGGTACCTACGCAGGAGATATTATAGTGCACAAATGTGTGCGCAAACACAGATGCACTCTCTATTCCGTTACTCGCATAGTCCGATGGGACGGAAAGCCGACACGACCGGAGAAAGATCAGGCGCAGGACCAACGGTTTTACGTGCTTTCCGAGGCACGAGCTAAGTGACAATTTTGTCAACATTAAAGTCTGTACATGAAATAAATTCATTGGTACAACCCCGTGACTGGGATCGAACTTACGCCTCCCGCTTGAAAGGAGCACGTCCTAACCACTGGGCTATCACCGCTTACAACAATATACATATAGGCAATATACAGTTACATATAAATCACCTAAGTAATGCAAAGCACCACCGCTTCTATTTATCATATTTATGTTTTTGAGAGAACCATATTGAACCAACCAATATTTAAGAAACCTATTAAAAGGACAAAGTAACTACATGCATAATAAAATTCGATCATAGTACTTACATACTTACGCCATGCGCCATTATCCATTATTAACTATCTTTTGGTTTATACAAAATCCGTTAGTTTTTCTGCACTTCTGCCAAAAATGGTCCTTACGTAATTAAGGGTCGTTTAATGTTTCATATCAATTTAATAAAAAGCATGGTTCTTTCCCGTTGGCGTGTGCAACATACCGCATAACACTAAAACCGTCAAACGGGTTTGTAACCAACGAACTCCATAATAAAAAGTTGCTTGAGACGCGTCCATGCGGAGACTGCGGTCGCTGGTAAAAGATACAGCGTCAATTCTAATACCATTTAAAGTATTCTGTGTCATCGATAGGTATGCTATCTCTTTTAGAGTCCCTTGGAAAACTGGCGACCGTAAAACCTCTCCCTGTCCCTGTGCATTACAGAGTACAGGCTATGTTCCTTGCCATATTGTGTGCAATAAATAAAACAAAGACTTTTGGAGTTCAGCATTCCAATTTAGTAAAACTTTAAAAACTACCTGCACCTTCCAATCCTGATCTTCCCTGGATAGAGTTAAACACACATAGCACACACTGCCAACAGTTTTTTCAAATTACTTTTAAACAGATTGACATAAAAAAAAATTTTTTGTTTGCTATAAAATCGCTTCGCTTATGAATAAGTCAGCAGCCGGTCATGCGGGCTCGGGCAGAAGCGGATAACTCGATTGGTCGAACCAGCTTAAAATTGCAACTTTTTGCTCAACGCTTCGGCCACTTATTTTTTATACTTCCTCGCCAAAATCTCTAGGCTTATGGTAGGTGTAGGTAGGTAAGTAGGTAGGTATACGTAACTCCTTGCAGGGTAGAGGCTGCAGTAGTACCTAAATACCTATGCGCTAACTTCTTGATGTGGAGCGAGTAAGTAACAACGCGCTTACTCAACAAAAGTAGACGTTACGATTATGTAGGTAAGTACGTATCTACGTAAGTACTTTATTCTTTTTTAGAGTGGCTTAGCTTAGACTAAGATAAGAGGTTAGGTAGGCTCTCACTCTCAGGTTTACACATCGCGATTCTATTCTCATATTCCAGTGGCAGTTTATCCTTAGTATTTTGACATGATTATTTATGAATTTCTTGGACAGATGCGGCATTAGGTACCTTATTGGTAAATTCGATGATCGAATCAAATTTAATTGTAAGGAATACATACCAAAATAAAAGTTCTATGGTAGTAGGTAAGTAGATTTGCCTAAACAAAACGCCTATCAGTATACCTTCCTACCCGAAAACACTCAAATCCCTCAACAGAATCGAGTGAAATCTGAATCTTGCACCAAAACGTGATCGCGCGCACTATTTGATTTGAAAACAAAATAAACCCGCACCCGCCCGCCGCACCGCGCCCGCGCCGCCCTGTCCAAGAGTTCCAAGACAGTGTCGATGGCAAACCAAAACGTTCGCTGCCGGCTCGTTCGTTCGCTGCCGCCGTAAACTTGCTTTGCTCGCAAACAACCAACATCAGTGCGCGAGCAAGCGTGATACGGAATGAACGTGTGGTGCGTTCTGCGCGGTCGTTGACTCTACGATTTATTTATTTTGTCAATCCAGCGATTAATACAGCCAGAACTAAAACTTTGGAGTATAAGTCGGGAAAAGTACATATTTATTAATTTTACGTAAATGAAGTTCGCGCAGAGTTTAGCCCAAGTACTGTGAATTTCCGTATAGACGCAAAAAAGTGATTTGAGACGTTTCGAAACAAAGGACTGTTTTGTACATTTTCGCAACAATTGCGAAATTGTGTTCAAAAAATATCGGCTTTCAATGTGGAGGGCGTGTAAAAAATTCGCGCTCTCGACCAACTAGTTCGGACAGAGTCTGTGGTCACCGAACTAAAAACAAAAACGCAACGACTTTATTTATTTTACAAACTGTATTTGCTAAGATTTCCTTAAAATTCTCGTTGAAGATTCAATAAAATTATAGTGAGTTCGTTGACCTAAAAACTTTCGTGCTTCAGTGATTAAGTTTGCAGATATTCAAACAGGAAAAGCACGAAACCCAGGAATAAAAGTGCAGATTTATTAAAATGTCTACTGCCATAATGCATCAGTCTGCCCTGTATGACTTTGGTGATCTGTTTTTGAAGGTATGTATAAATTGTTATCATTTTTTACCACTTTATTTCCTACCACCCCCTACAAACGTTAGTCATGTTTGCATGTAGATTCTGGCGGTTTATTATTATTTTGCAGATCCTGAACATAAAAAATAGGTCCTCTTTTTAAAATCAAAATATCCACAGCCATAAACTATGCTTAAGTTAGATTCAGTTAACCTTTTGTAGTTAATAGGAGTTTTGTAGTCTGTAAACAGACACGTATATGACCTACGTATACTGTAGGTAGGTACATATTTAAGCTAGGCAGTCTGTAGAACCTATCTGTTGTGTGTGAGTAGATATTTTTATCTACCTATTTAGCTACTCATCTTAATTCCCTAGTAGGTGTAAGAGGTAAACTTAAAGTTTTAAGATTATTAACTTCACAATCCATGATCCATCCACCGTGTACCTACCTACAACTTCTTAAAACAAAATAAATAAAGTGTCATGATTGACTGAAGTACCTAGTATATGCTGGGGTAGATACCAACCTAGGTCTCACATACAACCTACCTACATTTATGTCGTCGTCGTCGTCAGCCTATCGCAGTTCACGCCACATGGCTCGATCTCCCGTTTTTGCCATCCAGTCACTACCAGCCGCTTATTTGCCTAAGGGACTTAAACTACCTAAGTAGGTACATAGATATGGTGTAAGTTTGTCTTTATAGTATGTAGGTGCTTATAATTTAATTAGGTACATTTAAAAGATAACATGTCGATTACTAGCGTATTTTGAACAAATAAACTTGCTTAACATCAGGCACAATGGCGGTCAAATGTTTGCCTAGCTAATTGTAAAAAAAAATCATTCATAATATCATGGTACCTACATCAGGAAAATTAGGTTAACTCTTGATTTTGTTTGAAGTTGGTGAATTGCTTAAGTGTAAAAAATATTAGTTAACTTCTATTTGGATATAACTGATTCAGTCTTATCCATCTAACTAGTGATTTATTTTTATTATATCTTTTAGTCACTACTAACCGAACTTGTACATCTCAACTATACCCTCAAAATTGGTCAGAAGTGGCACCATGTGGTTCTATCGGCCCTTGGTGCTCTGCCTACCCCGTAAGGAAAAAAGGTGTGATTATATGTATGTATATCTTTTAGGGCTTTCACAGTTGCAAAATTACAAAACTAATAAGTAGTTAGTAGTTGATATTATTTCCTAAAATAAATGAAAATATTATTAAAAAGTCATAATGGCAATGTCATTACCCTGGCTCATACCTAAATAGGTTAGTTAGTAGCAAAATTTAAGTATTATGAATATGTTATAACTACCTACCTACCTACTTTTACCAACATAATCTTGGTAGGTGATTTTTATAATTTTTTGGTCTTAGTTATTCTAAATTATAATTGAGTAGATTTTTAGTGTTTATGTTTATTAATAAATTCTCATTTCCCTGGCTTGTGTCACTAACTAATTTAATAGGAATATTTTATTAGTTCTGCACGCTAAATTTTGCATTTATTATATTAAAATTTTATGAGCAGTCTCTTAATAAACTATTCCAAAATTTGTTTCCTTTTAGATAATTTACAGAATCCCCAGAATCTCTGTCATAGATAATATATCCTCCATATGGCTCGGGTTTAGGGAACTTTGGTAGGTAGGTAAAGTAGACATACTAAACTACACTCTAAATTTTGCATAATGTAGTGATGAATATACATAGTGACTGGGGCCATGATTGAAAAGAATTACTTGAAATAAATGACATGATTATTTATTTTTCCTCAAAACATGGTTGGTACAATAAAATTTTACATTTACTTATTTGGGACTTACCAGGGACATGTTTGGCTTAAAATGTGCCATGCAAATATTTTATTTATTTACATGCAAAAACCTCTGTTACAAAACATATGGTAAATACTATATTAGTATTTTAAAAAAATCCGCCAGTTCTGTTACTCCTGCGCAAGAAGAACGGCAAAGAAACTTGACAGGATTTTTATATTTACTGTACATTACAGTGTCCTTGTGACTTTATTATTTATGTACCTAATACAAAGTAACAAAATCCTACTAATATTATAAACGCGAAAGTTTGTGAGAATGTATGTAAGGATGTTTGTTGCTCTTTCACGCAAAAACGACTGAATGGATTTTGATGAAATTTCACAAAGAAATATAGCTTTAATACCAGAGTAACACATAGGCTACCTTTTATCCCAGGAAAGTATATTTATCCTGGATAATTTCGACATTTTATTTTTTGCATGCCACGCGGACGTAGTCGCGGGCGGCCACTACTTAGTTACTTTTTGATACATATTGTAATAAAAATATTTTTATCAATTATTTTATAATAAAAATACATCAGGCCCGCGCAGTAATAATTATTACAACAAAAACAATTTTAAAGTAACATTTATGGCCAAATTATTCGTAAGTATTCAAATAAATAATGTTATGCAGCTAGGTAAGCTAACTAGTGAAGTATATAAACAAGTTATAAGTTGTTATAATGTACAATCCTTCTCGAATCTCAGCAGAGGGGTTGGACAGACAAGTGGTGTTTCATCCTTGTGAGTAGTCAATTTTTTACTCTAAGAATATACATCGCGATCACAATAAAGATCATAATCGCCTAATCTGTCTCTCGAACCCCATATGTGGTAGTAGTGAAACCAGTTCTATTGCCTCACACGTATAGTTAAAAGTCGTGTGTCTTTTTTAAGTTACCCATCTACCTGTTTTTTTCGTGTACGGCAGACACTTGTTGCAGGGTTGTTCTGCCTTGGGCTTCTCATTGGAACTAACGCTTAAGAGGGTTAGGTTAGAGTGACTAGTGGAATTTTAATCAGATAGGATTCTGTTGACAAAGATGAACCGTTTTTTTTTATCATAAATATAATTTTACTTTTTTAAATGTAGATCTATGTGTTGGATTGTTTGGTTTTTCCTTATTCAGTAATATTAATAAATATGATTATTGTAACAATGTTTTTATAAATCTTCAGCTAAAAGCTATGTTTAAATTTGGATCAAAATTTGGTACCTAGTTCCCCGCTATGCCACGAACATACAATAATGACTTAAAATTAATCCACGTAACCAAGACTTAACTTACTAGTTGAAAAAATACACTTTCGGTATTAAAGTTTTCAGTTCTGCGTCATACCATAGACATTTTCAAAGAAATATATTGTAAGAAATCTATTATTATTTGCCTTCCTAATAATAGTAATGCCCATTTGGCAATATGAAATTGCGTCGTAATCGGTGACATTGAAACTCGGTTCAACCGCTAACAGTGGGAACTTTGAAAGGTGCATCGTTTTTTTTCCTTATTTTGGATAGAGGGCAAAAAATACCATTTAACCGTTGAACACGTGAATACACCTACACTACAACCTTCTACCTGCCATCTATTTACACGTCCAACCACTTTCTATTATATCGAAATATTTTTTGTGCCACTTTGCCTGGAGATAAAGAATCTTTTGTCCTGATTCCCTTTGTCCTGAAAATGATGGCAAATCTGCTTGGAGATGGTTGTCTGTAATGGCTATCCCCTTCCGAGTTAAATAGAATTTTACTGTGCAGCCTGTCTGTACTACAAAAAAAATATATATTATTTCCGTGCAATGTGTAAATTTGGGTTAAGTAAAATCTTTGTTATACACATGTTTTATTGTATTTACCATGAACGTATAAAGAACAATGGACGTAATGCTGTCAATGCACAGATTGAAGCACCGAAATGGCGTATAGCGTCGCGTTGCGCATGTAGTGCGTATTTTCTAGTAGGCGTCGAGCTTACTATGTTTTGTATGTGTGGGTGGATAACGCGTCATTATACATCCCTACTGCATAGAATGGAATATCGTTACCGAGCTTACTATGAATGCCTCACTCTGTGTATTGACAACACTCTGTCCGTTATTCTTTATACGTTCAGGGTATTTACAATAAATTTCCTAATATTGTGTATAATGAAGAACAATATTGTGTTTTAAAACATGGTGAAACGTTGAGATGAGAATAAATATTGGATTTTTAGGATTTATTAAAGCATACACTTTCAGGCGCACCTACTTAAACAAAATCTACTTGCTTACTTGTTAAGTGTTCAATTAGGTACATCGCTTGCGAATCAGTCAGTCTCGCCATAGAGGAATAAGATTATCTTTTATTCCTCTATGGTCTCGCTCGGCACTTCAACACACGCTTATCGTGACTCTGGTATCGTTCACTGTAATACCTAACATTTATATTTGTTCAAATATTTACGTTGGTTTACAACAATGATTATTTTACCTAATTATTTAAAAAAATAATTTGTCATCTATTTCGCCAGCTATTAGGTAGTCGGCCATTAAGCCGTGCAATCACACGGAGCGACGAACCGAATCGAGACGATAACGAGTCCAACACTGCTATGAGACTTTATTTTTCAGAAAAACATTACATTTAATTATTTTTTCAGTTGTAAAAATGGGGATTTTAATTTGATTTTTGCCCAAACCGATTTTATTAAAATTAATTTTACGGGATCCCCTTTACTTCTTTCTGTACATTGGAGGAACCTTCTACTCACGTAAAGTAGCGTACCCAATGAAAATGAGTCAAAATCTGTAAAACAATGGCGAAGCATTTGCACGCGACGCGATTAATTCTCCACGTGTGCTGATAAAGCCATTGTAAACAGTTTCCTGGCATCCAAAATACCGTTCGCTTCTAGCTTCGAAATGATTCGCTGTACAACACTTGTCTATGTGTAACCGTAGCCTCTGCTAAAACAACTTTTCAGTTTCTTAATAAAGGGTATCTAATACTTTATGGTACTGGCTAGCTAGTAAATGTTAGGTATAAATGAATAGGTTCAATTTAATTGAAGTTGAACTTTCAGCTACTTACCTAACTTTAACGTTTTTTGTTTTCTTGATAAAGGTAAATAATATCGAAGTCTGGTCATGTTGTTGCGCTTATCTGTTTCGTGTGAAAATAAATACTAAATGTATATTCAAAAATATTTTAACATTGATAATATTATTTTTTTTGTGAAATAATCCGCATTCTCCACATTTATGAATACCTACTAACTACTCACATCCATCAAATGCAATTAATTTTCCATAGTTTGCTTCCGGATTATTGATCCTTCCTTATAGTTTAGTTGTGCTTAGAGATTGTTTTGAAAGATTGTCCTTTTACGGGACGGTTAAAGTAACTTTATCTATGTTTTAAATTTGTACAGAATTTCGACTACCAAGTATCAAGAGCGAGTGCCACAATTATTAGCTTATACCATATTTTTCTGAATTGTTAAGAGTAGAAACCAAACATAATAACATAGATTTAGTTTATTAGTTGGAATAATCACTCCCATTGTGTCTTAAAATCCAAACGTTGCAGAAATCCTATAATAAGTTCAACGATAAACAATAAATGGCAACCGTGGGAGTCCAGTAATGCTAAGGTAGCATTCATCGTACACAATATGTAATTTTAGAGTATTTCCTCTCATACGCCATTGGCGAAATACGATTCCCTGAGCGACACCGACCGAACTGAACCTGAGCCGACATTCAACCACCTAGATAAGTGGAAAATTTCCAACCACTGGTATGTCTACCTGCTATAGTTATCATATTCATCCACTGTTAACATTCATAGTTGTTACATAATGAAACGGAACGTATCTCCATGGAAAATGTTTCTATAAACGTAGCTCCATTGCAACCGGTCGTCGTTGTTTGATTAACACATCATCATATCGAGTTGTTTGAACTCGCGTCGGTAAACTTCTCTATAAAGACAGAGCCGAATGCGAGACCCTAATATTTGTAGTACCGGAAAATCTTATTGGTTTGATTCTGTCCAAGTCTTGTAGCGTTATCATTAGGTTTAATACTCGTGTTGATTGGCCGGCGCGTGAGGCTAGAGGGCAAGCTGCAAGTTGCGTAGGCCAGGTCCAACGGCCGAGCGCTTGTAAGCACCACCGCACTATTTTTAGCACACTCCTTTCTCCGCGACCAGAGTCCGGACGTGAGTCAACCCTTTGTTCCCTCAGCGCAATGGCCTCGGTTAGTAAACGCATCGGGTCTCATGTTTCTGATGTATAATAATCATCTTAAAAGTCTTCAAGGCGTCGCGGTTACCAAACACGCGTGAATTTTGTTAGGTTTTTAATATGTGGTTCGCCTTGACGTTGATTGCCCAATGTAGAGATGCCATTATGCGTCGATGTTAATATAAACACTAGACACTAATTTGAGGCAAAGTTGGAGGTTTCACAGCATGGCCCTGTCGCAAAGATGTTGCGTCAAGTTGCGACATTCGCCTTGCTTTACTGCCTACGTTAAATCTGTTTAGTTACCCATAAATATAACGCAGTGTAAGATTCAAGTTGTAAATGCTCAGGTTATTTAATTTACGGGTTGCTTTAGGATATTAATAAAGTTAAATACAACTAACCAGCAATATTAACAATATTTTTATAACTACCAACACTAATTTATATTATGTGTGTGTTTGGCTCTTATTGTGGCTGTTTTATTTTTCATTTTTGTGTACGGAAACCATTTACGACTTAAAATACTTTGTTTATTCTATACGAATACTTTATTAATTTTAAAAAGAAGTAGATTTATTAACTTGTCTACATTTTACTAAATTGTTTGTTATAATAAAATAAGGATTCGGAAGTTCTAACGAAGGTCAACTCTAGTACAACCGAAAAATAAAGTAGCACTTTACTTCTTAATATATACGTAAAATATTTTTTCTCTAAAAAAGACAGTTACTATTTATCTTAATTTTAATCTTTGAACCTGTTCTATTATTTTGTATTAGGAGACCGGTGCCAGGGGAATGACGTCCAGGGAAATGATTTCTAGGGTATTGTCTTTCTCTAGCAAAAATAAATTCTAAAATCCAGTTTCAGTTTAGTAGAAAATTAGGCCTGAAATAAGACTTTCAAATTAGGATTAGATAAAAACATTCCCTAGTTTCAAATCCTGTACCCAATTTGACCCTCTTAAAGTATTTTCATTTGTTGGACAGCATAATTTCAAAATCTACACAATTCGTTCAGCTTTTATCCTCACGTAAGTACATAACTGAAATTGTCGACGTTTTTCAAGATGGCCGTTCCGTTAGTACTCGTAACAAAGCATCTAGATTCGCGGCGATGTTAATTGTTTTGGCAGAAGGTTCATTGCCGGTTGATTTGTCATGAGTGGGACTTATCGTCACTTGCCGATAGCCCGCCCACAGACGACAGCCTACATGCGAGATAGAGTTTTATGATGCTTCTCGGAATCCGCCAAGTCTACGGATTGCATTTGATGTCCTCTCCGCTTGCGTTGTTCGAATTTTCAATTGACAATCTTGTAGTTAAATTTTATTTTGTATAGTCAGAACACCGATAGGTATATTGTAGACCTATGTATGTGTTTCAATATTCTATCTAGCCTTTTGTGATACAATTCGTATCGGATCTAATAATAATAATGCCCCCATATTGATGACCTCTTGCACCTTATATCTCAGATGTTAGATTACCTACTTTATAAATTCTTCATTAACACACCACACAAGGAGTCGTCTCTTCAATTTATTTCAACGCACAATACCCAGAGCAGGTATTACACTGCAGTGCACTGGTGATAAAAGATATCGAAGATTTTAAGCACTTGGGCCTCAATCTGCCAATTGATAATGAGGTTGTGCTACTTTAAACCTGGCGTGTATGTATATCTCTCGACACGGATAACGAAGGCTCGACTGCAGTTCTGGCACATATTCTACGTTGCGTCACAGCGCAGTAGGATCGAGTTCAGCTTGTAACACTTTTGCTTTTACCATTGCCTTACCGCGGCAATCTCTCATCTGCACCGCCGATTCGCGCTTGACATAACTGGCCATAGACCATCAGCATTATGCAACCAAAACAACGTTTGGTATTCCGTGCGGGTCCAAAAGAGGGTCAGCGACTGATCTAGTCTAGATAATTTATATGTTTTTATAATGAGGTGTGGTATGTGCTCTAGTTATATTTACGTTTGTTAATGTGGATTACAAAAAAGTTTAAAAGAAATTTACTTACTACTTACCCAATTCATTGTTAAAGTTCTGTCTGTCGAATAAAAAATATGTAGGCAATAAAAAGAGGATTTATGTACTCCACGTGCTCTTGCCCTAACAAAAAATTAGTTTACAATTTTGACGTTTTGTCAAATCATTTCATAACAATCAAGTTCGGACTCGGTTTTCGTTTCGCAATAACATTAAAAATAACCTATAAAGTGTCCATTTTAGGCGAGACACAGATCTCGATCGGAATGGAGATCACAGAGACACAGATCGAGGTGAGTGTGCTCGATTCTTTGTAAACAAACAAAAAGTGTAAGTTGACGTTAAGTCGCGGTTACATCACGAGCGGAGCGGAATCGCGGCCGCTGGGATGTGTTACAGCACTGCACCGAGAGCGACATTCTCTGCAGCGGAATACTTTTTACTTTCTTTTTGGATTTCGTAATGACACGGCTGATCGGAGAGGAGCTGATCGGACGCCTTGTTGGCGCCTTTTTGCTGTCAAAAGTCAATTAACGACCCAATTAAAAAGGATTCTTTCGCCCTTTTTTAAAACAAGATTTTTAGTTTTTATGACAAACCTAATTGATGTAAGACACACATGTGAAGGTACCTAGCATATGTAGTACATCACTAATTTGCGGTTAGGGGAGTCGAATAGTGTGATTAAAACTTGAAGTAATCGGCACCGTTTAGTTGCCTAGAAACATTATAGGAAAATAATACCACAATATATTAAAAAAAAAGTGTATTCTATATTGTGGCGCATTAAAGATGGGGCGCGGCGCAAGTTCAAGTTATATCATATTATGTCCATTACTCCTTAACTGTCCTATATCCACATGTCATTGTGTGAAATACGATATCTATATATACCTAGTTATGTTATTTATTTAGGATAGTAAATTGATGTTCAACTTGTTCAAGTTGATGGTGAAGTTCTTACCATCTCTCATCCAAGTGCTCTCAAGGGAAAAGTTACCACTAATAATACGGACGTCAGTATCAGATCAGTGATGATCGTGTACATGAGGCAACCCTAGCCGTCACACGTTGCGCATGTCTCGCGCGATTGCAGTTTGCAAAGTGCATTGCACAAACTGCAGTTGCTATACATTGCGATTATAATCCGCGCGTGCGGCGATATCTTATGCGCTCGTGATCCAGGAAGCGAACTTTCGAACTCTTTCACTTCTTAACGACAGCTCATTGTTGTATAATCCAAAGGTTATCTCGCATTTTAATTTTACTTTTTTGATGCAGTTTTGCTCAAATTCTTTGATAAACTTCTGGCATTTTACAATCTATTGCTCTTTAGAATACAAATTGTTGAAATACCTATAAAAAACGCTCATAATATGGGCCAAATACGTGTCGGCCCACGCATTGTAGAGTTCCGTAGTTTGGACTATCACTAAACGTCTAACCCAGGGGTCCCCAAACTTTTTCTCATAGAGCCCTTTCAAAAGTTAACTGGTTCTGGTGGACCCCTGTAGGCCTACACCACATACGAATTCATTGTAAACCAACATTTTTTCACGTCAACGTAGACCCCATCGAGTCTACTGTGGACTCCTGGGCGTACACTTTGGGAACCACTGGTCTAACCTAATCATCGGTATCAAAGGACACATTGAGTTCTGCCATAGATCATTGCTCAATAAACCCAATTCTCCCGTCCGATAGGTATTTTGGTAATGAGTTCGCATATGTAAATGTATTGTTATTTATAAAATAGGTAATTGGGTTATTAAGTTGCTTCGCTGACGCACTATTGTAATTTGAATACGAATTAAATTAACAGCTGGTGGGTATAAAGTGGACTGTTTTAAAGCATTAAAATGCTCAGCAATTGGGCGGCTATCGGTCGACCTCGCTAGTATCGGATGTGTGATACATACAACTATCATTGTATTGTAATATAACGAACTATACTATAAATTATGCATCCGGGTGCCACTCTGTCCTCACTTTAGTCTCATTTGTAGTCATTTAAATGTCTGATTTACATATAAATCGACAACGTCACCCGAATTTTTTGTTGTGCCGTGTTGCGTTTGTGTGAAAAAACTACCTTTATTAACAAACCAAACACAATTTTAATTTATTAAGCAACAAATAAAATTAAAGCCTTTAGGTCTAACTACTGAATCATAAAAAGGGGCATGTGTGTGCATATAGCAAAACAGGTAATGTTTGCTTAGAGGAATTACATATTTATAATATTGTGATACATGTTATTATTTATGCTTAAGCGATTACATCTTAATTACTATAACTATACATTTATTCTAACCTACTGGGCTAAACGTTATGGTTAATTTCTTGCGGTTGCAATTTACATCAAAGTAGTTTGTCAAGCTTCCAATGGCAGTGCTAGGCTAGTAAAGTTCTAATCATATCTTTTAATCACTAAATTGTACCTATGATCTATCTATTCTATGTCACGTATGTAACATACGATGTAACAATTTGAAACGCAATGTGTTTGTCCTCACCTCACCAGGGGCCCTAGACAAAGTAACATTATTGCTCTATCGAATCAATAGATGTTTCTTTACCGACACGTTTCCTTCAATAGGACGCCTTCATTTTCAACACGCGGCGTCCATTCCGTGACGATTTGCAACCGCTATTGATGGGAGCATTGCGATATCGAATGTCGATGCCAACTGAGATTACATGGTCTAAGCACCCTGTACCACCCACGACCAACCGCGGACGTTTCGTCGCATATTACCCACCTATTACAATCAAAATGGATGTGGTATTATGGCACGTAAACAAATGAAAATAAACAAAGAAAGTTATCTCACATGGTGTGGCCTGAGGTTTAGCACCACCATGCATTTATGAAAGCCAGAAATGAATTGACTGATGACACCCAGTTTCACTAAGTCATTTAACATTAGGTCATAAACCATTGCTCATTTATTATTATCAGATGGAATTTTTTAATAATCCAACAATTTAATCACCGATGAAATTATAAATTGATGGCCAGTATCATTACTCGTTGAATTAACTACCTACTGTTAGCCGGTCTAGGTGTGACAAACATGCATCTTCCGTTCGTATTTTTTTAAATCAAAATAATCATTTGATACTATGTATTATCAATATTATCGCACACATCCATTGATAATTCTTTAGTTTACATTTCGCCAATTGGATCACGTACCGTAGTTTATAGTAGGCCGTCTATAGATAGTGTGTCAATAAAGAAAGGAAAGTGGCGCGACCGGCCGCCCGGTAGGTCAGTGTCGGCGTCTTACGTAATATCTGTGGTGTTACACTGGGCACCCATCGTGCCCATTTTGGCAGCTGGGTTTTTTTGCCACCATTCGTCATCACATCACCACTGTAATTAGTTCCCACGTTGCTCAAACAAATTGCTAGTTGACTTTGTCTGCCGAGGGCAAGGAGCAAAGGTGAATTTTCTCTCGATGCGGAAGAAAAGAGCCTAGTACTGTAGAGGTAGGGAGGCGACATGCGTAGGCTCGACTTCGTCACCGCTGGTGCCGTTGAACCTCACAAGGTCTCTTCTTACTTCCTGGTCGCCACCCAAAACGACTAAGCTCAGTGTACATGTGCGCAAATATTTAGTGTCGAGATAATGTAGTTTTAAGGTTATGATGGCAGAATGGCGCGCTTTTTACATTTGTTGATTCAATTTGTGTTCTTCATCTATTAATCCATTTGTGTGACATAAGTTAACACTGTTAGCAATAACTTAAATCGATGGTTTTCACGTAAACCGTTTCAGAACATTACCAATATTTGCCAATAATACATGAAGTAAGGTAAACGACACACTTTTTATATCATTGACCAACACATTTCATCACAGCTCATTAGTGGTTGGTTACGATACAAATGTTACGATAATATACCGCACTAGCTTTATAATAATCATGACTTAATCGTTTAATCAGACGGTGTACAAAAACTGTATCTACTATTTTTTGCGTATCTAGTTGTTTTTCAAAGGATATTTTGTTACTAGGCTTGTTGTTTTTACAGGCGTTTAATATAATGTGACCATTTCTTTTATAAAAACATTTGGCTATAAAAGCAATGTTTACGTAAATGAGCTGCAGAACTTGTTTTGTTTTAAAATCGCATTGGACGATATTATTGCTAATATAGTAGCACATGTTTATTTTTTATAGTATGCAAGATAGGTAATCTAGTACTACTTAGCTGAATACCTGCCTGTGTGTAGGTAGTCCACATGTTTTTACGAAGAAGTATGTAAATAAACTCCGCATTAGTTTTTCGCCCGTAATAATAATAATAAAAAGTGAACAATTTACAAAGTCCATAAAAATATATGTTTTTTACGTTTGATGAGATATTCGCAGGCTGTAACCATAAACAAATGTATCGTTTAAGTACATCGGACGTTTTAATTAATGGTTATTGCACTTCTAGTATAATTAAAACAGGTGGTTCCCTATGCGTAGTAACTTGCTATCGAATCGGTGCGCCCGGGCACCAGCGGAACGCGCCTCTGCGCAAGCGCAAGGGTCCGTGAAATGCAACCAGAGTGATGCGCATCAGATACCCGACGACCATAGCCGGCATACTCGCGACGTATTAATAGGTCATGTAACGGAGCTTTAATTGGTGTAATTGTGAAATCATTTATTGAGATCGGTCAGTAAGTTTGGTTCGTATGTCTGTCTGTGTGTGTGTCCTAATGTAGATTACTAACATTTTGATATAAAGGCACCTTGACAAATATTTGTGTCTACAATAACAAGATAAAAGGCTAAAAATATTTTTATTGCATGCAACGATGCAACATAATGTACTTGTTTGTGGTGTGCGTTCATGTGTTGACTAACACCTCCTGCTAAAATATCATGCCGTCCTTCAGTATTAATAAGCAGCCAGCTTTTTCTGTTCTGAATGAACCTGTTACTTGTAATTATATTAGCGAAAGGGACATTGTGAGTATAATTTGAAAAGTTGAATAGCAAGCAATAAAACTACTAGTAGCGTCATAGGGGCAGAAGCCATCACCGTGACAAGTGGGGTGGTCTATGGCATGACGTCGCAAGCCATGCTTCGGTGGTCGACGTCCGACGGCCGTGGAAAACGGTTGCGATAACGAAACAAACAAGTTTCTCGCAATTATGAGTTTCCATACGAACGACAAGGAACTCAGTATTTTGTTCGCGCTTCGCTGGCTGACCAGCCACTGCTTGGTTCTGTTTGACTCCATTTAACCCTCGACAGACAGTTCAGTATTCAGACTTATTTAATGGAGAACTCGTTAAAAATAATAACTGTGACGCAAATTGATAAGTTATCCGAAACTAGTACACAGTTGGTTCAGAAGTTATCTGAGGTCACCCCGGCGCGGCGATAGCGTTTCCTCGAGCCTCAGTTTTATGGCAGTTTGTTCAACTTGCGCTATGTTTCGTCACAGAGCTTTATTTACAATTTTGACGACAATCTTCCAAAAATAACGTTCTACACCGCCGCATCCGGCTTATTCCCCGAATTACAGCAATTAGATCGTACGGTGTTATAATGTAAATTACGAATCTGACAGTCAAATGGAGACATAAAAAGATAACGACTACGCTAAATAGCTCTCGCTGCAGTGTTTGTTAACTTTGCAGCGTGTGATGTGGGTTGGGAGATTACACAATCATTGTTTTTTAATAGGATTATCGTGTAATGCAGCGTAATTTACATTCTAAACGTCTAGTATTGCATCTATGCGCGTAGTGCGCAATGCAGGCGCGTATACCGGTGCAGTGCTCGGCCTGACCCGCATGCAACTCCAACGAAAGTGAAACCAGACGTAATCGCTTGCTTGTTCTCTATTTTTGAAATAGTCCAATCCGGTCCCGAGCAAGACTTATCCGATAATCAACCGCCTTGAATAAGCTTAGTCGCCCCTTTGTGGTGCCGCCCACACGAAATAAAACGACCACAACAGAAGCTAGCATTTCTCGAGCTTTTGTAATGAACGAACCACGTTCTCAGAATCCTTATTTAAGATCTTAAAAGGTAACGTTTTTCAAACTACAATAATACGAAAGTTACAGTCGTAATAATGAATGCTATCTCGAATAAATAAGTATCCTAGGCTTTCAGTTTTGTTTTTCGTTCCACAATAAACAAGCAAGCGTAATACGAATGGATTCTTTTTAGATTGTTCCAAATATCATTCAATCGCTTTGCAGGCATCATACAGATCATTCGTAACATAACAGACGTATGACAATACAAACCAACATGTCTTTATTTCCCAAGACTTGCTTTTAAAAGTTTCAATTTATATTAATATTAGCGTCAAAAGACGTTGTTTACGAGCGGATGTTGCACATCTGTTGCGTTGGAGACATAATAACAAGTAATTATTGGCGGAGAGTGTCCAGAGTCTGGCGAGTTCGCACAATGTGTCCCGCACGTTGGACCGCTTCCGCTGACTTGTAAATGACTTTTGCACTTAACAACCTCCACACAAAGTACTCGTATTGAATGAGGGCAGTTTTCAGATACACCAAAATTGGCGTATTTATCGCCACTTTTAAGTATAATACCGACTATCAGTGTATCACCTCATGTCAAGCACAACTAAAACCAAGCTATAATATAGTTAGACAGCGAAGTGTACGAAATATTAACCTATAAAATTATTTATCTATTTAGACAGATGTAGCAAAAAATGGAATATAAAATACATAATTATCTTTATTCGTTGCCTGCCACGTATAATTAAAGTAATATCGTTGAAGAGCCCATCGCCTGATCCTTCTATGAAGGCCATCCGCTCGCTCGCACCTACTTAATGACTACCAAATCATCTGTTTGGGATTTAGCTGTTATCTACAATATTCAATGGAGTTTTCCTGCACCAATGTAGGTACGTTATTTAGTACGACTTGATCAACCAGCATGTAAATTAAATCTTTAGCAACGTAACTCGCCGAAACACACCTACGGTCATTTAAACACTTCATAGCACGATACTTTTTATATGATCGTTAAATTCCTTTAGCAGCTCACGCCTGTCTTAATGCTTCCTCATTATGACTTTAAATAATGTAGATATACATCCTGATACTTATTGCTATACTGACAGTTTTATTGATGTTTCTATTCCGTTTGTTACAGGTAAGATCAACGTTACTTTCCTCGCTGCGTGAGATAAGTCGCTTACTTTTACTTTTGCTGAACTTTATTGTTAGAGACCCCTAGCTGTTACTTACACAGCGCGGGATCTTTAAATCACTTAATGGAATCTGTCGATAAATCTTTGAAAGAGTATTTGGTTTAGCTAGATGCAGATTTTATAGGCAATAATCCGCGACCGAGTAGGCGTATCGTTGCCTGGCCAATGTGGCTAATCCACTATTTCAATGAAGTTGTGAAAACATTGCCCAACCGACGATGGCGACGACGGCGAGGTTGCCTAGACACACACTTGCTGTAACCAACTCGGTTGCAAGCCATCACGCCAGCCTGTGAACAACCTTCGATTTCCCTCATTACGACAGTGACGTTTGCTCGTCAAATTCACATTTTTGGACCAATATTTGCGTAAACGTCAACTCTAACACCTTCGATCAAACGAGAATAAGTTTACTCATTCATTACCAGTGCAATGGTCCTTTTCCCTATCAGTATTCATAGGATATTTTGTTGTAATCATGAAATGCATTTCAATCTTTAATTTAATATTCATTTTGCATAACTTCAAATTGTCAATAAAAAATATTCTGAGTAATATTCCAGTCAATGTTATTTATTTAATTTACTTATTTTTTTGTGTTTAGCATAGTGTATAATATATTCGTTCATTTTTCCTGTTTGATATGAATAATTCCGTTCTGTCTGTTGGAATAATGGCGCTTGTGTACAGAGTTTAATTACCGTTGTGCAATTTTGTGTTGATTGCACAGTTGTGCGACTGCAGGCTCCACAATTCTCTTATCACTTTGGTGTACTTACCTACCTACTTTATACATATTTATTTTGTTTAAGAATAGAGTCTTTCTGCTTATTATTTCCTTTTCCTGCTTAAAGTTTTCATATTATTTTATTATTACCAATAATAAACACAGAGACATAAATCAGCACAGGTTATATTAACCACAATACGTATAACGCTACAAACAAACGGATTATAATGTTACTGACATATTTAGACATGGTGTGATTTAAATGTAATATAATGTGAATTCAACACCTATAAGACATAACAATAATAACCAACATGGAATATTTATTCATTATCAGACCAAGTTTGTAACCGGTCGTAGCATAACTCATAAATCATACTCATTACCGTAACTATGGAAAGAGAATGTGCTGTGGCCACAATCCGCGACCAAGGCTTTGTTTGTATTACAATGAGTCTCGAAGACGTTAATGTAATTCGAATTGTCCCCGCATGGAAACGCGGTAATTTCGGGTGATTATGTCAGCTGTTAGCTGTTCCATAGAGTGCGTCGGCGTAAGCGAGCTTGTGGAACAGATCATTGTTTCGCGGTGTACCCATGTAGCCCACGTGGGCTGCTCGGTGCAGCGGAGAAAGTAGCACACCCGCCGGCAAGGCCGTCTTGGCGCTCTCCGACCTTCACCACCTTACTTCCGGGATCCATTCGCTACTAAAAACACCCAGAGGCGGCAGCAGATAAATCTTCCGCTAACAGTACACCAATTACGACTTCTGCGTTGATATGCGCCGGCTGGAAAGCAACGAATTGAGGAGGTTCTACCGCCGGACCCTAATCGCCGGTTGCGTAAACGGCGCCAATTTCACAAGGGCTTTTAATTACGAAAACAAGTGTAGACACACCATTCGATATGATTTGTAGTATGGCAATAACTTCGACTTTCGACAGGCAAACGATCGAGGCGGTAACATTTGATTGGGCTATTACGTTTTTCACTTTTTCAAGTCATTGTTCAGTTATATCTAATTAGGTTGCATAATATGTAGGTAAGTAAGTAATTATGCAGTGATTTGTCGCAATAGTAAACGCGATGATTGATCTGGGTTGCGTGTCGGTCGCTACATGTGTTTGCGCAAGCGGCGTTCGCGTGCATCACGAATAATCACGATGCAGCAACCGTGCCGTAGATCCGCACATCTAATGTTTGTGTTAAATAATTTTTGCTAATCACCCCACATCACGAATGTCACGCTTTTAATCGCCTAAGAAAACAGTATTTCCTTGCATTCAAATGTATCTAAAATATTTCAAAGTTCTACTCGTGGTTCTCTACATTCACGTGCGTGTGTCGGTTTTGTAATAAAAGATGTGAAATCAATTCGATTATGCGTTGCTCGGTTGATGTGACCGAATAGCGAATGGTGAGTAGCGAATCAGCACGCAAACTGACTCGCCAAACGAGTTATAAATATTAATTAATATTATTTGAGCAGTCCGAAGCCTCCGCAATTTCAAGGTCGTGGTCAGCGAAGTTAGACTCGGTAATGTCGAACATTTGAGTTTGTTTTAATTAAATTTAATCCTTATCTACACAGACTGCAATTATTTTATTTTGTAAGAGGAAATATATAAGGTGTTTTTGATGAAATATAAGTCTATTCCACTATGATCACCCAGATGGGTTTGGTTAGCTTAACTTAACTTCACTTCTAATATTATCTACTTGTAACTTTTTACTCTTTTGTTTGATTCTTTTGTCCATTATGTACTTATCTATTATTCATTTTATAAATTAAGTTTAAATTAGATACAGGAATTTTTATTAAATACTTACCAACAAAACATTACAATATTTGTAACAATAATTTTTGTAAAACATACAAGTGCCCACGGAAACCAGTGCCTATTCTCTTAGACAAAATCCACAATGAACATCTCATTAAAATTCGGAATAAACATGAAAATTATGTTTGAATAATGCAAAACAGGAGGTGATTTTCATGTAATTAGCGTAACTTATTTACTAGAATGTCAATTCTGTAGTTCAGAACACTTGGCTGAGGTGAAGGTTACACGTCGCAAGTGCCTCATTATTCATTTAAAGACGGTCAAGCATTTTAATTCAAAATTGTTCAATGTTACACGCTAGGTACTTCTTCGTTTACCAACGTCCAATACGTTAACGTCCAATTTTATTCACGTTGAGGTTAGTAAATAAATAATTGACCCGGTGGCTCAGTGGTAAGAGCGCTGGCACGGAATGCAGAGGTCGTGGGTTCGATTCCCACCCGGGTGAGGAATTTTTTCCATTTCTTTATTATTAATTTTATAATATATAATGTAAGATAAAAAACACTTCTCCATAATATAATCCGTTAGGATAGGTTGATCGTTTCATCATTAAAAAAACATTGTGCTTTCAGCTTTGTTTGCCGAGATTTGGCTTATGTATAGCTATCGGGATGCGTTTCTAATAATGAATTTAAGATGCGTCATCCGAGTAATTGACCCGGTGGCTCAGTGGTAAGAGCGCTGGCACGGAATGCAGAGGTCGTGGGTTCGATTCCCACCCGGGTGAGGAATTTTTTCCATTTCTTTTTATTAATTTTATAATAAATGTTTGTTTCTAACTGCTTTACGTAGTTCTCTGGGGCGGAAAAGCTTTTATTTATTTACTCTTGTTAACGTTAACTTTGGCATGGTTCAATCTAACGTCCATAGTGCGGATACTTTTTCTTAAGCTATAAATAGCAATTTTGTTTCGTATTAACTTAGGGTTGCCGGGTTATTCGTCATCTCGCCCGATAAAAACTCGCCCGATCGGGCGACTTGGCACCTTTCGAATTTAAATAATATTTCTGTCGTCAACTCGCACACTAGTACAAAGTACAGCCAGATAAATAAATGTGAAATTAAATTTTAGAAACGACTTCGAATAAAACGACATTGTATTAAATCTGTATGAAATTTGATTTCGATATTTGATTATTGTCGTTGATTATATATCTTGATATTGTTGATCATATTTTTGTACTTAGCTAATAAACAAGCCAAATGCTTTTCAGAATAATTATAATAATTAATTTTTTTTTATGTGTTTATTATTTGGTGTAATATATATTTTTGAGATGTTGATTTATAAAATATATATTATGATATAATAACATTTTGTTTTATTTTAAAGTCCAACTATAAAATATTAAAAGTTTTTAAAAAGGATTTTTGTGGTTGACTGTACATAGTTTTACCTCACAATTTTATGGTCGGGCGAGCTGACGACAGAGATATTATTTAAATTCGAAAGGTGCCAAGTCGCCCGCTTGGGCGAGTTTTTTTCGGGCGAGATGACGAATAAGTCGGGTTGCCAACCGTCCTGTTTTCCCAGGACATGTCCTGCTTTTTGGGGTATCCTGGGCTGTCCTGGATAGTTTTTAAATATGGTCCTGAGTTTTAGAGTCCTGACACATTCGCTGTCCGCCGATTTAATAAGGGTGCCGACATCGGGTCAACGCCTAGTGCCATGCATGACGCAAATAAGCGTCAGCGGCACCTCTAGAAAGCCTAAAAGAAGCAAATACTTAGTCGCCGGCACTGAATGTGATAAAGACCTATGTTTTGAAATTCGCATGCCACTAACTCTTTCCAATCGTATAGTCCTTGTTTTTAAACGAAATGTCCTGGTATTTATTCTTTAAGTCCTGATTTTCAAAGTTATGTATGAGATGGCAACCTTATATTAAATAGACGACACATCTTTAATGAGTCAAAATTAGACTGGATGAATCTTTCACAAATTAATTAATATTTATGAAATGTAGACGATATTTTCAATAAAATCCATTAACTTCGTTACAAGCAAGGCAAACTGCATAATGTGGTCGTTCGTAAGGTAAATCACATAAATTCATATTTTGCATAAATTCCTATATAAAAATTTGCATTTTAAAGAGAGCCGATGTTGATTTACATTGCTAAATTAAATTGATAAATGCTGTTGTACTTTGGTAATATAAGTACCGAATGTTATATTAATCAGATGAGGATCGATTTACAATGTCATTTTTATTGTAACCACTCCACAGTTCATTGAAGTGACTTTAAAATAAATTTCGTCAATTGGGTTCCACGAAAGAACCTCAAGCTGTTAACTGGTTTCGCAAACCCATTATTGGCGAGAAAAGGATAGAATACAATTTAAAATTGTATGTAAATTGGCTTTTCACAATAGTGGAAATCGATATTTTCCCTCCTACATACACAGTCACACTCTCCTATACATGCACGTCACGATTTACTTAACGTAGGTACCTATCTACAGCCCCCTATCTCCTTTTTGTCAGAAAAAAAACTTTTTTAACCGACCCAAACCAGTTCTACAACCATGACTTGCTTTTTTTACACGAATTTAGATCGCATGACTTCGTTCGATCAAGTTCGTTTCGTTTCTTTACATATACACAGGACTGTCTTCCCAAAATGGAGGATCACGCAGGATATCATACAGCTACCGGCCAGTTATAAAAGATTAGTGACAAGTTGCTAGCTCATCGACTGAGACAAGTCCCTGAGTTCTTTAGTCGAATCATATGGCATGCACGAGTAGCGATGCAGATGATGTATGTGGAGCCCCGCATCAGCACAAGATAGTTTCTTTACTGCTAACTTATTTTATAAGATTTACAATTGCTGACTTGTGTAGTAAACAGTAGCGACACGCCATGCGCCAGCTAAATTAACGTCCCCAATTCAATTGAAGCGTTTCATTAGCACAAGTGGCTCCGATTGCTTCGTTGATCGAGTGCGGCATTCGGGCATACGTCGTCGCCTCGTGTCGCGAAACCAGCATCATCTTGTTCTACTGACGGCTCCGATTCGATATCGTCATGCATGAGACTTCTAAATACCTATCTACTGGTTGTTATATTAGGTATTATCTATTAACAAGTAATACAATCTCATTTATTTTTATTTTCCTTCTAAAAACGTCGCAGAATTCTCTTGGACTTATTATTTATTTCATGCTTACTTCAGAATCTGTCAACGTAATCATGTGATTATATTGCTGTAGGTATCAGCTGTAAAAAATAAAAACAAGATATTAAAATTAGAATAGTAATTAAACCTGTTCTTTATTCTAGATAAAACAGAAACGCATGACAGTACGTATCTAACGAGACAAGACAAAAACCTATATTAGGCTTTTGTTACTAACGATGGTATTCTATAGTTTATGAAACGTGAATAGTTAAGCATCTAATCAACATTGAATGGTCGCTTATCTACACAATTGACTCTAAAAATTGTGTTACTAACTTCGTGATCCGCGCAAGACCTTCGCGCACTGCCGGGTTCAATTACAGATCACCCGGTTGCGTTAGAGCGCCGCCGGTCTCGCGTTATGGCCTGGGGTCGTGACATCGCACGTCTAACCACGGTGGCGTAATGCTCATATTGTTGGTAATCTCCAGCTAATTGTGCGCTGTGAACGGGAAATTAACGAGCAGTGAAAAAATAGCATTTGCGGCTGTATCAGCAGAAAGACATTGGGGCTTAGTCGCAGCTCGCATGAGATTTAGGCAATTTGATTCAATATATAGATTATCCGTGCAACATTCATGAAAGAAGAAAATTCAAGAAAGCTGTAGTTTAGCCGCTGCTGGTTTAACTAGGTGAATACTCGTAATCGTAGACTTCATACAACAAATAACGTAAATTACCATTAACTTTGCCTCCTGCCTATAATGTCCATGACGAAGTTACATAATTCTAACGTAAATTAATGCAAGAATAGGTTGCAATAAAACTGATGTCTACTATAAAATGTCAATAAAATGTAGGTTCTTGCTTAACTTTACTTTGACGTGCAGTGCATTAGCAGAGGTGCCAATAAAACCCATACATCGAACATAATATCAAATGAGTGGACCATACATTTTCTGTCACTTAGTTCCTTCAAGTTTCATAATCGTTCCTGCAACACAAGAGGTATAAAATAATATGAGCGAAACCGTGGTTCGCATATAGTTCGTGTAGATCGAGATAGCGAGCCTTCTCCGCGAGTTTTCCGGGCTGATAGCGGAGAACGGTTTTACTTTCTTGTAGGAAGTGCTGTCGCTTTCAATGGAGACCGGTTGCAAGCAGCTCGCTCTTGAATCTATCGGGTCCCAGCCAAATAGGCGTTTAGAGGCTACAATCACAGTGCACACGGGAACTGGTGTAGACAGGTTACGCTTGTCCGCTTTTCAGACGGGTTTTTTAACGAATTTTTTTCTTCTTTTTCCAGGTGAGTGCTCAGTTACTTGACGAGGATGCTGGCGTTATTGTAAGTTTAAGTATAGTATTAGTAGGAAGGGAGGCTGGCTTGGTTGGTAATGGCAACACAAAGACTGGTTTTTGATGCTCCAAACAGCGCCAATTTTTCAACAACGTGTAGGCATAGAGCGATATCTGTGAGCCAAAAATATTAATTTCAAAGTATTGTTGGCAGTTGACTCCTTATTAACATTATTCGCGTTAATTTAGATGTTGGTCAACTATGAATTTGTAGATTTGAGACCCTTAACCACAATAACTAGAGTTATACAGTCAAGTTTAAGTAAATTCTTGGGATTTTGTGGTCTTTTGATTCACTAAATGTGGGCGATGGACTCGATGGCTTAGTAGCTAGTCTGCTTGTTATTATTTGATTGTTGGTGTAGTCTTCTAGTAAGATCATAAAATTATATTTTTCAAGCCTAGTACCTACGCTCATGTTTACGAATCAGTACACTATTACTTCTACAGAAAATATACTCACATAAAACAGTCCTTTGTGCCAATGAGTTCAGAAGCAATAACTAACAACAAAGTGCTTAATAAAAACTGAAGTTGACACTGACCTCGCATTTATCGATGACAGGCAGATCCCCGTTGGAGGAAACAAGATAGGCGTTGTTCCAATCGTGAATGTTTACTATTCCACAAATAGAAATTGTGTCAATACCCGATAAGCATACACAATAAACCTAAAACGCATTACGTCATTTATAAAATCTCACGTAGCTCTTTAATTTTACGCGATAAAGCCTTTACTTACTTAGGGGCCGGGGAAACCTTCAGCTACGGCATGTTATATTTTCCCGCAATAAATCTGATTTAGTGAGTCACACACATCATACAATTTGTGGGGAAAGTGTAACCCGGCAGTGTGACGCAACAATGAAAATTGCACGGACAAAGGAATTGCTGCAACCAGATCAACACCTGACGTAAGGGCCTAGTTTTACGCCACTAATGACCACATAACAAATAATACGCTGTCACGGTAGTCGCACAAAGACGCGGACAAATAAACGTGACACATGCACTTCACATCTTTTTCTACGAGACTTTTTGAAGCTCGGCTGAGCGGAAGAATCGGCTGGTCACAGGTTTGACCATCAATATTGCTCGAACACGCCTCGAGCATCCTAATTTCCTAAACCATCAATATCTCTTGACTTATTTTGGAGGCAGTGTATTTACTTGCCTTTACTGCGAATCCCACTAGGGCTGTGTTTTGTTGTCGCATCTATAAATATGGAGGTGCTAAAAGCGGCTCGGTCTGGGGGACGTGCTTCCTTCGCTTTGAACGGCCGGTCTGAGAGTAAACACAGAGTTGAACGAAGCTCTTTGTGGCCCGCTAGGACGCACGGCGCGGCGTGTTTACTGCGCCCTACCTCACGCCCGGCCGGCCAGGTTTATGTGCAATAAACCCGACGCGCCCAGGCACGATTACGGCCAATGCTTCACTTGGCGACAATGGCGACCAATAACCACCGCATGTTTAATGAAGCAAAAATATCCGTTGAATTTCAAATTGAATTGCGCCTTTTAAATTCAAAACATCATCAATCAATTCTCAAAAAATATCTTTTTAATAGTTCATTCAAAATCCAAATCCGTTTGTGCATTTGCAAATAGCAGCTCGGCACAGTACAAAGAATGACTCCGATTCTCGCAACTGTGAGCTTACTGTACGTGATTTTCTTTATGTATATTATTAATTTACTTTGGTTTCAAATATACGTCTATTGTTTCATCTAATGTTACCAGAAGACAATCGTTATGTAGGCATGTATTCAAATTATAAATAAAGACATGAGCGGGTGACATGTGATGGCATTTATACCATAGTCGGTCGTTCTCGCATTGCAATCACGACGCTAGTTCATCTGAATGCGAGCCGTATGCCACACGTCCGGTTACTTATCTAGCTATGTATGTATGTATGTATATTACTACTAACTTTGTATGTCCAACATTCAAAAATTAAAACACATTTTCAAGTTCAACACAAACTGACGTTAAGTCAAGGTGAAACTTTGGAAGATCATGAAATCAGAAACTTCGTGCAAAATTTTATGTTCGCAAATAAAAAATACTTATTGAATATGTTACATTAGGTACTAATTCATTTAAATGAATGACACATGTACTTTTGTTGTATGCTAATGGCTTAATACCAACCGACACTTACTTAGTGGGAGAGCATCACGCACCAACCACGCCGCGCCAAGACAAGTCAAGTGGTGTTATTTAAACCGCTTTGTCTACGATATACCTACTTCCTACATGTGCACCATATTAATTTATAGACACTTCGGCACAATTGTGTTAAATCGTCACTATATTATTGTTATCGTTCTGTAACGATGAATTTCAAAGTCCGTACAGCGGGTATGGAAAGGTATGCGTCATCATCAATGTGTGTTGCGTAGTTACTTTTTTGCTTTGAAACCGTATACTTACATTAATTTGCACATGTTTACGATATTAATTTTGTATGCACAATCATGCTAAATAATTTAACGTTCAAATCCTTTATGATTTCACAAATCAAGGTTTTAGTACCTAGTAAAGGACTTGGAGGAGGTTAATGACAATAAGCGATGCCGTTATTTCGTTCGTCAATGAGACGCCAAGGGGACGTAACATCTCAACGATTGTTATTTTCGCGCAATCATTCAATAAACGTGATGGACCCAATCGAAAGACCCTCGACTGACTTAAGAGAAATGACGCCAATTTCGATGGGTACTTATACTACACGACTATAATATTCCACAAGTACGGATATGTCTAGACTTTGTAAATAAATAAATTATGTCTCAATCATATTATTTAGTCACTTTTCCTCTTCCGTCACCACGTTAATTAGTTTCTCTATTCTATGAGTGATGATTATAATGTGTTATAACAATCTCCTAACAATGAAACGGATGCTGAATCGTTTTGAAGTCGTTAAAAGTTCATTTAAATATAGAACGCATTTGATTAGAGACAATTAACGGCCAATTAAAGCCAGTCCCTTGTTTGAGTCTCGCTGATCAATTGTCGCGAGCATGGCTGTAGCCAATCGTTTAGTATCAATGTGTATTACTTACGCTCCTATTTTTAGAACTGATTAGGTTCGAAATGTCATAAAGTCGTAACTGCAGATATCTACAATCAAAATCAACTACTTTTATTTATTGCAACACTAATAGCAATTTGTAGCTTGTTTGCTACTATATTGATTATAAATATTAATTTTACGTGTATAAGTCC
The DNA here is from genome assembly GCA_014607495.2 of Carposina sasakii. Taxonomy (NCBI): domain Eukaryota; kingdom Metazoa; phylum Arthropoda; class Insecta; order Lepidoptera; family Carposinidae; genus Carposina; species Carposina sasakii. The sequence continues at coordinate 6,441,010 of CP053165.1, forward strand.
ATATTTACTAATATCTCATAAAATGCGACATTTTGCGCTCGACACCAACCAAATTCCTTAATCCTTAACTATATCAATTCGCTTTCTTCTTTGTTCCCTTCAAATGGTGCCAATGCCCTCCACAGTTTTATTTGAAAAGCATATTTTTAGCAAGGCCTCGAGTTGAAATAACAACAAACACTGTTTGCGCGTAAATTTACACCGATCGCTCGCGTAAATACCACGGATACGTTAGTTAGTGCAACGGGTCAATAACATATCGCTTTCAGGTTTGGGCAACGTCGGAAGAGGAGGCAATGCTCCTGAAATGTGTCAAGTCAACTGATGATTGACTGTCTTAAAGGTCCCATTCTGTCTCGTTATGCAGAGTTTCATTGTGTGTTCGCGCCTTTTCAGAGCGTGCCTGATAAATGTGCCACATTCATATTTTTACAGTGCGTTGCCCTCGGTTACTGTTCAGCCTCTGAATGGCCTGTTAATGTTGGCTTTTCCCATAATGACAAAAATAAACTTATATCACTTGTTGAAGGATGTCGTGACTTGAACATTTGTGCTATCTTTTTTATATTCAATTTCAAAACTGGAAATATTGATTTCCCATCGAGTGTAAAAATTGTGGTTCAAGGGTTGCATAAGGTAGATTGTTATTTTCGTTACGTGTGTCGATCTACAAGCAAGCAGCACAGCACGCACCAACCACGGACTCGCATGTTTGACACATTCACAAGTCGCCTGCTAATCAGTATTCCAAACTCCGAGTCACCGCGTGCTGCAACACACTGGATACATATTTTTGACACCTCCTGGCCAAAGTTTCCCCAAAGTTATAATAAACAAAGCATGAGGCACATGGACACATGTTCATAAATTGTTATCTTATACACTGTTTACAAGTAGATTGTGACGTTTCATAATAACTTAACAAAAGCAAACGCGGACGTTTGTTTGCCCTGCGTTTCAAAAGCAACGACCGCGGTTGAAATCGACAGTGATTACAATTTTCCCTGGAGCGCAAGTTGCGCGGGCGCAACGTCCGATGGAAAGCAGCGTTTAACCAATGTTCCGCTCTGATAACTCTCTAATTATGCCTCGGCTGGCGTTTTCCTTCGACACTTGGCGGCCACCAGCTTAACCCCTGTGCTTTTCACTGCAACATTTCACCCGCGATTGCACTGCCATGCCACGCTCATTTATTTGCTACACTTTCGCCTTTGACGTGGCTCCACGGCCATATTGTTTTATTAGACAGGGATATAGTGTGCACTATAAGTTACGCCTTCGTTCTGTTGTGGCATTTGCCTTACGAGTAAATATTTCCCCCATTAGTTAACATAACAATCGTTGTATATTAGCTTGATAAAGCATCCTTTCTAGTTTCACTGATTCCCATAAACCTGACTGACAACCTGCTGATTCGTCTCTCCATTAAGTTCAAAAGATCTTCAGCCAACCATCAAAGCCCCAATGGATACTCATGTTGTCTCACGAGCTTCCTGCGAAAGAATATTAAGAAATATTAAGCGCAAGTCACGTAAACAATGTTTACTCGTACGAAGGCAAGCAAGGCGGAGGAGGAACAATCGCCAACGAAGGACAAGTAGTCGAAGGCAACCTTTACCGGCGGTTATTGCTCACACGCCGAACAATAGGTACTCCACTAAAAGCATTCGTGTGTAATTGTTTGCCTACCGTTTACAGCAACCGCAAAACTATACATTCTATTATTAGGTTCGGCTCGGTTACTAGACGCGTATGTGGTGGCCTTTTCTTATTTCCTCTCTTGAGCCGCCTGCGTTAAAGTACTAACATATTCATCTGCCTAATCTGAGTCGGTTTTACTTGAAGGGAAGAAGAGTAATATAACATCATTTACAAATGCAATTGGCTTTTAGAAAATATGAGTAAAATAAATCTTAGACACAACAATCGACTATTTCAAGCGACGCATCTATCAGTTTTAGTATCATCGAATCACACGATCCAATGATTTGCAGTGAATATATTCTATTCAGAAACAAGTGTTTGCGTGTTTATGAGCCCCGGACGCTGCGCAGGCACACGGAATACACAATGACATGTCATTCAGAGGCGGCATACAAGATTTTGATATGACACGATGTTAATCTACCAATCTGTATCGAATTATATCTAAGCTGCACTTCATTGAAAATATTCCACCGTATGCTGACGCTGCTTGGTTTATTAACATAGGAGGCAGTTTAGAAACAAGCTCGCTGTGTCCTGTATCGTTTTTTTTTTGTTCATTGTGAATACAGGCAGTATAATAATCGTATATTTGTGTATGCTCGTTTTCAATATCGTAGGTTAGGACCGTAAAGTCAGCTTAAAAACGTGTCATCGCAATAAAACATACAGTCACGTCAGTCGTTGCAACACAGACGGCGACCGCGTCTTTCTGGTGACTCGAAAAGTCTCAACCCTCAAGCAGCGAGGTGACGACGCTTGGCCGGCAATTATACCTTGTTGCCCGACGGAGTGAACAATAGTGCACAATCACTGCGATTGTGTCGTGCACTAGTGTCAACTGCCCTGCGCGTACGTTGAACAACTAGTATTCTTATGGTGATGTACTAATCTCGCTGCCACAGTCGGTTCGACGATGCAAAACAAAAGGAAATTCAAATACTTCTACCTACAGTTACGAGCACTAGAACATTTACGTTTTCATTTATGCACCCATCTAGGATCGGCTCTTTATAAATATAAATTATTCATTGTAATAAAACGCCGGACGGCGACTACGCGATCAAGAGTCATGGCCGTAAACATCTATTAAAATTCGGATCGCCTTGGGCCCTAAAGTACCATTTTAAGGTTCAGTTAATTGGAAATATTAACCATTTTAACGTGGAGCCCATTAGTGAAAACGATCCCGAGCAGGTAAAAACCAGCCTCCTGGGGCGACTTTTTTGTAACTTTGGCAGGTACCCGAACCCTCCCGACCAGATTGTGTATGCTTTTTTTGTAGCACGAAATGTAAGAAAGTTAAAATGTTCGGACGTAGACCCATCCTTTTAGAGTAGATGTTGTAAAAAAGTTTGAAATATTATTGCAGTGTGGTAAAACCCAAAAGTTTCACGATCGAATATTGTAGCTTTCTTTGAAAACTTGGAGCCCATTTTAACAACCCCATATAAGATAAAATAAATAACCGTTATTTACTGAAAAAAGAAATAACTATGGTTTAGGCTCTCTCGCTAGGCTTTTCAATACAACATGTGAATTCGTGTCCTGGATTAACGTATTCCCTCTCCTCTTTCCAGAACCAATCTCGACCAGTGCAGACTATAAACAGCACAATGGGCCCAGTAAGCGCCGGGGCCATCGCAAACGCCGTCTCCTGGGACCAGCATCCCGTGTTGGCGCGCGCGGCTTCCGTTCCCGCCCAGCGCGCGCTGGCCGCTCTGGTTGACCGCCTCGGCCACCGCCGGCTCGAGCGCACTACCAGCGAGCCCGCGCCGCCTCCGCCCGCCACCAGCCGCTACAAGACAGAGCTGTGCCGACCCTTCGAGGAGGCGGGAGTCTGCAAGTACGGCGACAAGTGCCAGTTCGCTCACGGCATGCGCGAACTGCGCAACCTTCAGCGCCACCCCAAGTACAAGACCGAACTGTGCCGCACTTTCCATTCCGTTGGGTTCTGTCCGTACGGACCACGCTGTCATTTTGTCCACAACGCTGAGGAGGCCAGACGCCGCGAATCTACGTCCCCCGGGGGTTCCATCGCATCGCTGTCGTCGGGTGCATCGATGTCCTCGTACATGAGTGACGGGTCCCGCTCGCCGCGCTCGCCCCATTCGCCGCTGACGCCGCAGTCTCCGATCACGCCGCACTCGCCGCCCGCTCAATCTCCTCCAGCGAACGGATCCGCCTTCGCGTTCCGTCGCCCCAACTCTCCGGACCTCGAAGAGGAGCGACTGCCCGTGTTTAACCGCCTGTCGGCATTCGGCGACCTCATCATAGCTTAGACTAGTCCTATGTAACGTAAATCGAGCGTAGCGTAAGGATCGTCCGTCACCGTAGTGCCTCCTCGACGTCTTCCAGACCGTCCCGCTCGACGCGCCTCACCCGCTCAAAGATTGATCTCCAGTTTGTCGATGCTCCTTTTAATACTTCTTCCTTTTAATATAAGAAGTATTCATTGGCGTCTCGAATGTCTGCGGTGTGAATATAGTGATAACATACTTACATCTTTTTAGTTATCGGCACGTATTTGTAAAAATGGCACCTTATTTGTTAGATATTTATTTGCTTAGCTCGCGGAAGTCTTCCCGATGCGCTCCTCCGCCGAGCGGTGGTCTTGTAAAGTTAGCTTATAGAACATTTTATTTATTTTGTACTGCCTATACGCGCTCGGTACCGTACCGCGAGAAGGCGCTCGTGATCTATTTTTAAGGGTTTAAGATAATAATTTATTATTTATTTCGAGTCTCTTTAACTTTAATTATTTGATAGCTAGCAGCTGCGATGCCGCACCGCAAACGGACGAGGCCCGCGTCGACGGGACGTGCCTCGTGACAACCTGGGGTCGTCTGGTTCCGTTCTCTGATCTGATCACCTCCTGTATGTTATAGTCCCCATAGTGCGGACGGAACTGGTCGAAACCACCGCGGGAGTTCAATGGACAGTACTCGGATTCCATTATACCTGAATCACTAAACCTAATGTATGAACATCTCGTATCATCTACCGTAACTCACTCTTTTATTGATAGTTTTCATATAAGCCGCCTCGGCACTTGAATCGCAATACTGGGAACTATACTAGCGATCTTAATCACCCGTGGCCCATTTGAGAAACTATCGGTTGGAACGCCTCTAGCGACTCGTCTGCAAGGTTTTTTTTTCGTTTTACGTTGTGTGAGGAGGGCGAACGAGACGAGCCAGAACCTGTTTGGAGTTTTGGTGATTGTTTTTTTCGTCCTCACGTTGCTTCAAGCCCCTCTCGCTTCGGCGCCCGACGAGTCGTTCGCAAAAAATGACAAATCCGAGAACACGCCCGCTGAATTCCCGTCGGCCGTAACCTGTAAAAAGATATAACTAAGGACAATATTAATATATGACATATTTATAAACTTGTGCCGCCGGGGTGCCTGCGCCGGCGTCTCCCTCCCTCGCGCTTCCATCGCCTGCGCCGGCAACCCCTAACAAAGAGTGCCTTTTACTTTATAACAAATCGTTTATATTTAATTTTTAGTTGAACGAGATAGATGATTGTTTATTTATTGTATCTATTTGAATATAGTATTCAAATTGGCACAGTTATTACTTTTGTACTTTGACAGAGCTAAGCGGTTAGTTTCGACTTAGAATAGTTTTTCTTTGAATTTAAAGTGTGATATTTTATAATATTTATAATAACAAAGTTTAATTAAGGGACCAATGTAAGTGATTAGGAGAAATTCTGATAGAAGCAGACAGATACGCTTTCAATTCTTACCAAGAGACTGTACCCTCGCGCAACATAACATATTATACTTACTAGAAATATATTTTGTTACATTTGTCGGATGTACGATTTTGTACAATCAATAAAATGATATTTGACCACATTTGATTATTTGTTTACTTATCAGTTTTCAAACCAAGTGGGTGATTTTTATTTGTTTATCTTTTTATATCTTTAGTTTCAGTTTTTCTCCAATTTTCTAGCGAGTCGTTGCATGGTGACCACTGAAAGATAATAATTTTGTACCTAGTTTTAAGACCTTAGTTTTAAGCGTTTTATTTTCATAATTTCGCGAATATTATTTATTGTCAGTTCATTACGAATTTTAAACCATTAAACCTGATTTATTTAATTTCTTTTTTTTATAATTTAAATGGACATTTAAGTACTACGATAACTTGTAACTTAATGTTTAGTAATATTATCATGAGTCATTTAATATAACAGGCATTAGTATAAAAACTCTAGTACCTACGTCAGTTGTAATTAAGTATTTAATTTTTTAATTTAATTCCAAGTATAAGTTTAATCTTCAAAAAAATGACTACTACTACGTATTCTACTCTCATAATGGACAAAAAAGTTAAGGCTAAAGCTTGTTTATGACATTTTCTCGTAAGTTTTCCTTATTTCCATCTGCATTTTTATTGAAATATAGTCAAAATATGTTTAATTTATTTTGTTTTTATTTTCGTTTTTCCATTCCTTAATAATTACTTATATATTTTAATTTATCTTTATTTTGGGTAAACACCTATTAACCTACATAAGTGGAACTTTATTAAGACGTACACAAAAGAGATACAATAAATATGATTGAACAATATGGTGCTTTTAAACTGTGTAACTTCCTTTTAACATGAAACTTTGCAAGTAACTAGGATTACGTAAGGCGTGGTAAAAAGGAGTAATATTATTTAAAAGCACTCCATTTAACTTGCAGGCATATTGAATACCACGTGGTATTACAACACCGCCAGCTATTTTGAGATATGAGAGAATATGAGAAAAAACTTCCTTCTAGCACTTCGCTGACCCGCGGCACGCTCGCTACCCTCGTTCAGCTCGTGCTTTGTACATATTTTCCATTTCTAATATATAGGTAACTAATTATTAATTTAGCGGGCGAAGTGCTAGAAATCTCCACCTCTCCCTAAAACCCATATTATTCAAAATATCTTGTGGTTTAATTACTTCATCGTGTGATTCAATATATCTGCGGCATACATGAATTTATAGATAGAAAGACACTAGGTATTTTAACAGCAAGCAAACTGCAAAAATGCATAGTGGATGCGTAAAGGACCTTTATTTATGTATGGACGCTTCTTACAGGCAAAAGGGAGTAAGTATGCAATGTGTCTATCTGTTGTAGATAAGTATTTATGAACTTCTTGGATAGGTAGAAGTAGAAGGTATCAATTTATACCTAATAGCTTACCGGTTCTATCCCCACTACAATTTGAATAACGGCACGCTATGTGGTGGCTAACTATATGACAGACAGAACTGAAGTAAAATGTATGATAAAGTGTTATGTTAGCAAGTAGTTTTTTTCTTTGTACCTACCGGAGTACTATCCTGTCAAACACTAAAATAGGTAGAATAGCCGATCAATCGACGGAGCCATACCACCAAAATTGAATTAAAAATTATATGGAAACTAGCGCCCATGTTAAATGGCCATCCTGCCTGAAATGCCACCACTATCAACGTTTCAAAACCATAGATTTATTATTCAAAATGGCCTAGTGCTGCCATCTAGTTATAACTCACGCATGTAAATCTTGTAAGCTCCCAAACCAAAGCTTCGAATCGTAGTAACCTAGTGGTGCCATCTAGTAGTAGCTTGATAAAGTAAGCTTTACTGTTGAAAGACCTCTGTCTAGCCAGCCACAAATCGGAAAGATCCTCTCAGCCAGTTCAAATAGTAGCCTACCTACTGCTTACAAATACCTACTGGAATGCCCTATCAACGGAAGCTGGAAGGCTAAAGGGCTACCCATCAACTCTTCTATAACAAGGTATACGTTTGTACATTTGTGTGCACCACTTGATAAGCCTGTTACGTTTCCCACATGAACAATCTAAGTAGGTAGGTAATTATTCAGCATTCTGTAAACAGTAACCAGAGCTGTTGATCTTTGACAAGTTTCACCTTTGTCGGCGCTTCTTGCAACCCAACCCCCGCGATAAGCGAGCCAGCCAACGACAAACTTTATTGCGCACTTTACTATAGGTAGGTACCTACCTAGGTAAGATGTACCTATGTAGGTACTTTTACTCTATAAGATAGACAGAAGGTATGTATTGGTTGGTTTAAGTTTAGCAGCATTAAAGTCTGTCAACCTTTAGCTTCCATTCGCATGGGAAAACATCAGACAGTAGGGCGTCCTTTCTAAAACACCTAAGTAGGAATTCCTCGATTAAATTTTAATCTTTAAACTTTAATATCCACGGAGTACTTACCCATCTAAGTAAGTATGTAAACGCCCAAGAACTGCCTACACACGGCTCTCATGCGAAAAAATCTCAAATGCGAAAAAAAAGAAGTTCGCGTTAACGTAAAACAGCCAACCAATCACAATATTCAATCACATTATGGCATGATAACGTGATGTAATGAAAGAAAGAACAACGGCACGCCGTGGTTGGTTGAATAGTTTACGTTTACGCAATCGAGTTCGAAGTGAAAACTCGCACTAAGCCCTGAACAGCAGGAACTTACAACCGCGTTTTGCATAGCGGGGTCTGATGTACTATCAACCTAGACGCCAGTTAGTTTGCAGCACGTTAGTAAACCACCCTTCAATAGAAAGTCAGAAAAACATTACAATAGACTTTTTTACTATTGACAAAATGTAAAACAATAAAAATATTGGCACAGATTTTAAACGTAAGAATATTCTTAACAATGATTTTTACACCCTCTCCTGTTGTTTTCGGTTTCTCAAGAAAAAGGCTCATTTTATGTAACTTTAAAAAAAATTATTGATACAATAAACAGATTGGGATGCAGCAGTAAAGGGTATTAAAAGGAACTATTGTAGTTTGCAAACGAAAGTTTAGAATCGTGTCAGCGGCGCCTTGGTTGATAGTACCCAGGGATTTGGTATCTCCTATGATAGTACCTACCTAAAAGATCAGTGACAAGTTGCCAGCTCATCGCCGGTACGATCCTGAGTTCCTTAGTAGACTTTTTACGGAGTTTAAGTGCAGCAGCACGCGTATGATAAATTTGGTGAGAGCGAGATATCTCACTTTTAAACGTCAAATCCATAGAACTAAGTAATAACTAGACAAGGCAAGTGTTTCTACTTGGTGTGTAAAAAAGAATTGCAAACCACTTCTATCAGCCCTAATTCACTCAGTCTGGCTTGAGAACGAGGTGTCTATTCTAATTCTTAAGTCTATTTTTACATACAAAGTACATACACTTAGTTTATCTAGTTATTAATAGCTCTGTGAGTTTGACGTTTAAAAGTGAGACATCTCTCACAAAATTCATCATACGAGTGCAGATCTAGTGAAGCGCATATGCCGCATCATAGGATAAAACAGTTAAATTTTAAACTGTTTTCTTTCTTCGAACACCTACTTAATCAAACATGTCCCCATGTAAAACGATACCGTTTAGGAAAGTAAATATGATACCATTTGTGTTGGTTTTACGATAATAATAATTGCTGCTGGATATAGGCGATAAGGACACATCTATACTAAAAATAATAATATAATATTATAAAGAGGTAAAGTTTGTGTGTTTGTATATTTATTAAATTGTAAGGGGTAATCTCGGGATCTACTCAACCGATTTTAAAAATTCTTTCACCGTTAGAATCCTTATTGGACCTGGATGAATATAGGCTATAAGAATTTCCCGATATTCCCACGGGAAGGCGACCAACGGGAATTTAATATTTTTTACGAAAACCGCTATACACATGAAGCTGAAATCGGGCATATATGTTCATTGGGGACAACGAGGAAGGACTAAAAACGGATTTCCCGAAGTTCCCACGGGAAGGGGACAAACGGGAATTCATTTTTTTACGACAACTGCGATACACATGAATTAGAAATTGGACCTGTATGTTCATGAGGGACTGCGAGGGAGCACTAAGAAGGTATTTCCCGAAATTCCCATGGGAAGGGGAGTTACGGAAATTTCAAATTTTTACGAAAACCGCTATTTATACGAAGCTGAAATCGGATTAGGGCTACAAGGAAGCTCTAAGAACGGATTTCCCGAAATTCCCACGGGAAGGGGACCAACAGGAGTTCCAAATTTTTACGAAAACCGCTGTACCTACATATGAAGTTGTAGCTATGTACTGAAATATACCGAAGCGAAGCGAGGGCGGGCCACTATTACCTAATATAAGTATAGAACTGATTAGATACCGCTAAATATATAGGTACATCTACCAAACTTGCAGGAAAATGGACTGAGTATTTTTTATTTTAAAAAAATATTACGCCTACTTTGGTCATATTTCAGTTTGTTGTGTAAAACTGTTTATTGGTCAGTTATACATTAGCAGCCGGTTGCACCAAAATCAATGTTCATTTACGAATTAAGTTTTACGTATTACGTTTACTATTCCGTCACTATTACGAATTCGTAAATGTGCGTTGCATCAATAAATTATTTAAATGCGCTAAAAAGAAAAAATAAACTTTTACACTAAAACTTTTACTGTTAATTTATAACGTCATTTCAAATTTAACACATTTGACACAATTTATATGTTATAAAAGCTTGTCGCGACATTTAAGTACTCGTATTTACGTTCTTACTTTTAAATGTTTATTAGGCAGCATCTTTGTGTTGATGTTTCAGATTTTCCCATATTGTTCCCACGCATATCGACGAAATATCCGTCGACCCTTCCAGAGCTTCGTGTAGAAGAGTAAGAGAGTAATATACAACAGGGTTCGCCCCGGTGCCCCGAGGTGGTATGTTCACGACATCATGTCATCATGCCACTCAGTCCTCGGCACGGCCTCACCTTGACTTATTAAAAATTTAAAACTAAGAAAGTAAATACGAGTACTTAAATGTCGCGACAAGCTTTTATAACATATAAATTGTGTCAAATGTGTTAAATTTGAAATGACGTTATAAATTAACAGTAAAAGTTTTAGTGTAAAAGTTTATTTTTTCTTTTTAGCGCATTTAAATAAAAGCTTGTTTTTAAAAAGGTTTTTTTACCTAAATTTTATTTTATACTTTTTAGTTTTCACCTGGTAAGTCTGTTCATCTCATTCAACGCATCATTATTGCAAGGTCGTTTGCCAGTTAATTTTGAACAGTCCAGCTCTTCAATGAGGAGCCCTTCTATTGATATACTCGTCGAGAGTTATTCTCAGCAAGACCTATCATTTGATACCTATATTATAGGCACGAATAAAAGAAAATTATCCGCCATTTTGGGTGTTCCGCCATGGTGGATTTGGAATAACGTCATACAGTTAACCATGCATTGTCATGCATGAACGTGCATACAAAATTTCAACTCAATTGCTTAAAAATATCTATTTCAAAATAGATTTTCAAGTTTTAGAAGTCCGCCATATTTAATTAAGAGTGACGTCACATTTTTTCGAGTTACTCTCAGCTAGCCCTTTAATTTGATACCCATATTGTAGGAATGCATTAAAAATAATTGGTCCGCCATTGTGGGTATGCCGCCATGTTGGATTTAGAATGACGTCACACTGTTAATCATGCATTGTCATCCGAACTGAACGTGCTCACCAAATTTCAGCCCAATCGGTTGAGGGCAAGTGCCTTAAAATTGAGTTGTAAGATTTCACCCGAACAAACATACATTGCAAGTTAAATAAAAGCTTGTAAAAAATCAGTAAAAGTATCCGTAAAATTAATATAAAACACTATATTAAAACAATCTGTCAGTGTCAAAATCTTTATACGTTTTACGATATAAGCAGGGTTTGAGCTCCGTAAAAAGGAACTGGTATAAACTAAAAGTAAATCGTAACTCTGAACCGTGGAACAACAACTTTTTACATTATACGTCTACTTTATACGTTACTTTTTACGAATTCGTAACATGAAACTTGTGGTGCAACTGGGCATAGGTGATTGCTAGAGGTCTACAACTAGGGTTACCATATCTCAAGATTTGTCCTGAGATTTCAGGATTTTTCGACTTTTCTCAGGATTGCGGCCGGATTTTGCAAATTTCGTGATATCTCAGGGTTTTTAAAGATCTCTTTAATTAAAAATTAAATGAACTACCAATAATCTTCTTTTGGTAACAACTGAACAGTTAAAGTCTATACTTATTTATCCAAGTGAAACAAACTAAAAACACTTAATCTTTTGGTAACAACCCCGCCCCGCCGCATCGAGTGCGATGTGCATGTTGCAACGCGTGAGCTAGATCCGCAGTGTATAAAACGATAATAATACGTTTTTGAGTGAAAATTTATAAACTTTTTTATTATTATTAATAGGCTTACGCTTGACCACAACGCGCCTGATGGTAAGCATCGTTGCAGTCTAAGATGGAGCGCGCTTGCCTAAAAGAAACCGGTTCACTCTCGCCTTGAAGACCGCAAGATTATAGTTCACGGGGAACAGGGATTCAGGCAGGGAGTTCCACAGCTTGGCCGTTCGCACTATGAATGTAGAAGCAAAACGCTTAGTACGAGTCTATAAATTGTCAGGACTTTTCCATGGAAATCAGGCCTTTTCTCCGGTCTTTTGATTTTTTCATCTGTTAACCCTATCTACAACCTGCCCCCGGAAATAATTGCTTAGTATATGAGCTATAGGACTCTAACTCTAGAGACCGAGACTTTTAACTACAGGCAAGTACAGGCGAATACAAAAAGCTTTACCAAAAGTGTTTGTTATGTGCTTACCCCCCCCGTGTTGTGACCGAAAAGAATGTTTAGTTACACGAATTGCTTCAAAAATATTGAAGACCAAACCTGCTGCCAAATCCAGTTGTGTCCAGCATAAGCGACCGCTTGCTTATGCAAGTTCGTGCCCACATAAAGGTTCTGTTACCGCCTGTACCCGAACAATACGGTTGGCAGCATCAAGACAAAGGGCAATAAAGATACGCGACGTATCGCTCAACTTACATAAGCCTCAACCACCGCCATTACATTGCCTGTGAGGAGACGTAATCCTTGCCGATAAGCGACACGTAGTGCGTTCGAAGCATACGCAATGCATGCGGAAAACAAAACCATTGACTAAAAAAATTAATTCGTAATTTCATACCTATATAACGTGCGACGTCGTCATTTTAATGGGCAGTCTCAAGGTAGACTTGTTTGCGTTTTATGCACGGCTCTTTGGGCATCTAGCTGAGTGCATTTGAATAACTGTAATAAGCACTTACCTAAGTAGGTAATTTTTAAGACCGCTAAGGTACCTATGTATTGGTAACATACTGATCTCGAGTTAAAAAATATCCACAATCTTTTTAATCGACTTCAAAAAAGAGAGGCTATCAATTCGTCTGTATGTTTTTTTGACGTGAAACGTCTTTAAAATCGCGCCGAAACATACGGGTACCAGGTTTAAAAACTGGACCGTAACGAAAAGGTCTATATCATCGTACCTTAATAATTAAAAAACTATTAGTCTTAGAAACAAAAATGTGGTGTAAATATTTCACTTATATAGTCAGCTCGCTGTTATGACATTGAGTTCGTGTCGGGGTCAAGCGGGGCGGCGGGGGAGGGATAAAAAGGGAAAAGCGATTCGCTAACATAGACGTTTCACGTTAAAACCAACGGCCGTGTGCCCCTTTTATGTGATGAGTAGCGAAAACACTTTGAATTATTAATACTTTTAATTTAATATTATTTTTACAAGATTTTAGGAGTTGGAATCGGAATCGAAGTTGGTATGGAACTGTGTTGTGGAATGGGTGCCGGGATTATTTATACATGAGAGTTTCGGGAAGGGAGGGTTGGAAAGGATTCTGGGAACAAAACTATTTTATGCTAAAACTATTTTAAAACTATTCATTCAGTAATAAATCTTTCCTTGGCACGGTGTGACTTTGTGTTCTTCGTGGCGTATTGTGTCTTTGGTCGTGTCAGGAACATGTGTCCGGTATTTCAATAAACAATAATTTGTAAAGCTTTATCTTTAGGCGCGGCGTGGTGCCATCCCTTCGTTAGTCATGCTGGAGCACACGTGTCTAACACGTAACACCTCCCCCCTTAGAACAAAGATTGGGCGGCGCCCAATGTTTGTGGGGAAGCGGCGCGGGCGACTACGGCTGCAGTGTCGTCGTCGTCAGACTCGTCCTCGGTGACGGTGGACATAGGAATCGCTATATAGCTTCGATGGATGTGTCTCGATGATGTGCTTCTGGACGGTTGGCAATTCCGTCTTGATTATCCTTTTTTTTTCAGGAAAGTATTTCTTTGCGCAGGAAAGGTTGTAGCAACGCAGGATTCATCTCGTAGGTTGGTCGTGCTTGGAAATTGTAGACAGGCAGACTGCAGACCCAGCGTTGTGTGTCGATGTTCTTACAGCTCGTCGTGACGATGAAGATCTGCCTTGTGGAATTTGTGGCCAAATACGCATGCTCAGGGAGGATAGTGGAGTAAAGGGCGGATTTGGGATGAGGTATTGAGATTGAGTACAGTCGGAATAAGGTGTTTTTATCATTCTTGACCAAGGGGAAATTAAGTACCTAGCCTAGTGAGTAGGTAGCCTGTTCATATAGATATAAGAAGATAGATATAGCAGGATCTAATATTTTGTGTATGTTAGACATGGGGGACTAGGAGGACTAAAATATCAGTGCGCATATGACTGAATGAAAGGAGGAGTCTTGAAATAACTTTCTGAATCCCACGGGTCAAAGTGAGTGGGTCGAGTGATACCAAAAATTATGTTTTGTTTTTTATCTGAAACTAATAATGTCTGGTAAAGTGATTTGGGTTTCTCAATATATGGTTCAACTTGTGAACAAGTGCTAATCGCTTCGTGAAACATGTCGTTTTTATCTGAAAACTGCGCTGAAGTGGGAATCAGAATATTTTTGTGACGATAGTCTAATAGGTTATCGACTGAAATTTTAAGATTCGGAGTGTTAAATCCTTCCAAAGGAGTTTGAAGGAAATGTTCATAATTAAGTTGTAGATACTCATTTTCTGAATCCGAGTTGTCGTTTATTTCGACTGTTGCAGTATTAATTACAGGAGGGCGAGAAAGTGCGTCGGCATTCGTATTAGTTTTCCCTGTTTTGTACACTATTTCGTAGTCAAACTCTTCGAGCCTTAACCTCCATCGAACAAGGCGACTACCTGGATCTTTCACTGAAAACAACCATGTGAGAGGTTTATGATCAGTAACTATCTTGAATTTCCGGCCGAATAGATAAGGGCGGAAATGTTTTACTGCCCATACTATTGCAAGTAACTCGTGCTCTATTGTAGAGTAGTTGGATTCTGCTTGATTCAATGTACGGGAAGCGTATCCAATTGGAAGATCTGAACCTATCTCGCCTTGCGAAAGAATCGCGCCTATCGCGTGAATTGAAGCATCTGTAGTGAGAATAAACTCCTTACTAAAATCAGGGTATTGTAATATTGGAGCTTTTGTGAGAATATTCTTACAAGAGTCAAAAGCGTCTTGCTGCTCGGCGCCCCATATGAAATGAATGTCTTTTTTCAATAGGCTCGTCATAGGCTTTGTTATTTTACTGAAATTTGGAATAAAGCGGCGATAATAGCCTGCCAGGCCTAGAAAGGACTTAATGTCTTTGCACGAATTCGGAGTTGGAAAATCTAATACAGCCTTAACTTTGTCGGGATTTGGTTTGACACCGTCGGAAGTTATAATATGTCCTAAGTAAGCAACCTCTTTTCGCATGAACTCACATTTATCAGGCTGGATTTTCAGACCGTATTGTTTCAGACGTTTGAAGACTTCAGTGAGCTTCTGTTCATGTTCTTCAATACTAGAAGCAAAGACTACAATGTCGTCTAAATAAACAAAGCATCTTTCGCCTTGTAGCCCATAAAGAATGCTGTCCATGGTGCGTTGAAATGTCGCTGGAGCATTTTTGAGGCCAAATGGCATCCTGAGAAATTCGTAGTGGCCAAATGGAGTGTTGAATGCGGTTTTAGAAATATCTTTTGATCTACTTCAATTTGATGAAAACCTGAAGCCAAATCTAACGTACTAAAATACTTAGAATGTCCTAACTTATCTAGAATATCGTTTATGTTTGGCAGTGGATAGCTATCGCCGATAGTGACTTCGTTCAGTTTCCTATAATCAACTACCATGCGCCATTTGCGTTTGCCAGAGGCATCTAATTTCTTAGGGACAATCCATATGGGACTTGTCCAGGGTGAAATACTAGGTCTAATTATATTTTGATCTAAGAGCTTTTGAACCTGGGATTTTACTTCTTGCTCATGCACATGAGGGAGTCTGTAAGTTTTGGAGTGAATTGGAGTTTCAGAAGTGGTCTGAATTTTATGTTTAGAGTGGCTTGTGAACGTAAGAGGGTCCCCTTCTAAATAAAATATATCACTAAACTGACTGATAATTTTATGTAAAGAATTATTTTCCTCTTCATTCAAGTGCTCTCGCCGAGTTAATTTGTAGACCTGATCTCGTCTGTCGGTCAATGTTGTAGCCACAGAATGTATCTTGTGTACTTCGTCTTTAACTGACTGTTCCTCAAACCTGCTTACATGAATTTCAGGAATTGAAATAACTTTGTTTTCGTTGGTTGTATTAACACAAGTGGTCACGAAAGTGTGATTGATTATACTTACTAGAGCATGTGGAATTACGATACCGTTTTCTATCGTTTGTTTTTCTACCAGTGCTTGGCCTGACTCAATATCTCTAGTGAAGCAAGTAATAACTGTTTCTGAACGTTGCCCTACAAAATGCTTACTATCATCCTTCATTTTATATTCGTCTCCAAAATGAAAAAGTCTATAGTTCCTAGTAGCAATGCGCATCGTTTTCGAGGCGAGGTAAATACTGACACCTGACTTAGACATAAAGTCTAGACCAAGAATACCATCGGCTTCAATATGCAAGTCTGCTATATGGAAAGTATGTTTTTGGAAATCGTCAAGT
Organism: Carposina sasakii; assembly: GCA_014607495.2. Taxonomy (NCBI): domain Eukaryota; kingdom Metazoa; phylum Arthropoda; class Insecta; order Lepidoptera; family Carposinidae; genus Carposina; species Carposina sasakii. The sequence continues at coordinate 6,457,583 of CP053165.1, forward strand.
GATAGTTCTGCTGTACCATGACTTCTAATTGGATTTTCTTTTCCAGAAACGCCTACAATTGACACGATATTCGATATATCTAACGGATTACTGCCTATTTTATCCTTGCAAAGTACGGAAATAGGAGCTCCTGTATCAATTAATAGCGTTACAGGCTGACCATCAATATGAAATTTACAGTACAATAATTCTTCAGGAGGGACGTTGAGAAATGACATCTGTACGAGTTTTCGTTCAGAATGTTGTTTAGACTTAGATTTGTAATAAGATTTAGATTTAGGTTTCGATTTAGATTTAAGCTTAGATTCAGTGTATGCGGAAGATTCGGTGAATTTAGTAGTAGTGCGACAGCCAAGAGTTTGGGGCTGGTTACCCTGTTCGTAGGCTGATGGAGTTTGCGTGGAGGCATCACGGGTTTGTCTGCGATAGACTGCGTTAACCTGCGTAGACGCCTCGCATGTCGTTTTCCGGGAATTTGATACATTTATTCTAATTGGAGCCCTTCGAGGCCAGAGGTATATTCCAATTCGTTGCTCTGAGTCTGGTTCGACTGAATCGACTGATAATGGGCTAAAGCGGTTTCCATCGAATCGCCCATTTCGATGGCCGCTTGCGAGTTTAAATGATTGACTTGAACAGGTTTTGATGAATTTTCTTTATTTTTATTATTATTGTATACCCTTTTTCGACATTCTGTAATTATGTGACCGGGGTTTTTGCAGTAGTTGCAAAATTTAGTTTTAAACGACGTGAGCTGCGGGTATGGCGGTCTAATATGTACCGGGTGTGTCGGCCTAAAAAACCTATTTGGGTTTTGGACAATAGAATTAAGCGGACGAGGGTTCGATTGTCTTGGCTGGCTGGTTCGAATTAGCTGTTGCCTAGTATTATTCATAGCACGGACTTTCTCTTCCTGAATGGCGAACTTTCCTGCATCCGAAAGTATTTTGAACTCTTTAGTTCGAAGCATAGACCCGATGTCGCTAGCTAAACCGTTAACGAATACACTCAGCGCGGTTTCTTCCACACCAAGTTTTCTGCCCTGAAGTGATTCGTCTGTCACTTCTGCAGTTAATTTTTCGATTATTCTGCTTCTAAGCAAGTCGACTCTATGAAAATATTCAGTAATGGACTCTCGTTCCTTTTGGAACATAGACTGAAGTTCTAAGCATAGGTGAGGTATGGTTTTAACATTAGAAAATTTCTCAATAAGGTATGACTGCAACGTATTCCATGAATCAAATTGCCTTGCATGTACGTCTGCAGCAAAAGGGCCATTAATTTTATTAAGAGTATATATGAGCAAAATTTGTTGATCCGTTGGTGTCGCTAATTGAAACGCAGCAGTACAAGATCTTACAAATCTGTACACCTGAGAGTTTTGGGCAGTATCGAACTCTGGGATTAGTTTAATAAGAGTTTCGAGAGAAAGAGATTGAGACGTAGTTTTAGGCATTATGAATATTATGTATGACAGTTTAGATAAAAGAATAATAAATAGCAGGAAATAAGTGATAGGAATGGTAAAGAATTGAGCAAAGCGTTTTTAACCACTTACCACAGCAGAAGTGTGACCAGGAGCGTAACTTCAGCGTACAATTATCTATCACACACCTTACGCTATCCGGAGCGACTGCGCCAATTTTATGTGATGAGTAGCGAAAACACTTTGAATTTGAAAATCAAACGAACTTACCAAAGTGAAGTTCGATGACAATTATGTTAGCAGCTTCATTCGACGCGATTTATAGTTTACATGTTGTAGTAGCGCCACCTAGCGTCAGCCTTGCACGGATTTTTAGAGGTTGCTTTTTTTTTTTTTTACTGGCAACTTTGAATTAATGACTTAATCCCCACTCCCTGCCACCACAATCTAACAGACCGGTCGGTATCTTCGATTCATTTGTTTAGAGCTACCTACTTTTCACATTTTATTATAGTAGGTATAGGGTAGGGTAAATAAATAAATAATACATTTTAGGGAGGGTATGCATAAATCGCGTCGAATGAAGCTGCTAACATAATTGTCATCGAACTTCACTTTGGTAAGTTCGTTTGATTTTCAATTATGTTTAGCAGCTTCATTCGACGCGATTTATAGTTTACATGTTGTAGATGTTCAGAGCTTTCACTATAAATAAAGTGTGAAAAGGTAATATACCAAAATACGAGTCAAGCAATAATAATACATAGGTACTGGTAAGTATTGTTTATTAACATGACTTTTTATATTACTACAAAATCAAATGTATAATAAATTGTTACAGGGTACAATTGGACGAAAGAATTGACATTGCAAATTCATTCTGGTTGGCAATTACTGGTCTGTTATAAAATTTTGCGAAAACCGATGAGGAATCTGCCCAGCCGGCAGTTTTCCTTATTAAGTCTATATTAACTCCACACTTGTTGGCTGTAGATGTGGCTGCATGTCGAGTACTGTGAGCAGTAAAGATTGATGTGTCTATTCCGCTAAGAAATAGAGTATTTTTAATCCATTTACCTATTGTTTGGGACGAAACTTTTTTATACGGTTTTTTATAACTTAAAAATAAAGTATCATCCTTGCGAAACGACTGTGTTTTATTAATATAGGCTTCCAGACATCTAGCTGGACATATTTCAGGCCGAATATCAAAATAAGGTAACGTCAAAACTGGCTGTGCTAAGTTAGGCCTTGAAGTTTTTATTAAATCAGGTATTGTGATTATAATATCTTTGGTAGAATTTATTTTAATATTTTCTATTTTAATTAATGCCAAAGTTTGTATGCGATGAGCAGTTACTAAAGCCAACAATGTTGCAGTCTTTTTGGAGAGAGTTTCCAAGTCTATATCCAAATTAGGTCCTTTTTGGCTTAAATATTCCAATACTATACTTGGATTCCAAGTTAAATTGTATTTTGGCTTAGTAGGACGTAGCTTGAAAACTCCCTTCATAAAACGTTTCACCCTATCATCATTTAAATTACTAAGTAAAAGAGATAACGCTGATTTATATGAATTAATAGTACCATATCTGGCTCCTTTATTAAATAGATCAGTAAGGAAATGTAAAACTATTGGAACTGATGCAGAATCATAATCAAATTTATAAGTATTACAATAGGATATCCAATTTTTAATGCAACCATCATATTGCTTGTATGTTGAATCAGTTAATGAAGATAACATAATTTCCACCGTACTTGACGAAAGGCGTTTTTTCAAAAGAGTTTTCCGGAAAGCTTCGCGACAGCTAATTTCAGGGTGCGGTGTAAATTGTGATGGATTCTGAAAGGAGAAGTTAATAAATCCATATCAGGCCCAAAATATAATATTTCCGAATTGACTAATTTATGAAAAATTGGAAACCACGGTTGGGATGGCCAGTATGGTACAACAACTATTCCTTCTGCTTTTTCATTGATAATTTTTTGCATTAATTTAGTAATTAAGGCGAATGGTGGGAATGCGTAAAAGAACATGTTTTTCCATGAGATTGTGAAAGCGTCAATTGCCCACGCTTCCGGGTCGTTTTTCCATGTAACAAATATATCACATTTTGCATTACATCTGCTAGCAAAAAGGTCGATACCTGGAGGTCCAAAGTAATCTATAATTTTAGCGTATGCAGCTGAATTAAGTTCCCATTCTGTGTCTTGGAATTTTTTCCGAGATAAACTGTCGGCTACACAATTATCTTTAGTATTAATATACGATGCAAATATTGTTATTTTACGCACTTCACACCACTGCCAGATTTCTCTGCAAATACTATTTAAGTGTTCATATTGAACACTTCCCATACGGTTAATAGATGAAATAGCAGTTACATTATCAATGCGTAATAGTATTCTTTTTCCAAATTGATCTTTTGCGAAACATTTTAATGCTAAAAAAGCGGCTTTGAGCTCCAATTCATTTATATGTAAAAACATTTCATGTTCTTTCCAATATCCAAACCCTTCATTATTATCATAATAAGCACCCCAACCAGTAGTAGATGCGTCTGAAAATATTTCCATAGCAAAATCAACACAGCTCAAAGAATTATTTCCATTGTCAACTTTATTTAACCACCAAATCATATCATATCTTAGTTTTTTAGGAATTGTCACAATTTGTTCGTAATTATCATTGATAAGTAAACACTTAAATTTAAATTGTTCAAAATATTTTGTGTATAACCACGAATATTGAACTGCAGGGCAAGCAGATACTAATAAACCGACAAACCTGGCAAACTCTCGTAATTTACAACTTTTTGTTTTTAACATATTGATGAGTTTATTTTTAATTTTTACTTTTTTAGTGTCGGGTAATTTTATTATCATATTTTTAGAGTCAAAGACAAAACCCAAAAAAGTACACAGTGTTGAAGGCACAAAGCAACTTTTCTCAAAGTTTATGAGGAAACCCAGATCCTCAAATAATTTTTTAGTTATTGCCACGTTATTTTTACACTCTTCTAATGTTCTACCGAGACATAAAATGTCATCAAGATAAATCACTGAAATCATGTGATGAGCTTTCCTTAGGTGTTCTATAATTGGTTTCACCAGCTTTGTGAAAACAAAGGGCGCAGTGCAAAGACCAAACGGGAGACAATTAAATTCATAAAGAACTTCATTATACTCAAATCTTAAATATTTTCTATGTGATTTGTGAACTGAAATTAAGAAATATGCATCTTTCAGGTCTATTGAGGCCATGAAACAGTTTTTTGTAATCAGTTTAGATGCTGTACGGTAATCTTCCATTTTAAAATGTTTTGTTTGTATAAATTTATTAAGGCACTTTAAATTTAAAATAAATCTTTTGTCTCCATTTGGTTTTGGCACTAAAAATACGGAAGAAAGAAACTCGTCATGTTCATGATTGCAGTGAGATATCGCGTTGATATTAAGCAGTTTTTTAATGCAATTATCAAAATCTATCTGCTCTTGTTTAGTTTTGGGATAAACACTTGGGTTATCTGTTCTGTAAGGTATAGATTTAAAGGGGATAAAATAGCCTTCTATCCAATTTAAGATAATATTATCATCAGTAATACGAGACCAGCTGTCAAAATAATTCTGAAGCCTACCAGCGTATTGTACCTGATCATTTACTTCCGGCGATGACCACCCGCTACCCTCGATGGCGGCGGTGCACGCTCGCGATCGTTGGGGCGTCGCACACTGTTGTTGTGCGGTGGTTGTCTCTGTGAGTAATTTGTCGCTCGCAGGTTGTTGTTCGTCTTCATGTCTGTTTTGCGGTGTTGAGGCACGAAGTTTAAATGACCCTTATTTGCAATGGTCGAAGAAATATTTGGACGATTGTATCTAGGCTTAGGGGTATTCTTTAATGCCTCTCCTGACTGTTGGATAGTTTTTGCTGCTTTCAATTTTTCTGAAACATTATCTCCAAACAAAAACTTATCTCTGTTAGAATCTATAAGCGTCTGTTTCAACTTTGTGTTGATAGATGATATGATAAAACCCCTGCGGGTTTTCGACTCTGTGAAGTGGCTATCACACAGAATGCGGCAAGCGTCACTGAGTGGTTTCAATATTTTTTGTTTTGAGGTCTCGTTTGAAAGCACCATATCAGTTACGGAAGCTAAAGCAGACAATGCTATTCCTAGCTGTTTTTGCTTGTTAAGAAGTGACGAGTCTCTTTTTACTAGAGGATCAGGTAGGGCTACCTTTACTTCCGGGTTGAGAGCAGGAGCCAGTAACAGGTCACAGTTACTAGGAATCAGATATTCCTTGGTAAGCTTTTCTTTTTCTTCCTTCGACAACCCTTTTACTAGGATATTTTGCCACCTACTAGCCAAGTCTTTATGTATAGGCTGTCCCAAAGGGGACTCTGCCTTCGGTGCGTCGCCCAGCAACTGGAGGATGTCCTCATCGAGGTGAAAATCCTCTGAGTTATTTTGGCCTGACGTACCTGGTTGCGGCGATAACGGCTGGGTGGGTGGTGGTAATGGCGAGGCGCATTGCAAAATTTCACCATCGGTTGGAATTGGTGAAGGTAGTCGGGACGTAGATGGTCTTGGCGAGGGTTGGTTCGGCACTAGCGGCGGTTGTGGCGATTGCGTCTCGAATTCTAAAGCGTCCCAATCAGGTTCGCAATAATACGGCAGTAGTAAGGAATAGCGGGAGCTGGACCACTGACGTCATGGTCTCCTACGTCATAAACTTGAAATTTGCTAACTTTGCAAAAAGGTCATCACATATGGCTCATTCACATATGAGATGTCATTAACTAATGAGGTATGTGTGGGTAACGCCCCTCATTAACTAAGACACGCCTCCATTAGCTAATGACTACTCATTAACTAAAAGACACGCCCCCCATTAACTAATTATCAATATAAATGGACCAATAGCAGAGCATGGAGTACTAATGACAAATCTCATTAAAGAATGCAACGCCCCATACATTAGGCGTCTAAGATGGCCGACTATATCACATGGTCAGCGCGTGATACCTCTGACGTTTACTTACTAATGACCATACGACAGCATACCTTTGTGACATCATCAATGATTGCTTCTCTATATTTTGTTAATGCAAGTGACTCTTTATATCCCTTTGTAGCATTACTATATCAGAAAAACGCTGTACGAATCACGATGGAATTTTGTTAGGATAGAGAACATAATATTGGAGTACGGAATAGCATACTTATATGTATATTGCTTCTTGTAGCGCAGGTTGATGAAGTCGATGGCTGTATAGGAATCTTCATGGGTTTTTATAAAGCTACGTAGAATATGCAATGACGGAATGACACAAGTATATTTTCTGTAGCCCAGACGAATAAAGTCGATAGCAACAGCTAGTTTATAATATTGACCAATGTACTCACAGCATTCCTATCTACCCATTTACGAAAACCATCTTGTTTTTAATTGTATTTTTATTACTTTTGTCAGTAGGACAACATTCTTGAACCAATATTTCTACTTAGGTCATTAAGATACCTACCATTATTTATTTTGTAATAAGCAAAATTGGTATAAAATGCATACATTTGACAGTTTCTATAGTTATAAGTGTTTGGTCTTCTCAAGACATAATAAGTACTACGTGCTCTTCGGTCCTCGCTGTTTTTACCCCACGAAAATGGATGTAAGTATTTATTTTATTCCTAACTTTGTACTTTTTTATGAGATACAACTATGTATGTGCTCCGATTAAATGTAACTAAATCTTTATTTCTGTCTATTCATAACAGTTAAAATATATTTATTTTTTATTGTTATAGCTTGCCTGTTGTATGAAGAAAGATGTAGATATAACCGAAGAAAATACCTACAAACAGTATTATTTCAATTACTCTGACGACGAAAACGAACTTACTCCACCATACTCAATGAAAAGACCGTGCAACCAGTCTCTCGACGAATTTTTTGAAGAACCAAAAAAGAAGAAGTCTAAACTAAATTCGTCCACCGTAGGGCGAGCAACCAAAGACGGAGGTATGTCTTATATTTCGTCAAATAAGGACGATAAGACAGCAGCGACGCATTTTATTAAAATAGAAGTATATGAACTGAAAAAATTGGAGGACATCGATCCCAGCGAACACTGGAAACATGCTGATGTACGCATAAAGTATTATGCAAGCGGAAATGATGAACACCATCGACGAACTCGGGGTCTCATTTATAATATAACGAAGGAGCTATCGAAGAGTCCGGATTCAAAAAAATTTACATTTCCACATCCAAAATGAATCAGTCTACATGAACACATCATCAAGTATAAGTCAAGAATAAGTATGTTGCTAATGATTTGTTATACTCATACATATTGTTTCTCTTATTACTTTTATCATAATGTGTAGTAGGTATTTAGGGTATTGATAATAAAAATCATTTTTACAAAATAAAACATATTTTTATTTATTATAATAGGTACCTTAACCTAGTTACATATTACAAAAAAGTTATAAAAACGATGTAAACATTTGATATAACAAAAAGTCATTATTGATAGTGTCATTAGTAAACATTCCAACAAAATTTCTTAAGCTCATACCTCTATACTTAAAATATAAATACATTATACAATATTCACCACACAGTGATGAAAAGATATTTTGAATAATTTTATTATTATATATCCACATATTAGCATTTCTTTTTAAAAATGATAAATGATATCCAGTCGGCTTGCGACCAAAAGAATCAAAGTATTCACCAATACCACTCTTATTAACATAAATTGCTACCCAATGAGATCCAATTTTTGTATCCGGATCTAAATTAGTAATTAGGTAAATTGGCGCAGCAATGTGCATTGGAATGCGATTAGCAGCAAACACGTTTTGTTCTAGAGAATGATTTATTTTTTTCAAACATTTTTTTATTTCTAAAGTATTCATGATTTCGCCGTAGACATGTGTATTTTCTTACATTTACAGGTATTATAAGAATAGTAAAACATACATTCAGTTTTATAAAGTAATTTAGCTACTGTAATCTACATTAACATTTCTATTTTTATCTATTTCTATTACATTATCAAATTCAGCATACACAATACAGTTAATTGTTTGTGTCAATGGAGTTTCGAATCTCACTTCTAACCTTACACAACCATGTCTAATAAGATTCCAATGTGCTGTTGAATTAGCTGACAAGTCTGGTGTCAAGTCAAAAGCTAGTAAACAATAACCTTTGGGATATCGATCTCTAGATATACCGTTCCCGTTATTTAAGAAATGAATACCAGTTCCTGAGAAAAGAGTATGATATGCAGAAGTATATAGATTGTTACTGAAAACAGGTTGTAAAGCTTTAGAAGGGATTTGCATTCCATCGATATACAAGCTGAACGTGTTTATTCCATAGTTTTCAAAATCGTAAGGGTTTTTGGAAAAACTACCATTAAAAGCAGTATTATCAACAAATCCTATTATACATCTTTTTGGTACTTGACCAAGAAATACATTATCTAAAGTATTACCCTGTACACCTGAAGGTATAGTCAAAACTTTTACTTCAGCTCGTGTTATTGGGTACTTAGCAGTGGTTGATGATAAAACTTTTTGATGTGCAAGAAGTACTGATGGATTAATTCGGGCTTTACGGATCATAAGAGTAGCATCAATAATAGTGACTTTTAGCTTAACATCACTAGGTTGACACAGAAGATTAAAGGCATCTCTGGAGCGAACTAATTTTACACCCATCTCTACACCATTAATTAAAAATTTTTCTTGATTAAATATATCACCATGTAAGTGACCCATCATTTCTACCTCTTTACTATCTTTTATAAACTTTTGTCTTTCGATAAAACCTTTGTTTCCATCATCAGTAGCATTCATTTTCCCAGCAGTATCTTCATACCATAAACCACAAGTTAGATGAGATTGTTTTGCTGGTGGAGAGTAATTTAATAAAGTCTCTATATATGATCGGTATCCATAGGTATTGTTAGGGGGAGATATAAGTTTTTGATTTAAATATACATCAAGTTGACTAAAAAGTGAATGCAGCCAATTATTCACCGGAGCTACATTAGTATTTGGTGCTAGAGGTGTTAGATCCTGGTTTACCACCTTTACTTTGACATGGATTAAAGTATGAGATAGATCAATATAGTCATCACCAGTTCCAGGTATTTGAAACTCAATGGGACCATCATCATTTAAAGACGAAATCGGTTTGTAATGAATCCACTGACCACTTTCAATACTAGTTTGAGTAGCTGGTAGTGCAAATAGATCTAATTCAGACTTAACGCATTCACATGAATTATTATGTAAAAATGACATTTTATAAATCACCAAATATATCTTTATGATTTATATTTTTCTTTTTAGCTTTTTGCACTGTTCTCTGCTTTACAATTGGTGAGTAACTGAGGTTACCAACACGATGTTTTTTATTTTTATATCCCGAACCCATCATTGCTCGCTCAATCTTTTCATCAGCTTTTCTTTTCAAGGTAGTCGTTGCATCTCTAAATCTGCTTTGAACCGAATCGTTCATGGGTTTTGCACTAATCATATCTGATAAAATCCCTACTCCAGCATTTAGCGCCTCTTTTCCGACAGCCTTTGCGCCACTTGTTAGTAAAGGTAAAACTGATCGAAATAAACCACCTAAAAAACTTCCAATTCCATGTCCTTGCTGGTAAGGTGCTCCTTTATAAATGATACCCATACCAGATCCCGCTTGATGTGTATAGTAGTTTTCATATGGACAAATATTATAATCGTATTTAGGATACATTTTTATATTTATCTACGTTTAAAATGTAGTTTAACACAGGTTGTTCCGAATTGGAATGGAATGTTTTCACCAGTGCTTGTTCTTATATCAATTTCTATTGTGTCAAACTCTCTCCGCATAACTGGCACATAGTGTGGTGGAGAAAAAACATGCATCTTATTCGATCCATAAATATATTTGGCAGGATCTAGTGATATATTTCTCAGTAATGGACACATGACATCACCTACTATTTGTGGTTCTATTATGTCACAGTAGACATATAACTGTGATGTTAATCCCAAATACAAGTTAGCAGGGAATTTTCCTGTTCTTTTTGAAGCAATGTTAGTATATGGATCAAATCCAAGTTGAAGACTTAATATGGGTGAGAATTCTAATGAAACTAATTGGTTATTATCTTGAGTTAGAGTAACATATTTGGATAGTTTATCATATCGCAATTTGAACGTTTCTTTTGCATTTAATACAGTCAATACATCATTAATATTTTCATAACTGGAGGCGGGTATGTGACTTTTGTAAGTTACCAGAGACGGTGATAACTCATTTGGAACTGTCATTCTTTTTTTAATATACATTATATTTTGATTTTCTTGGACAGTAAACATAGTACAAGGATATTGAAATTCTACTAGTCCAACTGACCATTCTCCTTCTAATTTAATGGGTTTAGGCAGTTTAGTTGAAAAATTTGCAGTTTTATTATGCGGAAAGTATTTCATTGAACTGTTGCTAGGTAAAGTTAAATAAAAACTATCATTAGTCATGTTTGTTTTTTAAGCTAGAAGCTAAAATCCAACTATTAAACTTATTTGGATAACCTTTCCACTTCACATACAATTCAGTTCTGCGACCAGAGTAACGAGTACGTAGTATTTTATCAATTTTAAATTCCGTAGTGGGGTCATAATTAACTTTTTGTAATTCTTTTTCATAGAAAGTTCCAGTTATATTTTCATGCTGTAAATCTTTTAATGTGTAAACTACCCAAGGAGATCTGTATACAACTGAAGTTATGATAAATATTTCATCACTCCAATTGGTTTCATAACCTTTTTGAAAAATGTGTTTATGTTTAGTTATTCTTACATAATCACCAACCTTAAATTTAGGTTCATTCGTAATGTTGGATGACTCACTTTGCTTTTTTCCATATAAATTTTGCCAAACTGTCATAATATTATTAGAATTAACATCACATGGTCTCATTTTGATACTTCTATGAAAACTATGATTATACGAATGAAGCAAATCCTGCAAAATATCAATATATCGATAGGTATTGTTATGAGTAAAGTAGCGCCACATTTTCATTTTGAGCGTCCTTTGAAATCTCTACTATACTTGCTTTAATGTCAGGGTTATTGGTTGTGTAGTAATTAATGTTATAGCTCTTAATAAACTGTTTACATCTTTAGATATAAATTCAGTACCCTTATCTGATTGTAAATGTCTAGGAGTTGCTTTGGCTTCAAGAAAAATATCAGTGAAACATTTTTTTATAGTAGTGGAATTTTTTTGAGGGATAGCTCGAGCAAATGCATATTTACTAAAAACATCAATTACACATAAAATATATTTATTACCATCATTATATTCGCTATATGTTCTTAAATCACTTAGATCAGCTTGCCAGAGTTCATTAAGATTAGACAATATGTATTTGTTTCTAGGAAAACGACGTTGGACAGGTTTATGTAAAGTGTACGTTTCTTGAGACTCCAACCATTTTTTTGTTTCCTTTCTAGTGAGTTTAGTTTTCATAGCTTCTGCTAGTTTATTCAAACTACTATAACCAGCAGGATTGGATACATCGTAGTAAATGTTATGAATTTCTAATAAGGGGTCCATTTCTTCCAATCGATTTTCCTTTTTACTTTTTGTTTACCGATCGTATCACTATCGCTTGAATGCGAATTGGTATTTTTTGGTGTAAAGTTTAACTCTTCATTCATTGGAGTTACAGTTTTGAAGCTATTTTCATAATCTGGAGTTTTAGACATTACATTTATAAATGTCGCTCTTCTTGGATTACCTATGTAACTCAGGGTACTCCTAACTCTTTTAATGCTTTAGCGAACTCGGTCCAACCACGGGTGAACTATGTTTAAGTGGTCTCATGACATCGTTAAACAAGTCGACAATATTACTTTTATGAACTTCTTTATTATTAATAAAAACTGTACCTTGATGATCCCAGCGTAGTTTTTCTTTATTTTTCAAAAGTATGTCTAATAAAAGTTCACCCTTCTGTCTATATGATTTTGGTATAAATTGAAGCAATTGTGATTTAACGTAATATTCACCTACACCCGTACTGTCTTCCTTGGTTAAAGTCTGTTTGACATCTGAGGTTGGTTCTAACTTTACATGTTCTTTTCTTTCGTTTTCGGGTTCATCGTAAGACACTATAGGTATCTCTAATGGTTTTCGATCCTTTCCGATAAAATACAAATATCTTTGTAGAGATTGTAAATAAAGTGACCACTTTTCTCTATCTTCCAATTTTGTATTTAAAACTTTTTGCATCTCTTCGTCAAGGTGTGATAAATTATTATTAGCATTACTATTATTGTTACCATTTTTTAGTTTCTCTATTACTTCTGGTTCTATTAATATCATTTTCTTTGCATTTTCCATTATTTAAAATTACTTCACAAACGAACCTAGTAGAGCACTTAAAACTGAACCGAGAATAATAGGCAAAAATGCTCCACCTTTTTGAATAATATATGTTTTCTGTATTTGTTTTTTTCCCTTTGATATTAGTTTCCTTAGAATATTTTTATATTTACCAAGTTTCTGCTTTTTATTTTCTGGTAATGGAATCTTTCCTAATAAAACGTTATAAATACACTCACAGATGCAATTTATCTCCTTATCGTTGCAAGCTATTAATAATGCATTCCTAAATTTTGGTTTAAGTATGTGCAATGCTCTTAAAAATTCTACATGTGTCTTTACTTTGCCTTTCATTGTCCTATAATAACCGTTTTTGATTGTGTGATGTTGTATTTATACCTTTTTTAGGGATGTAACATATCGTATACTCATCTGGAAAAATAAGAGTTTTAAAACGATGCACATCATCTGTATTTTGTTTTAAATCAATCATTAAATACCCATGAGATTTATTTGTAGCATCCCTATATGCCTCTTCAACGAACTTTGGATTTTCAGGTACAAGTTGACGAGCAAGATAACGTATTTGTGTTTTATCGCGTGGATTTTTAAAGTAAACAATGTAGCTGGAGTTCAATGATATGTCACGTTGCCCCTTTCCTTGATGAAATATGTTTTGGGTAATGTAAAATACACTAAGATTACGGTGATGGCTTCCTTTTGTAAATATATCTACTATGCGCCCATCGGACTCTCTCATGAGATCGTCAATAATAATAAGTTGTGGATATTTCCCATCAAACATATTCAAGTTAGGTATTCCTTGATGGTAAGTTACATTATTCAAATTATATAGTGGTTGCATTTCATCATAACACCATATAACGTCACTAAATTCTTGATTGCAAATTTTTTTCATATTCTTAATAAAGTTACAAACAAAGTTGGACTTTCCACAACCACTGGGACCACCAACTATAGTTGTAAATGGGTGCTCAAAATGAATCATACTTTTAGTTTACAAAGAACGTCTTTACTGTGTAACCATTTATAATGATATGTTCAATAGTTAGCAACGCATATAATTATATTTAACTTATTATAAATTAGATTACATTAATATAGTTACTTATTACTATTCATACAAACATATAGATACAGTTTAAATATAAAACATCATTCTCATTACAACAGATTATTATCATTACTAACAACATACACTTACTTAACTTAAATTACAAAACTTTTTTTTTTCTAACAAGAAGTATGAGTATTCAAATGAGTATTAACTTATCACTAATTATCCCTTAATTTATAATGACCCCAAGCCAGAGTATCTGTAGAATTCGGTATAATATACCTTTTACTGTCGTTGTATGATAAACATATTTTATTTATTTTTTGCGTAAATATAATATGTTTTACACTCTTAAATCTGTACATTTCTGCAAGTTGAACGTCTTTATTAAATAAACAGGATTTATACTTATCCATGTTTAAGTTTTTTTGAACACTTTTGTTGACACCTTTAGCTTTAGTGATGGTTCTATCTTCTACTCTCATTGCATACATTTTTGATCGTAATCCAACAAACTCAGTAAAGATTTTTCCATTATTTTCATCTTTAAAAAATCCTAATTTCTTCTTATTTATTTGTGGGAATTCAAAAGCATTGTTATGAGGATAGTCTGATGTGTCAAAATAGCCAGTCAGATCTGGTTTTATTTGTTTATAAAAATCTTCACAATAAATTTGATACACTAAGCTATCTGTATCTGTGTATAATAGTTTAAGATCAGAAAATTTTCGTTTCATATAATTGTAATGAAAATCATACATCAAAGTTTTTGATATGTCTAATATGCAAAATCCTAAATATATTGGTTTTATTAAAATACAACTTTGTTTTGCGTAGCTGCACAGCAACTAAATTTTCTGAGAAAATTGCGAGACTATGAAATTCTGGACGAGCAATTAGACTTTGAGCACCCTGAATTTTACCATGATTTTCCCAATGCATTAACAATTTTACATTAACACGCTTCTCTATATTTTCCATAGTCTTACCAAATATTGAGTTGTTCATCAATTTGTAAAAATCTTTCTCAAAATCTGATGTAGCAACTGTACGAAGTTGAGTATTTAACTCAATATATGTTTTCAACCATGGAGCCTGCTTAAATTTTAGTACTCGATGAACTTTTGTCACCTGCATACCTATTGTTTACATTGTAAAAGATTTCTATAGTGAATAATATAATTTTTCTTCTTATTTAAATTGAGTATTAATCTGAAATCTTTTGTGCCTCCAATACAGATATTCTCTGGACATAGTGGAAAGTCAGAATGAGAATCGTGTAAAGAGTCAGGGTACTCTAAGTCTACTTCTAAAATATACCCGATATCAGAATCAATTGGCACGTCATAATTTGTATTAAGCTCACTCCATTCAAAATTAGATAATGGTAAATATTGCGACATTGCCCACCCATATAAATTGTTAGCATCAAGGTAAGTTAAATATGAATTTGGTTCCTCCCTAGAATACTCACTCATGTATGGATTATTTGCTTTAGCGTAGCGATTACTACATTGCGATATACCACCCCTAATACCTGATTTTATGAATGCAACTTTATCGAAATCTGTAAGTAATTCTATATTAATCTTAGTATACTTTAACATTCCATCCCAACTTAATCCTGGCGCTGTATAATAATGAGCTGGATCTAAATCATAGGTTTTTATACAAACGTTTCTAAAATTTTCAAATATATCGCTTAACAGCATTACATCTACTTTTAAATATAGGTCGGAGTAATCACTCATAGTTTTACACTGGAAATGAGACCACACTTTTTGTGCATAACTATAATCATTCTCAGAAATACTATCTCCAGTAAGAGTACTGTAAAAGTTATCAATAGTTGGTAATGATGTTAATTTTAATGAATCAAACGATGTCATGTACTCATAGGGATAAACACCTTTTCTCTTTAAAAGGTTAAAATCGTTTTCACATGGATATTGTTTTCTAAGTTCATGAATTGTGAGTTATCTAAATTCTTAACTAAAGAATCTAAACTACTAGACAAAAATTTAAAAGAATCAATAAATCTTACACTAATATTTTTACCATTCACTTTCAGAACTTTTGAGAAAGATATATACTTCTCTTTATTTTGCGGGATTATTTGAACTTCACCATCAACAAAATTTAGAGCGTGTACTATAAAATGTGCATCATAATTACTTAATTGTGTAGAATTACAGGTATAAACGAATTTTTTCTATATTTATTACTACATTGCTCATGAGATACACCAACGAAAAAGCCTGTCAACCAATCATGATCAACATATTTTTCTGAAACTATAGTCCTTTCACAAATATAACAAATGGATGATTTTTCAACATTTATTTTATCTCGTTCCGTAAGTGGAATCGGACATTTTTGGTAACTAGTTTTGTTACAAATGATCCTGATGTCTTCATACAATTTGTTCATAAAAACGAGAGCACAATTTTCACCTGTATAGGTAACATATTTTGATAATCTGTCGTCGTATGAACATTTAATATAATAACCAAAACTGTATACGCTATGTACTTGAACGTTATCAGTCGATGATTTCTCTGGATCATTAGAACATGATTTTATTGGTTTTAAAAATGACTCAAAATCTGCATAAACCACGAATGGAACTCTTAGTTTACGATCAAAATTTTCAAATTTAATTTATCATTTGGTACATTCTCACCCCACCAATTTTTTCTGTTTATATTAGTATTGGGAAGATCTGTACGAACATGAGTACAGTCATTCATTTTATGATTAGAAAGTCGTTCCTCGGAGCTAAAATGAATGAGACAACCATCACATATATAAATAGCACTATTATGTGATGTAATTTGTTTGGATACTAAACGAGATAAATTTTTTATGTAACAATAGTGACCATTATTATCATTCGATATGTATACAAATTTACATGATTTGGTTTGTATGATTTAGTAAAATATAATGGACCAATTACTGTATGAGCTTTTGTAGTTGCATTGTATTCTAACCCGAAGACATTAATACTAATATTATTTAAAGACTCAACTTTGTGTACATCTTTTAACTTTACCGGAAATGCATACCATTAAAGTTAAGTTTATGTTGAAATTTTGCGTATGAACTAACTCGATCAGTATGTACAGTTACAGGATACAATGCTGATAGTAAAGCCCATTTTAAACAGTATACATCTGAATTTTTTACATTAATTATAGCTTTTTTCGCACTTATATCACGAGGTAAAACTATGAAAGATGATCCTCGAAGAGGTTTGAATTTATTAATATTCATATCTAAGCTAATAACATTCTTAATACTCCAACCACTATCTTTTGCTTCAAATTCAGTGATTCTATTTGAAATTGTTTTTTGCAAAGAGTCAAGAAATATATCAAAATCATCGGATCCACTCAAAATAAAGTTAGTGGTTTGAAAATCAAAACGTTTGTTAAATTTTTTGTCTCCTGAACAAAATGAGCATGTAAAATAAAGTTAACTTTGAATGTCGTTAAATTAGCAACGCTTTCGTTAATTAGGTGAATTAATGTATTTCTGACTATTCAAAAAAATCTCAAACGTCATGAGACTATCGCAATTAGCTGGAGGAGTTATTTTAAATGTATAAACTCTCTTACCAAAGGCAGTTTCAATTAATTTTACATTAGGAAAATCTATATGCAAATGGAAGGCGTTATTTTTATGTACATTACTCCTTAAATGGTTGGTTAAATACCTTTTCTTAACAGAAATATTACATATCGTACATTCTGTCATTTCATTATCCTTAATGTTGACACTGGAGGGTTCTGAAGTAGAGGGACCACTAAGCCGTCGTCTTTTTGTTGTAGCACCCTGGAGGCTGTCGTCAGCGGTGTGTTTTAAACCTCTGCCGATCTGAACCCGAACCCCATCACTGTTAAAAAAAGAAAATGTTTTACACCTGTATAAACTGGTAGTATATTAGTAGTTAGACATTGAATTATAAAAAATACTTACGTTTTCTCAAAATCTTCAACGAGTTCATATAAGAATTTGTCAAAGTATGGGTCAAATACCTCAACAAACTCTGCATGTTGACATTTATCAACAAGCTCTTCATTATGCGAACAATCCATGGAACAAACATCTGTTTCACTTGGCGCAAAAAATACACTAACGCACTTGTTTTCCGACATTTTGTTAAGTAATAACACTGTAAGTACTACGTGCTCTCCGATCCTGTTGTACTGACTGACTTAATTTGACGACTTCGTATACTATATATTAGAACCAATTTCGTTAACGACTATGACTAACTCTTCATTAGTATTAATACATCATTAGCAACACACTTATTCTTGACTTATACTTGATGATGTGTTCATGTAGACTGATTCATTTTGGATGTGGAAATGTAAATTTTTTTGAATCCGGACTCTTCGATAGCTCCTTCGTTATATTATAAATGAGACCCCGAGTTCGTCGATGGTGTTCATCATTTCCGCTTGCATAATACTTTATGCGTACATCAGCATGTTTCCAGTGTTCGCTGGGATCGATGTCCTCCAATTTTTTCAGTTCATATACTTCTATTTTAATAAAATGCGTTGCTGCTGTCTTATCGTCCTTATTTGACGATATATAAGACATACCTCCGTCTTTGGTTGCTCGCCCTACGGTGGACGAATTTAGTTTAGACTTCTTCTTTTTTGGTTCTTCAAAAAATTCGTCGAGAGACTGGTTGCACGGTCTTTTCATTGAGTATTCGTTTTCGTCGTCAGAGTAATTGAAATAATACTGTTTGTAGGTATTTTCTTCGGTTATATCTACATCTTTCTTCATACAACAGGCAAGCTATAACAATAAAAAATAAATATATTTTAACTGTTATGAATAGACAGAAATAAAGATTTAGTTACATTTAATCGGAGCACATACATAGTTGTATCTCATAAAAAAGTACAAAGTTAGGAATAAAATAAATACTTACATCCATTTTCGTGGGGTAAAAACAGCGAGGACCGAAGAGCACGTAGTACTTATTATGTCTTGAGAAGACCAAACACTTATAACTATAGAAACTGTCAAATGTATGCATTTTATACCAATTTTGCTTATTACAAAATAAATAATGGTAGGTATCTTAATGACCTAAGTAGAAATATTGGTTCAAGAATGTTGTCCTACTGACAAAAGTAATAAAAATACAATTAAAAACAAGATGGTTTTCGTAAATGGGTAGATAGGAATGCTGTGAGTACATTGGTCAATATTATAAACTAGCTGTTGCTATCGACTTTATTCGTCTGGGCTACAGAAAATATACTTGTGTCATTCCGTCATTGCATATTCTACGTAGCTTTATAAAAACCCATGAAGATTCCTATACAGCCATCGACTTCATCAACCTGCGCTACAAGAAGCAATATACATATAAGTATGCTATTCCGTACTCCAATATTATGTTCTCTATCCTAACAAAATTCCATCGTGATTCGTACAGCGTTTTTCTGATATAGTAATGCTACAAAGGGATATAAAGAGTCACTTGCATTAACAAAATATAGAGAAGCAATCATTGATGATGTCACAAAGGTATGCTGTCGTATGGTCATTAGTAAGTAAACGTCAGAGGTATCACGCGCTGACCATGTGATATAGTCGGCCATCTTAGACGCCTAATGTATGGGGCGTTGCATTCTTTAATGAGATTTGTCATTAGTACTCCATGCTCTGCTATTGGTCCATTTATATTGATAATTAGTTAATGGGGGGCGTGTCTTTTAGTTAATGAGTAGTCATTAGCTAATGGAGGCGTGTCTTAGTTAATGAGGGGCGTTACCCACACATACCTCATTAGTTAATGACATCTCATATGTGAATGAGCCATATGTGATGACCTTTTTGCAAAGTTAGCAAATTTCAAGTTTATGACGTAGGAGACCATGACGTCAGTGGTCCAGCTCCCGCTATTCCTTACTACTTACGGCAGCAATTCCGTGTAAGGTGTCTCCGATGTAGGTGGTACATCTACGACAATTATAGTTCTTTTTAGAACAAAATAATAATTAGGAAATGTGACAGTATTAGCCCAGATAGCAGTACGCATCACTTTTAAATTGACACTTGATAACTAGAATCAGCTTATCAAAGAACAGTTTATTTTTGACCAAGCATACGACAGTAACAGCCCAAATATAGCAGTACGCATCGCGTTGCAATTGAAAGAGGTAACCCAGGTATGGTATCCTCGCATCAATTAAATAAGATCAAAAATATTTTAAAAACTTACCGTTTATATTTTCTTCAACGTAACGTTCTCCATTGTTCCTCGTTTCGCCAAGCTTTGCTTGTAACTTTTGGATCTTACGACGAATCTCATCTTCTGTTTTTTCACTTTTCCTCTTCTTTCCCATGTTTGTAGATCAAGCAGGTAGATTTTTATAATATCGTTCAGGAGACGTGCGAAGGCTTGAGCACGGAAACGCAGAATGAATCGAAGATACCGACCGGTCTGTTAGATTGTGGTGGCAGGGAGTGGGGATTAAGTCATTAATTCAAAGTTGCCAGTAAAAAAAAAAAAAGCAACCTCTAAAAATCCGTGCAAGGCTGACGCTAGGTGGCGCTACTACAACATGTAAACTATAAATCGCGTCGAATGAAGCTGCTAAACATAATATTAATACTTTTAATTTAATATTATTTTTACAAGATTTTAGGAGTTGGAATCGGAATCGAAGTTGGTATGGAACTGTGTTGTGGAATGGGTGCCGGGATTATTTATACATGAGAGTTTCGGGAAGGGAGGGTTGGAAAGGATTCTGGGAACAAAACTATTTTATGCTAAAACTATTTTAAAACTATTCATTCAGTAATAAATCTTTCCTTGGCACGGTGTGACTTTGTGTTCTTCGTGGCGTATTGTGTCTTTGGTCGTGTCAGGAACATGTGTCCGGTATTTCAATAAACAATAATTTGTAAAGCTTTATCTTTAGGCGCGGCGTGGTGCCATCCCTTCGTTAGTCATGCTGGAGCACACGTGTCTAACACGTAACACCCCGACACAGCCCCACCCGCTTTTTTTTAACCGCCGACTTAAAAAAAGAGAGGTTATTTATTTTATTTATTTATAACAACAACCATATTACAAAGTATTACAGCTTGCGCCAATGCGCCTTGAAATGTAGATATTATGATAACTTTAACAATTATAATGTGCATTAAAATATCAGATAAAAAATAGGCATTCATGCTCACTCATTATCAATTCGTCTGTATGTTTTCCCATCTGATGATGGGATCTTGGAGAAATCGAGGGCAATCCTCAAATATTGTAGGCACATGTAGTCTGTTTTTATACTTTTAAAACATAATACCTGACGATGGAATCTCTAAGGAATCTAGGGATATCCTCAAATATAAAAGGCACGAGTAGTCCATTTTTAGATATTTATAGAGAATTTTTGTCAGCTACACATTATATAAAGGAAACGAGGGTCTGATGATGGAGCCGCCGAAAAACAGATAGTGGAACTTTTTAGTAACAAAATACCCCTATGGCAGGGGGTGGCCTACGTCCAGTAGTGGACTGCAATAGGCTTATCACGATGAAGATAATTGTGTTAAGTCGTGAAATTATATGTTGCGTTAAGCCGTGTCCGAAGTAAGATGGTTAGAGAGGAAGAGGTAAACATGAGAATAACGAGATGATGGATAATAGGGAGAATGAAAGAAGAGTACCTACATATTGCACCGACCCCAAAAAATTGGGAACAGGGCAGGAAGAAGGAGTGTAATTATATGTTGCTTATATTGTCAGACGTAAAGTTTCGAAGCCTACTCATTTCTCTCTTTTGTCATGTGGCCTATTTAATCATTTGCTGCTCATATAAATCTGACAATATTATGCCTTCTAAACTTCGTACACGGCTTAACGCAATATATATTTGCCCTTTATTAAAATTTTACTTTAGCTCGAGTTTTGGGAGGAAGTCGGTTTTTCGTTTAAAAAAAAATATTATAATCATAAGAAGATTATGGATACTGATAGATATAATCAAGTACCTACATAATTATTTAAAGGTTTAGCACTAAAAGCTAAACGAAGCTGCCAAAACTACCGCTATAGGTACTAGCATCTTGATAACTCAACTGAATCCATTATAAGTAGATCAACAATAGCATTTTAAGCTTTTATTGAACTTAAAAGTTATTTCAATTGCTTTTTGGACGCACTCTTCCCAAACATGGTGGACGTGGACGTTGATGCAGATTTTAGTGGACCCAAGTGTAGATAAAAGCATCACTTCATTATCCACTGTGACAATACCTTCTGTATTAGTGAGGGCTTCATAGATATAATTTATATAGCTTTACTCCGTACCTAGTTATTAAGAGATGATGCCTTGTACGATTAATCACTTTATGTAATTACTTATACTTAGGTATATGTATAAGAACTTAAGAAGTACTTTTTGCTATTATATTAATATGTACAATAATAATAGTGGAATATAACTTAATTAATAAGTAATTGCCTCATACCTACTATTGAAGGAAATTATACACATAGTTTATGCCACTGATGATCTGTTTCTCGCCAGATTCGACTTATGTACCAATTTTGAAATTACATATATATTTCATTTCTTTTTTTGTCGTCCTTGGATTAACATGTCGGCAGTCGTACCCACTGAAAGTAAACCCGTCGTAACCGCAACAATTATGGCGAGCCTCAGATGTTCCATTATTATAATTGTAAAGGTAACTAACACGTAGGTTATCCGTACTAAAATTATAATGAGAGAAAAAATTAGGTAAAAAAACCTTTTTAAAAACAAGCTTTTATTTAAATGCGCTAAAAAGAAAAAATAAACTTTTACACTAAAACTTTTACTGTTAATTTATAACGTCATTTCAAATTTAACACATTTGACACAATTTATATCTTATAAAAGCTTGTCGCGACATTTAAGTACTCGTATTTACGTTCATACTTTTAAATGTTTATTAGGCAGCATCTTTGTGTTGATGTTTCAGATTTTCCCATATTGTTCCCACGCATATCGAAGAAATATCCGTCGACCCTTCCAGAGCTTCGTGTAGAAGAGTAAGAGAGTAATATACAACAGGGTTCGCCCCGGTGCCCCGAGGTGGTATGTTCACGACATCATGTCATCATGCCACTCAGTCCTCGGCACGGCCTCACCTTGACTTACTAAAAATTTAAAACTAAGAAAGTAAATACGAGTACTTAAATGTCGCGACAAGCTTTTATAACATATAAATTGTGTCAAATGTGTTAAATTTGAAATGACGTTATAAATTAACAGTAAAAGTTTTAGTGTAAAAGTTTATTTTTTCTTTTTAGCGCATTTAAATAAAAGCTTGTTTTTAAAAAGGTTTTTTTACCTAAATTTTATTTTATACTTTTTAGTTTTCACCTGGTAAGTCTGTTCATCTCATTCAACGCATCATTATTGCAAGGTCGTTTGCCAGTTAATTTTGAACAGTCCAGCTCTTCAATGAGGAGCCCTTCTAATGATTTCAAAATAGATTTTCAAGTTTTAGAAGTCCGCCATATTGGATTAAGAGTGACGTCATATTTTTTTCGAGTTACTCTCAGCTAGCCCTTTAATTTGATACCCATATTGTAGGAATGCATTAAAAATAATTGGTCCGCCATTGTGGGTATGCCGCCATGTTGGATTTTGAATGACGTCACACTGTTAATCATGCATTGTCATCCGAACTGAACGTGCTCACCAAATTTCAGCCCAATCGGTTGAGGGCAAGTGCCTTAAAATTGAGTTGTAAGATTTCACCCGAACAAACATACATTGCAAGTTAAATAAAAGCTTGTAATAATAAAAAAGCTTGTAATAAAAAGAGATAAGTTCGCCATAGTATGTTTCCTATGACAAGTTTTCTATATCTATGTGTGTAGGTACTTCCAATAAAGAATAAGAATTAATAGAAAATAACTCATTCGCCAGCGCCAGAGATCGCGAAGGAGATCTTACAGCCACGTTTAGCATAAAAACCACTAAAATCTACTTTTCCATCCATTAACACTATAGACCGCATCCAAACTATAAAAGCTAAGTTATTAAACACCTGTAGTTAATATGTAGCAGTTACTTGGCGAAAATAAAAAACCAATGCGGGCTTGCAAATATGCACGTAGCGTAGGTGAATAAAAAAAACTTTATTACTCCAAGACCAGTTCTGGGTGTAAAATGTTTGAGCTAAAGCTAACTGAAAAATTTATGTATCAAGACTGTTATAATCCTTATTGCATTATAGTAAGGTTGAGTTATTATTCGAATAAACGAATTTTATAGTTTAGCTGAGTACGAGTTGTATTAAGGTAGTAGGTTAGGGGTGTCGTGACTGCGGTCACAGCCAGTATGGCGATGGTCTCTTGTTTATAAAGTGAAGAGATTTTTGACTCGTGGTCTCACCAATGAAGACTTTTGAATTCGACATCGGTTATACGAGTATTCAAAAACAAAATGTTGTGCAACTAAATCGATTTTAGTAAAACAGTTTTTTAAAGTACCTAATTACATAAAAACTAATAACCTATACACCCATGAAAAGATGGGCATCTTCTGTGCATAGCTTGTTTCATTTTTATACAACGCTGTCACCGCTGAGAAAAAGCTTTGTAAACGACCTAAGTATTACCTTTACACCACCTAAATAAGCAAGATGCAAAAAATCTACCAAATGCCTAGAACTGGGTAGGTACTATTATAGTCTAACTAAATAGACACGTTATCGACAGTTTGCTATCGACAGACTTAACCCATATTCCTTGTTATCAGATAGCGACGTATTTGTATAGGTACCTACTATGTTCCGACCAATAGATAGCTTACTTCCATACCATACCTAATCAAGGAGTTTAGATACTTTTCTTATCACATATATATGTATCTAGAATATGTTGGGTACTTATTAATCTAACCGTAATTATTTTTATAGTTTAAATAATAAAACAAACTTATTATTAACCTAGGTTGTTTTATTTTTTCCTACACGATCACTAATATAAGTAATATTAGTGAAAATGAAATTGTATTAGGCGTTACAATTCGGAAGTTCAAACATTCACTATGGGTGCGCCCACCACCGGGCCCTACACCCTCCACTGACCCTCGGATCTGATAACTCATAACTGCGAAAACAGGCACTTGCACTAACTACAATCGCCGCGAGAAACCAGACCCGAGCACCTAGCATGCAAGATAATACATACATCGCAATAATATTAGTGACTAGCGGCCGCCCACGACTTCGTCCGCGTGAGGGGGCGTTGCACCCGTGCGAAGCCGGGCAGGTTGTTGTATAGCCTGTAGCCTTCCTTGGTAAATGGGCTATCTAACACTGAAAGAATTTTTTCAAATCAGACCAGTAGTTCCTGAGATTAGCGCGTTCAAACAAACAAACAAACAAACTCTTCAGCTTTATAATATTAGTATAGATTTAGTTGATGAATGATGAGTTAACTAAACAATAGTTTACTCTTCGGCTATGTTGTTTAGTTAGGTTTTTGAATTTAGTCTATGTAGGTAATCGTAACTTCTTACCCAATAATATTTCCGTATAATCATACATAATAATAAAGCAGATACGTAATCATTACTATGTATTAGCTCAGTAGCATGCAACAGTCGGTAATTGTAATATCTGTAAAATTGTGTAATGGCTACCTATATTCATATACTTACTACGAGTCGTACTAACACTTTCAGCAACTAGCATTTCAATTTTTTTTTCACTATATTGAGGTTCTCATTTCATACTACATTGCAAGAACGAGCTTATGTCCCACTCTACAGAAAAAAAATCTGTAGTTACATAAGATATTTTTTATAGTTAAACTGTTAGCTACATTCGCTTATCTTCTCCAAAATTTTTTTACTAATTTAATTATGTAATATACAGAGTGTTTTTAGGTTGTCAACGTTTCCGAAAACTACGGAATCTCCTCATCATCACGATCTCCCGATTTTTCTCCATGGAAGCATACCTGAGAAGTGTCTGGTTTCCAAAATATTAGGGTCCAAAGTTGAGTAAATATACTGCGTTTTTCTGCATAAATGCACATTGACGCGTGTAGGAAGATTTTTAGAAGAGAAATAATTAATATCTGTCTATGAAATAATTAGCATAAACACTGGACACTATAAATTTCGCCCGATCAAGTTTTTTTTAATTACAACGTTTCCCAGCATTTTTATTGGCATAAACTAACTTTATTTGATAGTATATAAGTAGATAAGTTTGAAAAAAAAAACGTTTATAGATGTAATCTATTGTCTCATGAAACCTAACAAAGTACTTATCTAATACTGAGAGGTAAAGGAACTCAAATTCTACAATCTTTGTATGAACAAATTAATGTCAAAAGAGCTGGTAAGTATGCTAAAAGTAAACACTGACCACCTGTGTAACTCTAACTCTATAAGCAAGCATATTTGATTATGATTTTAATTATTCTTTAGAGAATTCTTTTTAGCTTAGTGATGAATACAGTAGAGCATTTTATTGTTAGTCTACTGCTTATATTAATAAATTATTACATAAACTAATACAGTACTTACCTTCAACGTAGACTGAAAATACCTATATGTAGTTCCATTGCGTTATAGAACTTATTTTTGACACGAAATAGATTAATTTATATACCGCACTACCATACATAGATATGAAGATAAAGCAGTGTATAGTCGACTCGCAGATGAGCAATGCTCATTGAGCATAAAGAATTATATGTACCTACCACAGAATACTTAGGTCAAGGCTCAGGTACAGATGAACAGCACCCAAATAGATAAGACACCATGCATTTTCCAATACCTCGTGGTCGAACTCTCAAAAATATTTTTTTTATTATTTCTTTATAACCAACTAGCGATCCACCCCGGCTTCGCACGGGTGCAGTGCTGATACTATACATATAAACCTTCCTCGTGAATCACTCTATCTATTTAAAATAACCGCATCAAAATCCGGTCCCTAGTTTAAAAGATCTAAGCATACATAGGGACGGACAGACAGCGGCAAGCGACTTTGTTTTATAATATATAGTGATGAATATTAGGTACATTTTAATCGCCCCAGTATATACCATTACATGAGTAAGGTACCCTAGTATTTTCCTGCAGTATAGTAGCTACTGCTCTATCACAGTAGCCGAAGCGTGAACAACTGAAAGGGGACGACACGGATATTTGCCCAAGTGTACTTATTGTACCACCTGCGTATTGACTCCGTGAATGAATGTAGATTCTAGCTTAGAGTTAGGCAAGACGCACAGTGCAGCAAAAATAATGGTTCATGAAGTGACTGAAAATACTAAAGGTACACAAGATCTCATCTAGCCAAGTACCTAACTGTTACCTACTGAATATAATACCCACTGCTAAATAACTTTTATAAGACTCAAAGTTGCCACTCCAATAGGAGTTGTAGCCGGGTACAAGCTCTTATAAATAGGTAGTATGCAAATATGTTTATTGTAAAGATTTGTGATATGTCTCTGTGCCTGCCAATGGGTAGGTATATGTAGAACATGGGCTACACTTGCTGCATTATAAGTAATGCTTATAATAATTTATGATTGGACTCTTCGCTCCAATCTAATGCCTGAATACTACCCTTAGGTATCTGCTGGTATTAAAAAATATCAGAATAACTCGTCCTTAATGCTAAATAACTCTTACTAGCAGCTTTCGGCCCTTAATCTGGTCTAAATACGTTAACAGAACAAATATACCTAGAGCTTTACACAGTGAACTCATTATCGAGTTTCCTTTACCACCACTGTTGCTGCGGTTATAGTCGATTTTATTGTAGTTATTCAATTGTTTTGTATTGTTGTGCCTACGTACGATAAACTTTGTTTATAGCTAAATGAGCGATACTGTGGCCGTTCACCCCGCATCAAATAGAGAACAGCGCACGCACAGCGCAACCAGATCGTGCGTTGATATGCGCATACGCAATTATGTGATCCTGCCCAGGATAAGTGGTTTTGTAGTATGATTTAGCTAATAACCGTTAATTAAGTAGAAATAGATATTTCGCTATCTTGTTTCCTTGGTCTGCCAATTAAATGGATGTGGTGATGGTGTTTAGACAGTTATAATGCTAATGCTATTACCGCCAGCCATCACCAACGGTGTGAAATTGTGAATTATGTGAGCCGTGGCAGATAAGCGTTATGCAGGTGATTTATTTTTTTAGTTTTCCATTACAGTTCTAAAATGATCTAAACCAACTACCTTTAGTCACAAAATAACCTTATAGTGCCACAGCTGACTGCCAAAACTATTATAGATCAATAAAAGCATTCGAAGTTTTATAACGGCCTCACAAGCAACTCTTTTAGAGCTTTTTTGAAAACAAATCAAGAAAATCGTTTTTCAGTGCCATAATTAATTACCTATTTAGGCAATAATATGTGTAAAGATAGGTATAAAATTAGTAGGTACAATGGGCTAGTTACAATAATTCGTTACGAGAAGTAATATTCAGGAACCTCCGAAAACTAGCTACAATTTAGTATCAGGCATGACCGATTAGTATAGTAAGATAAGAGTGGTTTAGAAGGGCACGGTATCGCCGTATCAGTCATAATGGGGTGATAACCTCATAGGTATCTACGAGGGCCATTGATGTCGAAATATAAAATTTTAAATTTATGTTTGCTGAGATAACATTTTAAAATCGAAAATATACTTTGCTATCAAAGCTAAGTAGATATGGAATTATGAACAGATATGTTTTCGGTGTGTAAGTACACCATAAAACGTTGTGACTCTTAATTTCAAAGAGTTTCATTTGATTATCATTCATTTGATATATAACAGTTGATATCATACCTTTGTTATAAATTTTAATATCGCAGTCACGACAGCATCGACTTTATACCTCAGATGGGCTATCTAACCGTTTTGGAAATATCGACTTATATTCGACCCTAAGTGTGATTTCTAATCGCGCATTGTGGGTTCCGCCTGGTTCCGCCCGACAATATCTCACTTACAATCTACCTAGGTAGATATTACTGAATGTAGGCCACCTCAGCGAGGATTACCTACTACAACATGAGAGTGGCAGTCGAACAAACCAACTAAACTCTTATCATTTTAGCATAATAATCGCAATCTGGCTTATGTCGAAGTGCTCGCAGACGCATGGGTTATCTTGAGTTGACCTGCCTACTTGAAAGATGAACTGTTCAGACTACCAATTGAAAAGGATAGTATGTAAGTAGGTAAAGCAAGTAGATAGGTTATTTATCTATTCTATATCTTCTTCTTCTATATGTATCTTCTATATACATATAATAAAATTGTAACGGATCGATGTTTGTGCACGCTAATCTCAGAAACGGCTGGACCGATTTCGATGCAGTTTTCAGGAATATGTAGGTATATTGTAACAGGTCCAACTTAACATATACGCTCCTTTTTATCCCGGGAAAATGTTCTTATCCCGGATAATTTGACATTTTGTTTTTTCTGGAGTCCACGCGGACGGAGTAGCGGGCATCCACTAGTATGTACTATAGATTATACAAGTTACCTATAGTATATATAGATTATATTTACCTACCTACTATGTTATTCATAATTTTATTTCGAACTAGTGGTAATATGTAAATGTTTCGCTTCAGTATGGTAGGTAATCTTATTTAATGTAGGTATATATATCTTCTTCTATCTATGTAAACGATGTAATTTTTTAAAATTTAATTACTTGATCGGGCGAAATTTATAGTGTCCAGTGTTTGTTTATGCTAGTTTTTTCATAGACAGATATTAATTATTTCTCGTGAAAAAATCTTGCTACGCGCGACTGTGCATTTATGCACAAAAACGCAGTACTCGTAGTCTATTTACTCAATTTTGGACCCTAATATCTTAGGAACCAGACACTTCCCAGGTATGCTTCCACGGAGAAAAATGATCGTGATGATGAGGAGCATCCGTAGTTTTCGGGAACGTTGACGACCAAAAATCATCCTCCTGTATAATAAAATTGACACGGATCGATGTTTGTGTTCGCTAATCTCAGAAACTGCTGAACCGATTTCGATGCAGTTTTTAGGAATATGTTGTGACAGGTCCCACTTAACATATAGGCTACTTTTTATTCCGGGAAAATGTTTTTATCCCGGATAATATCGACATTTTATTGTTTCTGCAGACCACGCGGACGGAGTCGCGGGCGTCCACTAGTACTAACTATAAATTATAAAGAATTTGTTTGGTTGAACGCGCTAATTTTAGGAACTACTGGTCCAATTTGAAAAAAATATTTTAATATTAGACTGAGATAGCCCATTAGACGAGGAAGGCTATATCTAAATAAAGTTCTAGTAGAATCACGCATGACCCACCAATTATTTGAAGATACTTAGGTATTATTAATAATATATAATAAGATACCTAGGTATTATTAAACTCTTTGATGTCCAACCAAAAATATCTACCTACCTACGTAATACGAGGGCTGTTTGATAAGTCCTTTTAAAAACTATTTGTAAAACCATTTTTCTGGTAAATGGCGTTAACACTGGCAGGCACAATCTTTCAAATGAAGACTGTCAAAAATTCAGCAAAAAAAACCAAGTTTTTGTCAGTATAACCATTGTTTAACTGTGATCACTCGTAAATATTCAACAACTATGGAAAAAACTGAATTTCGTGCCGTTATAAAACATTTTTTTATGAAGGGTTGCAGTGCTGCCACAATAAAAACTGAACTTGATTCTGTTCATGGCACTAACGCACCAACGTTGCAGACTGTTTATAACTGGATAAATGATTTTAAACGTGGTCGGTCAAGCACATCTGATGCTCCACGCTCTGGTCGCCCAATCGAAGTCACTACTGAGGATGTTGTTGAAGAAGTCCATAATATTGTACTCGACGACCGCCGAGTGAAGGTGCGTGAAATAGCTGAGAACACAGGCATCTCCACTGAGCGAGTACATAAAATCCTGCATGAAGATTTGGGTATGACAAAGCTGTCTGCACGATGGGTGCCACGTTTGTTGACAATCGAACAAAAACACGAAAGAAAGCGAATTTCAAAACTGTGTTTGGATATGATGAAGCGTAATCCTCGGAATTTTTTGAGTCGATTTGTCACTGTGGACGAAACTTGCGATTATTACCTATTCCCAAATCTGAAAAGATGGCTTGGAGGGCAAAAATTTTTGACAAATGAGGACTGCATCGCTGTTGTAAACGCCTATTTTGAAGACCTCGACAAAACGTATTTTTTGGGGGGGATAAAAAAATTGGAAACTCGCTGGAACAAGTGTTTGGCCCTCAAAGGAGACTATGTTGAGAAATAAATGTAAATTGTTTAAAAAAAAAAAAAAAAATAACTTTTTAAAAGGACTTATCAAACAGCCCTCGTACCTATCTTTCACCTGCATAAATGAAAATAAATAATCATCATTGTCAGATTGTGGCTATGTTTATCATGCCTAATACCTACCTATCAGTAGGTTATTCGGGTGTTGAGGAGAATAACAAAAACAAGTTGGTAATTTGGGTAGGTTATTTGCCAAAATAACAAAGAAAATTGAGATATTTATTTAGCACTTATGAATGAAAACAAAGAAAATACCTACCGGCTTAGTCTAAATAATTAAAAAAGAGAGGCAGCGAAAGTTTCGTATGGGTATGGGATATAGGTATCTAGGTATTTAGCATATTATTTCAATACCTAGAAGTTAGCCATTTGGTTCTAAAGGTTCATTGGAAAATTGTGAAAGACGGACGTACAAAATAGACCTGTAAGGACTTTTTCTTTTATTTTTTCATAAAGAACCCTAAAGTCCTGTGCATTTTTACCAAATTTGTTTAGTAATTAATTAGAATAAGTCTTTTGGTTCAAAAGGTTCATAGAAAATTGGATGTGTGTGAAAACCGAAAGGACAAACTGACCTGTATGGATCTTTTCTTTTAGTTTTT
This sequence comes from Carposina sasakii, assembly GCA_014607495.2. Taxonomy (NCBI): domain Eukaryota; kingdom Metazoa; phylum Arthropoda; class Insecta; order Lepidoptera; family Carposinidae; genus Carposina; species Carposina sasakii. The sequence goes on from CP053165.1 coordinate 6,489,471, forward strand.
CCCATGGAACCCTAAATTATTGTGCAAGTTTTTTTATATCCCGGGATTTATATGTATGTACGTAATATCTAGATAAGGATAAATAATGGCTTAGGTTTGATCTCAGACTAAAGTTCACTAAAGGGAAGTTGGAGGAAACCATTTCTCTAGCAGTTGACAATGGAGAATGAGGTTGCAGTGGAGGAAGATGCCTACTTTGCTGCCAGATTGTGCTGATGATGCTGCAAGTACCTATAGGAGGGTTGTGGAAGGAGCGCAAAAGCTAAATACCAGGTGATTTTTGGTCGTCAACGTTCCCGAAAACTACGGAATCTACTCATCATCACGATCACTTTTCTCCATGGAAGCATACTTGGGAAGGGAAGTGTCTGGTTCCCAAGATATTAGGGTCCAAAGATGAGTAAATAGACTGCGTTTATTTCTGCATAAATGTACATAGTCGCACGTAGCAAGATTTTTTCACGAGAAATATTAATATCTGTCTATGAAAAAACTAGCATAAACACTGGACACTACTTATAAATTTCGACCGATCAAGTAATTATATATGACGTAGATGGGTCGAGTGGCGTGCCGTTAGGTGTGTCCGACATCTTCCAAAATCCGAAATAAAGAATGCGGCGTGTAGTAAACGTGCTTAATTAGGAATCACAAACACTTTCACTGTGTCTACGCACAAGATTACTAGGATTCTAGCGGATAACGTAGAAACGTGGTAAGTACAAGACAGAGGCTGATTAGCACCCGTGCTTCGCTCCAGACGCAACAAAAAGAACAGAATACCCTCCGGCTCAATTCAAACGACCCGGTGGTCGTTGTAAATCTACAGTGGCGCCCTCTCAGTACTCTGTCTTGTCTTTACCCAAGTGACAGCTGTCCTCAAGTCAGTGATAGCTGTCGACTTGACGTTTCTAACTTCAACGATTGAAAATAGATGGCGTTGGAGATCCGACTGTAGGATATGACATCTTGATCTCCGACACGGCCATTTTGACAACTCACGCGTCCTCGCGTGGGGTTTCTGGAAAGAAAGAGGATTTTGCAAAGTAACATGTATCACGCTCGGTCTTTCTGACCATTGGGACAGTAAAAACTTCATTTAAACGTTACTAAACCTTTATTTCAAACGAACCAATATCATCATAATCAAAATTGAAAATCATTTTACTATACCAAATTGTTACAAATTTACTTGCATACTATTAAACAAAGAAATCGACTATAATCGTCACACACAAGGTAAATAATTCCAAAACAAGGCTACAGTATACACAATCCATATAGAGTAACGTCAGTCAAGTAAGTCTAGTTGCCTCAATCTAGCAACTCTTGGAAACTTCCATCCAGCTTCCGTAAACCAGTCTAGTCACTTCCATCCAGTGACTCTTGGAAACTTCCATCCAGCTTCCGTATACCAGTCTAGTCACTTCCATCCAGTGACTCTTGGAAACTTCCATCCAGCTTCCGTATACCAGTCTAGTCACTTCCATCCAGTGACTCTTGGAAACTTCCATCCAGCTTCCGTATACCAGTCTAGTCACTTCCATCCAGTGACTCTTGAATACCTCTATCCGGTATCCGTAAACCACTCTCAATCAGTCAACTCAACATTAATTAGAACATGACGGTCCATCCCCGTCAAGTTCGCACAGATTATCATCACGGTCACATGTCAGCGTGTCATTGGTAATGTCATTCGCAGGCATTCGCCTAAGTCTGTCATGTGCGTACTTATAGGTTCTATTGGAATTAAGGGCTTTAAGAACATAACGATTACCTTCAAGTACCTCCGATACCCTAAAAGGACCTCTATACTTCGGATCAAGCTTGGTTTGATTACGCTCTTCATTTTGTAGAAGAACAAAGTCTAACTAAGAAAGGTGTTATGTGAGCTTTAGTTTTATCAAATCGTACCTTATCGTATGAAGCGCTTTTCTCCATATTCTCTACTGCTTGGGCTCGTACCTGGTCGATGTCAACTTCAGGTTCTTCATCTCCGGCTAATAAAATATCAAGAGGTCGTGCAACCTTACCAATAAGTAACTCCAGTGGGCTGGCTTTGGTAATCCTACTCGTGGCACAATTGAGAACAAGCTGTACGTCAGGTAAAGCGTCCTGCCATGAACGTGAACTGGTCTCAACGGCTGTCAGCATGTTCTTCAATGTGCTCATGACCCTTTCTACCTGGCCATTTGCTCGTGAGCTACCTGTTGCGATTAAATGTAACTTGATATTGACAGACTCTCAGTAGTCCTTAAAATCTCTGCTGGCAAAACAGCGGCCCTGGTCAGCGATCAGACGACTTGGTGCCCCAAATAGAGAAACACTAGCCTTAAGAGCTTTGATACTGCTAGCCGTGTCAATGTGTAGTGTATGATGGAGCATGACAAACTTGGTGAAGGCATCTATAAGCACGAAGACATACTCCTTTTTGTCATTCTTCCCGCTTAGTTTGCCAGTCGCGTCTATATGTATCGTGTGCCACGGGATTGCTATTTTTGGGATTGGATGCATTTCAGCTTGCACCTTACCGGAATGAGATTTGGAGATATTGCATGTTACACAGTTCGCGACAAATTTCCTAACGTATTTGGACATATTGTCGAACCAATACAAGTCATAAACCTTTTCTAGTGTCTTCTCCCATCCCAAATGTAGCAATCCTTCGTGCACATTGTTAATAATTGACCAACGGAAGGACCTGGGTATCATAGGCAGACAACGAGTCTTATTGTTTCTTTGAATTTTACGATGAAGTACACCAGATCGAAATTCGTACGTCTTTGATACCTCGGCTGGAATATTACATTCTTTCAGATCGGATATCAGTTTTAAAAGTTTACCATCCCTCTGTTGTTCAGCCATTAACCAGTTGCTAGTAATCTCAGCCAAGTTTACCTGTTTCGGCTCTACTCTCGTAACTGCGCTCCGACTACTTTTCTCGCTCTCGGCTGGTAAAGGGTTCCTGGAGAAGAAATCAGCATGTGACATGCGCTTACCACTACGATGGATTATGTCGAAATCAAACCCCTGCAGAAAAGCCCACCATCGGTGTACACGTGGGGTTAGGTCAAGCTTTTTACGCGTCGATTGGAGTGAACTGCAGTCGGTCACAACGTCAAATTTGCGCCCATGTAGATACTGCCGGAAATGTTTCACAGCGTTCACGACAGCAAGAGTCTCCATCTCGTAAGAGTGGTACTTGGATTCTGCAGATGTCTTGCGCTTGCTGTAATAGGCTACCACATGAGGCTTACCTTCTTTGAGTTGAATGAGGACTGCTCCATAGCCAATCGCGCTCGCGTCAGTATGCAGCTCAGTCAGCACTAGGATCGTAAATCGTCAATACCGGCTCCCTCGTTAGCATAGAAATGATCTGTTGCCTGATTAACTCATGTTGCGGTTCCCATTTTATTTTACCATTACCAGACGTCAATGAATATAGAGGAGATAAAATTTGTGAAAATTTAGGAACAAATTGGCGGAAGTACGAAGCTAACCCAATGAATTGTCGAAGCTGAGTAACTGTGTTCGGTGGCGGTAAAGCGGTAAGTGCAACTATCTTTCGTGGATTCGGACGAATTTGACCTCGGCGCACCTCGAAGCCTAGGTACTCTACTTTTTCTTTCAGGAATAAGCACTTTTTAGGATTTAACGAAAATCCCTTCCCAGAAAGAACTTCTAATACTACCTTTAGTCTATCGAAAGCTTCGTCGATGTTACTGGCCACAACTAGCACGTCATCCATGTACACTACAACGTACTTGTTCACGAGATCGCCTAGAGCATGTATGAGAGCACGTTGAAACACTGCAGGAGCATTTTTAAAACCGAAGGGCATAGTAAGGTACTCATACTGACTTTCAGTTGTCACGAATGCTGTGCGCTCTATGGACTCCGACTCAATAGGGATCTGGTGAAATGCCGATGCTAAATCTAAAATTGTAAAAAAATGTCCTTCATGCAACCTAGCAATCTGTTCAGATATGAGTGGTAAAGGAAAACGGTCAGCAACGGTGTTATCGTTCAACTCCCTATAATCGACACACATTCTATCTGAACCGTCTTTTTTTTTACCAAAAGTATCGGGCTTGCGAACGGTGAAGAACTAGGTCTAATTACCTTAGCATTAAGCAGCTCGTTGATCTTGCCCCTCACAATCTGACGTTCATCTGGGGTCAGCCTGTATGGGCGACGATTTACCGTCTTGTGAGGGTCTACGAGCCGTATCTGCATAGGTTCAGTGTCAGCAGGAGAAGTAGGTGTACCGGTAATGAAACTAAGCTTGAACCGTTCTAAAATCTCAATCAACCTAGGTCTGTATTCATTACTAACGTCAGTATCTACCAAGTCAAAGTCTATACCATTATTTGCAACTACATCACATGATTCGACTATGTTAATTTTCTCGAAACGTACTTTATCTACCGACATATGTACAGTCAAACCGATAGCTAGAATTTCACGTCCGATCATAATGTTGTATCGCAAACAATGGTCAGGTAAAACATGAAGGAGTATCTCAAAGTTAATATTGTCAATGTCAATTGTCGTTAAAATTTGCATGGTCGAGGCTATAGAAGTTTGTCCTATACCAGTCATAGAAACATTGTCATAAATTCGCTTACCACTAAATTTCAAAGCAATCGATTCTTTAACTAAGGAACACTCTGAACCTGAGTCGTAAGTAAATGGGAATGACTCACCAGAGTGACGCAGAGAACCCGAAGGCGCATTCATAATGCACACGTCTACTCGCTTTTCCTTAGCTGGACCAGTTCCAGTGCCGCCGCCGGTACCGTTGTTCCCCTCCTTGATTTTCCTCTTCGGGCAGTCGGATGCATAGTGGCCTTGTTCCCGGCAGTTGAAGCAGGTGATGCGATCGGTTCTCCCTGTAGGTTGGTTGGTCGAGTTATGGTCCCCGTGAAAGGACCTGTGTTTGTACCGGTCATCTTGCTTCTTTGAATTGGCTTTGTTGCGACATTGAAGAGATTTGTGGCCTAGTTGTCCACAATTAAAGCACTTGATGGTCACAGCAGATCCATTAGGTCGGTTTCTTTTTAGGTCGGGTCCATCACGATAAATACTTGATGAATAACTTCTCTTCAGGAACGAGACAGCCTTCAGTTCCTTTTGTAAATGGTTACGCATCTTGATGTCAGTCGTTATAGCAATCCTCTGAACACGTGGCTCTTGTTTTGAAATATGAGCTAAGACAGTGGCTATTGCTATCTGTTCTGTAGTCAGTCCATTCCACCTTGCCATTAAGGATGTTATGAGGGTAGCGGCGTATGAGGCCAGGCACTCGTTATCTCTCGGTTTCTTGTCGTGCATACTGATGAGAAAGGAAGCAGCAGTTTCAGGACAGTCATACCTTGCTACGAAAAGCTCCTTAAAATCGGCCCACGTCATATTAGGAAACGATATTGAAGACAGCCAAGATGATGCTTCGCCCTTGAGTGCGTGGCTTAACGCGATCATCAGAGAAGATCCATGGCGATGTCGATCTGTGATACACATGTCCGCGGTCGTTATCCAAGCTCGGGCGTCGATGTCTCTTTTCTCTGGGTCGAAATCAGGAAGGCGAATAGAGTCCGAAGATGCAGGTAGTTTTATTGCTTGCACCAACGCCAGAAAATTTTGATTTTGTTGCTCGAAGAGAAGACGCCATTTTTCTTCGCTCGAGTCACTATTTGAAGCACGTGTTTCATGTGGGTGATCCGGGTTGCATCCCACTTCTGATGACGTAGATGGGTCGAGTGGCGTGCCGTTAGGTGTGTCCGACATCTTCCAAAATCCGAAATAAAGAATGCGGCGTGTAGTAAACAAGCTTAATTAGGAATCACAAACACTTTCACTGTGTCTACGCACAAGATTACTAGGATTCTAGCGGATAACGTAGAAACGTGGTAAGTACAAGACAGAGGCTGATTAGCACCCGTGCTTCGCTCCAGACGCAACAAAAAGAACAGAATACCCTCCGGCTCAATTCAAACGACCCGGTGGTCGTTGTAAATCTACAGTGGCGCCCTCTCAGTACTCTGTCTTGTCTTTACCCAAGTGACAGCTGTCCTCAAGTCAGTGATAGCTGTCGACTTGACGTTTCTAACTTCAACGATTGAAAATAGATGGCGTTGGAGATCCGACTGTAGGATATGACATCTTGATCTCCGACATATATAAATATTTTCACACATCGTTCAATAATATTTTCAATTACTCGTACATACATCGTTTCCCAGCATTTTTTGGCATAAACTTACTTTATTTGATCTATAGATAGAGTACGTACCTACCCTTCTTTAAGGGTGGCAACGAAAAAACAACCTGTATAATGCAGTTACCTAGAGGTACATACAACAGCCGACAATGGGTTTGTACTAGTGTTGCCGCTCGATAGTCCACTATCGATAGTCTATCGATAGACTATCGATAATCTATCGATAGACTATCGATAGTTGGGCAAAAACAATAGTATCGATAGTCCTATCGATACGATCGATAGTATCGATTCTATAGACGCTCAATATCGTATGTACTATCGATACTATTGCTCCTGAATATTGCAATAACCGGGATAAAAAGTAGCCTCTATGTTAAGTGGGACCTGTCACAATATATTCCTGAAAACTGCATCGAAATCGTTTCAGCCGTTTCTGAGATTAGCGTGCACAAACGCACAGACAAAAATTGCAAAAGTCATTGTTTTGAGTACTATACTCCGTTAGGATATGGTTGATCGTTTCATCTTTAAACATTGTGCTGAGGGATTCAGCTTTAATTTAGAAAAGAGATGGTAAAATTCGTCATCCGAGTAATTTACCCGGTAGCTCAGTGGTTATAGCGGCCGGCACGGTTTGCAGTGGTCATGGGTTCGATTCCCACTCGGGTGAAGAATTTTTCCATTTCTTTATTGATAATTTTATAATATTATTATCCTATGCCATCAGCATCAGCAACTTCACTAGAATACATCAGCTGCATCTCCTTCCGTGTGTCATAAATACTAATAAATAAAACCACTAAGGAACTCCAGCATTCTCTCAGACGCTATGCTTGCAACTTGTCACTGATCATTTACCCCGCTATGTTGAACCTGGCTGTAGGATATCCCGTATGAGGCAATGTGAAATTCGCTTTCTATAAGTCATTCTTCTAAGTATTTAGAGTTTTTAGGCCGGATACGTGGAAAAGACTTCCAATTCTTCGTAATTTTCATTTTACCTTATTTTGTGAAGTCAGTACTCAGTTGATTGTTTGCAGAGCGAGTCAGCAAGGCTGCGTGTGACCGATAGCTCCGGTCAGTAACCCCTTTATCATGCTACATACGTGCGTCTGCGCACTCAATCACCGATCTTATTTTTAGGGAAAATATGTCATAGTTGATGATTAATAAAATTTATCTTATGTGGCTTGGGTTTAGTGGTAAAACCTTTGCACGAAAATTAAATATGTAGGTAAGTACCTAGAGATGTAGGTACTAGCACATGCTAGTTATGTAGATATGCTAGTACATTGCTAGTTTTGGATACGTGTGACTTTCACTTATTCGTGAATGAATAAGTAAAATGAATTTGGATATCAAAAGCATCCATAGCAACGTAGCATAACATACACAGTGGAAAGGCTATATAGGTAGTTTAGTAGGTACAGATACTTTTGATTTTATTTGACATTATATAGGTACTATTAGGTACCACTAGGTACTCTATGATCAACGGTTTAGACTGCGTTGTTCATCCGTTAGTTTGTCTGTTAGTCAATCATGTGGGACAATGCATCCCGCCACCCGTCCCTATGGAACTCTAATTCGATTTTCTCAAAAAGTATAAATTTTACAGCCATCAAACTTATGCCTACAGAAAGTGCATTTAATGACGAATAAAATGAATAGAAAAACATTGAGATTTACGAATTTGTTAAGCGTTTATTAAGGAGTTAACAAAAAGGAGTTGTTTCCCAGTCTGGTATAGGTAGCCTTAATAATCATCAAGTTAAACAAAAAATTAAGAGGAAAACACAACAAAAAAAAGTTAATGTTTATTTAGTGTTCCCTCCCCTTGCTCGACTGCCAGCACCCTCGTACCTATTCATAGACCTTACGAGCCTGACGATGAAATCTTGAGGAATCGCTTTCCACTCCTCTTCAATTGCGATTCTCAGCTCTGATAAGCCTTGTTGGTGCAGGTACCCGGTGATGTAACTAGAAATTTTTGGTTTTAGGATTTATTATCTTCATGCCCAATTTCAAGATTCTAGGTCGACTGGAAGTACCTTTAGGTATTGATTTCCTTACGAGTTTGAAAATATTGCTGTTTCTTTTGATTGCGTTGACATAGAAGTTTGATATTACAGCTTAAAGTTAATATAGACCTGAGTTCATTCATTTTTTTTTTCATGATATGAATTTAATTTAATAACTACGCGTTCATGAGGAAAGGGGTAGTAAGTTTAGTAGGTTTTGATTGCCTCGCGAGTGTTGAAAATTTACGGAAATTTGCGGCATAAACAGCTCTATCTTTTAATTGCATTGGCTTAGAAGTTTGATTTTCTCACAGCTCCAAGCAACCATTGACCTAAGAATTTAATATCAATTTCAGCTTGATACCTCCACGCGTTCCTAAGAAAAAGAGTCTTGACAGGCAAACGGACGGATGGACGGACAACAAAGCGATCCTATAAGGGTTCCGTTTTTTCCTTTTGACGTACGGAACCCTAAAAATAATATGGGTGTAATTATTTGTTGACAAACAATATTTTTTAATTCATTTGGATTAAGATTTAGAATTTATTTTATTAAGATAGACTAGTTGCGTTCTGGACGAAACACTAATGTGACGGACATATTTTAAGACGATTTGATCAAACATAGGTAAGACATGTTTTGGCGGCGCGCGGGGCGCGGTGCGTGTGGCTACTGTAAATCCTAGTGAGTTACAGTCAACACACATGACCGTGTACAACACACTCAGAAGTATGTATGAAACGACCACAAGACTATAGTTTGTATACAGCTATTTAACATTTAAGGTGTTTTATTTTAACACGCGTGGAATTGCAGTGGTATCTGTGCTGGATTAACGATTAACGGGCTTTAAGAAATTTAACGGAAGTTAACGAGTCCGTTAACATATTTTTAAGTTAACTTTACGTTACTCGAAATCTTAACTTCGTAAATAACGATTAACGGATTAACGAGTTAATGCCCAGCTATGCTAATAACCAACTAGCTGGTTCAGGCAGCCTGGGCCTAGGTCCCTGATTGGTGGAACCTCCTACTAAGTAGCAGAATAAGTTAAGACTTGTTATTATAAAGTAAAATAAAATGTAGGTCTTCCATGTTTCATTTATAGGTACATACCTACTGAACACAATTTGAATTCAGCAAATAGCAATGTAGATTTACCTACTACATACTTATGTATATTTACCCAAGTGTGGCTTATCAACAGTAGGTAGTTTTTGTTGGAATGGAACCCACTTCTATCTTCCTCACAAAGCGTAGTAGGTAGGTACCTACTAGGGTATAGAGAACCGGATATGTTTCAAGGAACCGGGATTTTCGGTACCGGACCATGCTGGAACCGGGAATTCCCGGGATTTTCGGTACTTTCGGTTTTTTTTTCAACCATACATAATATGATGCTAATTGATAAATTTAAATTGTGACGGTCTCAAAAATTATACTACAAATAAAAATCATAAAAGAATGTTTTATTTGAGTAGTAATCAGCTTTTAGCTACAGCCAAACTTAATATCAATACAATACTTACAATCTAGATAAATTCAGTCTGTCATTGAATGAGATCAATCATCATCATCGGGCATCAACATTAGCTATAATAATTAACTTATTCCAATTTAGCCTAGCTATTCACCCGATAATCGAGAAGCTGCAATCAAAATTAAACGTGTGGTATCTAGACGATGGCACCCTAGGAGGCGAAGCGAGCTCTGTCCTAGGGCATCTTAAACTCCTGAAGCAGGAATTAAAATTAATAGGGCTTGAGCTCAACACGGGAAAATGTGAGTTATATGCTTCCACCCCATCCCGTAACGAAATAATTTCTGCTTTCAACCTATTGGCTCCAAATTTGTCTGTTGTGGATAAAAGCTCTTTTCGCCTTTTGGGCTCGCCCATCTTAGACGAGTCGATACCCTCTTTCGTGGATGAACAAATTCAAAATTTTGTCAGCACTTCAGGTCGCCTTTTCAAAATTAATACGCACATGGCCTACTATATAATATGCCATTGCCTTTTTGCCCCAGATTTATGTACTACCTTCGCTGCAGTCAAATGTAGAAATTTCAGGATCTTCTTCTTCGTTTAGACCAAGCTATTAAGCAGACCCTCTCCTCGATTATCAATATCAGCTTAGATGATCGTTCCTGGGCCCAAGCCTCCCTACCGATAAGGTTTGGAGATCTGGGTGTACGCAAAATTACTAGTGTAGCACTCCCAGCCTTTTGGCTTCAGCCCATAGCACTCTCCCACTAGTCATCAAAATTTTAAACAGCCAAAGCCAGGTCGACATTGCACATATGGCTGATGCCAAAACCGCCTGGAAGGCGATCTGCCCAAACGGATTTGAATCGTCGCAGAGATTGTGGGACGGGCCGCTTTGTGAATTGGTACGGAAAAACCTATTAAATACGTCAACCAGTACCGCAGAGCATGCCCGCCTTACAGCCTTGGGCGAGTGGGAGTCGGGCCTTTGGTTACAGGCACTGCCGTCAGCCAATGTCGGTACACTTTTGGACCGGACCACTTTCTGCATTGCCACACGCCTACGCCTTGGTGCGCCGTGCAATGTCCCCTACCGATGCCGATGTGGCGACGCCGTCGATCAACTCGGACACCATGACCTCTCATGTGCCAGGAGTGCCGGTCGCATCCCACGTCATGCTAGTATTAGATATCATCCGCCGGGCTCTTGCCAACGCTGGGGTGGCAAGAGCCCTACGCCTTCACAGATAAAGTGGAACTATTTGGTCTTTTTGCCATCTCGACTCATCTCGATTTGACGACCGATTGGTGTAGTTGGTAGTGGCCCGACCTGCGACGCCATAGGTCCTGGGTTCGAATCCTGGTAGGTGCAAACATTGATGTGATGAACATCGATGTTTGTTTCCGAGTCATGGATGTTTATATACTTATCTATGTATTTATATACCGTTGCTTAGTACCCATGACACAAGACCTTAGGGATCTTAGTGTGGGACTAGGTCAATGTGTTGTGAAGTGTCTGAATATTTATATTATATTTATATTTATATTATATTATTTATATTTATATTTGTTTCAAGGTCGTCATTCTTCGTTGATCTAACACGTTCCTTCCTAATCTTCTGGAGTTCTGAATTTAGTTCGTCGCTCTTCGTAAGATCTTTCTACTGCGGATTCTAAGTCCTCTTCTATTTCAATAACCTGATAAGCGTGTGAATGTTGGCTTGTTGTTGATGGCGGGGGACTAGTACGTTTTAGTAGTAGGTTATACAACCTTATTGCACATTTCGTTACTATTTGGGCGGGAAAGTGGCCGCTCCGCTCCTGAACCGCTCACGTGTATTACCATATATGTATACGGATTTGTGTGTATAAACTATAAATTACAACTAATATTTTAAAAAAGGGTTTATACGAATTTTTTATGATGTCAATTTACGATTTCAATAATTCCCGAAAGTACCGAAAATCCCGGTTCTTGTATTTTAATTCCCGGTTCTTTTACCGCTTCTAAATCCCGGGAATTCCCGGGAATTTCGGTACCGGGATTTCCCGGTTCTATACACTAGTACCTACCTACCAACCTATAAAGGAAACCATCTCGTTTTACCCTACCTTATCTTGGTACCGGATGTTTTTGTTTAGGTAGGTAGGAAGTTAGGTTTAGTTTATCGAGATGTTTTATTAGTAAAAATCTGACTACTATCATAATCCTGTGGTTTAGGATTTTGGTTTAGGTAACTAATGAATGCCCGCGATCGCTGTCCGCGTAAACTATTTTACCTACTTGCAAAATGTCGTACATATTTTCTGTATTGTGTAATTTTTTGGTCGGATTATTATAGTAGTCAGATTTTTACTAATAAATAAAACATCTCGATCTACTTTAAACACGATAGAGTACCTACGCAGCACTATACTATATACCTAAGCATGCGATAATGTCCAAGTAAGCAGTACATCTTGCATTAATTTTATTTTTACCATACATCACATTTGGCAGAATAAACTATTTAATTCTTGCCTCTTCAACGAATAGGCTCTAAATAAAAAAGTAACTTGACAGATGAGCCACTAACCTCTATAATACAACTGGACTGGCATAATTTATTTTTGTGTCGCTATAGGTTGATTATTAGGGGGCTGAAATATGTATTATATTTAAGTACCATAAACAGAGATATACAGTCACAGGTCAGACGTCTGTACCCTGTGGTGGCCGAATACCCATTCAGACCTTGTTTTCCTGTGGCAAGGAAGCATTTCCTGGCAAGAATTCAAAGTATAAAATATATATTTAATTTATATAATTTAGATATAAACCAACCAACCTTCCCTTTTTCCCCAGAACATATCCTGCTTTTTATGGTGTCCTACCTCCTTATTACTTATCTAGCAAATGCAAAGCGATAGCGAAAATTGTGTGAAATTCGCTGATTGCTAGTCAGATTCTTATTACATACTTACGTAAATGAATTTCAAAGGAATATTGACATTTCAACGCAAATATTGTACAATTTTCGCTATCGCGCTGCTGCGGCTTTGCTATATACAGGGTGATTTTTGGTCGTCAAAGTTTCCCGAAAACTACGGAATCTCCTCATCATCACGATCATATTTCTCCATGGAAGCATACCTGGGAAGTGTCTGGTTTCCAAAATATTAGGGTCTAAAGTTGAGTAAATAGACTGCGTTTTTCTGCATAAATGCACATAGACGCACGAAGCAAGATTTTTTCATGAGAAATAATTAATATCTGTCTATGATTAAACTAACATAAACACTAGACACTAAATTTCGCCCGATCAAGTAACTAAAAAAAAAATTTTTTAAAAAAAAATTTTTTTACCCAGCATTTTTTGCCGTGAAATTTTCTTTATTTGATGTATAGAGTACGTACCCTTCATTAATGGTGGCCACAAAAAAACACCCTGTATATAATTTAAATACGGTAATAAGTCTAGAAAGACCTAAGGTTCAAAATACGCACGCCACTAGGAACTATTAAAAAAGATAGCTGTCATGCCTGCCAGACTGGAGGCTTAGATAAATTATAACTAGGATTTGGGATTTGTTTGCTTGCTGAAGTATTCCGTTTTCGCGAGAGTTGGTTAACACACGTGTTAGCGAGATTTTTGGTTTTTTAGAGTATTTTTCATATATTTTGAATACTAGCATTGTGTTTAAATAGTGTTTGTTTGTGTATTGTCCATAGGTAAGTAGTTGGTATACTAAAATTCCTTTCCATACTATACTTTAGTATGAATATTCCGCCCAAACCTCCGGATCCACAGAATGACCCCCTTAAGACTCCCGAAAACTGCCTTTCCCCCCCATTTTTCTCCTTGGAATCTCGAAAGAGATTAAGTAACGTTGAATTACCCATCCCATCTAAAAAAACTATTATTGACCCATCCACCAATAATCAGTCTTCAACTCATAATAATATTTACATCCATCCTAGCTTATCTCAGGGTGTGAAAGAATACACGAATGACGACAAGGGACCTTATATTATACATGTCTCTCGGGAAATAGATGAGCCTTCTAATGGTACTTACCTTCGCCCCATCAAATTCGGCCAGTTCTTGGTGAATAATAAAGTGAAGAACATAGTTTGCGACGGTGTCAAGAGTGTTGGTCGGAATAGGATTGCTGTTCAATTTACTACCGCTTCTGCTGCAAATGATTTCCTTGCCAACCGGATATTAGGTATGAACAATTACTCTGCCATCATACCAACTTATAACATCACTCGCATGGGTATTGTCAAAAGTGTTCCCATTGATTTATCAATGGAGGAACTAGTAGACTCATTAGTGTTACCAACTGGATGTGGTATTGTCCTCAAGGCCCGTAGATTGAATAGAAAGACTGTAGATGAGGGCACAATTGCTTGGGTCCCAACCCAAACAGTTGTTCTCACATTTAAAGGTCAAGTACTCCCATCTAGAGTATTCTGCTACCACACCTCACTGCCCGTTGATATGTACCAGTTGCCAACAATTCAATGTATGAATTGTTGCCGATTTGGGCATGTCAAGGCACAGTGTAGGTCTAAGCCAAGATGTTTCAAATGTGCTCAGCCCCACTCTGGTGACTCATGTACAGTTCCTGAAGAGAATATAACCTGCCTGTACTGTTCTGGTCTCCATTCTGCTATGAGCCGGTCTTGTCCGGAGCAATCTAGGCAAAAAGCAATCAAACAAACAATGTCCCAAGATTGTGTCTCCTATGCTGAAGCCTCCTCCCAATTTCCGTCAGTTCGGCGTTCATACGCAGAAATGACTGCAGCAGCTCCTTCCCCTCCTTCAAGATCTTTATCCCAGGTCACTCCCTCCCAGCAATCCAAGTCCTATAGGAAAACTGTGTTCCTCCCCACTCGTCAATGTCCCCAAATTGGTAAGGGCTACGATAAGGCTGCTCATCAGTCTATTGTTAGCACCCCCTCATCCTCCCTTCCTAATGGTTCTGCTATTCCCAATGACCCCAACCCATTCCCTGTATCCCTCAATGTTAATTTAGTCCAGCATTTATTAACCTCCATTTTAAACTTCCTAAGTAGTTATAATGAATGTTTACCGTCCCACGTTGCCTCACAACTTCACCAAATTGCCAACATAGCGAAAAATGCATCCATTCAAGATACTTCAATGGAATGCTAAAAGCATTCGACGCAAAAGTTATGACTTGACCCTTCTGGTCCAAAAACATAACCCTGATGTCATTGCCATCTCTGAGTCTTGGCTGTTTCCTGGTGCCCATTTTAGGTTTCCAGGTTACTCCTGCTTAAGGGATGACAGAGACGATGGGTATGGAGGTAGTGTCCTCCTAATAAAACACAACCTCTTCTTCTCCCAAATCCCTCTCCCATCTCACAGTCAGGATATCAATGCAGTAGCAGTGAAAACTCTAGGCGTTGCTATTGTGTCTGTGTATATCCCTAACCCTTCCTCTCTTCTCGCCCCAGAACTATCTTCCATTTTGACCACACTTCCCTCCCCTTCCCTTGTCTTGGGTGATTTTAACACTCACCACACCATGTGGGGATGTTATTACTGTGACTCATTTGCAACTAACCTATTGGACATTTTCGATCAAATCAATGTTGTTATCATGAATGATGGATCACCGACTCGCAGGGTTGATCCTATTACCCAAAACCCACGCACTGCAGTGGACCTTACTGCTTGTTCTCCATCGCTCTATCCTCAATTATCATGGGTTCGTCTACCTTTTACCACCGGTTCAGATCATTATCCCATCCTTGTTTCAATGTCTTCTTCCTCGCCCGCTCCTTTAGATCACCTCCCGCTTTTAAAATATAAGTTGGACGCAGCAGATTGGTCTGCCTTCCAACTTACTGTTGATACAAAAATCTCTTCGATCCCCCCCACATCCAGTTTAAACTCCCTAGAAAACTACTCCCTTTTCACAGACTCCCTTATCTCCTCAGCTGATTCTCATATTCCTTCCAAAAGCTCCTCTCGACGAAAATACTCCTCTCCTCCTTGGTGGGATCATGAGTGCACCGACATGGTTAAGGAAAGACGAAACGCTGAAAAACTGTATGATTCTTCCATGACTCTAGATAACTTCCTTTATTACAAGCAGACGGCAGCACGAACTAGGAGACTTTTGGCACGGAAAAAGAAAGAAGGTTGGACCCGCTTTTGTACGAATTTGTCCCCCAGGACTCCACCAGGCGTCGTCTGGAAACAAATTAAAAGATTCCGCTCCTCAGCCTCTGCAGTGCCTGACCTATCCTCTAGCGATCCTTCCTTGTGGCTCAATGGGTTTGCAGATAGAATCGCTCCTCCCTCAGCCCCGCCACTAAATTCTGTTCCTCTTCCTCTCTCGTCCATTTCATCGTCAGATGAAATGGACCATCCCTTCAGTATTGGTGAACTTAAGCGTGCGCTTAAGGGTCTAGTAGACTCTTCCCCAGGTGCTGATGGCATCCCTTACTCCTTTATTCTAAAATGCAGCCATCAGGCACATATCCTCTATTTAGATTTAATTAATTCCTTTTTCCTCTCAGGAATTCTTCCTGAATCCTGGAAAACCCAAGTCATTATCCCTATCCTCAAACATGGCAAGAACCCCGCAAACCCCTCTTCCTACAGACCCATCGCACTATCTTCTGTGCTACTTAAGGTGATGGAACACCTAATTAAGGGACGGCTAGAATGGTTAGTGGAGAGCAGGAAACTCTTACCTAGCACCCAGTTTGGCTTCCGGAAAGGCATGGGTACACTTGATAGCCTATCTACGCTTATTTCGGACATTCGCGTAACCTTTTCCAAGAGCGAATATTTAATAGGAGTATTCTTAGATATTTCATCCGCCTACGATAATGTGCTGCTTCCAGTGCTCAGGCAGAAAATGCTCCAGCTGAGTCTCCCTGTGAGGCTGACCCACATTATATGTAATATTTTAATGGAAAGGACCTTATCTATTCGCTCTCGGGTATCTGTTTCAACAAATAGACGAGTTTGGAGGGGTCTCCCTCAAGGTTCCGTTCTAAGCCCTCTTCTCTATAACATCTACACCTACGATCTGGATCGCTCAGTTAATAGCTTTTGCAACATCCTTCAATATGCTGACGATTTAGCACTGTATATCTCACTCAAATCGGTAGAGGATGCATCCTCTAGACTCAATTCTGCTCTCCACTATCTGGACGCATGGTTGATCGATCATGGCCTATCTCTATCCCCTGCTAAAAGCTCGGTTGTGGTATTTACCAGGAAACGAACAATACCTCCTGTCGATATCGCTATACAGGGTCGTTCGATTCCGGTCCACAGGTCGGTTAAATTCCTGGGTATCATCCTTGATGGCAGACTTACTGGTGAACAACACTTTAAGTACATCGTTGAGAAATGCGAAAGGGGTATTAACATCCTTAGAGCTCTCTCGGGTGTGTGGTGGGGATCTCACCCATTTACCCAGAAGATTCTCTATAATGCCATCATCCGTAGTCACCTGGACTACGGTTCATTCCTCCTAATCCCATGTAATAAAGCTCCTCTCCAAGCGATTGACAAAATTCAATCGAAATGCATGAGAATCATCCTGGGAGCTATGAAATCGTCTCCTATAAATGCCATGCAGGTAGAATGCGTAGAACCTCCTCTAGGACTTCGCAGACAATATCTAGCCGATAGATTCACATTCAAAATCATGCAAAATTTCTCTCACCCTCTCCATACCAAAATCCGGCTCCTATCTAGTCTTTCTTTACCCGAAGGCAAAACTTCGCTTCTGGTCGCCAGTGCTAGGTTCTGTTCCCAATTACCCCATCCTATTTTCCTATCCGAAATACACCCCCTTTTCTCCAAAAACTACCAGTCCTTAATATTCGAACCCTCCATATACCTGAACCTGGGCATCTCAAAATTTACTCCTGAAGCCAATACTATCTTCAAAATGGAGATGGACAACAACTGGCAGGACTACTTACAGATCTTTACTGATGCCTCTAGACCATCTGAAAAAGGAAATGTTGGTGCTGCTGTTTGGATCCCTAAATATAAAATTGCCCTCTCCTTTAAATGTCCTTCCCATTCCTCAGTGTTTACTGGCGAGGCCATTGCCATCCTCGAGGCCATTAAATACTCCTTATCCCATAAATTAAACTCCATAATCCTCTCTGACTCCCGAAGCACCCTCCAATCAATCTTATCCAATCCCTTTAAAACTAATCCCAATTTTCCTATTATCCTTAATATCAGAGAAGCCTTATATGATTGCCACTTGCAGAATATCCTCATTACTCTTGCCTGGATTCCTAGTCATCGGGGTATCGTAGGAAATGAGACAGTTGATTCCCTCGCAAAGTCCGCTACTCGGATAGGAGTACCTGATCATAGTGTTATATTTGCTCACGACCTTTTGGAACACTCCAAAATCAGCCTAACATCATCGTGGCAGAAAGTTTGGGATGTTAGCAGGCTTACCAAAGGCAAACACTTCGGAGAAATTCAGGACATTATTCCCTGCAAGCCATGGTTCTCCAGGTATAAGAACGCTAGCAAGACAACTACATCCACGATTTGTCGCCTCCGTCTAGGTCATTCTTGCACACCGGTCCATTTATCTAAAATTAGAGTTAGGGACAATTCACTCTGTGAATGTGGCCTGGCAGAAGGCACTGCGGACCACATCTTCTTCAATTGCCCCAATGTATCCCCTTCCCTCATTCACTTCCTTCCACCTGAAATTCCTCTCCCTACTAACCTTAATTGTTTATTGTCCCTTGTTCATACTCCTTTTATAAAAGTTCTGGCTCATTTTTTAAATTAATAGTATTAAATTGTAAAGTATATTTAGGTTTATGTATGTATTAATTTTAATATAGATATATTTGTATTGTATTTGAAAGTAGATTTATCTGTCATATTAACAATTATATTTTGTGTACGTCTGACTAACATAAATGTGGTGTTTTCTTTTGTTTTAGGTACAATCTGGTCTTATGTAATTATTTTTCATTTTGCTGACCAATCTCCTTCGTGTATTTTCCTCTTACGTGACATTGGCGGAATTATTGTGCCCGACACAATGGTGGCCATTAAACAAAATTGAATTGAAATTATAACTAGATTCAGTGACAGCGCTCAACAAATAGCTGCTTAAATGTATGGTTGGGCGTCTATTGTCATAAATTGATACATGCAAAGTCGAGTCTTATGGTAACTACATAAGATTCAAGTTTAAAAATCTGGTCTAATGCAGTTTATATGAATTAACTCGTGCCACTTTTTATAAATATTTTATTATAAGATCCCGCGTCTATCTATAATTACGTCGCTGACTGGAGGTTAATAATCTACTGCTATATTATTATCTATAGGCGTTTTTAAATTAAATTCATTTTATTATAGTTATTAAGTTGGTAGTCTTTTAGCAATCTTTTAGCATTATTCTTAAGGAAAATCCAGTCCAGTACAGTATTTATAGAGGTCATTGGTGTACTGTCAAAAATCGGCTAACTGTCACTGTCACTGTGCCGGCTGGCGGAAACGGGGTTGAGCGGGAGGCAGTGGGGGGCTGGCGCGGGGTTCGTGTGATAATAAAAACAAACTTGTGTGGTGTTGATTATTCTTGTTGGGTCTTTATCAATTTAAATATCAAGGTCAGCTTAGCTCATTTCAATAATAAGTTTCAGTTCCTCAGTTGGTTTGGTACGGCCGCGGCCCCTTACTTATCGAGTTATCGTGTCAATAGTTACCAACTGACTAGAACTCAACTAAAATAATGGTCACTTCAAAGATGTTGAAACTGCTGAAATCTGAAGTAAGTCTTATTATTTATATTAATTTATGTCGAACAGTTATTTCAAATCCTACAGCCACATTTAACATAGTAGGGAGAGATGTAACAGTTTATTTTTTCTTTATTGTCAAGTTTACAATATTATCCTTACAGTACAATTTAATAAAAAAATTATCACTAATGCCTAATGTCTACAAGAAATTTGATCCAGAAAATGTATAGGTACACCATAGGTATAAAATTTTTATGAATTCGGATATGGGACTCCTTTGCGGGGTGCATACTTGATTTAACTGAGAAAAGGCACATTCTTAGATGATAAGCTAGCAACTGTCACTGATCATTTACATCTGTCCCAGCTATGCTAATGTGGATTCAAATTCAAAATCATTTATTCGACATGAAAGCATTAACACTTGTTTGTCGATTGTCTAATTATATGTTACTTTCTATGTTCGCACCCCAAAAATGAAACCGCTACCAAACAAAAAAGGAGGTGAATTTAAACAACCCAAAAATAAATAAATCGCAAAGCTTTTGCTTTGGCAACGGTCACCACCCCAAGGTGCGATTTGTTACGGTCTGTCAGGCATAAGTTAGCGATTCGGGGCTTAATAGCCACCAACGTGGAGAATAAGAGTTAAGGTCGCCTAAAGACGAAATCCAGAAGAGCTGCTACACAGTTCTCCTTTATGGCAAAACCAACATTAGGTCTGACACACCGCATGATTCTACTATTACTGTTACACTATCTCAGTGAAGTGTCACTGCTTGGAAGAAGAAATAGCAAGAAAACTCCCAGCGACACAGTCAAAACTAAGTAACATATTAACAAAAGAATCTTACATTGGATAAGATATCAGATAGTAACACTTAACTCATTTAGTGTGTATAAATTCAATTATCATAACATAATTAATTTAAATTCATATAAATTACATACCCACTTACACAAAGTAAGTACAGGTCCATGTCAAATTTAAACTGTATAAATAAAAATAAAAATGTGTACACAGAGTACAAGTCAATGTCAAATAAGTATCTACTAAACTAAACTATAAAATATAAAAAAATATATATTTGTGTACAATAGTACAAGTTGACGGTAAAATGTGAATAGAAGAGCTAACGTGTCATTCAGAACTTAAATATATAATACCTATAGCTGGTAATAACATTAGAATGAAGAAGTCACGCATGATACACTACAGCGCTTCTGGTCACATTCACCAACACATATTAACTATACCTACTAAGCTAAATATAAAAGTAAAACATAGATTGCGTAACTTGGGGATGCTAGAACAATTCACTTCCATGGCTCGCTATCATTTAAATATTCTAATACTGTATAATATTCTTTCATGCAAATTTTTTTTATCACAATGTTTTTAAATTTACAGATAGGTAGCCCTTTGAGTGTATCTGGAAGCTTGTTGTAGAAAAGTATACATTGACCCATGAATGATTTACTGACTTTGCGGAGACGGGACACATGAGCAACAAGTCTGTTCTTACCTCTTGTATTTATTTTGTGCACATCAGACATTTTATTAAATTTATCTAAATTCTTATGAACATATAATAAATTTTCATAAATATAATTCGAAGCTAAAGTCATTATATTCAATTCTTTAAATTTCTCACATAATGTGACCCTGGACCCTAAGTTTAGAATTGCACGGACAGCTCTTTTTTGTAAGATAAATATTGACTCCCAATCAGCTGCGCTTCCCCATAATAAAATACCGTATGTCATTATACTATGGAAATAGCTAAAATAAACAATTCTAGCAGTCTCGACATCTGTCAGTAGACGAATTCTCTTAACTGCATAGGCTGCAGAACTAAGTTTCTTACTTAGTTTTTCAATGTGAGGACCCCATTGTAATTTGGCATCCAAAGTTATGCCCAAGAAAACAGTCGAATCCACTTGATCCAGTCTCTCGTCGCCTATGTAAACATCAGTACTAACTTGTTTCACGTTGGGAGTAGAAAATTTTATTAATTTCGTTTTCCTACTATTAAGGACAAGATTATTATTACTAAACCAATATAACACTTTAGAGAGAGCACTGTTCACCACGTCATATACGATGAGCTGCCTCTTTACTTTAAATAGTAAGGAGGTGTCATCTGCAAACAATACTATTTCATGCTCATTACCTACAAAGTATGGCAAATCATTTATATAAA
The DNA here is from genome assembly GCA_014607495.2 of Carposina sasakii. NCBI lineage: Eukaryota > Metazoa > Arthropoda > Insecta > Lepidoptera > Carposinidae > Carposina > Carposina sasakii. The sequence continues at coordinate 6,511,175 of CP053165.1, forward strand.
TACGGAAAAGAAACGGACCAAGGATTGAACCTTGTGGGACACCTATTGTGACGCGCGATCCCGGTGATCGTTTTCCGTTCACATCTACCTTCTGAATCCTATCGTTCAAATAGGACATCAGAAGATAGAGGGCCCCACCCCGTATACCATAATGTTCTAATTTTCGAATTAAAATTTCATGGTGGACACAATCAAACGCTTTTGACAAGTCACAGAACACTCCCAGTGCGTCATGTGACTCCTCCCAAGCGTCGACAATGTGTCTTAACAACTCAACTCCCGCGTCGATAGTAGACCGCCCCTTGGTGAAGCCATACTGCTTATTGCTAAAAATGTTGTTATTATCGAAGTGCCTGGACAATTGTTCTAAAATTAGTTTTTCAAAGATTTTACTGATTGTTGGAAGTACTGATATCGGGCGAAAGTTACCTGGATCAGAAGATTCTCCTGACTTGAACAACGGAATAACTTTACTATGTTTCATTAAATCAGGAAAAACTCCTTTATCTATACAATTATTAAAAACGCTTGCTAGCGAAGTACTTATTACATCTATTATTGAACCTAACGTTTTCACCGATAGGCCCCATAGGTCAGCGGTTTTTTTGGAGTAGATGGATTTAAAAGTTTTAATTATATCTTTGTAGTTAACATAGGAAAATGCAAAATCCCTCTCACACGCTGTTACACTGTTTTTGAGCAAAGATGCAGCGACCTCAGGGGACGAGTTAAGGTCTTTTGTTGCTGAATGAGGTATACTGTCAAAGAAGTTTTGGAAAGCTGCGGCTACCTCAGAGTGAGATTTTATGTTAACTCCATCAATCACTAAGCTAAAGCTGGAATCTCGAACGGCATTTCTTCCGGTCTTACTGTTAATTATATTCCAAGTGGTTTTAATCTTATTGGTAGATTGTTTAATTTTATTTTTTACAAAATTTGATTTTGCGTTGTAACAAACACGTTTAAATAACTTAGAATACTGTTTGACATACTCCTTGAAGGCTGAGCTGTGGTTAAACGTTTTTTCGTTATAAAGATTATATAAACGTTCTCTGCTCTTATATATGCCAGGTGTGGCCCACTCGCTAAAAACTAAACGATTACTTATAGTAATAGATTTTGTTAAAAATACTTTATTAAACTCAGTTAATATGAGACTAAATATCGAGCTATACAATATGTTGGGATTTTCATTGTAGTGTAAGTCTTGTAATCTTCCCGTAACCTTGCCCCTAAATGATTCCATTTGATTAGATGTAATTGGCACATAAGTTATCTTTTGTTTTGTTACCTTATGTGACTTGACTGGAAAAGAGGCTAACTGTCCCCTGTGATCTGAGTCAAAATTGTCTAATAATTTACTGTATTCGGGTTTTATATTTGTAAAAATATTATCTAAACATGTAGCAGTAGTGTCCGTAATTCTTGTTGGTTCACAAAACAAATTACATAAGTTAAAAGATTGAAATAAATTTAAAAATCTCAAGCTGGCAGAAGACCTTACTAATATGTCCATATTGAAGTCTCCGCATATGATAATTTCTTTGCCAGAATTTATGACTTTAGATAAAACTTCCTCCATTGTAATCGAAAAATGGATGTGGGGACTCCTTTACGAACCTGCAGTTCTGGCTACACCATTTCAAGAACACGGCTTATTCTGTGTATGTATGTAATAGGGTGGAGTCCAGCAGTCACACTTAAACCTAAACCTAATCTTGGTCAGGTCTATCTCTCTCCGTTCTTAACATAAATTGCTGAGAGAGAAAAAGACAGGTAGGACTAATTTTACGTTTAGGTTTAAGTGTGACTGCCAGAATCGACAATAGTAGCCATTAATTTACTTTAGAGGTGCTTGACAATGAATGTGTAGTATGTAAGTATGCACATATGTAATGCAGATATTTAAATTACTAGTCCAGTCTTACATATTCAAAAGTTTTTTCAATGACTTTGCATTTTAAATACAATAACTGTTTCAGTCTGTGGTATGCCAAGAATTCTTAAAGCAGGAATATTTCCATTATTAAAGTAAAACTGTTGGGAAGTATAGTCACATATCTGCTTCCCACTATGCAGACATAGTATTTAACTTAGTATAACATGTCATGTATTTGTACATTACATTATAAATTATAAAAGTCTAGGTATCATGTATTTCTGTTTTTACAAATTTTAAGCATCATTTGTATATTTTTCTTTTAAAACTCATATTGCCAAGGATTTGGTGTTTGTTTGCTAGTGGGGATTTTGATTCATGTGTGGAAAAACATTTACCACAGACCTAACGTTACTTAGGTCAGCTTTCAATATAGAAAACAAGAAAATAATTATAATTTATTATGCTCATAATACTGTTTTTTATTCTAATAAGACATAGGTTATAGAGATTATAAGAGATGTTCTATGTATATTAATATGGGATTATGAATTGATTCCAGTCCTCAATCCTGTTGAGGAAAAACTACAGCTCTTCAGCACCCACCACCAAACTGTTCATTGATGGCCAGTTTGTGGACTCCAAGACCAATAAATGGATAGATCTGACCAACCCCGCCACAAATGAAGTCATTGGAAGGTAATAAAACAATTATTCTGTAGATTTCACTTTCTACTTTGTAGTTATGGTCATGTTACTATAGTGAAAATAACACTCGGCAAAATGTACATTTCATTGAAGAAAATCTGGCTGAGATTCATAGTAAATACCCAAAGTTATCGGGATTTAATATGTGTATGTATTAGATTTAATAAATATTTGAAAAATTATAGTAACAGAGATTATAATTTTATACCTTTGTAATTCGCACAGACTACAAAAAATAAATTCTTATTTTCACTGCTAGACCAGAACAGTTTTGTTTGAAAGGCAGGCTGATTATTTACACTATGAATGAATGTAGGAAGAATCTAATTTGATGCTCCATAGTTAATTACGATCTATTCAGGTAGCAACAACCATATTTGTTATTGTATTCTTATCATATAAAGTCAATCTTAGTTTATTACCTAATTTGTTTTCTAGTGCCTTATCATCTCCACATATCAGATTGTTGTATTATACAAATACAACGGGCGTAAAATTTTATGATAACAGAACTGAGAGAGGTTGGATTTAGTTATTGCGGCTATTAATAATTTATGTTACATAATTTTATGTGACATTGTGCTGTATGCTTGAGTTTTGTACTTATTCAAAACTTAAGCGTACTGCACAATGTCACATAAAATTATGTAACATTGTGCAGTGGTAATTTTATATTTATTTAAAACAATTGACTGCTTTGCCTGTAAACATTTTTTTATTGATAGAACAAGTAGGTAGTAGACATGGGTAACTCCGGACACAACTATATCCAGAGGTGGATATGAATCAACTCCTTCACTTTAAAGAAAGTTACCATATCCTATATCCGACCCACTCCGACCTACCGAATAATGCCGAAGATAAGAATAAGTGAGCGAGACGGAATGCGAACGCGCCGGAACGCGCGGTACTATCGCAGTAGACGCATGAGCGCGAATGTAACGACATTACACGAGTATATACGAATACTCACGAGCGACAGGCATGCCGTTTAGTATAAATATTTGTTTTCGTAATTATAATTTTCAAAATTTCTATTTATTCCGTTTTATATTTGATCTTAAGTATTTTGTTTTTAATGTAAATAAAAGCTGTTTGGATTTGGAATTATTTTTAGGACAATAGTTTTAGTGTACCTATTTAGTGATTTTTAAATACGCCTATCAAATATTCTAATTATTATTTGGATAGATCATCCCAATCATATCTCGGTTCGCTTAATCTCTTCATTCCCGGATATGTACGCGGAGTTGGATCTGTTAAAAGGACACCTACAACAACCTAACCAAACCAATCCCAGTCATATCTCGCTTCACTTAAATCTCTTCGTTCCCGGATATGCACGCGGAGTTGGATATGTTAAAAGGATATATATCCATAGTCGGAGTGATATACTACATGTTCAATCCTTTCCCGGATATGATTAGCCCATGTCTAGTAGGTAGGTACTTACTTAAACCTTACAGAAATGTTATATGGAGGGGTCCTTTTAAAATGACATTAAAAATTAATAGAGAAGCATAGAACTGATAATCAAGATTATATTTAGTGATGATGATGACAGGCACAACTGGCACTAGCACCACTTTCATGACAAGAAATAGCCTAAATCATATCAATGTGGTATACCATGATGATATGATATTGATAAGAAAACAAAAATACTATTAATTGGCTCGTGCGTGATTGCCTGTTAAACAATTATAGATGCGCGTTGTATGATATTGAATCATTCTATAAAATTATCAAATTGCAGAGTACCTGAAACGACCCCGGAAGAGTTGAATGCGGCCCTCGAGTCAGCAAAGAAGGCATTCAAATCATGGAGTCAGAGCACAGTATTAACGCGTCAGCAACTTATGTTCAGGTAACTATTTATTTTCTTTTTCTATCTACGAGATATAAAATTCTTCGTGTAGAATAACTGAGACTCAACGCATAGCTTAAATCACTAATCTTAGAGAGACCTAAAACTTGGAGGGTGTGTTCTTTACGTAGTAAATTACGTAGGCATCGGAAACGGATATTAGAGGGATTTCTAATATTTACGCAAACCCACTAGTTTACTTCTAGATCATAAATAATGGAATTCTCATTGGAAACAAAACCTAATTTCAAGGTATTTTTTTTTTACTGAATTACTAATTAGAATTTGTACAAATACTAGTGTAGGTACTGATTTAATACGAGTATTACCATTATGGTGTTCTATGTATATTGCAGGTTTGCGCGCTTGCTTCGCGAAAACCAAGGAAAATTAGCAGAAATCATCACAGCGGAACAAGGAAAAACCATCGCCGATGCTGAGGGAGATGTGCTTAGAGGCATTCGTAAGTTTCTATATCATTGCACTGGGTATAATAAATAAGAAATCTACATTTACACTAATATTATAAAGAGGAAAGATCTGTATTTGTGTGTGTGTGTGTGTGTGTATGTTTGTAATGAATTAATTCAATAGTTTTTGTGCCGATTTCGAAAATTCTCTCACCATTAGAATCCTTATTGGACCCGGATGAACATATAAGGGTTTCCCGAAATTCCCACGGGAAGGGGACAAACGTGAGTTTAAATTTTTTACGAAAAACGCTAAACATATGAAGCCCGATTTCAGGCATATATCTATGTTCATTAGGGACTGCGAGGAAGCATTAAGAACGGATTTCCTGAATTTGCCACAGGAAGGGGACAAACGGGAATTCAATTTTTTTTTTATGAAAACCGCTGTAGATATGAAGTTGTAGCTATGTACTGATACGTACCGAAGCGAAGCGAGGGCGGGCCATTAATGTTTGATAAACTTGATAGGTACCATAGTGCCAGGAAGATATAGACCAGAGGTTCCCAAACTTTTGTTACTCATAGACCCCTTTTAAAAGTTAACTGGTTCTGGTAGACCCCCTACAGGCCTACACCATATACAAATTAATTGTGAACCTCAATTTTTTCACATTAACGTAGACCCCCACCGAGTCTCCTGTGGACCCCTGGAGGTCCACTGGACCACTTTGTGAACCACTGATATAGACGGTCGATCAGTGTAGTTGGCAATGGCCCTGCCGCCGACACCATAGGTCTTGGGTTCGAATTCCGGTCAAACATCGATATGATGTATATCGATGTTTCTTTCATCAAGTTTATATACTTATTTATATGTATTTATATACATGATGTTTTTTTTGTACGAACGTACTCTATACATCAAATAAAGTAAGTTTATGCCAAAAAAAATGCTGGGAAACGATGTAATTTTTTTTTGAAATTACTCGATCGAGCGAAATTTGTAGTATCCAGTGTTTATGCTAGTATTTTCATATACAGATATTAATTATTTCTCGTGATAAAATCTTGCTACATGCGTCAATGTGCATTTATGCAGAAAAACGTAGTCTATTTACTCAAATTTGGACCCTAATATCTTGGGTACCAGACACTTCCCAGGTATGCTTCCATGGAGAAAAATGATCGTGATGATGAGGAGATTCCGTAGTAAGTACCTACGACACAAGAACTTAGGGATCTTAGTGTGGGACAAGGTAATTTTTTTGCGAAGTGTGTGAATATTTATATATTTATACAGGGTGTGGGTGACAGCCAGGCAAATACTGAAATTTAATTTATTTATATAATTGAAGTTACAAATGACTCATAGGCAATACAATACAAAAAAATTTATGTCAAATTAAATTACACAAAAAAAAATCATGGAAGTGAAAATGAATGATACATACCTACATATAGGTACACACGGAGCCATGTCCACAAAATGAGGTAGCCAGAATTGGATAATTAGGAAGGCGATCCTGCATGTACATAAATTTCAAGGTATTTTTTTTTACTGAGTTACTAACATTACATACGAGTAAATCGTCAGGTATTTTGGTATAATACAGTCAAATGTCAAAAACACCATCATTTCGTTAAAAAGTCGCAACAGTTCGTCAGTGACGATAGCATGTGTCCATCCCCAAAATGCCGGTGCAATTTTATTATTCTTACTAGTGAACGCCCGCGACTTCGTCCGTGGACTGCAGAAAAAACAAAATGTCGAAATTATCCGGGATAAAAGTAAAGTAGTATAGTAAAGTAGCCTATGTGTTAATCCAGGGTGTCGGCTAACTCCATACCAAATTTTATTAAAATCGCTCCAATTTTTACGTGAAAGAGTAACAAACATCCATACATCCATCCATACTTACAAATTATTATTAAATTAGTAGGATTTAGTCAATATCCTACCTATCTAAAATAAAATATTTCCTTACAGAGATGGTGGAGCAATGTTCCAGTATAACCAACCTTCAGTTAGGAGACAGCATTCAGAACATCGCCAAAGATATGGACACGCACTGTTACAAAGTACCCTTGGGCGTTGTTGCTGGTAAGTCAAACCATCATGTCAAGTGGTTGCCATGTGTTCTGTTGATTTAAAATAATCGCTTACGACGTCGCGTGGTCCGCGTAAGTAAACTTTAGAATTCCTATTTCTGAAGGAGTGAGCTAGAAGGAATGAATGTCAAAAGATATTTTTCATTATTGTATAAGCATTCCTGAGTTGTTTGTCCCGAAAATTACACATGTCATTTCGAATTTTGAAATTTTGTGGATAGCCCACATTATACAGAACCTTATAATGTATAGAATATGGCTATGTAAGTTGGGGAAAAGCTAGAAGGGAGCGAGTGTAATTTTCTTGCGAAAATCAAAATTTATTTGTAAATGGCTTGCATGTGTCTGTAAAGTGATGTTTTCTGGTAGAAAACTTATATTTTGTTTACTTGTAATGTGAATTTAGTGCGTGTGCATGGTTTTATATGCAGGTAAGCTAAGTAAAACTTTAATCCGAACACAATCTCTTCATGGGCTCATGTAAGTTGTTTCTGCAATTCTTTATGACCTTTACTAATTGTACACCCATTCTTGAGGATTTTCCCGACGTTTCCATTCATCATCATCAATATCACCCATCATAAATTCAGAAATCATTTACTAAAGACAATGGCTGTATGGGCTTAGTTCCCCTTGCCTTTCCTTGATAAACTAAACAAAAAAAAATCTGTTTTACTATACATACCATATCTTAGCTTAATATAAAACCTATCTCTTTCGCAGGTGTATCAGCCTTCAACTTCCCAGTAATGATCCCGCTATGGATGTTAGCCCCGGCTGCAGCGACCGGAAACACGTGTCTGCTGAAACCCTCGGAGCAGGACCCTGGAGCCACGCTGCTGCTGATGGAGCTGCTGCAGGAAGCCGGCCTGCCGAATGGCGTTGTCAACGTGAGTATATTGTAAATGGTTAGGTTGATTGGGTATTTTCAGTACTCAGCCTCTGAGGGCTTAGTGTGAGTTTTCACTTCGAACTCGTTCATCTTGACGTAAAGCAGCCAACCAATCACATAATGGCGAGATGACGTGTTGTAATAAAAGTGAGAACAACGGCACTACGTTATTGGTTGAATAGTTTACGTTGCCGCGATTAAGTTCGAAGTGAAGCCATTGAACGTATTTTACCTTACCTGTCTACTCTAACCATACCAGACTTCAAGGCTTGCTGTATGCTTCCGAAAGTGATGCGATCGGAGGATCAGTACCCGTTGTTCGGTCACGCTGGTGCATTCTGTGAGAATTTCAGGAAATTCTCATGGGATGCCTTTGTGATACAAAAAAAAAACAACCTGAAAGTTTCACGTCTCGAAGATCAGCTTAGGATCTCAGGCTCTAGACTACATGTTTACCAAATGTATAGGAAAGGGGGCTGGGCCAACAAAATTAAATGTGTAGGTCAAGTACCTTGTAGGCTCCGTGTTCCTTGTTCTTCCGCGCGGAATCCCTCGCAGGGTTTTGGGGTTCACAGTTCACTATCCACTATCAGGTTTCAGGCACTTTTACTGGGTAGGGTCAGTAGGTAACATACGAAAATGTACTTGTCGAGCAACAGGCCGGCGGCGGCGCGTTCGGTTGGGGACTAACTTCAGGTAAAACGTTCAAAACGTGTAAAAGTTTCAAACTAAAAAATTCAACGGGGACGGGCGCTCGCAGCGAGAAAAGTGACAAAACGATTCGAAGAGGTAGGAACAATTATAGTTTTAACACCAAATATAATTTAAATCAGTTCATTAGTTTCGGCATTAAAACCCCGAGTATGTATGACTGAGTTAACACTATTTACATGATACCATTTCCTTGTACATTTGAGAGCAGTTATTGAATACAATTATTGATACACCAGTATTGACTAGAAAAACTTGTATAATGTGTCAAAAATTACAGTTTTTTATAGCTTCAATAAAATTTTACGCAACAAGCAAGAAAACGGTATCTTGTTAATGAGGCTTTATTTTCGTATTTATAATTTCATAAAGTTACATATGATAAAGAAAAAACATTTGATATAACCATGGAGAAGAAATAAAAGAGGAGTAGCGACTAAGTATATTTTCATGCAAAAATAGTGTGCCGCGGAGCGGGGGTGAAGTATGGGACGAGGGGAGCATTGAACACTGTAGCCCCGCCTTTTACATAGAAACCACCTTGTAGTGACTAGTCAAACTACTTGTTCATTATCAATATGGTTCAAGATTGTGTTACTAGTGCAATTACTCATCGCTAGTTGGCAATATTATACTAGATTTTAGCAAAAAGTACCCTGAAAAAAAGCGCTAGTGTCTTTGTAATTTTAATACGGTTACATTTCGGAGCACAAGCGTGTGGTTACAGCTACTGCCTTATACTGGCGCTGAAGCTCCGCCCCTATCTTGACGTCGTGGCCTCACGATTGCCACACGACTCACTTCATAGTCCCACCTCCCCTTTTATACCTTCTTCATGGATAGAACTAACTAATATAAATCACATTTCCTTTCCACAGGTGGTCCATGGTACACATGACACGGTAAACTTCCTCTGCGACAACAAAGACATCAAAGCGGTGTCGTTTGTGGGAGGAGACGCGGCCGGAAAACATATCTATACTAGGGCTTCTGCTAGCGGTATGCATTTCAAGATATTTTCATCATCTGCTCTTAAACCATTATTTATGGGGTCTTCGCAATATGGTTTTTGTCGAAACTCATATTGCCAAGGATTTAGAGTTTGTTTTGACGGCCGTTCGTCTGCCTGATGCCAACTTGAGAAGGGTATTGCTAAGTGACAATTTCAGAATGTTAAAATCCGTACACGAAATAAATTCAGTGGTACAGGCCTTTTAAATGAGGCATATTTATATAAACTTAGGGAATTGTATTCTTCTAGACGTCCGATCGCATGTTTCTAAGGTCTCTCACTGGTTCTCGACAAAGTGTCTGGCAATGGACGACTTACCTATTTTCTAATATTTTTCCGAGTAAGATATCTAAAAAGTGATCTTTCTACTAGCGTCATTTTTCTTTCTACCTTTTACCTGTCTACTGCTAAAGTAGCCACTACTCAAGTAGCATAGTGGTTTTTGTAATGGTATCTATTTATACATACTATGTATAATTGTTATTTCTCAGGCAAGCGAGTCCAATGCAACCAGGGCGCGAAGAACCATGGCATCATAATGGCGGACGCTAACAAAGAACACACGTTGAACCAACTAGCCGGGGCGGCGTTCGGAGCGGCCGGGCAGAGATGTATGGCGCTTAGTACTGCCGTGTTTGTCGGTAAGTCGCTTTTACAGGCTAAGCTGCGATGGTTGTGGTCGGGGTTTGGATGGGTGGCGTTCGATTTTTAAGGATGATTGTGGTGAAAAGACGTAGATAAAGGATCTATAACAGGCCAGAGATGTATGGCGCTTAGCAATGCCTTGTTTGTGGGTAAGTCGCTTTTACAGACTAAGCTGGGATGGTTGTGGTCGGGGTTTGGATGGGTGGCGTTCGATTTTTGAAGATGATTGATCCCAAGAGACGTAGATATAGGAGCTATAACAGGCTAGATATGTATGGCACTTAGCACTGCCTTGTTTGTGGGTAAGTCGCTTTTACAGGCTAAGCTGGGAGAGTTGTGGTCGGGGTTTAGATGGGTGGCGATCGATTTTTGGGATAATTGTGGCCAAAACATGTATATACAGGGTGTAACAGAAGGGGTATGTTAAGCGAAAAGCCCACTATAGAGAACCTATTTCCAAAATTTGAGACTCAAAATCACATTTTTATTTTTCAAGATTGTATAAAAAGTCCTGAGATATTTAAAAATTCTCCATACTATCGGGAAAAATAAACATGTGATTTCGGATCTCAAATTTTAAAAAATATATATAAGAGCTTGAAGGTTAATTTGTGTCGATTAGGTACATTACTAAGTTCTTTGGTTGTTTTCTCGTAAGTTACTTTTAATATTAGTATTGTCTTTTAATATGCGACTAGTTACATCACAAGGAATCTAGATATCTAAGAAATAACCTTAAATGAATATGCTATGAAGTATGCCATAGATGAAGCTAAAAAGTTTATGTTTATATATTTATTATTTTGCACTTACATTGAATGTAGAGTCCTTCAATTTCAGCAGTATAATGTGAATTATCTTATTACTATTGGATTTATATGTCGGCGCAGTATAGCTTCGAAAGTCATCATAGGTATTGTGTCTTTTAATTTATGAACGGCCACACCTCAATAATAAAAATAATTAAAACTACGTTGTATTTTGTCACCAGGTGAAGCTAAGCAATGGATCCCTGACTTAGTAAAGCGAGCGCAAGATCTGAAAGTGAACGCGGGTCATATTCCCGGCACTGACGTCGGTCCCGTTATCTCTGCTAAGGCTAAGGAGAGAATTTTGCATCTTATCGAATCGGGTGAGTCTAGTATTTTTCGAAGCATATACCTACCTAACCTTTAGTATTACATCAGGATACGAAAAGACTAGGAGCAATTATTATTCAGTCACACATTCATACAGAGAAAGTTATATTTTTATTTGCACAAAATTATTATTTATTTATTTATTCTTTATTCAATTATAAATACTTAAAACTAGATACAACGTCCCACAAAACTGCTTACGCCGGATAATTTGGTGTCTTCTTTTCTGTCGCGAGTTTGCACATATTAAATGTGGGGCTAAATAAACTAATTTGATACTTGAAAGATATGTACATCTTTGAAGGCAGGTTCTATTAGTGTACTGGAAATAAGATAATTAAATTTCTTACGACAATAAGGTCTAATTCTATCTAATCAAACAAATTCTTAAATTAGTAGTAAACCTTATGAAACGCTGTTATTCATTAATCATGCTTGTATTTACAAACTCAGTTCATGTATAAGTAAGTTCATATAGTAAGTATTTGGAATAATTAAAATGTTTCGTCTAATATTTATAGTCATTCCTATTCCCACTAAAAGGTCACGATGGTCACCCTAGAATTTAAAAGTTGAATGAAAGAATGAATGAATGAGACAGAAACATAACAAAGAATAAAATAAAATATTTAGATTTTATGGAATAGTGTAACATAGTCATACATATTTTGTTGCAGGCGTCAAAGAGGGCGCCAAACTAGCTCTAGACGGACGTAACGTGGTCGTAAAGGGTTACGAGAAAGGAAACTTTGTCGGGCCCACAATACTGACCGATGTTCAACCTCACATGGAGTGTTATAAAGAAGAAATCTTCGGACCAGTACTAGTATGTCTTTCAGCGGATACTTTAGATCACGCCATTGAATTAATAAATAAAAATCCGTATGGAAACGGTACAGCAATCTTTACTAGCAACGGAGCTAATGCAAGGAAATTCATCAATGAGATTGACGTGGGTCAAATTGGGGTAAACGTGCCCATTCCTGTCCCATTGTCAATGTTCTCCTTCTCAGGAACTAGGGGTAGTTTCCAGGGTACCAACCACTTTTGCGGTAAACAGGGATTAGATTTCTACTTTGAGCTAAAAACAGTGGTGTCTCTTTGGAGACAAAGTGACGTGTCTCACACTAAAGCGGCAGTATCTATGCCGACTCAGCAGTAAATGTTTAGTTGTGTAAGGTATAGGTTTTATGTAACATTTATTTTTATATCTCTATCTTTAAGATAATCTCAAGGTCTTCCATAGTTATGTAAGTTATAATCATCACTCGTTAGCCAAGCATTGTTATTTTGTTATTTATTTCCATTGAAATCGTTATATTTACTAAATAAATACTGTTTTCTAACTTGATTTTTTTATTGCAACGCCATCTATGCCTCGGCTAAAGAAACAAGCGTTATCTGTAGGAAATGCGCAAGTCATGCGCAGGCGCAGCTTCTGTGCTTAGTTTGATCTACAGGATTTAAGGTAGGTGGCGCTTTATGTATATTGCCAAGCCAAATTACACATATTAGCTATTGCATTAACGTTGCAATTCCCGATGTTTTGGATTTATTTATATTCCTACACAAAATAAATTTGTAGCGTGATTCTTTGTTTACAAACGCAGCATGCGGCATCCCATCGCGTTGTATCTTATTGTATCACCGATGTTGTATAAATATTCGCGTTGTTTGTAATTTTTATTCGTGTGTGAGCCGAACCGAGTGGAGGTTGTTAGTTCGAGACTTCCTGGATATTCGGTTACTTTGGTCGAGAGTGTCGATGCGAAATGTGTCGTGCGAATTTGTTTGTGCTTTCTGTGATTCTTTCGGGATGTGTGAGTTTGACGCCCCAGTGTAGGAATGAAAAGGGCGAGCCAGTAGATTGGTAAGTTTTTTTTTTGTTGATATTGTTGCTGTTTTCTTTGTTTTGCTTAAAGTCCTTGTAAGGTTAGTCATCATATCTATAACTGTAAGTTCTAAGGCATAGTAGTGGCATGATATGATGACAGGCGGATTTATTATAGAACCAAGTTATAATGTTGGAAAACGTTTAGATTAAATAGACACTAGCGCCATTATCGCCATCGTCTTGCGTAGATTGTTGCTATTTTAAAATAAAGTTTAAAGTTACCTGTTTTAGCGTTTATTTACCTACTTTTCTTCCATAATAACTGATATAATTATGTATCATCTTGTATGTATGTCACTTAATTTATCTTTATAATATGTTTTTAGGTTCTACGTATACAAATTGCCCAGGGAAAAGAACCATTTGAATCCCCTAGTCAGAAGGGGGGCGGCGTACATGCATCTAACCCCTTCTAAACTCAGGGCCGGGTGGATCATGTCCGATTTATCCATTACCGACCCTAGGTCTATGATCGGAAGGACGCTAATGCCTTTGTACCAGGTGTGTATACTTTGAATTAGGGTGAAGACACACCTTTCAATTTTTGTCCGCATTTTATGTATTAGGTAACAATACTGTTGTTTGAAACATTTACGGGACTGTGGTCCCGGACCTTTGAGAGACATGCACCGGACTATAGCCAAGATGTAGCATAGAAATGTAACCTGCGGTATACGAAGATACCTGTAGTATCACATTTGTTACTGAAAATGTCAATGATAAAAAAAGCTTGTTCACTTTCTCTGACACATTGGTGTGAATGTCGCGGGCAACAACTTGTATAATGTTAAAGCAAATTATATGTCTACTAACGGTCGCCTACGGCTTCGCCCGCGTGAGAGTGCATTACTCCCGTGCGAAGTTATATATTATAAACCTTCCTCGTAAATCACTCTATCTATTTAAAAAAACCGCATCAATATCTGTTCCCTAGTTTGAAAGATCTAAGCATACATAGGGACGAACAGACAGCGGCAAGCGACTTTGTTTTATAATATGTAGTGATTTGCATCTAATGATTTTGTTTTGTAAAAAAGCGGCCAAGTGCGAGTGGACTCGTGTGTGAAAATTTAAATACGGTTCACAGAATACATCTACTTACCAAGTTTCAACAGTATAGTTCTTATAGTTTCGGAAAAAAGTGGCTGTGACATACGGACGGACAGACAGACATGACGAAACTATAAGGGTTCCGTTTTTTGCCATTTGGCTACGGAACCCTAAAAAACAGGGTTCCCTCGTGAAATAAAGGAAACATTAAAAACGCGCTGCGGCTAGCTAGTCATAAAGAAATCTTCACTAAATGTAATTATAGGTAGCCTAAAAAATACTTATGAACCACATTTCTGATAAAGCCAAACCACATCCTGCCTGTTTTGCTTCCAACTGAATATCTTTTTTTTTGTGGTCAAATTGTTATTAAAGTGCGTACTGACTCGAGGCAGTATTTCATTCCGTGCGTAGAATGCTATTGAGAAGTCAGGATTCATTTCTGATGGAGACCACAGAACCATAGCCTTTCTTTGTCGAGTTCTCATTGGGTTAGCATTTTATCTAACTGTACCTGTTTTCGTCCTAAGGACCTATTGTATTACTGGATTATTATTTGTCTCATACTGGTCTTTTGACCAAATTACTCAATCGACTCAAGTTGCCAACCGTAGTTGATTAGTTATGTCTGTACGCACCTTTAAACGTTTATATGACTACTTACCACCCAAAACTGGTGTGTGCAGCTTAACTGTTTCCGTAGGTATCGTGTATCCATGATATATTCCATGATAGATAGATAGATAATTCCAACTTAGTAAACAAACTAATTTACTGACATGATTATAGTACGGACTCGGATTACCTACCATTGTCGTACGATGAACTTCACGATGTGTTTTGCCTTACCAAATCATAATAGAAGTATATTTATGAGCGATTTACAGACAAATAGTGAGGTCATTGAAATAAATTAATCGTGGTTCGATTCCGAACTTTAATTTTTTGGGTAAACGATAAAAACCTAAAATTAAGACACGTTTTTAGGACCGAAACATAATAGCTGTGGTGTATAACGACCAGCCGCCAGCCAATGAGAACAAGCCGGACATACTGCAATCCGTCGCTGATATGTACTCCAAGAGTAAAAGAGGTGATTACGTAAACATGTTACCCTTGTAGAAGGAGGTACCTATATAATACATCCTGCACTGCATCTTTAGATGCAAAATAACGGAAGTATGCGCCTTTCCTACATACTTATGTACGGTTTCTGTAATTAATTAGAATAGTAAGGTACGACTTTGTATAGGCTTTTAGTATACTTAGGTAGCACTAGTCTATCTATATTCTATACTATTATCACGTTATTAGGTACTAAATGTATCTAATATTTCAATCTAATCTAAAACACACTTCTAGAAACTAGGTTTGAATACAACCAGGTAAATCCATATTTTTCAATGTAAACGTAAAATTGTCCTCAAATATTCGCAGGTCAACTAAAACAGAATACAATAAGGAAATACAAGAAGTTCAAGCTAGGAGAGAAGTATTACGATGACTATGATCTAGCAGAGATGTGTAAAATGCACTCCAAGTTTATGAAAGCGAGGGTTGAGAGTGGTCATACTAAGGGAGTTGTGCTCGGGGACAAGTTCACTGCTCTGTGGCTAGTCCACTCTGTGCCCAGGTTCCCGCCCGTGCCTGAAAGTAAGTAGATTGGTGTGTAGAGTCTACACTTGTAGACCATATAATAATGATCACCAGAAGGATCATTGACAAATGTATGACGGGCAGTGAAGCAAAAAACGAGGCAAAAATCCCGCATCTTCCGCGGATTGTTGTCAAATCGAGAATATTATCACTTTTTAGAGTTTCGTTATGCTATGTTGCTATGGATGCGTTTTATATCCACATTTTTGACATTCCTGTGCTGATGCGGCGGGGCTTCATTATAATACATCGGCTGCATCTCCTTCAGAGCATGTGTAGATAAGAGTCATTAAAAAACTCGGGCATATATTATATTAGCTAGCAACTTGTCACTAATCATTTACGTCTGTCCCCGTATGCTAAACGTGGCTGTGGGATTTCGGAAACAAGCGTGTTGATATGTATATTATGTACTTTTATTCCAAAGTAAGTTATTGAGATAATGGAGCCAAATTAAGTCAATAATGGAAATGTTCCTTTTTCAGTTCACACAATGAACGGTTCAACATACGACTACCCAACTACAGGCCTGAAGTATGGGCAGTCGTTTCTCTGTGTATCTGTACAGACCTCCACACTGAACCAAATCGCCAACCAATTGAAGTACAACGAGCCACTGATAGTGTTCAGTAGGATACCTCCTGAGTTCGACTCTGAGTTACCCAGTTTGGTTGATGTGGTTAACAACAAGACTATCGATGCCTCGCCTTGGTAAGTACCTACTAAATACAGTGTCTTGGTGTAGTTTATAGAAATATATGAATTTGTACAGATCCTCTCTTATAATCTTCAAGGAATAAGTATACCTACATACATATAAACAATGTAAATAATTGTAATATGTCTACCTATAATTTTAGCTTTTTTACAAGCATTCGCAATTACATACTATCTATTTAGTAAAGCAAGCATGGCCATGATTGATGGTCAATACTCAATAGCATTTTGGCAATTTCCATAATAGTGATCACTCCAATGATATGGTTTACTCCGTGATTAGGCACGAATCTAATAGTAAACATAAGATGATGTAGAATTACAAAATGATTCACACACATCTATTTTAAATAATTTGTGTCACACTTACCTAAATGGGTGATGATTATTCGATATTTACAAAATATGAAATTAATATCAAACAATAACGAATATTGGCAAAACAATATTATTATTACATAACAATTGGTGTGAAATGTTACTGGATTTCTTATAAGTACATGACATTAATACTGCTACGACTAGGTAGATATTCATTTTTAACCGACTTCAAAAAAAGGAGGAGGTTCTCAATTCGTCTGTATGTATAATATATTTTTTTAATGTATGTTCACCGATATTTCCGTCAATTATAGACCGATTTTTATGTTTTAGGTTCCGATTTCAATTCTCATTCAAAGATCTTTCAACTTTTATTTTCTTTTTGTTTTATCGTTTCTAGATTTGCTATAAAATTATATCACTTAAAACTATAGAAAATCTGATTAGTAACTAAATTATATAGCTAGTTTTGAAAAGTAAAACGACAAGACATTTTGACTACCTGTGTATCACAAATATCCATTAAATCGACTCAGTAGTTTGGCGGGAAATTATGAAATAGCGACAGACAGAGCAGATTTATTTCCCATTCATAATATTAGTAAGGATAAAGCATGAATTCTCAACGTGAATCGACTATTTCTTCAAATTTATAATATTAGTAGATATGTAAAGATAAAGCAATAATTTCTCAACATAAATCTACAATTTCAGGTACCACATAGAAAGTTTCGAGACACTAGTCGGCCGTAAGTTCCTGTCGTTCGCAAAAAGCGCCATGTTTAATGACGACCTGTACAGTGGACTGGTAGCTGAGGTGTTACAGTCTGACCTGCTTGTAGAGTCCTGGACTAATGGCCCGGGCACACTTGACTCGGAATGCACTAGGAATTTCCAGTAAGTTGACATAAGCCCGACTTGTCATAAATGCATTCATTTGCCACTAAGCCTGACACACAAATTCGTATAACTAGATTTTATATCGATTAGCGTAGACCACATCTCTTTCTGTTTATTAATGTGAAATATAAGACGGCATGTGTGCTGATTTGTGGTTTAAATAAATACTAGTTGCTCCAAATGGGGCTAAGTAGGCCTATTAAAAATCTATGTCAAAATTACTGGAGAGATTTTAAATCAGGTTTGATTTAATTTTTAATCGAATTATCAACCTCTGGACTCGTTTCCAAAAACAGTTCATTATCAATGTTAGATATGTCAACCACTGGTGCGGTTACACTAACCTCCAGAACTTTCCCGATCTTTAATTGTTTCATTTAAAATCATAGAGCCACTGAAGGAATTAACAACATTTTTAAAACAACTTTCCAGAGTACGCAACATAGAGCGGCTAAAGTTCTCGATAGCTAAGATGTCGTTCACATCACACAACGACCACTCGAAATGGGCGGTGGCTGTCGCACATAAGATGCAGAACAGTCAGGACACTAAGGTTGCAGACTACTGGGTGTGTGTCGGCGATATTAATAGGGCGGTAAGTTAAAGATTATACTAGCGGTCGCCCGCGACTTTGTTCATCGGCGTCAACTTTATAATCTATGTGTTATTCTAATGTATAACCTGTATACCTGACAAGTTTCATCAGAATCCGTTTAGTTAGTTTTTGCGTGAAAAAGTAACAAACGGGATGGATGTGTGTCGTCCGCGCAAACTTTCGCATTTATAATATAAGAAGCAGTAGGATAAGTAGCAGTACTAGCTGTTGCCTGCGCACGAATAAAGAATGTCTATACATATACAGGTGTTTTTTGTGGCCACCTTTAACGAAGGGTACGTATTCTATACATGAAATAAAGTAAGTTTATGCCAAAAAAAATGCTGGGATTTTTTTTTTTTTTAATTTTTTTAAATTCCTTGATCGTGCGAAATTTATAGTGTCTAGTGTTTGTGTTAGTTTTTTTATAGACAGATATTAATTATTTTTCGTGAAATCCTGCTACGCGCGTCTATGTGCATTTATGCAGAAAAACGCAGTCTATTTACTCAACTTTGGACCCTAATATTTTGGAAAGCAGACACTTCCCAGGTATGCTTCCATGGAGAAAAATGATCGTGATGATGAGGAGATTCCGTAGTTTTCGGGAACGTTGACGACCAAAAATCACCCTGTACTTTACCGGGCGTACACCCAACTGTATGTGTGCAAAATTTCGAGAATATTGGTTGAGTAAATAAAACATACGCACTAGTATTTATTTTATAGTTCCGTGTAAATCTGCAGGACTAGTTATTGAACTCATGGGTTAAACTATTGTTTCTACATATTATTACAGTTACCTCAAGAGTCACGTGGCGGAGGCACAGTGTGTACATCCGGACCCATCCTGTGGGGAAACTTCGCGCATCTCATCGAATCTGTACAGACGTGTAACTAGACTCAACGATTATTAATACCGAATTTGAGTGGAGGCGTGAGTGATTTGCACAGAGTTCTTTGTCCGGGACTACTCGTATGTGTGCTTCGCACCTTTGTTTGGATTATCATTGTAAGATTGGATGATATTAGAAACAAACCATCCAATCCATTCGGGTGGGATTGAAATGTTCATAAGCAGTAGTGGAAAATAAATATTGCCTATTTTCCTTAGCTTCAATTTTTATTAATTTAACTTTGTTGTACTATATAACATTCCATTACATTCGAATAAAAAATAAAATGTGTGCTAAATTACGGATCAAATACAATCCTGCCTAACTTATTTCGTGCAAGTGAGAGCTAAATTAATCGTTAATGCGAGAATGTAAGAATGTTTAGCTAGATGTAGTACAAACTTTAGGTGCCTTTTATAAGTCTGTAAGTTAGTAAATAATTAAATTATTATATATAGATAATACATAATCAGAATGATAACTTTGAATCAGATTATGGATTATTTCTCCTGTCCCGTGTGAAGAGTTAAATTTCTTTAGATAAGTCGACCATGTCACTGGTAACTTATTCAAGAAAAAACTAGGTAAATCTTAATCATATTAAGAGGAGGCAGACCTTATTTAGCATCTTTTTGATGAAATATGCTGAAACGGGTGCATGTTTGTTTAATGTGAGACTATTACACTATATTCTTAGTACCCTTAACTATGTCATGTAAAGCCAAAAACATGATTTAATGATTTTCGCTCGATAGTTTTGTTTTTTGAAATCGACATGTTTTTTAGTCATTTTTACTTTTATTTCGGCTATTACATGAGGTAGGCGTTTAAAATAAATTCGGATGTCAAGATAATAATGATAGTAAACTTTTGTAAAGCCAAAATTAAAAAACAATCATAATTGAACACACAATTAATAAAAATCTTTTTGAGACTTACGCTCTTTACTTCTGAGCTCAATCGGTTGTTTAGCGTGCAAGCGATATTCTACTCTAATGCTTACAGAAAAGCGTTAAATAGTAACTTCGTGCCCGCTGACGCTCAGTACCGCGCTGTGCGCCGACGACGTAGGGTCTATGTCGCTTTCGCCCACGGCAGTGGCATTTTTTATCATCTTGTGGTGTAGGTATTACTCGATTGAGTTCGGACTAATGGGAAATAAAACTAAAAAATATGTTTCCAAAAGGAAGATGGCTCAACGTTGGAGAGAATTTTCTAAAAAGGGGAGAGAATCAAAGGTGTAAGTAGCTATAATCATAATTAGTAAGTATGTAAAGTTTAGTACTGAGAATGCATTTTATAATGGACAGCAGAAAAAACAAAATGTCGAAATTACGGGATAAAATATTTACCCGGGATAAAAAGTATAATGTGTTATTCTGATACGTACCTAAGCTAATATAAGGTCTTTCCGAAATTAGTGATTTGCCTTTGACACGAAACTAGGAAAGCAAAAAGAAACAACTTTCACTATGGGGCCAACTCCGATATAGTGAAAAAAATCAGCTGTTCCATACATTTCAGGATTTTGCGTGATGAAGTAACAAACATACACACTCACACACATACAAACTTTCACCTTTATAAATTGGTAGAATTCCTTTGAACGATGGCGCTCGTTGCTTTGTTTATCTATGTAAAAGTCTACAAAAGAAATTAGTTCCGAAATCACACACACAGCATGAGAAGTATTCTATAAGCGCACTGCTTTACACATGAAGCACATACACAAATTTTATATACATTTACGAGTATATGTAGGTACAATATCTTTCACCCCTAAGGAACTTACTTACTACTACAGGTGAGGCATAAATATTGGAATAGGTATGTGGATTAGGTATTTTTCAATACTAGTCGGTACCTAATACAACGTGATTAGGTCATCATCATCTTCCTGCCCTGTTCCCATTTATTTGGGGTCGGCACAATATGTACTTTTCTTCCATTCATCCCTATTATCCGTCATCTCATGGCTCACTCCCAGTACACGCATATCCTCCCTCACACAGTCCATCCAACATTTCTTTGGTCTACTTTCTTTTCTTTATATCCATCCACACTCATGCACAAAGCTCTCTGTAAAATATGCCTTTCATCCCGTCGCTTTACATCATAGACTCATAATATAGCTTTACATGCCCGTACCAAGACAGACGGTTACTTCGTAACTTGTCTGTGATCGGCGCAACTTTCAAACTTCCTCTTATATACACATTTCTTATTTTATCCATTCTTGTAACTCCACACATCCATCTCAACATTCTCATCTTGCTTACATGGAATTGATTTTTATCCTTCTTCTTTACGGCCCAGCATTCAGATACAAGACGACATTAGGTATTAGGTATCGCATAAAATATCATCTTATTATGAGAAATCAACCGTAAGGCATAGACTATAAGTTTCAATTTTATTATTTAGCAAAAATACTACAATATCATTAGAATATGAAGGTAATTTTCACCAATTCTAACAAGTTTATAATAGCCCAGCGGTTACATCGGCGGAGTCGAAAACCAGATATTCCTGGTTCGTATCCGGGTACAGACAAGACTTTTTTTTTCCTTTTTTTTTTTTTTACAAAATAAAAATCCTTTATTTAAACAAAATATTTGACACAAACTAAAAACAATTCAACTAAATATTAAAAATTTAACCTAATATAAAAAATGCATTTCGCTATTATCACGATATTTTCTATTTCCACAACTATTCTTTTTACGTAGGTATTTATTAGATAATGGATCATTCACCGAAAACCGATACTAAATATTCACCGAATAAAGATTCTACGTATTTATCTAATACGTAATGGATCACAGTAATGGAACGGCCATATTGCATAAATATTAGTATGTATTAGGTCGAACAGGTACGATTTTTACCTAATCCGACCCCATCTTTACTTACTACGTAGCATCTTCGGCAGCAGTTCCTTATCTACAATATTTTGTTTATAGAATTCAAACCAATTGTGCTGAACAAAAAGTCCTGGAGTCGCCCGTCAAAGTTTATACCGTCAAATAATACCACCTGTAATGTTTGAAGAAAAGTGAGTGAGAACCTACCTACCTGCTATAATTTTGTTGTTTTTGCTCACTTGTTTTCACTTTTGGCTACTAAAACTTTTTTGATATTTTTAAACTCATTTCATATTTTAGCTCTCCGATTGACAGTTTGATGGTAACTGATGAGGTGGAGCATAGAACAGAAGGTATTTTACTGTATAAGGTAAATAGTACATATATATTTCTTGGGGAGTGTAGAGGATTAGTAAGAAAAATCATTTAATTTAATTGTATAATATTTAAACGCACATCAAATAAAATGATTTTTTTTTGTCACAAATAATTGGAATTCATATAAAAATTACTGACTGCACAGCAAAATCCTCAAATGAGAATATTGCTTATCAAACTGCAATTTATATTTGTGGCATACGCATACCGCTATTTATCTTTAAATAAAGTTTTTTTTATTTATGCATAGCTAATATTGCGAATGCACATTATACATACCTGTTAACCCTTTATTTTAAAAAAACACCTACTATTTATATTTAACATACAGCAATTTACCTAAATGAAACGGCATTTTTTACATAATCATCTTAATATTAAAATTTGTTAAGTTACTACTTGTAACATTTTAACATATTGACTCACCTAAAAGCCTTTTTAAAAGCGATCTACATGAGTAAATTGGTCCCATTTCACATATGTATCGGATACTATTTTTTGTGATATATAAAATAAATCTTTGATATCTACGAGTACCATTCATCATTTACAGCCCTGAGAAGTCCACTGTTGGACATAGGCCTCCCCCAACAACCTCCACTCCGACCGGTCGGAAGCAGCCTGCATCCAACCGACGCCCGCAACCTTGACCAGGTCATCCGTCCACCTCGCGGGTGGCCTTCCCACGCTGCGCTTGCCGATACGTGGTATCCACTCTAGTACCATTAATCCGTTTTATTCAAAACTTCCTAATACTTGTTGCATTGGATGAATTTCATACATAAATATAACTATGATGCAGGTAACAGGTGTGGGACTAGGTCAATGTGTTGTGTAGTGTGTAAATAGAAAAAAAAAAATGTGTTCTATTGTATGAATGATTTTTTAACATACCTATATTACTTATTAATAAATTAATTATTTTAATTTAATTGTATTTTGCAAACAAAAATAAAATAAACATAACATTGAAATCAATTATAATAACGACTCTATGGGTTTTTATGTTCTCTGCGTTTGACCTAGCGTTGACCCGCCTGCTCGAAAGCGCGCGAATTTCGAATTTTAACACTACGCAGATCTTAACGCGTATCCTTGCATTGCGGGTGGCGGGGTATGTGGGCGGAGCAACCGTGGGACTTTTATTTGACTGCTGGCTCTTAATTCGGCGTTAGTGAAGTCGATAAAAGTAAGTAAGTATTAATAATATTATTTCTTACGAGTGGTCGCCCGCGACTCCGTCCGCGTGGACTGCAGTAAAAAGTCGAAATTATCCGGGATGAAAACATTACCCCGGGATAAAAAGTATCCTATATGTTAAGTGGGAGCTGTGAGAATATATTCCTGAAAACTGCATCGAAATCGGTCCTGCCGTTTCTGAGATTAGCGTGCACAAACATCGATCTGTTACAATTTTATTATATGTATAGATTATTTCCTTAAATACGTACATTACCATTTAATAGTTAGGTACAATACAATATATTGTGTAAATTATTCTAAGTTATAAAATAAGTTGCAATGTACTTTAGTTGTTAGTTATTTTATATTTTCAATAAATTATACCTAGATATTTATTTTGTTTGATTTTACAAACTTTTATCTAAAGTGGATATTGTATTATATTACTGTGGTATATTTCCGAATAATTATTTTAAAAAAATATATAAACGATAATTATATGTGAATCTTATTTTGAACTTAAAACATTTTACACAACTTTTAATTTTAACGTTCAATCAGTTGAATTACAAATATTAAATAATGAAAAAGTCTAGTCGAATACAACCAAACATATTTTACGATAATAAATTCCACACAATTATTATTAAATTCAGTCAATCGTGTAACTTAGTTCTATAAATCTGCATACATGTCTAGAACAAAATTTTTGTACTGTGTTTTAATATTAAACTCAATTCGAATCAGTTATGCAGTGCGCAATTTGTCTGGATGGAGTTATATTAATATACACTGTAGGGATAATGATAATAAGCCTGTTGATTGGTAATTACTACATTTATTTTATTGTGTAGCGGTTGTTACATTAGTTTATATACCTATATATTAGTATTACAGCAGTAGTACAAATATTTTTACTTTGGAACCACTAGTTAAATAAAAAAGTCATACTTAGTGGCCTAATTCTTGAGGGACTACTCCTATGGTATAATTTCCCTTTGAAGGCACTCATGTTACATATGGAAGTATGTACTCTATTTTCTTATCCAAGTTCTACATATTTTGTTCTGGTTCCTGTCACCAACCCGCCTGCCCAGCGTGGTGACTATAGGCAAAACCCCCTATGGTATTGCCTTATGGCGTGCCCTGGGAGAGGCCTACGTCCAGCAGTGGACTGCAATAGGCTGGAGAAAAAGAAGATTTTGTTCTGCCGTGGGGGATTCACTAGAATAATACGAATGTTATTGTTACATGTGATTACCTGTAATTGGCTTCTTTGTTGCTATAGAATATATTATATTGTTTTATAAGCTGTTGGTTGTCCACAGAGCTGTAATAAATAAATCAGCTGCAATTTCTTCCATGCATATCGTAAGAGTCGACTAAGGAACTCGGGCATTCTCTCAGGCGATAAGCTAGCAACTTGTCACAGATCTTTAACATATGTACCGGCTATTCTAAACGTGGCTGTGGGTTCTCCATTATGATCTTGCAGTTCTGGCTACCCCATTTCTGGAACACAGCAGTGTCTATACTATGTATGTATACAGGGTATAACAGAAAGGGTATGTTAAGCGAAAAGCTATGAAAATAATCCACTATAGAGAACCTATTTCCAAAATTTTACACTCGAAATCACATGTTTATTTTTCAAGATTGTATGAACATTCCTGAGTTGTTTAGGAATTCTTCATACTATTTGGAAAAATAAACATGTGATTTCGAGTCTGAAATTTTGTGGGTAGGTTCCTTTTAGTGGGCTATTTACGTAGCTTCTCGCTTAATATACCCCTTTTGTTACACCTGTGTCCTATGTACTATAAGTCTAGCAAAATTTTCTCCTTTGTAGGTGGTACCTATACAAGCCACCTCCTGAAGAGTTGACCACATATTTCGGAGCTGGTAGGAATTTCTCCTACATATCGTCTGATAGTACAATGTTCGAGTGGGAGGAGTCCGACGGGCTGATATCGGCCAATTCTATGCTTTCTAATACCATATCACCTATTTTCAGGGTAAAGATTTTTATTTTATAAAAGTTGAGTAGGTGCCCCACCTGCATACTATTGAAATACCTCGTGTTTTAATTAAAGACTGGTATTCGTCAATGTTAGCCATCAAAAACACGCGCAATCTAGTTAGTGTTCTTAGGGATGTGCCCCCACCAATCTGAAGCGGCTAGTGCTGTTCCCAGTCGATTGTAGGTATTTCTTTAACAATACATAAAGCCCCCTTACAAACCTATGGCCAAAGGGTAGGTAGCAACTATATACATTTAAATTTTGTATTTTAAATTATTCCATTCAAATAAACTCATACGCCTGGCTCGTCTATTCACCAGTGATGTATTTTCGCTTTCAAAATATCCGTCGTCGCGTCGTCGTCACACTTAAACCTAAACAGAAGATTCTAGTCTTACCTGTCCCTTTCTGTCGCAGATCGCAGCCATTTATATTATCTAAGATCCTAAGAAATCTTATGCCATTCTGACTATTTATTTATATTGATTATTTTTAAATTTAATGTAAAGAATGCATGTAATGTTTATAATTTAAAACAGAAAACTAATTTGTATGCCCACTGGGCTGGACATAGAGATCCCAATTTAATGTAATATGTTAGACCTATTGTAAACACCTTCTTCTTTCTTCTTCTTTGGCCTCGCTTCTTCCCGTTACGCGGGGTCGGATTTCTTAATCACCTATTGTAAACACCTGTGATAAATAAATTTGAATAAGAATGGAGAGGGACAGACCTGTCTAATTTTAGTGAGGGTCAGAATCGATAATATCTGTTTTAAACTTTTCAGCCTACATATAGGGATTATTTAGCAATGGCGACGTTTGACACTCGGCATGGACATGACGTGCTAAAAGCCAGCACAGACGCTCATGGAATAATGCTAGCTGACCAGCTCGGAGGATTCTGGATCGGACACAATATTCCAGGGTTTCCTGATATCTCACGTATATTACTTTACTGATTATTTATTGAATTGTATCAGGCGTCACTATTCGGAAGTTCAAATCTCTATTGAGGGATCGCCCGCCACCGGGCCCTATACCCTCCGCTGACCCTCGGATCTGCCTACTCATGATCACGAACACAAGACACTACAGTCGCGACGAGAAGCCAGATTGAGTTAGTTGGTTCGGTAGATAGAACTAACATGGAAAACTAATCCTGATGATGCCACGGGTGTTGGCGAAACATATGTCGATTAAAATTTTAATTGGTTTTCGGATTAGCAGCTATGTATTTATGGTTGCATGCTAGGTGCTTGGATCTGGCTTCTCGTTGCGACTGTAGTGTCTTGTGTTCGTGATCATGAGTAGGCAGATCCGAGGGTCAGCGCAGGGTATAGGGCCCGGTGGCGGGCGATCCCTCAATAGAGTTACTGATTATTGTCCTTAGATGCTTAATATATCTGTGTTAAACGTGACGGTAGGACTGGTTAGTGGCTATCCCATGTTGAAAACAAACCCGAGTGTTTTATACCTGGATATGTAATGTACCTACCTACTGTCTGATGGTTTTCTTCTGTAGGTACATGGAAATCAATTCTTTTAGCTACCCTTATTGTATTAGACTCGATAATGAGTAATTGGTAAATTCGCATATTATTACTCATTATTGGTTAACATGACCACACCTTCAATTAAATACTCAGTTTTACAAAGCAAATGTAATGAAATTTACAGAAGATCGCGTCAAGTTTCCAGAGATGGAGTACCTTAGTGGTCACCTAATATACTGCATATCTGTCGATCTGGTCGCTCTGAATAACATAGCCGCAAGGCTTAAGCAAGCTCAGTTAAACTTCACTAAAGTGCAAATGCCCAGGGATGTCAAACCTTTTCTACCTAACTGGAATTTTGAAGAAGGAAATGATATTTCTGAAGTGGATAGTTATAAACAAGCATTAGTCACACCGTAAGTTGAAATGCAAGTACCTATGAGCATAGTGACAAAATGACATACCCTCCCGTTATTTCACCATGAACATTTATTTAAAAGATTCAGATACTAAATTTATGCAACAGTAACTTCTTTGATAAATCACCTATAAAATCAACTAGTGTCGTTACACTCTTATATAAAGAGAAATATCTTCTTTTAAAATTAGGTCACCGAAAATTCATTTTCTACGTGTGTATGGACAAAATGACATAGGTACCTACTAAATTTCACAAACTTCGTTTTCTTTGGTAAATCAGCACAGGCAACACTAAGCCAACCTAGACCGGATTTCGATCAGGAGTGTAAATCGTCGCAATATCAAGTTTTCAGAGCTTAAAACAAACTTGAAGGTGGTGAAAACAAACATTAGGTTGTGTCGAAACGACGCGCGCCAGGATTAGTTTAATATTTCCTTAGGTTAATAATGGCGACACAAGACTGCGATTCCAAGCAGGAATTTGGTATCCTATTGTTCCAAGCCCCGCCAATTTTCAAAAAAGCCCACTATTGTATTTTGTCCGTACATGTCCGTGACATATCAGTTTTTCCTTATAAATTACAAAAGGTGCATGTTTAGATACATCTACTGCTTTGCACATAGAGCATTGACTAATAACCGACGACGGCGGTGGTTTATTTGGATGTTCGTGAGCAATGCTCCCCCTAGGATACCCCTAGGAATCTTATGTGTGTTAGACATGTTTTTATTTTTATTTTATGTAACTTTGTCGGGAAAGTCAGACGTCTGTAGAGATTATGTTGCAATTTCAGAGATAGAAACATGTTTCTCTCATTCACGACTCTCAAGCAGACAGCTAACGTAACTCTGATGGCGAAGAGCCCTGGAGACATGCGGAACCTGTATCAACAGTTCGGTCAAAGACGTGGCATTGCGCTGGATGTCTATTCCGGATATTTTCCAACACATTTTCACACGTTTCGCAGTAGGAGGTCTGAAGGGTATGTCATAAACATCTAGGTACTATCTACCTAGGTAATGTTTGAGTGTAAAAATAATTGATATTGGAGACTTTCTTCAGAAGTTACATCGACCAGTAACAAAGGTACTACATCTTCTATAATATAAAAATTAATCGTTAAATGTGTTGCTAAGCGCAAATCTCGAGAATGGCCCAACCGATTTCGCTAATTCTGTTTTTAAAATATTCCTTAAAAAACGAGGATGGTTCTTGCGTAGAGAAATAAATTAAAAATTGCCTGAATAAGTCTAAATTTTCTATAGTTGCCGCCCACTTACACCCGTGCAGGGACGGATCCCTAGTAGGTACTATTGACTTACAATTTTTAATGTTTTTAGCACAAATCGCATCCATCACATCTCATTGAAGCTCCAGAACAAGGTAATTGAAATTGACAGAAGTAGAGACAGGATGCGGTTCGGCGTCTCCGAGCCGCTACGATCTACTACCGGGGGTCACTGGACCTGCGTCAGTAACCTGGACGAGGATGACCTAGTGTGCGGAGGGTTCCTCGTATGCATGGATCATTTCGGACTTTGGACCAATTTTAATAGATTGAAGGCATAATCCGGCTCGAATGAGTAATTTTTATTGTGTAATAAATTTTGAAATATGAGGTTGTAGTTTAGTTTTTTTTTACTGATCTACGTGTTAGGTAATCTTGTGATTTTTATTGATTCATTGCATTTCATAATAACTTATGTCATCGCATGTTCCTACTTCAGATGCAACTATGCAAACAGATGCTAGAAATATAAATCGTCTTGCATAAAATTATATTTCTATTATAAAAATAGTTTAAATAAACGTTATGATTAGATATAGACAAGTTTGTTATATTTATACCCAACATTAGGGTCGATTCCGGCAGTCACACTTAAACCTAAACCTACCTAATCTTAGTCAGGTCTATCACTCAGGTTAACTCAGGTAGGACTAATTTTATGTTTAGGTTTAAGTGTGACTGCCGAAATCGACCATATTGTATAATGATAAAAACAAATTATTTAATTTTTAAGAAATGTTTAATATACAAAACGAGCTTTATTTACATTAGGTACTATGATTACATCTGCAATAAATACAGCAACCATAAGAGACTCCAATTATTATTATAACATCCATAACATATTAATTTCACTGGTTTAAATATTATGGACCAGATCATGAGTCGTTTAAATATATAAAATCTTAAAGAAACATACTTGGCACCGGTGAGCTTGAAATATTTACAATTCTCTCTCACAAGGAATAAGCTTTTACACTTTTAAAATAATTTGTTGCAGACATTTTGTTCGTAGTGACGGAAACTGCCCATCGATATCGAAAATCGTTAATAGCTAAGTGAGAAGGTACGTCCCTATAAGTAGGTACTTTGAGCTCGTGAACCAATTATAAAACTAAATTACAAAAAATCAACAAAAGTACCTTCAAATTTGGCACATGTCATCCACTATCCCGTGCCTTCGATGTAGGGATAAGTAGGTCGTGAAATTAATAAAAATAACATTAAAAATAATTACATTCATCTTAAATATACAGACTGCAGTGTATGGTTGAATATCGGTCATATACAGTTAATATTGAATTATTAATGTCGAAAACGAAATTCATTTAAAATTAAAATGAAATACAAATTATACAACACTAATAAAATGATAAGTGCACAATGACTCCTTCACCTGTTAATGGAAATAAAGGAATTACGAGTAAGACTGTTGATCAACTCAGACACAAAGAAAATACATAGATTTAAAATCTTAAGAGTAGATAAACAGTCAGACAGAATCATCCAACATACGACGTTCTTTTATTATGCTGTCATTAGTAGGTACTCATCATCGTTTCTTCCAATTGTAGTATAAAGATAGTTATTACAATTACAAAAGAACCTCGACTGTTAGTAGCGTAAAGGAAGACTTAAGGGGCAACCCTTAAAGAAGGCATTCTTGTGAACCAGGAGTCTTGCTTCATCTTCAAGTAGTAAGCGTCCTTAGGGCCTGGGGTGGTGAGGGCATCTTCGAGGACCTTCAGGGCGCTGGTGGGTAGGACCTTGGCGCTGTACTCGGCAGCCTCGCCGGGCATGGTGACGGCGCAGGTTGTGGTGGAACCGCTGATGTCCGAGTTTGGTGTGTCAGGACGGCTGGGGGAATAAATTTGTTGTAGAGATCCTTTTCATCCAATGAATCTATTTAAGTATTGAATAGAATATGTAGAAGATAATTGTTAGTGTTAGTAACCTGTTAGGTAGCACTTGCACAGTGTAGACTTGCTTGCACCTACTTATCTAGTAGACATATTATAGGTATGTACTACCTTTGTTTACCAAAAAAAAAAAACCTCTGAATAAGCTTAATAGTACTTAATGACTAGCTTACTTAATGGTAAGTGCATAATAGATATCAGTTTGGTTAGATTTTAACTATGCTGCATACAGATTAATTAATTTGACGAAAAATTATGGATTTTTAGTGGACCAACATAATAACCTAAGGTTTTAAGACTAGATTAGGTCGGAGATATAATATTCTCACCTCGAAGGCTGACTTTGCGGGGTGATCTGTTCAGGAGGGGCATAAATCTCCGCAGCAGACAGATCGGGCGCGTGGAGAAGCACCACATGGAGTCCTCTAGCCTTGAGAGAGGTGCGGAGCGCTCGGGCCGCGCCCCAGGTGCCCCACCTGGCCGCGGCTGCCCCGGCGCTGCCTTCGGTGGCGTCGGCGCGGGACAGGCTTTCACAGGCCGTGTCTGATGTTAGTCCTGGAAAAACGTCAAATATAAGAAGTAAAGATATGACTAGTGTTTCGTTTGACAATGTTGACTGCTCTTTCTGCCTTATATCAGGAAATTAGGTATGTTTGATAGTTTACTGGGCAGGCTCTTAGACACCTAGTTTGTTTAGTTGTCTGGGACGGTCATCCCAGCTACAGTACCATTAATTTCGACTTATGTTCCTGTGTCCCTTAGATGGGACAGAGGGCCTCTAGGTGCAGTTAGGTAGGTACTATTAGGTAAAGTAGAAGACTGAAAGTAGTGCACTGCTTGCATGGCCTGTGTTTTTAGACAATGTAACATAGGTATTATCGTTTAGAATTGACGTTCGTTGTCGGTTAGACTTCATGGAGCTTACATTTAGATTTCGAACGTCTATTGATTCGATCGAAATACTATAATGTTAGGTACTTTGTCTAAGTCCCTCGCTTGCACATGCTAATAAGAATTAGATGTTTGGAAGCCCCTTTATAGGCCTCAAGTCGCTAGTAATACCGGACCTATTCACTTGTCAAATAAGCCAAACTCACCTATATAA
The DNA here is from genome assembly GCA_014607495.2 of Carposina sasakii. Lineage (NCBI taxonomy): Eukaryota > Metazoa > Arthropoda > Insecta > Lepidoptera > Carposinidae > Carposina > Carposina sasakii. Next base: position 6,543,253 of record CP053165.1, read on the forward strand.
AACAGTCGTCCAGCATGCGAATGATCAGCAGCCGCAGCAGCGAGCAACGGTGCGAAGGTCCTAGCAACTCGTAGGGCTCCGAGGACGTTCCCGCGAAGGGCAGATTCCCAGCAAGACGAGCCGCCGCGCCCGCTGCTGCCGGCTGTGTTTATCACTGCCCATACTCCTGGGAACATGGGTTTAGTTATCATAGTAAGGACAAAGCACTAAAACTGATACATAAACGTCCATCCCCTAATTTCACCCGTGTCTAGATATAAATAAGATCACCCGACCGTATTTCGGCCAAGGTGACCAATCTCTACGGAGATTAGCCAGGTACGTAGGAGATATTATAGTGCTCAAGTGTGTACGCAAGCACAGATGCACTCTTTATTCCGTCACTCAGACGAGTACTAGTACGGAAAGCCGACACAACCGGAGAGAGATCAGCCGCAGGACCAACAGTTTTACGTGCTTTCCGAGGCACGAGCTAAGTGACAATTTTACAACATTAAAATCTGTACATTAAATAAATTCACGCTTGGAAGGCGCACGTCTTAACCACTGGGCTATCACCGCTAGATAGTTAGGATCACAAACCACATTACCAAACACGAACCACATTTCTGGTGTTTGTGGATTTCTAGGTGATCTGTGGATACGATAGAATAAATTTTAATTGCAATAATATAGATTCAGAGTTATATCGTTATAATAATTTTCTATGTTACTACTTCATTACATGTTATAATAATAACAGCGCCATCTGTTTTTCGTCCTTGTAAACTGAATACTTTAGTTTACTTAAATCTAACAGAGGGAGCGACTAGCTACGTATGATTGATTCTTAAGTTATTCTATGCCGGCATAGATGGCGTATTTATATGTAGTGATTTTCCAGGATGCTATAATGTGGTTATACAGTATGACATCTCCATTTTTAGGAAAAATTACAAAAATACTCACACATTTTCACACAACCATTATACTTAATAAAGTTTTGTAAATATTGCGGAGTATATTACTAGTGATTTCGTCATGTAATCTCGTAGCACTGCTGGTGTAGTGGTATCATGCAAGATTCCCATTCTTGCGACCCGGGTTCGATTCCCGGGCAGTGCACACTCCTTTTTCGCTTTTTGTTTTGCAATTTAATTAATTTTATTAAAGTCTAGATTATTTCAATTAAAGTTTAATATTTTACCATGTTCACCGGCCGGTAAATGTTGAGCAGTTGCTCTAGCGGCTTCCTCGAGTAAGTCTTCCCTTGCTACGTCCAGTTCTAATGTAGCCAGTCGTGGTGGCTGCTGGTCCTCAGGAGTAGCAGCCACGTGCGACTGGAGCCAGGAATCGGCTAATCTGGAGCCCAGGCTACCTGGTCGGCAGCCGGCTATGACGCGCCAACCACGACCGCTCAGGTAGGTTGCTACCTGTGGTCACGATAGTCAGCTAAGCTCGTTATGCTCATTAAGAATGAGTAGGTACTCAGGTAGGTACTATGTAACTATAGAAACTGTTGTAGCCAAATACGTTACGAAGTCTGGGTGCTAACTAAGTAAATTATTGTGAGAACCAAAGAAACTTAGCTAATAAATAATTTACCTAGATACCTTTGGAGGCTTTTTGTACTTAAAAAATATCTATCTATAATAAATAAAAGTAGTTTTAAAGATAATGCCGAGTGCTGACATTATATAAAATTAGCTGGCAATTTCTCGAACGCTGATTGAACCATCAATTGGAGAGTTAATATTATCGTGAATTAGAGTTGATAGGCTTTCAGGAAATTGGCGGTAGAATTAGGAAGTCATAATTTTTAAAGTAACTTGTAAGCTATAACCAGCCATAGGAACACATCCTACTTTAAAATAAAAAATTGAAGCTATTTTCTACATTGAGGGGTCGCCCACCACCGGTCCCTACACCCTCCGCTGACCCTCGGATCTACCGACTCATGATCACGAACGCAAGACACTACTGTCGCAATGAGATTTGAACTTCCGAATAGTGACGCCTGATACAATTAAATATTTAATGAAGCAATTTTAACTAATAAGGATATTTTTTCAGCCCTCACTGACCACCAACATTAGTTTTCATCTATGTAGACTCCTGGAAAAGCAAGTTCGACTCCAATCATGGGGTCGTTATCGACAATTTGGTGATCCCTGTCATACAACAAATAGAAGCCCATACCTGCAATCCCAAAGCAGTATCCACCGAAGTGACGAGGACAGTCTTGGCACTATCCAACGGCAGCACCTCTGCCACCCTAACCTTCCTCAACAAATACAGCAGCAGAGCCCCCACTATAGAGCATAGGGCTGCGAGCTGCAGGCCCAATGATAACCACGTTAGTGGGTCCATTTTAACAAGGCATTATTTGTATATCTGTAACAAGGAAAGATTTTGGTTAGACTTTTGTTTGATGAATCGAATAACGGGTAACCAGGAGATTAGGCTGGAGTGAAGAAATATTAACCAATTGCAGGATTGGAACTGAGCCGATATTTTGATTTAACGTTATTGTTTAGATTTTTCAAAAAAATGTCACTTAGCTATACACGAGAAGGGTAGGCGTCAAGCGGGTAGCCGGCCGTAAAAACTAATGCCAAAACTTTGGCAATGTGCTTTTCGAAAGAAACCATATTGCGCTGATCCCATAAAATATGTAATGGGATAAGGGCAGGAAGGTGATGATGATCTCCGTTTCTCCGCTTCCGCGGATTAGCCACTTAGCCTCGTTCCACAATAAAATTATCTGACGAAGAAGGAAAAAGGATCTCTCGGTTTACACACATCGCAGTTTACAATGCAAACGAAATATTTCCACTACCAATACGATACACTCACTTTGCGAACTTCGCTGTCGCCCGTAAAATTGATACATTGTCTAAGCTCCATTCGATTATTGACTGATGATAATGATAAGCATAAATTTTAATGGAGGTCGATTGAAGGACTAATGATGATGTCAGAAGATGAGATACATAAGTACTAGGTATGGTAGGTTAGGTATAGGTGGGCTAGTTACGAGTTAGTATTATTTAATGTTACTGTTACGTAATTTGTATGGAATCATATGAAATTTGTAAGTTATAGAAGTTACAAGTTATAGATGATTCAATAGCAAATGCAATTTTTCTGTAGATTAACCATAACATCAATATGTTACCTCATGTCTCTAATTCGAAAGGTTAAAAAATTCCAAGTAAACATTATTTCGATTAAGTCATCGAAATATTATATAAGTTGAATTACATCTCGGATCTTAGCGAACGAGCGCAGTTTACCAAACGTGTTAAACTAAGTATAATATGGTAGAAACAATGACCATTTGTTTTAATATGCTTCGATAAACATACGACAGTTTCTCACGGCTCGTTAACTAGCTGTTGCTTTCGTCTTTGCCTAAATAGTGTAGGGTTACACCAAGGACGGACGCGGACACCTACTTACTATTACCATATTACTTCTGTGCACATAGTAGGTTTTGAATGAAAAAGTCGAAACATTTACAAATGCTATGTAAGGGGTGTACGTACGTACATACATCAGCCTATTGCAGTCTATTACTGGACGTAGAGGCCTACGTCCGGAACACGCCACAGGGCAGATATAGGGTGGTGATACTTTCTCTGCCGACACCATACGATAACCTTACTACTTAACTTACTACAGGGTCACGTTTAATTAATTAGTGACTATTTCTGATAAAAACATTTGTACGCCTAAATAGGCAGATTTTCGCGGACATTATTATTGTTTAAGACACCATACATTGACATTGTATTATATCATTGTATTATCTACTGGAAATCAAGACAAATAAAAAATATTTCATTTCCTTGACATACCTATACTTATGGAGATTTAGCTTTTCCAAAAGCCATAATCGTAAAAACATTAGTAAAATATGAAACAAAGGATAATAGTTTCCGTTTTTGCACCGACTCCCATCGTTATTCTTGCTTCGGCATTGTCTTATCCTATTATAGAGGCATTATGGCAACAATCAAATAATATATTCACTTTATATCAGATATGTACTTATATGTACGAGTACTCGTACTTACCTTCTTAGGTAAGTACACAATTATGCATATCCACGTTTTTGTGGTTTTTAGTAGGTATTTGTTGGTTGATGATTAACTTTACTTGCATGCTCACTAGGTAGGTACTTTACATAGGTAGACAGACATATTAAATATATAATTGTGAAAGTTCTCGGGGGCGAGTGATTATTTATGTACGTAAGATAGTATTTATTAAGTTAGCTAATGGCTAGAAGGAAAAGTCTATTGAAAGATTTGTAACACATATTATTAGATAGCTGAATGGATTACCACCTAAAAATTGTCTAATAAACTACTTCTGCTCTTTATCGTCACAACCTAGTGAAGCAGGACTTGGTAGCGACTCCGAGCCTGTTTTAAGGTTGAGTAACTGTGGATTAGTGGATGGTTGACTTGGTTCTCGATATAGCCTACGGGTCTGTGAGATATCCTTAGTTCACTAGTTAGCTATACTTATTTATATATGTTTTTATAATAGATACGTAACTTGTTGATTAGATAACTTGTTCATTATACCTAAGCAAATCTCTCGCCTGTTTGGTATCAAGCAAAAGCTTCGTTTCTTATTTATTTATTCATAAGTTTAGCTTCACCATGTTTAACTAGAAAATTATTCAGTTTAGGTACTTAATACAATTCAGAAAATCCAAAATCCAGCAATATAGGTAGCTAAGAATGTCGGTACGAAAGTTTCAAAACTTAGTATAAAATCCCAGATAAAAAGGTTAGTGTAAAAGCTTTACTAAGTAGATGATAAAAACAACTTACAAGGTTCTTAAGATAATCTAAAGTACTGTATGAACGGTATCTGTAATCTCAACTTGACCTTGATCTTCTAGTTATCTAAACAAAACAAGCTTTCCCACGTTTTTCTTCTTTTATGTAATATCACATAACTATAGGTGTATATATGATGCATGAACTTATCTCGCGGATTTTGCGGTTAAAACATACAGGTTGTTTGTGACAGCCAGGTAAAAATTGATACCATGACTTCAGACCATGATTCTGAGGTGGAAAACAGAGAAAATTTTCGCAGGAAAATTCCAAAATTTTCCGCCTGTTTTTTCATATTTTCACAAAAAAAAAAATAGTTAAGTTCGTTTATTTAGGCCTTAGATATTGACTTAAAAAATAAAATTAGAAACGAAAAAAAATATAAAAAAAGTTGCCCCTAAAAAGTTCAAAAAACCTGATCAACCCTAATAGAGAGTCACAAGTGATCCAAAAACAGCAATGTGTTACAGAATAACCAATAAGTCCATTTAATTAGTTACAAAATCGTCCAATACAATTGGCGCGGAGGGCAAAGGCTACTGATAATCAAACCAAAAATTCATTTCTTGCAAGTTATAACACTGTCGTATAACTCAGCAGAATGGTACTTGTTCAGCATTTCAGTATTTGCCTGGCTGTCACCCACATCCTGTATATAAACATATATAAATTTGTGCTCCTTAGTTACACTGGGGACTGAAACCCAATCTCGGAGCCACTTACTGAATCCAACAATGAAAATTATTTAAATTTTCATTCGCTATTTAGTCTTCAAAAGAAAATCCCGATTAGATGTAGAGGACCAAAAGAAATGCAGATTCTTTATCGTAAAGGAAAACGATAAAGGTTTTTTTTAACGTACTGTTACTTCAATTTACTACTATTTTTCTACGCGTACAAATTAAAGGAACATACTTCTATAAAGACGCAGCCCACACTTCACTTCCTTTAGAGATGTTAAGCTGGCACTAGATACTCGACGAATGGAGTGTAAAAGTAAACTGCGAACGTCGACAACTCTCGACCCAAAGTTTAACCAACTAAGGCGTTTGCAGACCATCACATAACACACGCGTTTGGTATTTACTGTTTAGTGTTGTTAATGAAAATATTGTCGGATTTTCTAATAATATTATGAATAGGTAAGTATAATTTATTTACATTGTGATATCGTGATCTCATTTGCCACAAAGACAACATGTATACCAACTGTATAATCTACTGAGTAGGTTTAAAAATCTAGTAATATAAGTCTATGCTTAAAAAGCAGGAAATTTCGCAGGAAATAAAAACCTTTATTAGTAAGCTACTTACTGTGTTGTAAGGACTCAAATAAGGGTAGGGAAATCGTTTCGAAATATACCGTTCGTTATACTGACATATCATAGGTATACAGGATGTTTTTTGGCCGTCAACGTTCCCGAAAACTATGGAATCTCCTCATCATCACGATCATTTTTTGCATGGGAAACATACCTGGGAAGTGTCTGGTTCCCAAGATATTAGAGTCCAAAGTTGGGTAAATAGACTGCGTTTTTCTGCATAAATGCACATAGAGGCGCGTAGCAAGATTTTTTCACGAGAAATAATTAATATCTGTCTATGAAAAAAACTAGCATAAACACTAGACACTATAAATCTCGCCCGATCAAGTAATTAAATATTAAACAAAAACTACATCGTTTCCCAGCAATTTTTTTGCATAAACTTACTTTATTTGATGTATAGAGTACCCTTCGTTAAGGGTGGCAAAGAAAAAACATTCTGTATAGCGGTAACACTTGATCACGAACGCGCAAAAAGAACTCTTTTTATTGAAGAAAATAGTGTGGATAACGAATTTTGATGCTACATACGTTGTCGAACTAACTCATACGTATAATTAACTCGTGCCATAACCACAAGCAGTGCTTCAGAAAGACCAGTAGAAAGACTTTGATATAAATGGCCCATTGATTCGGACGTAGTACCTACCTAAGCACACAGCAAAGGTCTAGGGCTAGTCGTTCGTCTGAGCTAGCCTTCTATCGAAGCATGTTCTGAAATTAGCATGTTAGCTGGAACTGGAATTGCACACGTTGTCCTTTTGCAACGGCTGTCGCTTCGGAACGCATTCCTATGCTCGATGTTCGTGCGATTCGATTTGTTCGATTTGCGAGAGCTGCCCAACATTACGTTTGCACATACCGATCAGTGGTTCGAGCGGTGATGTAAATTCCATCATTATTCGAATTAGCACTAAAACTCCTCCATAAAATCTTTCATTAGTCCAATAATGCTCTGCCAGAATACGTAGGTACGTCAACAACGGCGCCTTCCATAATATTACTCGTTTGTATAAACCAAAATAAACATACTTAGGTACCCTATATCTATAATCAGATTCCCTAAGGATGATAATAATATAATGGTCAAAATTGACCATTTATTCAAAACTGGAACTTACTATCAGACATTTGTAATACTTTGCAGGGACCTAATTCTAAAGACTTTTCTATCAGAAAAAAGTACAAGAAAAAGTAAACATCTCATGGTTCTACACAGTATGAGACTAGAGTTGTGAAAATTCTTCAAAAAATTAAAGACGCACGCAAGAGCAATCAACCTTCAAAGTTAGGTTCCTTGTATCAACCCATACCTGATGTTGTACGAGTGATGTAAATTGATATTGTTTGTTTTCTTATGGTTTTCTTCATGAAGATCCTGCGCGAAGGCATCCTTATTTTTTGCTTCAATCACTTACGTTCATCAATGCAACACACACTTCACTCGCTCAACGCGGAGAAGTAAGATTTATTGCTGTCTATCCTAACTCGAGTTTACTTATTTGTATTTAAGCGAAAGTAAAATTGTTGGCAACTAGGCAGCTGCTTGAATTAGATTCAGCTTGGATTCTGTTATATTGGGTAAGTTTTATTACACTCTAGTCTTGTTTATAATTTATGGATATTTGAAGAGTTAGTACCTTACTGTAGGTAGCTAGACTGTTTCATTGATAAATAGGTACTCTTCATTTAGGTATACCTTCTGTAGGTGGACATTTAAAAAAATCATTAACGGCATTATGTAGGTATACCATAATCAAATTAAGATTTCCAATATTTTGAGTTCCACAAATTGGACAATGGGGAAAAAAGCCGTCCTTCCATCAAGTTTTGTCCAGTAAAGGCACCATTGCATAAAATTTACACAAAGTAGGTAGGATCTTACATTACTGTTCTTATATTACCTGTTTAAGCCTGTGTGTGTATGTATGACTATTAGGTAACCTCTGTAAATTGGTTGCGGTCTACAGAGTTGCAATTCTTGAAAGTGAGAGGAGCAATAAAGCAACTTTTTCCAATTCCAGTCTATTGATCGATCGATTATTTGTATCGCTTAATGATGTCTTTTAAACGAAATATTATGTTGCTCCTAGCTAGGTCCCTACATAACACCAGATAAATGTAGACAATAAATAAATACAGAAGACAGCTAACGAATATAGGCAATCAGTACAGTCACGTAGAATTAATCAATAATGAGTGCACCTAATTTGGCGTACAGCACGCGTGCTAAACCGTTTTGATACCAACGGCGGATCCAGGGGGGGGTCATGGGGGTCATGACCCCCCCCTGAGCTGGTTCCAGGACTTAGGTGGACCACTATTTGATCATGATAATTTTATTTATATATTTTGTCACCGTACAGATTTTATGTAACTACATAGGTGTACCTTCAATATTTAATTAATTTAATATAATGTAATAACTTTGTACAAAGATCACCGACATAGCTCAACGGTCCAGCAAGCTGAAGTGGCAATGAGCACATAGCTCGAAGAACTGATGGCCGATGGAGTCGGAAAGTTAGAGTGGATACCACGTATCGGCAAGCGCAGCTTGGGAAGGCCAACCGCGAGGTGGACGGACGACCTGGCCAAGGTCGCGGGCGTCGGTTGGATGCAGGCTGCTTCCGACCGGTCGGAGTGGACGTTGTTGGGGCTGTAAATGATGAACTTTGTATGATGGCAAACAAAACATTTTTATTTTACGTCTAGTTCAGGGCTGCCAGATCGTAAAATTGGATACAAAATATGTATAGTCAGACAGTATACTGTATCCTTGATCATTTCGTATAATACGATACAAACGCATACGCCATGAAATGGAACGTGAGTCTCTTGCTTTTCTCGAAGTTGTTTCTAGTAGGATAAACTTAGATGTGACGCCCGCAGAAGGCTGCCATCTATAAAACCCGGACACTTTTTATGTTAGGGGAAATCTGATTAACTTGATATAATGATATGTTTTGCAATTACGCCATTTATAAAATGGCAAAAAATTTGGTGGACCAAATGTAGCCGCCCTGCTCCGCTCATCCTGCTCTATGTATTAGGGACGTAGCTGTGCCGCATCAGCCATACCTACCTAACAATGATACGGGGCTTCTGGCCTAACACAAAATTAATGTGTGAGAATAATAAAATATAATATAAAATTTTTAATAAATAAAATGAAAAAATTTTTGAAAAAATTCCTCACCCGGGTGGGAATCAAACCCACGACCTCTGCATTCCGCGTGACAGCGCTCTCACCACTAAGCCACCGGGTCAATTACTCGGATGACGAATTTTACCATCTCTTTTCCAAATTACATATTGGCAACGTTATTTTTCATCCCGATAGCTATGCACTAGCCAAATCTCGGCAAACAAAGCTGAAACCCTCAGCACAATGTTTAAAGATGAAACGCTTTCATCTTTAAAATATAATAGTAAAAATGCTATTTTTTACAAAGAAATAATCGAAGCTTCAACAGTAGAAAAAGGCTAATAATTATCGTTCGCTTCACCTGCATCAGCATTACCATGATGCATTAGCGATCGTCATAAATTCTCGATAGAGCATGCATTATCGAGAAATAAATGGCAACAGTGTGCGAAAAAACCCCTAAAAATATCGCGCTCGCTCCGCTCGCGCTATAATATTTTAACTTTATATATTTTCAAATTTAATTTTATATATTTTTAACACATTCAGTGCCGGCGACTACTTATTACATGTGTATGTTTCTTACTTTTTATGTCTACAAACGGATGGAGCGATTTTAATAAAATTTTGTATGGAGTTAGCCGACACCCTGGATTAACACATAGGCTGTTTTTTGTAGTTTTTCTGCAGTTCACGTGGACGGAGTCGCGGGCAACAGCTAGTTTTAATTTAATAAATAACTTTAATGTATAATGCGACCAAATTTCGTATAATTCCAGATACCAAACTGTATTCCCGCGATTTATTTGCTGGCAGCCCTGCCCCCTTATAGCCTACCTAACTAGCAAACGCAAAGCGATAGCGAAAATTGTACAAAAATCGCTCATTGCTTGTCAAATTCGTATTACGTAAAATGAATTACAAAGGAACTTTGACATTTCAAGGCGAATATTGTACAATTTTTGCTATCGCTTTGCTTCGGCTTTGCTATTGCTTTTACGTAATCAGGGGGCCGGTCTAGCTAGACTCTGTTAGAAACCCTTGTCGTACCACCTTTGTGGAGTTTTGCGTCATACCCCTCGACATACCTTTAGATCATTCAAATCATTCACCACGGTTATGGAATATAAATTCGGCTGCCTCATTCCGAGCGTGATAGTGCTTCTCTGGATGTCTTCAAGAGAAGATGGCAATATGTACGTGTATATGTACAGGTTATGTGTTAAGTTTTTCAAGTAAAGAATATTTTTTTTAAGTACATTTATAAAATACCTACTTTTTACTTGTATTTATTGTTATCAAATCAAATTATAAGTTCTTGACTTGACCACGACTATGTGACCCCCTCCTGACGCCAAAGCTGGATCCGCCCTTGTTTGATACGCGGTTGCTCAATCTTGCTACTGATCTGCGTTCACTTGTAGGTAGTCAGATTAAACAATTTGATAGTTTAATCGGTTAATAACTAAGAATATCTGGAAAAAATGGTGTCAGAGACGAAAGAATAGGAAAGGAGAATGGAAAGTTTGCCATGCATTTTTAATGAAATGAAAATGATTATTTATTTGTTCATAACATGGTACTTAAAATAAAGTTATTATAATATTTGATTAAATTATTACATTATTCAATCAATTAGCACAGTTTTATGAATGTATTTTTTTTTATATTAATACATTGGTAAAATTCCGAATAAGTAATTAGGATTTTAGACTAACTACATTAGGTACACGTTGTACATTTGTTAACTTTTTCATGATCGTAAAAAAGGGAATTACATGTGAACCGTCTACCAAAAAACTATTCAGAACTTTTTGCTGCGAAACTTGTACGGTTATAAATCGCCGGTTCTTATGCCACGAGGCGGTGCGCACACGCAGCATGTCTGCAATTTGATATTCATTATACGCGCGTGATTTCAGCGCATACACTCCATCAACACTGCCGGGCCACAGAGTGACAGAAGTTGGTAACAGTAATAAAACTATTGATCTAACTGCAGTAAACATACAATAAACTAAATGGCTAATAGAGCACTCTATTAGCCATCGTGAATACCAACCTACCAATGGCCAATTCATACCTATAGAATATATTTTCTACAAGGACTAACTAATGAATGGTCAAATATAAGTGGTAGCACGTTTTTAACCGACTTCAAAAAGAGAGGTTATCAATTCGTCTGTATGTTTTTTATTTTTATTTTTTATGTGTGTTACCTCAGAACTCCGTCGTTTATGAACCGATTTCAATTTTTTTTTATAGTTATTTAAAACCTTTTTTACAAGGTAGTTGATCTACCGTATATCTGTACTAGGAACTACAACTGCCTATATCATAACTCCACCTTACGATTTCACAAGTAATCATGTGATTGATTGACTTTCCGCTTGTTGCGTTTGTATGCACTTTTCAGTCTGATAGTTTTGCGTTCATGTACCTACCTTTATTATGTACCTATTTCTGAAGTACCTACCTAGTACAGAAACGGCTTTATTTATTTTAAGTTATGAGTAATTTTATTTATATTATTAATTTTGTATTTTTATTGTTATGAGTTAATTTAAGATGGTTATGGTTTTCTCGTTATCGCATTTGCTTGATCAGCTCTAATGATAATGTTTTATATAGGTGAATAAATAAATAAATTCTATTTAGCCTTTGATTGACATTTACCTTTAGTTGTACTCGTACATCTACTTCGAAGCCTTTCGAGAACTAACATGAATTACATACCAGGGATTCTTTTCGAAACTGTGCTGTTTCTTTTCTGCAGGCTTATCGGCTATATTTTTTGACAATTCAGAGTGGTGAAACTTCAAATGGAAATGGTATAATGTCTTGCCAGAAGTAAAATTGGCAATACCCACATACTCGCCACTTCTATATTCCGCGTGGTGCCGGCAGAGTAGAATTCGTACCACCCCATGTCTGCCCGTAGGTATCGTACGAGGCGATTAAGGGTTTCTGGGAGGTGGGCAGCAGCGCCTCCCGTGTTGACAACACAGTCCAAAATACAAACTGCGGTCACCAACCCACCTGCCCAGCGTGGTGACCATGGGCAAATAGCCCCTATGGCAGTCTTGTGGCGTGCTCTGGGGGAGGCCAGCGTCCAGCAGTGGACTGCAACAGGCTGATGATGATGATGATAATGATGATTGTCTACTACGACTATTTATTTGGCTTTGTCGCCAAATAAATAGTCAAACAGAGTAACTTTAATTTATAAACTTTATTTTTCATTTTACAGCTCATATCAACAGTACCCGAACATTTCAAAATCATCTAAGTTACGGTGTGTTTTATTTACCACAGACGAGCAAATTAATAAAATTGCCCAATGTGTGAGCAATTATGATTGTATGCAGAACCGCGGACCGTAGCTAACTAAAATATTTTGGTAATCTTTTAATTCATCAAATTACTTGTTTAACAAGGCTTTGAAAGTGAAAAGTGTAGATTTGACGATTTGCAGATTCACTTTTAGCAGTTCACATAATCGTTAATAATCATCACTCATGTTTACTTTTGGAATTCATCTTTTGATATGTCTACGTATTCGATTAGTAGAGATATGTAACTTTACTAGTTGTACATATAGATAAATTATAAAACGATTTGATTGCCGTTTTACAATAGGTTCTTATTTTGGAAACTTTCTCTCAAAGCTTTGAAGCTAATACAAAGTATTACTTAGTACGTACATAACCTATAACGACTTGAGTATGGTACGGTCAAAAACAAAGTTGTAGAGTCATGACTTTAGTATTCGTGAAGTGTCTTATTCTCGTTTTCGAAATAGGTTTTCTCCAAAACAGTATCTCTAATGACTTATTATGAAACTAAAGGATATTATGTAAGCACATAGTGTGTGTTTTGATGTATCTTTTGACGCCGATAGCGATCAGAGAGTGTTTAATAGCACCTATAAAAGAGTTGTCATTGTTCGCGATATCGTGCTATACTTAATTGCTGTCATTTGTAATAATTACTGCTATGTATGCGGATATTATGTTTTAATATACGGCAATTTGTTATTGAGGGCATTTGTGGATCTCGTGATAGGAGTAGCGAGAAATTTTAGAAGATTTTCGACCTGTGATTATTGCCTTTTTTCTCTCTTACCTACTACTACTCCAGCATTCACCTACGTTTGTCTGAAATTAGTTGGACTGTGATAATAACTCATTAGCAGCCTGTAATTGTTAACTAATTACTCAGATACTATAGATAGATTTCCTTTAAAAATCACAGCTAAAAATAAACAGTAGGCACGATGACGGCTCCACAGATTATTTAACGTCGTAGCTCGTTATTTATTTACAGAATAGAACAATCATTGTGATGTCAACGTCCGAAACAAGTGATAATGGCAATTGTCATTACCATTATGACGTAAGAAATTTTTGTCAGTCTGTTTATCGATAGGGTGCGCCCGCGCATAGTGAAAGCCGCGAAAGCGAAGGACCCGCGGCGTTTAACCACATTCGATTGTGTTACTAACAACATGGTCGGTAAGATGCATTTTCCTATGAGAATTGGTTTAGAAAGACTTGCATATTAGGTAAGGTCACATGCGTGGAATATTCTATACTTACTATCGGAGGTGTGTGGAGAGGCATAAAAACTATACATATACGATTGTTTGTACGTTTACGATGTCACAGAGCATGACTTTTAAAGAAATCGTATTGATCCCTATAGTGTACCTATATATGTGTTTCTTTGTAAAGAAAGTTCTTTATTTAATTGTTTATCTTTAAAAAGATAATATATTTGGAAGACATAGTCAATTATTATACATTGAACTTGTGGTACAAAAAATATGGTAGAGTCCACTTTACAGTTTAAATAACAACATAAATCTAAGTCTAATAATGAAATGGGATCCAAACACATCTAGCAAAAAGTTATAACTTTTTTTATCGTCAATACCATATAACAGGTAGGTAGTGTATCTGCTACACCGACGGTAACGACACCCATTACTTGTTGATGTTGTGTCAGTTTTACCACTTTGTAACAGACATACGACACACGACTTCCCTCCTGCCGTGGACTTCCTTTATGCTGTCTAATTAGGTATTGTGGACGTTAAAATAGGTACCCTGAGTATTCTGGCCACATTCCAACACATCCGTTACTTACTGGGTGCACGGTTAAGCCCGGTGATTGCTAAGATTAACCATTACATACAGTGAAAAAAGTGAAAGAACATAAAGAATAAGGTTGTAACATTTTTGTAAGATATTTTTAATCTATCTTGTCCATGGTCCCAGAATATGTAGGTAATCTGATATACCGTGCGTGTATGTGTGTGTGTGTGTTTACAAAACTTTTATATTTAGGTAGATACAAAAATAATTGATATAAGTATCTACTTATTTTTTTTACTTTTAAAAAAGCACACAAGAAAAACACACTCTACCTATACTTACCTTTTTCATAACAAACGTATTACATTCCTGAACTTTACGTCTACCTACTCATGAATGACAGTAGCTCCTAAACTTTCACCAATTTTGTAAACAAAGATGACACAATTCGAGAAAGTTCTCGAATAAACCTACCTATTCGATGAATATCTCATATTGTCCAAGTTTTATAACTCTTGATATGGTTATATTGGTAGGTGGAAACCAGTTTTCGCTTCCCCCGGTTAACTTTTATTGTTGGAGAAAGATAGCAAGTTGTAAGTAAAGAGACAGCAACCATGTAGCAAGGTTTGAAAATCTAGGTTTATGTAGCTGCCAATTTCAATAACCGATCTTGAGAGATTTTTTTGCATATCTCAGATTTAATCTTCTATTTTTTTTTTCAACAAAATTCAAAACTAAGAATAAAAAATCTGAGATTCTTTTTGATCTCCAGCTGGACGAATTGGCCGTATACATAACGTAAATTAGAAAAACTTATCAACAATCTCGGATTTCTTAAACTCTTAATTTGAAATTTTGTATGAAAGCAATTGAAAATTAAAATCTGAGATATTGGCTTTTAGTATTCTTATATATTATGGTAGGTAACTTAATAAATTAGAAAATCCTGCAATCGAGATGTCATGTCACTATAACCAGTAGGTATAGCTATAGGGTAGAGCGACTGCTTGACTCCACAATGGTAACTATCCTGCTATAAGATGGTATATGGTTGGTTATGCTTCTGATTGACCTATCTGGACAAATGATTTTGAAAATATTGAAATAAGTAATCAAGTTATCGTTCTACAGATCTTTTTATAAGCAGATGGTGCAGATGTTTCCATATCAGCTGCTTCGAAATTGATCTGTGATTGGGTTTTTGAGCTGAGCTTTGTTATTTATTATAATCCGATTCCGAACATAAATGAAATTGAATTACTTAAAAAATAGTTAGCCTAGTTTATATTAGCATTAGGTATATAGGAAGCCCTGGTAGGTAAAATTGGCCCACCTCTGCGACTCCTGTAAGTCAGGATCAACAAAGGCGACTAGAAAGATGCAAATAAAGCATAGAAGATCCTGTGAGGAAATAACAATAGTAGTAGGAAGAATGTCGTCAATAAATGAAGAACTCCACTAATTATCTAAATACATATATCATACCGATTTCTTAGAAGCATCAAATGCAAAATTGCAAACTGAATGACGTCATGATTTTTCAATTTTGCAGATTTTTCAATTTTTCAAGTTTGTCAATATTGCAGAACATAGCTAAGAGGTACTAGCAAAAGTGTAACTTACTACTCACTCAAAGTAGCTACCATTTATCTCAAATTAGTTGAATAAGCGGTTTCCACAGAACTCCACAGAGGAATTCAAGTTATCTGGAACCCGCAAGATATTTCCCTTGGTGTTTATGTAAGCAAGGAAAAGCATGTCGTAGCCAGCAGGCATGACTGGAGGGCGACGACCTTCGGCAGCCGTCCTCGGACGCGGAACAGATGTTCTCGTAATCACAGAAGACGGGATTTGCGTGCGAGATACCGAGACAGGTATTTTTTTACTTTACTTGACTTTACCAATGGAGGCAGCGCCTTCATATTGAGTTAACTCGGAGTTCTGGGATTAGATGCTTTCCTTAGAGTGGATTTGGCCAAAATATTGCATAAAGTGTAAAGACATAATTTTCAGCACCCTTATTGGTGCTTCACTAGAATACATCAGCTAACCTAACGACATATGCTTTCATAATATCGTTAGGGTCTCAAATAATTTTGGGGAGTTCTCTCGGGCGATAACTTAGCAATTTTTCATTGATTGTCTGCAGTTCTGATTACCCCAATTTTGGGAATGCAGCCGTGTGTATTATGCACTTACTTATAATAATAATAAGTAGTCCCGAGAATTTAAAAAAAGATACAAAATAATAATAATAAAATTCTTTATTGCACATTGAAACAGTTTGTACATGGGCGAACTTAATGCTTTGTAGCATTCTCTACCAGTAAACCACTATTTCTGGCGAGAATGTGTAGGTAGTGCAATGGAGCAAAGACAAATTGAAAATAAAAATATAGATACATAAAAATAAATATTAATGTACAAATTTTAATACTACTTATAATATGCGTATAGCATTCGTATTAGCTCTACAATCTGCGAATGTGATTCTTTTTAGACGATGATTATATTGCGCTTTTAGATTTAATGTAGGTATGTGAGATCATGCATTACTCATACAGTTATTTCAAAAGTATTTATTTAGATCTATCTCTAGACTTAATGGTTAATGAATGTCTTTTTCTATTTATATACGTAAACCTATCTAAGTTTCTCAGATATAATAGAAATACTTGGTTGTACACGTATGATTTCCTTTTTCTTCGCTAATAACTTCATATTAAATGGTTGACTGGAAGAAAACTCTGTTAGAGATAAGGTCGCCTTTGTACATTGTCTTCTAAAATATTGAATCTTGTGTGTTTTTTTTCTGTGTACAATAAAGTATATACTTCGACAAAACTTGCTTCGTGATGAAATCTTAAATAAAAACTCAATAAAATAAAGTTATTCACAATAAATCTGAATTTATACTCCAATTAATATTTGAAAGTACATAGTTGAAAATAATTGATATTGTGAAACCGTTACTTGCCTTGTCCTACTACAATTCTTTATGAGCCTACGGGCACCTTTTTCGAGTTCAATGGGTAGGTGTGCCGTAGAATGCATTGAGCATATGAATGAATGAACAATTGACTTGGTACGTGTGGGTATAATATTAATCTTATTCAATTAGATTTACATTAATAATTAATACCTACGAGGCGTCTGAGCGAGGATAGTCATTGTTTATTTTTACTCATCTGTACTGCGCTTTTAGAGATTCATTGTTAAGTAATAACCTTCAGTAATAATAAACATTATGTCATAAATATTAAGGTAAACTAGCAAGGGTTATTGATTATAAATAATGTTAAAAATAGAAGTCTAATACAAACAGTATTTTGTATGAAGACGGTGCCTTGTAGACTTTGGCTCCTCGTAAAGAGACTGTATGAACGAGTATTCTATAGTAGTTCCATTTTTGAAATGAAATGGAAATTAAATTTGACATTTCGCGAAATGTCATGTCAGTTTTAGGCGGGTTGTCTAAGAGGCAGATGCGCGTGCACATATCACAGAACCAATCCGTGTGTAATAACTTATTTATTTGTGAATTTATGTTGTGAATAGAGTTTCGGATTGCAGTGATTTTCTACCATGAGATTCTTGACTGTATATTTATAAGTTTCCGCATATATTGCCATTTGTACTATGTCTTGCTCTCCGCAAATCTCAGATTTATTTTTCAATTTATTCATACAAAATTTAAAATTTGGACCAAATCTTCTGCCTATCTCAATATAACTGGCTAATATCATAGAGGAATAAGAAGACTTATTCCTCTATGCTAATGTCCAAAGTGTCTACTGACTATGGTGTGAATACATATCGAATAAGATCCAAGGTAAGCACGTCATGGACTTACGAGTAGGTTGTCAAGTTCCGACGGCGATGAAAATATTTTTTGGTAAGTATTGTTAATCGTTTATTTATTTAGCTGCATGAAATAACTTAGTTTTTTTTAACACATAATATAGGTAGGTTAACCTACAGTAGTACTTATGTACTTGCATCGCACTATACTTAGTATGTATTAGATTTCCCAATATATTTTTATTAGTAACATGTGAATTATGTAAAACAGACAAACAGATATGAAAAAGGATAATTTACAACGAAAATGTATAACACTTATGAAATTTATAGGGAAAGGTAGGTAAGTAAGTAACATGTTAAATGATTCCATTATTAAAATCACCATTTATCGCTCTGTCAGACCACAATAGAAACCTATGTGAAACCTAGGTAGCCATAGCTTAGCCATGATTAGCCTTGTAGTATGCTTTCCTAGTTTATGGAGTCAAACAGCGTATAATGGCTAGTTAGTAAGCTATAATCAAACCAGAAATTGCTACCCAGTAAAGCGGTTTCAACTTTATTTCTCTTTACAATACTTTCCATATATGAAAACATTTTTTTACTGCTATGGCTTGGTAATAAAGAATCGTTTTGCACTTGAAACGTATAATATTACGTGTAGGACGGAACCATAGGTTTTTAAGTTAGAGATGACCGCGCTTTTGCTTCATGCATGACTTTTATATTGAGTTTTTTTACATCGGTTTGTATGATTAGTAGTATTAGATTTGAACTTTTACTAAGTATAAGAAAAATACCTACATATGAATAAAAATTACTTAGAATCTACGGAAAAATCGAAGCGTTTAACCCAGGTATCATTAGTATGCCTTAAAAACTTTTTGCACACCACAGCTACCTAGGTAGAGAAATATAGACTGCTACTTAATTTATAAGTCACAACGATGTTAGACATATTAGCAAGTAGTTCTAAAAGATCTTAAAAATTCAATGCATATTAACATAGTTACCAGTAGTATATAGTCGTGACTGTATACATACTTAAAGTGGTGTCTGCACGTTCGCACCTAACAAAATTAATCGCGTTATTACAAGCAATCCAGCCTGTATGGGTATAGTGATAAGGTTTACTTATATTATTTTAAGGTAGTTACGTTGATGAATAAGTATAGTTTTAGGGGTATGTAAAACGCTGCCACTCCTAACATTCCTCACGCTGAGCTTGACATACATTATGTAAAACGTGATGGTAATATGTGATTTACATGTAGTATGTAGTTTAAGTTTGTTTTGTAAGATACCGCTAGTAAAACTTAAGGCTGCAATGATTTCTTGTCTTACGGTAACGCGATTTCGTGTTTATGAAATTGTTATGATAATTTCAAAAGTTAATGTGATAATATTTTTTATGTTGCACACTTCATTTTAGCAAACATGCATTTTATCATTATAGTTGTGCATTTTCTTTTTGTTATGTTCCATGTTCATAAACCCGTTGGCCTTATAGCAAAGAGGTATGAGCCAGTACCTGGCGCGCACGTGCAAGAAATGCATCAGCTATGTGTCATGTTCTTTGACTTACTTGGAAGGCAGGCTATGGTGTATGTATGTTAGTTTACTTCTATCAATTAATTATTATCAAATAGAATATAGGTTAGCACACGTTTTAAAACAGACTAGCGGGCGCCCACGCCCCTAGTTCGCGTAAGTAAGTAAACTTTAGAATAACTGTTTTTTTCGCGGGAATTTCTGAAAATTGAAAACCTAACTGCCTAAAAATGCCTACATCACATCTAAGCTTCAGGTCTCTGAGATCAGCGGTTTAGACTGTGCGTTGAGCAGTCAGTCGTATAAAAATTCGTACCTACTCTATCTTCGACCGCATCCCTCAGGAAATATTGACGTTAAATTTTTTTTGGTGAAGTAACGGAAGGATATCCTATTATAGTATTTAAAAAATGAGTAACAAGTAAACCGTTAGGTACTGATGTAATGATATTGACAAATTGAGTAACGGGTATAGACACGATATGTGACAATACGTTATGATAACAATGTAACTTATGTAGGCATAGACAAGATAAGTCAATGAAACGAGGAAATACCGTTTTGAGATTGCAAAGATGTTTAATTTTTTACTATCCTTTGGTACCCATAAGGAAGACCTAGAAACGAATTAAGGCACGAGAACTGCCCAATCTAGGGGATATAGGAACTTAAGAAGTAGGCAGGTTCATTTTTACACATGGAAAACTTTTAGAAACCTAAAGCTTGATTTCGTTTAATTTATCAGTAGGGATTTCTTAAACTAGATGTGTAAAGTACCAAAAAACATAGGTTCAGTTGGTTATAGCGAAAGCACGGTTTGCGAGTTGTCGTGAGTTCAAATCTCACTCGGGTGAGAATTTTTTTCATTTTCTTATTAATATTTTATAATACATAGATACTTACCTAATTTTTATTGTTTTTATTTTTAAACATACATAGCTATGTTTAAGTTTTTCAAATGCTACTTGGTTAACCGGTCTTAGAGAATGGATAAAATATTTAAATATATTTTATTACTGCGTCTTGTTTATTGTAACTGATTTGTTGGATTAGTCACCATGTTTTTAGTTTATACCTCGTTGTTATGATTACATTTTCTACGCTACTTGCTTTTAAGTAATAAACGATTTTTTGCCACACATTTCACTAAGTTAGGTCTACTTGCACTACATGCGTTTTTTTACATAGATATCTACACAAAAAGGGATGTGGTGTGTAATATAATAATTTAAACTTAATCCGAAGTTAAAAGAGTTAGTGCTAGTGGGACATACTCGTACTTACATAATTAAAGCGTTTTAGACTTTTTTTTAAGAATAAAATATTACTAGATGAATAGGTATGTATATCTCTTACGACTGCATCATGTTCAATGATAGACCAAAATAATAACGGAACGTTCTTTACAAGGAACCGTTACCAGTATCTGTGCTAAGCCTATTATTTTTATACCAGTTTAGAACTTGAACGCTATGCTTGAACGGTATATTGTCGAATTTAAGAAGAACACGATTTTATTAATGTTTTTTACAAGAAAACATAACTCTGTTCTATTATAGGTACAGGGTGTTTTTTCGTTGCCACCCTTAACAAAGGGTACGTACTCTATACATCAGATAAAGTAAGTTTATGCAAAAAAATACTGGGAAATAATGTAATTTATTTTTGATTTTTTTTATTCCTTGATCGGGCGAAATTTATAGTGTCCAGTGTTAATGCTAGTTTTTTCATAGACAGATATAATTATTTCTCGTGAAAAATCTTGCTACGCGCGTCTGTGTGCATTTATGCAAAAAAACGCAGTCTATTTACTCAACTTTGAACCCTAATATCTTGGGAACCAGACACTTCCTAGGTATACTTACATGGAGAAAAATGATCGTGATGATGAGGAGATTCCGTAGTTTTCGGGAACGTTGACGACCAAAAATCATCCTACATATTATATATTCTATTATATTATTAATATATAGAACACATAACGTAGGTAACTACATATATTATCTTGTATACCTACTTTATTTATTTCATTGTTACTATGTATTTTTAAAATTAAATTACACCTAATAAAATTATTAAGATGTTTTTAATTTAAATTGGGCAGTTGGGCAGAAGGAATACTCTCGTGGGACATTTTTGGGTGCAATTATAAAATATAGAGACAAGGCCGGACGATTACGATGTCATGGCTTGCTTCATTCGAGTGAATATACGTTTGGACTTAGAAAAAAAGAACACTCTGAACACTAGATATCTATGTACTTCTTTTCATTACACCATGCAACTACGGCTGGATTAACCAATTTTGATTCTTTCGATACTAGTAAAATTGGTCCAAGAGAATTTATTACCGTTCATGATTGGTATTTTAAACAAAACGAAGTGTATCTTCAAACATTAGGGTCGATTCCGGCAGTCACACTTAAACCTAAACCTAATCTTAGTCAGGTCTATCTCTCTCCGTTCTTAACATAAATGGCTGAGAGAGAAAAGGACAGGTAGGACTAAATTGTACATGCCAAAGTGTTGATTAATCATCTAGGTTAATCTGAAAGTTCACGTACAGTGGATTTCGTTCTTTGAAAATAAAGTATAACGTCACTAAAAGCTAGTAAACAAGTATTCATTAGAATCTAAGGAATTAGTTTTAAATTCAAATCTATGAAAAGTTTGTGTGAAAATAAAGAGAACATTGTAAAAGTTTCAAGGGATGCTATATTTATACATAGGTATAGAAACAAAGTTGTTTTTCTATATTATTGTAGTGCACATTATAGTCATTTCAGTTTCACGCGCTGTCACACGCACGAATGTTCCATTCTACGCTATTCAATTTGTGAAAATCACATTGCGTGCTACATTGCTTGTTATTCCTAGTACATGGACTTCCGAATTTTTTTTATGTTCGTTCATTTAGTTACACGCATATTCTATAAAGTTAGAGTGTATGCATTTTATAGTACACTGAGAAAAATTTGTTACTTACGGAGACCAAAATTGTAATGGTATTGCAGCAAGCTACTTACCACGTATATTTCAAACGTAAAATGTAAGAGCCATACTTACAAAGAAACGGCATACTGTCGAAGCAGTATGCGACAGCGTGCTCTGTAAGGATAATGCCTCCGAGCTACGTATCTGGGTACTGCATCGTTATTAAGTATGTCACATCTGGATTTTAAGGATCCGGAACCCTTACAAAATACGTATGCCGTTAATGGTGCCACATATTTAGTTTAAGTAAACCCCAACATTATACGTACACTGTACCGTTAAATACGACTTCAGCGTAAGTAATATAAGTATTTAGAAACATTATGTCAGAATTCTGTATATTTCAGAACGTATCACGTCAATATTTAGAGCGAAATCGTTATACCGACTCTGTCTAGTGACATAACGTTCCTGGATACTTACTTAATGTACCAGATGTTTTAGTATAATGAAAGATTTTTAGGTGCTTATAATCACTCTTTCTAAGTACATTATGTATAGGGCATAATGATTCCGAACTATGATAGTATACATAAAAAATAGAAACATGATGGCTATTCGAATTGCGCTTACTTACAAGTGTATACCGATTACGTATTCTTTACCTAGTCATTGTAAGTATGTGGTCTACTTATGTGAACATTGTGGCTACGTATCCAACGCCATTATGAAAGTAGTCAATCTCCTGACACACGCCTACCTCATACGTAAAAAACTTAGAAGGTAGGTACCATGACATGTACATATACTGTGTCATTATAAGTATGTAGTCTACTTATATAAACGTTGTAGCTTACGTATCTAAGTATCTAACGTCGTTATGAAAATAGTCAACCTCCTGACACACGCCCACCCCTTACTTAAAAAACGTAGGCGGTACCATGAAATGTAAATATACTGTGTCATTATAAGTATGTAGTCTACTTATATAAACGTTGTAGCTTACGTATCTAAGTATCCAACGTCGTTATGAAAATAGTCAACCTCCTGACCCACGCTCACCCCTTATGTAAAAAACGTAGGCGGTACCATGATATGTAAATATACTGTGTCATTATAAGTATGTAGTCTACTTATATAAACGCTGCAGCTTACTTACGTATCTAAGTATCCAACGTCGTTATGAAAATAGTCAACCTCCTGACACACGCTCACCCCTTACGTAAAAAACGTAGGCGGTACCATGACATGTAAATATACTGTGTCATTATAAGTATGTAGTCTACTTATATAAACGTTGTGGCTTACGTATCTAAGTATCCAACGTCGTTATGAAAATAGTCAACCTCCTGACACACGCTCATCCCATACGTAAAAAACGTAGGCGGTACCATGATATGTAAATATACTGTGTCATTATAAGTATGTAGTCTACTTATATAAACGTTGTAGCTTACGTATCTAAGTATCCAACATCGTTATGAAAATAGTCAACCTCCCGACACACGCTCATCCCATACGTAAAAAACGTAGGCGATACCATGACATGTAAATATACTGTGTCATTATAAGTATGTAGTCTACTTATATAAACGTTGTAGCTTACGTATCTAAGTATCTAACGTCGTGATGAAAATAGTCAACCTCCTGACACACGCTCATCCCATACGTAAAAAACGTAGGCGGTACCATGACATGTAAATATACTGTGTCATTATAAGTATGTAGTCTACTTATATAAACGCTGTAGCTTACGTATCTAAGTATCCAACGTCGTTATGAAAATAGTCAACCTCCTGACACACGCTCACCCCTTACGTAAAAAACGTAGGCGGTACCATGATATGTAAATATACTGTGTCATTATCAAGTATGTGATTTACTGATATAAACGTTATGGCGACATATCTCAAGTATCTAACGCTATTATGAAAGTAGTCAACTTCCTGATACACGCTTACATTTTTTTTAATGTGAATGTGTATGAGTAAGTTGACTTCTTAAATAATGGTGTTAAATACTTAAGATACGTAGCTACATTTACATACTTATAATGACACAGTATATTTATATGTCATGGTACCGTCTACGTTTTTTACGTAAGGGGTGAGCGTGTGTCAAAAGGTTGACTATTTTCATAACGACGTTGGATACTTAGATACGTAAGCTACAACGTTTAAATAAGTAGTCTACATACTTATAACGACACAGTATATTTACATGGCATGGGACCGCCTACGTTTTTTACGTATGGGGTGAGCGTGTGTCAGGAGGTTGACTATTTTCATAACGACGTTGGATACTTAGATACGTAAGCTACAACGTTTATATAAGTAGACTACATACTTATAATGACACAGTATATTTACATGTCATGGTACCGTCTACGTTTTTTACGTAAGGGGTGAGCGTGTGTCAGGAGGTTGACTATTTTCATAACGACGTTGGATACTTATATACGTAAGCTACAACGGTTATATAAGTAGACCACATACTTATAATGACACACTATATTTACATCTCATGGTACCGCCTACGTTTTTTACGTAAGGGGTGAGCGTATGTCAGGAGGTTGACTATTTTCATAACGACGTTGGATACTTAGATACGTAAGCTACAACGTTTATATAAGTAGACTACATACTTATAATGACACAGTATATTTACATGTCATGGTACCGTCTACGTTTTTTACGTAAGCGTGTGTCAGAAAGCTGATTGCTTAGAGAATAGCGTTGGATACTTAAGGTACGTACGCTACATGTTTATTTAAGTAAATCACATACTTATAATGACACAGTATATTTTCACGTCATGACCCCGTCTACATTTTTTACGTAAGGGGTGAGCGTCTGTCTTAAATAATGGCGTTAAATACTTAAGACGCGTAGCTTCAACGTTTAATAATAATATTTAATACTATCAAATTCAATAATAATCAAACTACAAAATTCCAAATGGGGCAATCACTTTTTGCATCCAGATTCTAGACGTTTAACCTGAAGTGTTTGGAAACCGTCACATATCGATTTTAAAACCAATCCGCCCATTAATGTAAAAAGAAAATCATATAGCGGCCACTTAGGTATTACCTATGTGCATTCTGAAATAGGTTACCTACATGTTTGAGAATCGTGGACATTGTTAAATAACGATTTTGGTAGCAATCCGGATATCTATTTAAAAGTTCAAAATAGCGGCCACTATTATTTGTTCTGACAATGTATAAGTAGGTATGGCACGTGCTGCGTACCTACCTACCTCTTCGTACCTTCGTACCTACGTTTTCGTTTGACATGAAGCGATTAGAAATGAAATATTTTCTCGTTCACCTATGTAAAACGGAATTAGGTATCGGACCCTATTGTAGAGCTAGTATTATTAATGATTAGGTATTATTAAACATTTTGGCTTAGTGTTTTTTCCTTTGTATAAGTAACTAGGTTCATATTAAATAGAATTTCATTCATAGTGGTGACGAGGCAAATGGCTCAGTAGATGATGAAAGAAATTGCAGCTAAGGGAGATGGTAAGCGACAGAATTTGTGTGTAGTAGATTTAGGACTCCACAATTCTTTTCAAAATTCAATGTCAAAGCTCGTGGAAATAAAAAAATGAAGATTTGTGTAGGAGATTAAGGACTCGAAAATTCGTTTCCAAATTCGAAAAAAACACTAGTATCGAATGTAATATCGATATATTTCATCCGATATATCGTGACACATTACATTTTTTTTTCTTTATACAATCTACTTGTTCTCTAAGACTTATTCCTTTAAATTTGCAACATAGTCAATAGTCCAATCAATGGGGGGTTTAACCCTGACATCAATTCCTCCGTTGCTGAAATTTTGCAGGATGATAAAGTAAAGTTAATAGATTACGATTAACAAACTATCTAGGATTTATTCGATTTAGAATTTTTTAATAGCTCAAAAAACTATGCTCTGAAAAGAAAATTTCCTAGATAGTTGTGTTAAACGATACATCAAAGCAAATCAACACATACAAAAAAATTTAAATGGACGGAAGATTTTTTCTAAGAAAATTATAGAAAAAATTGATTATTCGAAATTTCAGGCTCTCCGATATCAAAATATTCCTAGATTATATTACATATATATGCTTATTAATATATCCTGACATATACTGAAGGAATTTTGGACAGAGAAATTTTCCGTAGCGATCTAAACGTAATTTTCTTGTTAAAGTAAAAAAAACACAGTTCTAAATCGTAAAAATCCTAGATATTTTATCAATCGTAATCTATTAACTTAACTTTATCATCCTGCAAAGTTTTAGCAACAGAGGAATTAATGTTGGGGTCTACATATATTAAATTTCCCCGTTGATTGGACTACAATTTGAGTAAAAATAAAACGAAAATCCCCGGATTATAGAAAACTAGCCTTTGCAATAACGAAACGCAGACATGAGATAGGCGCTCTTCGCGAGGGCAGTACTAGTAGCAAAACTTTTATAATCTGTGGTGTTTATGATCGATCACTCACTTGTTTTGTTGGTTTCGTTTTCAGTGAAATATAACCTATAAAAGTTGTCTGTTTTGTTTAATATAGTTTACGAAATATAAATACCGTTAAGTGTGTATAACGATATTATGAATGTATGCATTTTATAAAACAGCTTTTATAAATTGTATAGAAGAAGCAAACTGTGATAATTAATTGTCTGTTTTGTTTATTACCGTTATCAAACAAATATAACGATATTTTCAAAATATCGATATGCTTGTTCGATATATCGCAAAGTATCGATATAACACTACGATATATTATATCGAAAAAAATATCGATATTTTTTTTTACATGAACATCCCTAGTTCATATTTAGCTAGGTACATCATAGATTTTTTTGTTTTTTTTCCTGCGTGAACGAGTATTGACCCGCCAACGGATCGAATGCTGTTATATCGATCGATACATAAATCGAGACACTTATTTAATGCTGTTGGATACTTATGATACGTAGCTACAACGTCCTCTCATAAGGAGGTATAGGTACCGCCTACTTATAATGACACAGTATATTTACCTACATGTCATGGTACCTACCGTCTACGTTTCTTATGTAAGTAGTGAGTGAGCGTGTGTCAGCAGGAGAGTGGCTACTTATTTAATATTGTTGGATTATGATAACACGTAGCTACAACGTTTTATAAGTATACCGCCTACTTATAATGAATGCAAGTGCATGAATATTCCGTCAACCCGTCAACGGATCTAATGCTACTCGTATTGTACCGATATAAATATCAAACGGATAGTATTTAATCGATACACACAAGCATCGAATCGAATCTAAATCCCTCTTACCCTACACAATAAGCTCCAACCACGAACGAATCGAACCAGGGTCTCCATATTGGGGAGTTTCTCCCTAAATTAGGGAAAAATATAGGAAAACAAATCTGTGGGAAAAATGTTGGGAACATATTTTTTGACGAAATTTTGGAGAGAAATATACCTATAATATTTTCTGAACACATTAAAAAAAATTGTAGTCGTAATATTTATTTCTTTTGTCGCAACAAGGGTTTTTCTGATTCTAAAATACTACAGTATCTGCATAGACTTGTTTTATCTGTTGGTTGTCTTTTTAGGGTTCCGTACCCGAAGGGTTCCGAACGGGACCGTGATAGCTAGAGAGTTGAAATTTTCACAGATGATGTATTTCTAGTGCCGCTATAACAACAAATAAAATTAAAATTCCATGCAAATCTAAGGGGGGCTCCCATACAACAAACGTGTTTTTTGCCGTTTTTTGCTCGATCTCTTGAACCGTGAGAGCTAGACAGTTGAAATTTTCACAGATGATGTATTTCTATTGCTGCTATAATATGAAATACTAAAAATAAAATAAAATAAATATCTAAGGGGGGCTCCCATACAACAAACGTGATTTTTTGCCGTTTTTAATGATACGGAACCCTTCGTGCGCGAGTCCGACTCGCACTTGGCCGGTTTTTTACTTTTATCAGCTCACTTAATCACCCCGTAGCTCATAAACCATTGATTCTACATTAAAAATAAACATTATTGGAAGAAAAAAATAAGTAACTAATTTATGTACCTACCTAATGTATATGTAATGCATGTAATAAGTAATAGGGTAGCTGCCTGGTGTTAGATATGTTAAAAATAACAGGCTTAAAGGCTTTAGCATAATCCCAACTATAATATTATAAATGCGAAAGTAACTCTGTCTGTCTGTCTGTCTGTCTGTTACGCTTTCCCGCTTAAACCTCGCAACCGATTTTGATGAAATTTGGTACAGACAATCTTTAGACCCTGAGACAGAACATAGGCTACTTTTTATTTCGAAAAAAAGGGATGAAGGGGTTGAAATAGAGGTTGAAAGTTTGTATGGGATTTCTTAATTTTAAAAGATAAAACCATGAAACTTTATATTTAAGCACTTGATAAGAAATCATTAAACATTTGTTCTAGCATTTTTGAAATTTCGACCAGCTAAGGGGTGAAATAAGGGTTGAAAGTTAGTATGCAAGTTCGTCAAATATCACGTCATAAGAAACAAAAAATCGTTTGTTCTAGCATTTTGAAATTTTTACCAGTTTGTAAGTATGGATTGATGGATGTTTATTACTCTTTTACGTAAAAACGGCTTAGTGATTTTAATAAAATTTGGATTACAATTAGCCAACAGCCTGGATTAACACATAGGCTACTTTTTATCCCAGGGAAATATTTTAATCCCGGATGATTTCGACATTTTGTTTTTTCTGCAGTCCACGCGGACGAAGTCGCGGGCGTCCACTAGTATGAAATAAAACAAGAAAGATGTGCGAACGTTTTTTTAAATAGATTACTTGATGATCATTAAAAAGTGCATGGGCGAGTACATTTTAAAAGTATAAAATTATTTAAAAATAATAATACCTATCATTGAATAAACCATGTTATTTAAAGCTACTTTTGT
Organism: Carposina sasakii; assembly: GCA_014607495.2. Lineage (NCBI taxonomy): Eukaryota > Metazoa > Arthropoda > Insecta > Lepidoptera > Carposinidae > Carposina > Carposina sasakii. The sequence goes on from CP053165.1 coordinate 6,572,906, forward strand.
TATGAAACTATTATCGTAAACGCAACTTTTAACATAGCTATCGAACAAAATTATTATTATTTATCCATACAAGCAAAGTCATAACGTCAGACCGTGCCGCGTTTTAGTATGAAGCGTTTTTGGGAATGCAATGTGCAATTGATATTGAAATATCTCGGAAAGTTTTTGTGATAAAAAGATTGTTCTTTCACTAATGTTTCTATTATTGATGGATCTTTCGACTACATACTAAAATAAAAAACTGGAACTATCCTATTGTCGTGATATTCTTATTGGTTTACGTAATATATACAAAAAAATACTAAAAAAGGTCTTTATCCCCTCTCCTCTCCTCTCGTTAGCTCACCCCTCACCCTCGGGGACTTTTAGTACTGTGAACTGCTGCAACTCTGCACGTATTTTAACTTTTTTTTCACGTATCATGGTTCTATTTATTATTATGACATGAAATGTTTTAGATAGAAGATTAACTTTATGGCTTGTCATACCTGGCCTTATTTACCTAACCTTTATAATATACACAATTTTTCTAAATTTCAAGGACTTAAATGTCGGTAAAGATGTATGTAAGTAAAGGATGCAACTTTGCCTAGGAGGATAGGTCGATCATCAGGCTTATCCAGCTTTTTCTGACACCCTGCTTGCCTCTGACAGTTTAATTAATGCAGTACTTATAGCTTATTGATTTTTATTACAAATTACCTAAACTTCAAACAAAATAATGAACAGATTAAAGAAAAAAAAACACATTTATGCTTTTGGTAATATTTAACCTAATAACAACTTTTATATAATGTTATTTTAATAATTCAACAATAAACCCTTATTGTTAAAAATTATAAAACAATATAAACAAAAATGTTCTTAATTATGTGTCCTTAATTATAAAGAAAGTAAAATAATAGATGTTATTAAAAATTCAGGTACACAACGTAGGAACAATGTTTTTTTTTAGTTTTTGGTGCGAAACTACACGAATTATTTAATCTGATTTTACTAATTTGCTTAGGCTAATAAAGGTAATATAAGTGAATACTGTATTTTGTTTTTGGTGACTGTCAAATTTGTTATAATAATAATAATAATTAATTTTATTTCAGATGTCCATCCATATTAAGTTAGTAATACACTTTACAGTCTATGTTAGTAATTTAAAAATAAAAAATAAATTAATTGCAAACATTAAATAAATCAATAAAATATAACCAACTATGTCCAGCACTGCAGAAATACGCCATTTATTTTAAAATACAAGGACAAATGATTTTTTCGCAAAAGGTTCATATTGGATAAAAATTAATTTGGGGTAAATTGTACGAGAACATATCTTAAAGGGAAAATTAAAACTTGATCTCCGGAAATGCATGACCTGGATAGGACACCCTGACTATCGAACATAATTATTATTATTCGGCTTGCACGGTTCCCAACTAGTTTTTCCCCCAGATTTAGGGGGAAAGTAAGTGGGATGGGTTTTTTTCGGACTTTTAGGGGTATAGGGGTATTTTTAGGGGTTTTGTGACTGTTCATATAGCAAAAGTATGGGAATACTCCAAAGTAGCCAATTATTTGTACACCTAGCGACTCGAATTAGGTAATATTTAGTGAAATTATATTTCAACTACTCTAATGACTGGAGAAGAGAGTACTTTTTTTTGAGTTGGTAGCACCAAATCTCCTTATTTGTGAATTTATTATTGTCGTGGTGATAGAAGAATTTTTAGGGGAATTTTCAAGTAATTTAAGCGATTTTAGGGGGTTTTCACATATGTTTAGGGATAAATCTTTTTTTAGAGTTGGTAACACACTTTAGAAAACAAAAAAAAATAATTCTAAGCTGCGTGCAACAAAGCTGCGTGTCTGGTGTTTAGTTATCGATTTATCGGATTTATTGAGATTTGTGCAAGCGGCGCCATGGAGGACATACAGTGGTGCCTCACACAACGAACTTAATTCGTTCCAGGAGCAAGTTCGTTATGCGAAAAGTTCGTTATGTGAAACGCGTTTTCCCATAACAATACATGTTAAAAAAAATAATTCGTTCTGTAGCATAAAATATGGTAAGATGACATAAAAAAAAGATAAATTTTTTTTGTTATTATTTTTATTTAGATACATCTAAAAACATAATGAAAAAAACACACATTTTTCGTTGTAATGATGAACGATTGCTGCGACACGTGCGTAAGTTAAGCGTACTGCTTAGTGACTAACGACTGCCTGCGCGGAAGGATGCAATTAATCGGCAGTGATCGTAGAAGATCGGGCGACTTCGTTGTGTGAAGCGAAGTTCGTTGTGTGAAGCGAAGTTCGTTGTATGAATCGTGAAATGAACGAAAAGGAAGTTCGTTGTGTGCAGCGTTCGCTGTGCGAGGCGTTCGTTATGCGAGGCACCACTGTATTAAATTCCCTGGGATTGGGGGAGCTTATTAGCATTTTCGCGGGTAAGTACCTATTGAGTCTGAATTTATTTCTTTGAGTTTCGTCACCCACCACGTGCAACTAGCAAGTTTAAACAAACTGCAAGCGGCGTCATGGACGATAGGTATATAAAATTCACATGGATTGGGTAAGCTCATAAGCATTTTTGCCGGTAAGTACCTACCTATTGGGTGGAATTTATTTCTTGAGTTCTGATTGATCTGATGATTTGAGACTTTTATTCCTGCATTGCACAAGGTATGCGTTGATATCAGTAAGTTTGTGTTCGCACTGCCCCCTGTACGTACATAGGCAGTGCTGTTTGTTCTAAACAAATATGTACAAGGCATTACATATATTGCTTTTCACTGTCTTGATTTTCATTGAAATTATAAAGCACGTGTTGCTAATTTATTTTTGACTAGCGGACGCCCGCGACTCCGTCCGCGCGAACTACAGAAAAAAGTGTCACATTGAGATAAAACATAAACCAGTTTTTAAGTTAGACCTACTATAAAATAGTGAAAACTGTATTCAATTTGATCCAGTAATTTTTTGGGTGATGCGCGAACAAACATACAGACAGACAGACATACACACAGACAAAAATTCTAAAAAGTATCGTTTTGGCTTCTATTAGCTCTCAAAAGGCCACATAATTTTTTTTACTGCCATATCTCCAATGTACAGAAAAACTTGAGTTACAGATTTATTATAGGTATGTATAGATGAGATCATTATTAATATTTTTTAGTCCCTATAGTTAACATAGTGTTTCTTTTTTTTGTTAAATAAATAGCACCTAATTCTAGATTATTTTGCAGACAATGCTATTGATTTTGAAGCAGCGTTGCTGTTAGGGTCTGAGGAACTAAAAGAAATAATACCAAAAGTTGGTCTCCGGCTCAAGTTTAAAAAATACCTTGAAACACAAAAACTGAAGACTGATGAGATCTCAAACACAGTATGTACATACTTAATTAGCAAAATTAAGTACATAATCACAATTTTATTGGTTAAATTTTATGAATAATCTTTGGGATGGGGCTTAAATTTATATGAGCAATTCAATATCACCATTATCAGCCTGTCTTCTCATACTTAATGTACTTTAAGTAAATAGGTATTTTAAATAATGTCATTTTATAAGCCTAATATAATATTTCTAGTTGGTGGACAATACTGATGACATCCTATCAGAAATAGAAGACACAGATTCTGATATAACATTAACCTCAGCTGAGAGCTCTGGAGATAGTGTAAGTAAATTTTTATATTGGCTATGTAGTCACTTTATAAGACTCAAATTTCAATTAGGTATCCTTTGTATACAGAGAACTTTAGGACTAAGTTGACCAATCTTTTTTAAAGTTATCTTCAACAAATGTACCTATTGCCTGTGCAAGCCTTGCACTTAGCAAGCATATTTAGTGTATGTCTTACAAACCATGCTTCCTGCTGGAATAAAAAGTTTTATCAAGGTACAAATCATGTTTGTGGTTTTGGTATAATGTTATATTTTAGTTATTCACTCTAATGTTTGATTTGTTTTGCAGGTATCAAAAATACTAAGTGTAACTTCTATTTTCATTACATAGTACATACAATTTGTAGTTTAAAACTATTAGTAACTTATATATAAAATACATATATTACTGTATGATTATTGACAAAATATTGTGTAGTTAAGTTTGTGCTTATTATAATTGGCAAAATACCTATGTAGATAAGTGGTTACTTCTGTTATCTATTTATTCTTTGCTAGTAGTATGATGCAAATACGTTACAAATGCTGTGCCATGAAACCAATCACAGGTTTGTGTGTTACCTATTGGGGTAGGATGTTGCAAGTCAAACTAAATTTGCAGCACTATCTCTGTATATGAAGAAGAAGGTAAGTAAGAATCAGTTATTAACATAATGCTTGTAGTTAATGAGTAGATAGATTGTTATTAGTTTATTTTCTTCTAGAAGTGGTAGGTATAGTGGAGATAATGCATTCGTTGCAAATTCCTAATATTGTTTTCTCATAGTATTTAGGCCATATTTTATTTGGTGAATGTAACAGATGCTGGTTTAATCTTTACAAACAAACATACAAATATTTTCTCTTTTTAATATTATTTAAAACATTATGAAACTTAAATGGGTGGATATACTTGCCAGTGATTTTAAATTTCAAAACAATATTTGTTATTTGTGTATAATGTTTCATTACCTTAACCTAAGTGAAAACAATATTAATTATTTATACAGGAAAGTTTAAATGGCAGAGCAATACTTAAAGAAGGAGAAGGAGGATTACTGTCCGAGAGTTCTAGAAGGAAATTGAGCCAGCTGCTTATAGAAAACAAACTGCAAAACAATCCAGCAAAAAAAATTACTAGTGAAGAGTTTTCCAAACTTGCTATCCAAATTGTTAAAATATTTCATAAAGAAAGCGTTGTGGTATATTATTCTCCATATTTATCGGCTACCAATAGATTAGCTAAAAAAAATGCAAGTGGAAAATTATATGAGAGTTACATAAGCCGAAGGAGGAAGTTACGTACAAGTGGAGAGCTGCCTGGGATTAGTCGTTCATCTTCTCAATCCTCTCTATCAAGATCAACCTCAACTATAAATGAAGATGACATTGACTCTCTAGAATGTGGTATGTAATTTCAAAGCACAGAATTTTACTTAACTTGTTTTTTATTGATAAACTAATCAATAAAATAAAATAATTGCAGATCTGGTAAAAGAAAATATTTTGTCGTGGTTAAAAAACAATGTGGATCCATGGCAAGAGGTTCAAGACAAGTGGGCAGAAACTGCAGACCAACGCCTAAAACGCTCTGCCGCAGGTGAAATTATTGATTATTTCAAGGATTTTCCAGCCTTAAAACAACCTGAGGGATATTCATTGGTAAGTAAAGTTGGCTTTCTTTGCAACACATTTATTAAGTTTTTGAACACAATCTTCACACTTATAATAAGTCATAATCTACAAGGTGTGTCTTGGCTAAATGATAGTTTAATATATAGGTAGGCCATATTCAACAATAATATTAGCTGCCGCCTATGACTTCCTCATAAACTTATCATTTTAATGTGTTGTGTTTTAAAGGTGTTGTGATAATTTATGTAGTTCAAAAACCTCTAATAATATCATTCTTTTTCAGCTTCTGACAGATTTTAATCGTATGTATCCAGGAAAAGAAAACAACCTATTTTCCACAATTACCCTAAAAAAAGAAGATATTGTTAAATATGCTAAATTAAAATTACAAAAGATCAGAGACAAGGAAGTCAAATCTAAAATAATTGATATAATAGGACTTATTAAGGGTAAGGTTTGAGTTTATACAGTGTTGTTATTATAATACATAATATCCTAGTTTTTACAAATAACTTAATACATATTTTTTTTTAGAAGATGAACCCGAGACTTACACCAATGTTGCTTTAATGCTACTATCTTATGTTATAAACATTTCACCTGCACGCAAGCAGAAAAATAAACCCATTTGGAAGCCTTCACGAGCGGAAGTCTGTGATGGTTATATTATGCAAGCCACTTCTGAAGCTGAAGTTACAAATAAAATCATAACTAAAAAGGAGCACCTGCTAAGGCTGGGACGTACAGTCCAGCCCTTTGTAATTTTTGTTGGTCTGTCAGTAGTTGATGTTAAAGCAGTTTATGTTGTTATTAATGATACACTTTACCGGTTAACAAAACTTATAACAGCAGTAGATTGTGCTTTCAAAATATTTCACGCAACAAGTGCTTGTTACCCAGAGGAATCTGAAGATATTTGGCTGTTTTTACAGTTAGGCTGCTATAACATTAAAACAGTATTTGACAGACCCACACAGGCTGTAAATACTCTATTGTCAGATCTCCAATTAATTAATTAAACATGTTCACATGCTATTTTTCTAAGCAAGAAATATCATCTGCAACTTTACTTATAACTCACATACAAACTTTTTGTAAATCAACTGTTAGATTTTCAGGATTTCAGTGTGGGGAACAAGCATGTTATCGTCATTATTTGTCATCTGCATCTTTTAAAAAGCACTTGCTTAGAGATCATCGGTCGTCACCGTCATTCTCACTTCAATCAAATAATGATAATGCTGTTTCAGATTCCAATATTCCAAATTTACTTTTATCACCCATTAAAACTTTTAAAATAAATAATGCTATACCCACACCAGTAACTACTAAAAAAACGACAATATTTTTGTCCATCATGCTGCAAATTTGGTATCGACTCTATATGCTAACCCAGCTGTTCCACGTAATATTGTGCAAGTACTTGTAGAAAGTCTTAAAAAATTTCACTCTCAAACAGAACATATTATGCTACAATACTTAAATGAAAATATAGTATCACAAAAACAAAATCATGAATTTGTTCAAAACGCTGTAGAAAAGACATTGAATGCTTACAGGGATGCTTTTAAGAAATTAGATTCTGAACATAAACGATTGAAATTTTTTAGTCTTTTAGGAACTTATGCCGAACCTCATGAAGTAGTTGTAGGTCAACGAAATGAGACAAAAAAAACAGCAGCTGGGTCATTGTTAATACAAATTAATTGTACTGAACAGGTGATTCCTTTAAAGAGGAATTTTGAACTTCTTTTTTCATCAAAAAATTATATGAAGGATACCTTAGAATACTTGCATACTGTACAAAACAACTTTTTTGGTGTAGAGAATATTGTCCAGGGTTCAGTATGGAACAAAATGATCAAAGATTCTGTGGAGAATAATAATATAATGATTTTACCGTTAATCATCTACTTCGATGATTTCGAGATTGGCAATGCGTTAGGAAGCCACGCTGGAATACACAAACTTGGAGCTGTTTATGTCTCGGTGCCATGTCTTCCTCCTCACTATGTCTCACTTTTGCAAAATATTTTATTACTAGCTATTTTTCACTCATCAGACAGAACAAGAATAGGAAACAACATAATGTTTCAAAAAGTTTTTGATACCCTCAATGATTTGAGGATAAATGGCATATATATTAAAACTGACCAATACGAAGAAGTTATTAGATTTTATGTAGCGGCTGTTACAGGCGACAATTTAGGTTTAAATGCTATATTAGGTTTTGTTGAAAGTTTTTCTGCAAATCGGCCGTGTAGAATTTGTAGTGCTAACAAAGAAGAAATCAAAACTTTGTTTTATGAAAACAGCACACTGCTAAGAAATAATGTTATTTATGAAAATGATTTAATTATGGACAACATTTACGAGACTGGTGTTAAGGAAAAATGTTCGTGGCTTGCTTTAGATGGTTTTAACTTATTTGAAAATGTTGCAGTAGATGTTTTACATGATTACCTAGAGGGGGCTTGTCGATATGTGATGTCATTTATTATACAAAATCTAATCCAGACTCAAATGGTCATTTCTTTTGATAATTTGAATTCAAGAATACGGTATTTTAATTATGGACCTGATTCAACATCAAAACCATGCAATGCTGTATCAAAAGATGGCACATCTATAAAGTTAAAATGTTCAGCATCTGAAATGTTAACTCTTGTTCGTTACTTTGGGCTAATTGTCGGATATAACGTCCCAGATGAAAACGAAGTCTGGTTTTTATACATAAAATTAAGACAATTGTTAGATAAACTTTTAAGTCGCACAATCCATGAAAATACTTATGATCAAGTAAAATTTTTAGTAGCTGAATTAAACGAGCTCTATTGTCACATAGCTAAAACAAATTTAAAACCAAAGTTCCATTTTCTTACACATTATCCAGAAATGTTAAAAAAATTTGGCCCCCTTACACAAATCTGGACAATGAGATTTGAAGCCAAGCATCGAGTATCTAAGTTTGTGGCCAGAGCATCGCATAACAGAACAAATGTATGTAAAACAATAGCCATAAAACACCAATTGATGTTAAATGATATCTTTTTAAAAAATGAACCACAAACCACAATCACATATGGTAAAAAGAAAAGTTTAAATGAATCAGAATATGCTTATCTAAAATTAAACTTTCATCCTCCAGATATAGTTGGTAATAATTGTTGTTATTTACTATCGTGGGTAAAGATACATGGTGTAAGATTTGAGCTATCATCCATTGTAGTTATGGATATTTTGAAATCCACATGTTTACCAAAGTTTGGTAAAATTCAAAGTATTTATTTGCTTAACAACGAAAAAGTTGTATTTAAATGCATTTCATTGGATTGCATAGACTTTAATCAACATTATTATGCATATGAAGTGCAAGAAAAAAATTATGATACCTTTTTTCATTGTTATAACGATCTTATTTCGCCTGTGCCAGCCACCATGACTGTAATGCCAAATTTAAAACTTTATGTTACTCTTAGATGGACCTTAGAATAATTTCCTTACTCCCTGAAGGCCTTATCTTTATATTGTATGTTAATATCCATTTGCATTAACTCGGATTGATAGAACATATGATATCTTGTTCTTTTTGACAATAACTGAAAGGGAGAGCACGTGTGCTAATCGCAAATAAACTTAAATCCAAGTTGGTGCAATTGGGCACAAGTCTTTTGGGGGCTGAACAAAATTCAATTAAAATTTAAATACTTTATTATATTCGACATATAGTTTACAACTTCTTTGTCAATGGTCATTTTTATATGTTAGTAGGTACTTTCTATTGTGTTACGGTCTGTCAAGCATAAGTTGGTCAAATAACATTAGGTTTGACAGTACTGCTAACACTATTTCAGTCAATAAAAATTGCATTTTATAGTAAGGTAAGGTAATACATACATTTATAATTTATGTTGTTACTTAAAAAAATCTATCCTAAGTGTAAACAATTTCCTTTAATAAAATTATGATGTCTGTTATTTTTATTTGATTTTTATCATTAATGTAGGTTCTATTATTGCATTGTGTATGTTCTATATTAATCTGTAATAATATTTATTTAGATTTCTCATTACAGGTGCATTTTTGCTCCATGCGTAGTTGATACAGTAAAATATGATGTAGTAACCATTTCTACTTCAGCAACATACATACTCGTACAATACTGACACTGGTAAAATAAAGCTTTACTACTGATACATATGTTGCTGTAGTAAAAACGGTTACTACATCATATTTTACTGTATCAATTTCAGTAAATATACTGCAGTGGTAAATACTACGCAATGCAATAATGACCCCGAAACAGTAGCGTACGTATGCTGCAGTAATACATACGTACGCTACATCATGCTTTACTGTTCGAACATCAGTATCGTACGTATGTTCCATCATGCTTTACTGTTCGAGCATCAGTATCATACGTATGCTACATCATGCTTTACTGTTCGAGCATCAGTATCGTACGTATGTCACATCATGTTTTACTGTTCGAGCATCAGTATCATACGTATGTCACATCATGCTTTACTGTTCGAGCATCAGTATCTTACGTATGCTACGTCATGCTTTACTGTTCGAGCATCAGTATCGTACGTATGTCACATCATGCTTTACTGTTCGAGCATCAGTATCTTACGTATGCTACGTCATGCTTTACTGTTCGAGCATCAGTATCTTACGTATGCTACGTCATGCTTTACTGTTCGAGCATCAGTATCGTACGTATGTCACATCATGCTTTACTGTTCGAGCATCAGTATCATACGTATGTCACATCATGCTTTACTGTTCGAGCATCAGTATCTTACGTATGCTACGTCATGCTTTACTGTTCGAGCATCAGTATCGTACGTATGTCACATCATGCTTTACTGTTCGAGCATCAGTACCTTACGTATGCTACATCATGCTTTACTGTTCGAGCATCAGTATCTTACGTATGTTACATCATGCTTTACTGTTCGAGCATCAGTATCTTACGTATGCTACGTCATGCTTTACTGTTCGAGCATCAGTATCTTACGTATGCTACGTCATGCTTTACTGTTCGAGCATCAGTATCGTACGTATGTCACATCATGCTTTACTGTTCGAGCATCAGTATCTTACGTATGCTACGTCATGCTTTACTGTTCGAGCATCAGTATCTTACGTATGCTACGTCATGCTTTACTGTTCGAGCATCAGTATCGTACGTATGTCACATCATGCTTTACTGTTCGAGCATCAGTATCTTACGTATGCTACGTCATGATTTACTGTTCGAGCATCAGTATCGTACGTATGTCACATCATGCTTTACTGTTCGAGCATAAGTATCTTACGTATGCTAGGTCATGCTTTACTGTTCGAGCATCAGGATCTTACGTATGTCACATCATGCTTTACTGTTCGAGCATCAGTATCTTACGTATGTTACATCATGCTTTACTGTTCGAGCATCAGTATAATATGTATGCTGCAGCAGTAACGTACATATGTTGCGGTATTAAATACGTAACCTGCATCGTGCATTATTGTACAAGCAGCAGCGACTTGCGAACTACGTACATACGTAGTAAGATTTCGACTTACGTACGTACGTAGAAAATCATACCACTCGTAAATTACGTAAGCGGCTCCATTAAATGCATCAGTATGCTGGATACGTAAGATAAGCTACGTACGCGTAATGTAGCGGTATACACACGTCATAGTGGTCGATTTTTATACGTATTTTAAGTAAGTCGGATACTTAAATTTTTCTCAGTGTACCATATTTGACTAATAACATAAACATCTAAACGTTTACCTTTACTCTATAAAGCTTAAGTAGCTGTAAAGTCTTTAAACGTATCTAGAGTATTTAATTAAGTTTTATTAATGCTTTTTTAGTAAGATTAAAACCTACCTACTAACTATTTAAACGCAGATAAAACAATCAGTAAAATTAGTACTAAGTACTTATAATATAATTAACGAGATATAACGTTTAGTAAGTTAAGATACAATAACTTTTTCCAGAATTTGGTTAAACTAAGTAAGATACGAGTATTTCGATATGAAATCACATTTATAACTACAGCCAAAATGTGCATAGTTGGAGTTAAAACACTAGTTTTACAAATGCGCCATTGAGTCGTGGAATCGAATTGATTACACCTGTAGGCATTCATTCATGGTCGAAAGCTCTACGGTTATCTAAAATGCCAGTCGACAGGTTCACCTCAGGGCTGCCAACAGTACCAAAATGTAGAAAATATTCAAGATACCAATTTTGTCTTCAGAATTTAATCTTTGAAACTATTGAATTGATTTTTTACTCGTCGAAACATTACATTTTAAAGAAAAATGAGGACATTCTCGATGACATGACGTTACATTTATACATTTTTTTACATTTATTAATGGTGACAACCCTAATTTCAGCTCATGCCTACTTCACATTTACGTAGCTGCTAAGATATAGAGCCTAGTTTGGCACGAATAGCGGCAAGGTAACTATGATAAGTAGGCCAGAATTGAATTGACGGACGCACGGTGTTTACAAACAGAATTGTTGATATCGACTCCATTGTCCTGTTTTGTTGATGTTTTAAAACAATTTAACGATTGACAGTATTTTGGACCAAATTTTACTTTACTTGGAAATATTTTAATCTACTTGCACTAGTCACCATAATAATGATCTAGCCAATATATATATGATAATACTCCAAAGCAAATATGAGTCTTGCATTCGCGAATCAGCGACAAAAATCACAAAGACATTGGTTAGAATTCACCTTTTTTAGGACGTAAAAGTAGAGGTAGGTGTATAAAATGATTGACTGTCTCTCAATGTCTCTGCACAAGTTAAAAAGCTTGTATCGAATTGAGCTTTCACATAACCTATAGAATAGTTAGAGCTGTGCTTTCTCTACATAGAATAAGCTTTTGTGTAAGAGGTGATTAGCGAAACTTTAATGACGGTCGAAACGTTGTCACTGAATTTAGTTTTACTTAACCTCAAAATTTAGTAATTTTGTTTCTATATTTTGAAAGAAATTGCTAATTTCAATAGAATACTCACGAGTCGTACAAACATTACCTTTTCTCAATAAGATTCCGTAGGATGAATTTGCCTAGGTAAAATCTTCAGTAGTTTCTGCTGTGTTGTTGCTGTAAGCTCGGAGAGTCGATCTTAAATTATGCCATAGTAAATGCCTGTTATTTATCTTCAATATAATTTAATAGGTGTTTGCTCTTTTGATAAATCAAAAGTGTCACGTGTCGTATAGCCGACATATTTAGTTGCTATAATTTAGTGTAACTCCCACCGAGGCAAGAAAATGGTATCAAGTTTACTATTGCAGAAATTAACGTGATTCTTTAGTATGATAACTGCTTTTGATTATGTCTAGTCAGTTTATAATATGACCTTACTGGACGCTTGTATTTAAAATATGTAGGTTAACGTCTAACAAATCGTTTTATAATTAGAAGTAGTCATGCAAGTCAAGATAGACTCAGGTTTTTAAGAACTGACTGTTATAAAATGTTTGTATTCTGTTTACAACCTTTATCTAGTTTATCAATTTTTTCTAGAATCTTCATGTACTTAGTAGGTAAGTAACATCGCTATTTTATATTTTTCTAGCCATAAAATGTTGCTTGTTTTTACTTCAAATATAGATTTTTTGAACTTAAGAGAACTATTATCGCGCGATATAAAAATTGTCAGACTACCTACTAAGTAGTTGTACGTACACGAGTTTAGACGACATAACTTAGTACTAAATTGGAACAGATCCTTTGTAACATTATTAATAGGTGTATGGTTATGTCTTATAGAATGGAAACAGTGTGGGTTATTATTATTCAAATATTCAAGTACACGAGGCCGTAGTTCCGAATCAAGAAGGTCTCTATTTACGATTCATAACCGGCAAGTGTGAAGCGGTACAATCATCTACTACGGCTCGAAGAGATTTCATCTAGTTAAACAAGAATTAAACCTACAATAATTATACCAAGGACAATAATTCTTTAAGGCCCTTATTTTGCAATGGTCAGATAGCCTAAAATAATAATCGAAAGGATAAATTTGATGTTCTCTTTCTCTAAGATTTGATCAAGATAATTTTTAATGTTGTATGCCATATTTCCTTTTGTGTATGTGCAATAAAGAATAAGAATAAGATAGAGACAGCATTAACGTTATCCTTCAGATAGGCTACTACTTATTGGAAAAATCGGCTCTTAGCGGTGTACGCACATGATCTTGCCTTTTAGACCCCCTGAGATGTATGAGAGTTCTTAAAGAATATAAGAATTGCCATATAGAAAGTATCGGTAGTTATAATTTGTTTCATCTTTCTAAATGTTAATACTTAGATTGCATAACACAAATTGATTTCAAAGTAAAATATGATTACACGAACGAAATAATCCGACATGTTCTTGTACATTCGTCTTACGTAAAAGTGTATTTTTTCATTATTTATGTGCAATTAAACTAGTTAACGCATCCGTTTCTGTTGTTTTTAATTGGCATTTTAGCTATTTTAGCCCATTAATTTATCAATGTCTGCAGTAATTGTGGTATTAGTGATATTTTGTGTTTCTGTTTGTATTGATTTAGTATGATTTGTATTATTTCAACATTATACTACCATGATTTTATTTATTTTATTACTTTCTCAAACTTTACATATTTACAGAAATTACAATGGTTCATATGTCTAACAACTATCATCTTTGATATGAACATCTAGCTAACATTTTAATCTGTACTTTGACTTGCATTACCTACATGATGCACTTTTTGATATACATAAAAAAATGTGTGGTTACGCTACATTCCTTGTTTTTATCCTGTTTCTCGTGGAGTTACCACTTATGTACCTAAATTAATTGTTTATTTATATAATGATGCTTTCAAATTCCATACCCAAGTACCTCTATACAAATAAAACGCAATATGTATTTTGTAATTTCGCCAGCAGTGTTCGTTAAATGCTAGTTGGTCAATCAGAGCCATTGTGTGCCTTGTTAGGGAGTTATCCGAAGATATCTATACTTTGGTTTCGAAATAGAAGCCATTGAGTTATTACTATGATAGAAGCTAATGCTTTTATAATGTTTGGTATTAGGTCACGATATTTGCCTTCTAGTAGAAATCTGAGTATATTGTCAATTATTCTTTGTACTACCTACTTATTGTTTATTTATATTACAGTTGTTTTATTGTCTTTTTTACGCTATGGATTATGATTTCAAATCATTACGTCCGAGATGATGGCAATGTTTTGTTCGGACTTTCGAATTTCAATAAAAAAATTCGATTTTTATTGAAATTCTATCCTATTTTAAGCATAAAGACAATTCTAGAAGGCTTGATTAAAGTATATTTTTAATTTGTACGTTATACTAAAGCTCAGGAAGTCCAGTAAGTTTAGAGTTCAATAACCTGAGTCTCTCATGAGCCCAACCAAACGTGCCTCATCCGGTAAGGTACGAAGGTACTAACTAATACTTCGGCAATGCCGTATTACTTCATACATAGCCTAGGGTACACAGAAAAGATATAGATAGAGCTTATAATTATGTAGTGTGGAGGGTAGATGCATTTTATTTACATATAAGCAGACAGTTTTAAATATGTTGTAGTTATTGTAATACTTACAACAAGATGTAAGTAAATGTTTTTAAATTCTTATCTTATTTAACTGATAATACCAAAATTATTAATAAATAATACCAATGTAAAAATACCTTGTTAACTATCTCCAAGTTATCTGATATTAGTAATTTCAAATACAGCTAGTCCACACTACGTTCTCACAATAAAGCTTAGCAGAGTGATGACAGTCTACAACTATGAAATTATTTTGCATTATTAATGACCTAATCCTATTACAGATTGTCGTAGAGTTAAGCTACTGTATCTTCGTTTAGCTGTGGTGTAGATGCCAAGCCTCTAGCCTCCAAGGCGTTGGGCTCGTCAAGGTCGGGACACATCCACCGTCTGCCTTGGAAGAAGGTATGTTGAATAACTTATCAATGTTAAGAGATATTGAGATAATTTAATAATCTTTAGGTATCTTTAGGATGTATTCTAACGAAGCCCCGCATCAGCACAGGAAACTTTATTACATAGCAAGAAAACTTATAAGTATTACCTGCTAAGCAAGCTATAAACTCGCTATCTAATTTATATATCAGCAAATTGCATACTGCCATATATGTTTAACAAATAAGTGTATACTGATAATATAGAAAGTTGCCCCCATGCACTGGCCTAGTGGTTTAGTTCGGTTCGAATGGCCATAAGGTCAGCAAAACAAGTACGGACAAGCGATCGCAAGAATGTAATGATAGGTTTCTTAAGCGTGTATCTTTTTGATTCTATATAGATCTCTAGTGGCTGCCTGCAACTCCATCGGCCTGGAATTACACAAAATACGTTTTCCAAAACAAAAAGTAGTTAACCGGGATAAAGAGTAGCCTTTACCATTAATATGGAAACCTGGAAACCAAAACCCGCTCTATAGTAAGATATCAAGAAAACGGATGGGCACTAGTAGATGAGCACTGGAGAGAGGGCAATAGCTTAGAGAGGGGGCTTTTACTCAGTCTGGTTGCTGGATGTTCATCCTGCCTGTTCAGGCACAAAGATACATACATAAATTACGATACGACCACGTTTTTAAGTCATATAACTAGATTGTTTCATCCTAAGAAGGAAATTCAGTGAGTAAATATTGCCTACACTACTTAATGATAATTTATCTGCAGTATAAATAACGATTATTTTACAAGCCAATGATTTAAGGTATGGTAACCTATATAGCCAAAGTAAACACGACCATATTTAGTTATCTTGGGACATTAATAGTCAAATATACGGTATCTGTTTGTTATCCTTATATGAAGCTAAATATACTCGACTAGCTGTTTGTGGAAATTCCGTTCTAAACTACGGATAAAATTAAAAAGTAGATTTTAATCCGTGAATACGATACCTACTTGTATTATGAAGAAGAAGACAGCGACAAAAGTCAGCATTTCATATTGTCAAGATAGCTCTCGAAATTATGGGGTGGGCTTGCATCATATTTTGTCGTTTACATACAAAATTTCAAATTTGAAATTTAAAAAATCCGAGATTCTTTATAATTTCTGGTACTTATTGAAATTGGCTGTTATTAACGCCGCTACATAATCACGAGTATGATATTCATCCATACTTAAATTCTCGTCAAGATGCGTTTCAACCACAGGCACGTATGGATGATCTTAGCTATGTTACTAAAATATAAACTATTATCGTGTTAAGTATTCAAATATTGCCTAAATTTGACAAATATTCCATAGGTACATTTTACTATAAAATTATATTTTTAAACAGTGTCCAATTGATCTATTCCGTTCCGATCCCAGCAAGTGATCCTATAAAGGATCCGTTTTATTTAATTTTATAATTTTATTCCTATTTGATGCCGTCGCGGGATCAGATTAATTTCATTTATTTTGTATTACGTTCTGATTCCGTGTGTCTTCTCAATGATTTTTTCGTACTGTTAGCAAGTAAGACACATACAATATTGTTTTTCGAATGATTGTTGATTTTTACTAAGAGATCGAGACTATTTTTCTAATTCTTATTTTATTTTTCTTAACTTTGTCGTTCTTCAATAAAACAACTTGTAGAATTTTAATTCTTTTATTTCCTATTTTGTTTTCTTGTCTTGGAATAACACCGTAAAATGTTTCAGAATAGCCCTCTGTTTATAAACAAGCTTTGAGTTTATAAGTTTACTCAAACACGTAGTAAGGCAACCTTGGCCTTGCCAGCAAAATAACTTGCTAGACTGTAGTATCGAGTAGTAGGTATTGTCCGTTTCATAGAATAGTTCCTATGCCCGATTTCGGAACTAACATTTTTTGTATGCAGTGAAACAGAAAATGTCGTCATACAAATAGTAACCAGCGCCATCATCCATCGGAACTATAGGGTGAAACGCACTCAACGGTCACACTCCACTAGGCACGTATGTCTGTCCACTACCTGAGGAGTTACACCATTTCCTTGATACCGGCATAATTACTGATGAAATAGTTTTATTGGTTTGGCAAAATTGTTTTGAAATATAAGGTATTAATTAGGTATCTATTTGTAGGAAACTAGAAAATATCACGTTTGGCAAAACGCCTGCGATACCATAGAAATAAGTACTTATTATTGGTAGGTTGTTTTATAAAAAAAGAATCTTTTACTTTAAATATATTAATAAACAAAGAGTTAGTAATATTATGGACGAGATAAAGTAGTTAACTCAAATAACACTCATCCATGTCAAAGAAATCAATATGTGATAGTTCACATTGTTGTACTACCTACTATCCCCCACCCGAGTGCCCTTAAGGGAAAGTCTAAGAATGCAAACATAAGTAATAAAGTACCTACTGATTATTCTATCAAAAGTTTGCATACATTGTATGCATACCAGTATACCAAGCCGCCACGCAACTCAGCTAGGTTTGCATCAATAACACAGAAGAAGAAGAAGAAGCACAAATACAAATGTTTATAACAGTATTGCGGTTTCACAAATTGCTAAATACACGGAAGACAATTACAATAGGTATCTTCGCATACCACAAACACGCTTTGAACATAAGCCTCTATTTGAATAACTCCAAGTTTAGCAATATTGCCGACGAGCACGAGTGGAACGAAACGTTATTTAATGTTGCCACTTGTTTAAACGAATGCGTGAAATGAAAGGGTCGGCGGTTTGGTAACGTCTGAGCAAATACGTACGAGTATAATGTTCTAGACTTAGTGTTAAATAAGCGCATTTTTGTACTCGATTAAGTTCTTAATTCGATGACAAGGAACTACGTGTTGTTCTCACAAATTTGTTAACAACTAAAAATTATCGCAACTTAGAATACAGACAGTTAAAGAGAGTCAACCTAAACAATGCATTGCAAATATGTACATAGAATAAATAGTACAGCGTTCAAGGACCATTTTCTATTGAATCGTAGAAGTTCGTAGCACTCTACGGCGCGGGCGGCGGCGACGACAACGCAGCGACGACATTCGGTAAGCGGTAACCTACTTCTTTACCGCTCGCTTTACATTGCGGCGCGACTTAGTACCTATGTAAAATCCAAAATCCAGATTATAACAACAATATTATCAAATAACTCTTATCAACTCTATAATAATAATTGACACAAGCTTCAGGCCTAATTGTACTTAGGCTTTATTTACATCTTTATGCACGCATTTTCGCATCCGAGGTTCTAAAATTTTGTTGTCTAGTCAATGTTTTACGCGAATATTTTGCACGATTTTGCAGCCAAATCTTAAGATATGTTTATATCGTATCGTCACAGAATACTAATGGGGTAGTGTGGTCAACGCGTTACCACCGTCCTTGCAGTATACCTGTCAACGATGCGCTTACGCAATTTAGCGTCGCGTGATTCTAATAGATAGCGGTAGCGTATCAGCCTGGAGCAGCATACAGGCAAAACGATGTCAGTCTTGTAGTATAACTTCATCTTATATCGATTAAAGCTTTAAAGTAACATAAGTGCACATAAATGGGCCAACAAAAAGTCTAAATAAAAGAATAACGTCTCTTTCCCCCAATTCAATGGGTTTTCAAAGGGACACGATTGTCACGTGCTTATCGTAATGGCATCACGTCTGGTAGTGCTTACGTTGACACTTTCTTAGCCAGAAATAAATAAACGAAATTGGTGAGTTTGGTGAAAACATCTGTGCACATGAAAATTATACATAAAATAATACGCCCTTTTTTATCCGACTATAATAAAACATAATATTTTTTACCTAAGTATATAAAGTTCGGTATTTAAGATTCATTATAATTTTAGTTCAAAAGCAGATAACAACGCAATATTGCAAAAAATAACCTTATTTATTCGCACAATATGAGGTTGAATATACACGGGTACACTAAGGAATTTACTTGCAGCGGTTTTACCTCAATAATAGCCTCAATATGAAATAGGTAGATACCTACTTTAATATGAGAGGTTGTTGAAAGTCCACGGTCAGAAATATGGATTTAAACTAGATTGCTAGATGCATGACCACAAAACTATCACCGCAATATTAGCTAATTTGAAACGACAGGCTTATGTTCAAAAAAATATTATTTCATAGCTGATACTTTTCCATCCATATATTGTACCTTTGTTCGAGCAAATAAATACTCGTATACACTTGCACGACAAAATGTTATATTACACCCATGGAGAAGACCACAAGGTGAAGTTATGACGTACGTCTCTTGTCCACTTATTTTAATCAATATTGGGGCTGATGTTGACTGATATTTTCATACACAGACTGTGTTTCCGAAAATGGGGTAGACAGAACTGCAGAATAGCGAATGAGATTTTACAGCTACGTTTAGCATCGCGGAGCTAATGTATCTAAACAATTAGGGTCCAGTTGGTAGCTTATAGCTTGCGAGAACGCCCCTAAATTCCTTAGTCGACTCTTACGATAACTAATGTTTTCAACTAAAGTCCCGCATTAGTACAAGTTACTAATGTTTACGTACACATCAACTTGCCAAAGTCTAAATCGAGATTGGGCCGAGTGATCCAGCTTCGACAGCCGGTTTAGATATCAGTACACTAACTGTAAGCTTGACCTTGTCTCCAGTTATCTTGTTCATCAAAACGTAGTTCACACGGTGAATTGCTTGCATCTTTCGCAGTTCATTCACATTTTACTTTGTATTTTGTTGCGAACTTTTGACCTTTCTCCAGACGTTTTGTTTTATTTTATGTAGAGTGTTACCTGATATTATCACGTCTTAGTGTAATTTTAATAGCATGATATTGTTGATGTTCACACCGCGTTTGATAAAGCTATATTAATAAAATTATACTAGACTTACGTTTTCATAAAGTAGGTATTAATATACAACAGTAAAATAGATCACAGATGATCACTAAACTTTTCTATAAATTAGAGTTTTAAGATACAAAACTTACTTGAGAAATAACGATATTTAGCATGGATACCATAAAATTAACCAAATGATTCGAAGTATGTGCTGAACAGAGCAGCTAAATGTCCAGCTAATCACCAAGTCGTTTAATTAACGATAAGTCCACTATTAGCATGCCGTCACAACCTGTCGCAGTAATAGTTTGACCACAGCGTAAGTGTGATACAGTGAGACTAAGAAAAGTTCACAATATTACTACAATAGTTTACTATGCTGCGGCTATATAAAAATGAAAAGGCACAAGATATAATGAATCTTGTGGTTGCTTGCTTTCCCAATGTTATCATTATAACAGATAATTTGGATAGGACTACTTGACTTTGCTCATAGAATTATCAACTATTGAACTTTTGGTGCAGATACTTACATATTACGAATAATATAGATATTGGCTTTATACTCATTTGATGAGTTGTCGTAACCGATGTACCGACTTTAGTATTAGCATACTTTGACAATTGACATACCTTGTTATATTTACTCTACGGTGTACACGAATGGCGTAACGTTCCTGCTACGGTCACCTAAACCAACTTAATTATACGCACAAATCAATCTTTAGTAACATCACCATAGAGTTTTAATTCGCCTGTTTTAGATTCAGTAGCTGTTCGTGGCCGACACTTGTGTTCGTTGTTAGTCCGAGCACGACAAATTGGTCGAACGCCACTTTTGCATTAAGTCAGTTCGACACTTAAAATACACATAGACACGGCTGTGTCGGGGTAGCCAGAACTGCAGAATCATAAAGGAGATACCACAGTTTGGCATAACGGGGAACATATGTTAATGATCAATGACACGACTTCATAACACAGATTCACATATCCCAAGGAACGAAGAGCCTTTACAGTTTTAGTTTATTTTATTACCTTTGTCAATATAATATACTCTGTCTTAGTTTATTTTATCCAATTATGTCAATTTAATCTGAAGTGGCAATAAACGAAGTATCGGCCGAATATCGAGGTGTTTCCTACTACGAACTTCCTTCGATCGGATCAGTCGCGCCGTTTTTTCATTCGGTCCGATCGAACTCTATTTGACAGGTATAAGCGGTATAAGGCTAGATAATAGAAAGCTTATAATATTAGTCAATGTGAATTATTCTCTATGGTTCCGAATGAGTTGTGAACATCCGAAGCAATTTCGTAGTAGGGTCAAAGGCTGTCAAAGGCTTCGATTCGATCGAGCTCCGGTCGGACCGAAAGATTCGAAAGCGGTATTTCAGAGTAGACCCCCTGACTGCATCTACCGTGCATTTAGTAACAGTCGACTGAAAATAGGCTTTCTCTCAGGCGACGAGATATCTACTGTTACTGACATATTAGATTTGATCACACATATTCTAAACGAAGTGAGGTATACAGGATGTTTATACATCAATTAAAGTAAGTAAAAGCCAAAAAAATTCTGGGAAACGATGTAAATTTTTTGGATTTTTTTTAAATTACTTGATCGGGTGAAATTTATAGTGTCCAGTGTATATGCTAGTTTTTTCATAGACAGATATTAATAGTTTCTAGTGAAAAAATCTTGCTACACGCGTCAATGTGCATTTATGTAGAAAAACGCAGTCTATTTACTCAACGTTGGACCCAAATATTTTAAAAACCAGATACTTCCCAGGTATGCTTCCATGGAGAAAAATGATCCTGATGAAGAGGAGATCCCTTTTTTGTGGGAACGTTGACGACCAAAAATCATTCTGTATCTACCTGGCGTGTAAAAACAAAGTCACTAAGAATATTAGACACTCAGGAATTTGGGCTGAACAAGTGCTTTGCAATGCTCTTTTACACATTATTTATTATATATAATACATAGCTCTGTAGATATATATGGGCAATTGCAAATAATACATGTCTATAAATTAATATATGTCTCTCACTCACCTCCTGTCTACGGGTATTGGTAGGTTCAGCTACCCTTTATTGGCAATGCAGCTGTGAGTATGTAGCATAGATGTCAGGATCAAACGGGTATGTTGTATATACGAAATGTTTGATCATGTAGGTGACCCAGTAATAGTTAAGAACTATTTCTCCACATATTATTTGTTCGCGCGAAATTTAATTAAAAAGTGACCCACTTGTGCTATATGTAAGTTGTAGGCCACTATCTGTTCGTATGAATACAAAAAAAAACAGTTATGTAAAACTATTCGTATAACACCTGTTAATGGGCAGACTGCAGATGCTGTATTTTACGTAAGAGATTATGCAGATACACAACAAAATCACAAGCGTACAGTGCGTTTATAGCTTGCACGGCCACATAAAGAGCCAGTGGTTATTATTGTTTTGCTTTAGTAAAACCTTAGTAGGGGAGACCGGTGCTGGTTGACTATAGGGTTAGGTTAACTATCAAAATCTCGTTCACCGCAATAGCCTTAAGACATCCACCGAAAAACAACATCTAAACTTGGTCAGCTAACCCTGGTCTTCCCTACTTATATAGAATACACGTTTTATATACAGGTGAAATTTTCCCATACCTAATCTACATTTCCCTATACAAAAGAAGTTCCCTAAGTATTGTGCGACTACACAAAATAAGTAGTAAGTGTAGTAAGTATAAATAGAATTACTAACGAGTAGTGATAAAGAAAATTTTCGCTAATACCTACCTCATTTTGGACCTTTGCCGCCTTCACTCTAAGATGCAAGAAAGTCTAAAACTATGATCAATGTTTATAAAACAATTCATTGCTTCTCAATGAATCATGAAAATATCCCATAGATCGTCGGAGATGACATCATATCATTGTGTGCGAGTGAACGCACTGCTAAGTGTAACGATGGACGATCTTGAACGCAGCTATTAGTAGTTACCACTCCATTATTAACTGTTTGTTAGTACTTTTTAGTATGCTCGAAAACTAGCGTAAACTTTAGTTTTAAGAAATAACGTCTTGACTAAAAAATTTTGCATTTATAGTCATTTTTTTCTAACCTACTAACGCGTAAACTTAGTTCTCTTTTCTTCCCTTTTCTTCCTTTATTGATTTATTTTGTTTATTGACGAAACCAACACTTTAGATTTTTATTGTATGCACGACCATATTTTTACCATCCGCGAAGTGAAATCATGTAGAGTTCTGACTGTATATTGGATAGATTTCATCCGTTTTTATTCTAGGACTATGAAAAGTTATTTATAACCGCGATATATCCTTATGTACTTAAATAGGCGAAAACCTATACACTTAGTACCTATAGTGAGACCAGATATAAAATAGATTTTTTCAGTTTCTAAACAGTAATTTTATGATAGTAAACACTATAAATATAAATAAACTTATTTAATGAAGTATCTAGAACACCTATAAACGTTGAACAAGATAAATCTATAGATTGCATAGATGCATGCGCGTTCCGCGTTGCTTGATTAGAAAAGCTTGCATGCAAGTAAATTAATTTGGATAAGATTACTATGATAAAATTTTAATGATACCAGATGTTGAGTCTAAGATACATTTTGTTTAGAGTAGAAATCATGGACTTTTACCTAGATTAGAAATCATGGCCTTTTACCGGAACAATCTTGGAATGAAATGGCTGAAGGGAACACTTTTTAAAAAATCATCAATACCAGGTTCTGATTGGTATTTCAATTTATTACTCTGAAAAGCCCATGATTTCTACTTTAGGTAAAAGTCCATGATTTCTACTCTAAACAAAATTTGGCTCTTTAGTCAACTCGCCCTAAGGGAACACGGCCCATGGGATCAGTCGACCTAACGAATTTTTGAATTGGTCAACTCGCCCTACTATCTGTATTTTTAATGTTGACAATCGCGACGAAAACTTTTCAATTTCGTTATATAAATATTTATTTTAATGGTCGGCAATAATTTATTATTTTTGACAGCTTATATGAATTCCACATGGAATAACTTTATATAGCACTTGTGACAGTCATTAGACGATAGCAAAATATTTACTTAATTGAAAAACTACTGTGATTTTTAAATATATACTCGCACTAAGCGTATAATTTGTTAATTAATAATACTTCTAATACTCGTAATCATGAATCAAACGACTGTGATTTAACTACTAAGTTTTTATAATTGTTAATTTTATAAAATAATAAGTGAATTATGTGTTTTTTTTTTAAATATCTTTCCTTTTTGTTGTTGATTTTTTTACTTTCAAAAGTGTGATGATCAAGACTGTTTAAGTTTTAAATATATTTCATATCATGAAGCCATGTTGTTTCATTTATACTTATCTTAACAGTTTTGAACACGTCTGTACACCGACTTGAAATAAACAATAGATTTTTTGCCCAAATAAAGAGTAGGGCCACTTAACTAAAGAAAATTATTAAAATAAATTCGTTTGGTTAACTGATCCCATGGTCCGAGTTCCGAGTAGGGCGAATCGACTAAAAAGCCATTTATCTTAATCTCAAAATTATTGTGGGTAATTAGTAACGGCTAACGACCAATTGTATAAAAATAATTAAATAAGCTATACGGGGTACTCTTACTTAGTTAGTCGAGTCTATATTTAGTATTTATATTTCTTAGAAATTATTTTGAAATTATTTTTATTCTTGAAATACTATTTAATTAGCCACTCCCTTTGATAGATCACGAAAATTATAAAAATAATATGTTGTTGACCTAGAACTGAACATATATTTATTTTATTTTATTGAAAACCGGTTGCGTAACTTCAAACATGTCTGCTGATTTCTCACACCGAAAGTGTGTATATTTTGTAGTCATAAAGTTTTCATGGAATGTTATTATAAACACAATTATATAATTTGAATTTAAAAAAATGTTTTGTTGTATGTTGTATGGGTTTTATCCATACTATTTTAATTATCTGGTTTTATATGTAGGTATGTGGTAAAGTAATGCATTGTAAGATATTTGTCAATCTCCTTTTTACGGCAATAGGAATCAGGAGCTGTTGCTTCTCTGACCGACCATATTTAAAGTTATTGCGCGACGAAACCACCGGTTACGTCAAGTTATGAACAAAACTGCTTTTGGAACGGTACACTTTATTTTTTTCTTAGAACAATCATTTTACAGTTAAAGAGTTGTAAGTTTCGCGGCACCCGCGTGAAATTGATAAATGATGCTTGA
Organism: Carposina sasakii; assembly: GCA_014607495.2. Lineage (NCBI taxonomy): Eukaryota > Metazoa > Arthropoda > Insecta > Lepidoptera > Carposinidae > Carposina > Carposina sasakii. Next base: position 6,598,344 of record CP053165.1, read on the forward strand.
AAATACTACGCGTCTTGCAAAGTACAGGTGGTCAAATTAAGAAATATACTACATTACGATACCTTTTAATCTCTACATAATATCAGTTCTACCAGGAAATGGGAGGAGAAGTGATGCCAACTGTACGCAGTAAAAGTTTTGAAACTTAGTAAGGCTATCATCAATTTTGTAATGGAGATTGGATATTGTTTGGAATTATGTGTGGAAATCAGAAACGTACCGACACTACACTTAGGTTACTTAATAGTACCTACCTACGTACGTGATGTCTTGACAGTTTCTATTAGGAAATATTGCTAAATTATTGAAATAACTTTGTACATATTTATCTTAAATATATATAAACTTACCTATCTTTCATTAGAAATGCGAAGTTATCACTTTTCCTATGACTAATATTCTGACCAAAGTTCATCAGAAAGAATTGGGAGGGAAAATAAAAATTGGTATTTTACTGAAGTCCTCTACGACAGAGCCGTCATAGTATTTTAATTGTGGTACGAGTATGTATATTGTAATAAAACTCGTAAATATAATTTGGAATTCCTCAATAAAAATAATTATACATAGGTGAGGTAAATCCTTAATATATACAAAATGATAGGTAGTAGAGATCATGTAGAATAATTTTTTTGCCTTTATCGATTTTCTACGATCGATCGATTTGTTTAAATTATATACCTATCATACATAACAAAACTGAAAGTCTCCTGCGCATTAGCAAATATATCTGCTTAGTTACAATCGAAATTCAAAATTTTATTATGTGTGCAATAATGTGCAATTAATCTAGTAATTACCTAAACTACCTGTTTACTCTAGACCAGAGCCGTGCGTGTCCGAATCAAAAACAACTGTATCTAACAACGTTCCTCGATTATGCAGTGCTAGTCAGATCAGCAATTATAACGGCGATCTCGTTAGCAATTCGATTATAGAGCATACGCCATATTTGCAGCAAATATGTAAATCTATTTTTAAACCACGAGTACATACATGTATGCTGTAAGATTCGACTACCTTAGGCGTTCTCTCAGGCGATGAGCTGGCAACTTGTCACTGATCATTTACATTCATCCCCGCTACGCTAATGGGATCTCCCTTATGATTCCGCTGTTCGCTGTAAATTGTTTGGTTAGACTTGAAAATAAAATTTTGACTAAGAGATGATTTACAAAAAAAGCTGCCCTCAAAAAGTTTAAATAACTGATTAACCCTAATAGGGAGTCACAAGTGATCCAAAAAACAGCAATGTGTCAACCAATAAGCCCATTTAATTAGTTACAGGATCGCCCGGCCCGATACAATTGGCGCAGGGAGCAAAGATTACTGATATTCAATTAAAAATACATTTCCCGTGAGTTATGTTATGACACTGTCATACAATTCAACACAATGGTACTTGTTCAGCATTGCAGTATTTGCCTGGCTGTCACCCACACCCTATATATGTCGTACCTACTCGCAGAGGCTAGGAGATTAGGGATGAAGCGCGAAGATTAAAATCGTTAGGAATACCTGCACACTAAAAGTGTAAGTCAAATTTGAAAATACCTACATAGCCATATACCTAAACTATTACCATTATACTGTTATATTACAAAAACCTGAAGACTATCAATGTTGTTTCAGTTAAACCATTGTTAAACTCGTGTAATTTTAATAGACAATACATATATTTTGCTGCTAACGTTAAAATTAAATGCAGTTTAGTCATAACATTTAGTTATAATATTGAGGGTGAAGCTAAATACATATGGGATTAGCTTGTATTTGTCTTCATTCAGTTCATAGATATAATTATGCCATCTTACGCTATTATACAGGGTGTAACAGAAGGGGTATCTTTAGCGAAATGCTATTTAAATAGCCCACTGTAGTGAACCTACCTCCAAAATTTGAGACTAGAAATCACATCTCTATTGAGGGATCGCCCGCCACCGGGCCCTATACCCTCCGCTGACCCTCGGATCTGCCTACTCATGATCACGAACACAAGACACTACAGTCGCAACGAGAAGCCAGATCCAAGCACCTAGCATGCAACCATAAATACATAGCTGCTAATCCGAAAACCAATTAAAATTTTAATCGACATATGTTTCGCCAACACCCGTGGCATCATCAGGATTAGTTTTCCATGTTAGTTCTATCTACCGAACCAACTAACTCTTAGTGTGTCTTAGTGTGTGTGTGTGTTAGTTGGTTCGGTAGATAGAACTAACATGGAAAACTAATCCTGATGATGCCACGGGTGTTGGCGAAACATATGTCGATTAAAATTTTAATTGGTTTTCGGATTAGCAGCTATGTATTTATGGTTGCATGCTAGGTGCTTGGATCTGGCTTCTCGTTGCGACTGTAGTGTCTTGTGTTCGTGATCATGAGTAGGCAGATCCGAGGGTCAGCGGAGGGTATAGGGCCCGGTGGCGGGCGATCCCTCAATAGAGATTTGAACTTCCGAATAGTGACGCCTGATACAATTCAATAGAAATCACATGTTTATTTCTCCGAATAGTATGATGAATTCCTAAGCAACTCAAGAATGTTCATACAATCTTGAAAAATAAACATGTGATTTCGAGTTTGTAATTCCGGGGATAGGTTCTCAAGAATGGGCTATATTTATAGCATTTCACTTAACATACATTTATTGTATGCAGTGACACAGATGGTGTAGTCATACATATAGTAGTTGGCGCCCTCGCCCAGGGGAGCTGTTTGAAGAAACACACTCCACTATAATATTACGAGTATCTGTGAATGACGTAAGCACACCTATAATTGGCACATACATCAGATTTTTTGTTGTAAGTGTAATTATTGTTGCTCTTAATGTATGTTCTGTAAGTGTGTCTAAATAAATAAATAAAAAATAAATAAATAAATAAACATACTCTTTTTGTTACACCCTGTATATATTATCTTCGTGGACGATAGTTCGCTAATTCGTGCAACCGCATGTAGGCCGAGGTAGAAATCGTTCGCTATCTGGTATGCGCGGTGAAAATAGTCATGTTTACATAAATTGTTTATTCGAAATTAGTGTTCGAATTTTAACGGTGTTTATTGTCTCTGGTTTTAAAGTTATACGACCTCTTTTGCCTATTACAGTACTCATTTTTTGTCTCTAATTTTAAAGGTGTAAAACCTCTTTCCCGATACTTAGTGGCTATTCTGGACTCAGCATTTCAGTGTTAGAAAAGTATCATGTTGCCATCAGGTTTATTGATCTAGGTTGACTGGGTTCAGATTACCACTTTCCTAAGATATAATATGATATGATACTGTAGAAATTATTGTAGTGCAGTACATTAGTAAAATTGCATAGTAACTTAATAAATCTACCTAAGTAGCTAAAGTTAACACACGAATTATAATGATTACCTGTATTTACCCGTAGGTATGGTTAAATAGATATAATGGCTGTCCGGTGATTATGGTTTAGAAACTAAAAAAATGTGTTTGCACGTTACAAAAACAAGTAATCCAAATATGATAGTAAGTAAATAAACAAATTACCTTAAAATTATTTAATTTTATGAAACTGTCCAAACTCAGGTAGTCTCCTTCGTAAAAAAAATACCTTGTTATACCTAATAAAGTATTGACCTAATACTTCATTATATCTAATTGATTTGAAGAGCGTATGTAATTTGAGTCAGGATACACCTCCGGCTCCACATTACCTGCCAATCACTCGAGCGAGAATTTTCGAACTCGTAATTTTATATAATTACAAACAAAACGTACTTACACAATCGACAATCCGGCTGAAGGATCAGCAAAAACCCGACAAAAAATCCAAATGGGTATGAACACAGCACTGGCCACCGGCACAATTTAAAAGTAGAAGAATTAAATTTTAAATTGCATTTAGAAGCGTCGATGTTCGAACGTAACCGGCCACATAGAGTCGTCCGGACCAACACAAGTCAACTTTCAAACTGAGATTCCTTCGCCGGCTTGAAGCGGCCGAGGAATGCCGCGCTGCAACTCGAGTTAGTTATTTTTCAAACTATCTACATGTTTGGAAAAACGACGCTGTGGAACGAGTTTACAGTACGCTTTTACGATTATTTGTAAACTTATTTGCTGTTTGATAGGTTTATTTGTTAATTTAAGATTTTTATTGCAGTGCTGGTGAAATCTGCAGACGGATAACTATTGCATTATGCTGAATAAAAAGATACGACACAATCGTCATGAAATATCTATCCTGAAAGTCTGTCATATGAAACTTCGCAGTTGACTTGTGCACCTGATAAAATTTTGTTTAGGTGTATACAATATTAAGTACAATACAAGTGTATGCAGCACTTTTTGTCTGTCTAAGTACCTATAAGGGAGGTAGGTATATACAATTTACACTTAAATAGGCATCTAAGTGAATTCGTACCTACTCGTAATAGGTGCTGAAATGTAAAAGAGTTGCATCGTAATAAAGCTCTTCCTTCCAGCAAGCCTAGCATGGCCTGCGAAACACGATATGATAAACCGATTTATCGACATTGAGCCTGTCAAAATACGATAAATATAGCTGCCATGTTGAATTTTGTATAGAGACGACTGTCGCGTAACGTCTTAGATAGCCTAATAGATAAATAAATAAAAGGATGATTAATTAAAATATAAGTTTATTACAATGAATAATTTATAATAAATACAAGTAAAATACACTAAATAGAACGCGACCTGAATGAAGTGTGAAGTGAGGGTGAAGGCGTGTGGAGTGTGTTCCAGTTTATAGATCGGCACTCGAAGTAAGAATCATTATTTTTGGCCGTCGATTTTTATTGAAGGCTTCAGCTTGATTGACAAGTTCTTGAATGTCGAATCGATATTCTTAATATGTATGAAGGTTTAGTGTAGGTACAGAAATGAGGAAGAATGCATGGAAAGGTTGAATTGTGAGTTTGGATTGATGAACGGGATGATGAAAGAAAGCCTGATGCTACACGATACGATATCATACAATACGATATCCACGATGCGTGGTCATGCTAGGGGGGCTGATTTATTCATTTAGATTAATTTAGAAAGATCGAGAAACAAGTAGAAACAAGTATTGAAGTCACTATCTAATATTGTTAATCGAACTCTTATATACCTATATTTATGTGTGGATATGAAGTGTCCAAACACGTGCCATAGAATAGTGTCAATAGCTGTAACCTATAATGACCTATATCACATACGTGACTACACATGCATCGTGATTATAAACGAAGGAAATTTGAATTAGAATAAGGGTGATTAGTCGTCGCGACTACGAATATTCCAATTTATGGAATGACATCTAAACGTTTTTATAATTTTTTTTTGTACCAACACAGCGATGCGGGGTTTCTCTAGAATAGGTAGCTACATCAGCTGCATTTCCTTCTGTGCATGTTGTAAGAGTCGTCTAAAGAACTCGGGCATTCTCCTAGGCGATAAGCTAGCAACACTGCTATCATTGATCATTTACATTACTAAAGACAATGGCTGTATGGGCTTAGTTCCCCTTATCTTTCCTTCGGGATAAACTGCAATGTAAAAAAAAATTGATCATTTACATCTGTTCCTGTTATGGTTAACGTGGTTGTGGGATCTCCTATAAGATCGTTCCTATTCTAGTTCTGGCTACCCCATTTTGGGAACACGGCCGTGTCTATATGTCAGGATGTTTGTGACAGCCAGGCAAATATTGATATGGCAACTTCAGACCATGATTCTGAGGCGAAAGCCACAGATAAATTTTCGCAGGAAAATTCCGAATTTTCCTACATTTTTTTTTCCTTTTTTCCAAGAAAAAAATTGTGCGGTCCGTTTCAGTAGGCCTTAAATAATGACTTAAAAACAAAAATTTTGCCGATAGATGATTTAAAAAAAAAATTGGTCCCAAAAAAATTCAAATTTTAATCAACCCCAATGGAGAGTCACAAGTGATCCAAAAAACAGCACTGTATCACAAAACAACCAATAAGCCAATTTAACTAGTCACAGATCACTCGATACAGTTAGCGCGGAAAGCAAACATTGCGGATAATCAAATTAAAAATGAATTTCCTGCTAGTAATAACACTGTCGTATAACTCAAAACAATGGTACTTGTTGAGCATTTCAGTATTTGCCTGGCTGTCACACACATCCTGTATAAATAAGCACAAAATACAGTGTTATTAAAAGAAAAAGCTCGACTCTACTAATGTCTAGAATAAAATCCTGTCTCGTTATAATGTCATAAATCACAAGTTTTTTTTTTAATACAGTCGTTAACAACCTGTCACACACAATCATGTAAACACAATCAATTAAAACTAGTTTGACCCAAATATCCATAATACTTACTTGCACCCACGTTCAATGTCTTTTCCACTGTAATTTAGTTTATGCTCATTAAAAATATTGCCAAATATGTACGTAACAACTTCAACCAGTTATACAGCAGTTGCATTTGTGCTGAGGGAATATACTCTCTTTACCATGGGGCAAATGGCTCATATTTCAGTGTTAGTTTATTAATAAAGTATATTTCTGATATGCTTTTTTACATACTACAATCACCTTTCAATTATTAGTAAAGTCGTATTACCTTTACCTTGTGTGATTGTGTTTTTCTGTCCTTTTGTATGAGGAAGTGGTGTGGTTATCAACATTTTATAAAGTACTAGTGGACGCCTGCGACTCCGTCTGCGTGGACTGCAGAAAAAACAAAATGTCGAAGTTATCCGCGATAAAAACGATGTTAAGTGGGACCTGTCACACATATTCCTGAAAACTACATCTACCTATATATCGGTTTAGCCGTTTCTGAGATTAGCGTGCACAAACATACAGATATACAGACAAAATAGAAAAACATTGTTTTGTGTTCTCTTGCGTGTATAAAGGCCGCCCATTATAATTTTTTCAATATATTTTCCATGTACAGAAATCGATCCGTTACAATTTTATTATATAGGTATGTATAGAGAGAAAGATATGTAGATGTATAGGTATAGATAGAAGAAGATAGATTATAATTCACAGAATATGTGACTAGAAAACAAAGCTAACACAAAAGTTTATTTTATTCAGGGGAAATTCTCTATTTAGTTTTTACACATTTTTAAATAATAAAACTAATTCTAAAAGGAAGTCAAGTAAAAGAGTTCAACGACCGGAAGTGTACATCGTATTGCGGAATATGACGTCAAGTGAAAAAAGAACTTACAATAAGTAAGTATAGTCGCTATTTCTTACACTTTCATTTACTTTCATTACCTAACTGACTGTTTGAAATATTTACTTTGTTTTTACATTACTTTGTAAATTTAAGTTTAACAAACTTGCTGTTTGGATATACAGACATATGCACAGTGCACACGACTCTGTTCCTGAAATACAGAAGCCAAGACTGTAGAATCATAAAGGAGATGACAGAGCCACGTTTAGCATATCGGGGGCAGATGTAAATGATCAGTGACAAGTTGCTAGCTTATCACTTGAGAGAATGACAGAGATTCTTGGTCGGCTCTTACAACATACTATCATAAAATTATTAATAAAGAAATGGAAAAAATTCCTCACCCGGGTGGTAATCGAACCCACGACCTCTGCATTCCGCGTGTCAGTGCTCTAACCACTGAGCCACCGGGTCAATTACTTGGATGACGAATTTTACCATCTCTTTTCTAAATTACATATTGGCAACGTTACTTTTCATCCCGATAGCTATACACTAGCCAAATCTCGGCAAACATACTATCAACCAAGGCGCCGCTGACACGATTCTAAAAAAAATTCGTTTGCAAGCTACGATAGTTCCTTGTCATACTCTTTACTGCTTCATACCAATCTGTTCATTGTATCAATATTTTTTTTAAAAGTTACATAAAATGAGCCTTCGTCTTGAGAAACCGAAAACAACAGGAGAGGGCATAAAAATCATTGTTAAGAATATTCTTACGTTTGACATCTGTGTTAGTCAGCCAATATTTTAATTGTTTTACATTTTGTCAATAGTATAAAAGTCTATTGAAATGTTTTTATAACTTTCTATTAAAGGTTAGTTTACTAACGCGCTGCAAACTAAACACTGGCGCCTAAGTTGATATACATGGAAGAAGATGCAGCTGATGTTTAGTGAAGCTCCGTATCAGCACAGGACATAATAAAAGTATGTTTTATGTAATTCACACAGTTGATAAAATATTTGCAATTGAAATGCCTGCTTTCGGATGTTTAGTTAAAATAACCAAATACATAGTGTTCTTCCAATGTCCAAATAACTGTTGGGTATGTGTGTGCATTGCATTCTATCATGGTACAACGGAAAATATTTTTATTAGGTTATTTATTTACGCAAAAATTAGTAGGCACTTATATGTACCTATATTTTACCCTATTTTAACCTATTAAAATGTATGAAAATTGTATAAAAACAGTCTAGGTCTATACAAATGTGCTAATTAAGGTTCTTACTTATATTAGTTTTATATGTTAATATGTGGGAGTTTGTAAGTTATGTATTTGTATATTTTATTTTGTAGAGTACGTATGAATTTTACATGGGACAAATTAAATAATGATAGGACTCAATCTTTTAATATTCTTCCTAGAATACATTTTTATATTTCGGTGTACAACTAAACTCATTGTTATTGATCAGTGATTATTTCAAAAAGGAAGTTAGGGCAATATTTACAGTTTCTTATTAGAAAAAAAGTGCTTACTAACGGTGTAGTTTAGTCTATTTCGGACCAATATAATTATTGTAAAACAATATTTTTTGCGATACCTACCTACTTAATACATTTTAATTAGCCGGCCGCCCTAGGCAATGCTTCCCACTGAACGTCAGTAATTATTCAAAATAATATACAACAAAAACACAGGAAAAGACCATTTTAAAATTAAATGGCACCAATATATTACCGAATTTTTATTAATTACATACAAATTGGAAAATATAGGTATAGTGCGTGTACATAAAAAGTTTACAAGCGGCCTTATTACGTTACTAATTATCATGTGAAGGAGAGGTATGAGTATTTCGCGTGACTTTTAGTGTTTAATTTTGCGGTTAATGTTTTTAAGCTGGATAATTGAATTTGGTTAGTTAACACGTTTGGTAGGTGTAATCAGTTTTATAACAGCCTATTAAGTATTTATTTACCCCTGTAGGTAGGTACTATTAGTGTATTATAGGTATATCTAGTTGCTATATTAAATGGATTAAGTTGTACTTATGTGTTTATTACCTACATTATTATTTTCCTCAAATGACGAAAAAAATATTATTTAACCTTATTATCATTAAAATAAGCTCTAAATATAAAGAATGGACAGTTAGTTCCACTAGATGTTATATGTCACGTATACAATAGATTTTACAACGGTATATAGCAGATGAGCGCCGTTGTCGTAAGAATATGATCTACTTTACAGTTATATGATAGTAATAGGTACATGCAATGTCATGTCATGTTGAACTAGGTGGTAATAGAAACCCTTCATCTTCATCATTTTAGCTATGAGAAGTTCACAACTGAACATAGAGTCCCAATTAAAGAATTCACCGTTATTGTATTTGTCTGTCCGTATTGGGCAGGTGCGAGTGTTTATAAGGCACTATTGATTCCTCTGATGGTACTAATTTACTTTATGTTTGAAATAAGAGGATTCCCTTTTCTATTGTGTGAGAGTGAGAGAGACTACAGAGACACAACAGAGAGTGCCTAAACATTTCTTACACTAACCAATTAAGAAAATTACTTAAAAAATAAGATAGTTGAATTTGCAAAGCGAGAAACAGTACCTAATGTACTGAAGAAACAGTCAAAGTCTACCGTAAACATTTTTTGTTTCTCCGAATACAAAATGGACAATATTTTAAATATCGTGGAAATAATTGTAGTATACTGCAAATCCTATACCCGGTAAACTACCGTTGTATCGTAGATTCGTGGCTTCGGCGCACGCGCATGCAAATCGACGAGGTAATATGTCAAATCAACCGTAACGTAGAGTTTTAAATTTATAAGCTAAAGCGGACAGAGTCAATTATTTTTAGATTAAGGTTTTTAATTTAGTGGTTTATTGAAATACATTGAATTACAGGGTCTAAACTATGCAGTTTCTACGTAGTCTTCCGCTGAACTGATCTGAGTCCATTGTATCTTGCTAACACTTTGTTTTCTATATGTGTTCGAAAAGACCGATCAAAGATCAAATGTAACATCGTACCTACATACCTAGATAATTATAAAAAAATATTAAAATTTGTAAAGTAGGCACATTGTGATTTGCATTTCTAGAAGTCAATTAATCTGTGAGCTATCACACCTGCACTTGTGTTGCTGATATACACATAGTGAGATGTCGAGTCGAACGTAATATTTTTTTCTGAGTTTAACCTTACAACGTAACTTAATTTAAAATAACTTGGTGTTACGTTGGTCTGGTCGCTTATAACTTGAGCAGAGAGAATTATGTGTCATTTGAGATACAGCAAGTGGGCGTACCTTCGCTTTCCAATATTAACCATTTGTTTTTATTATTACGAGTAAACGCGACGAGGGAAAGGTTGGAAACGCTACGTGCCTGATATCTTCCTATTACGGTTATGATATAATAGGATGAGTGGGACGATTCCTTTTACAGTAACTGGAAATGATAATCATCATTTACAGCCCTGAGAAGTCCACTGTTGGACATAGGCCTCCCCCAACAACCTCCATTCCGACCGGTCGGAAGCAGCCTGCATCCAACCGACGCCCGCAACCTTGGCCAGGTCATCCGTCCACCTCGCGGGTGGCCTTCCCACGCTGCGCTTGCCGATACGTGGTATCCACTCTAGAACTTTCCGACTCCATCGGCCATCAGTTCTTCGAGCTATGTGCCCTGCCCATTGCCACTTCAGCTTGCTGGACCGTTCAGCTATGTCGGTGATCTTTGTATGTCTGCGGATCTCCTCATTTCTGATTCGATCACGCAGAGAGATCCCAAGCATAGCTCTCTCCATCGCTCGCTGTGCGATCCTGAGCTTTTTTATGAGGCACATAGTTAGAGACCACGTCTCGGCACCGTAGGTCATCACCGGCAGCACGCACTGGTTTAAACTACTCATGGGGGGGGGGGGTTTGGACCGTAACCCGCCACGCTGGTCCAATGCGTGTTGGCGGGTCGCCAGAGCCTCGTTCGTTGTTCTGCAGGGTGCACCGCGAGCAGGTGAGGATGGCTTGGGTCCCGTTAGAAGTTATATGGGACCCCATACACCCCAATGATAATACAGGAAGGTAAATAATGAGCATCGATTTACTTCGTGTTTCTGATTTTATTTGTTTTATTTAATTTATAAAACAAATAATTGCTTTGTTTGTGATAAAGTATAAGTACGTAAATAAAAATAGGCATTGCTATTAAGTAGGTAGGTATATCGGTTTCGAACAATATAACAAAAATAATTTACAAAATGTCTTTAAAATACACACTAATTTAAATTAGCTTTGACCTACATACTTATTGCTACGCCTATTATTTTTCTTGAAGAACTGTATCAATTTTACTAAACATAATTCTATGATTTTATGTTTTTGATATGCTAACTGTCCCTTCCGATTGGAAATGGCACGTCACTTATAAAGGACTCTGAAAAGATGGCGCGTCTAGTTTAGATATAGCTATGATTCGATATTTAATGTGAATTATTAGTTAAACGAGTCATTAATAAAAAATTGGGGTTTTTAAATAGCAGTAGCACGGACGATATCCGTAACGCGTGCAACGAAATACTATAGATAACCTAGCGCGATGCAAGGTCTTTGAGCTAGCCTAGCTACTTACTACGAAGAAAATGCGCACCTGTCATGACTACGCTATTGTAGTTTATCTAACTATTTACAATACATTGCTGTTTTAAAAAGATTTTTTTTTAATCTTAGACAGCTGTAATCACAAGGCGTACCTACATGGAAAAATAAACTAGCGCCTAAATTTATCTTTTCCAACGGAAAATTTCAACTTCCAATTCATCACTTCAGCCCTTTTGGTTATAATTGACGTTCGTGACAACACAGGGTGTTTGTGACAGCCAGGCAAATATTGATACCATGACTTCAGACCATAATTTTGAGGCGGAAAGCACTGAAAATTTTCGCAGGAAAATTCCAAAATTTTCCGACCTTTTTTATATTTTCAGAAAAAAAAATTGTTCAGTTCATTTAATTAGGCTTTAGATAATGACTTAAAAATAAAATTTTAACCAAAAGATAATTTTCAAAAAAAAACGTTGCCCTAAAAATGTTCAAAAACCTCATCAACCTTAATGGAGAGTCACAAGTGATCCAAAAAACAGGAATGTGTCACACAATAACCAATAAGCCCATTTAATTGGTCACAGGATCGTCCGATACCATTAGAGCAGAGAGCAAAGATTACTGATAATCAAATCAAAAATACTTTTCCTGCAAGTAATAACACTGCCGTATAACTCAACAGAATGGTACTTGTTCAGCATTTCAGTATTTGCCTGGCTGTCACCCACACCCTGTATATGGGTGAATTTCCCAGGTACGTTTTTAGCGCGGCGTGGATGAAAATCGTAGTGGAAAGTGCAAAATGCACATTTATTAATTTTTTTTCATTAAGTTCAGACAGTGATCTAGACTAACGTTTAAAACTTAGGACCAAAATCTATTTGTTTACGCATTAAAAAAATTATCAAAGGCTCTAAATCTAATTGCGGTGCTATGTCCCCACTTCATTTGCAAAAATAAATTTGGCTATTTAAATTTTCGGGTGAATTAATTTAACAGAATACATACATATTTTAAAAATACATTAAATAACACTATTATTTACACCATGAGCAGTAATTTAACTTAACCCGGTAGTACCTGTAACGGCTTTTTAAAAATGTCCCGCGGAAAAAGTCAATAACGCTGGCGCATTTTGAACATTACACTATTTCATCATAATGAATGAGATAGATGCTAAGCTATCTTTCCCCGCACTGCTCTGTCAAGCCATCGTATACCAAGTACAAGGATGTTTGATACACTGAACAGTTTTCCCGCCAAAAACGTAAGTATAACCTGCGGTGGCGCAGGAATACAAATTTATCATATAACGGTGTCATGTGTATTTAAAAAACTAAAAGGCTGTTTAAAAATAAATTTTACAGATGATTAAAGATTAGATGTATCGACGTAATTGCAAATGAATTATTACAATTAAAATAATAGTGTCCGTTATAATTTGAAATTTGTTACTTAATTCTAAGTACGGTGTCGCACACTCCAGTGGCTCCGTTGGCAAAAAAGAGGGCCACCGTAATATAATAATGTCACCGTAATTGATATTTTGTCTTTTTATATACAGGATGACTGGAAAACGGGTATTATTTCTATTGAGATGTAAAAGTACTGCCCATTTTCTACCTTCATGGGTAGGAAGACCCATTAAAAAATTTACGGCTTCAGGGTTATGCCCCATTTTGTAATGTTTTTAAAATCACCTTATTATTAAATGGAAATGCATAAAAAACTAAAATACGTGTATATTTCAGTAATTCAACTAGATAAATAAATAATCATTGGAGACAAAACAACAGACATCAACTTGGCATTGTCAAAGTACAATTACCAAAAGGTTTATAATTTTTTTTCCTGATTCTTTCCTATTCATTCAAAATAATGATTTCACGTAATTCGCACACTTAATTAAACTAAATTCAAAAGGTATAATTATGAAAAAGCTTACCAACAGCTGACTAATAAGAATTTTAAAAGTGGTATCCTATGGCGCGACAACCTTTTTTAACAAGTAACCTAAGTTTGTAGTCAAATTTAAAAAATACAAAGGTGATGAACTGACATTATAATATATATATATATATATATTATAGCATAAGAATCTTACTGCTATCCAAAGGCCTTTTCATGATGCAGTTCAACTCGAATCGAGGTCATACCGCCACCTCCATCTCGTCTTACTCCTACCCCAGGCAGCCGCTCTGTAGCATCCAGCCAGTTGCACTGTTCGTCTATCTTTCGGTGTCTAAACGACTAACATGGCCGGCACTTTTACTGTCCAGTTCCTTTTTGGTAGGCGATTAGCATACCTAAAGGTGTTCCTGATGCAGTCTGAGCACTGTAGGTCAATCGATAGACAGCATAAGCACACATATCGACAAGTAGACGTTATAAGATCATAGGAAGGGAACCGTTCCTAAATGAACTAAGTTCTTCCAGGCACTTGAGATTCATCTCACAATATTAATAGCTGACCAATAAGAATGTAATATTTTCTGAGTCCTGACTGTTCTCAGAAAAAATATCTATATATTGAATTTTCTACTGGCCTAGTAGGTGTACTCATGCACATAATTATTATCTACTTCAATCCCACGTTTTGTGATATTGATTATGACTTGGCCTTCGGTTCAAACTCAAGGAAACCACCCAAAATTGCTACTATAAACCCGAGTAACTTTGCGATAAACCCGAGTAGCTTGAACAAGTACGCCTGATGATAACAGAAGAGTTCTACATTCTACTTGCCTCAATATAACACTGCTATAGGCTGTAGCGCCACGGAATGTATTTTTTGAAACCTATATTGGTCAGCTGCTAGTAAGCTTTCTCATAATAAATTACACCTTTTTGAGTAGCTTATTAAATAAGGAATTTAGTTTGATAAAAGGTACGCATGAGCCAGTATATTATTTTGAAAGAGTAGGGGCTTAATTGGCAAAAACATTTAACAAATTTTGCTTGACCATTCCATGTTGATAGATTTTTGGGAGGTCAAAGTATAAAATGTGATTTATTTCTTATATGCCATTCTACTCATCTAAAAGGAGATTTAAAAAATAATAATAAAATGTCATATCTCCGACACTGTGAATTTCCGGATGGGGTGTTCCTTATATATAAATAGTGGACGCCCGCGACTTCGTCCGCGTGGAAATTGAATTGTAGCTTATATGACACGTTTGTCGGTTTACCATAGCAGTGCCATCTATTGATTACTTACTCAATCCAGTCGAAAAGTATCGACATCTGTTAGAATCTTTTGGAGTTAACAGATAATTGTGACTGTCAATTAATTATAGATAAATAATTTGCAATAAAATAAAATTGCGACTATAATTAAAGATCTAAGCTATCCTATCTCTCAAGTTGGACCAGACTGCTCACGGTGTGCCAATTTAATTTAAAATCGGTTAAGCAGTTTAGGAGTCCATCGCGGACAAACATCGTGACAGGAGATTTATATATATTAAGATGTAGCTAACGAGGTGCACTTTCAAATGTGAAAAGAAATGATCCTTATTTCTGGTTTTCGAAGATTTTTACGTACATATAAATAAATACGGCTAGGTTCCTGAAATGGTGTAGTCAGAACTGCGAGATCTTATAGGAGATACCATGGCTACTACGTTTTATGCTAAGAAAAAAGTCACTATGAAGCATTTTAAAGTAAGTAATAAAATATTTCCCTAACTGTTAACGTGTTCCTTAAATTTGTTATCATAGTTTATAAGCTATAATCATGATGATAAACATTATTACCAACTAATAAACGAAAAATCTAAAGTTTTCATATTTTTATAAAATAAATATAATTTAATTAATTTAAGTAATTCGTATGATGTTCTCCTGTATTTATAATTCCGCTGGTTGTAATAAATTTCAGTGGAGAGATTAACAATTTCGGTGGTTTGATAATGATATCGGTGGCGATTGAAATTTTTAAATGCAGATATCTCAAGAAATAATACGTTTTTAAAAATGTCTACCATATGACTGAATATTATATATTTTTAGCTATTACTTCGAATACAAAAAAGTTATAGAAAGTGGATATAAAATTTCGCCAGCGTAATTAGTCAAAAATCGAGGTTGTTGAAATTCACCCATATCTGTAATTTACTAACAAGTGACCTACATACATTAGTCTATTGTAGTCATTTGCAGTCCACTGCTGGACGTAGGCCTCCCCCATAGCACGCCACACGGCTACTGCTATATTGCCCATACTTATAGTAATAAGTACTATAGATAGGTACTTATTAAAAAAAAACATAACTTGCCTAATCCATCAATCCATAGAACTACTTAAGTACGGGTAGGTAGTAAGTAATCACATACAATAGGCTACTTTGTAACGATTATTAATCGTATCTATAAAAGCAATTACAATAATTAATTTATCTATCACAAAACGAGTATAAGTTACATTTTATGTGGCAACATTTCAGTTCGGTGTTACCAACAAAAGTGAGCTCATATAAACTTTTATCACTTAGGTACTCGGAGCTCACTGCAGCGCCTATGTAGGTCAGCCACAATCTGTGTTATCCAACGAAACAAACTCGTATGTTGGGTTTATATATAGCATATTATTTAAAGGTGTACCTATGTTAGATTTTGGGTAAATTTTTTTTACAGTCAGATAGCCTATCTGAAAGATAAATCTGAGACAGTATTAACTTTATCCTAGGCCATTTCACCATTGGAAAATTCGTCCCTAAATGTAGAGTTCTGTGGGTTCTACATTAATACTGATTTAACTTTTAACCGAGTACAGGAATAACAGAATATTATTGCTGGAAGAAAATATTTTCTCGAGATAAGCTCGTTCCAATGTATGTAATCTGAGTTATTTAACAATGTGTGTACTTACGTACACGTCAAATATTAATTAATTTAAGTTTAAGGTTCATAACATTATTATTATTATTATATGTATAGGTCTACCTACTAGGACTCGGTCGTTCTTCTAAATTTATCGATACCTATATCAGACTAAGGGCTGATTTTCCCAAACTTGAATATAAAAAAAAAACATTTCGACTGACAAACATTAAACGTAAAATTGCACCTAAGTACATAATTATTTATACATAAACACACGTTTCCGTGGTTTTCCACCTTACCAAGATTAAAATAATGCAACAGGAAAATTATCATTTTTTTTTATGTGCGGTATGTATCTAATATGTGCGAATTTTCAACACTCTCTTTGATGATAAACACAAAAAAGTACTTAAATTATAGGTAATAAAATTTCATAAGATAAAAGCAGAGTAGCTACCAAGCTTCACATTTTTATTACATTGTTTTTTTGCATGAATTTTAGATGTAGGTATAAAATACCTTTCGATAAAGCGCTATCTAGTGGACTCTGGTTAAATTACTACGTAAGCTAACGTGAACTTAACCACAACTTGGTAGAGTCGTAGAGCTGTGATAGTCACGATTTTCCGAGATTCCTTTATAATAAACTATTGAAAAGCCTAAAATTTTACTTTTATATAACAGTTTAAAATGTTATTTAATTGTGTCATTTATCAAAAACGGTTTTTCAATCGTATTTAATAAGTTTTTCGTAGATAAAAATTGTTAACCCATGTTTTAGTTACGTAAATGATCGCTAGGAGCTCTAGTGAGCCGACATGAAGTGAGACTCAAATTCAATATGGCGTCGGCATTCGGCTCTGGAACAGGGCGGGGAGCGCAGTCGTCGTTTCGACACTACCATACTTACGCGTATTTACGACGAAAACGTCTCGTTCGTGACTTCAACGCGTGTGATACAGCTAAATAATACAGTGTTTCTGTGTTAGTTCATATTGTTTGTGTTATCATTTGTGCATAATGGTGATTTGTGGTAAATAACGTGAAACTTAGGGCAACAATGTCTAGTTGACATGTTTATCTGTGTCGTGTGTGAAGATTTTCCCTTCGCGTGAGGAGGCGCAGTGCGCGTGTGTGTGTGTTTGCGTCTGTTTGAGTGCAAGGATTCAATGATGGATTGCATTTCCATGGATGTATAGGTAAATATTACAGTATTCTGCTCTAATGATTTCTGACTTAGCCTGTAGCGGAATGTGTCAAGCGAAACTCAAATACAGTTGATGCTTTGTTCTTAAACGTAGAGTGTACGTATCTTTATAATGTAATGTAGCGCATGTATTTCGGTGTAAGTATCCTTGAATCGATAGGGATAACGTGGCTTTTCTGTGGATACACCGAGGAGCTTTCAGTATTTTTTAGTTTCACCTTATCGTTATGATCGAGGTTGTTCAGACCTTGAGTCGACGATGCTTACGAAATATTTTCCTCCTCGGCTCATTGTGTAACGCACTGCGATTTCTCATATTATTTTGACAGTAATCTTTAAACAAACCGGTAAGTTGGTAAGTACATATAATATAAAATTAGCAATATCTTCGTTATAATCTAGTAACATTCTAATTGGATTGTTATTATTACCTCACTGAATGAAATTTTAGTATAATTAGAGAGCCATTCACATTACAATCATAAAGCACAATAACCCGAGCTTTTATAAAAAGCGTTCATGAGCACGTATGCCATTGAATCTTAATTCATTACGTACATGCGGCAGGGTCGCGAGAATATGGTTCCCCTCGCTCCGTTCACTGCCTGATTATCAGCTTACAAAATGATTGAAGTCGCCCTGCTCCAACTAACGGCTAATGGATGTAGCCCCATCTCTTTCCCGCGTATATCAAAGCGTTTTCTTTTGCCTCTACGTACAGTAGCAAGCGTGTCTTTTTTGTCTGTGAAAATGTGGTTAATTTGACGCTTCTGTTGCAGTCTTTGAGGTAGTCATAGATTAAATAGGTCGTGGAAATACAGATGTTTAAGTTCCTTTGTTTGGAGGGCTGTGCGTTGTTGTGAAAAGAGGAATTTTGGGGGTATCCGCGCAGCTAGACCGCGCAGTCAGACGGTAGATACACCCACGGGCGCACGTGAACTGACTTCCACCATTTATTGGCCAGTGAACCGCGAAATTTTCGGAAAGCGCTCCAGATTTCCCTCCAACACTCGCGCACCGAGCCATCTTATGGCACTCAAGGTAAACAAGATTTAAGCTACGCATAATAAAAATTCAAATTGCGAAGCAAATAAAACCTTTGTCCTATTATTCATGTGACTGAATTTTATGCAAAACGCTACACTAAATTATGTAGATGACCATAATAACTGCTACAAATTTGTTTCCAGTATCATCTGTTACAAAGCGTGAAAAAGAGAGAATCTCAAAATATTTTAATACGAGAAAAGAAACGAAAGGTAACAAACCTTTACGCTTAAGCACTGGGGAAAAGGTATAAAATTACGCCTCCTAATTTGATGCTCGCTATGAGCCGCAAGCATTTAGCCTCTTTGTTTATAATTTTAAACAAACACAACAAACACAAAATTTTAAACGTTTGAACGTGGAACTGGTATATTTATGTTCCGCATTGCTCATTTCGAATTCAATTTCGAACACTTTATTCCAAGCTGCTTTTGAAATATAAAAGAAATAAATCGGCAACGGAATCGAAATATAGTGGAATTGAAGTTTGGCAGTTTAATGGCATTTTAGTTTAGGGCGTTTTGCGAAATACTAAAGTTATTTTCTGTATTCAGGCATTGTTTCCGTCGATCTGCTTTTATGATGCATGTCGGTGAGAGCTGAGCGTTTCGCCACTTGTTTATTTTGCAACGAAAACTTTTGAATGTTTATTTCAGCGAGTGTAACTACAGCTTGGTTGTGTGATGCGATTAAAGTAAAAACGTATTGTTTGTCAAGTGGTGGAAGATTTTATAAAATATGTTTGACTTACACAATGGGACTCCGGTTTTCTGTACATGGAATGGACGGACAATACAGATATTCAGAGTATGTAGATTCCGCAGTAATTGAGGAAAAGTTTGATAGAAACTCTATAATTGAAGATGTGGTTATGGGCTATACTATAACACTGCACTTATCAGTATCTTAAAATGCTGTTTTGCAATTATTGATAATATTTTGTAAGTGTGTAATCTTAATGGTACCTTGATAAGATTACGTTTTTTAAGAACTTTTTTGTAGCAGTGATATGCAATTAAAAATAAATAATGTAAGATAAAATATGGTCAGGGCAATATTAGAAAAGCATCATGTCGATATACCTATTACTTATTGTGTAAGAAAAAAAATAAAACTTACCTATTGCCATTTACATCCTAAACAGAAATAACTAGTGGGTATAGTACCTACTTACATGGTGAGCTCTACCTATTTGTGTGTAGGTGTACAGAAAGGAAACCATTTGGATAAATATTTTTATATCTTTTAACAGCCCTTTTAAATATGAATACTTACCACCTTAGTTATGAACAATCACAGTTTTATTAAAACTTTGCAAGTTCAATGGTTTTATCCCCTTTACAACACTTTAGCTTCTATTCATATACATATAAGGTAAGACTTGTACAAAATAGGTAAATCTATATTTAAATTGAACCGCGAATTAGCGCACATGCCGTTGATGAAGTTGCTTGTTGATGAAATTAAAACTCTAAAACATGTCCCAAAATATCTGTGTTATCTTCAGAGATATTATAATAAAATGGTCGCGGTGGTTTTCATCCTTATGCGCTTACAACGCAATTAAAATTTCATCCATAAAACATATTTTTGCAAATATAATTAACCGTAGGTACAAAGCAATAAGCATAGTCGATAAGTTATGGTAAAGTTAAGCGCCAGTTTGTCCACTAAAAACTTAACTAGTTTGTTTCTAACTAAGTACCTACAGCTGAAAGTTTTCTGTTTATTCTCGAACGTAACACACCAATAGTATGCCTATTTTTGTAACTAACCAATAGTTTGGTCTATAAATGGACAAAGCCTCGTGTGTTGGTAATTGGGGGATTCACGTTGTCAAAACGATTGTTAACATCCTTAATACTTTAAGTAGATAATATGAATTATTTGATACGTTTAAAGACACTTCACACGAATGGGGTTTATAAATAGGTTTTAGATCCATGTATGGGCAGAGCTCCTCTTTACCTTCTTTTTGTAAGATAAACCCTTTTATATTATGAATATTTTAATAAATTGGAAACCACTGAAATGCCATTTAAGTAGGTATCTTGTTCGATTCGAATTGGTTCCTGAAGTAAAACATGTTAAGTCATTGATTGCCCTAAATAATTTAAATAAAAAATCCTTTATAATATTCGGTCCGATATCGGTAAAAAAATTGGGTAATTTTCTAAAATTATTAGAAACAATCCTTCTTTCAATCCGTTAATGTTCGTAGTCTGTGACCCGCTAAGCGCTCGACTTCATTTAGATTGGATTAATTACCTAGCTTAGCGTACGCATGTAGTAGGCGCAAATTAATTGTAACTCTTATTGTAAGAGACACTGATATGCAAGTGTAGCAAATTCGAAACCTTGCGAGTTATCATTAACCTTACAGCAAGATTTTCTCCGTTGCGGAAGCAATACGCCGCCCGCTATAAACAGTGTAAAGCGACATCTCGCTTCTACAATTATTGAGGCAACCACCCTTTACATGTGTTTATTAATCTGTGCTGCAAACATGTGATTTTGAGTAAAAAAATATGGATAGGTTCTTTATAGTGACCTATTTTCATAGTTTTTCGCTTAACAAACCTTTTGCTGTTACAACCTGTGCAGTCTGAGAAAGGACATTTATCCAGAAAAAAAAACATTTATAACATGGAAAATTTCGACATTTTGTTTTTTGCAGTCCGCGCGAAAGATTTCGCAAGCGTCCGCTAGTACATATCTTACAAAAGTCATCGTGGAAAAGGAAATGCAATTGATTGTTTTATCAATATGACGGACTCTGCATATCACCTTACCTACTTCGGTGGCGGAAGAACGTAAACGTGATAATTTCATTCATACTTTCATTATTGTCGGCGACGTGTCGCGACTCCATTGTGTCGATTGCATTTATGGCCCTATTATAACCCTTACTGCAGCTATAAACCCGAATATAATTTTTGTGGCAATTTGTTCGTTAGCCCATATTTTTTATGAGACTAGCCTGTATTTGACCTCAATTTTGCTTAATAAAATTATACGCGTTTAGGCTCTTGCACCACTGTAATGTTTGGATTCATGGTCCTTACTTACAACCTTAGCTTACAATATGGCGTATTTTTCTTTTTGACATATGTAAACGAAACGAAAGGAAAAGAGATGGAGTATTTGCTAAACGAAAATAACAAACTATCTGAGATTTAGGCAGTTGATGCAAATAAGTTAAACCGCGGGAAATCAATAAACAAACATCCAAGTTAAGGCAGAGTTTTAAAACAATTTATAATCGAGTTGTGTTTTGATATAAGAGATTTCCTTTACCATTTTCCCTTGAATAAAGAAATTGAAGTTACGCCGAGTCGGCTAGGACTTTACCTTCGAGGTATCAAAGAGATGCTCTCGCCTGGTATTTACGTAAATATGCTGTCAATTTTTCTAGACAATATTGATATTGCAGTGAAAATACATTATCGGTTATTGTTGGAATTTTGTAAAAAAAAAAATATTTGTTCAACGGCCATTACAAGAGTCTTACGCAGCGGTTACCTAATTACATCTCAATTCTTGACGCCGAAAACACGCAGATATCCGCGCCGCCGCTGATTTTTGACCGGCGTCCGCAGCCGATAATTAATATCATCGGCGCACACGTGTAGTAGGTACATGTATAATACACAGATATTGTTTCTCCACAACTACATGCATGCTGCTACAAATTTTTAAAAGGCACAATAAGAAATTACGTAAGTACTGGGTATCTCTATCTACGAGTACGTCTTGTGTTCAGATAGGTTATCGGAATATTGGAAAAATTGGCCCTTAATTCAACAATGTTAGTCGAGTTTAAACATTTTAATAAAATGGCTCAAATATGGGTAGTTATTGGTGTAGATATTTAAAGATTTTTGGTAAATGCCGATAACATAAAAAAATACAGATACCCCCTTTAAATGAGGTACCTATATTTGAGGCCGGTAGAGCGGGGACTGCATTGCAGACATCTAATTGGGTCAATGTGGAGTTGTTGGACTATCCGAACTCACAAGAATGCTGGGGTAAACACCTTGGGATAGATACAAGTTGGGCATAGTTCAAACTTATTTCTATTGAAGTTAAGCATAGAAAATAATAGTTTCTAAAATAGAAAAGTTTGTGATCAGCGTGAAATTGATCCATAGTTTACATAAATGAAAAAAAATAATCTTCTAGGGTTTTTCTGTCTCTTACCTACATAGTATCTACTATAAAATCACGCTTCTTTCCTGGAGGAGTGGGCAAAGATCACTGACCTCCATTTCTTTTATCTACTTTCATAAGATTCTTCCGCCATCCTTACCTTTATACAGTAAAACTGTTGGAAGCATTAAAATCTAAATTGGTTCTCAGATGTATTGGAAATGAGAAAAAGAACAGAAAAAAGTAGAATTAAGACATATTTGTTTATTGCATAATGAATAGATAAATGCACTTAATCCAAGGAACGTAAAAAACGGAAAACGACTGTTGTACTATATGTGTACATATGTATTAATAAAGCGATGATAGCCCAGTGGTTAAGACATGCACCTTTCAAGCTTGAGGCGTAAGTTCGATCCCAGTCACGGGCCTGAGGCCCGACTCTGAAATGCCGCTTTCGAATCTTTCGGTCCGACCGATACCCGACCGAATCGAAGCCTTTGACAGCCTTTGACCCTACTACGAAATTGCTTCGGATTCATTCATGAGTTCACAACTCATTCGGAACCATAGAGAATAATTCACATTGACTAATATTATAAGCTTTCTATTATAATATTAGCTTTTTATAATAATGTATTTAATAATAATTTTATATCTTTACCTGCGCTATCGCATTGGACTAATGTCTGTAATGATGGTGAGAAGGGAGAAATAAATAAATATAATAATAATAATTATTATCTAGCCTATACCTGTCAAATAGAGTTCGATCGGACCGAATTAAAAAACGGCGAGACTGATCCGATCGAAAGAAGTTCGTAGTAGGAAACACCTCGATTTTCGGCCGATACTTCGTTTATCGTCATTTCAGAGTGTATAATCTCTACCAATGAATTTATTTCATGTACAGATTTTAATGTTTCAAAATTGTCACTTAGCTCGTGCCTCGGAAAGCACGTAAACCGTTGGTCCTGCGCCTAATCTCTCTCCGGTCGTGTCGGCATTCCGTCCCATCGGACTATAAGAGTAACGGAGCATCTGTGTTTGCGCACACATTTGTGCACTATAATATCTCTTGCGTACCAGACCAATCTCCGTAGAGGTCGGTCGCCTTGGCCGAAATACGGTCGGAGATCATCATCATCATTAATAATTCATAATTACGCATTAAAACTGGTACATACGTAAATAGGATATTTTATGTGATTGTTTCAACATTTAAAACTCAAAACGTGCCAACTTCGGTTAGCGGTTATTTGCTAGGTTTCGCCGCATTTTCCATTATCAGTGGGTTTTCCTGGAGAAACTTTGTGGTTTATTAATAAAAAATTTAGTATTAACTTTGTTTGGTTGTACTTTGTAACTGGCAACTGCCATTTTACTTTATTAATATTTTTTTATGTTAACTGATTAGATGCAATCAAATATTAAATCAAGGCAAATTAGGTATACATATAGGTACATATCACTAACCGCCGGGCAGACGGTAACCAACCCGCCTGCCCTGGGGGAGGCCTACGTCCAGCAGTGGACTGCCATAGGCTGATGATGATTATGATGATAGGTACCTGAGCTTTCATTTGTAGAGTTTCCTACTAAATTTGGATTAACTAGTCTATCTTAAGTAATCCGTTGTAAGATGATAAACTGAAACGATGGAGAGCGATCAAAGTGTCCGTGTCATTCTGTTTTCCGTGCCATATTGTAGTAAAGCGCACCAACGTGCTGATACAATAACTCCTATCGTCAATTTCCTTGATCTGTAACAAAAGGGAATATGCGTCTGACACGAAAACGGATTTTTCATATTTTATTTATTCCAAAGATATTAGAAATACAAACCGAATAGTGCAAAAATAACATCAATCTGTTAGTAAATTCCAAATTACAGGTGTTTAAAAGTTTAAAAAAATATATAGAAAAAATGTACAACATAAAAGGAGTAAAAACATACAATTTTACCCATATTTTGAATTAACTCATTGATTTAATAAATACTTCATCAATATCTGTACCTATTAACAAACAATTTTTATTGATAACTATATACAAAAATGTTATCATTACAGTTTATAAAATAAGATTGAATTTTTTTTTCATACTAATTTGAGACTGTTGTGTACCATGTATATATATATATAGGTTCAAAATAATTAATGGTTTACTAATTTACTAATTTCTATAATCCTGAGAATGCCACGGTTGTTGGCGAAACATATGTAGATTATTTATCTAGTTTTTGATTTCGGAATAGTGCAATGTATTATCTTGCATGCTAGGTGCTCGGGTCTGGTTTCTCGTGGCGATTGTAGTTAGTGCAAGTGCCTGTTTTCGCAGTTATGAGATATCAGATCCGAGGGTCAGTGGAGGGTTTAGGGCCCGATGGTGGGCGCACCCATAGTGAATAGAAGGTTATTCTTTACTTCTGCATCGGAAGGAACGACAACATCCTATATTGATAGGGACTCTACATATTCTGTTTTTAAAACTTTCCTTTAAAAGCCTAGAATAGTTAAAACCTTGATTACAATATGTTGTTTTAGAGCTGAAAATATTGCAGATAATATAAGGTTTAGGTTTGGTTTTAGATGAATAATTATGCCTGATGAACTTCTTAATAATATTAACACAAGCAAAGCAAACACGTAACATGGTTCGCAACAACATTTCGCAAAATTAATATCAAACAAAACTCTGTGTGATCTTAAGTAAACGCCTTATAAGAAGTAAAACCCAACAAAATTGCCCCAAGCCGTTCTTTGATCAAAATTTATATGAAAACTTTACGCCGATTTGTAACGAGAAAAACAAAGTTAAAACTCTTCCTGACCAAAGTAAATCGAATGTTTCGATCGTTTACGAACGTGGTCGCTATCGGCTTTATTCACTCGTAAACCGTTGTATTCATTTTGTTGAGACTGAACTTTGCGTCGATAGGTGTATTTGTTTTGAGCAGAGCTTCCCAAAACTTCGCCAATCCGTGTGAACTTCGTAAAATGCATAAAAACTGTAAATCGACAAGTGATATTATGATTTTTTGTTGTTATGTAAACGGTGTAAACCCCCATATCTGAACTGTTCTGTAGCATTAAGTTTGCCTTTGATAAAACTTTTTGTGCCTGCAATAGATAATTTCCTCATCTTATCTAATAATTGGACATGATTTTCATTTGATGCGGTATCTTAATTCCTTTTGTTCGGTCTGGTTGGTTGAAACATCCATGCGAATCATCATCGTATAGGCAACTTACTATTGATTAGGATAATTATGTGACTGTTGCAGATAATATTTATCTGTCTTTTGCTGTATCCTAACCTGAAAGCTGGGCGGATCTTAATTAAATTTTGGCTCTATCTATCCTCTAAGAACAGATTAGTCCAAAAGATTGATCCAAAGGACATTTTCTCTGCTGGATTTACATTGTTTTTTACGTTTTGCGGAAACTATGCGGCATTGTCTTTTACACTAAACTTGTGACTCATTATATTGGTAGGTGAATCTTTCCCCTCTATGCTAAGCATGCTGTGGGACCTAATAATGAACTCAATTTCTCTATTCGTTGATACTAGAGATAACTTTATGCTAAACAGATTCGTAAGCCAAGCCAAGTGAACTATTCCCAGTTACGTGAATAATCCCCCTCAAACTCCCCATATTGTTTATGTTCTTGACGCCTCCTATCAGAATATGTTAGAGGAACTTTACTAATCTATACCAAAACTGTTATTAATTATCTACGTATTATTGTAGCGTCGTTATTTATCTGATTTTAAAACAATCACCTTCCCAACTTTTCCAAAACATTTTTTTTATTATTTTAACATGGCTATATTTTTCTGCGCCATTTAACGTTATTAGGTATATCAGCGTTATTAGGTATTTCGAGCCGGTCTAACAAAACAAAAAGTCGGTAAAAGTAAATCTTGGTCGCCTTATTATATTTTATATATTTGTATTTTTAAGTAAGTACGTAGTTGCTACCTATGTATGTAACGCCAAATCCTTGGCAATATGAGTATCCGAAGGAACTACAGACTCCGTGAATAATGGGATAAGGCTGAAAAATGATGTAGGTATTTCTGTATTTAATTACTTGTAACTTTGATTGTTTTTTTTTTAATTTTCTTATAATTTTACAATCAATCATTACATAGGTGTAAGAAACAGGAACACCACTTAAACCATTGAGGTTTGTGTGTGGTGCAGTCTGCTCATTAAAACCTAGTTATGTATAGGTCATAATAAATTTGTCCAGGATAATAGATACCTACTTATTAAATTTATCGTTATAGTTACGAATATGTTAGTGGCATGCAATTCTCAAGAATTCAACTACCTACCTAGTTTTGTAATATATAGGTAAAGTTTTAAGTTTATTATTGATATTACTCCGGTTATACACTTATACCTAATAACTTTTTCAAACTTTTAACTTTTCGGTTAAAAGGTTGCAGGAGCGAACAAAATTAGAACTAATCGGTTAGTAAGTAATTAGATATGCCATCACCGATGCCGAAAGAAGTTATTGATAAAATTAATTGATAAAAGTATTATTAAAATAAGTTCGAAATTACACAACGAACTTTAATGTAGAAGTACATATGTGTAATCATTGCTTATAAGTATTATTCATGATTTTCTGCCATCATACAAAATTGACTGGTTTATTCCCCGCGACTATTTTGCATGAACATCATTCCAGGGGCTACAGAATTCTGGAACTGCAAAGTTTCCAATGCATTGCCGCCTTGCTAGTAGAATATAACTTAATAGAGTTTTCGTTTCCAGCACCTCGCAATGGGCCAGTAAAGCAAGTTATTGTGTACATAAAGCTCGTTTGTCGAGTGACCACTTTGCTATTCTGTGGGTTTAGTATCGTTAGCTGAACAATTTTATTATAGAACTTGAACGAGTGTAAGTGAGTAGATTTGTGTAAGTTATACTATACTTAGACATGCACCTATTATGGTCGATTCTGACCGTCAAGAGACAGATCTGTCTCATTCCATTCTTAACATAAATAGCTGAGAGGGAAAGGGATAGGTAGAACTAAATTTAAGTCTAGTTTTAAGTGTGACTGTCAAAATCGCCCATATTACCTACCTACTTAATAAATTACAATACAGTAAGTAGGTACTTCAAAAGACTAAAACTGCCTTTAAATTAGAAATGGTTCATGGAACTTTAATGAAGTCATATAATCCTCTTAAAACGGTGGGAATAGGAACAATGTTCTGGGACAAGTTATCTCAGCGCACAGTGGTCGCGAGCTAATCTAGTAAAAGCTAGCACCCTGCTTTACCTCATTTGTCGCCGGACGTTTGTTCAAATACTCGACATTTATCGCCTCTTTATATATCTACTAACTGAATAACTAGCTGTGACTACTGTGTTGTTATAATGGTATTTTATATGCTAGGTTATAGAGATTGATAGTGTAGCTTATTTTGTATCTATATTACATTCTTCTTCAGCCTATTGCAGTCCACTGCTGGACGTAGGCCTCCCCCAGGGCACGCCACAAGGCTACTGCCACAGGGGGGTTTTGCCCATAGTCACCACGCTGGGAAGACGGGTTGGTGACCGCAGTGGGACTTTCGGACTATGTTGTCAGTACGGGAGGCGCTGCTGCCCACCTCCCCGAAACCCTTAATCGCCTCGTACGATACCCACGGGCAGGCAGGGGTGGTACAAACTCTACTCTGCCGGCACCACGCGGCTATATTACGTACCATGCCATATTTGGCATAATTCTACAATTACACACCTAAAACTACACACCTAAGGATCATAACAAATGTCAATGAAATGAACAAACATTCTTTACTCGCATAATATCATAAAGGTACCTAATAGTCTGAATATCTATCTACCAGTAGAAATGCAGTCATCTAATTATTTCTGTAGGTGTGCAGATCGAATTATCACGATGCAGGCGCACAGTGGTTCAGTTGAAATCAAATAATACCTCTGCTGGACTACATTTGCCTAAAGGTCCACTATGTGCTCCATTTTATACATTTTTATGTGTTAGTGCTGCACCCTATCACGAATATCTATGATTTGTCAATAAATAAATAATTAGTAAGCTATCAATTTGTTTTATCTAAATATGTTTTGGGGTTATGCTATTTAAACCACATTACTAGCTTAAAGGCAAAATAACATATATAGGTAGGTAGTAATGATATAGTAGATATAGATGATAGGGATGAAAAATAACGTTTCCAATAATGTAATTTCAAAAAGAGATGGTAAAATTCGTCATCCGAGTAATTGACCCGGTGGCTCAGTGGTAAGAGCGCTGGCACGGAATGCAGAGGTCGTGGGTTCGATTCCCACTCGGGTGAGGAATGTTTTCCATTTCTTTATTAATAATTTTAGTAATGATATAGTTTATAATATGTGTAGAAAGATGATCGTTTGGTAAAGACGGAGATACTTTGAAAAGCTCTACGTAAGGAATTGTATAATAGGGTAATCGTGTAATTCGATTTTGCAAAATACTGTAAGAGGAAAACTTAATTTTTCCTGCAAACTATTTATAAAAATACAATATCAGTACAAAAGGCAACCGCGTAAACACCTAAGTAAAGGCGCAGAATACTAAATAAATAAAGATAAAAAAAAAAGTAAAGGAAGCTAAAAGCGTAGTGTACAAAAACCATTAATTTGCTGTCGTACTACGTTCCACGAGGTTTTATATTATTCAGCCAATATTGCTCTGAAATTTACATTATTCATTCATAGATGTAACTAGCTATATAGTGTTATATATGAAATGTACGTAAATACAATAGGTGGTACCTACTTAAGTAGGTATAGTTTATGAATATTTTATTCGATTGAAGATAATAGCGGCGTATCAGAGCCGTAATTATTGAGATTTAAAAAAATCGTAAAATGAGCCTAAGTTAAAAATGTATGGTAAAGTTGTACGGCAAATATCACCGACATACATTATTAGATATACCTACCTACATACAAAAAACCCGTCTCTTTCCCGGAGGGGTAGGCAGAGATCCTCCACTTCTACGGTCCCTTGACACACCTCTTTCTCTTCATCTACTTTCATGATATTCTTTACAGAAAACTGTTAATTAATCCTTCTCTTATTCATTTCTAGGAAGTTATAAACTTAAAAAATATGGTTCCAAGTAGGTCACCCAACAAATACTTTGGTATCTCTTGCTAATATAATAAAATAGGTAGGTACCTACTCGTAAAGTCTACCGTTGAGCAGCCTCTCAGCAAAGTCGCAAACTTGGCAGATTATGAACTTCAACTGATTATCAATTTAAGGTATTCCATCGCTCTGGGAGCCACCAGGTGACAACCCTCGAGCTTGCCGATTAAGCTCAAATATATAACGTAAAGATACTTTTCTTATACTTGAGGAATTATGAGGATATTTTGGATAGGACTGTTCTGACAGTTAGGGCTTTTTGAAGTAGGTGTGCCGAAGACTTTTTTGTACATTATCATTAACTATCTCAAGGGAATATCATAAATAGGATAATATAGATATGCAGAGAACAACCTTTTTTTTTCAGCGAACATAATCTTGCTCTGGGAGTGAAAAAAAAACGTATAATACTACAGCTGCTTCTCTTCCCGGGCATACTGTACAAGTCAATAGAGGGATAAGAGGGTCTTGGTGTTTTGTAGGCGATGGGCTGACTACCTGTCACTACTAACCGAACTTGTACATCTTATACCCTCAAAATTGGTCAGAAGTGGCGCCATGTGGTTCTATCGGCCCTTTTGTTCTGCCTACCCCGTAAGGGATAAAGGCGTGATTATATGTAATGTAATGTAATGTAACACAATCTTGTAATATAAAAAAAAAACAGAAATACAAAAAAAGTAAAATGAATACTTACAAACAAAACGATACTTACGATATCAGCGCTTTTCAAATAGGTACGAATTTCGTTGACTTACAACATCGATAGATATTACATCTTTAGCACGATATCGAAGATCGTCATTTATTCTAGCGAGGTTACACCCTAATACTTTAAGGGAAAATGCCCGGAAAATTGAGAGAAGCCCTCAAGAAAGGCAACCTCATTTTATTTGGCGATAATTTTTAGCGAGATCATATTTCCAGAGATTTTTATAGATTATACGCTATACGAGAATAGCGTGGTGAACATTTTATATTTAACCCAGCTGTTGCCCGCGACTTCGTCCGCGACTCTAGAATGTAGCCTATGTCTTTCTCCATATGTAGTCCCAACTATAGTTATGTGTGCAAAATTTCAAGAACATTGAAGAAAGTAAATATAACAAACAAGCATACTTACTTTCGCATTTTAATATTAGTTCGGATTTTGTTTCGTTACCTATCTATCATAAATCTAAATCATATCTATCTATATATATACTTAATTGCAGGTACTTTGTAACTTTTCTCGATAAGATTGTAAGTAATATTATTTGTACAAAGTTTGAACGGTTTCATTTTTAAAGTTGACGTAGGTACGTACGTACGTCTTTTGAATGTAGCGTTTTTTTAAAACATGAGCTAATCAAGTTTTTTTCCATACAAACATTCAAACCCTATTTTACCTTTTAAGGGTTGAAATATCTCTTCGTTAGACCTCACAAAAGGAAGGCATGGTTTAAAATTTTACGTTTCCGCCTTTAGCGATTAGGTATCTACGGCTGTGCGTGCGTCTATATCAGTGATAATATTTCCATTTATAAATATAAATTGTATTTTAATAGAACTGTTACAAGTGTAAACAATACTGTCAATGAAAATTAAACATTCATATACATTTACGCCCGCGGTATTTAGTTGATTATGGTTGATGGTTTAGTTAATTCAACTAAACGTAGATATTATGATTTCAATAACAGATAATAATTAGGTAAACAATAAATGCTTTATTAATAATTATTTACCTATTCCAATTTATATTACCTACAAACATAACGTAGTCTTAGCTGTTACCTACCTTATAATATTAGCAACAACTATTATGTTACACAAGTCGAAGGCGTATTGTATAATCCGCTGTATTACCTACATAACAGAGCGTCGGAATAAAAACTGACTTGCTGTTTAATAATGCGTCTTCCTAACATTCAGGCGGATTGCAATCCGACTGAAATAACTGCGTTAGCAGAAAGTTTGTGCAAGTATTGCCTTGTTTACACGAGCCCTGTAGGTAGAGACATAGAGATCTTGGCTGAGAGGACTTGCAGTGGCGGGAATAAGTAGTGGTTGGCCCACTTATTACCTAACTAGCAAAAGCAATGCGATATCGCAAATTGTACTAAATTTGCTGATTGCTTGTAAAATTATGAATTTCAAAGGAATTTTGTCATTTTAGCGCGAATATTGTACAATTTTCGTTATCGTATTGCTTCTGCTTTGCATTTGCAAGATACGTTTCATCAGCCTGCCGGTTAACTTTAGTTTGTGTTTAGTTATTATTATACTAAGCTTATTATCCTAATGTTGCCGAGACGTTAAAATAATATTGTATTATTCACTTAAATAAAATCCTTTTGCGAAAATGAACTTTGCGTTTTCGATTACCGGTGGTGAGCGGCAAAGGTAGAACATAAAGAAAAATCTTTTTGTAACAAAGGAGTTGTTGAAGTGAAACTAACTTGAACACTGCTTTCTGACACGAATGGCCGTTTAAACAAATAAACTAAAGGTTTTATTCATAATACCTACTTAATAAGTTGTTTGATTTTCTTTATTTACCCAGGAAATTACAAAAGTTTGTTATACTGGCTCTCGTGTGGCTACTTCTATACAGTAAGTAGTTAATAGATATTATAAATAAAAAATCATAATTGACAAATAAATAAAACTGGTATAACTGTTCGTTAGATTGGTATAAAACTCGAAAATGTTTATATTAGAATTTAATGTTTATATTAGAGTAGGTAAATTAGCATAGTTAAAATGTATTGTATTATTGGATCCCGTTGTCCACTGAAATCCAGCAAGAGTATATTCTAGTAGCTGCGGATGGAGCCGATGCAGAGATAAAATTTTTATTCCATTACATTACATTACCTATATCGCAACATGCAGTTAGCAAGAAGTAGGTATTCAGTTGTAGTGTGACATAACTAGTTACACCGTTTATCGCAGATTAGCACACATCATGCCGTCTGTCTGCTTTTTTGCCATAAACTGAGAGACGTAGATAATAAACGTCAGATCCTAATTAGAGCACGTTTAGCCAATAGTTCCTCTGAATGATGGCGCTAGTTAGTATGCATATGACTACATATTACCCTTGTTAGTGCATTCAAGTATTATAATTACTAATGTTTCGCCTACAGCCGTGGCATCCTAGATAGTTTTAAGTTCTGGATAGGTATGATACCTATACATATACAGTGTTTTTTCGTTGCCACCCTTAACGAAGGGTAGGTACGTACTCTTCACATCAAATAAAGTAAATTTATGCCAAAAAAATGCTGGGAAACGATGTAAATTTTTTTGAAAAAAAAATTAATTTCTTGGTCGGGCGAAATTGCTAGTGCCCAGAGTTTATGTTAGTTTTTTTATAGATAGATATTAATTATTTCTCGTGAAAAAATCTCACTACGCGCGTCTATGTACATTTATGCAGAAAAACGCAGTCTATTTACTCAACTTTGGGAACTAGACACTTTTCAGGTATGCTTCCATATGGAGAAAAATGATCGTGATGATGAGGAGATTCCGTAGTTTTCGGGACCGTTGACGACCTAAAATCACCCTGTATAAATGATTTGTCTTGAATGACTGACCGATGGATCAATGCACAGCCTAAACAGCTGATCAGACAGTGTGTCTGATAAAAGGGACGTTTCAGACTTCCGCCCCTAAGGGGGTGAAAAAGGGGCAAAGTTTGTTTACAACGCGATTGCTAAAAAGGGAAAATTAAAAAAATGGCGCGGATGAAGCCACCGCTAGTAATTGAATCATCATCAGCCTATTGCAGTCCACTGCTGGACGTAGGCCTCCCCCAGGGCACGCCATAAGGCTGCCATGGGGGGTATTTTCCCATAGTCACCACGCTGGGCAAGCGGGTTGGTGACCGCAGTTTGTATTTTGGACTATGTTGTCAACACGGGAGGTAATTGAATATAATTGTAATATTCTGAAAACGCGAAATACAG
Organism: Carposina sasakii; assembly: GCA_014607495.2. Lineage (NCBI taxonomy): Eukaryota > Metazoa > Arthropoda > Insecta > Lepidoptera > Carposinidae > Carposina > Carposina sasakii. Next base: position 6,632,506 of record CP053165.1, read on the forward strand.
CCTCGGAATAATATATTAACTTTAGTAATAACCAATTAACCGACAATCGAGCTGGTCACCGCGTCGCCCTTGATACGCGTCACTGGTATATTTATAGACCACAAGTAACTATCCGACCACGTGGAGTTTCGTATCTCGGTTGTTGATGTGAATCGTTTAAATTTTTTAGATAGAAAAGAGGAACTACTTGATGCAATGGGCCGTTTTAACCTTTTAAATTGTTTCTTTCTTTTTTTAACCGACTTCATAAAAGAGAGGTTATCAATTTGTCGGTATATTTTTTGCCATGTAATTAAGAGAACAAGGGTAACACGACAAATCATACAATATATATAATATGGTAAAAAATACTACAGGAAAACCTGTGAACAAACCGCCCTTAATAAATAGGTACTCGTAGTCGTATGATGTGGTCGGGGTTTCAAGAAGAATACATAAGTTGTAATTAGATAAACTGGTCTATTAATTATAATGGTATGAAGTCCATTATATTTAGGTACATTTTTCTGGCAAGACCTTTCTTTTCAGGCAAATAAAAATTGACACGCGACGATGTGAAAGTGAGCTAAACTCTCCGCAACAAACCTTTGGGCCTTTAGTCGACAAAACCGGTTGAGAAAACTACCTAATAAAGAAGAAAATGTATAGGTACAAGGGGGCTTTGTAAACTTTTTTATGTAAACAAAATAAAACATGACGATAACAAATATTCTCCGATACAATCTTTCGCTCATAAAAATGCGCAATTAACTGGCCATTTTGAAGGCTTATTGTGAGTTTACTTTTTAAATCGGTGTAGTATTTTAAATTACATATTAGCTTCTACTTTTATTTCAATCCTGGCTTTTAATTATTGTGTTTACATCTTTATTACATACGGTTTAAGTTTCCTCCACCGTTATTATAAAGCCGATTATTCAATGAAATATAGAGTAAAGCGTTGTTTTGCATGACGTACTCTAATTAAAATGAAGACCTAGTTTGATTATGTTACAAAAAGCTCGTACATAAACGTTTTATACTCGAAGAACTACTTAAAATTACGTCTTGAGAATTATTTAGCAAGATATACGTGGACAGAAGTTAATGATGAGTGACAAATTCCTAACTTATTGACTGAGAAAATGCCCGTTCCTTAGTCGACTCTTTACGACATGCACGGAAAGAGATGCAGCTGATGTATTCTAATCTGATTCTAATAGACAAGTTATATACCTACACTATACAAATGGGAGGACAATCACGGTACAGATGACGCAACGACTTTTTAAACATCGTAATTTCGCAATGCAGTCCCATAAAATTATAAATTCACCTCGACTAGCTTGTATTAAATTTTGCACTGAAAAGTCAATGTTAATTTTCCTTTCAACGGAAAACACCTGGAAACCACGTATTTATTTGTATGCATACCGCTGAAGTCATGCCATTACGACCTACTTCAAGGTACTCTGAATGAATAAACAGCTAAGCTAGCATCAAGGCTAATTTACAAAATATACGCATGCGACAAATTGTAGTATTCTGTGCCACCGCAGCAGGATTTTAACTAGGATTTAGCTTACTTGCACAGTAAAGCTCCTAAAATAGGTAAGCCACAAATTACTATTTTACTTACATCCCGTACAATTCAATTCTTTCTGAGATTTGACACATAATTTTTGTTATTCCCAATACCTGAGATAACTACAGTTTTACAATATAACAGTTACAAAATAAAGAATGCAATGTCAAGGAATGTTATGGAAAGCGGCTATTACAATTTTTTATAATGATGTATTATTATAACTTACTCGTAGTATAAAATAAACTTGGTTTCCGCTGTCTGTCTGTCCTCATGTATGATTAGATCTTTTAAACCACACAACTACCACTTCTTATCCACGTAACTGATATTGATGCGGTTTTTTAAAAAGATTGAGTTATTTAAAATGAAGGTTTTTATTATAGCATCAACATTGCACCCATGCGATGCCGGGGCGGGTCACCAGTAGAGTAATATACTTAATTAATACATACATGTAGTTACCAGGTTAATATAGTGGTAGTGTAGCAGTTTGATCTCGTACTAAAACTTCTCAAACTAGTCCGGGCTTAAATTCTCGAAACCCTCGAAATAATTCGAACGCGACAAATATCATTAGCGTCGGCTTAAATGAATTAATCTCGTAGAGATCTCGGCTTCGAGTGTAAATTGTCGTGACAGTGTTGCAAAATTAATCGGTGTCTTGATATAAAACGACGACTCGTTAGTTTGATATCCCGACGTGTTGAATTAATAGCTATGCAGGTTAGTTCGGTGCAATTTAGTGGAGATAAATTATTAAATAAGTAGTAAATAAGTTACAAGAAAATAACTGGGTGTTACACATAGGTAATAGGTACTTACGTGGTTTTATTCCTGTAATGGGGTAGTTAGGACTGGAGGATCATAAAAAAGATCCCACAGCCACATTTAGAATAGCGGGGATAGAGGAAAATAATAAGTGGCAAGTTTTTTGTATTGGATCAAAAATCCTGTTGTTGGTTTTATGAGCTTAACGGACTTAAAACCCGCATGTATATTTTATTTCATGACTTTAAAATATTCATTGTATATATTTTAATAAAAATAAAAAAACCAGCTGTGGTTAAAACAGTCGTAAATTCCTAAGCACACCTCTTCGATCGGATTAATAAAAGTCATCGTTATTTTTACGATTTCTTTGTTCTTTTATCGAGCATTGTTAATAGATCAGTTTATATGCGACGTTCACAATAGCCCCCTTGAACCAAGTTATTGCTTATGCAAGAGCTCATGCAATAAGCTCGACTTGACGAAGTGTTCAAGCGAAGTTCCGACATAATGCTTCTTCCTACTCACTTTAAATTTGTTACCGACTTACTTACATTCACATTCTATTCTTTTAGTTTCTTAGTTGGTCGCTCTGTCCACTTCGTTGTAATTAAGTAATTTTATGAAACTGCGACGTGCGAGTGCACTGAGGTCTTTTATCTGGCTATTTTACACTAGATTTTTCACAGACAAGAAATATGTAGAGCTTTCTGCTCTAGGTCTGGTATATTTCAGTCAATGTGTGATGCGTTCTGCGAGTTAAGATAAAAATATTGAAGTGGCCGATTTGTTAATCTTATTTGTAAAACTCACCACTCATAGATATATTAGCTTTTTTAAATTACAATATAGAGGCTTACAATATATAGGCTTAGGATAGACTCGAAAAAAAAAACTTTGCTAACTATGGGCTAAAAGATATTTAGTGATCAACATCTATCAAGTTAAAACTATTCGACTTTTTATATTTATACTTTCATAATTAATTCAACAATAAATTAATCATATAACATAAGAAGATTGAACAAATTTGATGTTTAAATATCTAATGGTGCTTAGATAATAAAACTATCATAAATATTATTAAGAAAATGAAAAAACAAAACACCCGAGTGAGATTTGGACTCACGACCTCTCGCAATACCGTGCTTTCGCTCTAACCAACTGAGCTATGGGGTCAATTAACTCGAATGACGAATTTTACCATCTCTTTTACATTACGTTTTTGACAACGTTATTTTTTCATCCCGATAGCTATACACTAGCCAAATCTCGGTAAACAAAGCTGAATCCCTCAGCACAATATTTTAATGATAAAACGATCAACCATTAATAAAACTATATAAATATATAATAAATGTATATCGTTTGAATAATGTAACTTTGTCTGAGGTCCCTGGAATACTGTTATTAAAGTTGCATCATGCTGATAGTCAACAAAATATGAAACTGAATAAAAGTTTAAAACATTGATACTATAAAGCGCTGTCACTAGACAGATAGCGTGCCAGTATTTTAGGGCAAATCGATTGAAACTTCAGTAGTTATATGGAAACTTTATCGTAATCTGATTCTAACTGTAATTCCACCCTAACAATTAATTTAACCCTGAGTAATCCTGTTCCAATATTACTAATCCTAATGTCCGCCTTAATGGTGTGGTACGAGTACGTCTTAAACTTAAGTAGCCTTAAATAACCTGATTGTAGTTTAACAAGCAACTCGCTCTTGCTTTGCTCATCCTTCATAGGAAAAGAGTTCTATAAAAACTACTAAAATTGTATGGGTGTTCTAGAATGAGAGATTTTATAAAAAAAAAATTAAATGGCTATCACCTTAATGAAAATTATGTGAATAACTCGTAATGTATTATCAGATTCCCACTCGGGTGAAGAATTTTTTCCATTTCTCTATTAATAATTTTATAATATATAATATTTGCCTAAGATAAATTTATAAAAACACTTTCTCCATTAATATAATCCGTCAGGATATGGTTGATCGTTTCATCTTTAAACATTGTGCTGAGGGATTTAGCTTTGTTTGCCGAGATTTGGCTAGTGTATAGCTATCGGGATGTAAAATAACGTTGCCAATATGTAATTTAGAAGAGATGATAAAATTCGTCATCCGAGTAATTGACCCAGTAGCTCAGTGGTTAGAGCAACTAGCGCGGTATGCAGAGGTCGTGGGTTCGATTCCCACTCGGGTGAAGATTTTTTTTCCATTTCTTTATTATTAATTTTATATTATCAGAATGTAAAAAGTAAATTTTATAAATCTAATAGTGAATTAGACTTTTCATAAACGATTTTTAAATATTACCACTGACTTTCAAACTAAACTAAATTTATAACTACTATAAAAGAAAACAAATAAATATTATTTTTAACCAACATACGAGTAATAATATTATCTACCTATAGGTATATGGATTAAAGTAGCCTCGTCTTCCACATTTGTGTAGGCACGTCATCTCCTCCACAAAGCTACGGCTACACAAATTAACGCTGTATTCATTTGAGTACATATCGAAACCAATATCGACGTACGAACATAGGTGAAGATAAATGTAGAAGAGTCAATAAACAAACTAGTCATATAAAAAATCTACATATTCACAATGATATAATGGATTTAGAGAGAAAATACAATACCGCGCTCATGTAAATTAATGTACCTAACTTACTTTATGTGTTTTTCAAGAAAGAAGCTTAATTTGATCGCTAAAATAACGTAAAAAATCTACAACAATTTACTGTGTTAGTTCACCTCTCATAAACTATCAATTTTGATATCAGTTTATGGTACTAACTAATAATATGAAAATCTGATTTTAAAAATAGAAAAGCACATTTACCCTCATTCGTCAGCCTATTTCAGTCCAAGTCCACTGCTGGATGTAGGCCTCCCCTAGAGCACACCACAAGGCTCGATCTCTCATCATCTCGTCCAACGCTACATTTACCCTAGTTGACTGCAATGTCACTTAACTACATATTTTGAAACAACGTTTAGTGCTATGTCGTTCTACCATAGTTTATATCTATACAGATACAGTATTCCAACCCGCCCCGGGTGACATGAGCCAATATTATTAAGCTCCACACTCGGTATTCAACAGTATTGTTAATAGGCTGATCGTTTGGTACAGCAGAGAACCTTTGTCAAGGATAGCTTAACTAAGTGGGTAATTACAGCTGGCGCTCAGATTTCAAACCCTCCTGCACGAGAGCTTACCATTAGTTTGGTAAACATGGGGTAGAAACATTAAAATTATATAAAATGAGATTAAATATCCCCAGAACGAAACTTAGACACTTTTTCTCCAGCCTATATACTCGTAGAAGAGAATAAACGAAGGCAGTCTCCGTCGTGACAAGGTTTCATTGATAAATCTTAATATTTCCTGTAACTCGGCTCTTTAAATACAACATATAATACAAATCCGTACGTATCTGTCTTTCCAATTTGACAAGTAACAAACACAAGTCTTAATTATTTGTAGTGAAATGTTGCCTATTGCAGGAAGTAGGTTAGTAGGTGAATCTCCTTTGAAAGCTGATACACGCATTAATTCCCGTAAGGCCAACGGCACACGTGTATGCCGAAAATCTGCGTTACAGATAGGTACTATTATACGATGAAACGTGCGTCTACATAAAACTTTTATTATTGGTACATAGAGTAAATTAGATTGTTATTGTATGGAAAATAAAACATTAAAAAATATAATGTTCCTTACTCTATTTACTTACCGACTACTTACCGGAGAAATAAACTTTGCCAATGGAACTAAATGACTATTAAATAATATGGAACTTTACAAAACGAATGTATTTACCTAAAATAAAAGTATTACCTACAGCAAAATGTACTTGATACTTAAGTGATTTTTTTTTTTTTGTATATGTAACCGTTTTTGATAATATCTGCTACCGAAATAAATCCAAGTGTGTCTCTATAAGAACGATAAATGCGATGGCAGACCTGACACAAACAGGTGTACACAACCTAATGTTTAATTAATAAACCCATCAAGAGAAGTTACATTGTAGTATTACACCAGTTATTAATTGTATCGGATTGTAGTGTTTATACCGTGTATAAATTACTTATTAATTGCTAGTATTTTAGTTCTGACAGGTATGTAGGTACCTATAACTGATTCGTAAACTTATAATAATTATGTAGTGAAGTTTTTGTGAATATAGCTTACGGTAAATGTGAATTTCATGTTTCTGTTAAAATGCCATGGTTACATATAAAAAAAATTGTCACCAATCATCATTCAAAAGAGTTGTAATTATGATCGTGCTTAAAGTTTCACTTATAGGTAAATGTGAGCAAAGGCGATTCACCTTATACATAGTCGAAAGTCTAAAGACCAATAACAGAGCAAAGTAATTAATCAAGTTCCTAAGTAGGCATTTTTCATACCAAGAGCGTTAAAAACCACAAACATATTAAAATTACGCCAATAATTAACCCGAGTTTTAATAGGCTCAAGAGGTCCCTCATTAAATATCTGTCATTACGACTGAACAACCATAAAATGAAACATGTTAATTTACTGCCGACAAATTATTCCTTCAATATAATATAATACACATTTGTCTATTAGGTTAGCGACGCCTGTTATTAAGGCGGCGTTAATTAGAAAGGCCAATTATCGGGTGCTTTACAGGTTAAGCACTGTCAATAGTGGTTAGGAAAAGGATTTGTTCATCTAACAAACATATATAATGCTAGTATACCTAATATAGATATGTACGTACAATTGTCTTCTTATTTTTCATAGCGTTTTACATTCATGTATCGAATTTTGTATACATGTTGTAATAAAAGGGATATGTAAAGTGAAAAGCTATGAAAATAGCCAACTACAAAGTATCTTGCTATACAATTTGAAACAGAAATCACATGTTTTGTGCAGATAGTATGGAGAATTCCTAAACAACTCAGGAATGTTCATACAATCTTGAGAGTCGAAATCACATGTTTATTTTTCATGATCGTATGAACATTCCTCAGTTGTTTAGGTAAAAAAAAACATGTTGGTCAAATTTCGAGTCATACATTTGTATGAGTGGTAATTACGTTGGTATTACAGTAGCTGCAACAGAGGGCTAAAGCTTTGGGTTTCTAGGATTGCGGTACCGTCATGTGGCGGTGGTTGATATTGCTGGAGCATTAATCTATGTAAACAACGGTGTGAATTATCGCTCTCTACGATAACGCTCCAATTTTATTACATAGAAAACGTTATAGCGACGTAATTTCATCGCTGTGTTACGGTATATAACGGTGCCGCTATCCTAGGATACATGAACGAAGTCGCAGGCGGTCGAATAACCTACTATATAATACATCGTCTGAAGCCTGAACTTACACAGACACGACTCAATTAAGTCGCCCATTTATTATGCTCGTCCATTTGTTTCCTGCAATTATGTTCCAGCCCCGATTCCAGACAGCTGATAACCTACTACTTACCGTGGAAACACTGGATACCAGTAAGGCAATTTTACACTAAATCACAAGAGTTTTTTCTAACACCATACATATTACTTATTTATAAAATTAAAGCTATTTGTGTGGGACTAACTAGGTATGAATGTATAAAGTTCTACCTTATAGGTACCTAGGTACCTATTATCCACATAAATTAGGTAAATAGAAAGAATATTTTTACCTTACATATATTTTGAATAAGGATAATTGCAAGTATTTATATCCCGGAAATTTAAATTCACCTCCTTCTTTTGTTTGGTAGCGCTTTCATTTTGGGGTGCGAACATAGAAAGTAACATATTCAAAAAGACTATCGACAAACAAGTTGTTAATGCTTTCATGTCAAATAAATTATTTTGATTTTTTGACGTTCTTAAAAATAAAACAAACTCCAAACAGATTGCTAGTGTCATTGAAAACCAAGAGGGTGTTACTTTTATCGTATTTATCTCTAATGTGAAACTGATTTCAACTTTATACGGGAAATAATAAACGCTAGAAGTTTGCGCTAATTGACTAAGTTATCGGAAAGAAAATAAAACCATTCTCGTTCCATCTGTAAAGTAATTCAATTAATATTGCTTATAACAGTACTACTAGTATGTTTGTACTTATAACCACTGGCGGCTCGTCCTAAGGAGCGCTAGTGCGGTGCACTCCCACCCACGAAGATTATTCAATCTATATTTTTCTATATTTATAATTATCTTTCAATTCTACTATGTTTATACAATAGTGTCTACGCGTTCGTCTCAAGTAAGTTGTAATCTTATCTATCAAGCGGAGCGCTAGCGATCGCGCTCCAATGAAACGAAATTGGTACGATTCCTAGTACTGCATTCAATGAGTGCGAAAGAGACATACCGAAATAGGCCGGCGCGTGAAACAGAAGATTTCGTATGAAAAATTTGCCTTATCTGGAGCGCCGCTCACTTTAATTCGCGTATGCGGCCACTAAAGGTCGCTTAGTCCGAGTTAGAACGCGATATGGTTGTCTTTAATGTGTTTCATTTGGTCATTTGAATTTTTATAAGCGTACGGTCGAACTTGCACCATCCCATACGTTAAGGGAGAGAACACCCATCTAAAAATATCAGCAGCCGCCTCTGCTTATAATATAAAGTTAGAGTGATGAGTCTCTATGTATATTTTTAAATATTAAGCATATTTTTTATTAACATTTTTATCAAGCCAATACTGTGCCAAGTAGGATATAGGTAATGAAAGTACATACCATTTGATAAAATGTCTTTTTATCGTACTTGAAAGTCGTTTCCCCAGTTGTGTGTGTTGCGAGGCCAGCTCATGAGTGGTGGACATAACATCCCCATACTAGAACATCATTATTAACTATAACATATGTTTCAGTTTGTGTACTTGCAAAATTAATGCGATAACACGTTTGACTGAATTGTACAAGTCATAGTATGTACATACATACATACATATAATCACGCCTTTATCCACTTTTGACCAATTTTGAGGGTATAGTTGAGATGTACAAGTTCGGTTAGTAGTGACAAGTGGTCATCCCATGGCCTACAAAACACTAAGACCCTCTTGTCTCTCTAACTCTCTACTGACTTGTACAGTATGCCCGGGAAGAGAAGCAGCTGTAGTATTATACGATTTTTTTTCACTCCCAGAGCAGCATACTATGTGTTTGTTAGATAACATAATGACTTTAAGCGTTTAACACTCAGCTTGTCGCTAGCCATAAAATAAAACTAAACTTTGGAATGCGAGTATCAATCCATGGTAATAATTAAAAATCTGTTAAGTAGTTTACACACATTTCACTAATAAGTATAAGAGTTTGCATAGGTAAAGTTTATCCGATATTTGGTCTAACAAGGTAATAGGAAGAGGTATCTAGTATTTTTTGACAAGCGGTCTAAAAGTTTCGAATCTACGAGTATACATACGTACGTACACCGAAGTTTGTTCATATTCTGTAACTGAGATCCATCGTGTGAGTTTTTGTGACATTTTCATGCTTTGTTACCCACTAATATGACCATTAACTAAGTCCCCTTCGGCCGGCACATAATAAATGTAGCAATTCATAGAAAGCCTTAGGTCTTATGTACCTAGTAATGATGGTCATTACATTGACAGGCGGAGTGACAGTAAGACACGCCCACCGTAATGAAAAGAAACCGTGTGAATTGCATCTTTGATAATTACCTATCACATATAATATGTAAATTCAGCTGTATTTATGGTTAATACATGTATCTTTATAATTAATCTTACACGAGCTTAATTGATATGCAAGCTATAATAACGTGCAAAAGCCTTTATCATAATTATGTCATCGAAATTATTTTATAAAGAGTGGAATATTTGTATATTAGGTAGTTTTGAAAGTTTGAAGCACATTATGAATTAGAAACGAAGTTCTGAAGCTTTTAATTCCTTTTAACAAAAATGGCCTTTTTTCACACTTCACAACACATTTAGTTTTATGATTATATTTTCCTTGCCATTTGTTATAGGGTTAAGTAATTTATAAAATGTAGCATATATGTCTCTCTGTTGACTTCTTCAGAAAAGAAAAAAATTACTTAACCATTTTCCGGAAACGGATGTATTGTTATGCTTTCATCTATTCTAAGACTATTTGACTAATTCGCTCCTTCCGCAAACCGCGCTAGTTGTTCCAAAGAAATGAACAAAAAAAGCGTACCTAATAAGTTAATTAGGATTTATTTACCCAAAAATATTTAGATAGTTAACTACATTTAAATAACTTCAAAAATAAAATATATGTACTTCAAATTTGCATTAAACTAACATGAAAGCTGGCTCAAATCTCTCCGCCTCACTCCATCCCATAAAGTTTCAGCTCCTCCATTTGAACCCTCGTTCTCTAAATATTCATCATCCGCATCACAAATTACTGAAAATTATGTCTTTATCGTCCAATAATTTAGGAAATCATAACATCTCCGTGCTCCCCAATGCGCCATTGTTTGTCCGCGCAACTTTGCCAATCTAACCCGTCGTAAAATAAGCGTAAAGCTTGTGACATTGTAAGTTTACAACGGGTTTACGGACGCGCCATGCGCTAAATGCAGTTGTGATAATAAAATGTATCAGTTAGCACTTTATCGGAGCTTGTTCCTAATCGCGGGCACGGCAGATAGTCGCGGGTCCGCCGGAAGGGAGCTAGACGGAATGATTGTGTTTTAAAATGGAAATATATGTGTTTTAAAACCGCATCTAAAGTCTAGTCACTTTTTTTTAAAAATGACATTTAACAGGTAAATGCATGGAATATTTAAATTGTGTCACTTTTTACGTTATCCTTGATGGTAATGTGACATTTTTTCAAGTCTATAAGTTTCCTTTTATTGTTAATATTTGAAATAAAAATAAGGTAGAGATTTATCTATTTCATTAAGTGCTATTCCTGAAGAACGATGCAGGTCTTTTGCTATTTCATGGTATAAAAAATATAAACTTTTTAAACGTTGACAATGGTAGTGTGCTATTTGTGAACGATCCGATGGTCAATAAAATAAACGACAACAATAAATTAACGAGTAGTTTAAACATTTTAATTAACAAAATATGTAGTGTCACTTTTAAGCACCTGTTCTGTACGAAAATAAAAACATCTTTAAGCTACATACATTGACGACCGATTGGTGTAGTTGGTAGTGGCCCTGCCTGCGACGCCATAGGTCCTGGGTTCGAATCCCGGTAGGTGCAAACATTGATGTGATGAATACCGATGTTTGTTTCTATGGATGTTTCTATACTTATCTATGTATTTATATACCGTTGCTTAGTACCCACGAGACAAGACCTTAGGGATCTTAGCTGGGACTAGGTCAATTTGTTGTGAAGTGTGTGAATATTTATTATTATATTCTGGGCGGAAAATGAACCATATGTATGTCACTTACCTGACTTGATAAAAATGTAACTTCTTATGATTACAAAATAATAAGATATCTAGATAAAAATTGTCTATATTGGGTATCTATTTTAGACTTCGTTCTATCGCTTGACATTGTTAATTGATATAGCAGGTAAGCAACGCTCTCGAAGGTTTTATCTAACAAGTAACAATGCATAAAGGTATTAGAACATTTGGCACCAAAGCATCAAGTGTCAAAAGTGGCAATCATAAGAACAAAAGCATGATTGATTGACACCATAAGTACGTGGATGTTGACATCTTTCCAACTTCGTATGTTACACGAAAATCTTCCGTGAAATTATGTAACGTCGCGGCTTTAAAGTTCAAATTACGAAACCAAACAGCACCTACAAACATACTTACATGAGTTCCGACCTCAAAAGTTGTCGTAATGTTCATGAACGTATAAAGAATAAGTAATCTTTAGAATGTTATGAAGACGCCAAGTGGCACTAAAAATTAGACAAAAGCTTTTTGAATTGATGTTATTGAAACTAGGTAAGACTCTTGAAAATTAAACGATCTGTGAATCTACTAGAAATCTTAGTTTTCATGACCACTTTTGAAAATATATCATAGATAAACCAATTCCGATGAGTTTTGTATTGAACAAACTATACGCGACGACGGGCGATTCGAGAACTAAGCTCTCGATTTTTTATCGACTTTTGTCATAAAAAGTCAAATGGCCAGTTTTCACAAGCGTGCAATATTTTGAATCGTCGCTACTATATGTGAAGCGGTCTCTACGTATTTATGAATGATTTCGACGGGAGTTGCAATGGATTTGGCGAGTAATTTCAAGCCGTAATTTTGCTTTCAGGTACCCTGTAGGTAACATTGTGTCGCTATGCTATTTATGGACTTGATAATAATCATGCTGCCACTGTGTTTATGACATACAAACTACCGATGGATATTTTCCCTTGCGTCGTGTACCATTCTTTCCTTTACTCTCACAACTTTTCCAATGCCATGCAATTCAGCGACTACGCATGCGTGAATTTGATGGATAATACGAAAGGCCACAGCATACAAAAATCAGTAATTCCACATTACCATATCAGTAGAAGAATGGGAGTTTGTTTTGATAGGCTTATGAGCGAGTATAATATTATATTCTCAAAATATTTCATTCTCGAAATATTAGATATACTATCATAACTTACATTCTCAAATAATTATTTTATGGACAGTCGTCGAGAAAATAGGTATGTACATTTTTCATGCGTATTTTCGAGCATAATATAGGAACAAAAATTGAGTAAGGGAAATTCACTAATATTTTCCTACAGGTCCCCCAAATCGGGACCGCCTTTGCCCGGCAGTGGGTCACCATGTAGCTAGGCTTTCTAAAAAAAGTGATGTCTTTTGAATCATGAGCATGTTATTTAAGGAGATTTTAATTTCAGTACAGATTTAAATTCAATACAATAAACTTTCAATAAATGAATCCATATATTTTATCCATAATATTTTTTTATATAGCCATAGTGGTGTCCCACAGCTGTGGGACACACCCTTCATTAACATTTTCTAATGTTAAATTTCTTATGGTCATGCCACGAATTTGTCGTAGATCAACGCACTGTAAATTAATAAACAATTTGATTATTATATTAAAAAATAAATACATAATATAATTATATACTTAAATTATAGGTTATAATACCAATTCTGTATTTTTAAAATACTGATATGAACATTATAAGCTTGACCACAACAACACTTGTGCAAAATGAACTGTCAAACTAGTCTCTCGAACTATGGTTTTTACTCTTTACAAGTAAATACAAGTTCTCTGTTTGTTTAATATACAAACACTGTTCGCTTACACTTATTCTTAGTTCACTTGGTATACTGTACTATCATCAATCATCTAAGTAGATACTGATTGTGATACTGTGTTCAATTTCTACTCTGTGGCCTCAAATATCTTTTTTGTCACACAAATTTAAAATTAATATTACATAAATAAATTTTATCTATCTCTGTATGATAAACGTGACCAGAAATGAATTAATTACCTTTATATTACTTATATTTATTTATTATATTTATAAAACATCGAATTTTTTTATAAATACAAATATTTATAAAAAAAATTCGATGTTTTTTTCATGTAAAATTTGACACAGATCCTTCACCTAAAGCGCCATGCGCAGTACTAAAGTTACCAAACGAGCATGGAAAGTCGGAAAATTTTTCTAGAATTTAGTTTTTTTGATAATTTACTAATTTTATGAATGAAGTGAAACCTAAATTTTAGCAGGTTCCCTGTAGTAATTAAAAAAGGGATATTTCTATATAAAAATTGTTTGGGAAGTCAGACATTTTATTATCAAACCATTTGTTTTAGATTTTACACTGAGCTTTTTTTGAGATAATATTTTATCGAGCAAAGTATACACTATCGTGTACCGAATTAGCACATTCCTTAGACAATATCTTTAAGTATGTTGAGTATTATTTTCAAGATCGCTAGTTAGTTGTAAATACCAAAACAATTTGTTCTAGCGAAAGGTGTTTTTCGCTTGTCCACTAGTACCTCGCCTTAACTTTGCTACCTCCTACCAATATTTGCTCCATGTAATGTAAATACAACTATTTTAATCTACTCACAACAAACTATCTGATTCATATCCCTTTTCGGCATCATTGCCTTTCAAACAAGATCCTATCAAACATCTACGAGTAATAGCAAATCACAGAGAGTTCCGTAATATCAGGAAAGGGACTCAAAATGGCGTAAAAGTGATACTGTTGGCTGAGCAAGTGATTCCATTGCGGGACTTTAGCAATTGGCGGGGATCGGACTACCAGACCCTTCGTCCTTCACATAGTGAAAAGAAAAGCGTAGTTTATTGGCGTACCTTTTCCAAAATACTCTTTTTAGAGTGACAGAGTTAACATGTACGTAGTGGGGATCATCATCACCGATATCACTTTGCCTCTATCACCAATTTATACTTAGTACCATAACTTTGCATATCATTGCATACTGGTAATAAAAAAAATGTTACCATCGAATAAAATCAGCAGTGACATTTATAAACGGAGAAGAATCGTGGTTATTATATTGCTCGTTGAGTTAGCTCGCAAAACAGTCACATGAGGTTGGTAATGGAGATAATGTGCGATACTTACACATAGGGCTGTATTCCCGAAATTGGTAGCCAGACTGCAGGATCATAGAGGAGATCCCCCAGCCACGATTAATGTGTCCTATTTTTAACGAAAATAATCTTTATTCCTGTTTCTACAATGGACTGATCCCAGATTGCTGAGAATCAAACGACCTCAGCAATTGAACTGTTTCTGGCACGAACTGTATTGTTCATTTCCTCAAACGGATTTGTCCTAAAAGGAAAGGTGATAAAAGAAGAAAATCACGGTACCATTTGTAAAATAGTAAATAGACTGCCAGGGGAATGAATTAGAGTAGGTAAAGTTAGGTATAGTAATTTTATATAATAAACATATAAAGTTAATCTTCACTAAGTTTCCTGATTTTATCAAGTAATTAATATAGTTAGCTAACTAGCTACCCTTTATCCATAATAATGCCTTATTAGATAAGGATCACTTGAGCCAAATGCATAGTTAACTATTCGTTTAATCGCAGTTTTTAGGTATTTGATTCGCGGATTAGCAACACATATTATATCACTTTTTAAAAATTATACACATAGAGACGTCGTGTTTAACAAACGTTGTTTAAAAGTAATCGCTAGATTGCATAAGTGCGGCCAGATTCTTCCATAATAAGAAAAAATCTGAGGCAAATTAACAAAAACATTACCCTTCCTTGACAGTCGGGTAAAAACGAGCATCCTGTCAATTCCTGTTGTATCCCAGTCACAATAATATTGATTGAAAAACAATATCCAATAGAAATAATAGACGCTGCGGGGGGCAGCGACGACGGCGCGGCGGACGCAATGACAATAGAAACATAGTGTAAAACGTTTGAAGTGTGTTAACTTTTCAGCGATTTAACTTTGATGCTCGACGAAACATGAGATCTTTATCAAAGCAAACTAACACGCGATATTAGACAAAGAACGACGTATGTGTTAGGTTCTTATCAAGTTATTTATAGTTTTATGTTCTATTAAATATTCAAAAAGGTAGATGCTCTATTGTGGAAATTAAAGTCTGTGGATTTCTGTAAAAAAATGCTACGAGTGCTTATCATAATATTATTAAGTCTGTCATGGTAGTATATGTATTAACCATATATTTACCTAGTATGTATGCATTTGACATTTTTATTACCAGTAAAGACCAGGTTCTATTTTAGATTGGTTACTTAAGTTGATAGTGTACATGACAGACTGCATAGTATTTACTCTATTTATCTAATAACGGATAGTATGTAGTTAGTAGGAACTTTACTAACACGAACTAAATTAAAACACTCGTATCATTCAAATATAAGCCCTGTTACCTCCACTCAGGTTACAGTAACCGTTGGCATTGGAATAAAGGCAGAGCTACGAAGGGCCATGTTGTCTAATACATTGTCATGTTATTTAACGTTTGCACTCGTGTATTATTGAACTATTGGAAACTTTGGTATTTGTAAAATAATAAAAAAAAACTAAATTAAGTATGATTACTTGTGCTGATGCGGGGCTTTATTAGCAAATCCTTCCGTGCATTACGTAAGAGTCGACCAAGGAATTAGGGCTGTTCTCTCAAGTGATAAACTAGCAACTTGTTATTGATCTTTTATATTCTCCGCTAAGCTAAACGTGGGTCTCCAACAAAGAACTGCAATAGCAATGAATGCCAGAGCTAAAATTAAATTAAAATTATCATCGATAGCTAATAAAATTTGAAATATAAATAAACTTAGAGTTAAGCATTTCATAGCTGAACGTAAGCACTGATGTAAGTCAGAAACCGAATGTATTTAAGCAAATGTAATTAGAATTACTTACTTATGCTTTTTGAATAACAATGAGCAAGGAATAAAGAATAATTAATAAGGCACCTACGTAAATTTTTCAGCTTGCTGGGTGCTAAAAGTAATATAATAAAAAGACCTCTAATGTAGATCTGTAAATTTTTTAATAAAATGTTTTTTTATTTCCACAAGAAAACTCTTGTTTCTAAAGCAAAGTTTACATATACATACATATAGGCATGTACATACATAGAATACCCACATGTTTATACATTGAAAGTTAATTTGTCAAGCGGAAGGGTAGAATATTGCACCATGTAATCTTTATGTAAAAATTTACATAAAAATTCTTCAGATCCTAATTTTATTTATTCACTCTATTGAGTAATTACGGCTTTCTCACAGTAAAATCAACATTTTCATTCCTACTCTCAAATAACTACCTAGTAAGTTAATCAACACCTACATAAAACAAGTTAATTGCGAACAATGTGCATGTTAAACTGTTTTTTTTTTTCAACAAAGTGCAGCAACCGCGGCGTATTCTGCCAATACGACTTTCCCGACCGGATGTGACGTCACAGGCAATGTGTCTCGCCGGACGTGCGTCATGTCATCGCGACGAGCTCGTAACTGTCGTGCAGTTAGTCTGTCGGCCTGTTTTATGTTCGGTGGTAGATCAATCAATTTGTTGCTATTGGCAGTGCAACAAAGCTTGCAACTGTTGGTGATTGATCCCTCTAGTACCATAGTTCGGTGGTTATTGGTGGCACACTCGTTCCCTATACCTATCTAGCAAAAGCAAAGCGATAGCAAAACATTTACAAAATTCGCTGATTGCTTTTCAAATTCGTACCTATTACATAAAATAAATTTCAAAAGAATTTTGACATTTCAACGCGAATATTGTACAATATTCGCTATCTCGTTGCTTCGGCTTTGCTAAAATTGCAAATCGGGTAATCAGGGGGCGAGTTCACTAGGTAAGACTTTTTAGTACTTACATATGGTTAGATAGAGCTGATGTTTTTGGTAGAGTTCTGAGGATTCTAATATTATGTGAAATGATCAATGGCAGGTTACAGCAACTACGTATATGCATAAGCAATTTAAAATCTGCTATCTGAGGATATAATAGTACCAATGAGAAGTCAGGTCTATGCACCGAGCACTCGGTCCGAAACTACTTATCTGTCTTACAATAGCCCACGCAAACGAAGTCGCGGGCAACAGCTAGTTATTTATAAAATCCTGATGTATCTACTAGGTTAGCAACCAAGGAGGTAGTGTTTACTCGCTCTCACTTTCACAAAACTAACTCGCCTGAGTGGGACAGCTTCTGATCCGCGCGAGTAAGTTTGAATAGGTCGTAATGCGTCTAGCGGGTTGCTTAACAAAAACTTTTACTTCGTCCTCTACATAACTTCCAATTTAGGTAGATAGCCTTGGATAAACGTAATCTATTTTATAAAAATCTACGAACTACGTACTACTTATCGATATATATATAAGGGAGCGGAACATAGCGGATATTCTAAAGTTTATTAATATAATAAGGTCTAAGCTTTTATTAATATAATATTATAAAATTATTAATAAAGAAATGGAAAAAATTCCTCAACCGGGTGGGAATCGAACCCACGACCTCTGCATTCCGCGTGCCAGCGCTCTCACCACTGAGCCACCGGGTCAATTACTCGGATGACGAATTTTACCATCTCTTTTCTAAATTACATATTGGCAACGTTATTTTTCATCCCGATAGCTATACACTAGCCAAATCTCGGCAAATAAAGCTGAATCCCTCAGCACAATGTTTAAAGATGAAACGATCAACCATATCCTAACGGATTATATTAATGGAGAAGTGTTTTTATAAATTTATCTTAGTCAAGATATTATATATTATAAAGTTATTAATAAAGAAAATGGAAAAAATTCTTCAGCACACCACAATAATAATAACAATAATATTGCTGGATGATTTTACCTGTAGGTACCTAGTAAGTAGGTACTACGTGATGATCCTATGACTTCGGTCGGCAATTAAATAAACTTAAGGATTCACTACCGGTTGCCAGATTGTGCCACAGATCAATAAAAACATAACTCTTTTAGGAATACGATATTCGAAATAGACTGGCTTTAATAATTTTCACTGGGCTTAGATACCTACCTAATCTAAGCAATATCCGCCGCTCTCAGATTGCTAAATTCTTTGAAAATATTAAAATCTTACCCAGTAATACAAGCAAAGAATTCTCATTTATCTATACTAATATTATAAAAAGATAAATTCTGATTGTTTTGAGATAAAACATTTTGCTCGCTTGATGTTTCTTATAGACCTAAAAATCTTCTTTACATCTAAACAGCTTTTACATCTGTATAGCAAATAAGTTGCTTGAAGAAATTTGAGCTAAGATTATCCATGTCATCACCTAATTATTAAAATGTGAAAGTTTGTGAGAAACAATGTTTGTATGTTATAAAATTATTAATAAAGAAATTGAAAAAATTCTTCACCCTAGTGGGAACCGAACCCACGACCACTGCAAACCGTGCTAGCCGCTCTAACCACTGAGCTACCGGGTCAATTAATGTTCGTTTGTAAAAAGATTTTGATAAAAATTGACAGTTGTGTACGTACATAGGTTAATCATTTGAGGGTCCACACATAGATCATAAAGTTGAGTCGTACGTAGCACAGATATGATAATACGTCGTAGGAAATAACAGTGGTCGCTAGTAAAGTACCTACATACAACAATAAGTTTCCTATAAATGTCGGTTTCCATTCAAAACTTCACCATCCATGGTCACAAATCACAAAGTCATAACCATAGTTTGAAGATAAAAACTGCCGAGAGTAGAATGTCAAACAGGGAGCGAGAGAAATTATATCGGTCAAGAGCACCAAGTTCTTATTCCTTTTTATTCGTTTTATCGCAAAGATTTTCCGTTCTCCCCTGGGAACGTCTTTGTACTTGGAATTTAATTGTTTAGCTTTGCGAGTTAAATTGAAGTGCTTTTTATATTATATTAGTGGAAGTTGTTATTTTATTAAGTTATTTATTACGCTGCTTGATTGTAATTTATACCACTTTCTGCCTTTAACTTGGATAAGTACCTATCTCATAGATCTAGGTTTAAAAGAATACAGTTTCTATACACGAGTCATAATTTATTTTATCTTATATACTTTGTAAATTAAAGGATTATCCCATTACCTACAATTCTTCTGGTTTTCTTATAGTTATGTACGTTTATGAAGTAAGAAGGCTTAGTTTAGTTACCTACTTATGAAAAGATATTCCTCACTATTATTTTCCACTCCAACATATAATTTAAAGTGTCTAAGAACACAGATTCAGCATGAATAACCGCATTCATATCAACATAACATCAAAAGGGCACAATCACTGTGATATTCCGTTTCTTTAGTCCTAATATCATTAGTCCCTAGTGAAAGGTTCGCGCCGTAATAATGTAATATGGTAAAAGATCGCTGTAATTTTCGACTTGATTTCTTTATTCAGTCGGCAAATAAATCTCTCGGTTGATGAGGTAGGGTACCCGTCGAGGTGTATGGAGAATAGTAAAATATCCGATATGTTAGCTAAGTGTTAGCATGAATGCTTACCTAACTGAATTATAATAAGACATTATATTTATAATATGTTAAATATCTAATGACAATACCTAATA